>JAGSMV010000004.1:10000000-12400000 GCA_029286815.1 Troides helena
AGTTGTGGTCAGATGCGGTCGTCGATCCTATAAGCGTCCATGCGGACTTTCTGTCTGATATTGAAGAGGAAGCCACCAATTGATTTACTGTCAATTCAAACAGCAAGAGCAAAATCCAACAGACGTATAGAGAGTTAAAGATTAAAATAGAAGCTGTAAACACTTTGTATATGCTTGTAATTTCTATCCAAATTTTGTAACTGTTACGGGTTTATATCTAGGGACCAATTCAATTATCAAATTTCGACCACAAACCTTCTCATTGACAGTCTGTTTCTCATTGGTACAACGTGTAAAAAAAGCTGATGCATGTTTCATGTTTAAAAATTTACTTTTTATACTTGTTTCGATCAAATTTATTTTATGGTAAACGTAAGCCGAAACAACTAACAGATATATAATAGAAAGTCAAACTTTATATATAGATACTTCGACTTTATTGTTTCTTTTATCAGAAAAAAGTATCATTGGTTAAAACAAAATTAGTTCAGTCCAGACTGTAACATAAAAATTGTATACATGAATATAAATCTAGAATCTAGAACGAACATTTCACATAAATAATAGTGCCGTTGGAAAACAATAGTGACGCCATTGTAATTTACACCACTGCATATATATCCTCACTGTTTTATTTCCGTTATTGTAGATTTGTTTTATAGACCATAGCTTACCTACCACTTTAATGGCAAAAACATATTTATTCAACATACTATGTACACATAGAAAATAGGAGTTGGTAATAAACGATTAAGCGATGTTAAAACCAGGATAAAATAAGAACTTCATAACATCCGGTTGTTAATAAGAAAAATGGCTGTGGCTGTGTACTTTCTAAGTTTAATATTTATAATGATTTTATCGTATGGATTACCGATAAATATCAAGCAACATTTCCTTACAGATGTTAGTTCTGTTATCTCGTCGGTCGGACGTGAACATTTCGTAAGGTGCATTAAGGCTGCGTGGATGTTACGATACCGGGACGCAACACAGAAACGTTTTATATCACCTATCAAAACTTTACTACCTAGTAAACATACTTTATGACTTTTTTATTTAACTACACGCCTTATCAAATTTATAAATTTTGTACGAGCACTGCATTCGTAGAAAGTTAGAAATAAGTTTGACAAATATTGCCTAAAAATATGTAACACAGTACACAATAGAAATAAGCACTAGACTATATTACTAAGTACATACTGGTTGTTTCCCAGGATTGCCGGTAACACCCCCACGAACACCGTTCGGGGAAGAAATTTTGTAAAATCCGTTCTTAGCTCGCCTGTAGTCGACAAAAGGAATATTCCTACCAAATTTCAAGAATCTAGGCCAAATAGTTTCAGATATATCGTTATGAGTCTCCATATAGGTGAAAACCCCATATCATTATCATCATTCGCTAGACGCCTACGGTTGGACATAGACCTCAAAGATCTCCACATCGATCGGTCCCGTGTTGCTCTAGCATCCAGTGAGTTCATCCCGTGATTCTCACCAGATCGTCGGTTCACCTTATAAGAGGTCTTGCAACACTACGTCTACCGTCACGCGGGCGCCACTCGAGGACCTTACTGCAACATCGGCCATCGATCCTTCTAGCAATGTGCACTGACCACTGCCACTTAAGTCTAGAAATCTTTGATGTCGATGATCTTAGTTCTTCTGCGAATCTCCACATTTTTGATTCGAACGCGCAAATCCCGAGCATAGCCCTCTCCGTTGCCTTTTTGGTGATAAGGTCGATAGTAAGGGGCTACGTCTCGGTTCCATATGTCAACATTGGCCTATACTGGAAACCATATAATATAATACATATAGATAAACTCTTAAGTAGGGTAACGATTTTATGAAAACCATACTACAAAATTATGACATAGCTAATATTATGAGGTATATATATTTTTTTTGCTGTAATTTCTTTGTGTGTGGTATCTACAATAAATTTAGTAGGGTAGTAATAAGCTAATTAACAACAAAAATTATTTTAACCGAAGGTTGTGCAGCGCTAATACGGACCTGGTTTATCGGCGTTACTAACTTCTATAGATATTGAAATTAATGAAAACAAGAAAACTCACCATTTCCTTTTTCAGATAAGTCAGTTGCGAATCGAGGTCCGTCGGCGGGGGTTCATCATTACAGGCCGGTGACTCGCATAAATCGGGCTCGCCCTCCGCGAACCCGCTTAGACTCTTCGGCAAAGGGGGTAGTCCTTGAAGCGACATAGTGCTGATCGCGCGGAACTGCTTACGGAGCCTGAGTACAAAATTTGAAAACATTTTATATGTTATAACGAAAACATTGCCTAAATATTTTAGACACCTTGTAACGAACGATAAACCCTTACTCAATCGCTAAGCAATTTTTTTTTTCGAAGATTCGAGCCAGACTTTCCGCGTGATGGTAAGTGATATCCGACCATATCAAAGAGGAATTGATACAAATCACCACAATGTCCTCGTCGCATTGAGACGTGGTTTAGAGACATAAAAGGGTATCTCGTCGCCTCAGTAATTTCTATAGCTAAAACGCCTTTTGAACTATTAATGGTTGCACAAAACTGATTAGCGGCAGATATTGGAGATAGGGTGGTACCTGCGAAAGCTGTCTTCGACAAGGAAAACCACCAGTAAGGATTTGATATCAGATTTAGTTGCAAGAGTCCTAAATATATATTATAAATAAATAACGAAATCCTCCATCCTACATTATTATATAATAAACAATCTTAAACTTTATAAATTAGGTAGTAATTTAAAAAAAAATAGCAAATAAATTGTCATGAAGTTCAGCGTAGTTTGAAGGAATGGGGTGGATAGAGATAGAATAAAAGTTAATTAGGTTTGCGCTAGACCGAGCTTTGTGGAACACATTACAAGAGACCTCTATGTCCAGCTGTTGAAATCCATCGGCTGAAATGATGATGATAATTAAGTTCGTTTATCATTATTTTAACGAAAACTTGATGCTAAAATAAATTAAAAGTTTGTCAGCGACCTGATTTTAGCCAACGATTTATTTATACATATAAAATCGAAAAAGAAATATATATATAGATTTGAACCCATGAGTAATAGCATTTACAACGAGAGCTTCTGAAAGTCTGAAGATGTTTCTGTAAGCTTTTTTCAGACGGAACTTGTAAATATCATTTGGTAGTTTTCTGCGCATATTTTTCTGGTGAATTACAAAAGATACAACATTAATAAAGTTTAACGCGTTGATCCAAATTACTCAAGAGTCGTTAAGGATAATCCGGTTTATAAATACAATAGTTTCGTAATCAATGGTATACGGGATGTAATCGAATTATTACTGTCTGTAACAAATCACATAAAACTATATAATGCAGCAAACGCTGGCTTTAACGTTGAGTTCGGGCTCTATGCGATAAAGAAATGATTCCATACATGGATTTTTCTGTGCATAACGTTTACTTGAATTTATCAGATATTTTTCTAATCATAGACTTTGTATTGAATGATCCATTAAGATTTAATCGGCTCATCTACACCACCTTCAAAATTTGAATTATAACTAGCTCAAATCTAGTGGTAAGTCTCCGTTGCCGGAGACGTCCTAAGTACCACAGCAGCTCCTATTTCTGCCGCATAGTAGTGTATAAACATTAATGTTCCTTGTTGTAATGTTCATTTCAACGGCCTCACGGCTAATGAAATTTCTACAGTAAAGAAACTATAATTGTGTGGTAAGACGATGAGAACAATGAGCTGCTGTAAATATCACCTTAACTACCGCCACGTTGTTATAGGCAGACGTATTAGTTACTAGCCGTTGAACGTCTAGCTTGTCTTGTCGCTTTGTAAAATAAAAAACTCTGAATTATAAGCTTATAGATCGAATCGTCATAAGTTTAAAGAATTCCGTATGCTTTTACTAAACACATTATCATAAGCTTATTATATTATTACCAACAATAACAAGGAAAAATTGCAAGTGAATTGTTTTCATTCTAAAATATATTTAGTCTCGATAGATAATAAATATTAATTTACGAAATAGTTTTTTTCTTTTTTTTATAAAATACCATTATAAATCATTTTTGTGGTTAAACTCTCACAAACATACAGGCACGAGATCAATCGTACAACATTTTCCGTTACGTCCTAAAAACCTTGAAACAGTCTAATAACTCGCGCAGTTACTGAACCACAAGGTACGTTTCCAAGGGGTGACCTTTCCCAGTATCGACTTCGTGTAAACTTTAGCCAGCACAAATTACAGGATGTTACCATTACATAAAACATGAAAGTTATCCACGAATTTAAATTTCTTACCTAGATTTTAGATCGTCATCCGAAATAAGAGCGTAAGCCTGATCGTAAGTATAGTCCGACTGCTCACTGATAACTGAACACACTGCGTAATTAGGCTCGGAGTCGGAGTCCATTTGCTCGGTATGCTGCGACGTTTCCTTCTCGTCGAAGCCTTCAGGTACGTTGGTCTGAGACCGCATCGTTTGCAGCTCATAAATTAACATTTCATGATTGTTCATATCTTTAGTTATTTCGGGCGAGTCGTTACCATTAGTCAGATTCGATGAATCCTTACCCTTATCTATTACGGTGTTCACTTCGTCTGTGTTGTTGTTTCGACTGGCTAGTATTTCCGAAATAAGCATTTCTGTGACACGAGACGTTTTACGTTCCAATGAATTGTTATTTTTATTCTGATCTTCGTTCTTGGAATTGTCAAAATGTTTTTCTGTATCGAATGAATTTTGTAATACTGGGCTATTTCGTAATCTATCGTCAAATTCTTGAACTTCGTCCACAGTGGCGTACGGTGCTTCCGGAATGATATTTGGTTCGGGTTTCGCATCTATTGGTAACGAATACGGACTTATATCCGACAGGGATTTGTTAGGTTTATTCTGCTTTGTTAAAGTTTTATTAACAGGTAACAGTTTCATTGGTTTCATTCTAGGTTTAGGAGACAGTGGCGGAGGAGGCGCTTTTCTTAAAGGCATTGTCTTTTCCGCAAAGCTGGATGACTTTGAAACTTTACATTTGGGATCTTGATCTAACTTATTTGAAGTTGAAAGAGATCGCACTAGGATTTGCCTGCAGGTTTTTACCGCTTTGGAGTTTAAGGACTCGTTAGATCGTTTAACAGATGCCGGTCCTTGTATAGAACTGCTATCACTGGAACTTCTTCTGGAGTTTTGGCCGCTTGATTTTTTTTCGTCGGAGGATGAGCTGCGATCACTGATAACATCTTTTATGAAGGATTTGACTCGTGCAAGTCCATTTTGCTTTGGCGATACAATTTGTTGGCTAACGGCATACGACCTATCCAAAGTTTTGGCCTTTGCAACATTATTGAGGTCGTGCTTCGACGAGGAACGAGATTTAGAAAGGCTTACTTTAGATTCTGTGACGGCTTTTCTCGTTTTGGCCAGAGCTTCAGCCACTAAACTCTGGCTGGGCCGAGGAGGCACAGGGGGAGGCCCTTTGATTTTGTTGGTCTTCATCGGCTGCGCGTTAGTCTGTACCATTAGCATACTTAAGATAGGACTCACTCGTACAATACTATACCACGAGCACTATAGTATAATGAGCGCAAGCACAACACGAAGCACGTAAGACACGACACTCGCGAACGCTAATATGTAGACACGCCCGTCCACATCGGAGGCGCGTCGCTGACTGATGTTGAGTCAACCAGTGTACACCTCCACCGCCGTGTCGCAACCTGCTGCGAATCTATTTTATACTTTACTCCGCCCGATTACAACGCATTATTGTGTACTATAGATAATCAAATATACTTTTAAACGATTTACATTGCAGGCAACCAACGGATACAATGAGTTGACCCACAGTTTAAATATTGTAAAAGTGATTGTTTACTATGAGAATGGACGCAATATCGGGTACTTACAGCACACAACCATGTTGCATGGTGATCTATTGTCTACACGTAAAAGCACTTACTTGCGCTGGCCATTGTTCTTGTTCATTAGAACGTTGCAGATGGGAGACGCTTACAAATCGCAAAAATACCTACCTTCGTTAAAATTTTAATAAGTTAATTTTGTATTTTGTAAAGCAATTTGAAAGAAAATAGTAGGAAATTATATTTCAATAATTAAATATTATAATTATACAATGGAACATTTAAAAAATAATTATTGCTCTTTTGGTAAAGAGTAACAAGTTATAATAACGTCAGGAGTAGGAATATATATTATGGAGTTCAAAGTTATTCACAGTGATTGGTCGAAATTTAAAATGTTGCACTGCCATCATATGACAATTTTTTTAAAGTAAATAAAAACACTTTCATCTAAATGAAAGAACAGGAACGAAATTATATATACAGTTTCAATTTCTCAATTCTATACAATAGCCATATTGAAATATTAAAAAATACCTGACTATTTACTTTGAATAACTATAATTAAAATATAACATTAATGTAATATACAATCCATGCTTATGTGCAACAATAAATAATGGATTTTAAGCCTTACCTACAATTTTTTTCTTTCAAATTGCTTTTTTTTAAATATATATAGCAACTAGTATGGTTTCTGAAAGGTATTCTGAAACATGTATTCAGTAAAATGTGTTAATAAGAGGATTGAGGCTAACAGGTTAACATACAGTATAATACTTAGAAGGCTTGATATTGGCAAAGTATTCACCAACTATAATATTACAAACACAATATGAAAAACGAGATCTTATTTTATGTCTAGTTTCTATTATTGAAGCCCTAATAGTGTACATTAGTATAATATACATATATATGTAGCCTATTTGAAAAATATTGTAACTTGTATTCTTTCTTTTTTCTGCCATAATATTGGGTTGTCTTTTTAAAGCTATTTATAACAAAGAGTAATGTTTTCTACATCTTGGTAAAGAAAAATATTTCTAAAAGACTAGACAATGTGATAGCATTATCAATCTGTGCCAACCTATTGCTGGACATAAACCTCATTCAAGCAATACATACCTCTTAAATGACATCATAATCCTTTGCAATCCTTAAAAGGGGACATTCTACAGTTTATTGCTAAGTGATATATATACATTTTAATTGTAAGTTTATCTGTTCCAGATATTTAACTTTATAATGCAAAGAGATATGCAGAATCTTTACCTAGTGGAAAGTAATGTCTATGTCTAATGTGTTTGCATAAAATTGTTTCACATCTCTTGCTTGATTGTTGTTAATTCACATTACTCAATTACCTTAAGCCACACCTATCAAAACACAACTGTTGTTGCACACTGTTAAGCAGTACAAGTTGATAATGCTGTGGCTCCGATCTAGGAGATCTGCAGCAATAAAATCATACTACTGATAAGACAACTTGCAGTAACACAACTGCAGATATAACTTAAATGTATTGTTTGATTTTGTTAAAACATATAGCACAGATAATATTTCAAACGACTATATATGAAACCTATGTTTAGCAGAGGAAATCCATCAGCTGAAACGATTATGATGTTTAGATATTATAATATACTAAATTTGATACATAATTTTCCATGATGACCATTTTTTATATGCAAGTTTAAAAAAAAATAATTAAAGAATATTTTTAATTACATCACTTCATTCTCAGAATGTCAACTGTTACCTCTTGAACTGTAGGAATTAGTATCAAAACAATTTGTACTTACTAATACTCTACTTGTTGTTGAATTTCCAATCTTGTCGACACATAGGACACTGCTGTTGCGGTTGAGAGTGCAGCCACTTGACTATACAGTGTATGTGGAAGCAATGTGAACAGGCACCCCAAACCAATGGGCAGTCGTCTCCAGGCAATTTGCAATCCGGACAACAGCTATCGAAGGGCATGCGACATATACCGCAGTTGTCGTCGTTAGCTATCCAACGCCACGTAGCTACACCCGTCCAACCTCAATCAAAATAAGCAATTAATAACAAATGATATATGTATAGCAGTTTAAACTGAAAACAACAATACATACTTTTAATTGTAACCTTCATTTCGTGATGCGATCATCGTATGGAGAAATAGTGCAGAACATAACTTAGATACGACTAAACTTTATTAATAAATTTAATGCCAATTACAGATTTTGTTAAATCAGCAATGCAACAATTTTAATTTATTTAACATCTACAAGCATAAAATAACTGGCAATTCTATCTTATTTGAAAGTTTGATGTCATTAAACATTGACCACAGACGAAACTTTTTATTTCATTAATCTTGTTACTGATCATGTAACATTTACTTAGATTGTAATATATTTATTTTTCCTTTTAATTAAAAATTTTTGTAAGTTATAATATTTTTTATAAAGTAGGCAATAACAATTAAAAGTTATAAATACCAAAAGAAAATAGTGAACAAAGTACATCATTGCTATCTCAATTACTAAACATGTTTTATGCCAATAAAACTAAAAAAATATGTAAATATATTTATTTGTAAATAGTTGTTTGAATTTCTAATAATGAAGTAACTAAAGAAAAAAAAAGGAAAATTATTGATGCCTAAATCTTAATGTCAAGAAATGCTCACTACTGTCAAATAAGTGTCATCTCAAATAAGCAAGAGAAATTGTTGATGTGTTGGAGCTTTTTGTTTTTTTACGACTAATTTGCTAAAAGCTAACTTGAAAATACGAGAATGGCCACATTCGATTCAAAATATGATGTAAGTATTGTAGACACATTTGCTAAAATTTGGGTCCATATTTTAACATTGATATTTTATTAATTCATCATTTTCATTCCACACTTTATTGATTAAAACAATACGGTTATGTTTGTGTTGAGCATTGCAAACAAATTTTGAGTTAATATATTGTTTAACATAATTCTAAATAAATTAAAATAGTATTTTTTGTTTAATGTTATGGCACTTGAAGTTATCTTGTGATTTACTTTGTTGGTAATTACTTTACACTGAAATACTTTAAAATCTAGATAAGATATAGATCTATTATAAATATATCTCATCAATGAAAACATGAACAAAAATTTTACTAAACTTTCTGTATATTACTTGAGTCATTGTTATATTCAGCAAACTGAAAAATTTAGATTTAATTTAAGTAGACCCTAATATCTGATGATATGTAGCACTTGCTAGTAATTTTGACTTATACTGGGCTTGTGGACCTGGGTCTACATCATCATCATTAGGTGCCCTCTTCAAACTGAAGTGGGTCTACAGCATATTTATGAAATAGAAGAACATTAATGACATTAAGATTTTAGCTTATATATTAAGATATGCTTGTCTGGGAAAAGCAAGTCATTTCCTGTTTTTAAGGTAATAAATATATATCATTAACATAAGAAATATAAAATATATTTGTTATACATTTCTTAATTTACTGAAATCTTGAACTTTCCTAATCCTTTATTCTAATCATAAATAATTTATAATTTGTTTGTAAATGTTATAAAAAAACAATTGTAGTTAACATTGTAATTTTTGTACAATATAGATGTTTCCTGCTGGAGATGTTGGGATTGTTGAAGGAGAAATGAATATCCCAACACGAGGAGTTCCTTCTGGAGAGAGTATGGAGTTTAATACACTTGATGAACCTATAAAAGAAACATTTGTAAGATGCTTTAATTATTATTAGTATGAGTATACTTTTGCATAATTATGCATTGTGTAAAAGTTATAGAATCTATAATTAATTTTTCAGATTATAAAGACAGCTTAATTTTGCTGACTCCACATATAGCCCCATTCTTCAAAATATTTTTCACAAACAAAAATTATATTGCCAATTTTTAAAATACACTTTAGAAAAAAATTAAGTTAAAAGATAAAATTTTTACTGGATTGTGAATGTGATGTTTAATTCAGATTATATAAAGAATGAGAAAGGAAATATTTAGAATATATTATTATTTAAGACTAAAATTTAATATCATGTGCATTATATGTTTGGGTTATTCATATTTAGTTTTAAATATGTTATTCAGAGAAAGCATATTTATAATTCTGTTAATAGCGTATGAAGAATATCAAGATTTAAGCCAGTGAGAGTTCCCCACAAAACTTTAACCGTTTTCTTGGGGCCAATAAAAAATATCACTCTTTATATATTTTTTTCAGATGCGAGATTTAAGAGCAGTTGGAAATAAATTCTTTCATGTACTCATACCTCGGGAAAAAACAAGTTTATTAAAAGAGTGTAAGTTAACATTGTAATATATTATAATATATATATAATCACGCCTTTTTCGCAGTAGAGGTAGGCAGAGGTGAATAAACACCCACATTTCGCCAGGTAATATTGTAATATTGTTAATAATATTAAGTTACAAAATAGATGAATGACAAATATACCAAAACATGTTAATTGACAATTTAGTAACTAAAGTTAAGATTTATAATATTAATGCTAATGAATATAAGTAATAATTTTATTTTATAGTTTAATATAAAAGTTGATATTAATTTCCAGGGGATCTATGGGGTCCATTGTTGCTCTGCACCCTCATGGCGACGATATTGCAGGGTTCCGCAGAGCGCGCTGACAATTCTAACGACGGAGGACCAGAGTTTGCAGAGGTGTTTGTGCTGGTATGGATTGGTGCAGCAATAGTCACAGCAAATTCCAAACTTTTGGGAGGCAATATGTAAGTTATTTAAACTTTCAATTCTTCTGGTGGTAGGTCTTCATTGGTGGATACTGTCTAGGTAGCTTGCGGCTCCTATTTCTTAGATGGGTGCTGTACCTAGTGAAGTTATTTGGTTATCGAGACAACATTTTAGTGCAGTGTAAATCATTCTATTATAACTAGCGGTGCATTGTTTTGGGCAGGCTCATCACTTACCGTTAGGTAAAGGGATCACTTTATTTATTTAGAAAAAAATTTGGATATTGGTCAAATGGAATTTTGAAAAGAAGAGATTGAGCTGGAAGCCAAAACATGTGTTTCATTAGAAAAAAAAAGAGGGAGCACCTCCTCTGTAGCTGTATGAATAGCACTGTTGATGCTGCAATGTATGTAAAAGCACTTCATAGGTCTGTTATGTAATGAAAATGGAACATCACCATGGTTTTAGTGGATATAAGTCCTATATAGTTATGTTTCAAGAAGAAGTTAGTTCTTGATCTGCTAGAACAGGCAGGAATGATCTAGGAAAACATGCTTAAGTGGTCACAGCATCATTGTCAATTTAGGTCTAGTTATCCATTTGTTATTTCAATGTTTAAATGTTGCATCATTGAAAAACTTTTGTTAAATTGGTGTAATATTATTTCACAGATCATTTTTCCAATCCGTTTGTGTGCTGGGCTACTGCCTTTTCCCCATCGCTTTGGCGTTAATCATCTGCCGGATCATTTTGTTCACCACACAGAACTCCTTCCTCTTCTTCCTCCGGCTAGTGATTTCAATGATTGGATTCGTTTGGGCAACATTTGGTAAGTAATTTTAAATATATACATATTTTCCCTTTTTTTACAGGGACAACATATTTAAATAAAATTAAATCTATGAGCGAGATACAATGTAAAAAATATTTTTGTTTGAAGTGCTACATGGCACATTGCTTAGAAGGGTTAGGATACTGGAGATAATGACACTTCACATATTGTCTCAAGACAACCCTCGCAATGATGTGCAGTTTATATTATCCGAACAATTTTTTATTTAATGAAGTGCAAGCGAACTAAGAGTGAGTGGTTCACCTTGTTGGTATGTCACACACCCATAAGATACGCCACAGATCTACATTATGCTTGTCCCCTTGGTATTAGAGTAACATCATTGGCTACAGCGCTATTCAAACTGGAACGCAGTAATGTTTGCACACTACTGTTTGGCTGCAGACAGCTGCTCCGGTACCGATATAGACGGTCTCTGGCGTTTGTCCTCTCTTCATACCTTTCACATTATGATAGGAAAGAGTGTATCATTTATCATGATGTGAACATCCTGAAGGTCACATTCCTTGTTAAATATAAAAAAGTAATCTGTTACTAATCAAAGTAAATATAGATATATGGATGCTTATATTCAGTAGCGTTGAGGATATGATATATGTAGTGTTATCTTTATAACTTTATATATATTTCTATGTGAATCCTATATATTAATCGTATTTATATGTCACATTTATGTGTATATATTTACTATGTAACTTCTGTAACTAATGAAATTTAATCTTTCAAAAATTTAAAATGTTAAATTTGGAGATTACTTAATATTGATATTTATTTTCAGCTGCGACGAAGTTCCTTGGCGACAGTCAACCGGAAGGCAAGAAGGCGTTGGCCGTTTACCCGATATGCTTATTCTACTTCATCCTCTCATGGCTGGTTGTTTCTCACAATAATGTTTAAGAGCATTTCGCTTAGTATTGAATACTTGTATTTATTGTTGTGATATAAACATTTTTAGGATAATTTGTGAATAAGTTTTTTTTTATAGATAATGTTATAAATGTACTTGAATTATGATTAATGACTAATAGTTTTTATTGATGGTAAGTAACTTGCCGAACACCTGCAAGCACCTATTTCAGCTGTTAAATACTAGTGTACAAACGTTAGTCTTTGGTTAGAAGGGCGCTGCAGCTAGTGAAAGTACTGGGCTAACGAGAGAACCTTCTTATCTCAAGGTGATGACCACATTCTTTTAAACAGACTTCTAATCGTTTAAGATATGAACATTCAGCACGTCTAGTCGCTTCGTTCAATAAAATCGTCGTTTTGAACGAGAGATTCAAAAGCAGTCGTCTCTAAGAGACAAGCACAACTTAGATCCCTGAAGGAGGTAAAAAAACAATAACAAAATAATGAATTACAAGATCTATACACTTCGTAATCTTTACCAACATTCCATTTAAAATTTCTTACTCCAGATTACTTACACGACTTTTGTACATATTATTAAAATTAATATACTATTTTCTTGTCTTCAGTATTTTATTGAATACCTTAGTAAAACATGTATCTCTAAAAATACATAACTTACGGAAATTCGAGACGTTCAGTACCGTTTTGGGTTATTTACTGATAAGAGCAGGTACACTAGACTAATAGACTAACAGACATAATAGTCTTAAGCTTACATACAAACATTTGCGATGTTTTTTTTTTATTGTGCATTAACAATATAAAAAAGTAACAAATTAATACAATGAAAAAATTGTCGATTCTTCAATAGTTTTAGAATTTTAAGAAAATGATATAATTTTTTTGCGTGTACCATTTGATCAACGATGAACTAAGTAACGAAACATTTATTAGGAAGTTGTTTTTAATAATCACAGAATATTGCTCTAAAATAAATTTTCAAAAAAAAAATATCACTTTCAGTATCACATAAATAAAACAACAATCCTATTAACTTCGCAAAAACCTAATAATAAAACAAACACAAAAATATGTCTCGAATGTAAAAAAGAGTACATTTTGTATCTCAAAACTACCTTCACACTTATACAGTGTAATATACAGACGTAAAAGCAGATCAAAAACCTTCTATTGTGTTTCTTACCTACAGGTAAGGAATTTAAATTTCATCAGTACGTAATTAAAAAGATCATATTATAGTATAAATTAGTTCAGATGTATATGGCAACATTGTGAAAGCGTCAATGAGTTACAGATAACAAAGGCTACGCGTCCCTTGTAGCGTATAATAGTGTTGCTATATTTAAAGCCTCATAAATTAGAATTGTTAAAATTGTAACATTTTATGTACTATTAAAATAAAAATAAAACTAATATTGTACGCGAGACAAAGGTATCAAAATTGGTATATAACTTTACGTTTTTTGTGTGGCTGCAGCTCATTAGAAATAAAAGATTAAATAACTTGACCATAGTATGTACATCAATTAACTAGCACTTCCGTCATGGCGGATTTATGGCCTCAACTTTCTCCTGGTAAGAGAACTTGAAATCCAATAGTGGCAAAGTTAAGAGGGCTGTTCATTATTTATTTAGAGTATATAATGAGTATATGAATAATAGTATTTCCCTTGTTATAAGTTTATTTTCTTTGAACATGTCGATTTGTGATGTTTATCTTCACCGGAAGCTAGAGCAGATTGGGGATCAAACCTGCGATTGTCATACATTTATAGTGCTAACTTACAAACCGGTTGTCGCCGATACTGAGAAATTAAATTAATTTTGTTATGTCCTTAACATCGTTAGGGTTTATTTTTGAAGATCAGTAAAAACCAAACATGTGTTGCTACCGTCCAAAGGCAACAGCGATGATTTTCCATCCATTACGATAACTGTGCACTCGTCTACCAATTTTGCCTATAAAAAAACCATTCGCAATATAAGTTATGTCTAGCAATATATATATATATATAATTTGGTTTTTTATTTTGAGCTACAGCTCCTATGTGAAATTGATTGCTTAAAAAATAAACCTTTCAGTCAGTACCAGTCTAATCTAACATCGAAAGCAAACATTTAATGTTTGAACAGGAACGAAATTGGAGCCAACCGTCGGATCATCCAGCCTAACTGGATTCAGAGCCACTTGATGATTTATCCGGACTCCTTGGTGGGGAAGGTTTGGGCGAAGTCCTTGTGGGCGGTTGGTAGGACATATGCATCTGTATGGTGTCCCTGGCTTTCCTCGCGCTCTTGTATGTAAGGGAATTGGCGCGCGGTTTGCGTCGCGAGAAGTGGCGCTCGACCCACTTGAGCATCGCGAGCACCGAGTCTGTGGATGACAGACGTCTCTCGGCGGAGGTCTTCGTTATATGAGAGGATGCGATGCGGAATGTGGCCGCCATACCTTTCAGCGCCTAATAAAAAGAAAAAAAACACTCTTAAACTTTAATAAATAATGCCAAGATTACTACCAGCTCGCATTAGGCCAACATGGTGGGAAATTGCCCATATCCCTCCCATATGAACCCCAAAACGACGGCCACTGATGCCCAGCAGTACCGGAGCCCATGCTAACTGTGAACCGATCGATGTGGAGATCTTTAGGAGAAGCCTATGTCCAGCAGTGGATATCTATCGGCTGATAATGATGATGATTCAGGTTTAGACTTTTGTTTTGACCCACTGAGTGGTAGCTATCAGTTCATTTTGAATCAATAGCAATAACAACATTGCGGTGTTCTGTCTGTCAACATATGCCACAGTATTCTGGGCAAGCATGCTCCACCATTCCAGGCCTCATTGATACTTAAGATAAGTCCGATGCAGATAAAAAAATAATTAAAAATTGATTTTATGAAGACTGAATAACATTGTAAAAATACCAGCATAGCGTCTTCATCTGTGACGTCATCTCCAGCGTAGATAATTCTGATCCTCTCACTCCAGTCCAATCCAAAGGCAGTTCTCAGGATGTAAATAGATGCACGACCTTAACATAAAGTCGATTTTAGATATAAGATATTTTGTTTAGAGTTCCCCGTTATTTCATTACCTACAGCGGCCTTGAATCCGTAACGCTGTACAGTATACAGAAATAGTAGCTGCAGTGGTACCAGTGGTTTCTGGCCTTACTGATAGGTCTGTGTTGCCAGTGAATGTCTAGGTAGGAATTACCACAGCACCTACTCTTGCTGCCAAACAGTGGTGTGCATACATTACTGTATCCTGGATACAAGATTATTGTAGATAGTCTCATATCTCAACGCGATGAACACAATATGATGCAGTGTCCATCATCTTAACTATGGCTAAGTTGTTATGGGAGAGTGTATTACTTACCATCAGGTTATCGTCTTATGCACGTTTTGTTTCATAAAATTCACCTTTGTTCCATTGGACGGGTGGTCGCGCTTCAAGTGCGCAGTGCGCGGGCGCAGGAGTAAAACCTGCGGCCAGAATGAGGCGGCGCGCCTGCTCCACCAGTGCCGGGCGCTTCGCTACGGGCGTCTCTCGGAAGTGGAAAGTGAGGAGGGCACCCTTATTCTCGACCCACGCGCCATCTTTACACACCTGAACAACAAATATGCTGTACACAAAAGAACATGTAAAAATCCAAAAAAGATCCAGGACCTCTCTTTTTCAACTACCTCCGCGACACAGTTAATAAGCACTGGCCCCAATCCGATCCCAGTGTCATGTGTCGTTTTTTCCAACGCACCTGGCTGTCTACCAACATCTTATAGTATCACCACTATCATCATCATCAGCCGATAGACGTCCACTGCTGCACATAGGCCTCCCCCAAACATTTACACGTCGGTTAGTCCCGCGTTGCTCGCATCCAGTTGATTCCCGCAATTCTCACCAGATCCTTGGTCCATCTTGTGGGGGACGTCCCAACACTACGTTTACCGGTACCCGGGTGCCAATCGAGGATTTTACTGCCCCATCGACAATCCCTCCTTCGAGCAATGTGCCCTGCCCACTGCCACTTAAGTCTAGCCATCTTACCAGTCTAATAAAACCAAGAATACCATGTATTATCAAACCAGCATAACAGGTTTAGGCTGTACATACGAGCTGCTGTATTCTGGGCGAAAACCCCTCACCATATACAGCCTAATTAATATTTAACCATCATGTGAAGTGTAGGTCAAGGATGGTCAACTATTAATAAGTATTATGTAAAGTTTACGAAGCTGAAGTTATATTGCTGGAAATTTACCTGCTCTTGTAGAGATTTGAGTAGCTCCACCACTTTGTCCTGCAACTCCATGGGCATGGGGTGAACAAATTTACTTCCATCGGGGTGTAATATTTCCAATCCGTGGTTTCCAGCATATGTTATTCCTTCTATTCCCACCTTAAACATTAACACAGCTTATTGAATACATCAACAATAATCTTATCACAGTACACGACCATGGTGGTCCACATATGCTGTTAAAACCGCGACAACAGTCATAAGCAGCGTGTGGAGTTCACGAGATCTTGGTTCTACCGCGGACATTTTAAGGGTGTGATTGTCCCAATATATAACTCGACCAGGGAATTGCATAAAGCAGTCCAGAGCATCATCGCGGATCATACCGTGATGGTCGGAGACCATATCCGACCAATGACAGAGTAAGTTTGAGGGAGACAAGGTCCCTCGTTATGACACAGTTTAAGGCAGCCAAATATTATTTATAGGTAGGGTTACTTTTTTATGCAAGTTTCGTTTTTTTCATAACAACCTGATCAGTATTACTACATAACACCACTGAGTTCATATCCATGAGAGATAAGATGTTAAATCTCTTTACCCCGGTAATTACACCAGTTACAACGCCCTTTAAACCGAGACACAGTAATGTTTGCAGTCCTGTCTGACGGCAGAAATAGGAACTGGGGAATTAAGCTAGACGGTAATAGAGATGTCATTAAATTTTTTGTTTGGTAATATTTTAAGTAGGGCCTGGCCTTATCATCAGGCACCAGTCCGAGCGCGAACGAGCCTTTACGCACGTCACGTGTGGAGATACGGAGACCTGGTTAAGTTGCAGGTCTATTGACCGTCGGAACGCGTAAATATTTTTGTTCAAGACACGGTTATCTCCGGTCAGGGTTCGCCATGATAACACGCTTTGTTATTGCGAACCTAACCGGAGTGTGTTTATATAACTTGATTTATTCGATAGATAAAATGTCCGATTAAAAAAAAATCGATGCGTCGTTCGCATTGCTGTGTCAATGTTAAGTGCAAACTGTATAAATCTGGCATATCCGAATCGAGGGTTGCTATGACTTAGATTTTACGGACCCCATGTATTTGCAGTAAATGAACCGTCGTTTTTAGTAAGTATTTAGGTAAAGTTAACTGTGACATTATATGCACCACCTCATTATCTCTGCATTACTTACTCAAGGTAGACTGGAAGATAATGCTAATGGCATTAAATCCGCCATTATACGTGATGTATAAAGTTAAAATAAATAAATAAATAACAGGAGGTACGAAATGTAAATCAAAAGCTACGAGACTCGGTTTTTCTCTTAAAATTTATAAACTTTTGAACTTTTTTTCATTAGACGAAACGACGAGACGAGCTAGACATTCACCTGATGGTGAGTGATACGCGGCGCCAGTTAAAATAATTACATAGCACCACATCGTGCTAGTCGCCTTTTAGACATAAGATATTAAGTCGCGTTACTTCAGTAATTTCACCAGCTACCTTATAACCGGAACACTGTAATGTTTGCATACTACTATTAGGCGGCAGAGATAAGAGCTGCGGTCGTGTCTCCGGCAATAGAGGAAGAGAGTAGGGGGAGGCGCCGTAGAGAAGTAGGGGAGGCGGTGTAAATTATCAACAGATAGCCTTGACTTGTCTGCGCTTGACATTACGATATCTGTGAGTTTTTTACGTCATTCAGTAAAAACATATCAATGGTTTTTATCGGAAAGTCTGGATTTTATTAATAATGTGTTTAGTTCAGATATTCCAGATTTAGTACAGATACCGTTTCACTTTTAAATGATGGCGATACGAGTCGAACGTTCACCTTTAGGCAATGTCTGCTTGCTGCACGTCGCCATAAATACTGGGTATTAGGAGACCGCTTCCGAAAACGAAGATAGACGATAGTACTAATGAGACCTTTGATGATGGGATGGAAAAAAAATAGATACTGATTAAAAAAAAATTACTGATTAAATAAAACGATAGTTCCATAAAAAATATTTTACTTTACTGAAAAAAAAAATCCAGCAATGAAACACAAAATCAAAAACAGCTGATCAACGAACGCCCGGGGGCGCGGCGGGGACTCCACATGTATTTGGTTTCAATTTGAACCTTATTTCGTAAGGCCATATTAGTCCCGGGCGTTCGTGGTTCAGAGTATCAGCTGTTTTTGATTTTGTTTCATTGCTGGTTTGTTTTTGGTAAAGTACTGTATTTTTTATGGAACTATCGTTTCGTTTAGCTGTACTAACATGATGCAGCGTAAATAAGGTAAATAAAACGTTGTAAAAATATGATTTTTTTCCGTCCCATCATCAAAGGAGCCATTAGTACTACTGTCTTCGTTTTCGGAAGCGGTATCCTAACACCCAGTATGTTAAGTTTGGTTAATCCAGTTATTTGGTATAGGGTAGGATGGTCAAAATTTTTAATTCACTCCGCACCGGTGGGTATCTTAAAAAGCCCAGAGGATACGAACGGTTGTGAGGGTCGGTGCGGAGCCTAGCGCCGCGATTCGAGCTTGAATTGTAATCACGACAGGAAGTGAACAAGCTGCATATACAGGGTGTCTGAAACGGGAAATCGTTCACGCGCCATTTTTCTAACTAGACAACACAACACAGAGTCCTGCAGGCAGCGGCCTGACAGCGAGCGGTTAGCACACACGTGGTTTAAAGTGAGCGCTATGCAACGTCTCCCCCCACCCGTTTGTACGGCACACTAGTAATTTGATTAACTACAACGCCCCTCAAATCTGAACAATGCACACTACTGTTTAGCGACAGACCATAACCAACAATAGTAAGTACTTAAATAATTCATTACTCTGAAATTATCTTAAAAACAGTGGAACTGTATGAAGATTATCAATTTTTTGTGTTTTTATTTTAAAGGAGTTTTATCGGTAGAAACTACTGACTTTTTTAATTTCATGTGCTTTCCAAGTAAGCATAGAGTAAGTGTACTTCGCTTTTAGTGAATAGAAAACTTTAACTCACCCCCGTGGGTTTTCCTTGGTCGAAATACAAGATAACCCTGACTTTCCTCTGAAAGCAGGGTTTTTGATGTACCGTTCAACACCAAAGGTAAATAGATTTTGTGGGACCAACCGGACATAGAAAGTTCAAATGAACGGAAGTTGCATATCCATCTCACATTACTCACCATATCCTTGACGTTGTTGACGTTTCGCCCGGATATAATTGCGATGTAAACGTCGGACATGTTGGAGAGGCGCTGCAGCGTGTGCTTGGTTTCCAGCGGCAGGGTAGCGAGGTCCGGGTGCGGCGCGATCGGCGCGAGCGTGCCATCGTAGTCCAGCAGCAGCGCGAGCTTCTGAGTGTAACCAATGTACCTGACGATAATAACCGATATGGATGTTAAATTTAACTAAATATTTTAACTGCCTTCATGAGTGAGGTCTTCTCTTGTTGTTGAGTGTGCTAGTGAAAATATAAGGATAAAGGAACTTGACAAATTTCAAGGAGATCTAGTGTCATATTGTTATGGTGAAAGTATCATTTTTAGTTGAAGAACTACTCGCTTATCGCTTCATCAAGTAAAAAAAATTAACAAGCGCTTATTCTTATACCTCTTTTTGTGAATGGTCAAAAGGTATGTTTAAAGATCTGGTCACTCACTTGGACAAGTACTCGTCGAAGTCGTCGATGGTGACGGGCTGCATTGAGGTCGCGCCGATGTCATCAGCCTCCTCCTCCAGGGAGTCCATTGCTTTCAAAAAGCTTTTCATCCAGCTGTCTACGTCGTTGAGCTGCTCCCGCCGGCGCAGGTGATTCATGCGGACGGTCCTCTCGTCTTCGGGCATTATAAGCGCTCTACAAATGGAATTGTTCTCATATTTTTTTCGAACGTTATCGCTATTCTTAACGGAAATAAATGTCTTTATTAACCGTAAAGAGAACCGAAAACCGTAAAATTAACTATAATTGACAATTAAAAAGGAATTGTTATCATAAAAGAAAAAAAGAAAGGGATAAAGTAACAGGAGGGATGATGGTAGTGTAGTTGACAGACCCTACATGTCATAGCTAAGAAAATCTGTGTTTAAAAGAAACGTTTTACCATCGGCCACATTATCACTTAACATCATGTGAAGTTACAACGTTATGAGTCAAAAATCTATTAACAAATGCAATCCCGACCTGTGTATAACCTCCGCGGCGTCGTCCAGCTCGTAAGGGTTGCAGATGAGCGCCTCGTGCATCATCTCGCCGGCGCCCGCGAACGGAGACACGATCAGCACACCCGGTGGGTTGTTGATCTGACACGCGACGAACTCCTTTGCGACCAGGTTCATGCCGTCGCGCAACGGCGTCACCAACGCCACCGCCGCGTCGCGATAGAACGCGGCCAGCTCCTCTTGACCCACGCATCCGTAGATATATCTACGGATTAGTTACATCTCTATGTGACTTATACTATAAAAAGACACTTAAATTGTTATGTAAACTCTTCGTATGCTTACCTGATTGGAGACCAATTAGGAGTCGTGAATCTTCCATTAATCCTTCCAACCAACTGATCCATCTCTTCTTTCAGATCCTGGTACTCTTTCACATCAGTCCGCGATGGTACCGATATCTGTAGTAATACGACCTTCTCGATGTGCTCCGGGTGCTTCTCTAATAGCCTCTCGAAAGCTTTAAGTCGATGTACCAGACCCTTGGTGTAATCAAGTCTGTCAACTCCGAGGATTATTTTCTGCGTGGTGGACAATACCGGCTTAGCAGTCTGGGCGAGCTGTACGAATCTGTCGAACGGCACTCCGATTGGCAACGGTCTGACACAGATTGTTCTACCGCCGAGTTCCACCAGAAGATTCTTCCTGTCCACACGGCAACCCAAGTTCCGTTGGCAACAGTCAATGAAATTTAAGCAGTAGTCGGCTATGTGAAAACCGACCATGTCGCACCCTGTGTGGAGTAGATAAAGATATAGTCTCTGGTGCAAAATGTATATATAAAGGTAAGTTTATCAACGCGGGCACTTCTAAAACTGCTAAGTGTTTTTTAGTGTACCTAGTATGCCTTGCAAGACCTCGTCGGACCATGGGAATAGACGGAATATGTCCCACGGCGGAAACGGTATGTGTAGGAAGAAGGCGAGCTTGCATTTTAATTCGTCTTCTTCGATACGCTGGAAAGAAATATATTTTAAAATAAGTATATTTAGAAGAGTTCTTAATTACTCTATAATAAATTTACGATAACAAACCTGTCTTATCCAATTAGCTGCCAGCATGAGATGATAGTCATGTACCCAAACAATCGGCGGGGAGCTGCAGGCTTTCTGTTTGCTAGTCTCCTGACTGAGCAATTTTAGAGCATGAACGGTCTTCTCGGCGAACTCCTCGTTGATTTTGATGTACGCCTTCCAATTATCACCGATGAAGGTCGCTCGGTCCGGCATAGAGTGGAACAGCGGCCAGAAAGTACCATTGCAGCAGCCGTTGTAATAGCTGTCGAACAGTTTTGGCTCCGCGTGGATGGCAACAATCTGGAAATGTTAATTCTTCATCATCATCATCACTATCAACCGACAGACGTCCACGTAAGCCTTATTAGGTTTGTATTAACAAGATTCTATTGTATACGAGCCAATGCTTTATTTTTTTGCTGGTGGTAGGTCTCTGCCGGAGTCCGTCTAGGTACTACTGCTACTCCTGTTTCTACCGTTACTGTGTTCCGGTTGGAAGGGCGCTGTAGCAAGGAATATACTCGGGTATACTTAGCATCTCATGTCTCAAGGAGTGCCATATTATTTAGTGCCGTATCATTACGGACAAGCGTAACACTTACCATCAGGTGATCGTCTCGTTCATCAAGGCGATATGTCGAACAAAAAAAAATATTTTATGCCTTAACAAATGAGAATGTATTGAGACTAAATAATAAAGAAATAGCAAGAGAAAGAATGAATATTCGTTCTGTAATAAATAACATAACAATGTTTGCGCTTTCGCTCTAATAATAATATAATGATAACAAAAACAATCCAGTATGTATGTTTAACCTAGTAAAGAGGCGAAATGGTTTGTTTAATTTTTTAATTTAATAACAAAACACAGTTGAGTGTTATCAGAGATTATTCAAGATTTGCGGCACGAGGTCATCCGGGATCAAGTAATCTGTGCTCCTATCTTAAGTTAGTAATTAAGATACGAACGAATATTTTTACTGGATTAATAGTTTAATCCAATAAAAAAAATAAACGTATATCGGTTGTAGATCCAGCAGTCAGTTTGGGTCTCGCACAACATCTCACGGGACCCAAGCCAACCTCGTAGTGCACTCTGCTTATCAACAAACGAGGCTCTAGTTCACACCGACCCGTATTGGGCCAGCGTGGTGGGAAATGGCCCAAGTCCCTCTTTTATGTGTTCCTATAAACACCGGCCTCTGGTGATCGGCGATACGAGCAGCGCAATCGATGTAAGGAAAGTGAGAGGACTGCACGTCTCTCTATTTGTATATAGAGAACCTGACGTCGTAGGAGACTGAACAGGTTCCTGCCTTGTCGTGGCGGTGGGGCTCAGTAGCCGTGCCTTGGTCACCCACGGTGAAGACAAATCCAAGACCAGATCCGCCACAAGGAGTCGGAAGAGTTTTCTCTCTTACTCCCCATGGCCTCTGGGTAGCGGATTCGAGGGGATTCGTTGGACAGGTGACTATAAGAGGCCGAGAGGAGGTTGTGTGTTCCGGCATACTCTTACAGAGGTGGGTGGTGTTCTTCTCCCGAAATAGAGCTGTGCGGCGTAACCAGTGCGTAAACCGTGGCGTCGCCATAAAGCGACGACGGTGAACGCCGTGGGGGTTTTAGTCGGTGCAAGTCCGACATAACCTGTCCTTGCCCCCGCGACAACTGTTATGCGAAGACATTTCCTCCAGGTAAAATAAAAGGGACCGATCGAATAGGACGTCCATCGCCGATGATGATATCATTTATATTAAAGAAGTCCGTAAAAGACAACAATTATTTTTTTATGACTGATAACCGTTGTATGCGATTATTTCCTTTAAATCTATCTATCTATATTTACCTTAAGCAACGGAAACATACCGCTTATTATAAAGATCCATTAATACTAAGTAATGTAAGTTAATCTCGTTAGATTGCATGTACGGTGCATTTTAAAGGGTTATTGATTATAAATGAATTTGTTGTTTCATTATATATACAGCAATTGATTTAATGGAGGAATTTGATTGCAATATATTTACTTATCGAGAGACTGACGGAGTACTTGTTAAACGAGATACAGTTACTTGAAGTCATATACACATATAGGTTAGAGCTTGCGGCCTTCATTCCGAAGGTCGCGGATTCGAATCTCGGCGTGAACTGATGACTTTAATATTTAAGTTACGTACATTTGTCAACTTTAGTGACAGCGTAATACAAACAGTGAAGGAAAACATCGTGAGGAAACCTGCACATGAATTAGAATTTATTCTAAGGTGAAGTCACCAAACCGCATTGGGCCAGCGTAGTGGCTATAACCCAATCGCCGCCATATTGTGGATAGGCCTGTGCCCCCACAAAGAGGACGTAAATAGGCTTGTAAAAAAATATATATATACCTGGCCGCTTACAGTGAGCTGTGAAAAAGCTAAAAGTCAAACAGAGAGTAATGGAAAGGACTATGCTCGGGGTTTCGCTGAGTGATCGAATTAAAAATGACGAGATCGGCAGAAGAAATAAAGATACCGACATAGTTCAAAAGATTGCTAGTCTCAACTGAGAATCGGCAGCACACATCACGCGAAGGATTGAAAGCCGATGGAGCACTGAGGTCCTCGAATGGCGACCGCGTACCGGTAGACGTAGTGTTAGCAGGCCCTCCACCGGGTGGTCCGGTGATTTGGTGAAAGTTGAGGAAAGCGGCTGGATCGATCGATGTGGAGATCTTTGGGAGAGGCCTATATCCAACAGTGAACGTCTGTTGGCCGATCATAATAATGATGATGATAAGCTTTATTAAATCCAATGGGATTTTACAATTTATCAGAATATTGTAATGTATCTAACAAAGCTTCGATGTTATCGACCCATTTCCATAGACAGGGGAGGTAAGCGCCGCGCCGGGGAGGCGACCCTTCTCTACAGATGTACAGGTAACTTGCAGGTACTTATATCAATACATCGAGACGCAGCTGTTCTAATATAAATGCTTAGGGGTAAAAATTTACAGTACCGTGATTACTTGACTTTCTTTGGTAAATTAGGTCTATATGTATGTTTATATGGGACCTATTATGTATCGGCTGATGATGATGATGATGACGGGACTTACTGCTCATATCTTTGTATATTACGTTTTAATTTCGTATATATTTGTGGTGAAGTAATTATTTAAATTACAAGCTCGAATCACTGAGTATAATAAGCGCGGATGTAATAGCAGTTTCATCGACTTAAGTCTTTACACACGAAATACAGTATAAAGTTAAAAGTAAGTAAATAATATTAAAGCTTTATTAATTTCTAAAACTATTTTTTTTTAAAAAAGGAAATTTTAATGTCATAAGTCTTCATATTTCCCGCACACCAATAAGTGGTACAATTTTAAACAAAACCTATTGTAAAGGAGTTATGTTTAAAAAGAAAACTTACATATTAATAGGGGACCGGAAAGTAATGTCGTTTCTGCGCATGCCAATACTTGATTGTCATTTGTCAGCTCATTGTTTTGTTCAGAGGCGTACCAAAGATATTGTGAGGTTATAGTGATTTCTTTACTTATAGACAATTGAATTAAAATTTTTTTTGTAATTTTGGGTAAAATGGCCAGCCAAATACCAGAAGAGGTACACATCCGGCATTGCATGCTCTTTGAGTTTCGCAAGGGAAATAACGCAACAGTTGCTACTAAAAACATTTGCGATGTTTATCCAAATGCACTGGACATTCGTAAATGCCAAAGGTGGTTTTCCAAGTTCAAATCGGGTAATTTTGATCTTTCCGACTCGTATCGATCAGGAAGACCATCAGCGTTAGACAACGACGTGTTAAGGGCGGAAGTGGAAGCAAATCCGTGTCAGACGATCGAGGAATTGTCAAACAGTCTCAACAAACCTTGGTCGACCATCCAAGAACATTTGAAGCAGATTAGAAAAGTAAGCAGAGCAGATGTTTGGGTCCCGCATAATCTGTCCGAACAGAATAAGGCTAACCGATCAATCACATGCAACTTATTGCTTCAACGACACAACACAGAAGCGTTTTTGATCGCTTGATCACAGGAGATGAGAAATGGGTCCTGTATGATAACCCAAAACGCAAAAGGCAGTGGCTCTCTCCAAATGAAATCCCTCGGAGTACTGCTAAGCCAGGTTTACACCCCAAAAAGCGCTTTTGTGTGTTTGGTGGAGTATTCGCGGCATTGTTCATTTTGAATTAATGAAACCTGGAGAAACTGTTACTGCAGACCTCTACAGCGAACAATTGCAGCGAGTCAATCAATCTTTAATTGAAAAGTGGCCAGCGATTGTCAACCGAAAAGGCGTCATTCTCCAACATGACAATGCAAGACCGCACTGCGCAAGGCGAACTCTAGAAAAATTAATGAATTGGGGTGGGAGGTGCTGCCTCATCCACCATATTCGCCCGATGTTGCACCATCGGATTTCCACTTATTCCGAGCGCTGCAACACTTTTAAGTGGCAAAACATTTGCAAATTTGGATGATATCCAAAATGCCATCTCTAGATATTTTGCCGAAAAACCAATTCATTTTATCGATCAGGGATTGAAAATTTACTCACTAGATGGCAAAGGTTATTGACAATGATGGGGAATACATCATTGATTAAAAATAAAGACTCGTTAAAAATGTATGTGTTTGTATTTAGCATAAGAAAACGACATTACTTTCCGGTCCCCTAATACGAATATAAATTTAAATCTCGATTAGACAATGAGGGTCGTAGTTAGCAGGCGGGGTAGAAATTACCTTAACAAATAACTTAACCCATGAACGTGGAATAGAACCAGCAGTGTCCACGTTACAAGGCAACTGCTGATCCAATGCACCAGAGAGGCAGATAATCTTTCCATGTATAATTTTGCGTACATTTCGACCCTAATTGCTTATTAATGATTACATTAAAAATTCGATTATTTGTTACTATTTTTATATATATAAATGACATTGTTAGTATCTTAATTGTGTGACGATTGTTTACCCAGTTCTCGTTATCATAAAGATATACCCTGTAATTATTTATTTTCTATCAGTTTCAAGGGAAAACCGACGTTTTTCAATGCACGGTTGCTGCCTAAGGTCGATAATCAATGCTGGTTTTTTTTTTATTTTACGAAGCGACGACACGAACGAGACGCTCACCTGATGGTAAGTGATACGCTTATCCATAATGTGGCACTAGTAATATATACGTATAGTAAAGTACTAAAGGAAGTCAAGATTTTGGGACTAACCATTGATGATCGCTTAACGTTTAATAGCCACGTGGTGAATCAGTGCAAAAAGCCAGATGGTATATGCAAACCGCTTGGGTAGCCAAGATCTTCTGGGGTCTTGACTCTGAAATCATCCGATCCATCTGCCTAGCTGCGGTGGAGCTTAGAATTCAGGTGTTCGACTTGTATGAGACTAGGAGAGGGTTGTCCCAGACACTTCTAGGCGATAGGGAAGTAGAACAGGTTGTAGGATTTACAGATTACTCATCCTGCTTCGCAAATGGATCTTAGATATATATGTTTGGTAGACCAAAACTCTGCTGTTCATGAGCACAACGTGCAGGCGGTGAAGGTATATACCGACGACAGTAAACTTGAGGGGAAATTGGGAGCCTCACTTTCCATATAGAAATGCGAGAACAAGGTCCAAAACTGGAAGCTATGTCTGTCGGCCTACTGAAGTCTCCCAGGCGGAACTCCTGGCCATATATGGGGCAACCGAAATGGTTCTCAGGAGAACGCGAACAGGAGGAGCTATGGTTTGTACAGTGACTGTAAAGCAGCGTTCGATATTGTTACAAATCATGGTTCTGCCATGTTCTTGCCGTAGTGGCCAGGGAGAATTTGCAGAGGGCTTATACCCAGAGCAAAGACGTGCCTTTGTTCTGGGTCAAGATCCACGCGGGCGTTCCTAATAATGAGTGTGCTGATGAATTAGCCGAGGTGGCTGCTCCTAACAGCAGAAAAAAGCCAGATTATCACCAGTATCGTATGTTAAACGTTTGCTTCGAGATGCCTCCGTCGTGAGATGGAGCGCCCGATATAGCGAAGGTAACACTAAGTTATTATTCCCGAACGCAGCAGAGGTATATCAGTTAATAAGGAAGGTACGGCCAACTGGTCAGTTAACCCAGATATTCACGGCCACGGAGGATTCTCCCAATACTTGAACCGTTTTAAGTGTCGGGAGACTCCGCAGTGCAAATGTGACGACGCCGTGGAGGAAACGGTTCCTTATTTGCTGACGGACTGTCCTATACATAGATGCCTAAGGTATGATTTTGAGCTGGAGATAGGGTTAATAATAGATACAGCCGGTCTACCCGAAATAGTAAAAAATAAATTATTTAGAAATAAGTTATATGTAAGGCAGTAAATAATAGAAGTAAGGATAAGTAAATGTTTTTTCATGCATATGTACACAATAATATGCTGTGTATTATCATAAATATTAGATCATTTGATAGCATAAGTATAGACATAATGTATAAAAAAAAAGAATCGGAATAATGTTAGAAAAATTTAAATAGCTATTAGTAGCGAACATGTTGTAAATAAGCGTTGTGAGATGTAAATAATAGGATAAGGTAAAGGAAAATTGGAAATAAAAAAAAAAAAACAGAAAGTATTAAACGTTGACTACCAAAAATGTAATAATGGTAACAGTACCTTACTAGACAGGAGTCCAGCGGTTGGCGTCTTATCGTTCGGATCGGACTCGGGGATCTTCTCGTTGGGGTTGTCCAAGTGGATCCCTGGCCAGCCGACCCAGATGCCCTTACCGCGGATAACAACCGGCGCCACCGCAGTCACCAGACCGCCGGCGCTGCAACACCAAGTGATCCATATTTACTTAATTGCAAATGACAAACGTGTGTGGGTTGCAAGGGTGGAAATTAATTATTGTATCATTTAAAACTTTTACATACACATAATATGTAGTTAAATATTTATCAGTGACGACGAAGATAATTTCTTATGCCATCTACATGGAAAGACAACCAGAACACCAAATTTAAAATTCTAGATCATAGGTCCATGGATGTGCTACAGACTTGAATTTAAAATCTACTAAAACTAAGACCTTCAGGGATTTTACCATAGAGAGTTAGGATACATGGTTCCGAACTTACGATGCACCACCAGATAAGCACTGGATACCTTGGCTCCCTAAACCTGTCTCTCAAGTTGCTCAAAAGGTTCACAGCTATGCTTTGACCATTGCTTATATGGTAAGTTTATTTTTAAGTATAGATAAGCACAGATTTCTGGTGTGGTTTGCATATCTTACCCGAAATCTCTGCACGTCCCTGGATGTAACTATAAGAATAAACTGGGTATATACATCCGAGTATTTACACGATAAAGTGTTGTACAAACAATTTTTTTTTTAATTTTAGATTTAAAATTACTGTATCGGGATCTAGATATTACAATGTTAATACAGGAACGTATAGTCACAGGCGGAAGCGTCGCCCCTCCCGTGATGTAGTGTGCACGTTGAAAGAAGTCAACCTTGAGCGTGACAATCTATGGTCATGACTGGTTTAAACAAATGGTACGCAAGTAATGCAATTACCGGTAATTGTATACAATTCAAAACTTTTTCTTGTAATTAAAATTAACCTTATAAAGTCTGATACTGTTTACCTAAATCTTTAATTACTATTTTTTTTTACGAAACAAAAACAAAACTTTGCTATATAGTCCACAGTTTTTTTTTTTTTGTTTAGGAGGAAAAATCTTTAAGACGATACTTTATCTTCTGCGAGGGAAGTCAGAGATATGTGTAGAGATTTTACCACTAAAACCCCTCGGTGGTCAAATTTGGTGTTTGGAGAAGTCACGGAATGTCGCTAACGCTATGCTGGGATAGCCGGTCCCGTGGTCTGTTTAATGCAGACCCAGCCTCGTGAGTAATTGAAAGACCGGAGACCACGTTCTACCATAGTCTTCGTCAGAATACTATATAGTCTATTGATTCCAACTGATCAATAATATAGAACGAAAATATCTCTAGGAAATAAAATTTAGTTTCCTGTTACTAATACTTAACAGTCTCTACTATCATTAGTAAAGATTACTTATTTTTAAATATGTTCGTAAAAATACTATATATAATATATAGGATATAAAGGAGTGGACCGGGCTTAAATACAGTTGGTTGAAAAGAATAACCAAGGACCGGATTAAAGTTCAATTTTATTGCCAGTGTTTGAAGAAGGTACCATCACATGATGATGATATGCATACGAGGATGGAACAAAAAGTAGTGAGAACGACATATATACTCCTTGGTAAGAAAAAAAATAAATACTGACGGAATAGCTCAGATACATATTTGTAATATTAATAAAGAAAAAAATCTTCGACTTTCTTTTGTTTTTTTCTGAATGTTCATTTTTTGCTCCGTGCCGGAATGTGTTCTCCAAAATGGAGACAAAGTGCGAGCCTTTATTAAATAGCTATGTTTAAAAAAGTTAACGACGCAAGAGATTCATTGCGATTTGGAGGCAACATTGGGATGGTCTGCTCCGCCGTATTCCACTGTCACTTGCAAGATGGGCTTCTCAATTTCGAGTAAGGAGAACGAGCACGGAAGACGAACATCGTTATAGCCGTCACCTCATCCATCGACGTCAGTCACACAAGAAAATGTTGCGAAAGTCGAGAAATTTGTATTGAGCGATCGAAGAGTTACCATTCGATACTTACTCGTAATTCAAGAAACGGGCATTTCATGTGCAAATATTCAATCCATATTGAAACAATCTTTGGATATGAGAAAAGTATCCTCAAGATGGCTGCTGAGAATGTTAACCGACAGTCACAAACCAAATCGACTTGACATTTCGAAGATACGAGTATTGTTGGACAAGTTTCAAGAAGATTCTGAAAACTTTTTGTCTCGTTTCGTAACAATGGACAAAACATGGGTCCATCATTTTGATCCCGAGGCTGAACAGTAATCTTAGCAATGGAAACAGCCATCATGACCGATCTCGAAGAAGTTTCGTGCCGTGGCATCGGCTGGTAAGGTTGTAGCCTCAATATTTTGGGAGTCAGAAGGGATATTGTTGATTGATTACCTAGAGCGCGAAACCCCTGTACAGTCCAATATTATGCAGCTTTAATTTCCAAGTTGAGGAATGCCGTTAAAGAGAAAAGGTGAGGGAAACTTCGAAGGGGCGTGCTGTTACATCACAACGCACCCGCGCACCGGCCGGCAGTTGCTTTGGCTGCAATTCAGTCAGCTGGCTTCGAATTGGTTGACCACTCCCCTCATTCACCAGATCTGGCGCCTAGCGATTTTTATCTGTTCCCCAAATTGAAAGAATACCTAAGGGGAAACAGGTACGAAGACGATAACGAGGTGATGAATGCCGTGGAGAGGTTCTTGCACGACCAAGACAAAACTTTTTTTTTTTTAAAGGATTGAAGCCTTCGAAAAGCGTTGGACTCGGTATATAGAGAGATTCGGAGACTAGAAAAATAAGTTCATTCTTATTACTTTTTGATCCCTCCTCGTACAGCGCGAAATCGATCAAGATATACATACATATACATCAAATTATAAATAGACCACATTCCATACCCATAACGATTATATATCTTTTAAAAACGAATACTTATTCATTGCATTTCTGATTGCTGAAGGCATATAATAGTTACTTTATCTACACGTGTTAAGCCATGCAAACAGCTCAAGTGACTACCGCAGTCTTGTGTAAAATAATTATGTTTATTATACACTTAGAAAAAGTTATTTATAACATGATGGTGGTGGTATACTACTGACGTCGGACGTTAAAGCCTGTACCAACGGATTAATGTTCTTATTAAAAATATAGTAAATATAGAAAACAATAAAAAAGTTTAAAGCAGACAATCGCTAGTATTCAATAACTTTTTCAGTTATATATTATGGTGTAGTACCAAAATTCATAAAGGGGTGTAAGGAGCCCCACACAACTCATAGGGCCCAAGCCAACCCTACTTGCTCGTGGTACACCCTGCTAATCGACCGACATACGAGGTTCCGGCGCTCGTCTACCCGCATTGGGCTAGCGTGGTGGACCTAAATCCTCCCATATGAACATCTACAAACAACCACCTCTTGTGCCCAGCAGGTCGTGCTAAGCCGCTGGATGCAGGCAGTGCAGGAAGGATCGATGTAGGGATTTTTGGGGAGGCCTGTGTCCAGCAGTGGACGTCTAACGGCTGATAATGATCAACATTCACAGGTAAACTGGCTACTAATAATAGTAATCTAAACCTCCCCCCCTTTTTTATAAACCCCTACAAACGACGGCTCCTGTTGCTCGGCGGTACCGGAGGCCATGCTGTCTGTGACGTTGGCAAGGCGCCGGAACCAAGACAACGCAAGACCGATCGATGTGAAAATATTTGGCCTGTGTCCAGCTGTGGACGTATATCCGATGATGATGATGAATGATTAATAGTAAAAATTTAATACGTATCCCAAGCCAGTGTTACACGTACTAATCATTAATTAAAATTTCCAAATATTTTTATAGATCGATTTAAAATTATAAATTTAGTATTAATCATAAACAATAATGAATGAGAAATAGTTATTGGTACTAACTATATGTTACTACGAATAACTATGATATAATAGTAATGACAGGGAAAGATAACTAAAATGAAACGGATAAAACAAAAAAAAAAAATTATTTATAATCATAAGAAATACATACAATTATGCTAGAACTTTGGATCCATATTATAATATTAGGTTGTCAAATATCTCCCTTCCGCCTTTTTGTCTTTTGAATTTCGCGGCTATGTACAAAGCGCTACAGAGCTCGTATCTGGCAATACTATACATAATTTGAAAGGTCTTGACATAACCTACAAAACGACGCTATGCATAATTAGTTTAGATATTGTGTTCAACAGTTATAGACGTGTAAACATAGAGTTCACTAACGCCGAAATTCGCGCTATTTTAAAGTTTTCCTTCGTTAAAGGCAAATCCGCTAGTGAAACGTTCCGTGAGATTAATGGTGTTTTGGGGGATGGTACTCTATCACTTTGAACCGCGGAGGAATGGTTTCGACGATTCAGAGCCGGTGAAAACGACACCATGGATAAGCCAGTCGGCGGAAGACCTGTGACGACAAATACCGATCAAATCATGGGCTACATCGAGTTAGACCGGCATGAGGCATCTCGTGATATCGCCCAGGAGATGGGAGTTAGTCACCAAACCATTTTAAACCATCTGCAGAAGGCTGGATACAAAAAAAAGCTTGATGTTTGGGTGCCGCATGATTTGGCGCAAAATACCTTCTGGACCGAATCAACGCCTGCGATATGCTGCTGAAACGGAACGAACTCGACCCACTCTTGAAGCGGATGGTGACTGGCGACGAAAAATGGATCACATACGACAATATTAAGCGAAAACGGTCGTGGTCGAAGGCCGGTGAATCGTCCCAAACAGTGGCCAAGCCGGGATTGACGGCCAGGAAGGTTTTGCTGTGTGTTTGGTGGGATTGGAAGGGAATCATCCACTATGAGCTGCTCCCATATGGACAGACGCTTAATTCTACCATCTACTGCGAACAACTGGACCGCTTGAAGCAGGCGATCGACCAGAAGCGTCTAGAATTGGCCAACAGGAAGGGTGTAGTGTTCCACCAGGACAACGCCAGACCACACACTTCGTTGATGACTCGTCAGAAGCTACGGGAGCTCGGATGGGAGGTTTTATCGCATCCACCATATAGCCCGGACATAGCGCCAAGTGATTACCACCTGTTCCTGTCCATGGTGAACGCCCTTGGTGGTGTAAAGTTGAACTCAAAAGAGGCTTGTGAAAAGTGGCTGTCCGAGTTCTTCGCAAATAAGGAGGGGGGCTTCTACGAGGGAGGTATTATGAAGTTGCCGTCTAGATGGAAACAGATTATCGAACAAAACGGCGCATATTTGAACTAAATCCGATCACTGTAACACTTTTTATAAAGCATTGAATAAAGAGCAAAAAAGCGGAAGGGAGATATTTGACAACTTTATATAAATATAAAATAAATTGATGATTAATTTCATCAGAAAACGATATCAAGGTTTTCGGATTATGTTAACCTTTGATGTATCTATGGGTAATTAATATTTCATATCATGACAAAAATGATTAAATCAAGTCGGCTATGTTAATCATGATCGAAAATAATGTGGAAAATCTAAATTAAATTAATGCGCTATTGTTAAACAATCGATGATTATAATTACAATCATCTAGATTTATATTCATCAAAATATATTCTTTTTCATGTAACAAGGAGAGATTGTTGAAGAGGCCTGTCTATTAATGGACGTCTAACGACTAATTATGGTTGCGTTAATAAGGATCACATAAATTTGTTTAAAGATTTAACAATTTGAAACATGGTCGACTTCGATGGGATATTCCAGAAAAGTACGACGCAGCGTTGCGACCGGAATGGTTATGGAAACCGTAGAATTTTCCCCAATAATCTTTATCAAATCCAAGCACATACAGTTATTATTATTAATAAACTGCAATTTCAATGGTCTAACCGAGTGTATATATTAAACAAAACATATCAAGTTATCACAAAAAACTTACTATATTTGTATCATAAACGCATTTACAACCCTTTGATATCATATACAATTTTCATTTTATATTATTTCTCCCACAGAAGAATGTCTTATGTAATATATATAAGCATATGTTATAAAATAGGTTCCTATTTTTATTAAAAGGAATATAATGACAAGGTTATAGGAATAATGTCAGAAATATCACCCCTACGACGGAGATTTCATTCGAACATTTAACGCTAATACATATACAGGTGTTTTAGTAAAATTGTAATAAAGTGAACAGAAAATTACCTGGCTTTCCTCTCTAATTCACCGGTTTTCTCATTTCTCTTTAACACAAATGGCAGGCGATTGGAAACAACAATCATACTACCTTTACTGTTACACGCAGAGCGACTGACACAATTACTGATTTCACTCATGTTGTTTTTTTTTATTGAGAACGTTCCTTTTCACGTGCAATCACAATGAAGTTAGAGCGCATGCGCGTATAAAAAGAGGGATTTTTAAAATATTTCGTCTGAATATTCACTGTATTAGTGCTTTTTGAGTGTCATTGCAAGTGATAAGGTGTTTAAAAAAATCACTGGAATATATAATTAGCAAAGCATCATCGGCCGAGATCGAATGCGGACTGTTTCTTTTGTGTGCGCCGGTCGCCTTTATAGATTATGAGAGAAGCGTCACAAAAGGGTGAAGTTCCCACTTGCGTCTGGCGGTGTCGGAGGTCCTAGCCGATGTGTAGGGGTTATCACTTCTGACCCACAGAGGGTTGTCTCGTTTATATCCAAATGGACTCGCAATTTTTTAAAGCGCTTCACTTGGAAGATGTGTGCGCGTGACAGTATATTTAAACTGAATGGTCATTTCATCCAAACCACTGTATCTCGTTACCTTCATAAGTATGTTAATGCTAATTATAACGTTATGTGCATGTTTGTTGAATAGTTCGATGAACATTATTGTGATAAATCTATTTTTATGTTTTTAATTCTTAGCTAATATACTTGCAACATAAATAATTTCCTTTTGGTAACATTCCTTATGGATATTACTCGATTATCAAGATTACATTTTATTATTTGACTTTATAGATTTGTTATTGCAATTTACTTCATTTCGATATAAGAAGATATTATTAGATGAAAATTGTTTATAAAGAGATATAATTATTAAAAATTATTTTATGAATTTTTTTTTAATAAACACATAAAAAGAAACAAAGTTTTTTAGAGTAAAACGAAGAGTGTCTATGGGCGTCAAGGTTTGCAGCCAACTGTCTAATGAAATATAGTAATAATGCCAAAAAAAAGGTGTTTGCGAATCATAATACGAGCAGTTAATATACAACATAGAAAATTCATATGTCATTTAAAATATAATATGTAAAATATGCAACTAGAAACGAAGATAATTTTTTTTTTATTTTTGTCCCAAAAATAATTATGATGGGGCTCTTCAGATAGACCAAGTTATTATAATTAAATATAATTACAAAATAAAACATGTATAAAGTAAAGACAGGGATAAACATTTCCATGGCAATATCAATTATTTATCTGTGTATAGTTTATTCAAATTTATAAATTTGTCATTGAACCTTTAGATGCTCGTTCATTGTACAGTGTTTATTAGGAACTAAGGTCTACAATAAATAGTTTGCCTTGACATTGCGCTGACTAGGTAAATAGAGCGTGTCGATTTTCTTGTTACACGGTGTTCCTCAGTTTGATTCCGGGGCCATATATTGTGAACTTTGAATGGTTGATATAGTAAATCCGTTGCTGTAACAGCATTGCTGCGTAGCTTTATATTATATATGAGAGCCAGAGTATTCTAGGCGAGGATAATTCACTATGTTCTCATTGTTGTTTGACACCATGTGAAATTGAGGTCAAATGTTAGATCATTTCGAATAAAAATTATTCTCGATGTTTGGCATTTCAATGTATTATTTCCGCGGGTCTGTAAAGTGCGTGCGGACGCGCGCGGTGAGGCATGAGTGGGCCGCATGCCGCTTGCATGGTGAGCACGCGCCTGTCTCATGACCACCACAGACCGCGTCACTTCACTTTGCTGTCAGTGAATGAAATGCCCTATCAGCGGGTTCACTATAAACAACAATAATATTTGCAATTACCAAGTGATGTAATTACTAATTGAACCTTGAACTTTAACCAGATTTTAATATGCTAAATTCTTACTACAAGCAAGTACTTTTGACGTAGTATCTTACTGGTGGTATCTATTGCCATGGACCGTCTAGGTAATTAACACCGCAGTGCCTATTTTTGCCGACATATAACAATAGTGTGCAAAAATACTGTGGTCCGGTATAAAGGGCGTTGCAGCTAGTGTCATTAATGGAGTAGTGTGACTCAACATATTATGTATAAGGCGACTGGCGCAAGATGGTGACTATACATTGCGCTCGTCGCCTGTGTGCCGCTACATACCGATATACCAGCCCAACTGGTGGCACGTTATTATGGACACGCATATCATTTACCATCAGGCGTACGTCCCGCTTGACTCGTCGATTAATTAAATAAAAAAATCTACTGACGGAGATTATGTAACTAGATACCGCATACTACAGTCCTTATTACTATGAACAGTAAAGTAAAATCATTACTGTGGTGCAATTTCACGGGCTATAGGTAGTGTATTAAACAATAATAACACTTAACATCTTATGTCTTGTGGAGACCGACGTACACCGCGGAGGTCGAACGTATTACTCATCTACTATTAGGTGAACTTCTTACTTGTCTCGTGGTATTATCGAATAAAAAGAAATTCAGTGTCGGGGCCTAAGGTTCAACGCATCTGTACATGGTGGATATTTGTGTCAGCTTGCATTCATTATTTGTCCAACCTATAACAACTTATCTTAAAAGGCCAATTTGATATTACGTATAACTACTGCGTACTTAATTATACTGCAAAGTATTTATTTCTATACATTTTTACTTGTCTTGTGGTCCACGTGCCTTTGTTTGTGACATCGATTTGTTATTTGTTTACGTTGTTTGCGCATAGGATGCATTATAAATACAACCTTGGAGTCACTTCGTATTAACGTATGAGTTTAATATAGATACAACAATTGCTTGATGTTCGTAATAACCTCTTTTTTTTAAACAATTAAGCGATGAAACGAACGGGATTTTCTCATGATGGTAAATGATACGTCTGCCCAAAACAAAGTGGCGGTAGTTAGGATGGTATAAATTGCACCACATTGCGCTCGTTACCTGAAACATAAGATGTTGATTCTCGTTACCATAGTAGTTCTACTAGTATGTTTGCACAGTACTGTTTGGCGGCAGAGATATGCACAGCGGTCGTACTTACCTAGACAATCTCTGAAACCCAGTGAGTTAACATACAATATAATTATTAAAGTAGTAATATTTGTTAAGAAACTTCGTAATGATGATTTTTTAATTGTACAAATCATATAACGTTACTCTTAAACGCCGTTAGGATGGGAACGATTACATATATATTATTAATAAGTACTTAAACATATCATTTAACAAGTAAGTGTTAAATAAACAAGTAACTTTTTCAAGGTTTTCCGTAGTTGTTGCGATGAGATGATTCTATTCAGCTTGAAATTCCGCATTGACGTCATCTCTTGTACTTGGCATGTTGTGACAATCGGGCAAATTGAATATTCCTGGTGCACGGCGGGTTTATGTTGATAGAATCGAATTTAGATCTTTCTTGTCCTTCACTAAAACTTCTGCTCCGGTAATTGAAAAGTATTGTATTAATACAAATTCTTTCCCGACCTTTATACGATGATCTCTATGATCATAACGACCAGTTACTCTCTAGTAACAATTGCAGTGACCGTAATTTCAGTAACTCATTTGTTATAATATTCATTAAATTGAAACAACGAAATTTTTAGACTATTACCTTTACTACTGATTTGGCGTCAAAAAAAAAGCGCTGTATTGCTATCGACCAAGGAGTGGAGAGAACAATCTTCGTTTGCTACTATTGAATGAGTACATAGAAGTTCTTATAACTCTTTGTCAAATAAGTCATGACATTATGTTTAATTTATTTGTCATCATCATGAGCCGATAGACTTCCATTACTGGACATAGACCTCCTTCAAAGAACTCCACATGGATCGGTACGGCTCTGCCCGCATCCCGTTCGTTAAGGGGGTTTGTATGAGGAATTTGGGGTATTAGCCCGCATTCGGCCACGCTGGCCCAATGCGGGTCGGTGAAAGTTTTATTTGTACTCGTATGTTATTGTAGTAAAGTACAATTTCATTATAATATCACCTAAACAATATAAATTATAAATCTTGTTTAAGCTCAGACACGTCTTTGAACTCCATTCAGTTATGAATATAGATTCGTTACGTTAGCCCAAACAAAAAATACGAAAACCGTCAAATGCTGATGCGACGCTGTTGTAATAGGTTGGGGAAAAAGAAATCCATTATTTTTATATCAACTTCAGGACTTTACTTAACATGCTTCGGATTGTCCGATTTGGGTCAAATATGCACCGTTTTGTTCTATGATTTGTTGCCATTTTAAAGGTAACTTCATAATGCCTCTCTCGTAGAAGCCCTGGTCTCTATTTGCAAAAAACTCTAGTAGTCGATTTTCACAATCTTCCCTAGATGCCAATTTTTTATCACTAAAGAAATTTTGTAATGCAAGAAAAAGATGGTAATCGCTTGGTGCCAAGTCCGGACTGTATTAAAACTACATACATTAAAACTTCCCAACCGAGCTCCCGAAGTTTCTGGAGAGTCACTGTAGACGTGTGTGGCCTAGCGTTGACCTGGTGGAACACGACACCTCTCCTGTTGGCCAATTCTGGCCGTTTCTGGTCAATTGCTATCTTCAAACGGTCCAGTTGTTGACAGTAGAGATCAGAATTTAGTGCTTGGCCATATGGAAACAACTCATAATAAATAATCCCCTTCCAGTCCCACCAAGTGCACAGCAGAACCTTCCTGGCCGTTAGTCCTCGTTTGGCCACCGTTTGAGGTGCTTCACCGCTCTTTGACCATGATCTTTTTCGCACAGGGTTATCGTATGTGATCCATTTCTCATCTCCAGTCACCATCCGTTTAAGAAATGGGTCTATCTAATTCCGTTTGGCCAAGGCTTCGCAGATGGAAATTCGATTCATCATGTTTTTTCTATTAATTGGTGTGGCACCCAAACATCGAGCTTCTTTTTGAATCCAGCTTTGTGTAAATGGTTTAAAACTGTTTTGTGGTCCATTTTTAGCTCCTGGGCGATGTTACGACTGCTAACATGCCGGTCAACTTCGATCATTTCTCCGATTTTATCAACATTTTCGGCAACCGGCCTACCTGTGCGAGGTGCATCTTTATCATCAAAAATTCCTGAACGGAATCTACGAAACCAAAATTGCACATAATTGGCTGTTACAGTATCGGGTCCATAAACACCATTCACAATTTTAGCCGCCTGGTTTGCATTTTCGCCTTTGTCAAAGAAAAACTGTAAAATGTACCGAATTTTCTCTTTGTTCACTTCCATTTTTAATACCCTGTAACTCACAATTGAATGTACCAAACAAAAAACAGCAAAAGAATTTTTTTACTGCGAAATGTCACCTTTTCAACGAGCATAAATCTGAAACTGTTTGATCGACACTTTACGAGAAATTTATCACTACAGCCATCTACCGAAAAAATAATGGATTTCTTTTTCCCCAACCTATTATAATATTATAGTGCTGTAACAGATAATTTCACGAAAACATAATTATTTGTAATTTTATTTAAAAAAATATTGGAAACTATAGCTCTATGTGCACTAAATATGATTTTAAATAAACTTTTGTTTAACTGTTAAAACGTAAACATTATATGTAAAATTTATTAAAAATTCTGTAAAGCGTTAAGGCCATAATATAAGGACGTTTGTCGTTATCAAAGTACAAAAAAAAGTTATTAATTTTGTTTGTATTATTCTGGTAAAAAAAACAATGCAATGTAATACGTATGCGAAAATTTACAGTTTTTAAAAACGTTACAGATCTCTCGGCTTGGTTTTTATCAATGTTCATTCATATTGTTTATTGACGTAAGAAATAATGATTATGTTATATAATAACGTATACTTTTATATTTTATCTTAATTAACCCGTACTGGATATGGAGAGTTCAATCGTATGCCGAAAATTTTCCTTTTGTAGCTTATCTGAATGTTACGCAGTGTGCATTTTCCACTGCATTATTGTCTAAACGAGAAAATTTTCCTACTGTTATATGTTAATTGGATTACCGATGTGTTGCCTTTGAACAAGTGCAATAAATGTTATCATTGCAGTATCTCCTCTTAACGTAGTCTTAGCACAAACATAGATCTTTCTTTCCGTATACAAAATAATATGAATCGACTATAAATACGCATACATGTATCTTATACATTTGGTGGTAGGGTAAAATAGACATTGGATATATATATATGTATATCTAACGATAATTTTTAGATTTGTTTTATTTTCGCATTTAACTTATATTTAGTAATGTGTAAGAGAAAGTAATGACTCCATAAACCTACCTATGGTTTTATGTTATTATCTATCACTATGTATTTGTATGAATGTACAAGAAAAAAAATATGAAAATATATTTAAACTTTTCATGTCATTAACCTTTTCTTAGAGATCTTTTTTTAAACAAAAGGTGATTCTTTTGTATTAAATATAGTCCTAAAGTTCATTGTAAGGGAAAAGAGAAGTGTGATTATACTATCTTCAGTAAAAACTAGCTTTATTTTGATAAGTATTTTGTTGGTGCAATAAAATAATTAAAAGTAATTTTTTTGCGTTTTATTATTTTAGTACAACGGAAACTTCAAAACCATCAAATATTTGAAACGGAAATTTCAAAACTGCTCAAATTTTAAAAGGTTGTGATTTTACTATCTTATTATCCAAGTATACAATGGTTACATCTACACACACACACACATATATATATATATGTGTGCAGTAATGTTTTCTTAATATAACACCTATTTATTATATTAAAGTACTTTTTTTAGTTTGGGTTGGATTACAATGAATGTAAACTTTGTCAATGATTATATTAGACCAGTAATAAAGGAATATTTCATTTATAAATCCGCATTTCGCCATGGTGGCGGATAAATGGTATGACCTTTCTGCGTGTAAGAGAAAACCTCTAGTGCCATTAGTGAGAATATTATGGAAGTTGTTAAAATAATCATAATCGATAGTTCTAAAAGTAAATAAACGACATAGTTTCATTTAGTCGAAATCAGAAACGTTGCGGTCAACGTGACAACGATAACTTCTATCATTGGTCACAAGTTGGTATAAACTCGGCCAATTTGATGTATTATATATTATCTCTGTATATATAGTCTGTGCCGTATTATTATTTACTGTGTTACCTTCGTTACTTTATCATGTTTACGTTGATAAACTTTCATATGATGTTGACTGTTATTGTTGTGGTCTTTAGGCAATAAAATATAGTATATTTTGATAACGAATCGTTTTATACTTATTACGTTTTTGTGGCCGGTGTTGCAACACCCCACTATAGAATGTTGACTTAGAGCATCGGACCTACAATTTTTGTACAGCTATATGCTGTTCAAGTCCATACTTTAGAGGCATATAGCAATACAAAAATTGTGCACGCAATGTTATTTCAAATTAATCACTTTATTTATTTAGATCATGATATTGAGCATCTTTAAATTTCACTATGAAGTTACAATGTAGAGACTATAGAATTCTTTCTAAGATCTTTGTTAGTAATTGAGGATGGTAACCTAGCCATGAAACTATGATGAGTAAATAACGACAAAGCGATTATTCAATAATTACTGAAAATTACTCAAGATGGTTGTCAGAGGTAGACGTCGGCTGTTTTTGAAGTTTGTATGTGATGGAATTTTCTTTTGGATGATGGATAATTCTATTAGACCTTTTCTAGTTCGAATTGTGTACTAGATAATTGAATGAATTTATCTATGTGATAACTTGACATAAAATAATCTTTGAGTATGTTAATCGTTTATAAATAAATTGCCTGCTTAATGTTTCCACTGTAGGAACTCTCGATTTATCACAGACTTGCAGATAATAGTGTAAACCAACAATCCGTGAACTTTTAAGAAAATTTGATTTGTTTTATCAAAAAAGATATATTCAGAATTATTTTATTAATACTGGTGGTAGATAGATAGATAGATAAATTATTTATTGTAGCCATAAAATGTAACACACATATATACAAACAAGAAATTTTGTTATCAACAGCATGAACTACATCAACACACAGAATAGTATTGACATGAGAGTGTGCCTGCGCGTGTGTGCGTGTGTGCTACAATGGTACAAAAGGCTGTAGCTCAGTGGATTATTCACCTGCTGGAGGTGGAACACTGATTTTCAGCTACCGCCCGCGGCGCGATCGCGATGGAGATATGTTGCTCCTATTGGTAACCATAAATCTTTATAATTGTAATTGCAATAGATTCATGTAAATAAATATGTTGCTAATGACATAGTCAAAAGTGCTAACTATAGATTTGAATTATAAGCCACTATCAGATGTTTTGGTTTTGATTTTCTAATAAAAATTGTTTAAAATATTTTTTAAAACTGAAAACAGAGTTACATTGCCTCACAGGCGGAGGTATATTATTCCAACACTTGGTGGCCTGATGTCGAAAACTGTCCGTAAATGATACAGTTTTATACTTATAATAGGAGAGATAGGTACGCGCACTTCTTGCGTTTAATCTGTCTTGGTGAGGAGAAAACTTTATTTTAGAATATAGATATTCTGGTGTCTTATATTTTAAGATCCCGAATAAAAGAGAAGCTAAGTGTAATTGCCTACGCGATTCCATGTTAAGCATGGACGATTTATAAAGATGTGGAGAGATATGACTACGAGCTGGAACCTCGAAACAGAATCGATAGCAAGCATTTTGCACTCGTTGAATTATTCGGCGTGTCCTAGAAAGAAGACGAGGTCCATAAACAACATCGCTGTAATTTAATTTTGAGAGAATTAAGGATTCGGATAAGTGAATACGAGTTTTAATGCAAAGAAGATAACGGATTTTATACATAACTAACGTGTTTTTCAAAACGTAAATAACCATCAAAGGTGATGCCTAGATTCCTGGCTTCATCTGTAAAGCCTATTTCTTTTCCCTCGATTACAATTTTAATATTTTTAGCTACAATTGTGTTACGGTGAAGTTTGTTTCCAAGAACCATATATATCGATTTTAAAGGATTTAGAAGTAGAGAGTTTCTGCGTGACCATTTAGCAATACGATCGAGGTCTTCATTCATTTTAAGAGCAGCATTACCGATAGCTGATGGTTTTCCCGAAATGTAAAATTGGACGTCATCAGCATATGGTAGGACTTTGTTGCCAGTAAAGTGGTAGTGATCACTGACGTCCATAGATAATCTCAACATCTGAGTACTCGCGGTTGCGTTTCCGATTCTCGAAGAAGTGATAGCCTCTTTTCTTGAAAGTCCCCATCTCGTATTCGTTCGGAAATACCGCTGACAACAACTGATTCCACAAAGTAGTTGTACATGGTTAAGAGTTGCTCCTATTTCTGCTGTCAAACAGTAATGTGCATAAATAAACGTGTTTCTTATTAAATGTCTTTAGCTGACGAGCAGGTGCGTGTTTCGATTCCTTATGAATAAGGTAAAGGTAATTAGGCGTATCACCTACCATCAGGTGAATATGCTGCCCATCTCGTTGCTGCTTAAAATAAAATATACTATTACTTTAGCAATAACATTCTAAAAACTGATATAACGTAACGTTTGGACACTATAGCTTAACAGAAGAAATAAGCACTGCATTGGTACCTACAAAGACAGATTTGTGAAAGCCTACCGGTAAAATAATCTGAAATACAATAGATTTTTTTATTATTGTAGAACTTTATAGAGAATTTTTGAGAAAAAGATTCCACATTTAACATAAATATGATAAAGTCAATAAATCTGTTCATTTTATTCTTACCCTTAAATATAAGACCAGGCGATCACTGCCCGTTTTGCTGGCAGTAACATCTCCACAACTAACTTTGGGTAAGGAATTTTGTAAAATTCATTCTTAGCCGACTTCTAAATGGCAGAAGCAATACCTCTACCAAATTCTGAGTCTTTACGTCTAACAATTTCAGATATTTCGTGATAAGTCAATGATTCTCTGGATATTTCCTCTATATGTATAGATAAATGACGATAACATCGGTTATTCCAAATGTATTTAATAATAAAGTTCACTTATACTATACTATATAGTACTAATGAACATGTCTATATACAAGGTGTCTGGTGGCAGATTTATATTTTCAAATTTAAATAAAAAATAATATGTTTGACATATAATTTTACTAAAAGTATTAAAAGATAGAGTACAAATGCGGATTTCATTTTTTAAAGATAATGTCATCCAAATGTCTTTCATCCTGTTGCACACACTGTTCGAAACGGAGCCTCGTATTCCGTGCCACACGCTGCAGTAAACTTGGTGCAATTGCGCTGATTTCTCGCCGAATATTTTCTTTTAAGTCCACAACAGTTCGCGGATTGTTGGCGTAAAATCTCTCTTTGAGGTAGCCCCACAAAAAAATCCATTGGAGTTAGGTCGGGTGACCTCGGTGGCCACGCGATGTCCCCAAAGCGACTAATCAGTTTTGAGGAGATTTTCTCGCAACAAATCCATCGAAGCTCTGGCCGTGTGTGCGGTCGCACCATCCTGTTGAAACCACGTGTGATGAGAATGATGAATGCGCTCGCAGGTTCGGCAAAAGAAATTCGAAATCATGAGCCGATAATTCTCACCATTGACATTCGTCGCTTGGCCCCGTGCATTTTCAAAAAATGGTCCGATTATCCCATTCGTGGATAAAGCGCACCAAACAGTTACCCTTGGGCAATGTAATGGTTTTGGTGCTTCAGTCGAGGATTGCGAGTTCTTAGAGCCCAGTAACGGCAATTTTGCTTGTTTACGTGTCCGTTTAAATGAAAATGAGCCTCGTCGCTCCAAAAATGGAATTCACAGTGCGAAAACGCTCCAATATGGTTTCACAAAAAATTTGCGTGACGCAAAGTAATTTTTTTCAATTCTTGAATTATTTGAATTTTAAAGGATGAAACTTCATATCTTTTTTTCAAAATTTCATGCACAATTGCTCTTGGAAGTCCCAGTGAAGCTGCCCTTTTCCGTATCGAAAGTCGTGCATTTTCACGTAAACTGCGTTCAACCAGTTCAATGTTTTCGGGGTCCTTGACGATCGACTAGGTCCTGGCCGTGGTGTGTTCATAGCCGAAGCAGTTGCGTGGAACCTCTCCACCTACGAACGAATTAAATTTACACTCGGCCCATCGCCTATCCGTCGAATATTGAAATGTGAACAAAACTGTCGGTGAGCGAGTACGTAAGAATCGCTACTCTTGAAAAATGCTTCAATAGCGAACGCGCGATGCTCACCCGACCACTGCGACATCGTGATTAAGAAATCCGCACGATCGGTGATTCTAATGACACTACCTTCCCCACCACCCCGCACTGTTTATAACTTATTGAGATATTCGTTTTTTAAAATATAAATCTGCCGCCAGACACCCTTTATTATACAATGTATGTAGAGGCGAAGTGTTTACCTGTTTGTTGTAGGTTATTAGCATTGTTTGTGTAATTCTTAACGACACTGTCGTCAGAGGGCGTGGCTTTGGGATCAATACACTAGAGTCTATGATATAACTTTTCTTAAAAATATACGAAAACATATAAATCCGTTTAAATTGTATAATATTTTGATATTATCCACTAAAAGAAGACCGAAAGTATTATATGAATATTTTTTTGGATATAAAAAACAACGTTAATGTATTATATTATTAGTATAGTAGTAGTATTGTTAGTTTACTAAAAGCTGAACCACCAGACTGTTTGCTATTTTTTTGTTATCTGGCTACTGTATTCTGGGGGTGTAAAGTTTCTCCCACCACCATTTCAACGGGATCCAAGTCAACCTAACCCGCTCGTGGTGCACTTTGACAATTAACAAACGAGGCTCAGGCTCCCACCAACCCGCATTGGGCCGGCGTGGTGGTAAATGGCCCAATCCTCCCACATTAATCCTTACCCGTTTGATTTGGGAATCATTGGAGGAGACATACATCCAGCAGTGGAGTTGTGGAGTTGGGTGGTATTCTGAAGTTATGGCATGTACTATAAGTTTACCGACTATTAATTGTTAACCTAATTTCATGTTATTTGAGTATGAGATATGGTACGATTAATCCCAACAGTGATAGACGTTCGGTAGAATAAAAAAAAAATTCAAAATGTTTCTCCTCATATTATGGTTATAAAAAATTATATTCCTACGTTATTTGCTAAAGAGAAAATATATATTTTTTGTTTTATGGGATCCAAAAGACTGCAGAAAAATCATTGATGCTGTGCATATGAGTATTCACTATTTTTTTTTTAATTTTTAAACGAAATATACCAATTGGTTGAGCTCGAAAGACTGAGCGACACTGCATTGAAATGTCATTTTTGCCGTAATGGAGCTTACACCCTGTGAGCCCGAGGGTGTAGATATGCCAAGATGTATTAGCGCTGTCCTATTCCTGTTTTAACTAGAAATGTCATTTTAGATAACTTTATTTAGTAACAGTATCTAGGTTGCCTTATCTCTTACTTCAAACAGTAATATATTACAAACATTACTGTACTCCAGTTCAAAGGGTACCTAGTAAAATGATTGAGGTAAAGAGACTAGGACTCGATGTTCCTTTGAAGTAATGAGTCTATATCATGTAGTTTTCTACGGAAAGAAACAAGGACCATAATATTATGGAGATTTTTGCTGCATATGACAGCGACAGTATTCTAGACGATCATGCTTTATCATGCAGGACCTCACTGTCAGTTAATATTATACGAAATTGAAGTCACGGATCACCAGTGTAATTTAAGTAGGTACCATTCTCTTACAAGCAAAACACACCAATATTTTTTTATAATTATTATTGTGCTATTTCTTCTGGCACAGGTCAGAACTTCTATGTACACAATTATTACAAATATCAACAATTTCATATACTTTAATCACTTTAATTTTTAACGATACATACCTCTTACCAAGTCCTTTAAATACATTGAGAATAAAAAATCACGGTAGTGTTTGTGTAGTAAAATTACGATATTAGAAGTGCTGTCACAGTTAGCTATTGATATATTTAATAATTGTGAATACTAGAAAGAAACATTGAAAGATATGTTTCACAAAACATTTAGTCTTAAATTTCTATTGATTCTATTATTATTCTTCTATTCTATTACTTTGAGTATTGTTCGAAAAAGTCGACCGTGGGTATCGTAAGGAAAAAGGAAATTTATCCTTGTTCCTTTTGACCTTATCGCGGATGGCATCACTTACGTACATTATAAATAACAACATTTAATAATAATTGTAACAACGAAATTATAAATTATTAAACTGTTTACAATTAACATAAGGGAGCGCGTGCTGCGAACCACGATAAATTTTCATTTAATATTTAAAGTATATGCGACGAATACATTACTGTACAATCATTTATTGTACATCTATATAACAAAACGTTAGTTCATATGATTTTTTAATACTTTTGTCCATTAATTTGTGTCTTTGAATTATTATTTCTAACTATATATACCATGACTGAACTATATAAACCTTTGTTTAGTAACAAAAGCTATAAATGTTATTTGAAAATAATCTTTTATGGATGGAAAGTTTTTAAATTGCTTTTTCGTTATAAATATGTTAAAATTGATAGTATATAATAATTATATTGTTCCGTATACGTTATAAGCACTTGCCACCGTAAAAACACACACCCTGTTCATTAAGCATCATGTTGGTGTCGTGAACATCACACGGTCTCCTTTACTGCATATAAATATACACGTGTACTATACACATGATATATATATTTATATAAGGTTGTCAAATATCTCCCTTCCGCTTTTTTGCTCTTTATTCAATGCTTTATATAAAATTGTGTTACAGTGATCGGATTTAGTTCAAATATGCGCCGTTTTGTTCGATAATCTGTTTCCATCTAGACGGCAACTTCATAATACCTCCCTCGTAGAAGCCCCCCTCCTTATTTGCGAAGAACTCGGACAGCCACTTTTCACAAGCCTCTTTTGAGTTCAACTTTACACCACCAAGGGCGTTCACCATGGACAGGAACAGGTGGTAATCACTTGGCGCTATGTCCGGGCTATATGGTGGATGCGATAAAACCTCCCATCCGAGCTCCCGTAGCTTCTGACGAGTCATCAACGAAGTGTGTGGTCTGGCGTTGTCCTGGTGGAACACTACACCCTTCCTGTTGGCCAATTCTGGACGCTTCTGGTCGATCGCCTGCTTCAAGCGGTCCAGTTGTTCGCAGTAGATGGTAGAATTAAGCGTCTGGCCATATGGGAGCAGCTCATAGTGGATGATACCCTTCCAATCCCACCAAACACACAGCAAAACCTTCCTGGCCGTCAATCACGGCTTGGCCGCTCGACCACGACCGTTTTGCTTGATATTGTCGTATGTGATCCATTTTTCGTCGCCAGTCACCATCCGCTTCAAGAATGGGTCGAGTTCGTTCCGTTTCAGCAGCATATCGCAGGCGTTGATTCGGTCCAGAAGGTTTTTGCGTCAAATCATGCGGCACCCAAACATCAAGCTTTTTTGTATCCAGCCTTCTGCAGATGGTTTAAAATGGTTTGGTGTCTAACTGCCATCTCCTGGGCGATGTCACGAGATGCCACATGCCGGTCTAACTCGATGTAGTCCATGATTTGATCGGTATTTGTCGTCACAGGTCTTCCGCCGGCTGGCTTATCCATGGTGTCGTTTTCACCGGCTCTGAATCGTCGAAACCATTCCTCCGCGGTTCGAAGTGATAGAGTACCATCCCCCAAAACACCATTAATCTCACGGAACGTTTCTCTAGCGGATTTGCCTTTAACGAAGGAAAACTTTAAAATAGCGCGAATTTCGGTGTTAGTGAACTCAATGTTTACACGTCTATAACTGTTGAACGCAATATCCAAACTAATTATGCATAGCGTCGTTTTGTAGGTTATGTCAAGACCTTTCAAATTATGTATAGTATTGCCAGATACGAGTTCTGTAGCGCTTTGTACATAGCCGCGAAATTCAAAAGACAAAAAGGCGGAAGGGAGATATTTGATAACCCTATATATTTACTAATTGTTCCCCACCCGCTTTGCTAGGTGTAATATTAATAAAAATTGGACTTGAAATTTATTTGAAATATTCCTTTTTATAGCAAGCGCATAAATAATACGAAATGAAAACGAAGGATCTATAAAATTTAAAAAAATCATTCCTCGTCAAATGGTGTCTACATATATGTACATATTATGTATATGAGTTAATAGTCATGATATAAATAATTACAATATTCAAATGCTTTGCTTAAGTAACTTTTTGTATATTTTTAAGTTTTCTTTACATAAGTATAATGTTGGTTTTAATTTTTTGGTTTCGCTTTAATTACCCCGTTAATAAAATGATTCTGTACTGTATATTACGTAATATATAGTTTATGTAACCTAACATAGGATAAATAATTTTCTTAAATGTGAATCTGAATTTTCTTCATGAGCTTCTTTTAAAAAAACATTCTGAAGCATTATCCAACCTAACAATGGCTTTGACTCTCTGCTTATGAGACAAGGCTTCTATCGTTTTAAGAGTTTTTTTTTATTATTAAATTAAGTGACGAGACGAAAGCTTCTTTAACTTGATCATAAGTGATACGTCTGCTTATAACATCGTGGCGCTAATTAAATGATATCCTCTGCACCATATTGCGCTCGTCGCCTGAAACGTAAGAGCGTCGTTACACCAGTAATTACGCTAGCACACTTCAAACCGGAAAACAGTACTATTTGGCGGTAGAATGGCGGTGGTACCTACCTAGTCTGTCTCTGGCAACAGAGACCTACCACCAGTAAAGTTATTTTAGGAAACATCTAAAAATAGCATTCGTTGTAATATTAACGGCTCGTGTGGCTGACTTCATTAATCATGTGCTTGTAAATATGTGCAGATAGATAATGTTTTTCTTTGACAGTTAAACAATAATAAATGTCGTCATTTCAATAAAGTTCTTTAACCCTTCGTTTTAATCGTCAAATATATATTCGTAATCTTAAACACACTTCTAATATCGTTGTTTTATAAACAATATCGTTGTTTTAAAAACAACTTCATCGAGGTATTCATTCTTCATCTTCATACGTATGTATGTATTAATTTCCTAGATATGGGTTGTAGTTTCATCGCAGATACTTTAGTATCATAAAAGGTGACTAAGTAGAGAATCACTCCAAAGAAAGTTCAGCAAGTCCACGTGATCTTCACTGGCATAATTTTCATATTAACTTACCCACCAAAAGTAGTGTGCATCGCAACTTTAAACATATAATTAGATCTTCTGTAGTTTTTATAGAGTAGCGATTGCTAAAAGTTTAAAAGCTCTGTTGCTGGAACCGTCTAGGTAAGAATCAACACAGCGCCTGTTGCAGCCGACCAACTGTAGTGTGCAAACATTACTGTGTTCCGGTTTGAATGGCACTGTAGCTAGTGAAATTACTGGGGTATGAAGCTTTTACATCTTATTTCTCAAAGCGACGAATGCAATGTAGTGCAGTATATATTATTCTAACTTGCGCCACCTTGTTATGGGCAGGCGTATATATCATTTACCCTGGGGTGAACGTCAGTTTGATCTCCTCGCTTAAATCAATAACAAAAAAAAATAAGAAAAACTAGATTTTTGGTGTGCAATTAATTAACTAAAAATGCTGTGATGAGAGGATGAGAAGAAACGTACACTGACTCCTATATGATTATTATTAAAAATACTGCGAATGTAAATATAAACGTTATTTAGAATAGAGAAAATACTTTATTCTTAAAGTATGTTATCCGATTCACAAACATGTTGCTTTAATTTTGTCGCTTTTCTTACAACATTAAATAAATTCTTTCAATTTATGGAGATGGTCATAGACGCACAAGTGATAAACAAACAAATACAAATACATTGCTAAAACTGCGAACTAATTTTCTTTTACTAATTACAGGAATACCTATCACGCCGTAATGTTGACTGTTTTCTAATCAAATCTTATTTCTGTTACCACCAACACTGAAGTTCCTATACATCTCTTTAATTTAATATCGCTCCATCTAGTGAATAGTGAATGTAACTGGTATTATTCAAAGATACGCCGAAGACGACGCCAAACAAAAGATTCAGGAAAAACTAGATAGTTAAAGTTTTTGTTGCAAACTACAAAAAAATACAATGAACAGTAAGAAAACAGATAATGATGCCATTATCTTCCTTTTAGTGCATTTCTAGAGGGTTTGATGCCACCTGCATCCATTGCTTTCTTTTATATGGTCTCTATTTAAGGATCTTTTCATTATGTGGCCCATTCATTGCCACTCCAGACTACTAATCCGTTGGTCTATATCAGCGAGCTTTGTTCTTCTACGAATCTCGTCGTTTCTTGTTCGATCAGGAATAGCCGAGCTCACTCCATGCAAAATTATAACGATTAAATAATTGTTGTATCCCGTTTTTAAATGTGATCGTGTAGCCAGCCTTTGCACATCGCCATCTGCTCCACACGCAACGTTATCAGTGTTTTTATTCGCTAAGGTCAATTTGTTAATATTGTGTCATTACTCAATTGAAGACCAGGATTTGAACAAACAATTGATGTACTATTCAAAATAAGTATTCCAATCTTCAATTTTTTTATCTAATTTCCGTTTTGGAATCCATATCTTTTAGCCATTCGAACATTTTATACGGATTGTACTAATTTGTTTGGTGTGATGGATTAATTTTCGTCCTCTCTTTGATAATAAAGAATAACTCTCATCAAAAGATCCAAATATATTTCTGTATAATTTTATTACTATATAATTATTACTTTTATCCAAGACGCGTAACATCTGAACTAGAAGAGAGGAAAGAAAAACTCGTTCGGGATAAGAATGATCAAAGAAAAATGTCCTCTGTATCAATGACAAACGTAGCTGATAAATATTAAATTTGCGATTGAATAGAATGAATAGAACATTGAACAAAAGGGAAACGGATGTTTTCGTGCGGTGTCAACTTAGACCTATCGGTGGATTACAAACAAATCAGAAAGTCATACGATCAGTTGATAAGACATTATTCATAATGATTTGAACTCTTATTAAGAGATGTACATGGACATAAACAATGCATGTGCATTAACTGCTCTGAACCGTTTCTAATTAGTATCGACTGACGCATTAAATCACGTTGTCTATGGCAGTTCTTGCATGATTATTCGGTTACATTAGATAAGCAATAATTATATATTATTCGCATTTATCAATTTAACATGGTTGCATATTTTACATTTTAGGTTATAGAAGGAAACTTAAAATTTTTTTTCTTGTTATTATCTATAGTCTCAATGTCGACTTGCCTTAATGGCGATAAAGGTCACAGTGAGGCACGATCACGGTTGAACTTTATGACGGCAGAAACATAGACAGTAGAGTTTAGTGGGACATAACCTATTTAAAGAAAAAAATTAAATTTATTTTAGATTGAAAAATATACATTTTGGACTAATAATAAAAATGAATTGGTTGGGTGAAAGCGCTTTCTGTTTAGTTTTTATTTCAATTTTGTTTAGGCTCTTCTGAAAATTTTATTTTTCATTTTAATTATTTTTTAACTATGTATTTTTTTTCCTATACAAATAAATGATTTATCATCATCATCATCATCAGCCGATGATAGTCCACTAATGAACATAAGCCTCTCCTAAAGATCTCCACGTCGATCGGTGCCACGTGGCTCCCATCCAGTGAATTCCCGCGATTTTCACCAGATCGTCGGTCCACGATATATTATTATTATTAAACTGTAACAATTAACATGTAAAATAACTCGACCCGATTAAGCTATGAGACGAGCAAGAAGTTCATCTGATGGTGATACACCCGCCTATAACAACGGCGCTAGTTATGATGATATGCAACATATTTCGCTCGTCGCGTTAGGCATTAGAGCTATTAGTCTCCTGCCTGATATTCAGTATCATAGTGTACACAATGTCCTCGCAACAGTTCAAATGTTGCTGTACACGGTACTCGTGGTGAAGAGCTTCGGTCTCATGATCGGGCGGTGTTCAACGTTGTAAGTTATTTTTTTATACAACAAAGAAATGAAATCAGCGAGACGTACACCTCATGGTAAGTGATGCGTTTGCCCAAAACAATGAGGCGTTAGTTAAGATGACGTAGACTGCACCACATTCCACTCGTCGCTTTGAAACATAAAATCTTAAGTCGTTACTCCAGTAATTTTACGAGCTATAGCACTCTTCAAACTGGAACACAGTAAAGTTTGAACGCTACTGTTTGGCGGTAGAAGTAGGAGCTGTGGCGGTACCCACTTAGTACGTAGACGTACCACCAGTAAATGAATTGGAAAATGATACAAGGGGATTTCGAATAATCCCTATATTAGGTTAAAGAACTAGTAATAAAAATTATTTATTTTTTACTTAAGTTTCAATACAGATGATTAATTAATTATCGATGAGCTCGCGTTGTGTTTGCGCAGCACTAGAGCGCTCAGTTTGAACTGGTGGTCATCAGAATTCACCAGATTGATCCAACTCCGCAATGAAACTGTAGCATAAATAACTCATTAAGAGACTTCGTCGTCAATAAATTCTCTTTAACATTTTAATTTGATTATAAATGATTTTTTTTTTTAGTACAATCAATCGTTTGGCGTGCTGTATCCAGACTCTGAAACAGGTCCTTTTTTTGTCGATGGGAAAATCTTCAAAAGATACTCTGATTTTCGAGAGAATGATAGGATCATGTGAGATTTTTACTCACTAAAACTCTCTCAGTGGTTTTCCTTAATCTTAAGGATTTAGGATCTTCTATAGAACACATCAGTGCCTCTCTGCCTTGCGCCTTAACACGTCTTGGGGAGGGCCGTAACCCTCCCCTACACCTCTTTACTACGACAAGCACGAGACCACCACTTCACTTCGAGCTTGCTTAGTAGGCAATGAGGGTCTCCACTCTCAAAGCTCACGAACTTGAAAAAGACTCAGTTCTATGAGAATGATAGGGTTTTGGTGTTGTTCCCTATTCCGGGCTTCTCATTTAGTTAGTCATGTTCACTGGTCCTTACCGGCTTCCAAGGTTAATCACTGTTACCGAAGATCTTAGCAAACGTATAATCTTCAAGGAAAATAAGGTCACTATTTAAACCACGTGAATTGTTTATGTTCCTGAAATCTATGGGAGGTAGATGATCCCAACTGGTTTGTATAATAAAACAAATGGTTTAAATTATATTATTTTTGTTTGTTTCATTCATACACAACATTAAGTAATATTAAGAGTTGTAATAAGTATTTCTTAATAAAGTTCTGTTTCTGAACACCATACAGTTTTATGTTATATTATATATTTATCTTATACTGTTTCGGAGAAAGTCCAATGAGGTCTTTTCCGATTGAAATCTAAATGATATCTACAAGCTTCCTAGCATCTAGACTTGAACAAATGGATATACCCATAGCTTAAGCTGCAAGCTTCTTTATACATAATTTAACGCCTGTCGTAAATTGAGGAAATGAATTCACATTGATAATTTACCATTAATTTCACTTAGGCGTTATTTATAAGCGATTGAGAATATTTCTTTGTTTTTATGGATTTATAGAATTATCTTGAATCTTATCACTAGCATATGGTATATCAAAAAGAAGTTACTATTATCAGTTAAATTTAATTTATCAGGAAACTTACGTTTTGTTGATCTTTTAATCGCTTCATTATGTGTAATAATAGTATACGATAGTCGGAGTATTGTAGAAGAGCTAGCTTTATCATCCATGATCTCATTATCAGTTAACACCGTATGACTTTACCATAAAATTAAAGTGAAATGTTTACTGTAAAATTTCACCAGGTACTCTTCTGACCAGAATGTAACGTTTGCATACTACATACTGTTAGTTGGTAGATATAGACGCTGTCGTAGTACCTATTTAGATACTTTCCAGCTACAGAAATTTACCTTCATGGCGTCATTATTATTTAACACCATGTCAAATTTTGGTCAAGTGTGAATCTATTATAATAAAAAAACAAACCTCGTCTGATCCTTTAATTATATTCAATGAGAAGGTATGAAGATGTCACGATTAAAGTTGTATCTTGTGTCTTAATAATGAAGAAACTTAAGCATATATCCGCCAAAATTGGTCGCTGATTACCGGGGGCACGTTTGATAACAAATAACCCGTTTTTGTTTTAAATATTGATTATAAATAAAATATCTCTAATTCAAACGTCTCTGATACTATCATTTTAGTTAACTTTGGTTAGTACAGTACATTTAGTAAACAATACGCGTTATTGCATTGTGTTTTAACTGGCATCTATTTAAACTACGAGTACATTTTGCTTTGATGATCATATTTAGGTGTACGGATCACATGGGACCTTGCACGTCCTTTCTTGGCACGGCTTAGTAATAAATACATACCGGACAACGTTCATTGCAGCGCATTCTAAGGACTTATTGATTTGAATTTAATAAAGTATAACTTATGACGTCACTTGTAATACCATCCTCTTGTTTGAGTAACGTTATGAACAGGAATTTACTATTTGGTGAGCTGAATTTACTTGTCTATACATAACTGGTAAATTTCTATTTCCTATTTCTACAAAATTCTGTTTGAAAGGTAGCTAGTTTAGTTACCGCAGTAACGACATCTAAATTCTTGCTTACGGTGACGAAGGCAATGTGGTTTAGAGTTTACCATATAATACGACATTATTATGGGTGGTCTTATCTTACCATCTGGTAAATGTCGCGCTGGTTCATATGCTTCGTCGAATAAAAAAAAAACAGCTATGAACAAAATCAAAAGCAGCTGATGCTCGGATCAACGAAGGCTCAGGGGCGCAATCTAAATGCTCGGTGGACCTATGAAATAAGATTCAAATTGAAACCAAATAGTTCCCGCCACTCCCGGCTGTTCGTTGATCCGAGCATCAGCTGTTTTTGATTTTGTGTTTCATTGCTGGTTTTTTTTTAGTAAAATAATGTATTTTCTATGAAACTGTCGTTTCATTTAGCTGTACTCAAATGATAGAGCGTAAATGCTAATAAAAGTTTTAAAAATATGTTTTTTTTTTTATCAGTATAGTTTTTTTTTCCTGTCATCATCAAAGGTCACTAGTATTAGGGGGACCGGAGAGTAATGTCGTTTTCTTACGCTAAATACAAACACATACATTTTTAACGAGTCTTTATTTTTAATCAATGATGTATTCCCCATCATTGTCAATAACCTTTTGCCATCCAGTGAGTAAATTTTCAATCCCTGATCGATAAAAATTAATTGGTTTTTCGGCAAAATATCTAGAGATGGCACTTTGGATATCATCCAAATTTGCAAATGTTTTGCCACTTAAAAAGTGTTGCAGCGCTCGGAATAAGTGGAAATCCGATGGTGCAACATCGGGCGAATATGGTGGATGAGGCAGCACCTCCCACCCCAATTCATTAATTTTTTCTAGAGTTCGCCTTGCGCAGTGCGGTCTTGCATTGTCATGTTGGAGAATGACGCCTTTTCGGTTGACAATCGCTGGCCACTTTTCAATTAAAGATTGATTGACTCGCTGCAATTGTTCGCTGTAGAGGTCTGCAGTAACAGTTTCTCCAGGTTTCAGTAATTCAAAATGAACAATGCCGCGAATACTCCACCAAACACACAAAAGCGCTTTTTGGGGTGTAAACATGGCTTAGCAGTACTCCGAGGGATTTCATTTGGAGAGCCACTGCCTTTTGCGTTTTGGGTTATCATACAGGACCCATTTCTCATCTCCTGTGATCAAGCGATCAAAAAACGCTTCTGTGTTGTGTCGTTGAAGCAATAAGTTGCATGTGATTGATCGGTTAGCCTTATTCTGTTCGGACAGATTATGCGGGACCCAAACACCTGCTCTGCTTACTTTTCCAATCTGCTTCAAATGTTCTTGGATGGTCGACCAAGGTTTGTTGAGACTGTTTGACAATTTCTCGATCGTCTGACACGGATTTGCTTCCACTTCCGCCCTTAACACGTCGTTGTCTAACGCTGATGGTCTTCCTGATCGATACGAGTCGGAAAGATCAAAATTACCCGATTTGAACTTGAAAACCACCTTTGGCATTTACGAATGTCCAGTGCATTTGGATAAACATCGCAAATGTTTTGGTAGCAACTGTTGCGTTATTTCCCTTGCGAAACTCAAAGAGCATGCAATGCCGGATGTGTACCTCTTCTGGTATTTGGCTGGCCATTTTACCCAAAATTACAAAAAAAAATTGTAATTCAATTGTCTATAAGTAAAGAAATCACTATAACCTCACAATGTCTTTGGTACGCCTCTGAACAAAACAATGAGCTGACAAATGACAATTAAGTATTGGCATGCGCAGAAACGACATTACTTTCCGGTCCCCCTATTACATTAGTACTATCGTCTGTCTTCGTTTTCGGAAGCGGTATCCTAAATCACAGTATACATAAAAATAAAAACGCAACCGTGACAGCTTAGTTTGAGATTCCTATAATTTGATCCCCGCTGAACTTCAGGTTCCGGTAAAGAAAAAGACATCGTGAGGAACATGACGTTTCGAGAATAACAGCTTTCACAAGCAGGTGCCATCAATCTATCTATTAACCCGTATATCGCTTGCGTGATATATTATATTTGTCCTTGACTCTATTCTTCTGATATAAGGCCACGAATCTCTGTAAAACAATAAGAGAGCGGTTAAAAGAATATTATAGATAGATAATTCAATAAGTAAACAAGTACACGTATCTGTACGTATTGAGCTGTTTATGCGAGGAGCGTATCTGTTTGCAAGACAATGACATGGACAAAGCGCGTTATCATAAAGCTGTAGTCAGTACAGTGGAGTAGCCGAGCGTGGGCAAGGTGTGGAGGATATCGAACGAAAAAATTACTGATTATATTGCAATGAATGCATTAAACTTAATAACGATGCCCAGTAGTAGTACATTACTGAAAATTCGGCTTTGTATGTACAGTGTAGCTCTGTTGCATTTGATATTCACCGCCGCCGTATCCCTATCGATAGACATGTCCGAAGATCAGGACCCTCAAATCAGTGCTTACATAAACATCAGATGGAAACTGCTCACTTGCTGGTTTAATGTAAGTACGAATGATAATTTGATTACTACAAAATATATTTAGATGTTGAAAACTGAAAGAAAGCAATGCTGTTATGGGGGCATTTTTATCATGAGTTGTAGCTGACTAGGATTTGAGAAATTCATACCTCCATTCAAACGGAAATGAACCAGGAAATACAGTGTCACACAGTAGTCGTTCTGTTATAGTGTTCAGGAATGCTTCCTGGACCCTTCGCTTGCATCGGTTGATGGGGAATAATGTACACACACATATATGTCTCCTGAATGCTTGTATTTCCATCACACGAACTATCAAATATTGTATATATCACTGCTATGCCGATGATGTACAAGTTTATACATCAGATAAACTTAATAACATTTTAAACGCGATTTCCAAATTAAACGACGACCTAAGTAGTATTACCGAGTGGAGTATAAGAAACAATCTAAAAATCAATCCCCTTAAATATAAATTCATAGCTTTCGGCACAGAATCACAAGTTAAACATATACCAGACGAAAATCCAACAGTTACAATAAATAATGAATATTTAGAGCAGTTATTGAACTGAAGAATAGAAGTAGAAAAAGAGCAGAGAATAGAAGAAGAACTGAAGTAAAAAACCTAGGTATTATTTTGGACTCAATGTTACGTTACGAAAAGCATATTCAAATTGTTGTTAAAAATGTTTTTATCGCCTGAGAATTTTATATAAAATTCGCACCTTTCTTTCGTCAATAACTCGTATTGCTCTGTATGAAGCTCTTATTTTAACTAAACTTAACTATGGCGATATTATCTATGGTCCGCGGCAGCTTTGTAGAACAAAGCGCCTAATACAGTGTGTTCAAAATGCCTGCTATCGGTTCTGCTTCGATATACCTGCGCGATCTCACATCACTCCCTACTTAAACAAATCATTAATATTGAATATAGAGTCACGCAGACAAGTGCATCTTGTCTGTCTTTTGTTTAGGTTACTAAAATCTAGAACACCGGAATATCTAGACGCTAAGCTGAATCTTTCATCAGCTCGGGATAGATGCAGCGCTAGAAGCACTCGTTGTTGCCTTGTGTTTTAATAAATCTGTGACTTTTGCGGGTAGTTTCCGTCATCAAGCGACAAAGTTCTGGAATAATGTACAACCCCCTTTAAGAAACTCACAATTTTTCATTTTAAATCAAAATTGAAAACATCTTTTAGAAAAACAAATTAATTCCCAGCCTAACACTTTATAATTCCAGCGTTCGAGCAGATTTATATTTATTCCTGAATTCTTAACTTTAGATCTTTTTTTCTATCCGTTTACATCATGCACGCACAGAAGCATCTCAAAAATATAGATGCTCTTTAATAAGGTAGTAGCTGAAAATCAGTGTGTTGTTCACCACGTGGCAACAGTTACACTGAGCTGCGGCCATTTTGTACCTTTGCACATTGCACATTGCACACGGCAGCAATGATTATCCAAAATGTTACTATGTCAATATATTTATGTTTATATGTGTTCTGTACTGCTTGGACAAATAAACTAATTTATCTATCTATCTATTCCTAATTATTATTCTTTTTATATATATATATATATATATATATATAGATTATTTTAGGCGTCAAAGGAAACTTAAAAAGTTTCTCTCAAATTCATATGTCAGATCATCAAACGTAATACATGTTTCTATAAAATTTCCTGTTTTTGTTTTTTTGTTAAGTTTTTTATTTGCTGGCTGTTAGCGAGTGTTTTTTTACAATCGTCCCAATAAATAGTTATTAATTAAAATTGTCATTAAACTATCTAAAAAGGAAGAAAAATGTGTCTATATGTTAACAGTATTCACAAAATCGAGTTCAATCTGGTTTTAAATAAAATATCACCTGTAATCGATTGATTACAGTAAAGCCTTTGCAAATACATATGATGATAACTAATATTATCCTGTACGCAGCTAAATGAGCATTTCTATCCTCAAATAATTTATGACGATAATATATGACCTTAATTTAAAGTCAGTAGCTCGCTGGCCTAATGGTTACAGCGTGCGGCTTTCATTCCGAAGGTCGCGTGTTCGAACCTTGGCATGTACCAATGACTGAATATTTAAGTTATGTACATTTGTGAACTTAAATTACAATAGCGAGATACAAACGGCGAAGGAAACCATCGTGAGGAAACCCGCAAACTGACATCATCTTTGTGTGCATGTGGTGGTCCTAATAAAGTGGCAACAGGCTCGCCTCCTGTTACATGAGATCTAATCTGACCACATCTGGCGAAATGTGGGTGTTTATTCATCTCTGCCTACCCCTACTGGGAAAAAGGCGTGATAATATATAAAAAAAAAAAATTAAAGTCGTACTATTAAAAATACATCTAATTTGTAAAAGACTACAAAGTCAAATCCTTTGTTTAATTAATTTTTATATATTACTAAACGATAGTTTTCACTAGCACGTTCAAGCAAGTATACAATTCCAAGCAAATATTTTTCTATGAGCAAGTATAATCATTTGTTTAATCGTCCGAATTTCATAATTATTTTTCAGTTATTCACCTTCTTCCTCGTGCCCTTTTCCCAGCTATGTGGGGTCGGTCACAGTCTGTACTTCTCTTCCATATCCCTCTATCAGCCTCATATCTGAATTCACACTCTTCTTACACATGTCATCTTTCAAAATCCATGCACACTTTCTTCGCTCTTCCTCTACTCTTATAACCATCCACGTTCATTCTCATTACTTTCAGTTGTTCACCAAAAATTAAAAAATATATCTTGGGAGAAGGAAATTATAAGAATTTCTTTTCATTTGTATACCACCCATGTACTCATTATCTACCGCCTTGTCTAAATGCCAAGACTTGATCGGTTAGGATAGACATGTTAAGAAAAGCTATTGTTCTTGAGCGTGGCGGTTGTTCTCACCATGTTTTTCTCCACCGGTAATTCAAACTCGTCGGGGATTGAACCCGGACTTCTATGAAAAGTATAGTGTACAACAACGTAAATACTAACTTATTACGACTGTGTTTCTATTTGCCATTGATTAAATAAAATGTTATATTACAGTTGATTACTCTCGTTTACATTCCTATCTGTTTGTACTGCGATTGGAAGGAGCTCAGCGGTCAGTGGGAGTTTAAGAACGTCGCATTGGTCAGGCAGGTCAAAGACTATGTCATGACCAGCATCCTTTTCCCGGTCACATTGGTAAGGCGTGTATTATTTTTTATTTTACGAAGCCATGAAACTAGCGGAATGATAAATGCCTTATAACATAGCGTTAGTTAGAATGGTATAGACAGTACCATTTTGTCCTTGCGAACCAGCCTTGAGAACATATGAAAGTCTAGTCACCCCAGTAATTACACTACCTATTGTACAATAATATTTGGTGCTGCAGTGGTGACTAATCTACTGTCCAATTTATCTTTAACTAATAAAGTTATAATTATGTATAATTACTAATTATATAATTTCATCACTTAACACATTAATTCCTGCAGTAAAGGATGTTTTACGTCATACAACTATCAGTGTAGTGGTAAAGGCTCTTAAACACTATAATAAGTATTAAAGTTATACCGTTCGTCCATCCAGTCACAAGTATAAGCTTTTCTTAGGAAGCAAGTCATAGACAAGATGATTTACATCTGAATTTGCATTCGTGTTGAGTGACTTTTGTGTTCGGAGACGCGACGGAACGAACAAAATGTTTACCTGATGGTAAAGGACAACAATATCGAATAATATAAAAACAAAATATTAATTCTCATTACTCCAGTAATTTCTCTAGCTACAATACAATATTACAGGGCAACAGAAGTAGGTACTTGGTATCAGATAAAAAGCCTTTCTTTTTTTTTTCCGAGAAAACCTAAAAAGGTACTGGAGAGAGGACAAGGTTATATGGGATTTTTAACCACAAAAACCTCCTCGGTAGACATTCTCAAGGAGATGCGAGATGTCTTATGGAATGTATTGGTACCTCACGACACTATGGCTGAAGTACGTCCCAGGGCCGTAGCGCTCCGCGGCACCCTCGCTTTGGTACGATAAGCACTAGACCACCACGAACTCGTGTGTGTGTTCATCCCAGGCTCGTTTAGTTGACAACGAGGGCCAACACGAATCTGAAAACTTTTTCGCCTTCGACGACAGACAGGGCTTTTCCGATTCCAATCAGCCGGAAGACGTCCACTGCTGGACAAAGGCAAATAGGACAGGGCTTACCTTTGTCCTATTCATATTAGCTCGAGACTACAGGGCAAATCCGGTAACAAATACCTACCAGCATATTGACAGTAGAGAATAGGTAAAAATAGGTCAAATACTATATTAGGTAAAGAGTACCTTTAATCACCTTGTTTATTGTCAGGCCTAGACATTAATAGGCGGCATTATAAGTCGTGATTTCAGTTGTCGACAAATTAGATGTTTATTTACAAGTCACGTAGCTGAAATATTGTCTATAAATCCGGCATTATGGTATAAAGTCTGAATTCGAAGTAATAAGTTGGGATCTTGAAACGACTCATTCTATATGCATGGGACACTACGGACATTTATATTAGTTTGGCAAATATCTCCCTTCCGTTTTTTTGCTCTTTATTCAATGCTTTATAAAAAGTGTTACAGTGATCGGATTTAGTTCAAATATGCGCCGTTTTGTTCGATAATCTGTTTCTATCTAGACGGCAACTTCATAATACCTCCCTCGTAGAAGCCCCCCTCCTTATTTGCGAAGAACTCGGACAGCCACTTTTCACAAGCCTCTTTTGAGTTCAACTTTACACCACCAAGGGCGTTCACCATGAACAGGAACAGGTGGTAATCACTTAGCGCTATGTCCGGGCTATATGGTGGATGCGATAAAACCTCCCATCCGAGCTCCCGTAGCTTCTGACGAGTCATCAACGAAGTGTGTGGTCTGGCGTTGTCCTGGTGGAACACTACACCCTTCCTGTTGGCCAATTCTGGACGCTTCTGGTCGATCGCCTGTTTCAAGCGGTCCAGTTGTTCGCAGTAGATGGTAGAATTAAGCGTCTGGCCATATGGGAGCAGCTCATAGTGGATGATTCCCTTCCAATCCCACCAAACACACAGCAAAACCTTCCTGGCCGTCAATCCCGGCTTGGCCGCTCGACCACGACCGTTTTGGCTTGATATTGTCGTATGTGATCCATTTTTCGTCGCCAGTCACCATCCGCTTCAAGAATGGGTCGAGTTCGTTCCGTTTCAGCAGCATATCGCAGGCGTTGATTCGGTCCAGAAGGTTTTGCGTCAAATCATGCGGCACCCAAACATCAAGCTTTTTGTATCCAGCCTTCTGCAGATGGTTTAAAATGGTTTGGTGACTAACTTCCATCTCCTGGGCGATGTCACGAGATGCCACATGCCGGTCTAACTCGATGTAGTCCATGATTTGATCGGTATTTGTCGTCACAGGTCTTCCGCCGGCTGGCTTATCCATGGTGTCGTTTTCACCGGCTCTGAATCGTCGAAACCATTCCTCCGCGGTTCGAAGTGATAGAGTACCATCCCCCAAAACACCATTAATCTCACGGAACGTTTCTCTAGCGGATTTGCCTTTAACGAAGGAAAACTTTAAAATAGCGCGTTTTCGGCGTTAGTGAACTCCATGTTTACACGTCTATAACTGTTGAACGCAATATCCAAACTAATCATGCATAGTGTCGTTTTGTAGGTTATGTCAAGACCTTTCAAATTATGTATAGTACTGCCAGATACGAGCTCTGTAGCGCTTTGTACATAGCCGCGAAATTCAAAAGACAAAAAGGCGGAAGGGAGATATTTGACAACCTTTATTATATTTTTTTAATTCAATTAAGCGCTAAAGCAGCGAACGTCCGTTCACCGGATGATATGATACGCCTGCCCATTACAACGTGGGACTAGTTAGGATGTTATACACTGCACCACATTGCGCTCGTCGCCTTGAGATAAGATGTTGAGTCTCATTACCCCAGTAATTACATTAGTTACAGCGCCCTTTAAACTGGAGCACAGTAATGTTTGTACCGTATTGTTTATTGGCTGCAATAGATGCTACAGTGATACTTAAGTAGATGGTCTCTCTCAACAAAGACCTACCACCAGTAAGGTATTTTTTAAACCCAATTGACCATTTGTACGGGAGTTCTATAGCACGTAAGTTCTTGATGACTTTTGAAGTAATTTAAAATCTGTTTTAATAGTTTTTCCATTTAAACGTGGTCCAAAAAAAGATTGTTAACAAGTGTAAATGATTCTATGATATGGATACAAGTAATCATATCCGTTTCATAACAAGCAATAATCTTTTCATAATTTAAAGGGTGTAGGTAGTCTACGTCCTCTAATTCTGCCATCAAACAGTAGAGTGCAAACATTACTGTGTTCAGGTTTAAAAGGCGCTATTGAGGGGGGTAACGACATATTTTATATCTCAAGACAAGCGCAATGTGTTGCTATACCGTCCTAACTAACGCCTTATTTGCTATAGGCAGGCATACCACTTACCAACAGGTTAACATTCCGCTCATCTCGTCACTTCATTTAAATTTCAAAATTTTAAACACTTATTTTACATAATATAAAGCGTATGAATTTATTATTTGCAGTTCGCCGATTTTATGTTTTGGCGAGTTTGGTGCAAGGATGCTAGCCTAATTGCTCCGCCAAGAATATTCACTTACCTGCCGTCCTGGGTACAGCATTCGCTGCATACTGTTTCGATGGTAATAATGGTCTTAGACCTCCTGCTTGTGCCGCGGAGAAGGCCGCAGAGACTGTGGCCCGGAATCTGTCTCATGATGTCCTTTATGATGACCTATATGGCGATGTAAGTACGTCATAAAAATCAATCCTTTCTCACATTAACACTCTCATATTGAACATAAAGATAACTCTTGAAAATATAGTGATAATATCTAGCGAGGCGCCTTTGAAAAAAACATATCTAATAATCAATCTGAGTGAAATGTTGCTCCAGAATCGAACCAGGGAATGTTTATAATTGATTTCCGTATATAAATTGCAGGTGCGGCATCAGTCTACTGAACGGTGAGGTTGTTTACACAGTGTTCGTAAAGTGGGACACATTTAAACTGTTTTTGTTAACGCTTATGGTGTTTATAGAATGTTTGTTCTTTTATCTGGTGCAGTGGTGTGTTGTTGACTTGGTGTGGACTCGTTACGGATATTTAAATAAGCAACAGACTTTATAGCATATGAACTAAAGTTGATTTTAAACGTTAAGTTATTCTTTTGATTACTTTGTTATCACATTACATGGTGTAAAAGTACGCTCTATTTTCTCACGTTCATCTAATAGTACTCTCTACGAAACATCTGGTAATCTTGTAATAATCTGTTATACTAATAAGAATTTGAAGTATAAAAGCTTTGACACGTTACCTTAGCTATAACATAGAACCATGACATTGAGAATTATTAATTTTATATAATACTTAGAACGTACCTTTCAGCGTTTTCAAGCGCAAGTGGAATCAATATTTAATTTTCGTACCTTCATTAGGTTCCTGATTAAGTATGTATACCTTAACTTAATATACTCATTAAACGATGTGAAATAAAAGAGTTTGTTTTAAAAATATATTTCTTATAATTTCCTAGTCTAAAATTCTACGACTACTTAAGATTTGTACACAAATTGTTGAAGTTTTTTATAAATTTCATCTAATCGCATAAAATCCATCTAATGATAATTACATTAGTATATCTAAGCGCTCTTATAATAAATATCAAATTTGAGCAAAATGTTAGTGAATGCACAAATGCGAGCATACAATTTCATCCGTCATGCAATATAATATATGTTACTATTACTATTAATGTAACCCTCTAAAGGGGGGACCTCTTGACGGAGGCTATATAACCTGTGTAAATCAAACGTGAATTTATATCAATGTTTAACTAATAAATAACAATTATTGTCAATAAAGTATTTGCTGTTTATGACGATACAGCAGTCACGACAGTATTTTAACACTTCATCACCTCCACGAATTTTTATTTAATTTTCGTTACAACTGCACCATTAATTAAAAATACTAATCATTGTCTATGGTTAAGACTTTAATTTAGCAGTTTAAATGCATGCGGATATATTTTGATTTATACTACCCCATAATATTAGTGTACTATCCGGTATCTTTATAATGTCTTAGGCAAGAGTTTATCACTAAAATAACGAAAGTCCTCACGACGCCTTTTATAAAGTATCACAGTATTTGGACCCTTAAATTACAAGCTTTGGCTGAAGCTTACAATCGTTAAAAAGCTAAATACGTATATAAGTATTATTGCCAAAAGAAATTAATTAAAAATAATGCCAAAACAGATACAGCTACTTTAAAAACATTTTAGCTAGATAATATCTTCCTGTACTAAATTATCAATACCAATCATAGTGAACATCAGGTTTGTGTATCAAGGTGAATTATTCAGATATAAGTTATATGGAAAACCTACAGTTGGTTTCACTGTTCACATATTTCTTTGGTTTATTTTTATTTTCATTTAACAAAAGGTTTCGAATTTGTCATGTTCATAAAATTTTGTTTATATATAGATTTAAAAAAAATTATAAGACTATCGTATGGCATTAAGTTTCCATTTTAGGAGCAAGAATGCGGCTATCCTCAACACGAATACAATGACGGTGAGGGCTAAGACGTCCCACCAGAACATATCGGGGGACATTGCGACTTCATTCAGGAATGTTCTTGGGTATCTGATAATGAGAAAGAAATTAATTAGATAAGCTTGCATATTGTATAGAAGGCTGAGTTTACAAATATTAAAAGCTTATACATGATGTTGTGCTTTGCATCACCTAGCTCTTATAATTTTGTTCATTGATCATAACAATTTAGATATATTCTTACGAAAACCATTTCATCATTCAAAATCCTGTACACATATTGCTCTAGAATCGTACTAAAGACCTCGGTCATACCAGGCTCTTAGTCAACCACTGCGCCTTGGATTCAGCTGCATATCATGCATCGGAGTCTGTGCTTTGCAACTTAAACTTACTTTGGTGCTACAGGGCCTGAGAGATATGTCACAAACAAAACTTACTTGTAATGGCAATATCGGGCTTGGTTGCAGTCAAGTTTTGGCCTTTCGAGACCATAGATGGCTCCAATGAGCCCTTCCAAGCCGTAGCGTAAGTAGGACACATACGAGCCCCAATAGAGGTACGGCGGCAGATCGCGTAGGGTGACGCCGAAACCGGCGAACATCATCATCGGTACTGATAGCGTTGGCCCCAAGAAGGTTCCGTTCTGAAAACACATACCACCATTGAAACAAGAGGTGAACGCATTGCCTGTCTCATAGCGTTGACATAAAAAAAAACTTACTACGACGTTGAAGACCGCTCCGATCATGAGACCGAAGCTCTGCGCCACGAGTACCGTATACAGCGAAATGGAAAAGAACATCAGGAAGCGGACAATATCCAGCGGTTGCGAGGACATTGTGTACACTATGATACTGAACACCAGGCAGGAGACTATCTGTAAAAGATAATAGGAACATGAACGCAGAGGTAGTGTATGAAACCGTTCGTGTGGTTCCGGTCAAAAAGGATACCGAGAGGTTTTATCCGGCATACCACTATCATTGTCTGCCGAGCAGTGATCATATTTAGTGCAGGATTCATGTTTCAGTCCGGCATAACTCCGCCACATTTTTTATTATTCAATACAGCGACAAGAAGAGCAGGGCGTTCATCTGATGGTAAGTGATATGCGTGCCGCTACACGTGGCGCTAGTTATGATGTAATACACTGCATCACATTGTCCTCGTGACATAAGATGTTAAGTCTTGTTACTCCACTAATTTCAATACCTACACAGATCTTTAGACCAGAACACAGTAATGTTTGCATACTTTTATTTAACGCCAGAAAAACGCGAACCCTGAGTCCAATGAAGCTGCAATGGTTGTCAAAATAACTAGCAGCACAAAACATCATAAAAAAATTAAGCTATTGTAAGGATGATAGTTTACAGTTTAAACTTACGGATATCGGCAAATCCACCAGGGTCACCGAAATGTAGTATGCTCCCAGCGAGTACCAACGGTTGAAGTGTTCTTTGATCAGTATTGATAACTCTGATGGAACTGAAATGTCAAGAAATAATAAGACAGTAAGTTTTGATTGATTTCTTCATAAAACTGGGAAGAGTTTCTCTTGGGGTATCTTCCTTCGGATAGGATACGGGATAGATTATACATCATAATCAATTTATACAGAGGATAATTCTAAAGAAAACCGCTGCTAACTGTCCACAGATGGACATAGGTCTCCTCCAAAATCCTCGGGTTGATATGGAGAGATATGGGCCATTTCCTTCCACGCTTGCCCAATGCGGGTTGGTGGTAGCCAGAGCCTCGTTTGTTGATTAGCAGGGTACACCACGAGCAGGTGAGGTTAGCTTTGGTCACGTGAATAATGCAGGATTCCTATCTGTATAACTGGGACTACTACTAATAATAAACAAAATCTTTTGAGTTGTTTACACAGCATCACATTTTACATCATTGACTTTATAGCCTTAGGTAAACGAATAAACATATAACATCTGCTACACTTACACGTGAGAATGGTTAGCATCATCGGTGACATCATGTGGTGCATCAGTATTGCGAACAGCAGGTTGTAGTTCTCTATCACCCGCGAGCCCTCGTTACCGGCTTTGATGAACAGGCTCCCCAGCATAATGCCGACCACCACGTTCACAATGAGACGAAGGTGTGTCATGGTCTGGTGACATAATAAGATATCTCTTAGTATTAAGATTAACTGATTAAGATGTCAGATATTTTTATATGTTACTGTATTCAGTCTTAAAGTCGGTTGGCTAAGTAGCCGTGGCTTGGTTAACCATGGTGATACTAAAAGGAACTGACGCGCGGGATCGGCTGAGGTGGCCGTTCTTGGTGAGCTCCATGAGCTTACTTCGGATGTGTGCCGGGGGACTACTAGAGTAAGCTTGCATTGTCCTTCGACTATGACCAGATCCGTCCTCGAGGTGGAGCTACGCGGTGCAGCCGGCGTTGGCGCGGTTGTCGAGGTGTGCGAAAGCATTCCTGTGGCCCCACCTGTTTTAGTCGGTGCAAGTCCGACATAAACTGTGTTTGCTCGCGAGGCAAGTATGCGGAGGTAAAAGGGCAATGAGTGGAAGGCTGTATGATTTACTTTTAAAGCTATCTTATGGTGAAGTGTTAATGGTGTAATTTTTTATAGATTTTTCCAAATTAGCTTGATATTTAATTTTACCAATCCGCTTTCACCATAACAGTGCTATATCCTAGTATTTATATACGTGAGATCCAGTGTATCATGATTAGCTTAGACAAGTAGTTGTTGATAAAATAAAAATAAATAACCAAAGCGATATTTCCAAATAGAATTAACTTACAGCGTCACGTTTAGCTTTCATAAACCCTCTCTTGATTAGCACCGCCCTCTGGTTGGACTGCGAGGTCTCTTCCTCACCGGGGGCCGCGTCCTGTTCCTTAAGCACGCTCAGCGGGTACTGCTTCCTCAGCACTTCCATGCTTGGGATCGCATCTACGTCATCGAACCAGCAAAGCTCTCTGCCATTTTCCGCTTTAGTAGTTAGATAACCGATCTTGTCTTCTCCATATTCACCGCAAGCCAATTCGATAACTGAATGAAAATAGAAATCATCATCAATATTTAGATTATTAAAATAATGTTTTTTATTGTGGCAATACACACTGTATATCTTCAGGAAGCTATTTCCATTGATTATGTTTTTCAATGTACAATAATTGTCACAGAGAATAGTTATAGCGTTATTATTTTTCTAAACAATAACTTTAGTTGTTTTTTTATGATCTATTGTATCATAGATATAAAAGAAAAACCAACAACATTTTTAACTGATTATGAAAACATGGTTCTTAATTTTACATGTTTATTTGGTACTAATTTTTTGGTTTTCGTTGCTGCTGTGTTTTTTGTGTTCTTAACATTGTTATTTTTAGATAATCAAGAAAATTTAACTAAAAAAAAATTGTTCTTGACGACTTTGCCTATGAAAACATCGCAGGTCGTGGGTTATTGACGTCAGAGATTTCATTATCGGAACTATTTACACTACACCTAGTTCTATTTGTTAGATTAAATGGTAATTTTAACGTAATGAATAGGAAGATTTATCTTGGTTATCACTTGCCACGATATGCTAAGACAGTGGAAAAATTTACACGGAATAAAGAAAGTATTCTTGAGGAGCCATTGTTAAGAAAATAATATAAGTAGTCGTTACGTTTTCGCAAATACAATTTCCATATTGCCTTCAATAAAAATCTTATTGATGTATCATCAAGTGAATATTCATTTTATCACTGTCCCTACTATTTAGTAAAAATTTGCTATTAAACTATATATAATATATAATGCCATTTTCATTATATATTTTGTTTGTTCGCCGATCACTTGAAAACCAGTGAACGTATCGACATGGGAACACAATTATTCGACGGATAATGATTTATAGATGGTTATAAGCTTTAGGTGGTGATGTGTTTTATTTTTTGAATTTGATAGATCCTTCATCATTTTAATGCTAATTAACTTTTATAAACATTTTCATTTCTAATTATTTATGCGGTTGCTATAGTAACCGTCAAGAATAATTTTATATTACGGTCAGCAAAACGGACAGAGAACAGCTAGTATTACATAAAAGAAAGAGCGGGTAGAAACGGAAGTGTAAAGATGTATGGAGAATGAATATTTTCATAGTGCAAGGGTAAGGTTAGTACCTAACTACTATACCAATGTAATTGTAGTTAAGTACTAACCCAATTATTTTAAAAATATACATATATGAGAAAAGCTTACTGTAATCAGCGGGGTTGTGATACTTCGGGCACGGGATGCCGGCCTGCTCGAGGTACGGCACGAGGTTGCTCGTGGTACCTTGGTACAGGCAGTTGCCTGCTGCCAGCACATAGACATGGTCGAACAGAGCAAACAGCGACGCTGACGGCTGGTGGACCGTGCACACTATCGTGCGACCCTGGTGAGCCAGACTGCGGCATAGCTGCACAACTTGCGTGCACGATGAACTGTCCAATCCTCTACAACGATATGTTACTTTAATTAACACGTTACAAACTGCTGAAATATGATGATGGTGGAACAACGTCAATTAACTGGAAGATGGGCAACTAGTGGTAGTATACTATATTAAATTTAGCATTAAAAGCCTACAGTATTATAAATTATCTATTTAAATATACTCGTATAGTGTCAGAGGGATCATGCTTATTCCGAACAAAAACTCCGCGATCTCTACAATCATTGAGGATGATACAGATATAATTAAGGTACGGATTTTATTTTAAAAAAAAGTACGTAATATTTACTTCCACTCAAAATATAGTGTTATTCCTCTCAATACAAACAAACTAAATTCCTATATATATAACTGTAATGATAAACTGAAGAAAAACTTTTTAAAATTTTTATGTTCAGCTTTGATGTATCTTAACATCTTATGTGAAGATGAACCCATATCTACCGTATATTGACAGAAATGCAAATCACCTAAAAAAGGTGAACATTAGGTACCATGGGAATGTACTTACGTTGTCGGCTCATCTAGGAACATGATTAATGGGTTGTTGATGAGCTCCAATGCAATGGACAGCCGCTTCCTCTGTCCGCCGGATAGCTGCGCGGCACAAGTATTCATGTGTTCGTACAAACCCAGGTTAGTCAGGATTTCCTCAATCTAGAAAGATATATAGTAATATTTATTTAATTTAGAATCGAATTACCGCGCAATAGAAGTTTTAATATATAATTAAGTCAAAATTAAAAGTTTTTATAGCTTTCATATGAATATCGATCATCATTGAAGTTATCTTCAAGACTTTATTTTGTTCTCCCCAAACTTTGACTTCTGTGATAAATGATGAGTTTGAAAAGTAATTTGATTAATTCTTACAAACAATGGTATACACTTACAACTTCTCCTTTCTCGTATTTATCTAGTTTAGTGGGTAGTTTGAGATCTGCCGCGAGCGCCATGTTCTCTCCCACAGTGAGCAAACCCTGCAACCGATCATCCTGCTGGATGTAACATGACATCCTTTTGAATCGTTCTGAAATTACAATTTTAATATGTGTTAATAAGTTTTTATCCTTGACAATTAACTGCTAGATCTCCATTACTACTTAAATTAACTATCACAAACGTTTTACAGTATAGGTATTCCCTCGTTATCATTTATGTTTATATATGTCCACTCAAAAATTAATTAGCAAGTGGAGAATCATCATCATGTGCCGACATACGTCCAATACTGGAAATAAATATCAATCGGGTAGGGATTCCAACCACCCTGGCCCAGTGCGGGGTGATGGGAGCTAGAGCCTCGTTCGTTGATTAGCAGGGTATACGAACCACAACCACCACGAACAGGTGAGGTCGTTTACACCTCTGTGGAGAATACATCATAGTAAAACCAATAGCCTTTCTCCTAAAATCGTTCCCAGTTAGTCGCCTTTAACGATACGCAAAAAGTAACAAAGGATTGTTCTACCAAAAACTTACTCATAATACGATTTCTTCCATTTATAAAGACGGCTCCCCCAACGCCACTGAACCGGTAACCGGAAAGGACATCGAGCAGCGTCGACTTTCCGGCACCTGATGGGCCCATGATGGCAATCAATTGCCTGGGACGTAAACGGCCGTTCACCCCATGCAGGATCTGTTTTTGTCCTGAGAAAAAAAATCTCTGTGAGTGGATTTAATTACAATGAGTTTCCATTTTTATCGAAGTCAAGAAGCAGGTTTTAAACTGGATGCAGACCTTTTTCTTTTGTTTAAATTTTATGTATGACCTTCATTAAAGCTTTGCAAGAGTATATCAGGAAATTGTGTCCTAAAAAATGTTGCAGTTGAGGCGTTGGTGATACTATTTGTATGCTTATCTACTTTAGGTTCTGATGTGAATTTTTATCCCAATTTACGTATAAGTTTGCTGGTTTTGATCAATAGCTGAAGCACGTGAACAAAGTTTGTGCAAAATCTGTTTTATTTATGTTTGCCTGCTAATGTATCCGACCTGATGCTGTGTTTCCGCGGTTCATCCCGACCCCCGCATGTGATAACCTTTTCGCGCGTCATTCGAGTATCGATTCGAGCTGTAGCACACGCTCTTGACTTGTTTATATCAATTTAATAATAATAGAAAACACAAATGAAATTACTAATTATTGGCCGAAGTTATTTGTGTGAAATGAATGCAAAAGTATAATGATAAGATGTTAAAATTTCACTTGAAATGCTGTAATGTTACCTATCAGTTGGGACTAAAGATTCATATGAAATGTTATATTTGCAAGTTTTCCAACCCAAACCAAACCAACAAATGACATTTGAAGAAAATATTTCATAATAATAGAAACTTCGAAATTATGATCTATTTAAACATTGTTCCGTTTCCGAATTGATAAGCTATTTCAATACTATATTTAATATGGCAAAATTATTGATAGCTTACATAAATATTTTGCTTAGAATTGTTATATATCTAGAAACTTTATTTTATACCCAACGATCACAATGAAAAAAGATTTAAATTTTATAAGATTATTGGATTGGATTATGACTACATCAGGAGACTTCGGGTTTAGGACTACTTTAAGCTATAAAACTGTTTAATAATTGATAAGTGAAAACGTGTTTTTATATACGAAACGATTAATTAAACTTTAGTCGTTATTTTGTAGTAAAATTTGTTGCGTTTACAACCAGTTAAAGGTTTAAAGTGTACTTAACATAACAACACAAAGGCGCTACTCGTATTTCGTTGAGCGAATCGAGTGACAATTGGAACAACGTTTCGACATAGTATTGTATCTTTGACAATGAAGTTATTGCAAAATATATTATTTTTATCCATGAAGCAACGACGCGGGCAGGTCGTTCACCTAATTGTAAGTGATACACCGGCCTATAACAATGTAGCTCCCAGTTAGATTGATAACCACTACACCATGTGCTCGCCGATTACAGACCTAAGATGTTAAGTCTCGTTACCACAGTAATTTCACTAGTAATGACGCTTTTTAAACACTACTGTATGGCAGTAGAAATAGGAGCTATAGAGATATATATTATCTAAACCGGCGGTCACCGTAGTGGAGGCCAGCAGTGTGGTCGTTCGCAGAAAAATGTGGATTGTAAATACCCATGACGCTAAGTTAAGTTTTAAGATGTATTAAAACATAACTTTGAAATATTTTCTTATAGTTAAACTATATTTCTAACGTTTTGTTTTTACACTTTTTATTTATTAACAAAGTTTATAATTTGGTTGTTACTAATAGTTTAGATCAGTATTCTTAGATCACAATTTATTTTATAAATGTACTTATCACGCTCAAATTCTTATTAATGGTCCACAAGATTTAAATTATGAATATAGTTGTCCCTGAGGTCCAAAGTTTGGCGACCACCGATCAAACGGCCTCCGGCAACAGAGACCTACCGCCGGTATGAAACAAAGTCCAAATGATTGCACTTTGTTTAATCCATTGAATTTAAATAATGTATTCCTGATACTGATGTTAGTTTGTTATTAAAGTATTAACAATGCCGTATAATACGACATAGGAAATATGTACGTAAACATACATGTATGTGTGAAATAACAATTTGTAACAAACAACGCAATTATTGTTCTAAACATAAAATGCTGTTCATAATATGATAACGTTTATTTGTTATTAAGTACTTTCTCTTTTAAATTTTATGAGACAATTTAATGACTATCAATTACATCATTATATACGTTGTAGTTAGTTCTTCTGGTAATTAGAGAGCGAAAATTTGGAAAAAGTACTTTCCTTTTTGAAGTAAAACTCACATGAATAGCAAATTACCATCATCAGCGTAAAAAGAAGTCATGGGGTCTATATTATGTACAATATTGCGACATAATATTCAGCTTATCGGTGCTACTATTTATTTATTGCCTTTATAATTATTTAGCTTTGTGTAACTTGTACTATTATAACAATTAACTGCCTGTAGTATTATTTAAAACATTTCTACTTAAATAATTGTCTAATATAGTTAAGCAGAACATCGGCAAATTATTTTAAAATGGTTTAAAACAACTAAAGTTGGCAAACTTAATATTTAATATATACGTTGTGTGGGATTATTTAACAAAACATTAACCAATTAATAAGTTCTTAGTACAAAACGTTAACAAGCTTTGTTATATTGTAGTATTACGAGTATTCATCTAGTTAAATGCTAAAACTTAATTTAGTGACTATAATCAATTTTTAAAAATATACAGTTCACAGATCGGTGATCTATATATATTGCAAAGGGTTTTCCTTTGTTCGATAATCACGTGAAAATTAGTGAAAGTATCGACATGGGAACATGATCATTCAACGCTGTGTGATTTGTAAATAGATGTAGGTTATTTATTTAATTTTATAGATACTTCAATATTTTATTTAACTTTTGTAAACATTTTCAGTTTCATTTCAGTTGCTATGGAAAGTGATTTCTAGTTGTGGTTCTTAAGAAATATTTCAGATAATCGCAAGTCTAATTTTACATTACGTCCAGTAAAGCGGGCGGAGTACAGCTAGTTATATAATATAACCATGTTGTAGCATGGATAAAACATGTAATCCCCAGATAATATATCGACAAACACACAAAACTGCTAATAATTAGGAGACATTTTTTGCGAATATACTTATTAGAATAAGATGGCAAATGTTACTAGAGTATTAATAGCCTAACGATTAGCGCAATGGTTTCGAAAATTGCAGACGCAGACTCAAATACATTTTTTTGTAGACTGCTGACGGTAAACATAAGCAATTCGAATAATAATAGCTGCATTGCTAATATTATTTTCGTTTAAAATCATGTACGTGATATATTTTATTGTTTAACATTCTAAATATCTTCAATAACCGTGTATAATACGGAACTTATTGAAAGAAAAAACTAGCACTTAAAATACAATGCAAATGGCAGATTTGTTGATGCTTTAGCGAATGATTCTTGTTCAAAAATTCGGATTCACGGCTAATAATGCTGTCCTTTGTTTGTAATTCGGAAATATACTTAATAAAAACACGTCACATTCTCGTATAGAAATAAATGTTATGTTTAAAACATGTACTGCTTAGTTTATGATAACACAGTGTGCAACGGAGTATGTGTACACTCATGAATAACACATTACGCGTTCCAGGAACAAACGCCTTGTGAGGTATCTTATACTATCAATTTCCATTTTATTCTATTATACGGTTAAAAAAACAAATAATTATTGTTTGTTTAGAAACTATTAAGGTTTTATATACAATTAAACTCATAACACTAGATTTTCCACGCTATGCTATCAGTAACACTAAGAAATTTTGCAAATTCCATACTTAACTAATCTCAGATATCATATATTCTATTATATATATAATAAATAGTTTCGGATATCTTGTGATGAGTTTATGAATCTCTCGATAGAGATCCATAGACTGATCACAAGATATATATTTTATTGTTGGAGATATCGATCTCCAACAATAAAATATATTTTTTTTTTTATTAACGAGACCCGCAAAGTATGTTATACATAGGTGATCAAATAAATTTGTATATATTGTAGAACTAGAAATATAGATAAAAACCTTATAATATCTATAATTCTTTTCACCTCTTGAGTTTATTCACAAACAATTAAAAATAATTGCTGTTCATAACATGATGATGTGATAAGACCTTTATAGTTTTTGAAGGAAACGAATATATAAAAAAAGGAATATTGAATATATTCCTTTGTTTGTAATAGTTTTATTTATATTTGATTTACATTATACTTTGTTGAAAAAGTATTATAAGTAACAATAGAAGGTTTACTATTGCCTATAATTATTTCAGTGTTTAACATAAATATATATATTTTGTTTGTTCGCCAATCAAATGAAAACTGGTGGATGTATCGACATAGGAACATGACCATTCGATGCGGAAAGATTTGTGGATCGTTACATGCTATTTATTTTTTTAATTTCCTAGATCCTTCATCATATTATTTTAAATTAATTGTGGTTGTTACAGTAACGGTTGCTTTAGACAATCATATGCGTTTGCGTTCGCTCTTAAGGAATATTTCAAACAGATTTCAAGTCGCATTTTATATTACAGCCAGCAAAGAGGGCGGCGGACAGCTGGTATCGTTATAAGCCTAATCCAAGACTAGTAGTAAAATTATATGTATTTTTATCGAATATATTTATTAAAATAAATATTAAGTAATACTTAACGCTAAAAGTCTTATCGGTAATATTACGCAAGTGTGAGTATCGGCAGGAAATAATGAGCCGTTTTTTTGGTGAATCTTGCTAGTGATATATCGAATTCGGTGGTCCACAACGTTCGACCTACATCGGCTATCAGCTGTTGTGACGTCACGCGTTCACTGACTTCGCGCGATCGTTCGCGGATCGGTGTTTGTACGGCGAGCGAGCGCGCACGTGCTCCCGCCTCTTTGTTTCGTTTCGTCTGCTAGCGCGGACAAAGAACTTATAACGATTCCCGCGCAATATTATGTCAAAAATCGAACACAACGTTCGTTTTCACGCAAGCGAAATATACAATATTTTTAATATTAATATTGTTTTATCGCCTTAGAGTTATGGATTATAATTTAATAAATTATATGGTAATAGCATTTTGTAAATGTATTGCGCAAGTATAAAAAAGAAATAAATGAACTTGGTTTCTTATTTCATGTTATTATGAACTCAATGTACACGTGATAATTATTTTATTAATGAAGCTGCATGTTTGTAAGGTATTATTTGTTTGATTTGTAATACTCTGTGTTTAAATAAACATTTGTTATCAATTATAATAATTTATTGGCGAAATAATAACTTATGTGTGAAAGTTTATATCTTGATATATAGTATTTAAACCAGAACTATTTAATATATTAATTATATATACAATTATCTTTTTCAACAGTTAAATGTTACATAAATACAAAACTTGAGAATGAGATTATGATCACAGATAGCATTGTGTAAATATTTTGTAGTGTCGTTTCGATAACTAATCACCTACCATAAATTATTGACCTATAGAAGACACATATAACTACCAGAAAGTTCAGTTTTTGTCAATATTTTTTATTGAAAAAGTTGGAAGCCTGCAAATATATTTAATAAACGTAACCGTTAAAATGATTTCCCGCTAATAATATGTATGTCAAAAGTCAAAGACAGCTTTCATCTTTACGTCATCGAAAAATTATTGTAAATATTTTTTTAAGTAATGATGTTTTACTGTTGCTTTGTTAAAATTTTATATCTAAATTTAAATATACAATAGCTGCACAATACAATTTAAAATATTACATCAAAGTTAATTTTTTTATATGTTATATACTACATAAAGGAGATTTCCATTCATTTCATCACGATATACTACCAACAATAAGGCCTGGAGACTTGAAATTTTGGTAGAAATATTTTTTTTATATAGGTCAATTAAGAACATCTTACGAAATTGCTTCCCCAAAGGGAGTTTCGGTGGTGTTACAGCCAGCAAAGCGGGCGGAGATCTACTACTGCTAACATAAATATGTAAGTAAGGAAAAGTATTTAATTTTGAAGCAGGTATAAAGATAAAATTTTAGAGTAAAAGATGAACGGAGGTTTACCATCATAAACCGGTGGAAGTCCAAAGCAGGACAGAATAAGCCTCTCCGATGATTAGTGTAGGTCAAAAGAGGTTTTAATATGAATAAATAAACAATAAAACATTTTAATTTTCATGTTTGATTTATAAAAGATGAATTGTCTTGAAGTATAACGGAACATTATGCTGACGATTATAGAAAACAGGAAGATCGTGTTTAGTGGAATACATTACAAGACCTTTATCCAGTAGTTACATCCGTCAGTTGAGATGATGATGAAAAAAAAAAAAGAAAAACATTTATAAATTATCTAGGTAATGTTGTTACTTGAAGATAAATTTATTACGGTAGGTGTGGTTGTTAGTTGTTGACTTTATACAGTTTATTGTACTTCATAAGGTATTTACTCTGTTAATTTATTTATAGTGCGATGCGATTGGTGCACTCGCACCGAAACTATATTAACTAGATAACAAAATATCGTTACGTATATATCAACATGCTTAGCAACAATAACGCTTATAAAATTATTTAGGCCATATTTCCCTAAGTACATACTATAGATAAAATGAAAGGTCAAATAATCTATCTCAATGACAGTATTATCTATAAAATTTAATTATTCGACGGTAGTATGGTATTACGATTAGACTGATTCCCCTTATCTTTAATAAACTTTAAAATATCGATTCCACGTTTATGTAAATTTATTGGAACCCTGAAAACCGGTATCAGTTCACAGCTATGAAAATTTCGATATATGACCAAATATGTTTTGTATTTACTTTCTCTAGTACATTAATAATATAATAAAGTACAGCGTTTGGTACTATTGCTGTACCCAGTTTGTATACAGGGTATGCACTATTTTTCTATCAAATATATATTCATTTTATATTCAATGTATACTGTATTTATCTATATATACTCGCAATAGCAAAGTGTTTATATTATAGATAACATTATATTCACAAAGTGCCCGTACTTTGTAAAATACCGTATGACAGCGCTTATCTCCACAGTCATACATTATTGAGTAAACATCTCCGTATCCCTGTAACAGAGCTCTAGGTAATGAAATAGCTAGACTTCTGGGAACATCTCATGGCGATGAACACAACTCTGTTATAGAATATTACATATTTTTTTATTTCACTAAGCAGTACAGCTAGCGAGGCGTAAACCGGGTAAATGATACCACTAGATTACAGCATGCCGACACGTCGCCTTAAGATATAAGATATTAAATCTCATTACCACAGTAATATGACTTTTTTGATTCGACTAAGCAATGAGACGAACGAGACGTTAACTTGATGGTAAGTGATACTCCCGTTCATAACAACGTAACGTTAATTAGTATTCTATACTCACACAACACATTGCGTTTGTCGCGTCAAGACATAAGATATTAAGTTACCCCAGTAATTATACTAGTTACAGCGCCCTTCAAACCGAAGCATAGCAGTGTTTGCACAGTATTGCTAGGCAGCTGCAAAAGGCGCTGCGGTGGTACCTAACTAAACTGAAGATTGGTCACTGCTATGCAGGCCTTCCAATATACGTATCCAATAATCCGTACTAATCTAGATGGTCTCGGACAACAGAAATACATCATCAAAGGTCTTGATTGATGGATCTATATTATAATTATCATAAAAAAAAACAGCAGTTAAGTGATGCAAAACATTGTTGCGAATACACATGTACACATGAATCATCAGTAACCTAATTGTGAGGTTGTACTTTAAACTGCCGACACAATGCGAACATAACTCATTATAATTCAAAACCAAGTTTTTATCTATGAAAATATAGTTTTTTGTTCATTCGACAAAGCGAAGAGACGACGTTCACGTGATGGTAAGTAACAGCTTGTCCATAACAATGTAGTTAGGATGATAAATCATATCAATTTAATACAATATCAAATACAAATTTAATACTCGAAATTTACCTCATTACCCCAGTAACTAGTTACGTGCTAGCTAGTTAGACTACGATTGTACCAGATGTAACGTGGAAATATTATCCATACAAATTTTTCTTGAAGATATCCAAGCTATAACTGGACGGAAGCACTGACTCCAGCATACTGTTCCAACACTTCCTTTAAATCTGAACACAGTATTTGCACACTACTGTTTAGCGTCAGAAATTACAGTTGCAGTGATACCTACCTAGACGGAATCCGGTAATAATCTTAATAACAATTATAGTTCTGAAAAACTAGTTGTTTGTTTTGAAGGTTTTTTTTAATAATATTTAATGTAACAAACAGACACCACCACCAGTAGATCTATTGCTGGCCGTCCAAGCTGTCCGAGTCCTCCGTGGACCGTCCAGGTGGGTACCACCGCAGCTTCTATTGCAGCCGACAAACAGTACTGTGCAATCATCACTGTTCCAGTTTGAAGGGCGTTGTAGCTAGTGTAATTACTGGAGTTACGAGATTCAACATGTATCAGGCGACGAACGTATTGGTTTTATCAATCTGATCGCCAATCTTCAGTTTGAAGTGGCCATGACATCCTACATAACATCCTAACTAGCGCCACGTTATGAGCGGACGTATTACCTACCATCAGGTGAACTTTTTAAAAAGACACTGCAATATAATTATTTTTAAACAATTTAAATACACCTTTGCTCGGGTTTTATTAGAAATATTCTTATGACACATTCTGTAAATATTTACATATTTTCTCCACACTAAGCAAGTCGTTACGTGGAATAACAGATATGGCTTTTCATCGTTGCACTATGTACGTATTATTAAAGGTAGATTTACGATTTAATCTTATCGGACGGATACGGAATTGCTTCGAAATTATTCTTTATTATATTCCTATATTGAATTACAAAAAAATAGATATCATTTCTTATTTATTAGGACCTTTATCGTCCCCGGAATGTATCAACGCTGTCGACGCGATACTACATTTACCTTTATTCGTCGAAACCATGATGCATTCACTTGATGGTAATTGATACGCTTGCTCATAACATCGTGGTGCTAGTTAGTACGAAATTCACACCACCTTGTGCTCATCGACATTAGATATAAGATGTTAAGTCTCGTTACCCCTACCTAGGCGGTCTGCGGCAACAAATAACTATCACCAGTAAAGTAAATAAGCTTCGATGTCTAGATATTAAAAAAAATAAAGCGAATGTACTAAAGGCGTTATTAGGATATTAAAAATAGATTAAATTAGTTCGTAGTGTAAAATCTAATAAAGACAAGCACAGCACGCAGATGGACTATGACAAAGGTTATTTTACAGAAGAGTACAAAAAGTGTATTTTAGTTCTTGGACTCTGTACTTGCCAGTCATGAGCCCTACGGAGAAATCATTAATATAACTAACAACAGAATTATCCGAAAAAAAAAAAACATAAATAACGCTTAACTTGGTTAATGTCAATTTACTTAATCTATTCGATATATTACAATCATTGTAAAATAGTCTTTATAGTTAAGTTTGTAACGCGATTTCGTAACCGATCCAAAACAATGATGACGTCTAAATCGATTTTAATCGATATAAAATTATCGCAATGATAAACGAAATGAATAGGAACTAATTGTAATAAAATAAAATGTCTTTAAAACACAGGATACTTGTTTAGACTAATTTAACCTTGTTTTCTTGTTATTTAAAATCTAATGCGTTATTTATCGCTCCAGCAAACGATTATCGACGGTCTATCACAAACCTATCTAACCACACAAACACGCACACATAGCTGTAGATATTGCCTTGCGATTCTAATTACTAATGGAGGTCATATCCGGGATCTCGCCTATGGATCGGACTGTGATACATGCAAAGTAATAGATAGGTTTACCAACACTCTATCAAAAATATGTGGACATCAAACTCCAATAAAGTATAGGTCTGATGAGTATTTAAACGTGATCGGACATGTACGTATGCCTTCAGTGCCGAAGATCAGAATTCTGTACAGCATGTACTGGCGAAATGCTCTGCATCGAAATCTAGGCAAAAAAATTCTAATAATCTTATATAAGCCTGGTTTATATAGCGTTTCTTTTTTTTATTCCACGAAGACGAGAGGTTCACTTGATGGTAAGTGACACGCGTGCCCATGACAACGCGCTCCTAGTTAGAATGATATTCACACCACATTCTGCTCATCGCCATGAGATGGAAGATGTTGTTTCGTTACTCCAATAATTTCACTAGCTACATTATCGTTACGTGCCCTCTTCAAACCAAAATATGGCGATCAGAATCAGAATCAATTCCACCCCCGGCTATTCTTTTTAAATGATGGTATTTAAGTCCAGTCTACTCGTTCATATGGTCAAACCATTTCTTACGCGGTTTACCAGGTGGACGTTTTCCAAGAACTTTGCATCCCAGAATCAAAATTGAGAACTCATAAAGAGATCCCCTTTGAAGGTGTCCGAAAAACACAACCTTTCTTTGCGTGACGATCGTCATCAGCCTAAGTTTGCGCTTAGCTCTCTCAAAAATTTGAGCACTAGCTACAACACCATTGAAATCGGAAAACAGTAATGTTTACAGGCTAATATTTGGCTGCAGAAATAGGAGCTGCGGTGGTACCTACCTAGACGATCTCTGATAATAGAGACCTTAAGAGTTTACTTAATACCAAGAGAGACTTTACTTAATACCAAGTAAATCGTAAAATGCATTTACTATAACAAAAAAATAGAATATATATGTTGAAATTTAGATTGTTTGCTATCATTACTGTAATTGGAGCAGGGTACCGCAAATGGAGACGATAACAAAATATTTGTAAATGCTTCATTTTGCTTTTTTATTTAATTTTTTCTTGTGCCATATCGATAGCATATATATGAAATTTTGGTCACCGTGTCCACGTGTTTGTGACATGTTGCAATCGCTGTAATACAAATTGATAACAGCTAGCGTCTTGATAATGAGTAAATCTCTACCATGTATCATATCTATAACCGTATAACCTTTATCACGCTTTATAACCATCAACTTGAAGTAACTGTAAATGATTGAAGGTCAGTAGACAAATAATTCAAGTAGAAAAAATCAAAAATTACTATTACCAATACGCGAATTTAAAAATATCTTATCCCTAAGATCATAGATCCTAGTTCACGTTATCTAGGTTTTAGCAGCATTTTACCCTTATCACCTTCTTTTCTATCAACTCTGTTATGGTAAAAACGGTTAACATAATTTGTTTACTGTACTAACCATCGTAAAACTCTTTTCTTTTCTAGTCTGGTATCTTTCTAACAGCTGTCTTAATATTATCATCGAAGGAACACTGATCCTTATTCCAAAAACTGAGAAACGAAACTATTTTCCACCATACGGTTCAAGTGTGCGTTGGTAGATAATAAATATATACATAAACTGAATAGAATTTTTACTGCCTTCATCAAGCTTAACCATAAAAAGAAATCACAGGGAACTCTTCAAATTAATCCTAAGTATGCTCATCATATACACAATATTTCACATGAAAGTTAAATGTAATATTTTGCCTTAACTTTTGTGCTTGCCTCCATGGTGTAGGAGTTTTTTCGCTACCCCCTGATTAACAACCTCCGACATTTTCTAAATCAGTAGTAATTATGTTCCGGTTGTTAATACAAGAGATAGCAGAGAGAGAGAGAGATCATTGTAGTTTTTTAATAATTAAAGAATATACACAACATAAATAATGGGTCATGAATCATTACAGTTGATTGCGGGCTATAAGGTTAGTAACATTTTTTGTAGCAACTTAGCATGGAGATCATCGCGGAGGAAATTAACATGTATAAATAATATAGTAAATATTATATACGCAGTAAATCATTGTAAACAAATATAAAAAACGATGATTATATCTACATGACAAAGTCCAGTCGCAGCGGATACGTTATGCTGGATAAGCTATAATAATGTAACAGATTATATGGTTGAGGGTTGCGCAGTACGAGTACATGCATGTAATGACGGAATTACTTACGTTAATAACTAATTATGTATAAACAAAATATATTTGATGTTACAGTCCTCTATTCAAATATTCTCGTCCCAAAAGATTATATCTATTTTGAAATTTACTTCCATATTATATGTACGTAAACTGAAATAGGGATACTTTGACGAGTTCCCAATTTTGATCCTGGAGTGCAAAATTTCTGGAAATCGTGCTCTTAGTTGACATCAGAATAAATGTACAATTACATAACGTTTTGAAAAGAGTAACTGTAGATGGGAATAGTTTTATTAATTTCACAGATAAACTTCAGATGGAAGAATACACATCAAGATAATGATGGAAGTGTAAGTTTTATCTCCTACCAACCCCAATAATAAGAGGAGAAACGAAGAATATTATATAAATTGTAATGAGTCTTCAAAGTTACATTTTCTTATATCCATGACTTTTAGTGTAGTTTTTAATATTATATAGGTTAGTGTTTTATCAAGATTTTACCTGGTGTTTAAGTTATGCAGTAACGATAGTCTATTTATTCCCCGCTTGAAGACGACATCCACGTCTTATTTGGACTTGATCATTGATGTTTCTCATCTTAAATCTTTGCATTAAGTATGAGCAGTTAATATCTACGAAATAAATATACGATTAGTGATAGGAAATGTTTTTAAGTAACTAATGTAATGTGTAGAAACGAGAATCTTGCGAGAAGTAGAGAAAAAGAGGATAGACGCTCTAAGGATGTGGTGTTGGAGGAGAATGCTCGGAGTATCGTGGACTGAATTTCGTACCAACTAGTCGATACTTAGAGTACTCGGCATCAAGCAGCGTTTATCATCTGTAGTAAAGTCTGGTATCCTCGCCTTTTTTGGCCACGTATGCCGCCGACGGGAAGTAGCTATTGAGCGACTTGTAGTCCAGGGAAAGGTTGTGGGTACCAGACCAGAAGAAAAACGCCTATGAGATGGAGTAACCAGGTAAAGTGAGCAGTAAATAGATCATCATCGTTACCATTATATAAATGCACTAGAAAGGCGGCCATTTGAGAGGAATGGCGACGTGTTGTTAACGTTTTAACCAACACCTGAAGTGATGACCACGACCACTCCGTCAAGAGTGTTACCGACCAAGAAGAAGAATGTAATGTGCTGTATATATAACTTAACAGCAATGTTATTTTAAATCGTATTCCGCTAAGTAATCGTTATGCCAATTTTGAACAGTAACAAAATATTTTGTATACATAAATTAGAGAATCCAATGATTCTCTAATTTATGTGATATACAATTCACACTACAAGCTCTTCTTATACTCATATAATAATGGAAGTATTCTGATACTCCATTGAAAACGGGACCAATGTATGTTTTCAGTAATTGTACAATAACATGATTATGCACAGGTTTCAATATTAAACGTGTTTTCATAGAAACTTGTGCAAATGTTTTGAAACTGTACGAACAGCTGACCGGGTATGACTAGATGTAATCTGAGACTTGTTTATTAACTTCCATTTAACAGGGACATTTGTTTGTTCTCGCTACTTATATGGTCTGAATAATTCAAGTTTGCCTTAACGTTTTATTATAGTTGAAGAATAACGATAGGTTTATATCACAGAGAAATTGTAGCAAAGGAATGACTCTTGCAAAAAAATTATCTCTATAATAAAAAGTTACGATTAATGCTGAGTGTCTTTTACCATAGATGGCCTAGGGACTGAATCACCGACTTCAACCTCCTTATACTACCATTCAAACATAATTTTGTTTCTAAGTGATGAAAGCTGTAGCTAGTGAAATTAGTGGCGTGATGAAACTGATATGTTATATCTTATATGAATCTTATGTTATTAGGAGATGAGCACGATGAGAGTTGTATGCAACATTCTAACTAGATCCACATTGGTATCATCTGATGAACGTCCTGTTCATTTCGTAGTGACGGGAGGGGGAAGAGAGTCACGCCGGACTCTGTTTAAAACTCAAACTAACTAAAACAAAAGTCTCTCTCTACGGGTTGGGTTGAAATCACCGGGTTCCTAATAACCTTTCGCTTATCAAGTAATAGTAATGTCATCTGCTCTTTCTCAATACCAAAAGCATGTAAACTTGAACTAAAACAAATCAATTCGCGACGATCCATTGCTCGGGGCCATCAACGTTAGTCAAGGTTTTTTTATAAATAGCCGGCGAAAGCAGATTGGTACTTATTGAGTCTAGGTAAGAACTGCATTTGTATGTATTGTTCTACATTTTGTCATGTGCGATACTGTGAACGGCATTGAAATTTATGGCTGCACCTGGTACTTACATACTGTATGGCATAACCTTGTAAGTATGGAGAAAAGTTAGGGTCTTGTGAAGTAAGAAATATAAAGTAATATCAAAATTGGTTTAGATGTATTAAAAATTCAGCTAACATGAGATTCTTTAAAAAAAATGTTATTAATTAGGCCAAAATAGCAGAGAAAACTTTTAATATACTTATATCTTCAGGATTTTAGAGATTGACAACAAGTAACAACAATGAGACGTACTGAAATGAACAGAGGAACAAATGAAACGGCGGCCATGTATTAAAAGATAACCTTAAGCTAACAGTAAAAAGCATCATAAATGATTATATTTAATAGAGAGAGAAGAAAAATACATTTAGCTTGAAAAGGTAACAATGTTTGAATATAAATTGTAATTAATAAAAAGTACCGGAACTTGATGAACGACTCAAATTTTTGATAATAGGATAAGCAACAAGATAATGCAATTTAACAACTTTGATAAAAAATTGTGTTATAACTCATATTATTTCAGCTATATAAAATTTAAACAAAAATAGGACAAAGGCTCTATCTATTTAAACTCTATGTTCACTTTCGTGTACATATAGTTCATTTGCGTTATATAATCATGAGAAAGAGAAACATTCTGAGGTAAAGTTAGATTTAGGTGGAAATCTGTTGCAACCGGAGATTTGCATTCGAAACTGAACCACTTAAAATAAACTCTTGTTTTAAAATTTTCTTATATGATACTTAACGATGCGAACAAGACATCATTTTGATAACAAATACTGTAAATGATAACAAAACTCTTAATCATTCTGAGACACAAGTTCCAATGCCCCAGTAATTTCACTAGTTATTACGCCCTTCGAATCAGAACTTAGTAATATTTGCATTCTACTGTTTAATAGCAGAAACAGGCGCTGCGGCATCAACTTCTGACTATATCTATGACCTCTAACCGTTCTTCTCCCTCTTGCCCTTTTCCCAGCTATGTGAGGTCGGCACAGTATGTACTTCTCTTCCATATCTCTCTATCGGCCGTCATGTCTGAATTCACACTCTTCTTACACATGTCATCTTTCACACAATCAATCCACACAATTCTTCGGTCTTCCTCTACCACTGTCTAACCATTCACGTTCATTCTTATTACTTTTCTTTGTTATACGTCCTTCATCCCTCCGCATATCATGCCCGTACCGCCCTAACCCCTTACTCCTCAATTTCTCTGTTACTAGAGCAACTTTCAGACGTCCTCTAATATAATAATTCTTAATTTTAACCATCCTTGTCACACCACACATCCATCTTAACATTCGCATCTCAGCCACATGTAATCTCCTTTCATCCGAACCCTTGATGGCCCAACACTCAGCTTCATACAAATCTGTCCCTTAACTTGTCTTATATGATCTCTAGCTACCTTTCTTTATACTAATTGACCTCTGCGACTTTTACTATTATGACACATAAAACTATTATGACATATAATTGCCTAAACAATTTACCATTTTGAGCTATATTATTGTTGCAGCCCTAATTTATATTAACACTAAGAGCTGGCCACGTATTTGTGCCAAGGTTGGTACGATGAATGACACGCTGAGGTAAATGTCTCATAAAGTCAATGATAATGCATTTTTAGAAAGTGTTAAATAGCATAATATAATAGTTAAAGTAAAAAAGGTAAATTGCTATAAAATCCAAGAGCCGCATGAAAAATCAATGGGTAAGTCAAGCATCACAAATAAGTACTAATATATAACTACTTTACTTTTTGTAGAAGAGCGAGATTTTATGATACAAGCATACTCTTGTTTACTAGAAGATCTCAACCTAATATTTGTTACTAGAATAACAGAAAATGAAATAAACATTCTTATTTATGGAAATAGGTACTTTAAAGTTCACGTTTTTACGTAAATTAGATTATTCAAAGAATTAACTAATTTCATTGTTGTTTCTTTCCTTGATTGTGATTTGCCGTTAACTCCTAACCTGTTCGACAATGTCTACCGTCCGACTGAATATTCCTACTATAATTTGGTTTTAGTTTACGCGTAGTTTAGACAACGATTTAATGAAAATAACATGATGATATGGAAAGTGTATGTTTTTGAAATTCGTCTTAACAGTAAAAGTATCAATTATAGAAATAAATATATTAGTATACCTATAACAATTACAAGTAGCTCGCTGGCCTAATGGTTAGAGCGTGCGGCTTTCATTCTGAAGGTCGCGGGTTCAAACCTCGGCATGTACCAATGACCTAATATTCAAGTTATGTACATTTGTGAACTTTAGTTACAACGGCGAGATACAAAACGGTGAAGGAAAACATCGTGAGGAAACCTGCACACTGATATCATCTTTGTGTGTGTGTGTGGTGGTCCCAATAAAGTAGCAACAGGCTCGCCCCCTGTTACACTGGACCTAATCTGACCACATCTAGCGAAATGTGGGTGTTTATTCACCTCTGCCTACCCCTACTGGGAAAAAGGCGTGACTATATATACATATATAACAATCACATACATTATATGCAATATCTCTGATGACTATATACATTTTCTGTAAGTTGAATACGGCTAAAATTTAAATCTACTGTTATATTATCTGATACTTTTTTTTTTTATTATCTGTACTAAGTATTGTATGGTTAGTCATTCTGATTACGGATATATTTACAGCCATACAGTAGTGTGTAAATGTTACTGTGTTCCAGTTTGAAGGGCATTGTGCAATATTACTGGGGTAACGTTAACATTTCGTGTCCCAAATTAACAAGCGCTGTGTGGAGCTGTATGTATCATCGGAACTAGCACCAATTTGTTATGAGTATGCGTTACACCATCAGGTGACCGTCCTGCTGGTCACGTCGCATCCAAGTGAATTTTGATAGTAGAGAGCTTGCCCGTATCAGTGACAACGTGACGCAAACAGCTAATTGTTTCTTCTCAAAATATCGCAACGAGACGCGACGTCAGATTCGAACAAAGAGTATTTACTCGGTACCCTTTGTTCTTTATTAACGACGTGTTTGTGCCTTTGTCACCACGCTGGTAAACTGCTGAAGATTCAGGAAGTCTAAAAGCGTTGTAGTAAATTATATCACGTAAATTTTTCTATATTTAGCTGATCGGTAATTTGTGTTCTTAATGCATTTCAAAGGGGTTCTCTAATCTGTATGAGACATCAATGTAATTACGGTATTGTACAAAACTGACTGAGTTCCCGTTTTGAGAGCATTGTTGTTAGTAAAATTACTGATGTAACGAGATTACATCTTCTGTCTCAAGGCATCAAACACAATGAGGTGCCGTGTATCAATTATAATTGTATTGTTTAGTACGTGAAGTTTGAGCTATAACATGCCTGGGCAGGCCGTAGTGCTGCGCAATGTACAATAGTTATCAATAATCGAAAGCGAAAAAGTGAAAATAAAATTAAAAGTTATCTGTATTTAGGAAATAAAAGTAATAGTTTTTTAATAATAAACAGAAACATGTATAAATTATTTTGTATAAATGTTCATATACTCCTGATGGTTATAAACCACGACAAAATCATCATCATTGTTTACGTTGCTTAGAAATTCATAGCATAAATATGATTAAGAGTATAATGATATAAAAACAACTTAAAAACGTCTGGCTAGGTAAAGACAGGTCTAGGTAATGTAATTACAACAAAGAAACGGATGAATGCTTATGTTATTTTGTATTATGTCTAATGTTAAATATGACTTTTAAATGTAAAATTAACCACAAAGGTGTATCAGTTATAAAACAATAACAGTCATTATATTATAATTATTTTTATAGATAACGGCCTTAAGTACCCTTAAGCCATAACCAAAGTCCATCATAGTTATGTGTCGGTAACTAATTGACCATCAAGTCCTCATCAAAAACGTTTAGATGATCCCTAGCTTAGCACAGATAAAAAATTAATCAAATCTTAATACTCGTGAATTTTTTTTTAATTCTGCCACGTTGATAGCAGGCTTAAAATGTACTAGAAAACTTTTAGTTGTCTACAAAATATCCTGTCTTTCTTACATATCTCCAATGTCCCTCTTGTGCTTAGACTATGCGAATTTATTTCTTAACGATTGGCCACCTATAATTAGTAACAGAGCCCCACTAAGTTAACGGCAATGTCAATTGTGTTGATGATAGTTAATGCGAAAACAGTTTCATCACAAGTTTAGCTCCGTTTAGATAATCAACATCGTGACATGACTATTTGAACAAATAAATAACTAATGATACTGTGTTATCTACGAAAGCAAACAAATCTTACTTCAACCGCTGTCAATCTACCGCTAATGAGTTTGAATAATTTATTGACGTGACAATTGAACGAATTGTATTTGAGTATTATTAAAAAGCTATTGAAATACACAAAAATGAGGTTAATAATAAACGGACCTAACGCGTATAGATGTTCTCTCTCAGTCAAATCAGAAGTATAACATTTTAATAACGACAGTAAAAGAAATCTTATAAAAATACCGAAATAGTCTCATGGAACAGATTCACGCTTTTCGGATGTATTCAATTTGAGCAGGGAAACTCCATAGGTTGGTGGTAATTTCCGTTTAAAGACTAGTGATATATAATATAAGGTTTCTGCAGGATCGGCAACACGCTCAGTGATACGCCTCTGGTGTTACAGGCTATTATAGGCTGCGGTTTCTGCTCAACATCAGGCGGCTCGCAAGCCTGTTTACCACCAAACTAGTATAAAAAAATATGCAACATTATGAGGAATAAGTAAGATTCAATTACCGATGTAAATTATACTATATTTTTGCATACGACCGGAAAGGATAAAAGGTTTTAGTGCCTGAGTATAGACATACGTCCGAAAAAGGTTAAAGCAGTTACAAATGTGAAATAAATCTTCCTTCTTTAGTAGTAGTACAAATAAATCATACGTAGTATAAACAAATATATAGAAAATAGAAAAAAATATACACTTCAAGTTGAGAGAATTGTAGGATGTCGTAACAAATGTAAAGAATGTCTAAGAACTTTAACTTAGGAATGAAGAACGATATAGTTATGTTTATTAATGAAAGACGTTCTGAGTACACTGATAGACAGACAATACATATTTGAGTATGAAAATAAATATGTTACACAGCAATGACATTAAATTGGTTATCAGAGGGAGCGCCGATTGAAATTGTCTATATCCTGGTCCTTTGAGTATTCCTCCTACGAACAGGATGTATCGATGCATCAATTGAATAGAGCGTGTGTCCTGACCTGAACTTCAAATCTGCAGATTCCTGTCTTAACAAATATATTCAGCAGTATATTTGATAGTATTTTTGCCTTTCAAATACAGGGAAGACCTAGATAAATTTTTAGTTAATTAATAAACACAACTTATTATCATGAGATGTCTTCTTCAGAATAAAGAGAAAACTAACCCATTTTTTAGCTACTCTGTTCAACTTATGGTATTTAAACCCGGTCTACTACTAACAACAATACAACTAAAACTTAACTTACTATACTGATAGTATTACTATAATGATAGTTTCTAAGAAATTTATAATTATCCTAGGTGATTTATTAACTGAAATAATATAATCCTTGACAATAAAGAATGATGAAGAAAAATGTATATGATTCCAGTTACACCTGATGATATTTTTTTGTATACTTTAACATTTCTCAATTTAGTAATATCTTTCGCCATATAGACTAAACATGTTTTTAATCGTATAACTAAAATAATATAGTTAGTTTCCTACAAAACTCGATAAGTAAATGTATAATTCTCTTTTAAAAAATTACCCTAATATTAGTAATTAACATGAATCCACTTCAATATATGAATGTAGTGTTATATTATGATAATAATTAAACATTAATTTTGTTTAGAAAACGCTTATTAACTTTAATCTATATTATACTTTCAGATTTGTAATAATCTATAAATATGAAGCTGAAGTACCATCGATGCTATTTCGATTCCTTTTCGAATATCCTTCTCTTATCTAATTGACGCAAGTTTACAATAAAGTATCCTACATAATATTGTCATTTACGAAACAATGATAACCTTGATGCCTGATTATGTTTATCAATTAGATTATTATTTGTCAATACTGGTGAAACATGAATGTTCTAAATAATTTATCTCCGCATTACAAACCTTAACTAAAGTTTAATATTCTGTGAAACGTTTCTTTACAGTTATCTATGGAGGTTATTTAACTATAACAAATTTAAAACATAAGGTGTAATTTTTGTAAGTCACCTAGTGTTCATGATTAAAATCCGGTTATACCCTTCCATCAATACGTATATGTATATAAATACACTAGCCGTTACACGCCCGCTTTGCAGGTCGTAATATCCTCGTCTTATTAACTCCCTTTGAGGAAAAGATTTTGTGAAATCCTTTCTTAGTTGACTCCTAAATGGCAGACGTAATGTCTTTATAAAATTTTAAGTGTTTACGTCTAATAACTTCGGAGATCTGGTGATGAGTGAATTAATCTCTAGATATCTCCTATATAGAAACACATGTATATACACACAATATGTAATATATTTTCGAAGGTATAATTATAACCTCTGGCTCCAGGAAATGTTATATTGCTATTATCTTATATTGAACACATAGCGTACATGTTTATTTATGCAATTGATAGATCAGCTCTAGTTTGATGGTCAGCGGTTTGTTATAATATATCGACATTCAGAATTTTGATCTTTATAGATAGACTTAAAAAACAGGAAAAGTCTTTGAATATTGTCAATACTAACGAATGCCGGACAAATATTAAAAAATGCAAAATATAAGAGATATAATCTGAAACCAGTATAAAATCAATAACACACTTTTTTTTTGTAGTTAGTAAAAATCATCTATATATTCGTAAGGTCATTTTAATAATGATATTACTTATATAAACCCATATTTTTTCCACGTCCTTATAAATTACAACAAAAATTGTGAGAATAATGGAGTGAAGAAGAGCTTAACTTTTTTAAGAGATCATCATCATCAGCCGATATACGTCCACTGCTGGACATAGGCCTCCCCCAAAAGATCTCCACTTACAGTCAGCATGGGCACCGGTACCGCCGGGTGCTAAGGATCGTGATTTGTAGGGGTTTAAATGGGAGGATGAGAACCGGAGCCTCGTTTAATAAGCAGGGTGCACCATGAATAGGTGAAGTTGGTTTGGGTTCCATGATATGTCGTGTACTTGATACTGTTAAGTGATCACTTGCATCAATTTATATCTTTGTTCAATCGTGTCTGCAGTCAATTACTTGTAGTGCAACAAATTTTTATTAATATATAATTTTACAAAAGACTATCCTAATCATGATTCCAACTAACGATAAGTGGACATGAAGTCGTTTATGGTAGAACAAGTTAATCTAGTAAAAGCCTATTCACGCTCCTCTGTAACTTACCCACGTTATATCTAGATGGAAATACTATGAGTATAGGACTGATTTCGGACTACCCTGAACAAGCACAAGATCATGCGGATTGAAGGCAACTGGTTGATACATCAGTAAAGGCATTTGAAGCCGGATTTTCAGTAAAGAGGCACGCACAATAATACTAAATTAATTATTGACCAATAGCCTACAAAATTTATTATTATATTAACTATTGATATCCTCAACTCAGAGACTTTTTAAAATAGAAATGGTTAAACCAAGGTCATCAGAAATCAAAATACTTAACGGTGGTTAGTCGTACATTATAGTGAACTCATTAATATGACGCTAAAATGTATATTTCTAATTGGTACTTTTTTGGACGACCAAACGATGTAACGATCAGAATGGCCGCGTGATAGTAAATGATAAACCCTACTTAACTTAGTCGTGCTGGTTAGGATAATAAATACCGCACCACATTGTACTTATCGTCTTGTGACCTAACATATATCAAATCTCGTTACCTCAATAATTATTTTTTACCAGGATACAGTAATATTTGTATACTAATGCTTAGTGGCAAAAATAAGCGCTGCGGTACCCGGATAGTCCTTAACAGTAGAATCAGCTAGGAAATAATTACGTACGGTATAGATAACAGAAACAGAGGTGGGCTATCTAAGTGGAAAATGGCCCAACTCCCCCCAGCCGAAGCAGGCAGGATCGTTGAGGTGAGGATCTTTGAGGCTGTCCAGCAGTTGACGTCTAACAGCCGATGATGATAGACAACAGAAATGATTTTGTAATTATACTATCATATCGATGGTATCGATTTTTATTACACATCGATTTGTTTTAATATAAAATCATTTAAATGACGGAGCATGTTTTTCCTCTCTTGTTGTACATTCATTTATTTTTGTATGTGATCAAAATAACATTTAAATGGCGTCATTGACCATTTAAACTTTTAATTACTTACACTTCATTTTGTTCGTATAATATCTAGGTAATGTCATATCACAAAGAGTATAGGAAATACACAGTAGTGTTCCAATCATCAGTCATCTGCAGATAGGTGTCTACTGCTGGACACAGGGCTTCTCCAAAGATCTCCACTTACATTCAGCATGACCTTATATACCATTGGTTTAATAGTATCGTTTATATAATATATATTAAAATAATATATATAAATAATTTAAATAAACATGACTTCACGGAAATGATACTTTGTTCTTGCGTTGTATATTTCATTTGTAATATGTATTAATGTATTAAAATCAATGTATTAAAACGCAGTGTCGTGAAGTGTGCGCTTAATTAAATCTTAACCAAGTTGTTGGTTAAGCAATTACTTATCAATGAAAACAAGTTAATTAAATGTGTACGAAGTTAGAAGTTTCTTTACAATCGACACGCACCCTGTATGTATCAGCGCAGGCATGATACAAGCAAACAATGAACTAGTATTAAAGGCGCTTATAAAGAAGACAAAGAAATTTGTGATACACGCTTGTATGACTAATAATCATCATCATCATTGGAACCTTTCTAATATGAACTATTTTATAATCCTCGATGGTACAAGAACGACCTGATAGTAAGAGGTACATCTGCCTATAATAATGAGGCGCTAGTTACGATGATTAGCTACAGTATATTGTGTGCATACTTTAAGATATAAGATGTTAAGTCTCGTTACCGCAGTAACTGCAGCACCCTTTAAACCGGAATAAGCTCTGCGGTGGTAGGTGGTGGTTGACGTTTTATTGAAAATCTATATGCACTAGAATATGTAAGGCATTCTCTTACAGCTTACTAGAGGATTGAGTAGAAAAAGAAAGTGTGGGTGCAGTATAATGTGAACATATAAGAATATATTTTTTTATATAATTACGCGACGAAACAAGTAAAGACATGCACCTGATAGTGAGTGATACGCCCGCCCATACGTGACGCTAGTTAACATGGAATCGATAGCACCACATTGCACTCACCGCCTTGAGACAGATATTGAATCTCGGTACCCCAATGATTTCATTAACTACAACACCCTTCAAACCGGAATACAGTAATGTTTTGCACAGTACTGTTTGCCGGCTGCAATAGGCGCTGCGGTTGAACCTACCTAGAAGTTCTCCGGCAACAGAGATCCATCGCGATTGTTACATATAATACAACATAAATCATAATAAACCCCGTGCACACAATTGTGTGATACTAAAATGTAGTGGTGGTGGTGGTGGTGTAATGTGTGTATATGTGGTGGTAAACACTTCAATAGTGTTGTATATTTAGTGATAGATTTACCTTTGTTGATGCCCAAGCTGACGGTGCACGTGATGTTTGTAAACTGTATGTCAACCTGGTCGCTCTTCGGGACCCTTGAAGCGGCTCCCTCGTCCTGGGCAGTTGGCTCCTGGGGAAGGGCAGTTTTTGCAGTAGAGTTCACTGTCCCCGGCGTGCCCTCCGGCTTGTACGCCACACAGTCGTCGTCCAGTATTTGCGCGCCAGCGAGCATCATGGTGCGCGTCCACGGGCGTGCGGTTCGCGCGAACGTAAGCGCGACAATGCGCGCGCGCCTCCACTGTACCGAGATCGCCCGCACGACTATCGGAAGCCTTTTGTCCGACAAACAACAACAACAAAACGACTCATTCACACTTCATGTACCATTACATACATTACAATATATCTCTAATTGAAGCAGTAAATGTTTTTTATATCTGTTTAAATAGTCATATCATAACTATTGTAATTATAATAATTCATTGTCTTAATAAAAACTCTGACTAGTTTCAGTGGAAGTAGAGCGTTAAGTATTTATAAAAAATCTTTATCTTTCATCATAAATGTATGTTGTCATTCTAAGTATTCATATGTATACATGTGTGCATGCATGTATATAATAGGTTGGGGAAAAAGAAATCCATTATTTTTATATGAACTTCAGGACTTTATTTAACATGCTTCGGATTGTCCGATTTTTTGATTTGAACAAATCATAGAACAAAACGGTGCATATATGACACACCGTTTTGTTCTATGATTTGTTGCCATTTTAAAGTTAACTTCATAATGCCTCTCTCGTAGAAGTCCTGGTCTCTATTTGCAAAAAAACTCTAGTAGTTGATTTTCACAATCTTCCCTAGATGCCAATTTTTTATCACTAAAGAAATTTTGTAATGCAAGAAAAAGATGATAATCGCTTGGTGACAAGTCCGGACTGTATGGCGGATGCATTAAAACTTCCCAACCAAGCTCCCGAAGTTTCTGGCGAGTCACTGTAGACGTGTGTGGCCTAGCGTTGTCCTGGTGGAACACGACACCTCTCCTGTTGGTCAATTCTGGCCGTTTCTGGTCAATTGCTATCTTCAAACGGTCCAGTTGTTGACAGTAGAGATCAGAATTTAGTGCTTGGCCATATGGAAACAACTCATAATAAATAATCTCCTTCCAGTCCCATCGAATGCACAGCAGAACCTTCCTGGCCGTTAGTCCTGGTTTGGCCACCGTTTGAGATGCTTCACCGCTCTTTGACCATGATCGTTTTCGCACAGGGTTATCGTATGTGATCCATTTCTCATCTCCAGTCACCATCCGTTTAAGAAATGGGTCTATCTCATTCCGTTTGGCCAAGGCTTCGCAGATGGAAATTCGATCCATCAAGTTTTTTTCTGTTAATTGGTGTGGCACCCAAACATCGAGCTTCTTTTTTAATCCAGCTTTGTGTAAATGGTTTAAAACTGTTTTGTGGTCCATTTTTAGCTCCTGGGCGATGTCACGACTGCTAACATGCCGGTCAACTTCAATCATTTCTCCGATTTTATCGACATTTTCGGCGACCGGCCTATTTGCGCGAGGTGCATCTTTAACATCAAAAATTCCTGAACGGAATCTACGAAACCAAAATTGCACATAATTGGCTGTTACAGTATCGGGTCCATAAACACCATTCACAATTTTAGCCGCCTGGCTTGCATTTTCGCCTTTGTCAAAGAAAAACTGTAAAATGTACCGAATTTTCTCTTTGTTCACTTCCATTATTAACACCCTGTAACTCACAACTGAATGCACCAAACAAAAAACAGCCAAAAAATTTTTTTACTGCGAAATGTCACCTTTCCAACGCGCATAAATCTGAAACTATTTGATCGATACTTTACGAGAAATTTATCACTACAGCTATCTACCGAAAAAATAATGGATTTGTTTTTCCCCAACCTAATATATTGTAATGGATCCCACGTTGCACATTTATTATCTTATTGTGTAACTGAAATATTATTTGATGTGCTGTTTCGTTTGTCTTGATTCAGCTTGGCTCGGCTCGGCTCGGCTCAATCATACCAAATATGCTAATACCAGGATTTGGTATTGAAAGCATTGTATACGTTGCACATTCCAATCGCTGAAGGGTTAAGGCTAATGTGGGGTGGACAATTAAGATTTGCACGAGACCGTCTAAATAAGTGCCGCTGCAATTTCTATTGCAGCAGCTAAACAGTAGTGTGCAAATATTATTTTTCTCCGGTTTCAAGGGCGCTGTAGCTGATGTAATTACTGTGGTAACGAAACATAACATTCTATGTCTCAAGGCGGCGAGAGCAGTATATTGGAGTCTGTACCATCTTAACTAACCAGGTTGCTACGGGCGGTCGTATCACTTACCACCAGGTGAACTCCCGCTCCTCAGGTCACTTCGGCAAATAAAAAAAAAATTGTTTCATTACTCTCATAACGGTTTGCCCATATAGCAACTTTTTACATTACACGTCCACGCTACAATACGTTCTTGTTCTCACTTCTGTTTTCACCTGACCTTGAGGCCCGATGACAGTGTATCCCTTTGTCATATCTGTTTTTAATTAAAACACATACAATGAAACATTCATAGTTATTAACCCTGCATATATATAAAGAAATAAAAAAAAATATTGTTATTAAATTTATTTATTAAATTATCCTCAGTTAGAGGAAGGAGAGGGAAAGGGAACACGAGAGCGAATCTTTGTCTTTTGTTCTTTCTTTCTTGTAACGCACCCAATAAAACATTTTATCTTTTAAATGTCTTCTTATCAATCGGATAAACACCTACAGCTGAACATAAGCCTCAAGGATCCTCACTGAGTGGGAATTGGGCCTTAGCCTTACCACTCTCGCTAAGTGCTGGTTGGTAGGTAGTCAGAGCTTCGACTGTTATTTAGCAGGACGCAAGTGTGTCGCGGGCTTCGTGAGATGTTGGGTGCTTACTCCCCACTCCTCAAATCTTTCATATATATCATCTTCCAACTTCAATCCGCGCTTTTATAATGTTACATAATTCTAGCTGTATTATTACTCACATATGTTTTCTTATTATACAAGCGTATATAAATTATAAGTGTAAATATTCACGGTTAATATAAAGGGTGTGTGGCGGCAGATTTATATTTTAAAAAACGAATATCTCAATAAGTTATAAACAGTGCGGGGTGGTGGGGAAGGTGGTGTCATTAGAATCACCGATCGTGCGGATTTCTTAGTCACGATGTCGCAGTGGTCGGGTGAGCATCGCGCGTTCGCTATTGAAGCATTTTTCAAGAGTAACGATTCTTACGTACTCGCTCGCCGACAGTTTTGTTCACATTTCAATATTCGACGGATAGGCGATGCGCCGAGTGTGAATTTAATTCGTTCGTGGGTGGAGAGGTTCCGCGCAATTGCTTTGGCTATGAACACACCACGGCCAGGACCTAGTCGATCGTCAAGGACCCCCGAAAACATTGAACTGGTTGAACGCAGTTTACGTGAAAATGCACGACTTTCGATACGGAAAAGGGCAGCTTCACTGGGACTTCCAAGAGCAATTGTGCATGAAATTTTGAAAAAAGATTTGAATTTTCATCCTTTTAAAATTCAAATAATTCAAGAATTGAAAAAAAATTACTTTGTGTCACGCAAATTTTTTTGTGAAACCATGTTGGAGCGTTTTCGCACTGTGAATTCCATTTTTTGGAGCGACGAGGCTCATTTTCATTTAAACGGACACGTAAACAAGCAAAATTGCCGTTACTGGGCTCTAAGAACTCGCAATCCTCGACTGAAGCACCAAAAACCATTACATTGCCCAAGGGTAACTGTTTGGTGCGCTTTATCCACGAATGGGATAATCGGACCATTTTTTTTTGAAAATGCACGGGGCCAAGCGACGAATGTCAATGGTGAGAATTATCGGCTCGTGATTTCGAATTTCTTTTTGTCGAACCTGCGAGCTCATTCATCATTCTCATCACACACGTGGTTTCAACAGGATGGTGCGACCGTACACACGGCCAGAGCTTCGATGGATTTGTTGCGAGAAAATCTCTCTCAAAAACTGATTAGCCGCTTTGGGGACATCCCGTGGCCACCGAGGTCACCCGACCTAACTCCAATGGATTTTTTTTTGTGGGGCTACCTCAAAGAGAGAGTTTACGCCAAGAATCCGCGAACTGTTGTGGACTTAAAAGAAAATATTCGGCGAGAAATCAGCGCAATTGAACCAAGTTTACTGCAGCGTGTGGCACGGAATACGAGGCTCCGTTTCGAACAGTGTGTGCAACAGGATGGAAGACATTTGGATGACATTATCTTTAAAGAATGAAATCCGCATTTGTACGCTATCTTTTAATACTTTTAGTAAAATTATATGTCAAACATGTTATTTTTATTTAAATTTGAAAACATAAATCTGCCACCAGACACCCTGTATTTGTTTTAAATTGTAATTTTCATGTCAATTTTTATACGGATTAAGTAAAACGATATTTTGCTACAAACAGACAAACAATATTTATTTACTTTTATATATAATAAAGCTAAATAACATTGCCGGAGTATAACTACTATATGTATAAATTATGCGACTGGTTTTTTACTGAGGAAGTATATTTCTCCATTTTGTGAAGTAGCGGCATAAATTAGATATTAATAGAGGTATATTACCGCTTGATATTCTGAGATAACTATGTTTAATATCAACTGCTTCAGCAGCTCAGTGACTAACCGCTTGTCTTGTAACAAACAGGTCCCGAATTCGATTCCCGAGGCACAGGATATAAATATAATATAACTAATAAAAACCATTTTCTATTTTATAATGCACCATCGTCGCACCTATTTCTATAGCCTTACAGTAGTGTGCAAATTTTATAATTAATTAATAATTAATGAACGGCAGTCTCTCTGCTGAAGGTCAACCCGACGATCTGATGAAGGTAGCGGGAAAGAGCTAGATGCGGGCAGCGCAAGACCGATCGATGTGGATAAATTTGAGGAAGGCCTATGTACAACAGCGGACGTCTATCGACTGATGATGATGATGATGAATCTTTCTGGAGAAACGAGACTTTTTTTTTTACTACGATGCGTCGAGTCGAACCGGACGTCGACATTATGGAAAGTGATACGCCCGCCAGTAACAACGTGGCGTTAATTAAGATGTTATACAAAGCATCACATTGCGCTCGTCGCATTGAGGCATAAGATGAGTCTCGTTATCCCAGTGATTTCACTCGCTACAGCATCCTTCTAACCGGAACACAGCAATGTTTGCACTCTACTGTTTTGCAGCAGAATTAACCTGCCTAAACGGTCTCTGGCAACAAAGAGCTATCATTATTTAATCTAACTAATCATTTCATGTTTTATACCATTAACCACTATGTGATGCTGCATATATATCTTAACTAGTAGTATACAGTTACGGGCAAGTGTTTTACATACTATAGTATAGTATACTATAGTGTTAATTAGAAACGGCTAGCTTCGTTAGTTCACTGTATAAAAGATTGTAGAGTCTTTACGTTATTTATTTATTTATTTTTACTTTATACACCTTGTGCAAAGGCGGACTTAATGCCATAGGATAATTATCATCTCTCAGCAGAGACATGTATGGATTTATTAATAGTGGACACATCCAGTTATATGTTTTTTTAAGGAAAGATATATTTCATCTTTCATGCAACATTTATAAATAATGATATGGTTGTTAATAAAAATAAAGCTGTACTAGTTTCCTTAAACCGCTTTTTTGCTCCAACCGCTTCGGTACCGCAGTATACAAATAGCTGTTATTATTACAAATTGCTATAAAAAATAACGAGTGCTTAATTTCATACAACGCGCTAGACATACCTGCAAGCATGCTTTGTTAAGAAAATTTGTTCCTATTGTCTAATATTCATAATGATCATTAATATATAACAAAATAATAATAATAATTACTTCATACATATACATCAACGACGGCCTGATGTAACTAGATTGAAAATGTTGAAACAGTCTAAAAGTTATATGATTTAACTTAACAAATCCCGTTAAGTTTAACTACCATTAATCTGATGAATACTTTATTTAGATAATAAAATTCTTTACACAGTAATCAACTTGGTAGTAGTTTCATAGGCAAATATCTGCGCAGCATTTCACTAACTAATTTTATGATTATTAAAAAAAATTACCGATGGTAGGTCTCTGTTCAGCCCTGTAGTCTCGGGCTAGTAAGAATAGGACTGAGGTAAGTCGTACCTGTCGTAGAAAACGATTAAAAGGCTCTCGAAACTCCTAGTCGAATTTCTAGGGCCTTAAAGGTGGGGGCTCTTATCACTCAACAAGCGAACCTGCGTGGGACAGCGTATGCCTCAGCGATGGTGCCTAAGAGTGTTAGGCCCTTCTACAGAGACGTGTTAACACAAAGTGTAGAGGTGCACCAGTGCGTTCTATAAGAGATCCCGGAACCTCTCCGAATGTATTATATTGATGCAGACCACCGAGGGGGTTTTAGTGCACCAGAAGCAGGGTATGTTTTGAAGATTTCTTTCCGAAACAAAAAAAAAGCTCTGTTGTCGAAGATGGTCTAGCTAAGTATCATCGCGGCTTCTATTTCTGCCGCCAAACATACTGTGTTCCAGTTTGAAGAGCGTTGTATTAACATTAGGTTAATTACTGGAGTAACGAGACTTAATATATTATTTATCAGGCGACAAGCACATAATGATGTAGTGTATAGTACCTTAACTAGCCCCACGTTGTTATGGGCATGCGTATCACTTACCATCAGGTGAAAGTCCCTTTCGTCCTATCGTCGCTTAATTATATAAAAAAATGTATAAAGTGACATCTATTAACTACTGTTAAAATAATTATGAGATGTAATGATTGACGCGTAACTCATGTTTAGGTTTCTTTTCGATAGATGGCGGTAGTTATTATGAGTAAAGAATGAATAGTTTGGTAAAAAAAAAACAATTCCTTATTTAAATCACAAATATTCCGTATTGTATCTAATACGGAAACAAATATCAAAAACACAGTTATGGTGAATATATAATCGATATCTTTATGTATTTTCTTTGTTAACAGAACTTTAGCTTACTAAAGCCAAGAAGAAAGAAAAGGTTGTTTTTAATAAATTGTTACTATTTTGACTCTTACAGCTAATCTGATAATAGACTCGTGGACCCAGGTTCACGGCCTGTTAAATACTCTTTGAATAGCTGAGTGGTGCTTTGACTAGCTTGCTTTGTAACCCGGAAGTTCCTGGTTCTATTGCGTGGTTACATGTTATGATTTTTTTTTTATTTTATGGTTTTTATCGTACACGCTGTAATAGTAAATCGGTCGCCATGTCAGTGTTCTGGAGGAGCAGGCAGACCAACCACGGCGTCATTGGCATTCAACACCGTATGAAAATGAGGCCAAGTATTGGGCCATAACAGATAAGAAAAGACTGATAATTATTAGATATCATATCAAAAATACATTTGCTTGATTTAATACTGGAGTAAAGTACATTATAATTACTTTTTTAATTTCCTTAGTCTTGAAAACTATTCTAGTTTCAATAGAGAAGATCATTTGGAAATATCACCTTCTTGGGATCCTTTTATTCATCATCATCATTATCAGCGGATTGACGTTTACTGCTGGACATAGGCCTTCCGCATTAGTTTCTACATCGATCTGGTAGGGATTCACATGGGATTTGGGCCAATTCCTACCACGCAGAACAAAGCGGGTCGGTGGGAGCCAAAGCCTGGTTTGTTGATAAACAGGGTGGACCACGAGCAGATAAAGTTGGCTTGGATTCCATGTGTTGTGCGTGTACCCTTACACACCTCCTGTTATACCACAAGACTTCATAACATAATTATTTGTTTACGCAACATGTCTTAACATTTGTAATTTGATATAATATACTATATGTTAATGTAGACATCAATAACTATGCATACATATATAGCTACTGTTTACATTGTTATTAATTTAGCTTATCTTCTATTTTTCCTTAATATTCTTATCTTTTATACATCAATTCTTATCTACTTAACTTATTGTAATTTCCGATTTAGAAATATATAGTATTTGAGGTAAACAAGTACAAGTATACAAGGTATAGTCCTGTCTCCTGCTTGTAATACTAGTAAAAGTATCAAGGTAAGCCCTGCGTGATGTAGGTGACTGAAATGGTTTTCTTGTACGGGGGCTTGAAAGTGGTCACCCCTATGACTCAATCAGTTAGCACGAGGAGGACGGCAAATATGAAGTGGTTTCGTATTATACACAACAAAGATGCGAAGGAGTGCTTTGTTTCGCCGTAACCACTCCTAACACACCGAAGAAGACTACCAATCATGATGTGTTGAAACTACATATAACCTTAGTTTCTCGAAAGAATAACATAATTTTGAAGTTTCCTTAACCGACGCAAAGATGTATTTAAAATAACAAAATCCGTTTTTATTCTTCTGTTAATAGAAATATAAAATATGTTATATCTATAGAAAGAGATGTAAGGGGTTGCACCAAATATCTCTTCGAGCCAAAGTCAACCTCATCTGCACGCGGTGCTGCTGAATAACAGAGGAAGTTCTGACCACCCACCAATCCAGTGTGGATTGGTAAAGCCCAATTCCTCTCGATGAACTCTGTGTAGACCTATGGGGGAAGCCTATGTCCAACAGTGGACGTCTATCGGCTGATGATGATTTATAAAAGAAATTTGATTTTAATATTCGGCTAAGAGACAAACAAGGCATTCACCTGATAGTAAGTAACACGCCTGTCCTAATGGCAAAGTTAGAACGCTATACACTCCACTACATGTGCTGGTCATATCGAGAAATAATATGTTACGGTTTCGTTACCCCAGTAATTACACTAGCTACAGTGCCTATCAAATAGGAGCACAGTAATGTTTGCATACTAGTATTTTGCTACTGAAATAGGCGCTGCGGTGGTAACTACCTACACGGTCTTCAGCAATGGAGACATATCACCAGTAAATGTGTACTGTATATATTAATAATTTTTTACTTATAAAAACTCGATTCAAGAAAAACAACAACCTCTTTGAACTCTACAGCAGAATACAATGGGCATGTTCGACACACACACAGACATTTCTCATGGCAACGGCCATTGTGGTGCGATGTATAACAGCCTAACTAGCGCCACGATGTTATTGGCGTATCACTCACCATCAAGTGAACGCCCCACTCATCTTGTTTAATTGTATTAAAGTAGGGTGTAGAAGGTCATTAGGTGGGGTACAGGGTCTTTGGCACAACGCACGCAGCCATATATTAATAATATCAGAGCTATGTAAAGTACAGACTAAGTTACTAAGTACAACAGTATTACGAAGATCCAGTTGATGGATACAGTTGTGGTATATTTAGTGATAGACTACTGTCTAGACTCTTGTCATTATAAATATAAAGTTAATGGATACAATTGTATACTCTGTAAGGACTTAGTGACTCAAGGCGATATTCAAATTTGATGTACGAAAGTTATATATAATATATGTGTGTCATATGAAAGCGCGATCTATTGTATGTAACGGCGCCATGTGTTGAGTTCTTTGAAAACATTTTGTTGTACCTTACCTTTGAAAACTTTGCAAAGGCTTATTTCAAAATGAATTTGCAAGCGCTAATCCAGTTTTTGCGCTGACTCTTATATTATATTTTATACCTGACTGTTATTAGTGTGTCGTTTCACAACCGGTCGCAGACGTACCAATTAGTAATAAGAACATTCGAGAATATTTCATTATTCTTTACAACTTGCTCGTCGGTTACCTAAATAAAAAAAAGTCTTTGTTACATTAATTAAATATTGTCTTAAGCAATTAAAAATGTTACTAAGCAGCGAGAGTCACATGTTTAAAAGTCAAGCGAATAAGTCCTTGGAGATTTCGGAGAAGATTATATTCGGTGTTTCCCTACGTCAGCACTTCAGGAGTGAGGGGATCGGTAGAAGACGGTTTATGATGTTATACGCAGTTAGGACTTTATACACAGCTCCACATTGCACTTGTCACTTTGAGACATATGATGTGTCTCGTTACCCCAGTAATTTCACTCTCTACAGCGCTCCTCAAACCGTAACCCAGCAATATTTGCAAACTACTGTTTGGTGGTAGAAATAAGCGCTGTGATGATATTCACGTAGACGGAGGTCGGCAACAGAGACTTTTTTTTGTGAATAAATCCTGCATTGTATACACTTCTCAAGTCGCAATAGAACAGTTATACCGGACTCTTACTGCTTAAAAACCCACGGTTTCTCACTCATAGTATTTGGCCGAAATCATGGAACACTTTCGCACACAACCGTGGTTCCGACAGCGAGAGACCTTGATACGACCACATCTCTGGGTGGAGCTACTGCTCTCCACCTCCTATAAAAATGTTAGGCGGAAGTACCGCACGCACCACTTCAAAGCGTTTCATATATTGTGATAGATTACCTCTGAATCGGCCATCATGGACACTGTTCGGCGACAGAAACCTACCACCAGTGAAGTACTTCTTCTTCTTCTTAAAGTGCCTCTCCAACCAGCGAAGGTTGGCGATCAGTGTAATACAGTCCTTTCTGTCTCTGGTTCTAGTTAGTGAAGTACACTAGCGTCCAATAAAACCGGAACAAAAAAACATTTGCATACGAATTGATAGTTTCTAGAAAAAGTAAACTCTAAAACATAGATTTTTTTGTTAGCCGCAGGCGTGTTATGTATACTCGTTATCTAGTTCTAACCAAAACTCGTTATCGTTGCAACGGATTTTATGTATTCCGGTTTAAATGTAAATTTTTTCCTATGTTACATTTTTTACTATAACAACAAAGAAATACACGAAATGAATATGAAATTAAAATTTGTTTCAGAGTTTTAGTTTTTTTTTTATACTCAAGATTTGCAAATTACAAAGTTCATCGCGCTAAATATGCAAAATACATATACCAGTTCGAACGATGAGTAAGAGGTCAGTTTAAAAGGTTTTCAATGCTTATATACTGCTTTTTTACATTGTAATAATAATACCGTCAAACACAATATTATATATATTTTAAAAACACATAATTATATATATTTTGATAATAATCATGGATCTAGTAATACATTTACTGTTGGCTAATCAGAACCTATTTCTGTCACAAAGCAATAGAATGCATGCATTATTGCGATCCAGTTTGTAGTGGGTTGTATCTAGTTAAATTACTAAGATATCGAGACTAGTCTCAAAGCGACGAGCAAATATGGGGCAGTGTTACTCATTGTAACTGGCGCCACATTATTGTGGCTTATCAACAGGTGGTCAGATCACAACAATTCAGTAAAATACCGTTTTTAAATATGGAGATGGATCATCGAACCGTACAACGCTAACTTAACTGAAAACTTTATTAGTTTGATCTTGCTCGATTGTAGTCTTAACGTAACTTATTAAAGTTTCTTCATACTTGTAGTACTTGAAAACAAGAGCTGAAAAGAACTGCAAATAGTGGCTTATGCTGGCTATCTTCAGCATATATCATTTTCTATTTGCAATCAAACTGAAAAGCGGGATCTTCCGATAAAACTTTTAAGTACCCTTAATTTTTTCTTCTTCTTATCATTTGTATTATGACAGGGTCTGTTTTCTTACTTCTTTCACTCCACTTCGCTCTATTTGAGATATCGTTTACTTTGAGATCACAGCTTATCATACCTTTTGTCACTACACTCAGCCATCGCTACTTCAGTCTCCTCTACCGCCATTTGCCGGGTATGTTAAGGCTGTGTTTTATTGCCTATGTATTCAGGTGGTCCCCTTTTGACATACCATCGCAGCCGGTATTCCTGCAATATGTCGGCGATATCGCATACTCCGAGGCTACAATGCCCGTAACCTTCATTTGATATTGACCATTATTTGCATCGCATTCGCTGACGTTATTATGATTAACATTACAATCAAAAGGAATTGAAGGTTCATTTCCTGTTGATTACCAAAAATTTCATAACTAAATATAACACCTTAGTGAAAACAAACGGATGATTTGTGAAATAACTGACAAGGTGGTGATAAATAATTCAAGGTTTAAAGTACAAATTTCATATTTATTAACGGTGGAGTAGATAGAGTACATATTAGTTAGAAGAGTATTTTTAAGTTTCTTCATACTTATTTTTATTTGCTTAGGACAATGATAGCTTCCTCTTTCTGACCGTCAAACTTCAATATGTGAAAATGATCTCACGATGATGGTTTTTTCTGAGATGCTTTTCTGAAGCTGAAATCTCCTTAGAGATTTTACCGTTCTAAATGATTTCAATAAAGTGATGTAAGGGGCATACGAACTCACGGAACCCAAGCCAACCACACCTACGCGCGGTGCACCTATCTAATCAATAAACCAGACTGGCTCCCATCAACCCATAATGGGCAAGCGTGATGGGAAATAGCCCAAATCCACCCATATGAGCCCCTTCAAACGATGTTGCGCCCGGCAATACTGGAGGCCATGCTGACTGTGGATCGATTGATGTGAAGATCTTTGGGAGAGGATTATGTCCAACGGTGGATATCCATCAGCTAATTATCGATTGATTAAAATAATTAAATATGATGATTCAACAATAAAGCTACAAACTTCTCTATAATTTCGGACTTTACAAAAATAAACTGAATTAATTGTAGTCCTTAAGTAAAGGTTTAAAACAAGACAATATAAGGTTGTCAAATATCTCCCTTCCGCTTTTTTGCTCTTTATTCAATGCTTTATAAAAATTGTTACAGTGATCGGATTTAGTTCAAATATGCGCTGTTTTGTTCGATAATCTGTTTCCATCTAGACGGCAACTTCATAATACCTGCCTCGTAGAAGCCCCCCTCCTTATTTGCGAAGAACTCGGACAGCCACTTTTCACAAGCCTCTTTTGAGTTCAACTTTACACCACCAAGGGCGTTCACCATGGACAGGAACAGGTGGTAATCACTTGGCGCTATGTCCGGGCTATATGGTGGATGCGATAAAACCTTCCATCCGAGTTCCCGTAGCTTCTGACGAGTCATCAACGAAGTGTGTGGTCTGGCGTTGTCCTGGTGGAACACTACACCCTTCCTGTTGGCCAATTCTGGACGCTTCTGGTCGATCGCCTGCTTCAAGCGGTCCAGTTGTTCGCAGTAGATAGTAGAATTAAGCGTCTGGACATATGGGAGCAGCTCATAGTGGATGATTCCCTTCCAATCCCACCAAACACACAGCAAAACCTTCCTGGCCGTCAATCCTGGTTTGGCCACTGTTTGGTACGATTCACCGGCCTTCGACCACGACCGTTTTCGCTTGATATTGTCGTATGTGATCCATTTTTCGTCGCCAGTCACCATCCGTTTCAAGAATGGGTCGAGTTCGTTCCGTTTCAGTAGCATATCGCAGGCGTTGATTCGGTCCAGAAGGTTTTTTTGCGTCAAATCATGCGGCACCCAAACATCAAGCTTTTTTTTGTATCCAGCCTTCTGCAGATGGTTTAAAATGGTTTGGTGACTAACTGCCATCTCCTGGGCGATGTCACGAGATGCCACATGCCGGTCTAACTCGATGTAGTCCATGATTTGATCGGTATTTGTCGTCACAGGTCTTCCGCCGGCTGGCTTATCCATGGTGTCGTTTTCACCGGCTCTGAATCGTCGAAACCATTCCTCCGCGGTTCGAAGTGATAGAGTACCATCCCCCAAAACACCATTAATCTCACGGAACGTTTCTCTAGCGGATTTGCCTTTAACGAAGGAAAACTTTAAAATAGCGCGAATTTCGGCGTTAGTGAACTCCATGTTTACACGTCTATAACTGTTGAACGCAATATCCAAACTAATTATGCATAGCGTCGTTTTGTAGGTTATATCAAGACCTTTCAAATTATGTATAGTATTGCTAGATACGAGCTCTGTAGCGCTTAGTACATAGCCGCGAAATTCAAAAGACAAAAGGCGGAAGGGAGATATTTGACAACATAATATATAATCTGATAAAATTCGATAGACCGTTAAGATTATCTTCACCCCCATGTTTAAGTCTGGATGACATTGTAGCTAGTGATATTATAAAGGTAACTAGACAACTTTCATCTCAATTAAAGTGGTGATTATACCACCAGAAGGTCCGACTCATTTTATCTCATCGATGCTAAAAAATATTAATGAGCTGCATATTAAGACAAAGAGTGATGGTTCTATCAGCATATCCATTCATTTGTTAGTTTATAATATGCTAGGTTATGCTAGCTATCAAGGTTCTTGCGTTTTGATATCTACTTTTCCACTTACCATCAGGTAACATCTTAGGGATCTAGTAGTAACATTACGCGTAACGTGCATCCGAAAAGCGAATCATTAATATGTTGCGAAGTAAAATATCTGATATTTTAAAATTAATCCCGTATTAACAAGTGTGTGTGTCAGAGCTTGGTGCATTAAGAGCTTTGCCCGTTGTACTGTATGGAGGTCAACTTGCCTCAATATAAAAAAGGACGAACCAGAGGGATCAGGTAATTTACAGAGCGCTAAACTTGTACTCTTTGTTAATCATATTACATTGTTCCGAACGGTGAATATCAAATTCAATTATTTTTTTTATGTATATTAATAGTGATAAGTTAAAGTCTTCAAGACTAAAACCTAAACAGACTTATTAAGCAAAATCCAGACCAAATATGTAAGACTAAACGAAAAAAATCGTTGGAGATGACGATTTACAATATTTATCATAACTTGAAGTTTACTTCTGGAAACAAGATATTTAATATGTTATAAGACTGAATATTCCATGACCAAAACTACAACATACAAACATGACTAGAAATATTTAAGCAAGACCTAGACCAAGAACCATGCCAAGATTGTCCAAGTATTGGTTTTATTCTTGCTTTACTCATCACTGTTTTAGCTACTTGATGGTATTTTTGACCATGTTTCCGTTCTTTTGAAATTTGATTTATTTTGTATGATATTGTAAACTCATCGGTCAGTACGCGATATATACGGTCGAATCTTTTTGTTTTAAAGAATATGTACAATTTTAATTGATTTCATATACATAAATTGTAAATTATCGACCATTTTATTGTACGGTTGCATTTTCCTGGACCTTAACTTACATATTTTTGACCTTCTCTTTAGTAATTAAGAAAAAAAAAAACAGTCGTTCGGTTTTTGCTTAAATCGCAATATTTACACCTATCTTATGCAAAGTCACTTTCAATAATTACAAGGTTTAGTATCAAGGGTAAGACGATACTCTTGAAAAGCTCATTTTAATTTAAAACATAATTGATCCTAAAATATTAAGACATGTTTTTTTTTTATTCAAAGAAGCGACGAGACGAACCGGAAACTTTGAGACATAAGATGTCGAATCTAGGTACTTAACTAGACGGTCTCCTGCAACAGAGGTCTGTCTCCGCAAGTCTTCTATTGGATATGAGTGATATATAATATATAATTTTTAATAAATAGTCTTTTAAACCTTAGCTTACAGAGGATTTCTCATATCACATTAAACATTGTCATACATATTTCATTCGTGAGCCGTAAATGGCTGTTGTACTCATCATCATAGACGTTCACGGCTGGATATGGGCCTCCCCCAAAGATTTCCACATCGATCAAGTAGAGATTCATATGGGATTTGGTCATTACCTACCACGTTGGCCCAATGCAGGTTGGTGGGAACTGTTGGAACTGGGAAGTGAGAAATTTCTCATTATAGTTACAAGTGCTAAATGAGTGAAGTAAACTTGGCGGAATACGAAGAGTGCCATCATAAGGAAGCTTACATTTATGCTATGAAAAATTTAATAAGAGTTTCAACTTTTAAATATTATCAAAAAATAAACCTGTTTTTTTTTTAAATTATATCTTCATACAGCAGAATTGATAAAAAAAAAATTCTGTTTGATTGCAAACGATGAATCAAATTTAAAATCATGGACAATATAGTACAAGAAACTGACGTTCAGTATATTTCTTAATATTTGTAACCGTACTATAATATCTGTTGTAATAACACGGAACAGTTTACTAATAATGAATTAGCTTACAATAATGTAATAATGACTTCTGTATATCAAACTGGTTATCTCTATGACATTTCTAATCAAGAAAAGTCAAAGGTCTCATGGATTATATAAATACCGACTCAAATTAATTCCGGTGTAGCAGCATGATATAAATATAGATAAAGTACTAGGTAATGACGATTCCATTGCGCATCAAAAGACTTTACAAAATAACAATAAGATGAAAAACTAAACAAGGATATACATAATCTGGTGGTACAAATGTTTCTTGGTGGTTCTCTGTTGCCGGAAACCGTCTAGGTAGCTGCCTATTTTTACCGCCAAATAGTAGTGTGCAAAGATTATTGTGTTCTTAAAACTACTATACACAGTAGTTCACTATTTATTTCTTACTTAATTTATCTATAGTAAAATTAATTAGATGTTGGTGGTATTGTTGGATGCGGGTGGCCCAGGACCGGTCTAAGTGGAAATCTTTGGGGGAGGCCTTTGTCCAGCAGTGGACGTCTTCCGGCTGATTGGATTGGATTGGATTGGTATTGTTCATTTTTATTTATTTAATTTTTTTTGTTATTATTTGCGCTAGAGGAAGCTAAAGTGTTTCTCATTAATTTGATTACTCATACTTGTCTGTAAATCTGATTTAACTTAATTAGAATTTGGGAACATTTTTTTTCGTTTTGAACAATTTACCTGGAATCCTTAGCGTATTTTCGCCAGTGGAAGTCTCGTCAAAATCGGTCCAGCTGTTTTAAAGATTACTTGCTAATTACAACAGTTTAAATAATTTGTACAGACTCAACATCTCATGCCTCAGATAACGAGCGTAATATGGTGCAGTGTATAACATCCTAACTAGCGCCACATTGTTATAGACAATAAAGGGAATGTCCCACCAACGAGACTTCGCTTAAGTTTATAAAAAAAAGGTTTTATTTGGTGTTACTATTTATTTATTTATTGATACACCAACAGCATAACATATTATATACTATCTTACGTTCTAGGTAAAGTTTACAATATTAAATATGTATGCCTATTATAGGTGTACACAGCTTTGACCATAGTTTGGATTTAATAACATCAAAATGAGACTATTGAGCATATATTCATATTATATGACTAAAAACTAAAAAGTTGTTACAATGGATTTGCTTCGAATTTATTTGTTCTTTTATACGTGTAGGTATCTACTATGAACTATAAACAATATTTTAACAATTATTATAAATTCAAAAATCAGCCCCGACACCTATTAAAACAATAATGTGATCATTATTAGTATCAAGCGAAAAAAGACTAATGCGGAAGTATAGACAAAAAAAAATATTATTCTGCATATAATAAAAAAGATTATTCGTTTCACTGTCCAACTACTGAATATTAGTATTTTTTTTAATAACCTAAATAAATTGGTTAAAAAAGGTTACATGTAACTATTGCTCGATATAAATATGTGTCACACTGGCCTGTTAGAAACAAAACGTTCTGTTGACGACATTCATTTAAAAAAAAACTAATTCGCGGCGCGTTAATTTGTAGTGCACGTGTCTAATAAATTCAGTTCGAAGCCGACGACGCGCCGTTTCGCACACAAACAGCGACCGCGCGGCAACAGTATGAAACGTGGGCGTAAAATTGCTGCGCGTTAATTACAAATATTAAACTTTCATTTAATTTTTTACGTTGTTACTTACTTATTTGTTAAATAATCAAAAAGTGTAGTGTCGTATCTGAACAAGCAAAATATACGTAGCCATTTCAAACCGGCGTACGTTTAGTGGCATCGTTTTTATTGTTTCTTTAAAATATCGGCCTAAGTAATAAAAGATAATACGAGTTTGCACGGAAGCAAGCTGGAATAAATTAATGAAAAATATTAAATTTGAACTTTGATATTCGTGAAAATGGCGAACGCATTAGCAGTGCTGCAGGGCCTTGGACAGAAAGTGCGCGGTAAAGAGCACAATGAGTGTAGGATCCTGCAGATTAACATGCCACCACCAACATCTGTGGACGTCGAATTTAAAAACATTACACTAAAGGTGAAGCAAGGTCTAACGTCCAAGAGTGAGTTTACCTATTTTAATTAATTAATTGACACAAAACGACACCTGCCATTTCAATTGTGGTAGGAATTTTTTCTGATAAAAACTATAAGTAATAACTAATTAAAAACTATTTTCTTATCTATGTCGTAACTCTCCTCTTGATAGTATTAATACGTCGTATTTTACTTAATAAAATACTAGTTAAACACGGCGGCCTTTTCACTGCTTGAATAAATGTATTTTATTTATATTATTATTTTTGGATATATATTTCCAAAGGCACATCACAAATTTATTGGCTATCTTTCATAATTCTAAGCTTTTCTGTGGTTATGATGAGAAATTAAGAACTGCACTAAGACAGACAATCTCGATATTTGTCTTGGTCTTGAGTATTTTTTTTCATCACAATTTTCCACCGGACCCTAATTCCTCAATTTCAAATAAAATTAGGCTACCTTATGCTTTCCCTTTTTAGCTATATGGTAAGAAAATTTCTGTCGAAATAAGTGCACAGAGTTGGAAATTTCCCGAAACAAATGCTTTTTTTTATTTTCGTAATAAAAAGCAGCTTTATATTACAAGAAAATTTAATATCATTTATCTATTGTATTTATTTAATATATACCTTGGTAGGTCCCTGCTTCCAGAGCTCGTCTAGACTGGTACCACCCCAGCTTCTTTTTCTGCCGTCAAACTGTAAATTACTTTTTTTTATATTATCACGCCTTTTTCCCAGTAGGGGTGGGGAGAGGTGAAAAAACACCCACTTTTCGCCAGATGTGCTCAGATTAGGATTCCTATGTAACAGGGGCGAGCCTGTTGCCATTTTATTGGGGCCGGCACACACACACAATAATGATTTCAGTGTGCGGGTTTCCTTACGATGTTTTACTTCACCATTTGTATCTCGCTGTTGTAACTAAAGTTCACAAATGCTCTTAAATATTAAGTCATTGGTACATGCTGAGATTCGAACCCGCGACCTTCGGAATGAAAGCCGCGCACTCTAACCATTAGGCCAGCGAGCTACTTTACGAGCGAAATTACTAGGGTAACGAAACATAACCTGCCTCAAGGCGACGACCACAAATAATAAATACTAAAAATAATCCTACTTTAATATAGAACTCTAATAAAAGAATATGTTCAGGTATATACAAAACACGAACTTAGTCTCTTTTTGGATGCGGATAGAATGCATTGAGTGAGGGTCTGTCGAAAATAGTAATCAAAGATATTGATAGCGTGTACTGATAGTTGGGTTTAATGAGCTCTTAAACTCCATAAAAAAATTTACATGAAATTTTCAAAATATTGTTGTAAAATACTGTTATCGTGAATGATTAAATTGTATTATTTTAAAACATATGGATATACTGTAAATCACACAGTACATCCATCACCCGAGTACGAAGTAGTAGCTAGTGAAATTACTTGGGTATTTAACATAAGCTGTCAGAAAACGACGACCAGAATGTGGTGTAGTGTAACCTAACTAGCGTCTTGTTATGGGCGGGTGTATCACTTACCGTCAGGTGAACATCAAGCTTATTTCATCGTTTCGTTCTACAACACTGCATCCCATTTTCACATGATATTGAATGGTGATGACACCAAAGGTGAAGTGGGTTAGGTCACTCAAAAAGAAATCTGCCGTATTAAATGATCTTTTAATAATTACCATTTGAAATGAACATAGAGCATAAGGCATATAGGTGTGCATATATGCTTTCGATTATATTTTTTGGGATATCACTAGGGATCACCGCTTCTTTGAGAGCACTAGTATAATAGTCTTTTGTAATGTTCCGCCGGTTATAAGCTTCCCATATACGGCTTCGTGCGACACATATCTAAATATGGACTGAATTCCAAGCGCGGCGCTGTGGAAATAATACGATGATAAATAGTTTATTACACTCAATGCTAACAAAACACAATATTGCGCATGTGTAGATAAAGCACATTTGCAGTCCTGATTTCATATCTAATACTGACTAATTTCTGTAGACTTATTGGTTTAACGATAAAGGGTTTAGCGCTAGGGTCTGCTTACACAGGGAACAATACAAATTAGTACGCAAATGGATCCCGCCCGTACCAAAGAGTTCCTAGCTATGGCATTGCAGAAAGCGAGAGGGGTGATATTGTTGTACTATTATTAAATTTGTTTGTACGTCAACACCGTCATCAGCCGATAAACGTCCACTACTGGACATAGAAGCCTTTAACAAAGGTCTCCACTCATGTTTGTATGTAAATTTTGCAAATATAAATATCCTTTATACAGCCATCCCCGGTATGCGTGTTCAGTTATAAAGAAATCCTAAGTTTTCAGTATTTATTATAGTAGCACGTCAGCTCAGTGAAGAACGTCAACGACTTCTCATACACTTACACTTCTTTGGAACTATAGATGTTGCTATCGTTTACAATTCTTTAAGTAAGCTTATGGTTAGAATAGAAAAAAAGAAGATCGTGGCGTCGGTTATTTATTCGTGTAAAATAAAAAAAAAACTTACTGTTAAACTGTACTTACACACTTGCCATCAGTTATCATCCCTTTCAGTTGATGACAAGTGATACGAACACGATGTACGAAAGTAATTTGTTTATTACCGAATAAGAACTATACAAACCAAGAGTCAAAATAACAGCGAGCCCCTCTCAGTGACAGCAATTTTTATACCTTAGTTATATTATCGATCGATAGTATGACTATTTTTAATATTAATACAAATATAAATAATATTCACTTTGTTATTACAAGAACGATATATTATACATGAAATAACAAAGTGTTAACGTAACGGAACGGTCACTTACAAGTCTTATATTTTATGCAACAAAGCGAGATAAATGCAGAAAACATAATAAAATATTGTTACATTAATTTTACGGTAGATGGCAGGATATGAGACGAGATTTTCGGTTCATTATGATGCTGCCACTGCTCTGCAGCAGACTTCAGTCGTCATAATAGAAGTCTTGAATACAAAATGTAAATGGGCCGCGTAAATCGGAATCTTTCAATAAACTCCATTTACATATGATTGTGGAAATTGTGAAATACGATACATATCCATTTAAACGAACCAATTGACCTTTCTATTAAATTTACATTAGGTAGTTTTAGTAGTTACCATTTTAACCACAAAAGTACCTTAGTTTTTATTATCGTGATGGAAATCTTAAAGGACACCTTGCTTCTTGTGGGAAGACAAGGTTATTTGGAGCTTCTACCCACTAAAAGCCCCTCGGTGGTCTTCGACAGTGCTTTAGGAGGGACACCGGGATATCCTACGGAACCCACCGGTGCTCCTATGCACTCCAGATAAAACATCCCACGGAAGAGCAAAGCCCACTTTAACACCCACGCTGTGCTACGGCAAATTCAAGACCACCATGCATTTACCTTTCTCCGAAAATACAAGAGTGCCTAGTGTATATATTTATTGTGCTTCTCTTCTCGGTGCGTCGTGTATCAGTGAATCTGGTCTGTCCGTGCTAAAGTAGGATACAAAGTGCCACGTTCACTGGCGGTAGGTCTCTTTTACCCGAGAACGTCTAGATAGGCACCACCGCAACTCGTATTTCTTCTATTCTTTCTCGTATCCAGACTTAACATATTATATTACGAGGTACACAATCTGGTGCAGTGTATATGTTGTTTACGGTCCTATCATAAATCACTTTATTCGTTGCTTCGCCGGACAAAAAAAACCGTCTCCTAACTTTATGGATCCGTATAAATCTTTTTTCGTTTTTTTTTTTGAAAGATCATTCTGAAGATACCGTCCCAAGCCGTAAATCATTTCTGTATTTTTGAAGTTCAATATTAATAACCATGTTTCCTTATGTCGAATACGTTTCATAAATTTCCTATTAATACTAGGTATTTTATTAATAAGACCAAGACAGGTACCTACTGTACCCACCTGGGTACCACCGCAGCACATATTTCTGCCGGCAAGTAGTAGCGGAATTACTGTGATAAAGAGACATCAGGAAGCGTCATAAAGAGATTTAGTCTCAATATGATGAGTATGGTGGTGCAGCGTGAAGATGCAAACTAATGCCAAGTTGTAACCGTTACTATCCGATCAACGACCTGCTCGCTCGTCTTTCCGGTTAATTTAATAATAAAAATAGCAACAGGAGAACCAGGTCATTGGCACGGTGGTAGTTGAAATTATTTCATAGTACGTCTATAACAATATTATATATGTATTGATATAACTCATTATTTCATTAATTTCACAACGCCATTCAAACCAGGCAATAGATATGTTTACACACTTCTTGGCAGCAAAAATAGAAATAGAAGATTTTTATACATTTACCTAGCCTTGTTTGTTTTAAAAAAAAAAAATTAAGCGAATTTTTATTATTCCTATATGAAAAAATTTTTTGTAATTTCATTGTTAAATTTAAATTAGAACCTTGAAAATATTGTTTTTATACAATGTTAACTTAAATTAATTTGTGAGAACCGCAGTCTTAATTAAAGTGTAATTATTAATTAGTATTATTAAATTGTAATAGTCATTAAATTATATAAAGACAGTTTTTTATATAATTTAATGACTTTGAGAAGCAGTTACTGACCTGTTTCTCGTCCGCTTTGCTGAAATAGCAGAAGCAACATCTCCATCAAATTGTGTCTTTCCTCCTAATAGTTTCGGAGATCACGTGAACAGTCAACGAAGCTCTGGATATCTCGTATATATATATATATGTCATAATCATATAAAACTAAATTATTTACTATTACGTTATAATAACAAATAATTACTGGAGGTAGGTCGTTGTTGCCCGAGACTGTCTCGGTAAGTACTGCCGCAGCGCATATTTCTATCGCCAAACATTACTGTGTTCCGGTTTTAAGCGCTTTGTAGCTAGTAAAATTACCGGGGTCACGAACATATTATGTCGCAAGGTGACGAGAACAATGTGGTGCAGTATATACCATCCTAAGTAGCGACACGTTGTTATGGACAAGCCTATTACTCAACATCAGATGAACGTACCGCTTGTTTCGTCGCTTCATTGAATGATAAAAATACGAACTATAACTAAAACGTAGTAACTATAATATTTGTATATGTCCGTTTAGTTTTAATAAAGAATTAAGTTCAGAAATGGTGCAACATCAGAGGAGCTCAAGGTTACAAGCGGGTCACAGAGATTAAAGAATGGGAGCACGACACAATGATCGAACAGACAAACGTACAAAAGGCGTGTAATGATTATTCATCGTACATAAAATATATATATATACACATACTCTATTAGAATTAAGTAGAGATTTATATCGGAAGCCCTTAAACATATAAAACAGCAGCTCATCACTTTAATAATAGTTTTCATTAACAATTGTTAAATGTTTTTAACAGTCATGTTAGTCATTGATATAATGTGCACACAATCGTTGCTCTAATTTACATATACTCAACATATATTCTACTGTTATAATATATACGCTTTTGTTTGTAATACTGATAACAGTTAAAATAACCACTTAGTCGTAAATAATACATACTTATTGGTTTACTTTCGCTATAAAAGTTACGTACAAATATGTCATCTTTATTCTTAAGTTTAACTATGTATTTTATTATCGGTAGGAGTCTCATGTATTCTATAAAACGTAAATATTTATCTAATGTATATATCTCAAGAATCTCACTAACCCACATTGGGCCATCGTGAGGAGAAATAGCTCAAATTCCCTCTTATGAATTCCTACTCAATCGCTGTAGAAATCTTTGGGGTAGGTCTAAGTCCAGCAGTGAACGTATATGATTTAATCTATTGTTTGCATAATTTAATCTGTACAATGATATCTCAATTAACATTCATGTAAAATTAATGCCATTGTTATGGAAGTAATCCTCGCCAAAGATAAAGTAACTATCTACCTAATTAAAACTACAGCACATCCTTAAACTGAAAAGTTGTCAATCACAAAGATCACAGTAGTAAGTGTAAATAATATAGGATCTCACCTCGCCGAAGGTTTATTAAGCCCGCCTTTTGTATACCTCGCTGTGTCTTACGATAAAGAGAAAAAAAAGTGTAAAGGACTGATGATCCTAATCCGAGTTTCGACTGGTGGAATGGTTTCAGTCGAAAGTCAAATTGATGTTGGCAATTTGAGGCAACTCTTTACACCACAGAGAGAAATCAATGAACAGGAAAACTATGTATTTTACGTTTAATAAAAAAATTACTTTATTACACGCTGTCAATTTTTATAATTCCCAAAGGATTATATTATTTGGATAAGGACTGATCACTGACTACTATAATAAACGACTATTATATTAACATATATTATATATCCGTGAAATTCAGTACATTGTTAGTAGTGTTATATTATAATTAAGATATTTTGTAACCGATTAATGTAGCTGTTTCTTGTGCCTTTTATTAAGAGAAAATGTAGTCTTTAGAACATGACCGTGTCCTTAGGATTTTTTCTTCCTTGATTGGAAACTAAAGCTCGATGAGCATTGAATCCACGTCTCTTCGAGGCGTACAGTACGCACCATCTGGACTATCACCTTTACAGACTCTCTATTAAATGTATTTCAAGACACCGAATTTAAAGTATCGAAACTGTTGTAGTTTATATTTTAAACGCAACAAAACACAAAGAAGGGAAATTTAAGTTATGACTACTGTTTTGCATGTTAAACTCGATGAGCGTGGGATACCGTTGCAAATGTCGGCGACATTTAATGAACGAAAAGAATATTTAATAATGCTGAAATTAATTAGGAAATAAAATTATACAAAAGTTAATTAACACGGGAATAACTTTATAATCAAATAATATCTGCTTAATGGCCTATGACAAACTAAGATTATTACGAAGGTCACATTAAACAATTAATTATACACGTTATTATATTTAAAGGTCTCCAAACATTTATCTAACCCGCTATAATTAATGTAGATATGTTTGTAAAATCAAAGTTTTATATACATTTAACAATTTCAATGGTATTGTAAGAGGTATCAAGTGGTTTTGGAGTGTGAAAAAGAAGTGTTTAAAATATCAGAACAAAAGAGAGGTGGTGGAACACGTGGTGTTGTGTGAACCGAAGTCTGGGGTACCACGAGATTGTTATATGGTTGATATGAGTAACCACAGTATTAGCACTTTTTGTGTTGTGTCTCTTTTGAGCCAATGGGGCTGACATCACTGAGGAATAAAAGCCTCCCCGCCCAAAAAAAAACAACACAAAAAATCATCTGAAGTGTCTGTTTTCGCTGTGACTTTCTTAACTGATCACAAAATGGATGCCCTTTCATTTGTCGAGTGGGAAATCTTCAAAGATACTCTGTTCCTGCGGGTAAAGACGGTGAAGTAGGATTTGTATCCACTAATACTCCCCCACTGGTCATCCTTACTGTTTTGCTTGAGGACCCGGGATCTCCTATGGAACACCGGTGTCTATGCTACGTCCCTCATGATCAGATCATCTTATATTTGTTCACTCCGGGCTCGCTTAGTGGGCAGCGAGGCCCCTAGCTTCAAAGCCGATGAGTCAAAAAACTCTTTTAGTCGCCTTCTACAACAGGCAGAGGTTATCTTAGTCTTATTATTAATAATCCGAGACTACTGCTCAATAGTCAGAGACTACAGGAAAATGGAAACCACTTATACATAACTTTGTGTGTAGTGGCCTTTCATTGATTTTTTTTTTCAATCTTAAAGATGATAAAAAAGAAATTGTTTCATGAGAAACTTCTTATGCAACGTATTCGGCTCTTTTTACTAGTTTACTTTTTCTACATATTGTTTTTTTTTTTTTTAGTTTTCTTATTTTATAATTACTGTAGATGGTGGATACCTACTTACGAGTTTATATCCGACGTCCATTAAGAGAAGTGGAAATGCATTAAAGTGGAGTGCGACTTCTTGTTAATTAAAAAAAAAAAATTTTTTTTTTTAACTAACAAGAAGTTTGCATCCTTGACTGCGCAACATTTTTTTAACCGGTTAGAGCTTGCGGTGATATTTACAATTTTTTTTTTTTGCTTTTTGCATTGTGAACTTCTTACTTGATTACGGTCCACAGTATTTATATAAGTAAAAAGCGTTTATTGCTCGACAATAAAAGTAAATTCAAATAGTTAGTTATATACAGGTTTTAGGACCATCAAAAATTCACCAAAACAAAGTATTCATTATTTTCAAATTTAACTATTAACTCTTTGGATATTTTATAGCAGATCGGATAACGCCCATTGACGTGCATAAGCTTTCTGCTAGTATCCTCAATGATGGGGAATTGGGAGTAAACCATACCACGTAAGCTCAGTGCGGGTTGATGGTTGGTCAGAGCCTCGTTTGTTGTTCAGTAGGGTGCACCACGTGCAAGTGAGGTTGACTTGGGCTTCGTAAGATGTTGGTTGAAACCCCTTACAGCCCTCGTATATACTTATAAAATAAATTAATAGTTCACTCATACAGGAAACGTTATTGCTGTACAGCCTCTACAATTGTCGACACTCATTATAATTCTACCGGTTATCTTAGTATCAAGTCCAGGTCAACACTAGTGATAAACTACTTTTAATTAGTTAATTAAAAGAATTCAGTTTACTAAATACGAATGTGATATCACAGTAACTGTATAACGAATATACTTGATCGCCTCCCACTGAGCTTCGACTTTTGATGTATGAAAACATCGTGAGGTAACTGATATAACTAAAACAAACTATTCGAGGATCTGCGCCATCTGCTAACGTTTTTTTTTATTCAATTAAGCAACGTGATGAGCGACGTTCATCTGATAATAACTGTTACGGCCTGTCCATAACAATGTGCTGCTAGTTAAGATGATATACAGTGCAATACTGCGCTCTTTTCCTTAAGCCATAAGGAGGTTGAGTCTCGTTACTCGTATTAATTACATTAGCTACAGTAACCTTCAAACCGGAACATAGTAATATTAGCATACTACAGTTTGGTGGCAAAAATTGAAGTCGCGGTGGTACTTACTTCGACTGTCTCCGGTAACAGATACCAGTGAAGTATTGGTGGATTGGCTGTTAACGGGAAATTCCACACATGAGATCGAGTCACCGTTTAAAAATATATTATTTTAAAATGGTAAAAGACATTTAAAAGCTATGATCACTCGACAAGCATACTCACAAAGCTAATCTAGTGTTTATCAGTTATATTGATAATTTTTTTATTTTCTTTATATTATCACGCCTTTTTCCCAGTAGAGGTAAGCAGAGGTGAATAAACATCCACTTTTCGCCAGATGTGGTCAAATTATGTCCCATGTAACAGGGGGCGAGCCTGTTGCTACTTCATTGGGACCACCACACACACACGCAAAGATGATTTCAGTGTGCGGGTTTCCTCACGATGTTTTCCTTCACCGTTTGTATCTCGCTGTTGTAACTAAAGTTCACAAATGTACATAACTCAAATATTAACTCATCGGTACATGCTGAGATTCGAACCCGCGACCTTCGAAAAGCCGCACGCTCTAACCATTAGGCCAGCGAGTTACTTTATATTTATTGATAACTATACCAATTATTACAACTACTTAATGTAATTGCACAGATAAACATGAATATTTTGAAATATTGTATTACCAGTTTAATTAACGACTTGATGGAAAGCAAAACAATTACTAGGAACTATTTTGTCATCCTATAATTTATAATGAATGCAAGAATGGTTAAGATAAACACCGTGTCAACTTTATAAAACCTATTGCATGTATGTATTACGGAAGTCTATTTTTTCTAGCCTATTAAGCGTCCATGTCCTTAGAAAAATAAACGCAGCGGTTGTTATAATTGTAGCTGTTTGTTTTACATCACGGAGGTGCCTGATTTCGCAACGTATCCTGTAATCATCGATATTTATATGTACCTCTATAATTATCATTTAATTTCCTTTGGAGATTGTAATTTAACAAATACCTATAAAAGTTTGTACAAAAATCTTAATTTACAATAAAAACAACTTAACCCGGCCTCTCGCTTCAGATATCCAGTTTGGTAGCAACCGGATTTCGATGCAAGGCATTCGCTAAAATGTCTAAACCTCAATGTAATGAAAATGTACAATGTTTAAGCGTTTCGTGTTTTTCAATATAATAATTTAACCTTTAACCTTTATATTAGCGGAATAACAATATAGCTTAAAGCAACTATAACTTTTAAATCTGAATACCTTTGATTTACTTGTACACGTGCACTTGTTCTCTCTCTGGGGTGTGCCTTCAGTGGTTGCTGTCTGGAGCGAACGATATGCTGCCACCGGATCCTGTCCACCGCGTCTGTTATGATTGTGTAAAATTTAGAGGACAACGAGCCCTTGATCTGATCGGTCCATCTGGTTGGTTCCCGATCGAATGATCTTTTGCCTTCGGTCTTTCCAACAAAAATCAGTTTTTCCAAAAAATCGTCGCCTCTGTGCACTTATTATGTAACCTAAATTTCTAAATATATCTACATTTAAAGATAAATTTATAAATATAAATACTATTAATATTAATATTATTTGAACCATTCAAAATATATTATTTAAAAAACATAAAGGAATTATAAATAATAATATAAATATTTATTCCCATAAGTTCCAAATATAGAAACTAAAATTGATAAATGTAAAGCCTCCTTCACAAAAAGAAACTTTTAATATATAAGGTTATCAAATATCTCCCTTCCGCTGTTTTGCTCTTTATTCAATGCTTTATAAAAAGTGTTACAGTGATCGGATTTAGTTCAAATATGCGCTGTTTTGTTCGATAATCTGTTTCCATCTAGACGGCAACTTCATAATACCTCCCTCGTAGAAGCCCCCCTCCTTATTTGCGAAGAACTCGGACAGCCACTTTTCACAAGCCTCTTTTGAGTTCAACTTTACACCACCAAGGGCGTTTACCATGGACAGGAACAGGTGGTAATCACTTGGCGCTATGTCCGGGCTATATGGTGGATGCGATAAAACCTCCCATCCGAGCTCCCGTAGCTTCTGACGAGTCATCAACGAAGTGTGTGGTCTGGCGTTGTCCTGGTGGAACACTACACCCTTCCTGTTGGCCAATTCTGGACGCTTCTGGTCGATTGCCTGCTTCAAGCGGTCCAGTTGTTCTTAGTAGATGGTAGAGTTAAGCGTCTGGCCATATGGGAGCAGCTCATAGTGGATGATTCCCTTCCAATCCCGCCAAACACACAGCAAAACCTTCCTGGCCGTCAATCCCGGCTTGGCCACTGTTTGGGACGATTCACCGGCCTTCGACCACGACCGTTTTCGCTTGATATTGTCGTATGTGATCCATTTTTCGTCGCCAGTCACCATCCGCTTCAAGAATGGGTCGAGTTCGTTCCGTTTCAGCAGCATATCGCAGGCGTTGATTCGGTCCAGAAGGTATTTTGCGTCAAATCATGCGGCACCCAAACATCAAGCTTTTTTTGTATCCAGCTTTCTGCAGATGGTTTAAAATGGTTTGGTGACTAACTCTCATCTCCTGGGCGATGTCACGAGATGCCACATGCCGGTCTAACTCGATGTAGTCCATGATTTGATCGGTATTTGTCGTCACAGGTCTTCCGCCGGCTGGCTTATCCATGGTGTCGTTTTCACCGGCTCTGAATCGTCGAAACCATTCCTCCGCGGTTCGAAGTCATAGAGTACCATCCCCCAAAACACCATTAATCTCACGGAACGTTTCTCTAGCGGATTTGCCTTTAACGAAGGAAAACTTTAAAATAGCGCGTTTTCGGCGTTAGTGAACTCAATGTTTACACGTCTATAACTGTTGAACGCAATATCCAAACTAATTATGCATAGCGTCGTTTTGTAGGTTATGTCAAGACCTTTCAAATTATGTATAGTATTGCCAGATACGAGCTCTGTAGCGCTTTGTACATAGCCGCGAAATTCAAAAGACAAAAAGACGGAAGGGAGATATTTGACAATATAATATATTCCTATAATATTCAATAAAATTGAATATTAATATTATTGAAAAACAAAAATTAAATATATATACATTAACTTTTTTTTTTTTTAAAAAAAATGATAAATATTATATATACATATCTGGTTGGCTTGCTGGCTGGCCTAATGGTTAGGGCGTGCGGCTTACATTCCGAAGGTCGCGGGTTCGAATATCGGCATGTACCGATGACTTAATATTTAAGATATGTACATTTGTGAACTTTAGTTACAGCAGCGAGACACAAACAGTGAAGGAAAACATCGTGAGGAAACCCGCACACTGACATCATCTTTGTGTGCGTGTGTGTGGCCCCAATAAAATGGCAACAGGCTCGCCCCCTGTTACATGGGACCTTTTTTTTTTTTTGATATCGGTGGTGGAAATGCTGTTACCGCATACCCAGCGTCCTTTGCAGGGGGGGGGACGCCGGGTTATGTGGGGCTCGGGGCCACTGAGATGTTGTGCGTGACCCCCATACCCACTAAAACCACCACCGCTTGTCCCGCCATACGCATACTGGAGACGCCCGGGTTTCAGTCAAGCAACTCTCCGGGCGCCTCCGCGTATAAAACTCCTCCTGGTGGGTCCCCGCGGGGAGCAAAGGCACCCACCTGCCGTCCCGTACCGGCCCCTCGCGGGACCGGCACGTTGGGGCCCCCGACCCCACAGACGACCGCGCGCGCCCAAGACGGAGCGCACGCCCGGCCGCCGCCCTCCCGTGAAGGAATTGGGCGGCGGCCTCTTCCCTCCAGACTACCCCACCCACTTCGACGAGGGAGGGGGGACAAAAACCAAGACTCCCCCGGGGGACGCACCCCCAGGGGAAACACGACAAAAGGCCCAAAGGGCCACGCCCAACGGCCCGAAGGCCCCATCACACCGTGCCCGGCAAGGGGCCCGTCGCTCACGGCGGGAGGAAGCGGACGGCGTGGTTTTGCCGCCGCGCTCTCCCGCCGGCCCGCCGCCGCCTGCAAGGTGCGGCAGCGGCGTCGGCCTCCCTCGTGCGCTCGGCGGCCTCCTTCCGACGCATCACTGCGCCGCAGAAGGAGGCCACCGCCTTCCAAGACCTCTCGCTGCTCAACATACGATCGATCTGTTACATGGGACCTAATCTGACCACATCTGGCTAAAAGTGGGTGTTTATTCACCTCTGCCTACCCCTACTGGGAAAAAGGCGTGATCATATAAAAAAATGTACATATCTTGTCCTATGTCCAGCAGTGGACGTCTAACAGCTGATGATGACATATTTGGAATTTAAGTTTTTATGTTTTTTAATGGATAATTCACAATCTTAACCATGCCGTTTGTTTTTTGCAACTTGTTTCGCACTCCCATTTATTGTTCATGGCCAAAACCGTATATGTGTATATAACTATAATAAATAAAAATTAGTAAAACATAAACAGGTTACTTCTACCAATGGTTTCGCTATTTCTGTCTGAGTTAATAATCGTGTGTGCGCAGGAAGTAGCTTCATAACATCCAAACACGTCATAACCAAAATTGTTGATCAATTTACGTCACTATTTAAAAATATCATAAAACATATACAAATCGTTTATCATAATCCGAAATGCTAACGAAGCTTTGGTTTTTCACAATGCTAAATATAATTGTATATATCTGTAGACGTTTTTATGAAACCTGTGTCCGTAATCTATGCCTATAATTTAATAATTTGTGTACTTAAAATTTTTTTAATTCACAAATTATTAATTATACAACAGCTCAATGCTAGCCTAGGAATACTGCGGATCCTGGTTTGACTCTAATGCTGTATATTGTGCAATTTGGTAGTTTTTCGAATCTACCTGACTAAATACCAACGTTTTTGTTTATCTGGAGGAAAATCTTCTAAAGATATCTTGCTTCTGCAAGAAAGAGAAGCTTATGTGAGATTTGTTACCCACTAAAACAACCTCGGTGGTCATCCTCATTGCGTTACTTCAACCCCCCTTTAATACGCCTAAGCACATACCCAGGGAGGACGGTAACTCCCTTCGGCATCTTCGCTATGCTACGACATGCACGAAATTACCTCATCTTTATCGTCCGTTCCGAGCCCACTTAGTGAACAATGAATGCCTTCAAAGCCCACGAAACCGAAAACTCTTTTACTCGCTCTCGACGATAGGCAGGACTTACCTTATTCCTATTCTTAATAAGGCTTCGATTCTATTGAAACCTAGTCGGTTATGGGATCATTACAGCGATGCCGAGTCGACCAACGCTACATCGAAGTAGTGAAGTGCCTGTACGATACCGCAACGATGACTGCGTATCTAAGGATAGCACTCGAATCCTAAGCAGTTTCAGTGAGATGTAAGACGTAGTATCTCCGAAATTGTTCACAACTGCGCTGGAAGACGTATTTAAGACTAGACTAGACAAAAAACACGTGGCAACAATAACGGCAAATACTTATCGCACCTTCGGTTTGCCGATGACGTGGTGACGCATATGAATTTGGACAATACTAAACTTAATTATCCCCAGTCTAGTAACCGTCAGGAATGTGGTGACTAAAGAAGTAAAATACTACGTCTAGCTCGGACAGGTTATAGAACTTGTCTGAGGTAACTTCAACAAGGAAATCGATAGACGCATTCGACTCCGTTGAGCAGTTTGGGAAATTCGGCTAAATCTTCACTTTGCAAATTCCCCAATGTGTAAAGATAAAAATCTTCAACCAGTGCGTCCCCCCAACCCTCACCTGCAACTTAGAGACATGACACTTGACCATAGGACTGGTTCACTGATTCAAAGTCGCACACACGATGAAGACACTTATACTTGGCAAACCTCCAAGGGATAAGATCCGGGACGAAGAAATTCTATGTAGTATTTTTTCGACGTAGGTCTAAAAATCTGCGAGTTGAAGTGGCAGTGGGCCAAGCATATCTGCCTTGTTAATGACGGCCGGTGCGGAGGGCAAGTCTTGGAGTGAAGGTCGCGTACAGGACGCGGGGTTGTACGACGCTCTTCCTCGAGATGGACTGACGACATCAAAACAGCGGATGGAAGTGGGTGAATGGCAAAACCTGAGTACCGTATCTCGTGGAAGACATTTTATATCCAGCAGTGGATTAAGAAAGGCTGATGATTCTTAATAGGCCGAAATAACAGAGCAGGACTAGATACTACCAACATGGTCTAAATCTGCTGCCATAACCTCGATTGCTATGTTCTCGATGTCAACTTATGACTGCCAGAGTATTCTTGCGGTATCCACGCAGTTTCCACGGTTACGTTCTTACTTAACACAGTATGAAATTAATGTCAAATTGTTTGCTCACCATGGATAAAAAAATATTACATCAAACTATACACAGATGTAAACGAAATTGTCACAATTCAATTCAGCCAGGTCAAGGAAACTATCCGTATATGGCAATGGAGACTGCGCCTGCAGTCTCATAGTTATGTAAGCATCACATATTATGTAAATCTAATATTATAATTCGACCTACAGTGCATTGAACTCTAATATCTGTGACATCTGGTAAGACGTACTCCGCAGATGTTTCGTTAAGGGTAATATTGTTAGTTTTATTCAAATTTATTCAACTGAGCAACGAGACGAACCGGTGATTGATACGTCTTGTCCATAACAACGTAGCGCTAGTTGGCATTACATATACTGCACCACACTGAGCTCGTCTCTTGAGACAAGATATAACCTGTAGTTACCCCAGGAATTTTGCTATAGCACCCTTCATACCGATTCACAATAATGTTTGCGATTTTACTTTCCTATACTGTCTCCTCGGGCAACAGAGACCTACCGCCAGGTACAATAGAAAATTAGATTGAATACGGCTCTTTTGGCCCAACGCGTCACGACATTGTAGAACCGTTTTAAAGAACAAAAAAGAAGGAATCAACACTCCGCTCCTGACCATGGCAGTAGTTGAGATGCGTATACTGCTCCATATTCTCCTCTGCACATTGAGATATTAGGCGTTTCCACGTTACACTCAAAAATATTACAGAACCATAGGAAGCCGAAATACTCGCTCTGGCTGTGGTACTTTCTCATTCAACACCGACAAGATAATCAAATTGATAAAGTTAAGTCTGTAACATGATCCTTGGTAAGGGTAGTTTTACGCGATTTTTATAACTTTATTCGCTAAACGCTAAGAAATAGAAAATTTTATATGAAATTAAATGCTTTGCTCCCTATATTAAAAGAAAAAACGTTTATTGCCTAGGCTAATGCTAAGGCAAAAAGAGTCGGCTTAGTTTTGTAGTAGTTGTAGTGTAGTGGTTTCCAGGCTACCCTTCTTTCCCCAGGTTTTAGACGTAAGATTTATATTATTTAATGAATTTGATTATTATCCTTCTCGTTGAATTATTGTTTCTTTTGAAAGGTCAGTGTTAACGTTCTTTGTTGTTAAATATTGGTTATATTAAAATCGATGATTAAAACATTATTTAAGGTGACTTTCATGCGACATTTTGATATATATTATTGAAATAACAACAAGAGTAGAGATTAGTTAGTATAAAGGCCGAGTAAAGTTAAAATAACGTTTAGTGTTATTTTAGTACAACTACAAGAAAGTCTTTGTAGTTAATGACACATTGCATTTGGCCACGCAATTAAAACGAGGGGATGGTATGTATGGATACTAGTACTACTAACATGGCTACTAATGAATTATTTTAAAATATATAATAATATATAAATATATTTCCGTTACGGACGCAATTATATAATTAAAGAATTCTCAGATAGGTTATAGAACTTGCACGTGGTAACTTCCTAAACAAAGATCGAAAAACGCATTCAGCTCGGCTGGGCAGCGTTTGGGAAACTCTGCCACATCCTCACCTCGCAAACACCCCAATGTCTTAAGACTAGTCTCTAACCAGTCCCCACCCTTACTGAGCAGAGACATGGCATCCTGACCGTCGGGTTGGTACACCAGTTTAAAGTAGCACAGCGAGCGATGGAAGGAGCTATGTTTGGCATTTCTATAAGTCAAAAAATCCGGAACGAAGAAATTCGTCGGAGAAGTAAAGTTATCGACGTAGCTCTCAAAGTCTGCAAGCTGAGGTGGCAGTGAGCCGGCCAGGCCTGTCGTGTCAGTGACGATCGATTGGAGATAAGTTTTGGAATGGACGCCGCGTAGAACGCTCTTCCTCAAGATGGACTGAAGACATCATTAAGGCGGTCGGAAGTAGGTGGATACGAGAAGCTAAGCATCGCATTTGTGTGGAAGGCCTATATCCAGCAGTCGATAAACGTGGGCTGATAATGATCATGACTTGTTAATAAATTAAATCATCCACGAAACAGTAGATAATTAACTTGGATTAAAAACAATGCATATTAATACGTAAAGACGCAAGTAAGTCATAATTTAAATGTATGATAATTTAGCAGCCGGCTGACCTTCTTATTTAGCCGTGTTAAAGTTACGAGGCGTGATATATATGTATGTATGTATGTATGTATGTTAAAGTTATCGGTACATTAAACGCCCGCGCCGTACTGTATCCGCAACGATAACAACTATTTGTCCAATAAGAGCAATCAAACGTACACGCACTAAACTAAATACTTGAAAATCCAATACACAAATCATTGTTATAAACAAAATAGTTATTAAGCTTCAATAGCCTTTCATCATCATCAACATCATCAGCCGATAGACGTCCACTGCTGGACTTAAACCTCTCCAAAAGATTTCCAGATCGATCTAGATTCGTCTGAGGGAATTTGAACTTTTTCTCATCATGCTGGCCCCATGCAAATTGGTTAAAGCCAGAGCCTCGTTTATTGATTAGCAGGTACCATGAGCAGGAGAGGTTGGCTTGGGTTCCTTGAGTTGTTATGCAAGGCCCCTCACACCCAATAGCCTTTGATCGAAATCAAAAATAATATGTAATGTACTGGTGGTAGGCCTCTGTTGCCGGAGACGGACTAGGTAGGTACTACCGCAGCTCTAATTCCCGCCTCCAAATAGTACCGTGCAAACATTACTGTGTTTCGATGCGAAATTACTGGTGTAACGAGACTTGACATCCTACGTCTCAAGACGACTAGTGCAATGTATACATCCTAAGTAGCGCCACGTTGTTATGGGCAGGCGTATCATTCACCATCAGGTTTACGTCCCGTTCGTCTCGTCGCGTCGGCGAATAAAACATAAAAACAACCTTTGTCACAATGCGTAAGTGTTAGTTATATAACACGAATGTTTTTTTTTTTATATTATCACGCCTTTTTGCCAGGGGTAGTCAGAGGTGAATGAACACCCACATTTCGCCAGATATAGTCAGATTAGGTACCATGTAACAGGGGGCGAACCTGTTGCCACTTTATTGGGGCCTCCATACACACACACAAAGATGATTTCAGTGTGCGGGTTTCCTTGCGATGTTTTCCTTCACCGTTTGTATCTCGCTGTTGTAACTAAAGTTCACAAATGTACATAACTTAAATATTAAGCCATCGGTACGTGCCGGGATTCGAAACCGCGACCTTCGGAATGAAAACCGCACGCTCTAACCATTAGGCTAGCGAGCTAACACGAATGACATAGGTTATATTCCGGGACCACAGGTTAACATACTGGAGCCAGATTATACTGTGCGAGAACATTTCACCACCGCCGACCTCACGTTCATTTAACATAGAGTACTTGTAGAAGTGGTAGTCTATTATAAGTAAAAAAAATAATACTTAATCATATGCAGCTTAAGTGTGTGTCAGTTTGTCGCCGATAGCTTATTGGATTAAATAAAATTCAATATTTTTACTGTTTTACACGTCTAAAAAACTACAACAAAATCATGTATAGGCGAGAGAGGGAGACACAAAGAAGTAAGCATATTAATCAATTTTTTTTACGAGTTAGACATCTTGAAATATGTACCAATCAATATAGTTTTAAAATCTGACTAAGATTTCATTTAAATATTATTATCGCTATAAGGGCGCTTACGCCCATTGTGCCGCGGTTTCGATGTTCGATAACATGAATAACTTATCCAATTTAATGAATTGGAAAAAACAAGTTAAATAATGTAAACGGGTGTTATGTATATAGCAAATACGGTAGTTTTTTTACATATACATATGACGGTATACCAGACGGGCAAGTTTTGTTAATTGAACTGGTCGTTATAATCCAACGTCACCGAAGTAAAGTATCGCTATTTACTACTTGTTGTGTCGTGGACGTTATGTAAGCGATAACCGGCGTTAAGAAATATGTAAAGGTCGTGTATACACTTGGCCAGTCAGTATTAAATTATTAATGTTAATTAATTATTTAATACTGACCTAATATAACTATATTAATAATAACTAAAGGCCCCAAACTAAATATACCACCATCAGCCGATAGACGTCCGCTGTTGGACATAGGCTTCCCCCAAAGATATCTATCGATCTCGTACCGTCCGCATCACCGGGAACCGGGTTTCATATGGGGGGTTTTGGGCCACCTCCCACCACGCTGGCCTGGCCCAATGCGGGTTGGTGGGAGCCAAAGTTTCGTTTCTTGAGTAGCAGGGTGCACCGCGAACAGGATTGGTTGGCTTGGGTTCAGTGAGTTGTTGTGTGGGACCTCTAACACCCCGACTAAATAATATATAGTAACTAAATATATATAATGAAAATGGTTTTTGTTTGTTCGTTAATCACGCGAAAACTAGCGAACGTATCCACAGGGGAACATGGCATTCGACGCGGAATGATTCATACATGATTATAGGTTATTTATTGAATTTCATAGATCCTTGATCATTTCATTTCTAATTAACTTCTATAAACATTTTCATTTGGTATTATATATGCTGTTGTTGTAGTAACGATTGCTATAGAAAGTCATTTGCGGTTACGGTTGCTCCTAAGGTATATTCCAGACAAATTTCAAGTCTTAATTTTATATTACGACTAGTAAAGCAGATGTGGAACAGCTAGTAAGTATAGATACATAAAACACAGTCTAAATATTCTTTTCTAATGTCTATGAGTAGCACTATGATTATATTAACATCTATACCAGTTTTTAATTTAGTGCTAATAACGATTATGAAATTAAAATCAATTTTGATATAATTCTAAATTATTCTTTTTATCTAGATCGTTAGAATCTTTGATTTGATAGGATCTTCGCTGAATTCCAGTTGTAAGGTATAAAAATAATAAGCGCTTATCTTCCACCATCTCAGTCAGACTGGTTAAAGTTTTTATCGTATGTGTTTATCATCATCGTCAGCCGATAATCGATCACTGTTGGACATAGGCCTCACTCAAAGATCTCCACAACGATGGGCTCTGAATACTTATAGAATTTATATTGTACTTTCTGTTATTTCTCCACTAAATTGCTGCTTCACGATAAGTCAATTATATTTGGTATATTCTAAGCATCCATTTCCAGGCATGGTTTTCAGATGAGTAAATTTGCTTATATATTTATACACTCACCGTGCTATAGAAACTCCCATATTTCAATCTAAGCTGACATCTGAACCCATTTTAAACTATGATAAGTTCAGTTTTAACTATTTGAATTATTGTCAATTTTAAGACCGACTTCTGGACATAAATGATTACATACTTTTATGATTTATAGTTATTTTAATGTACTTGTTACTTCATTATGTAGGGGATAGCTACTATATTTTTTTACATATCAGTTAAATCGACTCCACTCTTTAAAACATGGGTTTTTAAAAATATTATAAAGTCATAGTGATAAAAAATAATAAAGTCCAACGTCAACAGGTATCGGAGGACCGTAATATAATCACATCAGATAAATATCACTAAGAGTTGCCGCACATCATTGATATTGTAAAATTTAAAATAACATGTTACATTCTAACATACTAATAATATAAATGCATTAGAAAAAACATGTTATAGCTCAGAAGAAACTGACGTATCTTATTATGAGCGGAAGGATTTATTAGTGGCATAAATTTTCAAGATATTTTATTGCTATCCTTAGTTACCAGCACCGCTTGTTATATTTTATTATCCTATTTAGAATTAGCGTGTTAATTATCTATTGTGTATTACGTGGGAAATATATATATTTTTTTATTTCAGTAACTACCGTTTCCGCTCAGAAATGACATTTTGTTATTTATTTTACAATTACATCTATCAGTCTTTTTGTAATTATCTGCTTCCTTTCTCAGCTGTACTAAATAAAATCTATAGAAGCGATGTAAAAGTCACTCGCAACATAAACTTCGCAGATACCAAAGATAGTCATCTCATTGTTTAAACTAAGATCGAAGGTTAGGTCTCTGCACTCTAACAGCAACTCGTTGTTAAACGATTGTTTTTGTATTAAATGAGATGAACACTGTCAGAGGCAAAGGTCTATGCACCATGTCAAATTATCGCCCATTGAAAATTCAGGTATGTACATTTTCATTCTTAAAAAGGTGGTAGGGGTGAACATTTTAAAACCAGGTCATACGTTTCTTTTACCTAGGTAGGTACCACCGCAGCCCCTATGTCCACCGCAGCCCCTATGTCCACCGCTAAGCAGTAGTGTGCAAACATTATGGTGTAACTTTAGTTAGTGAAATTATTGGGGTATAGAGATTCAGATACTTGTCTCAAGACGACGAGCACGATTCGGTGTTGTGGATATCATATTAACTAGCGCCACGTTGTTATGGGCTGGCGAATCACTTACCATCAGGTGAACGTCTCGCTCGTCTCGTCGCTTTGTCAAATAAGAAAAAAAAATTTTTTTTGGGTATCAGTCAATGTGTTGTTGGTTTTACTTATGTTTCCGGATTCTTCCGATGGGGGAAGTTTTAAAAATAATATGTGTCAAACGATTATTTATACTTTAAATAATTTAAAGAACCAGGACTACACCTGCCTCCATCGTGCAGTGGATGAGCTCCTTTCCTAGTGATACGGAGATAACTCTGGTATGAATCCGAGGGTATATGTAGGGTTTTCTAAACCCGTGTAGCTAGCAACCACTGCTACATTCCAAATCTGTCGCCAATGCACCAGAATTGCTGTTTTCCGACTGTTAACATATTAGATCAGGAGTATTCTAAGCGGAAACGCTTCACCATCCAAGGGTTCATTGTCATTTAACACCATATGAAATTGAACAAACGAGATGATCATTAAGTATCTTGCTGTTATTTGAAAACGTGGTATGAATATAAACTAACATGTGTTGCGATGCTGTATATGTTTGATATTCACCTTGCATTCGTTGGTTTATTGAATAATGGGTTACTTTATTTATTAGGTCATTTAATTTTTTGTAACTACCATAACATTTTGCGTAGAGAATTAATAAGATGTTCTATGCGTCAAAACTTAGTTATTTAATACTGGATAATAAACAAACAAGTTTAACTTAAATATCGCGGATCATACAAATTTTAAAATCAAAGGATTGAAAGAAATGCTTGTTCCTAAAAGAAGGAACGATCTATTACTTAATTTTTTTTATTCGAATAAGTAATAGTTTCTTTAATTTGAAGACATTTAAATTTTTTTGTATTGAAACAATTTTATATCAACTTGTTCGCGATTTTTTAACGGGACGCTTGTAGAAGCAAGATGCTCAGCAATAAGGATTACTCATGAAAAACTTATAATGCGATAAAATTTTCATGAAATACAACTATGAATAATTTTTTTTTCATATTGTCACGCCTTTTCCCAGTAGGGGTAGGCTGAGGTGAATAAACACCCACATTTTGCCAGATGTGGTCACACTAGGTCCCATGTAACAGGAGACGACCCTGTTGCCACTTTATTGGGACCACCACACGCACATACAAAGATGATTTCAGTGTGCGGGTTTCCTCAATATATTTTCCTTCACCGTTTGTATCTCGCTGTTGTAACTAAAGTTCACAAATGTACATAACTTAAATATTAAGTCATCAGTACATGCCGAGATTCGACCCCGCGACCTTCGAAATGAAAGCCGCACTCTGTAACCATTAGGCCAGCGAGCTACTTTTACGATCGATTATTAATTTTGCAATCACATTTACTCAATATTCATAGTTAATATATAATATTTTAATTAATAAACTAACAAATCGATTATTACCTAGCTAGCTCACGTTCCCATATCATCAATATATTTATTCCGTTCATCTTTATCAAGTTGTCGCCATTCAGGAAAATGTACCCTTTTGCTAGAGAATAAAAGAGTAAATAAAGATATGTCTACGACGTTTTTTTTTTTTACCATCGTAATATATTACTTATCCGTTGAAACGTCAATCTTGTTCCACCTAAATACATACTTCGATTTCACGACTATTTCCTAAACGGCATGGTTTCGATATTTGATGACTATGACCCAACAGAGGTCACTGCTCTATGTACCTAACATACTAAGGTCATAACAGTATGATTTTCTTTCTTACTTACAGGTTAAACAATTCATCTTGACTCTCACAAATAATAAAGTGTATATGGGATGCCTGTTTTTTGCCGATTCCTATGTAGTAGGTATTACGTGGATTCTTCAAACTATAGCATATATATTTAACTTGAACTTGACAACAGTCGACAACGACGCTTGTAAAAATGAATACACAGCACCACATTGTGTTCGTCGCCTTGAGACATAAGATGTTAACGCTCCATTACCCTAGTAATTTCAGTAGCTACAACAACTCCTTTTAAACTGGAACAGATTAATGTTCGCACAGTATTGGCTGACGTCAGAAATCGGTACTGCTGTGGTATCCACCTAGACGATATCTGGTAACGGGGACCTGTTTTTATCGCGGAGGAAATTTTAAAAGATGCCTTGCTTCTGGGGAAAGATAAGGTTATGTGGTGCTTCTATCCTCTAAAACCTCCTCGGCAATCTCCGTCAGTGTTTTAAGAGGCACTCCAGGTTCTTCTATGGAACGAACCGGTGCGTCTCTGCACTCTAGTTAAAATATCCCATGGAAGGGCAAATCCCTTAGCACTCACGCTGTACTACTGCAAATACAAGATCGCTATACATTTGCCGTCTTTCTAAGGCTAGCTTATTGAGCTCTGAGGGCCTCCACCCTCACGGCTCACGAACCCGAGGACCCTCTTAGTCGCCTTGTACGACAGGCAGAGAATACCTTAGTTCTATTCTTAATAGCCCGAGACTACAGGGCTTGGCATACAGACACCTACCTGACATTAACAATATAAATCAAATGATTAAATAGATGCTATGAAATCCGGTAAAATTTAGTTTTATTAAATGATAATAATGATAAAAGCCAACGTTAATAAAAATATAGTAGTAGCTCGCTAGCCTAATGGTTAGAGCGTGCGGCTTTCATTCCGAAGGTCGCGGGTACGAATCTCAGCATGTACCGATGACTTAATATTTAAGTTATGTACATTTGTGAACTTTAGTTACAACAGCGAGATACAAACGGTGAAGGAAAACCCGCACACTGAAATCATCTTTGTGAGTGTGGTCCCAGTAAAGTGGCAACATGCTCGCCTCCTGTTATATTGAACCTAATATAACCACATCTGGCGAGAAGTGGGTGTTTATTCACCTCTGCCTATCCCTACTGGGAAAAGGCGTGATAATATAAAAAAATAATAAATATCGCAACTAGCCTGGTTAACTGACATGTATCGCGAATTCGATATGACCTTCATTGTTTCCTACCTAATTATAAAATCTATAAATATTTAATGTGGTACAACCAATTGACATTGGTCGCATTTAACTTTGGTTCAATATGACGTACGAATTAAAATTATTTACACTATTCATGTTGTGTGAATAATAAGCGTATTGTAATTGTGTTGCGTATTATAGTATACGTGTTTGCTGTATTAGCTTATTTATGGGTAGGTATCAATCACGATCAGATACTGCGTATTGTCGCTTTGTTATGAAAAAAATATATTTTCCTTTATTCAACGAAGCGACGAGACGAGCGGGACATTCACCTGATGGTAAGCGATATGCGTACCCATAACAGCATAGCTATAGTGTTCATATGTTATTTTCCAAGTGTACATGGACTATATATTATAACATATATTTGAAATTTAATTAATAAACAAACAAACATTTACTTTAATACTTCTACATTACCATATATTAATATTCAATGTTATTTAGAGATGTTTTTAAACTTGAGTATGTTCAACCAGCTGATATTGATTAATAATATATATCCGGAAACTATTATACAATTATTTGATGACACTTACCCTTTATGAACCATGTTCTATATTATTACCTTAGCGGTGATAGATAGGTGAGACCCTTACCACACAACAGTATTGTAGTAAGTTTTATTGTGTCCGCGTAGAGAGGGTACCGTATGTAACGTAAATACTAGAACACTGTAATACTAAATAAAGATCCGAGCTGTAGTTGAATGTCCTATTACTATCTACGCTTACTTGAACAAAAATCTTGTTTAATAAATTATGAGAAACTGATACAAACTTCCGATTTTCAGTGTTACTATATTATTCGAATTATAAGTTTTTCTAAATTTACGTTGACCTTTCAATAAGATAACAATCGCAAATAGTTGTAAAAAGAGAAACTTCTAGAAAGTTAACCGGTCTTTTTTCGCACTGCGACAAGTACAACAGGCTTGGCTTTCGTATGGAAATAAAAACGATTGTATATGGATAAACTGCTGAACTAAACCTTAACTTCTAAACAAACGTATCGATGTACTACTTTGTATTATGCTACGTTTAAAAAGTCGTTACTGCAATAATAGCTGAAACCTTTTAACCTACTTTTACATATACATACAAAACGGTTTCTTTAAATACTGCTTACTTTTACTGTAACACTGTTAAATTGGCAAATGTATAAATATCTATAATTAATAATGTTTATTATTTATTCGATCTTTTATCAAAGATGAGCCCAATGATGAAATAGGTATCGATTTGTAAAGCTAACACACAGCATTGTAGTATAGAAGGTTTTGGAATGGTATAGGTAATTTTTTTCCATGGAGATCTAACACTTGATAATTTCATATGTGTACTAATAATGTTACGTTAAATTGTACTCGCCCATAAAACTCGCGCTGTACGATTTACAATGTTTTCGTTATTCTATTATGGTATACTATACTCTTAATGCCATCATAAATAAACTGTACACTGAGCGTGTTTATGTTTAACCTCATTCAACTAACCCGAGCCGTTACCAAATTTACTTTAATGTAATATTTACGAGAGATTTTTTTCATTTACAGTCTAAAAAGTATGATTTTTAGAAGACCACGGTCTAAATTATGTGAACAACTATAACTAATTGTCTATATGAAATAATAAACAGAATTGTATAACTTTTATAACACAAACATGTTACTAAAACTTCGCGTTCGAAATTGTCCAAATATTCTTTATCGGCCCACATGGGTTGCGTGACCCACTGACCGTTGGATCCAAGAACAGATTACCAAAACTCGTATTTAACCTGTAAACACTTGCTAATGGTTTGTATGTTTTATACTTTAGGCTAACGTTATCACGAGTGTTGTTTTAACCAATAAAAGTTAACAGTTTTTCATACTGACAATCGCTTAGCACATACATACATATATATCACGCCTCGTTCCCAGTGGGGTAGGCAGAGACCACCTCTCTCCACCTGCTACGATCCTGGCACACCTCTCTCGCTTCCTCAACTTTCATAAGCGTCTTCATGCACGCTCGTCTGTTGTTCATATCTTTATAATAGTGGACCGACGATCTGGTGAGAATCGCCGGAACCCACTGGATGCGAGCAACGCGGGACCGATCGACGTGGAGATCTTTGTGGAAGGCATAAGTCTAACCATGGACGTCTATCGGCTGGTGATGATGATGATAACTTGAAGAAGATAGTCTATAAATCTAGAGGCAATATGGGCTAAGATTTATATCTAAATTGAAGTAGTAACTAACAAATCATTCGTTATCAACCTCCATTGACTTAATGTGCACTTGACAGATGTTTTGAATCAAATAAATGTAAATGTAATTCTGTTAAACTCGTAGTATCCCATTAATTAAATCACAATGTATGTTGGTGTGTTTTCTTTGAGTGAAAGAATAAATTATATAACAGATATTCCTATTGATATGATTTGTATGTTATCATTTGATAGCATGATTAACAAATCTTCAGTTATTGCATTAAGATAAATTTATGATTCTTATTCACATGTATTGAAACTAATAATAACATATTTAATATTAAAAGATCTATTATCAATATGTCTGCATGACAGGTTAATAGATTTTTGGAATTCTGAGAAAGATATGAAAGGGCTTTGGATATAAAGGGTTTTTTTTTATCCTTCAACGTGTATCTGAAATCGCACAATAAGTATAAAAACTGAATTTATAGCTATTTTCACGATCAAATGATAAACTGTCATAAAATTAGCAACATAGTGTTAGATGTAACGGTGGTGAACTGTTATAAATGCGAGAAATAACGAACGTTAAAACTGTAAAATCGAAAATAGCGTGGATTACGTTTGGGTCTAATCTGTGTGTGGGTTTATTTATGTGAAAACTTTGTATACCCTCAATTTCATATAATGTTAAATAACAACAAAGTTGAAGATGGTGAACTGTGCACTTGAATACTCAGGCCATCACAAGTTTATATCTGTTACACAACAACGCTATAGCAGCTGATTTACAAGATCAGAATGGTATCCAGACGGGTTCAAAAAGATACCACCATCCATACTCTACTACGTGTGACCCCTCCATGTCACAAAGCGAACATCCAGCGCACCATGGCATAGAAAAAATTATATCGAACAATAGTAATAATTGCACGATGTTTCTTATGACCTTGGATATCTTTATGTGCCGCCTCCGTGTGTTATAAATAAATTGTTCTAGATATTACTATGTCCTCACCCGACTATATTATGAAAGCATTGTCACATTAACGAAGACGTTAAGATTTGCAAGAACTATAAAAATTTTATACGATGACTACAAATAAAACATTATATGTCGCTGATAAATAACATGTTATAAGAGTTGTGACAAATGAGTCGGAATCTGTAATATTTGGTTACCTACTAATGAAGATCAAATTTGCACAAGGAAAATGAATTTAGAAATTAATCAATGCGGCTTATACTACGCTATCAACTTCAACATCGCCTGTTATATGTATTTGTTATTTATAAGATGTGAAACAAAAAATCTACAATAAAAGTCGTGAGGAAAATATATAAGTATTTATTAATCACTATGACCTTTTGTATCATAGTTATGAATTGATCGGAGCGATTTAGAATATAAAATAAATGATCCCGAAGTACATATAAAAATAAGAAACGGCATCAAATCGCATCAAATTTCCTTATAATGTCCACTAAGATTACCATCTATTTCTGTTAGTATGGATGATAATGTATCCCGAACGATGCGGTATAACTTTAAAATCTTTGTATATGTTTTCCCTAGGATTATATAAAGGACTTTCAAATTTAACACAACTATGTCCAGCTGTGAACGTCTATCGGCCGATAATGATGATTTCAAACATAACCATCCCAACAGATTTATTTGATTACTTGCCGAGATGATTGCACAGTATTGGTCGTGGATTTTGTGAAATATCAATATTAAACTAGGTTACGCGAGACTTGTGTTGAAATTAATATATCATATAATATCAGATTTTTGTAACACAGCTAAACGTAGAGTTCATCTGTTAGTAAACATTACATAATTTGGTATAATTGTTGTGATTGCACTTGCACTGTATATGGCAGACCAAGAAGTATATATCTATCAATCAATCAATCTCTTGGGTTAATGGCGTTTCCTTATAGATTAGATAATTCTATAGTCTTGTTACAATGTCACATACCTGACTGTGCACTTTTTGAATAATTTGAATAAAGATTGTCCATTTTAGGAAATTATAATTCTCTTAGGTGCCATCAAGGGTTCCTGCACAACAACTTATGGGATCCAGGCCAACCTCACTTGCTCGTGCTGCACCCTGCTAATCAATATACGAGGCTCTGGCTTTCACAAACTCGCATTAGGCGAGCGTGGTGGGAAATAGCCTAAATCCCTACCCGATCGATGTGAGAATCTCTGTAGGAGACCTTTGTCCAACTGTGGACGTCGATCGGCTGATGATAGGTGTTGTTTTATACCTTCAATAAGAACTATATAACCAAATGGCGTGCATGTGAATCTAGTTTGAAACGTAAGAATATAAGATCAGAATTATTTCTATATTGGAATTTCCTCAAAGATCATGGTTGTTCATTGAATTATTTTTTGACCTTAATAACCGACATCAACATTATCTTCATTGTTATCTACTAAATACTACTGCTTATCTGTTTCTTCATTCTCAGTCATATAGGGTGCTAGGCTTTCAAGAAGACTTGGTAGTATTTGACTATGAAATATTTCGATATTATGAGAAATTTTACAAAATAGTTTCAAAACGAACAATCAGGAAATAAAAATAATGCAAGAATACTAATGAGAAATAAATTTATATGGAGAAAACCTTGAACCGGTTACATCTAAAAAGTAATATTTCTGCTGTCTGTTCCGTTGAAAGTTAGACTGTTAACATGTTTGAATAATTTAATTACTTATTATTACCATAATCACATGCCCAGTAGATAATTGGACACCTGCTTCAGCAAGCGTCGAGAATCGCCAGAGTACCCGTGTTTAGTATAAGACCAATACGTTGGTAAAGGTTCCAAGATTCTCACAATATTTCTGTTTCAATTTACTTGCTCTTAGGAGGTGTAAGGGGTCCCAGTCACCCACCCGTGATGCACCTAGCTAATTAGCAAACGAAACCCTGGCTCCCACTAAGGTATATATTGGCTGAAATCCCCCATATCTTTGGAGTGGCCTATATTCGGCGGTGGATGTATATATATCGGTTGATGATGATTATTCTCTAGTAGCTTTTCAATACAGCTCATCGTAGCATACTAAAAGGAAAAATCCTAAACAAGAACTTTTTGCTATTCTTCTATTATTAACAAAATCTATTGTTTTAATAATAACAAAGATTACTTCAGTTTAGACGATGTAAATAACTTGTTTGACTATTATGTCACTTTTTTGTTTGTGCAAATTCCGGAATCGTATAAAGTGGATTTTTTAACATAGATTGTTTGAGAAAACTTCACATTTTAGATATAATTATAATTATTTACGTTTAAGTTCATACTTTAAATAACAGCTCTTTTCCCTGTTTGCATTCTTTAGCAGTAGCTCGCTGGCCTAATGGTTAGAGCGTGCGGCTTTCAATCCGAAGGTCGCGGGTTCGAACCTCGGCATGTACCGATGACTTAATATTTAAGTTATGTAAATTTGTGAACTTTTGTTACAACAGCGAGATACAAACTGTGAAGGAAAACATCGTGAGGAAACCCGCACACTGAAATCATCTTTGTGTATGTGTGTGTATGTAGTGGTCCCAATAAAAGTGGCAACAGGCTCGCCCCCTGTTACATGGGACCTAATCTGACCACATCTGGCGAAATGTGGGTGTTTATTCACATCTGCCTACCCCCACTGGGAAAAAGGCGTGATAATATAAAAAAATTCTTTAGCCTTAATTGTTCAGCGTAAAGTAAGATAACCTTTGAATGTTTGATATGAAATTTAAGTTAATTATAAAATTATCTAATGTGTTTTCTATTACACCATAATTGATACAATATTACCTTCTTGCTGCAACCTTAAAATGAATAATGCTAATATTTTCAGATAGTAAAACTTATTTGTTTTTTACTGAAAATTTAGGGTTGCTAAACATTTCGTTAGAAAGGATGTTTATTTTATGAAAAGTATAATGTACCGTAAAAATCTCTTAAAGAAAAGCATAACGTTGGTTTCCTTTATTATATTATTTATATGAAAAACGACGAGACGAGCAAGACGCTCATCTGACGATAAGTGATACGATACGCTATCCTATAACAACGTAAGTCTAGTTAGGATGATGTACACTGCAACACATTGGTCTCTTTGCTTTCAAACATAAGATATTAATTAAACAATAAGGAAGATAAATTTTAATTATGATAGGTATGGTAATAAGCAAATATTTCTATGTTAAAAATAATGAATAGACGTATACTTCACACTTTATATGTAATATTTTAATTCGAAAAATAAGCATGATTCAAGTTTTAAGTATGTCATCATATTCCTTTGCTTCCGTTTCCGTTTATGGAACATACACAGGTCAACAGAGATTAAACGTTGGCAAATATTTTTAGCATTTTTTTAAGTAAACTAAATAATATAAAAATATAGTTTAAATATTTGGCTTGTAGATATTAGTTAACTTGCGGTCTTTAAGGTCGCATGGACGGCACAACTTACGAAAATGTTTAATGAACCTTGGAATTAAATCATTTTAGCATGATTTTTAAGTTTCCGGATCTAAGAAATAATGATTTATTACTTATGTAGACCAAGTTAGTTTATGTTTAGTGGTATGAACATCTGTCTAATTTCCTAACACTGTCTATTATGAGGTAAGATTTAATAAAATTTTACAATACTATGAAATAAGTTTTCCTCACTGTAGGCTTCTCAAGAAAGTACCACCGAAAAGCAGCAATTATTTTTTCCGCTATAAAGTAAATTACAGTAGTTCCGGTTTGAACGCCGTCGTAGCAATGGAAATTACTAGTAACGGTGCGACGTTTTACGTTATAGATTGAAACTACATTGTTGTCGTATAAGTAGTAGATGAACGTCTCTACGAGTTCAGGTATTTAATGTTGAGCTAGTTTTAAATCTAAACCTCGGTAATATATATATGTGGATACAATATATAAATGTGGGCACAAGATTTCTTTTCACTGTACAGTATAGGTATGTACCAGCGGTTACCACAACGTGCATTAAGTAATTAAAAGGGTCGTAAAACATAATTATTTCAAGTTATATTATACTCATAAATGCAGTAGTTATAAATAAATTATTACTTCAGCTTTATTAAACTTGTAGGTTACCGAGTATATTTACATCAGGGAAAATAGTTTCTTAACAATATCAATTCATTTAAGTTAAAAGTTTATATGAGGGTGTACTTTCATGATCTGGAAAGCAAACCAGATTAGAATATCATAAAAAGAAGAAAATAGAATATATTATATCCGCCTAAAATAGTTATGGGTTTTGTTTTTATTCGAAAAAGCGATGGGACGAGCGAGACCTTCACCTGATGGTAACTAATACGTTAGCTCATTAGAAAGTGGCACCAGTAAGGATGATATACACTTCCCCACATTTTGCTCGTCGCCTTTATATATGTTGGTAAGGGTCTTAACCTCCGTAATTTCACTTGCTACAAACCGGATCACAATAACATTTGTATGTTTAGAAAATAATAAACATCTCGCTGGTCTAACGGTTGGAGCGTGCAGCCTTCATTTACATTACATATATAGTATATTTATATATGATATTATACATTATATATAGCACATTTGTGAACTTTAGGATAAACAGCGTAATACAAACGGTGAAGGAAAACATCGTGAGGAAACCTGCACATGAATTAGAATTTATTCTAGTGGCTGTGGCTCAGCGCTCTAATATTGATGGTAGACCTGTACCCCAACAGTATGAGCATAAATTGACTGCTATGTAATAAACATCCGTGAGTTACTAATTAAGTAGATAATCCACTTTTAAAATTATATGCACGTTACACTATTGAAAAACAGGCGTATTAAACATAATGGTGGAGTGTTCTTAGAAGGTCAGTGATAAGCAAATATTATTTGCGTCATTTCTCTAGTCATGATCTTGAAGACGTAAGCTCTTTGTTGGTTTTAGTTGCGTAGTATTTAAAAAGCGCTTAACATTAAAATATAATACATCGGCCTTACATTACAATCAAAACATAATTTGTTGTTCTGTATTGAATAAATATAATATATCATCATAATGATGATGATTGAATAAACATAACACATTTAATAATACGTTTTTTTTTTAATAACATGACTATGCGGCGTGTTGGGACACAAGCCTACCCTCAATATGAGGGCGATGGGACCACGAGGGTACAATGCGGATTGGTGACTTCACAACACACCTCAGAATAAATTCTAAGTCATGTACAGGTTTTCTCAGGATGTTTTCCTTCAACGTTTGTACTTCGCTGTTATTACTAAAGTTCACAAATGTACAAAACTTAAACATTAAAGTCATCGGTATCTGCCAAGATTCCAACCCGTGACTTCGGAATGAACGCATGACGCTGTAACCATTAGACCAGCGAGCTACGTTTAATATATGTGAGTTTTCTATACAATTATTAGTAAAACAGTAGTGGGCAATCATTACTGTGTTCGGTTTGCAGAACGTTGTAGCTGGTGAAATTAATGGAGTAACGAGACTTGACCGTCTCAAGGCGACGAGCAACAATCCGGTAATGTGTATACCATTGGAACTAGCGCCACATTGTTATGGGCAGCCATATTACTTACCATCAAGTGAAGGGCTCACACATTGCGTCGCTTCATATAATATAAAAAAGTACATATTACCCATTTTTTTTTTTTAAGTTTCTGTGATGAACCGTGTTTGCCCAAATGCCATGGTTCTTACAGATTGATAACCGTAACAGCAATGCTGTGATGACACTAAATTTACATAATAAATATGATGAGGAGTATTAAGGTAACCCTGTTTAAAAAGACCTTAACACCACATGTGACCCTGGAATCATACCATTGACCTTCATTTTACGCAAGTTGTTGTTTGCATGAAGAAATTTAACTTCTGTATGACAGATCTAGTGATTGGTAGTACGAAGATCACTATAAACAAGAAGCTCGTACGATTTTTTTGCCACCATAATAGTAAAAAAAGGAATCTGATCTTATAAACATGTTTATTTATAAGAAGTGTTTGCCTTGGCTAAAAGTTCAGTCTTGTTGACATTACACAGAAACGTTGGTGGTTGGTATGTAAAGAATTTTACTTGAATAGAGGGTTGAAAATTTTCGTGCTATTTCACAAGCTTCTTCATCATCATGCTTTCAACCGTTGGACGTCCACTGCTGGATATATTGTAATGTGTACCACAGAGCACGGTTTTACGCGGTTTGAATTCATTGGCTCCCGCGCGCTCTTTTTCTTCATTACTATACAATATTATATAATATATACAACAAAAAATATTCTGGCATATTTTAATAGGCAAGATAAAGTCAACTGTCTCCGGTTGAACCAGTTTTAAAGTGTATAATATTACAGCTTTTATGTATTTAAATATATCAGAAAATTACAAAATAAAGTGTGGATGGATTGTGTGAATAACGATATGTGCCAGAAGAGTGTGAATTCGGATATGACGGCTGATAGAGGGATATGGAAGAGAAGCACATACTGTGCCGACCCCACATAGCTGGGAAAAGGGCAGGAGAAAGAAAGAGAAGAAGAGAAGAATCGAAAATCCATATCAGTTGTCCCTAAACTTTTATGTCCCTTATTCAGAAAAAAATATGTATTAATCAGCGCCTCAGCAAATTAATTTTGTTTTAATTTATAATAACAATTAATAGTAAATATATGTCTATTAACGTTTCTAACAGAAACGACGACTAATTTGTTCAAAGAAAAATTAAGTATTATTATAGAATCGTAATACATAAATGATTTTTTCTAAATCTTCTCTTCTATCTTTTGTAGTATCACCGCCCCATTACAGTTATTCATCATCTCTCAACCCACTTGCAGTATCTCCCACGGCGGTTGCGTTTATTTTGAGAATCAATGATTTATATTTAAGCTCGAGAATGTCTTAAACCAACGCTCGCCAAACTCTTTGACCTCACGGACCAGTAAATTCACAACACAAATCCCACCACCACAAATAGGATTTTTCATGTTTAAATATATATAAGACGCTTATGAAAGTGGAGGAAGCGAGAGAGGTGTGCCAGGATCGTAGCAGGTGGAGAGAGGTGGTCTCTGCCTACCCCACTGGGAACAATGCGTGATATATATATGTATGTAAATATATATATATATATAAAAAAATGTCATCTAACAAATAAAATGTATCCAGTTAACAAAATTAAACTTAATTGTAACCAAATGATGAAAGCTGTATCTATAGATCATAATGAAACGGTTTTATTATAAATTGAATTACGTTTCAATGCACCTTCAAAACATAACGTGATAAGTGACCAGCGAACCGTTTTCTGATGAACTGTTCGACATGATGCCCACGGCCTTATTTCATCATCCCACTGCTAGCCATCGGCAGGGAATTCATACTCACATTCTTAAACCGCAGTGGTCACGTACGGTCCGGTTTCAGAGATGTTTTCGTCCGAGAACACTCAAATAGTGGAACGAGTTACCTGTCGAAATTTTCCCAAGGAGCTGCAATATGAAGTTCTTCAAAAAGGGCGTGACTAGGTTACTGCAGAGTCGGCAACACGCAGTGATACCTCTGGTGTTACTGACGGTTATAGGCTTCGGTGACAGCTCAACATTAGGCTGGCCAAAAGCCTGTTTTTCACTTAAGCGTTATAAAAAAAAGACATTTTCACGCAGACCACCTGCTAGGGAATTACTATTTAAAACCTTATTAGGTAAAATCTATTTTTATTTTAAGGGTATCAAAGCTGGCTAAATAGTTCAAACCACCTTCGTATCCTGAAATCATATTTATGGGTCTTAAGGTCAAATCACTTAGACTTGCGACTGTCTTATGCTTCAGGTCTTAAGGTCAAATCACCTAGTCTTGCGACTGTCTTATGCTTTGGGCCCTGATGAAGTGAGCTTCAAAAATTTAACTGTCTTGTCTTCTATTACTGTTAAGCAAGACAGTTGTATATTTACCAGTTACTGTACAGAGGGTTTTGATAAATAACCATTGAAAGTTAATCCTTTGTGGTCAACATTTAACCTTTTAAGACATTCAACCATCGTTACGTTAGATTTAAATTATATTATATATCATACACTTGTTTCAAATTGGTCTAATTATGTTGCTAATGTTATTTTAATAATAAGATTATTACCGTTCACGAATAGAAGGTTAAGTTTTCTAAGTATCATTTATTATTTAAGTTATTACCATTGCCGTACAAAAACATAAGTTGAATAGATGGGTTAAACATGAATTATTTATACAGGTATATATGAATTTAAATGTCCGATTGTAATATTAAAGTACTATAATTACACTATAATAAATGTAGGATCAGATAAGACGTGCGTTTTCCTTTTAACCAATAATATAGTAAGAACGATAAAATATGTATACAATATCCAATTAATGTCTGTACGGTGCAATTAGTAAATATGATCCTTTTGCTAATGAATAACTAATATATAATCAATCATGACACGGTGAACATCATTTAACTCATGTAGGAATAAAACTAAACTTCTAATGTTGCGGTAATCTTATTGATACTGATGCTCAATATGTCTTTGTTAGTGGAGACTGTCTAGATACCATTCAGCTTCCGTCACAAAGCAATAATAAGCAAACGGTGTCCCCATTCCCAGGATACTGCAGCTGTTTAAATTACTATTGTACAGAGAGAGAGACTTTTTCTGTTACAAAACCACGTGCGAATGCTGTGTGAACATCCCATTGATAAGATTCTCAAGTCAACTTTACTATCGTTGCATAAAAAATTTATTGATAGATGAACATTTCACATTGAAGATTTTGTAGAGAAATTACTAATGAGACTTAATATCTTGTCTCAAGGCGAATACAATGTGATGCTGAGTATATTACCCTAACTGTCCTGTTATGGGTGGCCTTATCAAGTGAATGTCTTCTTCGTCACGACGCCGCCTCAAATAAAAAAAAATATATTAATATCAATGCTGAATCGTACAAATGTTTACTACTTTAATTTTATTAACAGTTTTAAACATTGTAGTAGCTACTGTCTCGCCTCTTTGTATTACGATGATCCAGTTAGTAGATACAATTGTATACTTCGTAGCGACTCGTTCGCCGATGACAATGTACACTTTTTTCTTATGATGGAATTTGCACCGCTAGTTTTATTGACAACCATAGCAGCTAGGATTGAGCCGTATTTATAACATATAAATCACAAGTATTCGACGATAACAGATAACTGTTTTTCTTGCGATGTCATTATATCTGTTAAAAATATCATTTATAATTCACCTTATTCAAGTAATTCAATCACTATCAACAACCAACATTTTAGTATTCGATAACAGTCACTAACATAGCTTCAATTAACAGAAGAGCTAATAAAAAAAATTAACAACTATTCTCGTAGTTGTCTTTTGTATATTAGGGGACCGGAAAGTAATGTCGTTTTCTTACGCTAAATACAAACGCATACATTTTAACGAGTCTTTATTTTTAATCAATGATGTATTCCCCATCATTGTCAATAACCTTTGCCATCTAGTGAGTAAATTTTCAATCCCTGATCGATAAAAAATTAATTGGTTTTCGGCAAAATATCTAGAGATGGCATTTTGGATATCATCCAAATTTGCAAATGTTTTGCCACTTAAAAGTGTTGCAGCGCTCGGAATAAGTGGAAATCCGATGGTGCAACATCGGGCGAATATGGTGGATGAGGCAGCACCTCCCACCCCAATTCATTAATTTTTCTAGAGTTCGCCTTGCGCAGTGCGGTCTTGCATTGTCATGTTGGAGAATGACGCCTTTTCGGTTGACAATCGCTGGCCACTTTTCAATTAAAGATTGATTGACTCGCTGCAATTGTTCGCTGTAGAGGTCTGCAGTAACAGTTTCTCCAGGTTTCAGTAATTCAAAATGAACAATGCCGCGAATACTCCACCAAACACACAAAAGCGCTTTTTGGGGTGTAAACCTGGCTTAGCAGTACTCCGAGGGATTTCATTTGGAGAGAGCCACTGCCTTTTGCGTTTTGGGTTATCATACAGGACCCATTTCTCATCTCCTGTGATCAAGCGATCAAAAACGCTTCTGTGTTGTGTCGTTGAAGCAATAAGTTGCATGTGATTGATCGGTTAGCCTTATTCTGTTCGGACAGATTATGCGGGACCCAAACACCTGCTCTGCTTACTTTTCCAATCTGCTTCAAATGTTCTTGGATGGTCGACCAAGGTTTGTTGAGACTGTTTGACAATTCCTCGATCGTCTGACACGGATTTGCTTCCACTTCCGCCCTTAACACGTCGTTGTCTAACGCTGATGGTCTTCCTGATCGATACGAGTCGGAAAGATCAAAATTACCCGATTTGAACTTGGAAAACCACCTTTGGCATTTACGAATGTCCAGTGCATTTGGATAAACATCGCAAATGTTTTTGGTAGCAACTGTTGCGTTATTTCCCTTGCGAAACTCAAAGAGCATGCAATGCCGGATGTGTACCTCTTCTGGTATTTGGCTGGCCATTTTACCCAAAATTACAAAAAATTTTAATTCAATTGTCTATAAGTAAAGAAATCACTATAACCTCACAATGTCTTTGGTACGCCTCTGAACAAAACAATGAGCTGACAAATGACAATCAAGTATTGGCATGCGCAGAAACGACATTACTTTCCGGTCCCCCTATTAATATTGTCATAAGCTAAAACAAGACACACTTAGTATTTATTTGAAATAAACCAAAATTATAGTAGGTCGTATCATTAGAAGAAATCTTTGGAAAGCGAATTCTTAATTAGATCGTGTTATCTTTCATTTGGTTGATTAATCTATCACCCTCGCACCTATTTAATAGACTGTTGTTATAACGAGAAGCACCTAGTATTATAACATTTGTTATTTAATAACAAAAACTGGTAACTGTTATTATTGACCACATCTTGCGAAATGTGGGTGTTTATTCACCTCTGCCTACCCCTACTGGGAAAAAGGCGTGACAATATAAAAAAAAATATATAAATATTATTGGGTAACAGTAATAACAAATATTATGTTTGTTCTCATATAACCCACGTCTAATAGCAGCTTCATCGGATTCAAGGCTCGCACATCTAGTATCCGCGAGCTAAAATAAAAAGAAAGAAAAGAAAAAAAAAAAAGAAAATTAAACTAAAAGTTTAAACAACCGTAATAACACAAGAACCAAAACGACAATGTATATAAAGATATACGATCCTTATATATATGGTGCTATAATAAACGATAGCGTGAATTATTGTTCATGGTGGCGCCATCTGTTGTTTTGTTTGAAAATTTCTTGTCACAGCATCAAATAAGTGATACAAATAAGAAAACGTCTTTAAGGAAAACTTATCTAGAATGTGTTTATATTTTTTTATCCATAAAAACACCTTGCTTTAATGCGGTTACCTTACTAGGTCACGATCACCACATGTGGTGTACGGACTTCTATATAATTCAATGCCACTCTTATTAAGGATACGGGAAGCTTTTAAATTGTGTATTATATGTCGTTCAAGTATTTCACAATATATGCGGAAAATATTACAGGTTTTATCGCAATAATGCTGTTCATTTAATGGTTCTACATTATCATATCATACTATATATTCATATAATTCAACATAAAAAATTATGCCTGAATATAGTATTATATGTTTTCAACTTTTAAATAACTAACACTTACAATAAAGCAGATATTTTCTGATCTTTTGTGTGATGAAGATGTTATATCACTGATTATGGAGCTATTTTATACCATCCCAATTTACGTTAAATTGCAAGGAGCACATTTTACTGGTCTCTGTTGCTGGAACTCATCTGGGTATCTCCCATGCTATCATCCGATCTCCCATCTAGGTAGGCTCCTATGTCTGCCTCCAAACAAAATGTGCAAACATAAGGATTCTCGCACAACTCACAGGATCCATGCCAAACTCTCTCGTGGTCCACCCTGCTAATCAACAAATGATGCTGTGGCTCCCAACAACCTGCATTGGGCCAGCGTGGTGAGTAATGGCCCTAATCTCACCACATGATCTCCTATCCGATTGATGTGTAAATCGTTGAGGGAGGCCTATGTAGAGTAGTGGACGTCTATTAGCTGATGATGAAGAATAATGAGTTCCAGTTTGAATGGCATTAAAGCTATTTTTATTACTGAGGTAACGAGACTTAACATCTTGTCTCAGGGCAAAGAACGCAATGTGGTTTTTTGTATCACATCCTAACTAGCGCCACGTTGCTATGTGCGGGCATATTAATTACCATAAGGTAAACGACCCACTTGTCTCGTCTTTTAATTGTATTTTAAAAAAAAACAATTTCGTGTTAATAAGATAAATAAAACGGCATAACAAACTATAATACGAGAGTCTTATCAAAAGTCTGATTACCAAAAACTCCGTGATAAATACGGACTAGCTACCCGTTACCAACAAATAAACGATACAAGTAACAACAAATAAACAACTTTTTTGTAAACTCCAAATGTAAAATTTCCACTCAAAGGAGGTCAACATCCTTGCGATAATAAAGCCCTGTCATCTTCACCTTTTTTTAAGGGTACCGACAAAAACATAAATACGGCAAAGTCTTCCATTATTATACCTGAAACATTTACACATGATGGATGAGCTTTCAATTCGGAGGATAACACTATATAAACGAACAGATTACAGATTTTTTTAGATAGAAGATATCATTAATCTTAAGCAAACAATACCTTAATATATAATGGTTATAAAAAAATAATTTAATTTACTAAACATTTAATTATAGTTGTTTGGAAGCTTAAACATCATCATCATCAGCCGATAGACGTTCATTGCTGAACATAGGCCTCCCCCAACGATTTACACATCAATCGGATCGATCATGTGGTGGGATTTGGGCCATTACTCACCACGCTGGCCCAATGCAGGTTGGTGGGGGCCACAGCATCATTTGTTGATTAGCAGGGTGGACCACGAGTGAGTTTGGCATGGATCCTGTGAGTTGTGCGAGAATCCTTACATTCTACGTCTCTCTTCCCTAAACTTGAACATATTTATAGTCAAAGGCAAAGATCATCACCGATATTAATACCGGGTCTATACACATTTTGTTTTAATCTGTGGATTTAACGTGATATTGAGAGATATCCTAATAAAGTGTTCCGTATAATGTATATGGTTATTAAAGTGAATAATTCATATGAAATCCGTAGATTATTGCTATTTAAATGTCCATTAGCATATCTAATTTAAAATAACAGCGATGTAACATCGTGTAAAAGATCGCATGAAAATAAAATCTTTAATATTAAATATCCAGTGTCCGTTAGTCAATTGGCCAACTTTCGCTGAAGCCAACGAACTGCAAGAATGTCGCCTCGTCTCGGTAACGAGTATTATGAAGCGCGTATAAAACGGCTTTCATGTAAATATGTTTATATGTTAACAAAGTAAAACAGTGTACTTATGTAATAAGATACAGAGGGACTTAATGCACAGCGTTATAAGCCAAACAACCCTGGGAAACTGAAGAAATTTTGAAGATAGGTTAACTATAAACATAGATACATAAAAATATAATTAATACTTTTATAAAGACACAAAACTATGTCTATGTAAAATACGTCCTCGGCGTGCCCGGCGGTACCAGGAGGCCATGATGATGACTAATATGGAGATCTTTGAGGGAAGCCTATACCCAGCAGTGGACGTCCATGAGACAAAGGAGTGGTTGACGATGCCGTGAACGAAGAATTGTAAAATCGAATACCACGTCGAATGTATTCAAACAAAATGATAAAGATGAAACAATAAATTACAAATTATGCACAACATCCGCAGACAAACAATTGATTAAACGGCATCCGTTTCCAATAAAAAAAAAATGTACAAATGCTTCTTTATAAATATTAATGTGTTCATATTACCTGCTGCAAACTCACATTTTTCATTTTTACAGAAGACATTATCTAAATTGATATGATAGATATAAACTTTACACACTTTAAAAAATTGTTATTTGATCATTTGAATTTTTTTTTTATATTATCACGCCTTTTTCCCAGTAGGGGTAGGCAGAAGTGAATAAACACCCACTTTTCGCCAGATGTGGTCAGATTATGTCCCATGTAACAGGGGGCGAGCCTCTTGCCACTTTACTGGGACCACCACACACACACAAAGATGATGTCAGTGTGCAGGTTTCCTCACGATGTTTTCCTTCACCGTTTGTATCTCGCTGTTGTAATTAAAATTCACAAATGTACATAACTTAAATATTAAGTCATCGGTACATGCCGAGATTCGAATCCACGACCTTCGGAATGAAAGCCTCACGCTCTAACCATTAAGCCAGCGAGCTACTTAATATATACGAAATAATCAATCATTTCCTACACTCACCTAAACATATTTTTTTTTCTAAAAAACCAAACAGCGTCTATGACGTGCATGCTATGAGGCATTTTAGTTATTGCCGTTTATTTTTAATGTAAAATAAAAGCGACATAAACATTTTCCGCGCATGCGTCAAAAGCATGCATAAATCATTATAGCAAATCGATTGTATCACTTATTGAATAGGTATGAATCAGCTTAATATTAAAATTGTAAATACAGCAGAGGAATAACAACCAACAATATAAAAGAAATCTTTAGGAAGTAAAAAAAATAAGTTTCCTTCTCCTCCATATTCTAAAAAGTAAAGTAAAAAGAAAGCTGATATATTCAAACTGTAGAAGTACTTGTATTTATGATTGAAGATACAAAAATTAAAAAAAAAAATCATCGCAATATATTTATGATAGATAAGCCATTCTATCAGTAGGTTCAGTTTAAATCCTCGATCATACAATACTAGTAAGACTTTAAACTGACGGTGAATGACACCAGCATATAACAATGTAGTGTTACTTAGGATGATAATAATACATACATTACATTTTCTTATCGCTTTGGAACTCAAGAACATCACCATAAGTCTCGTTATGCCAATAATTTCACTAAGCAACTGGTACTCGGTAATGTCTGACACACTAATTTTAGATAATATGAAATAGATGCTGCGGTAACACAGACAATACGGGCTGATTGTGGCTAGGTCTCTATAGCCCGAGACGGGCTAGATAGGTCCTCCTCCTTCCGCCAAACAGTAGTGTTTTCAAATATTACTGTGTTCCAGTATAGTTCTGTTGTTATGAGCAGGAGTTTTATTTACCATTAAGTGAACACTATCTTCGTCTCGTCCTTACATTAAATAAAAAAAAACTGTCTCTGGCAACAGGAACCTACATCACCACTCTATTGGTGATATCTATCAAAGAAATGACGGTACGTTGAACACAGATAACATTTAACAGTACATAAATAAAATCAAATCACTTTTACTATTAATACTTGAAAAGCTTTTAAAATTAAAAAGTGGATAACAACTTAAGCAGAAATTTCAGGAATTTGCGTCGAGATATTCATGAGCGGTTAGACAGAAAGATTAATAAAATATCTTCTCGTCCAATATACCGCAGTGTCTCAAGACAAAAGTCTTTGACCAGTGTGTGTTGCCAGTGATGACATACGGAGCAGAGACGTGGCCGCTTACTGTGGGCCTTGTCCGCAAGCTTAAAATTGCTGGGGGGCGATGGAGCGAGATATGCTCGGAGTTTCCTTGCGAGATCGAATCAGAAATGAGGAGATCCGCAGGAGAACCAAGGTCACCGACATAGCTCGAAGGGTCGCCGTCGCAATGGCAATGGGCAGGGCACATAGCTCGCAAAACCGACGGCCGTTGGGGCAGAAAGGTTCTCGAGTGGCGGCCACGTACCGGAAGACGTAGCGTGGGCAGACCCCCCACAAGGTGGACCGACGACCTGGTCAAGGTCGCTGGCAACCATTGGATGCGGGTGGCCCAGGACCGGTCTGAGTGGAAATCTTTGGGGGAGGCCTTTGTCCAGCAGTGGACGTCTTCTGGCAGATTGGATAGAATTGGATTATGCCCGGTGTTCTGATGCGGACTGATGGCGATGAGGATTTTATATAGACGGGATAGATATTATGTGTATTACGTAAAATAGCCGTTATAGAATATTATTTTAACTAATAATGGAAAATCGCTAAACTCATCGCTTGATGATGTAGCGCCGATTCAACTCTATATAATTGCAAACAACCTTGAGATGGCTTTTGATGGCCGTTGGTTATTGCAGCTTTGATTATTTACAATTACTCATTGCACTAGATGTCAGACGAAACAATTAAACCAATTAAAATCAATCGCTTCTAGTTGCCTACAGTTGTGAATAGTTACTGAATAAAAATCACATTTTTTTTTGTTTTAAATTGAGAGGTAAATGATTATGACAATAATTATCTTCCTCGCAGTCTCAAGATCATCATCATTTCAGCCTATTGTCGTCTACTGCTGAACCAGACTAGGTAGGTACGACCGCAGTGAGTATTCCTGCCGTCAAACAGTAATGTGCAAATATTAGTGTTCGGGATTTAAGGGCGCTGTAGCTAGTGTATTTACTGAGGCAGCGAGACTCAACATCTTGTGTTTCAAGCGACGAGCGCAATGTGGTGCAGTATACGTCATTTTAAGTAGCTTCACGTTGTTATAGACAAGCGTATCACTTACCACCGGATGATCGCTCCGCTCGTTTCGTCGCTTAATTGGATAAATAAAATGTTAGACTGATAGGCTCTCCTCCAATTGATTTTAGTTTCACAAGAGCAAGGCTTTAGATTTGTATGGTGATACCGCCACTGATTAGATGTCTACTAAAATGTCACTAATTTTAGTTAGAAAAATAAAGAATCTTAGACGACCTATACCGTTTTTCAATGATTGTCGATGTGGTGGTGCATGGGTACAGTATTTCTATGGTATTACGGTATTTTTTTTTATATCAATAAAGTAAGTAGCTTTTTACTTGTTCATTTAAATTTTTATTTAACAAAAACATTTAAAACCTTTTCTTTGTCCTGTCCGTGTACTTTTGTAAGTACAGATTTATATTTACACCAATACTTACCCTTTCTTTCGCTGAAGATTTAAGGTAAATACTTCAAAGTTATAAAGTACCGTGCAAAAAAAAATGTAGTTTGAAATAATGTACGAAAGTACTAAGTACAGACAATGCAACGTTCGCCAGGCTCAACTGGTGATATGGCAATATTATGCCTTGCTTGGTAATGAACCCGACACATGTTTACACTAAAGGATACTCGACTCTATTTCTCGAAGTCAAACCTAGTTTGATATATAGCAAGAATTGTATGATGCTGCATATTCTATGTATTTCATTAGAATATAATTATAGATAATTTGCTAATTTATGTATAATTAAGTTCAATAAGACAATGATTGACGTTTAGCATATTTATATTACGGTTAGATTTAAATATTTTTTGTCCCATTGAGTTTTTTCTGAAATTACCTTCAATTCTTCCGGTTTCTTACAGGTTTGAATGAAAAATTAAGTCACTTATTATTAATGCTAACCTTTTGTATCCGGATCTCTTATCCTCCGGGTATCCACTCTTCACTTTGGATAAGTACGTCGGGCGAGGCCACTAAGGCATACACAGGACTACTTATTACTATACATTAGTTAAACACATTGTGTTTGTAATATATTTTTTGAGGCTTCGAATAACACCAAACTCCACAATATGTATGTGACCACGGAATCTAAGCAGGGATCCGCCTTATTACAAACCAAGCACTTAGCCACTGTACCACGGAGGGGGCATAGTATTGACGATTAGAGTGCTCAAGTCTCACATTAGCACAGTTGTGCGAAGTGGTTAACTTATGTACTACCTAAACAGTCACATCAATCATCACACTTAATCCTATGCAACAACCGGTGAACATTAAACGTTTCCACACCTCAGCAAACGTTATGAAACAAATCGTTGCTCCAATGATAATAGCTATCCAGGCTGCTGCAAAGTTGAGGTGACGAAGATTACGTTTTAACTAAATAAGTCATGTGTACTCATTATGCCATATTATGTTTACCGCTTAATTACTATGAGCGATATAAATTTAACACAAAGTAACTGACAAAATATAAAATCAAACTTTAAATGTATTTATAAAGACCTTCGTACCCGATCGTACCCTAACCTTCGGATTAGCCAATTAATTGAGAGTTCATTCATAAGTCCAGGAGTAATTAGAACGAATGGACTAAATCATAGAATCTTTTGTGGTATGGCATGTTGTATACGAAATTGACTTTTATACTAACCAACAAAGGAAGCTCTGGCTCCCACCTACCCGCATTAGGCCTGCGTGGTGGAAAATAGCCCAAATCCCCCATATAAACTCCTATATACAACAGCCGCTATGCTGACTGTATGTGGAGAACTTTGAAGGAGGCCTGTGTCCAGCAGTCGACATCTATTGGCTGATGATGATGATGATAGCTATTGCGTGAGATTCTCGTTTTGCAGTAAACATCATTTAATTCAAAACAGAATTTACTGCTGCTACTCTCGTTATTATCTAGTATAAAATTTAAATTCCACTATTATAGTCCGTTGTGAAAATCGAGTAGAACATCTCACCACATTAAATTTCAGGGCCCGTAAAGGGTAAGAGCAGAAGCTTTCCCAATGACCATTATCAATGTTTTACGGTCATCATTCCACGTGCCTTGTATGGCGAACAAATGACCCGTTTGGGAGAAACCTGTTCTTGAAATATTGATTTCCTTACATTGGCTTCTTTGACTGGACACCCAACTACTGGTGATAGGTGTTTGTTACCGGACTCCGTCTAAATATGTACCACCGCAGCTCTTATTTCTGCCGTCAAACAGCAGTGTACAGTCATTACCGTGTTGCGGTTTGAACGTAGCTAGTGAAATTACTCGAGTAGGAAGACTTAACTTGTCTCAATGCAAAGAGCACAATGTGGTCTCGTTTGTCTAGTAGAAAAAAATTATTAGTGAGATCCAAACTCATGCGTCTTCTCGCCTTAAACATGTAATTCCACTGAATTTATACTTTCATCAGAGCTGGTTTCGCTTTTTTATAACCTATTAATTTATTATTCGTAGGCCTAATTAGATTTAAAGAAAAAAGAACAGGAAAATTTAACCACTTAAAAATCAAGGCCTTCCTCACTAATTGGTAATAACGCAAATTGTTATTTAATTACCTCACTCCATTACTATGTAGTTTATTTCGTAATACTAAATTTTATATCATATCTGACTCTGCTTTCGATGTCTTTTTTTTATTACAGAAGTAATAGAAAAAAAAGCTACTTCTAGAATTTATGAAAAAACTAAGAAGTAAGAAATAGACTATATTCTGTAGATACTTCTGGGGAGGAGACAAGGTTAAATGTGATTTTTACCCTCCCGCCCCCGTTGGTCATCTTCAATGCGTTGTGAAATTTCGTGGTATCTCCCGTCTAAAGCATGTTCTGGTGAGGCGTGATACCCTCGTCTACATCCTCGCTTTGGTAAACCAGAACTGAACCACTTTGTACTTGTCCTTCATCCCGGGTTCGCTCAGTTGACAATGAGAGCCTCGCACCTTCAAAATCCACGAATCCGAAAACCTTTTCAACCCTCTACGACAGGCAGAGCTTCATCATCAACCGACAGACGTCCACTGCTGGGTCTAGGCCTCCTCCAACGATCTTCATATTTAAACCTTCACCAGATCGTCGGAACACTTAGTGGGAGGCCTGCCAATACTGCGGGGTGTCTATTCTAGGACCTTGCTACCCCATCGGTCGTCAAACCTTCGGGCGACATGTTAAATACATATACAATAGATAAAAGATATATATGCTTATTTTTATATTTGAAAAAATACTTTCTTTCTAACAATGTTATTATAACATCACATACTTTAATTACTTAATTAATGTACGAGTTTATTGCTTTAATTTACTTTGACTGTGTTAAATAATTATTACTTTCACTTAATAATACTCAAAACAGCGCACACACAGCTTTTGTGCCCACTGGCTATCTGCCCAGTAACAGATAGGGTCCCCGATTCGATTCCTAAGCCAAATGTAGGTGTATAATGTCTGAATACTGTTAGAGTATTTTCGAAGACGCCAGGCTAGGTACGCTACATACGACACTACCTCACAACCACACATTTACAATTTTTACTTTAAAACTATTATATGCATAACAGACGATAAGTAGTAGTTTCAAATATTTCGTATATGGTTGTTGCTGATAATAAATTTAGACAGTATTATAAGCTATAAGTAAAGCTCGCTGGCCTAATTACATGGGACCTAATCTGACCACATCTGGCGAAAAGTGGGTGTTTATTCACCTCTGCCTACCCCTACTGGGAAAAAGGCGTGATAATATATATATATAATAAGTTATAGCAAGTTAAGATTCCGCTCGAGGTTTCCTCATATTATCAGGCAATAAAATATCCATCTAATATAATATATATATAATTTATGTTACTACGTAATTCAATTTTTTTTTGTTTCAATTATGCAAAGTGTTTAACCGCCTACACACTTCTTTAACGTATAAATATAGCGTAAAATCAGTATAATCGATACTAATCAATATGCCACCCGATTCAATAGTATATTATACACCACACTCTTCATCTTCAATGCCAATATCCGGTTTTTTATAATCTTATCCTAAATTTTAGCATACGTCTATACTATTTAGATCAGTATTTGCAAAATGGGATTCGCAAAAAATCTAGATTGTGTATTGTGTACAGCATTAGGCCGGTACTTGAATAATAAAAATATTCATATCATTAGTATTCATGTATTTTCTTCCCTACAAAAACTGTAAGGGATCTATGACTATATATATATAACATAGATTTTCACCTATATACAGACTCATCACTGTATTTCTAGAACCATAAGTCCTAGAGTCTTGAAATTAAGTAGGAATATTATTTTTACCGAGTTTAGGATAGTTAAGAACAGTTTTTACAAAAATTCCGTCCCCAAGGTGAGCTGCAGGGGTATTAATAAGTTGGGGTCCGAAAGGTGGCGAGCTTCTTCCGGGTGGAAGTATTTCTAATAAATTTCAAGTCTACATTTCAAATCTCATTCTATATTAGTGCTAACAAAGCGATGGGGGAACCGCTAGTTATTATATAATGGCCTTATAATGGAGTAAGTTTTATTTTATTTCAGAAACGAAAACCATTCTCAAACAAGTATCGGGCGTGTTCAAGTCGGGCCAGCTGACCGCCATTATGGGCCCCTCCGGCGCCGGAAAATCATCACTTATGAACGCCCTCACCGGTTTCTCGTAAGTACTTAAACTCTTTTACCCCCTCTTTGTGGTTAATATACATTCTTGGAAAAGCCTCCGTTTAGATAATAAAACCTCTTATAAATTATATGGTACCGCTTCTCAGCCCTTGTAATTACTCGACATATAATTTTTTTCTGGCTTCACAATTATAATCCGGAAACACTTAAAACTTGGTATTCTTTTTTTGAATAAAAAAAAAACTATAGTGTCTATATTTCGCAATAACGCATTTTGTGTATGCCGTTATAGTTTTTAATTTACATCTTTTCTGTCTTTTATACAATACAAATAAATAAAGTGAAGTATGTTTCTAATCATCGTCATTAGGTGCCCTCTTCAAACTGAAGTGAACGTCTCTAATATCGAAATAACAAATTTTTACATAACATATATTATAGTTATATAGACTATGTCCAGCAATGGATATCTATCCGCTGATGTTGATCATATACTAAAGTTGAAACTATTAATGTAGTCGTATTTATAAAAAAATACGCAGATCCTATATTAGTTATTATTTTTAAGAATCTTCGCTTTATAACTGTAATTTAACGTAATGATGATATAAACTATAGGTACAAAAATGGTCATTAACTCTATATGTTCTAGTTGTAGGTCTCTGTTGCCGGAGACCGTCTAGGTAGGTACCACCGCGCGCCTATCGTACCCGGCGAACAGTACTGTGCAAACATTACAGTCTTCCGATTTGAAGGCCGCTGTAGATAATTACAGTGGTAACGCGACTCATCATCTTATATCATAAGGCGACGAACATACTAAAATAAAATCCCCATTGATTTTACTAGCAAACACATTACACTTACAGCACATTTCAAACCGGAACATATTCATTCATGCTTCATGAAAATATACTATTGGTTGGTCTGTTGCCTGAGTCTGTCTCTTTAGTGTGTCAACATTACTGTTTTCCGGTTTGAAGGGCGCTATAGCTAGTGTAAACGTGCATCTGGTAGATAGCTTAAGAAATAGTTTGACAACATAAAGGAATTTTAAATACCATCAGTCAAAAAGAATAGCTGAGGATCGATTTGGTTTTCTCAATCTGATCGCCAAACTTCAGTTTGAAGAGGGCACCTGATGATGATCTAGTGCAATTACCGGGGAACTAGACTTAATATCTTATATCTCGAGCACAATATGGTGCAGTGTATATCATCCTAAGTATCACCACATTGTTATAGACACGCGTATGACTTACCATCAGGCGAACGTCCAGCCCGTCTCGTCGCTTTGTTGTATAAGAAAATATTGACTATGACGTAACTACTGATTTAAATTTTTTTTTATCTACATAGCGACCAAACGAGTAAGTTGTTTACGTAAAGGTAAGTGATACGTCCGCCCATTGCAAAGTGATGCAAGTGAGGATACAAAACATACAAGCCATCGCATTGTGTTTGACGCCTTAAGCCCTAAAGGTCTTAAGCCTTGTCGACTCAGCAATTTCACTATCTGCAACACCTTTCAAACCGGAGTAAAGTTACGCTTGCACTGTAATGTTTGGCAATAGTAATGAAAACATCAATTTCTTTATCTAGAATTCTTGTATTTGTAACTCTCATGACAACCAATACATTGTATAATGATATAATAACAATATTTATATATATGAATGGTTTGCTCAGGTAAATAGATGTCGGTTCCGTATACCGCCACATTACCATACACACTTGAACCACCTGAAACACGCCTCGTCTCACTTAAAGCATACTTAAGGTATAGTTTCACATTTTATATGACATTAAGTTATAAACTTCTTTACCTTACCTTTACCTTACAATTAGATAGTTAACTTTATACATCGGTGCCTTTTTATTTATTTTTTATTCTATGAATCGACGAGTCGATCTCCTGACAGTAGGGCGTACAAAATCGGGATCCCAGACGATTTTTGTCCGTTATTAAAAACCGGTATTCATATGAAATACCGGTATTTTGGTATTACATAAGTTGATAAAAATTAAATTTATGCACAATATAAATCTAATTTAAAATAATATTAATTGATTATGAGAAAGTTTTTTTTTAATATAAACAAACAACTTCATTGTATTAAAATCTATATCAGGCACATATATTACATTCAGACACACCGAGCCGCTGGCCTAATGGTTAGAGCGTGCGCCTTTCATTCCGAAGGTCGCGGGTTCGAATGTCGGCATGTACCAATGACTTAATATTTAAGTTATGTACATTTGTGGACTTTAGTTACAACAGCGAGATACAAACGGTGAAGGAAAACATCGTGAGGAAACCCGCACTTGACTTAGAATTTATTCTAAGGTATGTGTGAAGTCACCAACCCGGATTGGGCCAGCGTGGTGAAAATGGCCCAATCGCCCTCATATTGAGGGTGGGCCTTGTGCCCCAGCAGTGGGGACGTAAATGGGCTGTTATTACTACACCGAGCCGAGCACGGCACGGCAGCACCGGCAATGTAAAGCGTTTCTTTATGTTTCACCTCTACTGCCGCTGCCCAATGAATAGGTCTCGTTTATACGAGTACATAGTGTGTAATTTTTTTTATGTATATATAATCACGCCTTTTTCCCAATAGGAGTAGGCAGAGGTGAATGAACACCCACTTTTTGCCAGATGTGGTCAGATTAGGCCCCATGTAACAGGGGGCGAGCCTGTTGCCACTTTATCGGGTCCACCACACACACACACAAAGAGGATGTCAGTGTGCGGGTTTCCTCACGATGTTTTCCTTCACCGTTTTTGTAACTTCGCTGTTGTAACTAAAGTTCACAAATGTACATAACTTAAATATTAAGTCATCAGTACATGCCGACATTCGAACCCGCGACCTTCGGAATGCAAGCTGCACGCTCTAACCATTACGCCAGCGAGCTAAAGTGTGTAAAACAAGTTATTAAATAACTTATATTATATTGTTTAATTTTGCAAATCAGCTGTACTGTTTACAAGTAAACATTATATTTTATATTTACAATTTTTTTTTACATTCAGTCGTACTTGTTTTCTAGTTTTATTTCTGATAATTGAAAAATATCATATTAATCAATATGTACTAGTTGATATATGATACGGTAAGTTTATATTTGGATTAATTTAAGATAAAGTTCAATTAATTTACAAATAATAAAATTAATAAGCATATACTATATAAATATAACTAGTAAATTTTTTATTAATAATACCGGTGTACCGATATTTCAAACATCGAATACCGGTATTCAGATTTTAGTTCGGTATTGTAAGCCCTACCCGCTAGTAAGCGATACCCATGCTTATAACAACGAGGGCGCTAGTTAGGATGATATACACTGTACTTGAGATATATGATACTAGTAAAGGCCCGGCAGTCAACAGAACTGACTTCTGTTCTAGATATATTATTATGAATTGTGATTAAGAACATCTGTGCAAAGGTGTCTGCTATATCAAATTGAATTACCCAGGACAGGCGGCGAGGATGCCCCTATGCCTACTGCTCCACAGGGTTTCCCCCTTCTACTTGCTAAATTGCTCAAAGTGGAGGGCAATGAAGGAAACCACTGGCGGTACATTTGTAAAGAGCCGCCGCTAGTTTTATTTATAAACAATCTTATAATTATTAATTATTGTTGTGGAAATTTAGTAGGCAGCTCGCTGGCCTAATGGTCATAGCGTGTGGCCCTCATTCCGAAGGTCGCGGGTTCGAATCTCTGCACTTACCGATGACTTTAATATTTAAGTTATGTACATTTGTCAACTTTAGTAACAACAGCGAGATACAAACGGTGAAGGACATCGCGAGGAAACCTGCTCATGAATTAGAATTTATTCTAAAGTATGTGTAAAGTCACCAATCCGCATTTGGTCACCGTGGTGACTATGGTCTCATCGCCCTCATATTGAGGGTAGGCCTATGCCCCAGCAGTGGGGACGTAAATATGTTGGTTGTGGAAATTAGTAAAAATGTATGCGTGTATATGAACAGCTGTTATATATTCATCATCACCCGATAGACGTCCACTGCTGGACACAGACTTCCCCCAAAGATCTCGTCGATCGGTCCCGCGTTGCTCGCTGTTTTACATTAAAATCTAATTATTATCAATGTTTAATTGTTATGATAATTGAATTTAACAATGATAATTGCATGCATGGTATCACTGTGTATGGACTGATTGCACTGTCACGCAAGAAACCAATAAGCTATCGGTGCTATAGCAAGTGAAATTGGGATAACGAGATTTGACATCTTGTCTCAGGCGACAAGCGCATTGTGATGATGTCTATTACATCCTAATTAGCTCGCTTATGGGCGAGCGTGTCACTTACCATCAGGTGAACGTCTCGCTGAATTGAAAAAAAAAAAACTTAAAAATTACAAACAATTTAAATTAGGCTGATAGCGCTCTCACGAATAGTGTTCATTAAATAGACCATGATATAGACCATTTGTATACATTGTGATTTCTATTTGTTCACAATACTTTGCGGAATTTAGCAAAGCCATTAAAGAGTTTGCAGCTGTTACATAGTTGTGATACTTATACTTAAGTGTCATGCGGTGTTAAGGTTCATACTCAGACGCTTCTAAGTTTTAATACATGCTGTGGTTACAAAAGGAATACTAATAGTTTTTAGTATTAAAATTTATGGCCTATACATGGTCACTTGTTCGATTATTAATCTACAGTTCTTATCAATGCCAACCACATAATATCCTTATATCATAAAGGAACCTATTAATTAATTTTCCTTGTTTTAGTTTCAACATTAATAAACAACTCGCTTTTATATTAAAGTTAATTTATCCTTACGTTACCTTAAACGTTTACGATGTCTGTCAATATAGATGAGATTTTTTATTCATATATGATAATAGAATTTACCAGTAAATGAAAAAAAAAAATCATAAAAAGCAAATATTCACCTTACCGTCCCAAACAAAACTTGAAATAACTTGCAACCGCGGATATCCGTCAATAACGCAATATTTATGAGGAAGGTGATTATTGAGAAACTGATATTTGTACGTAATTATTACGCAAGATTCGAGTAATTTTATAATTATTTTCTACTAAGAAATATAAGTAAAGTTAAAACTTTCAACGCAGTCATTTTTTAAATGTCCAAAATTAACTATAATTGGTTACTCAAACCGGAACTGTCCTTGTCAGGGAGTACGAACGATAATAACAAATGTATATTATGAAGTATTTTAAATACCAATAAGTAGAGACTTTATTGTTTGTTGATTACTGCCAGTCAGAACACAGCAATGTTGTTATTGCAACAGATTTGGAAGATATTCATACATGTTATTGGAACAGATATAAAAGACAAACGGAAATATTTATAGGTGATAGTGTATCATCAATTCTATAATAATGTAAATTAATCAATCGTCTCTAATGATGAACGTCTATGAACAATAGAAAATGACAAGATTTTATGTTTCATCATCATCAGCAGCTTCTAGACGTCCACTGCTGGACATAAACCTCTCCCAAAGATCTTCTCATCGACTGATCTTGTGCTGCCCGCAAGATCGTCAGGCACAAGATATCGTTTTTTGTAAAGGATCATATTTGGGGATTTTGGGCCTTTTCTCTCCACTCTGGCTCAATGCGGGATGGTGGAAACCAGGGCCACGTTTGTTGATTAGCAAGATGCACCACGAGCAGGTGATGTTGGCTAGGGTCCATAGGGTTGTTGTACAGGACCCGTTACACCCCTAATGTTATAATTAAATTTTCATACTTTATAGCACTCAAGGAATCACGGGCACAATACGAGCCGGAAACAGCGTCTGCGTATTGAAGGACAAAGAAAACTCTCTCCACTCCCTTGCGGCCTACAGAAAAAAGTCCTGTTACATCCTGCAGGACGACAGATTGAACCCGCTGTTTACCGTAGCTGAACTAATGAAGTTTGCTGCCGATATGAAACTTGGCTACACGCTAACGGAAAAACTAAAAAACAGCGTGGTGAGTACAAAATAATACATATATAGAACAGTCTAGCGATGTCACTATACCGGATGCCCTTTATTCATGTAAATGTGCATGGTACACGTACCAAAAATCCGATTAAACTTTTTTTAATCGTCTTTACTCCGACTGATCTTAGTAACAGTTAAACCGGATTTAGGATAGCATAGGCTAATTAAATTATCGTCCACACAGACAACAAAATCATTAGAACCATTTAGATCATAAAAAATCAACATAGTGTATTATTCTTTTACTGTCACGTATTTCAATTGATAAAGAACATTATATGAGGTTTTTTTTTATATAATTAAGTAACGACACGAGCGGTAGCTTCACCTCATTGTAAGTGATATGCCCCGCCCATAACAACGTGGCGCTAGTTGAGATGGTATGCACTGCACCACATTGCGCTCGTCGCCTGAGACATAAGATGTTAAATCTCGTTACCCCAGTAATTATATTAGCTATAGCGCCATTCAAACCAGAACACATTAATGTTAGCACACTACTGTTTCACGGCAGAAACAGGCGCTAGGGCACCTACTTAGACGATCTCCGGCAGCAGAGACCTACTTTTAGCAGCGATAATAACAATATAAATAACCGCCTCTCATGTACACCATCATACAAAAGTCGACTATTTATAACACCTGTCGTAAAATCTTGAACTCTTAAAGTAAATCTATTACTAAACGAACCTGCTTTATAGTAGAGACTCCGGCCACACTTAGCTATTAGTCTTGTTCTCTGTTGCCGGAGATCGACTAAGTAGTTACCACCGCAGCGCCTATTTCTGGTGCCAACATTACTGTGTTCCGGTTTGAAAGGCGCTATCGATAGTGTAATTACAGGGGTAACGAGATTTAATATATTATGTCTCAAAGCGACGAGATTAATGTGGTACTGTGGATACCATCCTAACTAGCGTCAGGTTCATATGGGCGGGGTATCAATTACCATCAGGTGAACGTCTCGCTCGCCCCGTTCTAAGAACATCCACCAACACGATCTTGGTTAGCGTGGTGGGGTTAAACAGCAATGATTACAATGAATCCCTAATGCCTGCAGTGAAAACATGTAGGTTGTTTATTAATTCATTATTACACGGCAAGTTCAACATCTCTCAGGCTCAATAGCAAATACTACAGTAATCGACTGTAAAAAGCCATCAAAGGTCAGTAAACAATAAATTCGCACGATCATTCCGATTGTACATCATTACTATTAACTTACTGTGACAAATATAAACTATTGTACTCTAATTGACTACGTACTATTATTTGCGTTTCACGGGCATTAAACAACGTATTGCATAGTAAATAAGTACTTAAAAGCGTATAACACATACACACAACTACTTTACATTTACCTTACTTAACCTATCGTTTACGTAATTACTACTGGGCTAACGAGACTCGATGTCTTATGTCTGAACACTACTAACACAATGTGGTGCAGTTTATAACATTCTTACTACCACGTTGTCACTTACCATCAGGTGAACGTCACTTTCGTCTCATCGCTTCGTCGAATAAAATAAATATTTAGGTAATAACACCATTCCCAAAAAAACTACCTACAAGAAGGCATGCTTTAGAAAAATGTATATTTTTACTTTAAAGTAGTGTTGGGAGGCCTCACAACAAGGTGGACCGACGATCTGGTGAGAAACCACTGGATGTGGACAACTTGGGAGCGATCGATGTGGAGATTTTTAGGAGAGGCCTATGTCCAGCAGTGGACGTCTATCAGCTAGTGACGATGTTTCTAAAGTTCTGAATCTGAACTGAATCTCACTGGTAATGTACGTCTGCAGGTGGCGGAAATCCTGGACACTCTTGGGTTAACGGGCACAGAGAACACGCGCTGCGGTAACCTGTCCGGCGGTCAGCGGAAACGATTGTCCATAGCCGTGGAGCTAATCGACAACCCCCCAGTCCTCTTCCTGGATGAACCCACGACGTAATAATAATTTTATTTATTTCATTTCGATCATTTACAACCTTGATATGAATATCGACAACGAAGGAATGAATAGATGTGATGGTGAACAAAGAAGGTAGTATGGACGATTTCCTCGCTACAATCCTGCTGCGAAGATTACTCATCAATTGGATATCTGACACTATAGGTTACCAAAAGAGGCTAATCATATATATTGTTATATGCGTGTTTCGATTTGAAATGAAGAAAACAGAAAGACGTGTTAACTATAATTCCATGAATCTTTGTTCTCTTACTTATAAATTATCAGATTTTCTGGTATCGAGAATTAATATCATTCAACTGGTCTCGTTGTTTCGTGTGGTAAAAAAGTCTCACTAATTTTGACTGCACTAATGGCCAATGACCGGTGTCTACTGATTAACCCCTAGTAAATATAAATAACGCAATTATTTTCAGAGGTCTCGACAGCTTAACGTCGAAACAGTGTGTGGAGCTTCTCAAGAACCTTGCGCGTGAGGGTCGAACTATTGTCTGTACTATACATCAACCCTCTGCTTTGCTGTATACCTTGTTCGATCGGGTAAGTGATTGTTTATTTTTTATTGCCTAGCCTGTATTGGAAGTCTACAGGAAATCTTCCATGGCCTCACATAAATTGATGAGATACTTGAAGGAAAACATCGTGAGGAAACTCGCACACTGAAATCATCTTTGTGTGGTGGCCCCAATAAAGTGGCAACAGGCTCGCCCCCTGTTACATGGGACCTAATCTGACCACTTGTCTGTTGTTGAGTGTTAATTCACCTCTGCCTACCCCTACTGGGAAAAAGGCGTGATTATATATAAAAAAAAGTTATTCTTTTCTTAATTAAATTGGACAAGCGTACTATTAGTTATCATAGGATTTTTTTTGGATCATACCAAAACTAAATTTAATGCTAGTCTTTAACCTGTTTATAATTGTTTGTCATAAATCACACCTCTTGTCATTTATTTATTATTCAAATAACACCTCTTGTCAATTATTTATTATACTATTGTATGTTTATTTGCAATAAACATAGCGCAGTCATCGCCGACAACGTTCAACTAAAACTTCACTTTATTATAACTCTGTGGTAAATGTTTTCGTGTTTATCAAAATTTAAATTGTACAGCAATAAATTTTCAAACTTGTCCATTAAATTTAATAGTTACACATCGTATTTTATTTCATGTTTATTAGGCCGAAATGTATACTCATGAAACAGCCTACAAACTGATCCCGTATAATCAATAATTCATAGTAAATCATCGTAATCGTTTGTATGTGTTATTCCTCAATCTCTCAATTTCTTTAATATTAATGAATCATCCACCATTTCAATCATTATCTATGTTTTATGCCATATATAATTAAAAAGGTGTTAAAAATTCCATCAATTGACTAAATATAACAACTCTTCATAATACAGTTCCTGGTGTTAAGCGCCTCCAGCTGTTTTTAAAGGCTGAGCTATATTAAAAATGTCTGTGTATATATAATAGCGCAGTGGAGAGCTACACTCGGAGTTTCTCTGGGCGATGGAATAAGAAATGTTGACATCCGCTGAAGAACTATGGTGGCCGACAAAGCCCAAAGCCTTGCTTGAAGGACCGATGGGTCCGTAAGGTCTTCGATTCGCGCCAGTGTACCGATAAACGTAGTGCTGGGAGGCCTCCCACAAAGTGGACCGACGATCTGATGAGAATCGCGGAAACCCGCTGGATACATGCAACGCAGCACCGATCGATGTGGAGATTGGGGGAGGCCTATGTCCAGCAGTGGACGTCCATCGGCTGAGGATGATATATAATAGTTATTGTTTCCGTTTTGACAGGTATACGTTCTAGCTGAAGGTATGTGCATATACGACGGCACCAGTGCGGACACAGTGCCTTACCTGGCATCAATGGGTCTGCAGTGTCCCAAGTATCACAACCCTGCAGACTATAGTAAGTTTAAAATTTTATCCAAAATTAAAATATAGTTTAATTACTTAACTATCATTTTAGCAATAAACCCAGAAACAGATTAACAAATAATTGTTGTCGATACTTTATATCTAATGAATGTCCTCATTCGTGAATTTTCTAATTACTTTGCTAAATTAAAAATAAACCTTCGTTTTAGTACTTGAAATAGCTAACGCGGAATATGGTAACCTCAACGAACAATTGGCGGCGAGATGTTTGCCGCTTGACGAGCAGGAGGCTACGATCCAGCCAACGACCGGCACTGATAAGGAGCTCAAGTTCTCCTGCGGGAAGATGTCCACCATCATACATCGACCTCACGAAGTTTACAAGTTTAATGTTCTTTTTAAAAGGTGTCTGGTCCAGCAGTATAGAGATTGGGTGAGTTTATTTTTTTTTATATATGTATAGATGCTTTATCATTTCTATTTATATAACGTTGAAACTTTGAAATTACATAATATATCTGTTTGAAGTTTCAATAGTCTCACATTGGCCATCGATCTCGACAGACGGTGACACATCTGAAGGTGTTGCTGCACATGATGATCGGGATTTTAATAGGCCTCCTGTACGAGAAGGCGGGCAGCGACGGCTCCAAGACCATAAACAACCTTGGCTATCTCCTCATATCGGCCGCTTACCTTTGCTACACGTCTATGATGCCGGCCGTGTTGAAGTGTAAGTACTGCTAAAATTCAATCTTTAAATGAGGGCCCTTTACCATAAGAGTCTACATGTCCACTTATCAGGTGCGGTACTGGTCAAGTGCTAGTCTAATATAAGAAATATCTACTATAAAGATTACAAAAAAAACAAGCCACACAACCTGGGAGTGGAACGCCGGAGGCTGCTTGTACGCCGGTACCTTTACCTCAAATATAAACTCTTAAATGACTGAACCGGTTTTAATCTAGATTTTCCTTTTTTTTTATTTGAGGTGACGCACTGTTAATTCACGAGAATGTCTTGTGTCCGTCGACATTGTTTTGGGATTTTATTTTGTTCCTTTTCCTAATATGTTTGCCTTTACAAAAACTTTAATTAGTTTCCTTTACGATTTACAGAGCATCGTATAGTTTCAATTTTGTTTAGGACCATGACGGTCACATTAAGTTTTTGCAAACGAATTGAAATAATTTTTTAAAGCATACAAAATCTGATAAAATCTCTGGATTGTGATTCTCATAATTTGTAAGATTGTGTGGGAAGAAATGAATTTGACCTTCATGCTTCCGCATGTTTAAGACCATAAAGCATTTATAAAGCTAAGTGTTTAGTATATTTGTTGTGAAATATCTGCCCCTAGGACAAAGTGGCTGCCAATTTATCTTCTAACACAGAGGTCCCCTATTCGATTCCTACATTTAATAACGTATAGGTGGTGGGATATTTTGACAACCAGGTCCAACGTATAATATCAATAATATCATATTGAATATATCGCAATTTAATTTCTCCGCAGTCCCATTGGAGTTGGCCGTGCTGAAGAAAGAGAACTTCAATAATTGGTATAACCTCAAGACTTACTACGCGGCGATCCTCGTCACCGGCATACCTATACAGGTAAAAATAAAATCTAGACCTAAATAATAAGTTTATATGAAAAGTAAAATTGCTGTTTTATCTAAAAAAAAGATTTATCCATCATCATCAGCCGGGATACCCACTGCTGGACATAGACCTTCAAAGATCTCCATATTTATAGGGGTTAATATGGAGAGGTTTTAAGCTATTTCCTAACACGCTGGTCCAATGCGTGTTGGTGGTAGCCATAGCCTCATTTGTTGATTAGCAAGGTGCATCAAGAACAGGTGAGGTTGGCTTGGCTTCCGTGAGTTGTTGGACGGGACCCTTTACACCTCCACCCCCGCTTTTGCCCCTCGCCTGTCCCACAGTTGCTGGATTTATTTCTTATTAAGAAATGTAGGTTGTTTTTATGATTTCGTTTTAGATATGCTTTAGCTTCATCTACTCAGCGCCTTCGTACTTCCTGTCGGGGCAACCGTTGGAGCTGTGGCGCTTTGGTATGTTCGTCCTGGCATTGGCTAACGTCACACTGTTGGCCGACGCAATTGGCAATGTCATTGGTTCCTGCCTCAATCCTGTTGTAAGTACGGTGAAAGACTTGTTAGTAATAAATGAATAACAATTTAATTTTACACAAAAACTTACTGGTGGGGTAGGTCTCTCGCGCAGGAGACAGTCTAGGTAGGTAACCACCGCAGCACCTAATGCAGCGGACAAACAGTAATGTGCAAACGTTACTGTGTTTCGGTTTGAAGGGCGCTGTAGCTAGTGTAATTACTAGGGTAACGAAACTCAACATCTTATGTGTCAAGGCGACGAACGCAATGTGGCGCAGTGTATACCATTCTAACTAGCGTTACGTTACGGTCAGGCGTATCACTTATCATGAGGTGAACGTTCCACTTGTCTAGTCGCTTAATGAAATAAAAAAAAATGTCAACAATTTACGATTATGAAGATCTGTAAGGCATAATGTGTTATTATTGTATTTAGTATAAATAACAAAAATGCCTATTTCACGGTATATACCAAGTGATGAAAGTGATACATATTTATATATGTATATTAGAATCATCAGCTGATAGACATCCACTGCTGGACACAAACCTCTCCCAAATCCATATCCAATTCATATGGTGGGATTTGGCCATTTCCCACCATGCTGGCGCAATGAGGATTGCTGAGAGCCAGAGCCTCGTCTGTTGATTAGCAGGTTGGACCACGAGCAAGTGACGTTGGCTTGGTCCCACGAGTTATTGTGCGGAACCCCCCACACATATGTATATACACATACATAAATTGGGACACGTAATATGGCGAAGGAAATATTATAAATAAGTTGATTAATTTAATATCAGCCATAGGTATATCATTTTAATGTTACTAGCCGCTTCTCCGGTAACACAGTTTATAACCAGTTTCTGTTCCGAACCCACATGTTGTGGGCTTTGGTTGATAGAGGGGACTTTTTAAAACCCACCTAACTGACATCACCCTCATGCTGCAAATTTATTGCTATGGGTGTACTGTGTTCCGGGTGCCAACGTATAAGATGGAGATGGTGCTGCCGCATGACAGGTACTAAACTCTGCTGTTGGTTTCAGAACGGCACTTTCTGCGGAGCGATCACAACGTGCGCAATGATCGTGTTCGCCGGCTTCCTGGTGCTGTTCGCGCACATGATGCCCGTCTTGCGCATCATCTCCTACATGTCTTTCCTCAAATTTGCTTTCGAAGCGCTTGTCCTCTCTATGTACTCCTACGGCAGAGCTCCCCTAAACTGCCCCGATGATGTCATCTACTGCCATATGAGGTAACTATTTTGTTAATAAGCTCTTCTTCTATTATCATAGGTGTGTTGTCACCCCCCGAACAGGTTGCCCCCTTGTCGTGGCGATGGGGCTCAGTAGCCGCTCTTCCTATTCACCTCGGCCGTATAACGGCTGACGGCGAAGCTCTAGACCAGTGGTTCTCAACCTTTTTTCACCTGCGGCACATTTTTAACTATTCTGAAATCTGGCGGCACATAAAGAAAAAAAACCAACAGAAGTTTTTTTGTTGGCATAACAAACTGAATAAAAAGAACCATAAAAATTGTATTATATGTAAATAATCTAAAAATACAACAAAATGGCCAGTTTTCTTAACGATATAAAATTAAAAGCTAATTAACTAAACTACTTTAATGAGAAATTTGAGCTTGATGTTTTTCGATAATTTCATTTATATTTGGTCGTAAAAATGACAATGCTACTCTCATATCGTCTTCTACATTTAACAACCTTGATCTTTTTTAGTTTTAATATTGGCTAATGCTGAAAATCGAATTCGCACAAATAAGATGTGGAAAATTGTAATAGAATATTCAAAGCTTTTCTAGATAAAAGTGGATAAATGCATCTGATTTTTATCAAAATGTATTAAGTGATTTTTCAGAATGTTTTAAAATTAAATCTCGATTAGTTGAAAGCAAAATAAGCTCTTCTTCTTCATTTAAAGTTAACTCAAATACAGCAGTGTCCGTAATTAGAAATGGGTTACGAACCCAATCAAACTTATTAATATCCAATTCCGGGAAATAATAATCAATTCTCTCCTCTAATGTTGTCAAATGATCAAGAACAATTTGTTTAATAATTTTATACCCGTCTTTAGGAACTGATTCAAACTTTTCTAAATTGCCTTCTTGGGCTTTCTTTTCCATAAAGAAATTTGTCTTTTTAACCCCACCAACTTATCAGTTGAATTTAAAATATTTTCATTTGAACCTTGCATACTTGAATTAATACTGTTAAAATGACAAAATATCTGACAAATAAGCAAGTTTCGTTGTCCATGTTAAATCTTCTAATATTTCAACAAATTCAATGTTATTATTTTGTTCAAAAAAAGCTTTCATTTCCTTTTTAATTTTAAAACCGAGATAAGACTTTTCCTCTGGATAGCCATCTTACTTCAGTATGGAGTAGCAAAGATTCATACTTGGACTCCATTGCTTTACATAGTTCTTTGAATAATCTGTTTTCAATGGTCTTGATTTTATGTAATTTACCATTTTAACACATTGCTCCCAAAATATCTTCTAACACAGAGGTCCCCTATTCGATTCCTACATTTAATAACGTATAGGTGGTGGGATATTTTGACAACCAGGTCCAACGTATAATATCAATAATATCATATTGAATATATCGCAATTTAATTTCTCCGCAGTCCCATTGGAGTTGGCCGTGCTGAAGAAAGAGAACTTCAATAATTGGTATAACCTCAAGACTTACTACGCGGCGATCCTCGTCACCGGCATACCTATACAGGTAAAAATAAAATCTAGACCTAAATAATAAGTTTATATGAAAAGTAAAATTGCTGTTTTATCTAAAAAAAAGATTTATCCATCATCATCAGCCGGGATACCCACTGCTGGACATAGACCTTCAAAGATCTCCATATTTATAGGGGTTAATATGGAGAGGTTTTAAGCTATTTCCTAACACGCTGGTCCAATGCGTGTTGGTGGTAGCCATAGCCTCATTTGTTGATTAGCAAGGTGCATCAAGAACAGGTGAGGTTGGCTTGGCTTCCGTGAGTTGTTGGACGGGACCCTTTACACCTCCACCCCGCTTTTGCCCCTCGCCTGTCCCACAGTTGCTGAATTTATTTCTTATTAAGAAATGTAGGTTGTTTTATGATTTCGTTTTAGATATGCTTTAGCTTCATCTACTCGGCGCCTTCGTACTTCCTGTCGGGGCAACCGTTGGAGCTGTGGCGCTTTGGTATGTTCGTCCTGGCATTGGCTAACGTCACACTGTTGGCCGACGCAATTGGCAATGTCATTGGTTCCTGCCTCAATCCTGTTGTAAGTACGGTGAAAGACTTGTTAGTAATAAATGAATAACAATTTAATTTTACACAAAACTTACTGGTGGGGTAGGTCTCTCGCAGGAGACAGTCTAGGTAGGTAACCACCGCAGCACCTAATGCAGCGGACAAACAGTAATGTGCAAACATTACTGTGTTTCGGTTTGAAGGGCGCTGTAGCTAGTGTAATTATTAGGGTAACGAAACTCAACATCTTATGTCTCAAGGCGACGAACGCAATGTGGCGCAGTGTATACCATTCTAACTAGCGTTACGTTACGGTCAGGCGTATCACTTATCATGAGGTGAACGTTCCACTTGTCTAATCGCTTAATGAAATAAAAAAATGTCAACAATTTACGATTATGAAGATCTGTAAGGCATAATGTGTGTTATTATTGTATTTAGTATAAATAACAAAATGCCTATTTAACGGTATATACCAAGTGATGAAAGTGATACATATTTATATATGTATATCAGAATCATCGGCTGATCCACTGCTGGACACAAGCCTCTCCTAAATCCATATCAATTCATATGGTGGGATTTGGCCATTTCTCACCACGCTGGCGCAATCGGGATTGCTAAGAGCCAGAGCCTCGTCTGTTGATTAGCAGGTTGCACCACGAGCAAGTGACATGTATATACACATACATAAATTGGGACACGTAATATGGGGAAGGAAATATTATAAATAAGTTGATTAATTTAATATCAGCCATAGGTATATCATTTTAATGTTACTAGCCGCTTCTCCGGTAACACAGTTTAACCAGTTTCTGTTCCGGGCCCATATGTTATGGACTTTGGTTGGTAGAAGGGATTTTTTAAAACCCACCTAACTAACATCACCCTCATGCTGCAAATTTATTGCTATGGGTAGGGTTACTGTGTTCCGGGTGCCAACGTATAAGATGGAGATGGTGCGGCCGCATGACAGGTACTAAACTCTGCTGTTGGTTTCAGAACGGCACTTTCTGCGGAGCGATCACAACGTGCGCAATGATCGTGTTCGCCGGCTTCCTGGTGCTGTTCGCGCACATGATGCCCGTCTTGCGCATCATCTCCTACATGTCTTTCCTCAAATTCGCTTTCGAAGCGCTTGTCCTCTCTATGTACTCCTACGGCAGAGCTCCCCTAAACTGCCCCGATGATGTCATCTACTGCCATATGAGGTAACTATTTTGTTAATAAGCTCTTCTTCTATTATCATAGGTGTGTTGTAACCCCCCGAACAGGTTGCCCCCTTGTCGTGGCGATGGGGCTCAGTAGCCGCTCTTCCTATTCACCTCGGCCGTATAACGGCTGACGGCAAAGCTCTAGACTATCACCGTTTCCCCTCTTGGCTCTCATGGCCTCTGAGTGACGGATTCGAAGGCACCAGTTGCCCCGGAGACGTCAAGAGACCGAGATGAGAGCGCGCTGTATCTTCCGGCGCGCCCTTACAGAGGTGGAAAAGAGGGTCTCCCCTAGAGATCAAGCTGTGCGGTGCAGCCGCCGCTGACGGAGTCGTGGAGGTGTGCGAAATCGTTCCCGTGGCCCTGCCGTAAAGCGGAAGTGGAACGTGGTGGGGGTTTTAGTCGGTGCATGTCAAGTATATTTGTGGTAGGTCTCTTGCCGACCATCTAATTAGGATCCTGCGCAACGCCTGTTTTTCTAACAAACAGTACTGTGCAGACATTACTGTGCTAAGTATTAAGAGCGTTGTAAGTAATGAAATTTACCATCTTATGCCGCACGGCGAAGAGCACAGTAAGGTGATATTTATTCTAACTAGCACCACAATGTTATGAATAGTTATTACATATTTACCATCAGGGGAAAGTACTGCTTTTCTTGTCGCTTCGGCGGTTAAAAATACCTGTAGTGCGTTATATTTATTGTATCCCTAGATCATCATCATCTTCAGCCGCTGCTGGACATAGGCCTCCCCCAAAGATCTCCACATATAAATAATTAAATTATCTACAGACTAGAATCACTTAACATTGAATGTGCTGTTTACTAGTTTTTTTTTTTTAATATTAAATTGAAATCATATATTAACATATGTGGAATATTTTATCAGGTATCCTAACAAGGTCCTCGAAGAGTTCAGTTTGAATCCCAACAACTATTGGACTAACATCGCGGTGCTGCTGGCGGAAATCGTGGTCGTCAGAATACTGGCGTACTTCACGTTGAAACGGAATGTCAAAAATTCTATATGCTAATGCTATTAAAGACTAACAGTGATATATTTATAATTGTATGGTAAACCATAATATCGGTGTGTTTTTTACCATTTAAGGTGGTGGCAGACAAAGCGAATAGTGACATCTTGAGTTTTGTTCGTAACCATAGACTATACCGTATGTTTATTTATTTTTAATTATCGGTTAGATTTAAGACTGCCCTATTTACTAATAAACAACGAAATTGTACGAAGATTTCAATCATTACCTGCTTGGATTATCGTCAAGTCCTTATCTACTTGAGTACTTGTTATCTTAAATATTTCTAAATTATATTTCATCTACAATGGGCTCACATCTAACTTAAATTTTGCATAGTATTAGTGGACAGTGAAACATGCTCGCCAGAAATGCTACATCGCTCAATAAATATTTGAAGAATCATTTTTAGAAGACTTACAGCTGATACAGGAATAGGATGTGAGTAATACGTTATGGCGATAGATTTACGATATGAATGTCAAAACTGACCAGACGAGTTGGAAAAATCTTCTCGCCAACCATACTCCACGTTATGTGGCCCCGTAATCGAATTAGGTATCTCCTTGTTATCTCGCAATCGGTTTGCAAAGGAGACTAGTTATATTTCAATCTGTTGAAAAAAAAATTATTCGGTTTCAATTACATAAACATTAACATAACAAATAATCACTAAAAAATTAAGTTATCATATCATTATTATCCCTTAGTACAGAAAGTGCTATAAATTAATACTAATTAATGAATCTTTAAAAGTGAATTACAACTTAAATTAATGAAGGAATTCTCTGAAAAACTAATTCAAAATAAAAACCGTATTAAATATTGTACATTACGTATCTTGTAATATATCGTATATTTCTTGCTCTTAAAACCTTAGAAAGATAAATATTTAAAATTAACTCATATATTTTATGGCGATTACTAAATACGTCAAGTGCTTTGTAGCACCTATAATCTTGGGAGGACTGAGGTAACATATCTTGGCATTCAAACATTAATAAAAAAAACCAAGCATCCCAACAGAAGATTCATTAGAATCTTCTAATGGTATGCTTGGTGTTTTGTATTAACAATGAACTCATTCTGCGTAGATCGGACAGCATGCAATAATTAACAAGCTGAAGGTACTCTATGACAACTATGACGTATGTCAGACCACACCTGACATTGCGGTAATAATAAATAACTATAATATCCGTAATAAAATTGTTATATTCGCGTAGATATAAAAAATAATTACTAACATAAGGTTTTATTAAGGTAATAAATAATAATAGGCAGATAGAAACGGACGCCAAAGGTCTTTCTAATTCCGTTATAGAATCCGTCATCGGAAGCCGATCATGTTAACGCTCCTGTCTACGTTGTATCCAAGTTTGTATATATATTTGCCTTTTTATCATTAATGTCAATTTTCTACAAGTATTTTTTTATCTTACTAATTATACGTAATGTTTGTTAGATCTCAGACTAGTTTGTGCAATAAGTAAAAAACAAATTCCTATCTAAGGTACTATCACTAAAACGACCACAGATAGACTATTTACAAAAAACTTTCTATTAAACAGCGGTTATGTATTAAAATGTCTAAAACTGTGATCATGAAATAAAAATGGTTAAATATAAGATGTAAGCAATACTTAATGGTTATTTGTAAATTGAACAACATATGGAATTAAAACTCTTTGTCACTGGTGGAAGTGTTATTTCTGCTATAAATCATTTAACAGGAAGCAGCAAACTATAAAATCCGATTTATTAGAAAATTGTAAGGCTGGTTAACAAAAATCCACTTTTTGGTTTGGCTCAGCTTTTTAGCTAATTATAATTTTTATACCGCGGGTAAGACAATCTAATATATAGGTTCTTCATAGATCAAGTTGTCTTTATCTATCCAATGAATAGATCGTACATGTCTGAAATAAAGTTTTATTTGTTTTTTTTAACACAAAATTTTCACCATAGAACTCGACAGGTTAATTTTTATTTCTATTTATAATTTTTAGGTTCACTAACTCGCCAAACGCAAATTGGAAGCACTTGAATAGATTTTTTGAAACCGGTAATTTGTGGTGGTGGGTCTCTGTTGACGGAGACCGTATGAGTACCTACCAACGCAGCCCCTATTTTTGCCGTATAACAGTAGTATACAAACATTAAAGTGTTGCGGTGAGAAAGGCGTTATAGCTAGTGTAATTACTAAAATAAAGGAGACAACAACTTTTCTCGGACCATGAGCGCAATATTATACAGTGTATACCATCTTAAATAGCGCCTCGTTATGGGCGATCGAGTCACTTACCATAGGGTAAACGTCCCACTCGTCAATTGGAAAAAAATTTAGTAATAATAGGAAATAATAGTAACAATTTAAATAATGCAAGAGTTGATGAGATATTTACAATATTTATATTTTTTTAAACTGTTTTTCAAGCGACTTCGGAGGTGCAGCAAAAAGATAAATGAAAATCTGACTGATGCTTGAATTGGATTAATTTCATTGGTTTAATTCCGCTATAAATAAGCGGTATATGGTTAGCGTAAATAGGGGAGGGATTATACATTGCTCTATACGAATTGCGCAACGTTAAAAAATGTTGTGCAATTAATCAAAAATGGCTTACGCATGTGCGAACAGGAAGCGTCTTTTTTTCCAAGACATAAACATAGGTCGCGCACTGGCTCGACCCTTTGGAGTTGACACATGCTACTGCTCCGGACTTCGAAGCGTCGTGTCTTCGTGTGACGTCATGATGTTGAAGATTTTGAAGAACGATGCTGTATACTACGACTGACTATTCTTTTGAGAATATTTTTTTTTTCTGTGAATCGTTCTTTTAAGAACAACCATATTGCTTCGATAGAAACTGTTTTTTTGAGAACATTCGACCTAGGTAGCGGTCACGTTTCAATCGAGAACGTCATTATACCTACAGTTTATTCTTTTTCTTGTTACGAAAAATTGTTGACGATTTTGATTGTCAAATGGATATAATATAAATAAAGTTTATTTTAATAAATATTGTAATAAATTTCAAAGCTAAATTAAAAAAAAAACTTCGAGAGAAAAACAAAGCGATAGACTGCTTGAAATATTTGAGTGTGATGTTAACCAGTAGGATGGCGCTTCAAATCTGTGTTCTCAAGTGCAGACTCCATAACCTACGAAGCTGTCGACCAACAAATCCCGTACGTACCTTTTATACAAGAAGCAAATTATTAAGATACCTCTAAATGGTTTATACAATTCGATATCATTACAATTACACAATGATCTGGAATCAGAGACTTATTAAGCAATAAAACAGGTAGCTCGTTTTGCATGTGCCGAATATTTGACGCGCGGACTAAGAATTATTATAGTACCAGTTAGTGCGGAAGAATCCAGCTTTGAACTAGTCGTTATATCCATGGTATTGACATTAAGACTCAACCACTGTATTGAACAAAACTGATAATATTGCAGCTGGATGTGAGCCGCACAGCACCGATCAATGCGGAGAACTTTAGACCAGGCATATGTCCAACAGTGGACGTTCTTCAGCTGATGATGATTAAACTGCAAATTAAGATGTTTTTAGGGAAAATACTACTTATCAAACTAAATATATTTAGTAGTTATCTGCGATTGTTATTGGATGGAGTGGAATCAAAGACAGAAATCATATATTTTCGAATAATTAGATTTTCCTAATTCACTATTATCCATTGACAATTGAAATATTTAGAGCATAGTCACGTTGACGTGGACTGCCAGTCTTCTCTTCATATTGGTCAACCAGTCGAATTTCATATTTTAATCCCTTGGAGACCGGCGCAACAGTTATGGTAAGCACATCTCGTAAAAATCCTTTAAAAATACAATACCAATTATAAATCGTAGTTTACGGCATATCACTTACTAATAGCTTTAACATATTGTTATTAATAAAAATTATTACTCTTATTATACGAGAACGAATAATACGAAGAAAAAACTGACCATTGGAAAGTAATCTTAGGTGGTTTTTTAATCGTAACGTTGTCTTTAACATATAAGAACTATTCGCAGGAAATAATAGCACAAGAAAACACTTATCAGTTGTTTTTGACGTCATGTGCCTCTTATTTATCAAAAGAGAAATTATTATCCTCCAATAGGAGTAATGCCGACGAGGCTGTAAAGGTCCTTGAGTGGTGGCTACCTAACGATGGACGTAGTGCTGACAGGCGTGCCTTCCTGTCTAACGATTTGCTAAAGATTGCGGAAAGCCACTGGACTCAGGCTACGCAAAACCTTTCGAAGTGGAAATTCTTGAGGGAGGTTTATAATCACTAGTGGGCGTATGTAATATAAGACGACTAAAAGAATGAAGATATGAAAATATTAATTTATTACTCTCTATGTGTTTGTCAATTTGTTTTAGGTCTGTTTCCCTTTTCACATCTTTCGTTTAAATAAACATGCGGTCTTTTTTTTGTATATCTTTTCTATCTTGTATTATCTGGAAAACGGTTTCTTAATAGCATACTCTGTGGCTGTGATATTGTTTTCAATTGTTTTTACTTCAATTATAAGACATCGCTAGGATACCAAACAAAATGGCAAAAGAATCGATGAGCTTAGAAATTGATCCAAGTATAATGGAGAAAAACATGAGAATTATAAAAGTTGGTCCGCAATTAATACAATTCCACTGGCGTAACTATTACAATATTAATTTACAAACATCTTTTTTAGGAGAATCCTGTAGAAGAAGAAATAAATAAGTTACTTTCCTCTGTTGACACAGTCCCATCGACCCTCGTGAAGCCAATTCCAGGTAAATCCTAAAATTAGTCATGATGTTTATGTATTCAAGTAATTTCTATACTATCAGTATTCAGTGTAAAAATTGTTTTAGTAGTATGTAGTAAAGCTGACAAGTATTTTTTGCAGGGTTTTGTGTTAAAACATTTTCAAAACCAGATGGCAAAAAGATTTTTGTTAATATTTGTATAACGGATGCTATACCATGTCCGAGAGACATAACCAATGAAGAGTTAATGAAGATCCTAAGCTCATCAGATCCTTCTAGTTACAGAGTACCTATGAGTATAGGAGAAGGTCGCACAGAGTTGGATAAATCTGGAGCACCTGCAACTGTGTATGATGTTGCTGTCAACTCGAAGTTTTTTAATAAAGTTAAAAAGGATGACTTATTTCAAACATTCTTCCTTACTGTTGTTTTTGAAGGATTGCAGGATAAATATCAATTTGAAATAGAATCTCAAAAATATTCAATTCTAAAGAATAGGAAATCCATGGGCACTCTTCAAACTCATAGGATACAAAATAGAGATATTAAAAAATGTGAAACACAAAACAAACAATTGATTGAAGAAATTACAAATGAAAAACCATCTCAGCAGAAAATAAGTGGAACACCTATGCATAATAATAAAGAAATGATTTATAGGTTACGGCGAGAACCACCCACTGGTGAAATACAATACTTATTGGCAGAATTCAAAATTCCAGCAGCTGTGTGTATATAAATAAACTATTATAATATAGTTCAACAATTAATGAGATTTTTATAATAAAGAATTTTAATATAATCAGTCTGAACTCGTTTGTTCAAAAATTTTGTAACCAGAGATTTATTATTATTAAATTTGAAAGATTATGACAGCATTCTTTTTATGGGTTATATACATTCATAGCTGACATTTCTTTGCTCTAACAAGTTAACTTTTTTTTATTTAAAACATTGTTTCTAGGTGGAATTGAAAGATTTACACTTGGAAATTGGTGAAGATCGCCTTGTGCTGGATTCTAAAGGACAATTTGGTATAGTTGACTTCTTCTTGCCTTGCAGTGTTGATCAAGATATTATTGATGCACAATTAAACAGAAATAATGATGTAAGTGATCTAACAATATAAAATGCATTCCGCCCGAGCTTCATTAAAATAAAAGTTATGAACATGTTGCTAATACAATATTCATGTTATGTAGAACAATCTTACTTTAATCAATATTGGTGGCCTTTTACTGTTCTTGATATTTCCTTTTCTATTTTTTGAGTTAAAATTTTTTTGATCTGCCTTAGAGTCAATAGTTAAAAACTGGAGTTGTAACATGGAGGTGTCTGGTTCAATTCTAGTACTGCACATTGTAAAATTTTGTTGGTGCCATTCATTTTTCAAATCTGTCTTGCTGCCACTCTTATAATGTAAAAACCAGTAAAGATTTTGTTTGCACCGTCAAAATAGAGCAAGAATATTCTGTGCGGACCAAGCTTAATCAATTAAAACCTCATCACATTTAAAATTTACATTAAGTTTAAGGCCATTAAATATAAATAGGGCATTTATATGATAAGAAGCAATACATCTTGCTTAATTTAAGACAATAGTTTAGATTGGGAACATAATTTTTTTTTTAACATATTGTTTTATCTAGTTCACCTTATATTTAAGATATAAATAATGTGTTTTAATTTTCAGATATTGTCGGTGAAAATGCCAGCAATATATTAGTGCATCACCAAGAAGAATATACTCTTCTTTTAGTAAATACACTTAAAATCTTATCTCAAGGTGGATGAGCATAATGTGGTGAAGTATATAACCTATCTCACGCGTATTTTTACGGGTTAGCGTGTCAGCACCATGTGTACCATCTGCTCATCTTGTCGCTTTGTTATTAAAAGAAACGGCATGAACAGTATGTCTATGACTCAATTGAATATGTCAAACAAAGTTGCAATAACACTTGGCCGTTGAAATTTAGTGCCTTAAATTCCTAACCCGGACCTAATTAATGCTTTTTATATTGAGATATTATATTGCATTGATTTCAAAGAATTTATAATTTTTTTTCTTTTTCGCACTTGTCAGTTTTGTACACTAAAAGTTGGTTACACAAATATTGAATTTATAAATTAACAATAAGTAACGTATTTTCATGTTAGCAATAAAGTGAAATTATTTTACTGAATTTCTTTTTTTTTATTTCTTTTTCCTCGACATAACTATGTTGCTACAAAAGAGGGAAAACATGGATTAGAAAAAATAAAACAAATAACAATTAGTTTTATTGTTTAATGACAAATTCTTGTCGCTTAGTATCATTAATAACTCTGTGATGTGATCTTTATATGGAGATTCATATAAACATTTAGGAATCATCTTCTTTATCATCAACAATGACCACAAGTGGAACACTTGGACATAGGTCTTACCCTGGAAGACTGTCAGCTGATAATTATAATATAATGTCACAGATCTAATTATTTATAAAGGTTTTAATAAGATAGCCATTGATAGAAGCAATGTGTTAGTCAGTTCTCTACTTAAACTATAATGTTATATAAATATCACAAAGTAAATGCTCGTTACTTAATAAATTAGGTAGCATACTTAAGTTACTAGCGCATAAGATTAAAAACCTAAATCCGAATTCGAGCAATCAACTACAAATAGTAGCGATGGTTTTAATAAACCTGATTTTAAGATTATACCTCTAACAGTTATTATTAACATATAACAGATTCTTTCAAGGTTAATATTTTAATAAAAGTAATGTAAGTTATTTTTACTTTGTACTGGGTTAATTATTTACTAAAGAATGAAGGCTGAATGATACTCCATTTAATTTTTATATACGACCTCTATCTAAAGGTATAGAGGTTGAGATGTGTTGCCCAACTGATAAAAATAAAGTAGAAAAGAGTACCTGTTCAAAGATGAAGCTGCACGGCGTGGCTAGGGCTGATGATTAATTTTAGATTTATTGGAGAATATACGAAAAAAATTTATAAGATAGGCGACAAATTACTAACGCACTACAAGATTAAGATGATTAAAGTAGTAATAAGCATGAACATCGCTCCAGTTGGGAACACTTCTGGAATAGTCCTTCTCTCAGAAGTAAGTTATTTAAATAGAAATATTTTTCAACAGTAATTCATTTTGAAATTGATACATAAAAATGATAAAACTAATATCACTGCCATTTTATGTTAATGGTTTTTATCAAAGCAGGCCACCATCATCACTGATCAAAAGGATCATGGCGAAGCACAAGCATATTTGATTAAACAAAATATCAATTCAAATTTCATTATTAATTATAGTTAAATGACAAATTATGAAAATTAGATTTAGCAGCATTAATAAATTAAATTCCATGCTATTAGAAGTTTGTGCAGAATATTGACATAATTTTATTATCTACTAAGGGCTGACATTCGACCTCAACTGCACATGATGCTAATAAGGAGATTAAGGATAGGAGAGTGAGTTCATATAGAATATACTAGAACTTGAGTTGAAACTTGCACTGAAATTTAACACAAGAATCTTTTAAAATGAGAAATGTTATAGATATTGTCAAAGTTTTCAGTTCCAGTTTGTTTATGACGATGGAATGCTTGATAGGAAACATTGGAAGCAAGTCTGCAATGGGCTATTAGTCAGAATATATAATTACAGCTCATCATGTTTGAATTGTACTCCGATAGGGATATTATCCAACCCTGCCAGCAAATCCGTGTCATAATTGGCTAAGTGTGATCTTATATCGTTAATTATGCTGTTATGATCTTGTAATTTCATTGATATAACGCTGCTGTAGCTCTGGTACACGTTCCTCGTTAGGTACAGCCTCAGTGAGGGGTAACTGGTGATGTGCTCATGCTGGCACAGGTTGCGCTCGGTGATGCAGTTCACTTTGCCGAAGTTGACGACGTTGCCGAGGTACTGAAAGGATATATGTATTTATACAACTGTCTCCATGGCGCAGTGATTATTAACTTATATTGTAACATAGAAAACAGGTTCGATTCCATGAACAAATAATTAATGAACTTTGTATGACCTGAAAGTCAGACATAGACCTTTTACCAGGTGGATAGACGCAGATCAAAAGAATAGCAAGGTACTGGTGTCAAGGTGGAATATATTACGAGCCCTATGTCCGGCAAAGGTCGTTTATTGATTGAGATGAAATGGAAAACCAAATGGATCACATACAATAGCTGCGATTGCGAAATCTGGAAACTTCTCATAGCAGTGGTAGCATCTCGGGGAGTGGAAGTACACCAGCCATGGTTTCTTATTCCTGCAAATGAAGTGAGGCAAGTTATAAATAGACAGTATGTTTACTGAATTATAATACAGTTATATTCGTGCATGTGACTGACCTGCTAGGATTGATCTCCTCGGCGACCACGCTCTTGGAGAATGTATGCCAGTTGAGTTTCATCACCGAGTCATCAATGTGTTCAAGTGCCCATTCCAATATGTATGGAGCTTCCGACACATGCTGCAGATTCAATCTGAAAATATATTAAATATTTTTATGTTCATCCTGTTCAGCCTCACTGCCACTTAACGTCGTCTTTTTTTTTTTTCACGAAGCGACGAAAAGTGCGATACGTTCACCTGATGGTAAATGATACGCCAACCCATAATAACGTGGCGCTAGTCGAGATGTTATACACAGCACCACATCGCGCTCGTCGCCTTGAGACATAAGATGCTAAGTCTCGTTACCTCAGTAAATACACAAGCTATTACGCCCTTTAAATTGTTTGTCGGCCACAATAGGCGCTGCGGTGGCACTTATCTAGACGTCTCCGGCAACAGAGACCTACCACCATTAACTGAAAACCAATATTTTTTTATTTATTTTTTTACAAAGAAAATATATTTATTAAAGAGTTATTTATTCATCAATTGAATAAAAGGGTGATAGTTAAAATTGTAATTTTTTTTTTCAATTCTTACGTGTAATGTTGACCCGAGGCCAGCGGGTACAGCCTGGCGGTGGGCACGCGCACATTGGCGCAGAACCCGACGTGCCCGCCGCCGCACCGCAGCACGCCCACACGGACGAACTCCAGCGGCCCGAGCTGAACACATGTGTATCAGTAAATAGTAAATTAATAGTAATAATATACGTACATTCAAAGTTTGCTCGCAATAGGTCGCCTTAAGCTGTAAGGCTGTCCGCTGGTACAGCCAGGGCTCTACAACGTATGACACACGGGTGATCAAGTATCTATCAATTGATCTAATTTGCTTCAGAAAATGAAATATCATCATAATCATCAGCCGATAGACGTCCATTTAGGCGTTCCCCAAAGATCTCGAAATCGATTGGTCACGAACCAAATAAATAAAAAAATACTTTATTTGTTAAAAAAAAAGTTTTCATAAATTTACACGAATAAATACAATAACATATCTTTTAACTATTGTTTAGACTTACTAGAAGATTTGATGACATGTAAGAGTTAATTCTAAGTATATCGGATTCCACTACGCATTTCATTGTCTGCTCAATTTCAGTGAGAATAGAACCTGTACTTGTTTGGAAAGTACAGCAAGTACTAACTAATGAAGTTCCTAAGCTCATCATATCCGCCTAGTTACAGAGCACCAATGCGTATAGGAGGAAGTCGCACAGAGTTGGATAAATCTGGAATGATTATACAATCAACTAATTTTTTTTTTAATAAAGTTAATATGGAGACTGGGAAAGACATGACAGCTCAAAAATGAGCTATCCCAGCTAAGTTTTATTTTTAATTTTTTACAAATTAAACATAATGTATGAATTCGTCTGAATTTACCCTCTTAGCGACAACGCGCCACTCGTGCTCGAGCTCGTCGCAGAATCGGCCGCATCCGGCCGGCAGGTGAGCCACCAGCCAGCTGTGCTCCCGGCTCGACACATCCAAGATATCCAATATATCCTCTTCATTTAATGATATACCTAGAAAACAACAGAAATTTTATTCATACCCCCTCCATCAGCTCTTAACTTTATCATATATTCCTCTTCACCTCTCCCATCCAATTCACTTTCATATCTCTTTTCTCCTTATTAAGACATTAAAGTTACAGTATTCTCTATTACATTCGGTGACAACAGAGACATACGCCGATGGCAGATGTCTGCCGCCATAGTCGATCTAGATAAATACCATCGCTGTTGCAATTTCCGCCGCTAAGCAGAACTGAGCGAATATTATTGTTTCGGTTTGAAGGGCGCTTTAGCTGCAAAAATCAATCTTAACATCTTATTCCTCGGGGCGGCTAGCGTATGATGCAGTGTATATCATCTTTACTGGAGCTATATTGTTATAGGCAGTCATAACATCTAATAATAAAAAAAAATATTATCACACTTACTACCGCTTTCTTTGACCAGTTGAATATACTCTACGATCTGGTCCGCCTCGAACGCTCCACTGTACGCGTGACTCTTCGCGCCCTCCTGCAGGAATATGGTAGGCTGATCGTAGCCCAGTTGTCGACAGTAATGTTCAGAGTTCGAAGTGCACGCCATTATACCGAACTGTAAACATGAATAACCATTAATGAATAATAATGAATAACTTTGTTAGGATATCAATAAAGGGCTTGGCAGTTGGATTTGCTTGACACCAGCATTCCACTCCACATGTCTCTTTCTTTTAGGATGTTAAGTATCGTTACCGTAGTAAAGAGAATAAACTTGGATGGTTATAAAAGTAGAGGAAGACCGAAGAAAATGTGGATGGACTGCATGAAAGATAACATGTGCAAGAATAGTGTGAATTCGGAGTGTGAATATGACGGCTGATAGAGGGATATGGAAGAGAAGTACATACTGTGCCGACCGATAGCTGGGAAAACGGCAGGAGGAAGAAGTATCGTAAGCTTTATTATTATTAGCTAGCTTTATTAGCTACGGCGCCAATTAAACCGGAACTGTAATGTTTGCACACTACTTTCTAACGTGTGGTGGTACCAATCAGAAAAGTACTACTATTATATAATATTTTCATTAAATCCTTTAAATTTTTAATATACTCACACTGATGTCATCTGAATGATCATACTGCAAGCTGGCCTCTGTAAAAGGCTCTGCGATGTGCTCCCAAGATAACTTGTATGGTACCACCAACAGTACCCACATACCCACATCTGGAAACACCAACAAAAATACAATATCATAATATATATAGATCATGTTTTATTCAGCGAAGGAATAAGATCACTTATATTTTCACAGGGAAGCATGGCCATCGAAATGAGGTGCTGATTGAGATATTTACACAAAACCAAGGTTGTGGAAATATCTCAACCAGCGTCTCATCATCCAATAGCAACGCCGCGTTGATACAGGTATGACATTTTAGTGTATATAGAGCTATTAAAATCGAAACAATATTATTACCCCATAGTCATCATTACACACATCAGATCATCATCAGCATTATTGGCAAGTAGACGGTTACTGATGACTACTGGCCTCGCTCAAACATTCATGCAGTGATTTTTTAATATGTGATTTTATCATTACAGCTTATTCAACTGCTAATTATCATAATAATCACTGGTGATCATAGACCTCCTCAATTAAGTGTAATTGCTGTACTCGCCATGCATATTCTGCAGTGGGTTCTGCTCTTTACCTGGCGATATTCCTTATTAGTTGTTCTCCATATACAAATTACCGCGAGTAGACTGATCATGGGACTCTTGCTTCCACATGGAGATATCAAACAATACCTCTTGGATATTCAAGTTTCGTTATCAATTAAATGTTATGAAAAAATACACGTTTGAAGTTTTTCCTGTTAAATAAAACTAACAAATTCTTACCGCCGTTCATTATGCGGCGCAATTCGGATGATGACAGTGTGTGTAGATTCACAGCGTCTGCCGAACGAGATATAAAAATGGCCGGCGACATCGCTTCCGGTGCTCGTTGGTACGCACCGCCGGGTTTAAGCAGCGCCCAAGATGGCGTCGATTCTATTTGCAACGAATCGCACAAACCTTGTTGAGTTTTGCAGTTGATGACACCTTAAAAGTGGACATGTTTTTTAAAGATTAAATGATTATTATTTATACCACAAATGTGGCAAACAAGCATACAGTAACTGCCTGATGATAAGAAGCTGCCATATTCTATAGACTCATATACTAATGGAGGTAGAGGTCATCACAAGCGGATTTTTAAACCCGGAGAAACGTTTTTTGTAGGACCCCATTCATGTATTACCTATTTACTGGTGGCAGATCTCTGTCGGAGACCGTCTATTTTCACCACCGCAGCTCCTATTTCTGCCACCAAACATTAATGTGCAAAAATTCTGTGTTCCGGATTGAAGGGTGGTCTAGCTGGTAAAATTACTGGGGTAACATGAGTTCAGATCTTATGTTTCAAAGCTACGAGTGGAATGTGGTGCAGTCTATATCATCTTGACTAACGTCTCTTTATTTTGGGCAAACGCATCACTTACCATGAGGTGAACATCTCGCTCATTGCTTTGTTGTATAAAAAAATAACTTACAACAAAGTTGAATACTGCTCAACAGTAGCTAGAGAAATTACTGAGGTAACAAGATATAACATCCTGTTTTAAAGCGATGAACTCTGTGGTGCTGTGTATACCACACTCTACTCTACTACACACGCCACATTGTTACGGGCAGCCGTATCACTTACTATCAGGTGAACGTCTCGCTTGTCTCATCGCTTCAAAAAATTGTTTAATAGAGAAAAAACAAATGTAATCTTATTGTATTATTGGGACTCAAGGTCTTCCCTGACAAGGAGAGAATCGTTGTTATTTATCTATCATACTGATTAAGTACGGGTTGGTCGATGACACACATTCAAGCAAAATGGTTTTCCCTGCTACATTTTCCTTCACCAGAAGATCGATTTATGTTCCCCTAGATGTTCAGTAAGAACAACTACTTTATAATACAGGCTTCATGTGCTTTAATTATAATTAATTACCCACATCTTTGTTGCTTGTTACATAGTTAATTTTCAGTGTTATTTACATTTTAAAATAGTTACCAAAATTCATATCAGGAAATTGGATTTTCATTTGATACAGCAGCAAACTGTCACCATCTTCACTTGTGAAGTACAGCACATACGGAGTTGTATGCCCGTTGCGAAGTTTGTTTCTTATATTCTGAAATTATAGTTTACATAAGTGTCTTAGAACATTTTCCTATAGCATTAGGATGATGTAATTGAAAAATAATGTAAGAAAAATACTGTTATTTATTTGGAAAACTAAAAATATTAAAATTTATTAAAAAGCTACGATAGCTCCGTTTGTAAAGCACGCTATACATCTCTAAGAGGCAAAATAAGACCTAATGAGTTTGAGACTTAATGTTTTGGCAAAGGAATTGATTGGCATCCACCAACCTGTACTTGGCCAGTGGGCATATAACTGGCCTTGACTCCCTTGCGACAGGAAGCCATAAGTCCCAACTGAAGCGACATTAACAGGGCAGTTTATTGATTTAAAAGACATTAAGCATAGAAGAAAACCTAATCGTATATTTTTTTTTTAATTGTATGTGATTCAATATAGATAATTAATTGCTGTTAAAAAAATATCACTTTACTGCCCCTGTGGCGTAGTTTACCCATGTGCGTATTAACAAGAAAGTGCATGGTTCGATTCCAGAACATGGTAATAGGGTTTTCATGAACACACTTGCTAGTTGCCATCCTCATATCGTGAATCTCTTGCCACAACAGCGTTACTGTGTTATGGCTATATATGAGAGCCAGAGTATTCTGTGAGAGCCTGCTTCACCATTTACAGCTTCACTGTCACTTAACACCACGTAAAATATAGGTTAAATGTCAGCCCACTATAGATAAATAAATACCAAATGGCAACAATTTTTTTACCTTTAATTGTTGAGGTCCAATTTCTTCTACTCTTGGCAATGAGCTGGCTATTTTATCTACAATGACGTTTTCATCGCTGCTTGATATAACCAGGTTAATCTTTTTGTATTTGAAAACTATTACAGCCTCCAGATCGTTTGTTAATTTTTCTCTAAGGTTCTCATCTTCCACTAATACAACCGTGACCAGTCCGTTCTGTTTAAATATAAAGATAATTCTAACAATTAATTATAAAAATTTTCACAATGATACTAGTACCGCCGCAGATTCTATTTCTGCTCTTAAACAGTAGTCTGCAAACATTGCTGTGTTGCAGCTCAAATAGAGATGTAACTAGTGTAATTACTGAGGCGACAAAATGTAACATCTTATTTCTCAAAGTGACAAGCACAATATAATGTAGTGTTTATCATCCTAACTAACACTACTATTGTTATAAAAGGATGTGTCACTTACCATCAGATGAAAGTCTCAATGCTTCTTTGAAATAAATGTGTAGTATATAGTATTGATTTATCATTGTAATTTTGTTATAATTTTCTTTACTATTTGTTTAGGTGCTTTTTATTTATAATATTACTGTAAATCTTCAAAGTTTGATGTAAAGGGTTAATTAACTATTATTAACTAAGATGTTTTTATATTTAATATTCAAGTTTCACACACATTTTTATTGTTGTCAATATAATCAGTAACAGGAGGAATGAGACCACTGTGGTTGGTTTTATTGCGTGAAAATCTTTCGGGATAACCCTCAAAGAAAGATTTCTTCTAAAAATTTCCCAGTCATGACACAAAAAAATTTTTATATTTTAAATAAAACTTACCAAATGAAAGGTTATTCTCGTCAATGCATTGTTTTCGATACTGTTAACTCCAAGAACATATGCAATAGGTTTATCATTGCTCCTCAGAAGCCTTATGATGGGTACATGTACACGATTTCTTATGTATGACATAACAAACTCTTCAAGTGCTTCCAGTGTATGCTCGCCTCTGTAGTAAACATAGCTGCCTTGTTTACCCTGAAAAATTCAGTAATTGTTTTATGGTACTACATAAAGAATATAGAAGATAGTTATTTCTGTCATCTACAATGAGCTCAAATTCTTCTCCACTGTTGAGGCACAGGCCTAACCTCAATATGAAGGCGATGGGCCATAGTCACGCAAGACCAATGCGAATTGGTGACTTTGGCCACAAATTTAAAAAGGGCTAAGTGACAATGAAGCTTTGGATAGTGAACCATGCTATTCTTAAATACACCAACTCTCACATGTTGACGACCGGAACACAACAATGGTGTTCTATCGACTGATTTACAATATGAGGTTGACAGTTAGTTAGACAGGTTCAAAAAATTCTTTTCGACATGTTACTCTAGAATCAAATTGAGGGCATTCCTACTAGTTAAGTGGTTAGCTACTGCATTAGGATGTTCCGTGGATATGGTTCAAACAGATATCCTGCAGCATTTTCAGTTTCAGAGGTCAACCACTAAGGATGTATTAGTGGATAAGTACCTCCACATAACCCAGACTTTTTTTAAATACTCATTTATTATAGAGGGTTTTTTATTAATATTTACCCTCATAGAACCCAGACTTCTAGGAGGGTATGGTATCTTTTCTAAGATTTCCTTAATACTCAAAAACAGTATTTCATATTTCTATACCTGGCAAAAATAGGAAAATATTAGAGTTTAAATTAAAAATACTCACATTAGGATAAAATAGTAAAGAGGGATAGCTGCCAATTCTTATGTTGTGATAGCAAAATGAGTTGTGATACTTGCAATTGACTGCGCCCACTTTCACCTGGAACATCAAGAAATACATCTGTACCTTCATCTCTATAGTTCTTATCAACTGAATATTCGACTAGTAGATAACACTCAACAGAATTTAATTCACCCAAATAGGACCATTTCATTTATCTTTTTAAATAGAAAAATTATTTTTTGGTCAATAGGAACTACATATTTCAGAATAAAATAATGTAGTAAACATATCAAAGTTTAGACCCAGACTTCCTAATATTGAAAAAAAATTTAATATTTATGCTATCTCCATGCATCTTTTATCATCAGCTGAAAGATGTCCACTGCTGGACATAGGCCTTCCCAAAAGATCTCCACGTCGATTGGTCAAGCGCTGTCCATTTCCAACGACACTACATTCGTTTGTAGAAATTCATATGGGTGAGATTTGGGCCATATCCCACCATGGTGGGCTAATGCGGGTTAGTGAGAGTCAGAGTCTCGTTTGTTGCTTAGCAGGGTCATCACAAGCAAGTGAGGCAGGCTTGGGTCGCGTGAATTGTTGTGCGGGACCCTTAAGCTGGCCCAATGCATCTTCAATGGACTATAATTTCTATCATATAATAACTACTCACAATTCCTTTATATATCTCAGCCAACTTTTTCCATTGGTCTGCTAAATTTTGACATGGAGGACAGAATGGTGAATAGAAATTTATAAAATGAAAGCCATCAGTCAAATGGGCATCTGAAATTAAAATTAACAGTGGATGTGGTAATAACTTTATAGTCAATTTTATGCATTTACTTTATTATGGGTGATAACAGCAATGACAGTAATATAACTTTAAGTGAAAAGTTTTCATGGTCTTAAATGAGAGTAAGGCAGTTTGCCCACAACAATCTGGCACTCATTTGTTGTTCAGATGTTGACATCTGTGCAGTATACTCAACAACTTATAGGCCCATTCTCAAACCAGGGACCTCTGTGGCAAAAGATAGGACTTTTGCTACATCACAGATTCAATTAAGGTAAAGTAATAACCAGTAAAAAAATATTATCTATGTGAATGTACAATAAAAATTAAACATATGTTTTATTTTTTTGAATAAAGTGGGATACATATATATTATCTCAATAGCTGAATATTTAAAATATACTCCTGAAGCAAATTTAAAAAAATTAGAATTTTTACAGCTTTATTATTAAAACTTAACAAATGTGAGATGGACAAAGTCATAAAAATCTATCAGACGGTAATCAACAGTATATAGAAGTTTGACTGCTATTGTTTGCTAGTATTAAAAAAGAATTAATACAGTAATGTACATGTTTAATATAGTACAAAGTACTTACAGAAAGTAGCACTGCTGAGGGTGATTACGAAAGGATCATTATGGTACAATCCATTATAAAACAGATTGTTGTATTCAGATTGAGAGTGATAATCATATTTCCTTGTGTAAGCACCATGTGACCCATAAATGTCATATTTGCGTCTCTTCTCTGGGTCTTTCAGAGTCTCATATGCTTCTGTCATCTTAATGAATTTTTCTTGCTCTTCCTCATTCTGTAAAAAGTTTAACTCATTGAATTTAAATTTATTTTTACATTGGTTATTTTTTATTTGTTTCTGGTTATGATCAATTGTGTTTAATGTTACTAGCAATGTGGGAGAAGCCTATGTCCAGAAAGGGACATCTATCTGCTGATGATGTTGACGATGTCTACTAATTAATTTTAAAAAATGATCAAAGCTTCAACATTTCATTCTTCTTTTAAGTTGTATAACTTTTTTAAAGAGACAATCTACACCAGTCTTAAATAAGATATAGGCATAAAAATTAAAAGGATGTCGAATATTAGTAACAGGGCTTCACAAAAGTAATCTTTAACTTGTATAAGTGAAGAATACAAATGAACAACAGTATTTTTAAAACAAGGTCATGCTAAAAATGGAACAAACTTATCTATAACTCTAAAATGTTGCAATACACCCACATACATCCTACTCAATATTAATATCTATTCTTCCATTCCCCTCTAAATTACTAAAAGATTTATATAATACTATTCGGTAATAAACATAATTTCTCATAATAGCTTTAATTAATACTCACAGAATTTTTATCAGGATGATATTTAACAGCTAACTTTTTGTATGCTTGTTTTATCTCTTGTGTAGTCGCTTGTTTAGATACCCCCAATATTTCGTAATAAGTAACATCTAATAGATTAGCGCTATCAATTAGAACAAATAAAAACAGTAATTTATTCCTGAAACATCAAAAATTTTAATAGGTTAAAACGCCGTAAATAAACAGTAACTTTTAAAGTATTGTAAATCCTTTAGGTTTGTAATTAAAAAAAAATTATGTGTAAAGTTTCAGATCATTCATTTCACTTACATTTTGAATTCAAAATACATTAAATATGTTTTATTATCACTTTAAATACGATTGCTATACTCATATTATGATTTTTGAAGCGCAATTTCTAAAAAATCTTTTTAAACTGCAAAAGAATAATAAAATAATTCATAATCACGACAGTTTACTGCTAAATATTTTTCATTTGTCAGTATTTGAATCGAAACTACTCACTACTCACTACATAGTATGTAATATGTAAATAACGAGCGATTGACAACTAAATCCATTTTTCTAAGAGGAAAAGCCAAAGGTTCGTGTCAGCGTAACCAAGTGTACTAAAAACAAACAAAAATTTGTGAATAATAACTAAATGTTTAATAAATTATAAAAAATGTGTTTTTCTCTAGTTTTTGCTTATTTCATTTTAAACTATAAAATCAATCATCAGTAACCACTAAATTTAAAGATTTATTTAAAAGAAATATTTGTATGCATTGGATTATCAAAGACGTATTTAAAATTTAGACATTTCGTATAGGTCAATACCGTGTGAATAAAAAAATTTACTCAACTTATAAAGCAAACCATTATGCCGAGGAATACATATATTTTAAAGTTATTAAACAAGTAAATTATGAGAGTTATTTTAAGGTCACAATGTCAGTATTATTGGTATAAGGTCTCTGCTTTCGACTACCGGCTAGATAGATATCATCACAGAGTTTTATTGACTATTGCAGCCGCCATATAGTAGGCTGCAAAAGTTACTTTGTTTCGGTTTGATGGGCGCCGTAGCTAGTAAAATTATTAAGGCAACGGAAATTAATATCTTATATCTCAAGACAACGAGCACAATATTTTGCTGTATATAACATCTTAATTAACACTATGTTGTTATGGACAGGTGTATGACTTAATATCAGCTTAACGTTCCGCTCGCTGCTTAATTAAATTAAATGAAAAGTTTCTTTTATCCTTCAGAACACATTTCACTATAAAAGAAAAAAAAATCCCACGAGTATAATAATATACATTCACTGTATTAATAAAATTTGAAATGAGTAATTTTGTTTTTTTTATATTTCCGGAACGCTAATGTCACAATCATCCCATAATCTGTCAACCGTCGTGTCCGTCATGAGAACTGGGTCGACAGAATAGTCAATGTCTAATTTTTTGGACTGTTCGAATAGTAATTTGCTTGCCTAGAATTACAAATCGATTCAAATTTACCAAAAATCGAACTGAGTATGAATATTTTTAGGCAAGAATAGGCCTTTGGAGCTTAGACGACAAACCTGACGGAATTTAAGTAAGATAAAATATTATTGTATCATTTGCCATATTTTGCTTAATTTACCCACTTTTATTAAGAGTTGAAAGATAAAACTCCACATACCAGTAGTTAACGTCGTACATTAAATTACGGAAGTGTGTAATATTTAAACTAGCTTACCTGTTATGTGTTACGATGGTCAATATAAATTTCGGAAATAACTCTTGGACAAAGTGAACGTATCAGTATACATATTTTATATAATACATATAGTAAGATGTAAATTTAAATAGGAAAATATTTCATTTATCTTTGTTGTTAATTAATATAAGAATCAAATACCTTTTACCTTTATTTATTATGCAAGAATATTTAGAAAGTACAATTATTAAATAGGTAGTATGAATAACTACGCTTAAATAAAGAAATTTAGATGTAACAAAATGTAAGAATATTAAATGACTTTATTTTTTGAATTTCCAAAATGTTGTTGATAAAAGTACAATTTCTCCAGTCATTTCATATTATTATTTGTAATCTTATTTATTCAAGGGGAACTTGAAATTTTTTAATTCATAACATAAATTTCTCATTAGAAAGTAGGTCAAATCTAGTTTATTACTGTGTGGTGTGTTTAAAAGAAATGTTTAAATTTTTAGATATACATATGGCAAGTGGAAGCAGTTGAGATGTCTGATAAACATAGCTTGAACTATGATGTCAGGGAGCTGAAGCTAGGTGCTAGCTTCACCAACAACAAAACCTCCCAATACCATACTATCAAATGTAAGTCCAAAAACATTATAATGCAATTAAACATTTATTAGATAATATATTTCTATTTAATCAAAATAATAGCACAGTTGAATTAGTGAAGGTGATGAAGAGAACTATGTGAAATTATTAGCATGCTGTCTCTGCCAATCCTTTTGCTAAATCCTAAATTGGAAAGCCTATATTAAGATAGGTATTTTACCAACATGCAGATAATTTTGCTTGTGAAGTAATTATTGAGATTTCTCATTAAGATGGTTAAGACTGCTTTGTTTAATATTTATGTGATATCAAAAAGGTTCTATCCCACAATCAGACATATAGACCTTTAAAAGTCTTTCAAATGATTAATATATAGAGAGAATATTCTAGCTTATGAAGTAAAAATATGCAAAGTATACAATAAGTATCTTGTATCTTTAATGAATGAATGTGTACATATACTTTCGACATAAATATATAGGTCTGTTATTTTCGTATGTGCAGTCACCTCCACAACTATTTTGTACATACTTTGGGAGGAAAAGGTTATAAAACATGTTTGTTTTCCTACTGGATCTCTCTGTGTGATTTATATCTCAACAAGTGCAGAGAATAATAAGAATAAAGGAGAAATTTGGGACAACAATATGAATTTCAGGAAGTGATAGTATCAAATTTAGATTAGCTTACAATTATATAATTTTTTTAAGTTTTGACTTAAAGTAATATAACAATGGAATTGATCTAATGCCCCTTAGGAGAAAAAACCTCAATAACAAGGAAAGTAGACAAGCTTGAAATTAAATTATTGTTTTTAATTAGTGCTTCTCATTTTTCTTATGAGATAAATATGGATCCTCTCCTTATTTCTTCACTTTTACACTATTAATACAAATCATGGGATACAGTAACCTATTTTTGTAACTCAGTCATTAAATTCGGTTTGAATGCTCTAATAGAATTAAATCGCACATGTCATCATCATCATCATCAGCTGGTAGACATCCACTGCTCGATATAGGCCTCCCCCAAAGTTCCGACGTCGATCGGTCCCACGTTACTCCCATACAGTGGATTCCCGCGATTCTCACCAGATCGTCGGTCCACATTGTGGGAGGCCTCCCAACACTATGTCTACCAGTACAACATACCATATAAAAATACATATCATATAAACATTTAATTCTTTCTATTATAATGTAATTTTTTATCTAGAAATGAATTTATTGTTACCTTCCACTGCAACACTGTTATGTAATTCTTTAATATAATTGGTAATAGCTATATGGCTTCACATGTTAAAACTTTATCGACCATGAGGTTAAACTGTTTTTTATAGTCTATTCTTATACTGCATCCAATATTAGATATAAATCCATGATTTATACTTTTTTTACAGTTAAAAGTTTAATTATATATTTAAAAAGATTTTTGTTAAGAATTTTTATATTTTTGTATTGAAAATTGGTTACACAAAAAGTAAAGTCTGCTCATAATTTAATTGCAAATGACGGTCTTCATTTTTCTAACACCTAAGCAATAAACTATTACGTAGATCTGTTGTTGAGACAGCAGTGCTTAGTTTTGCCTGCTGTGGTGTGAAAACATCGTATGTCCTAGTTTGACAAGTACTACAGTTAATCTAATTACTGGGTTAAGGAGTAAATATTTTATATCTCAAGGCAACTAGCTCGCTATGCTGCTGTGTAAATATCTAACATATCATTTGTTAAAGGCAGTTGTTGAGTTTATTATCGGGTGTGATGTATGAAAAAAAAAACCTACTGTTATCAATTTTCATTCAGAGTGTAGTAGCTCTTGCCTTTATATTTTTTTATTATTTCAAATTTAACTTATGTTATGAAATGTAATACATAAATAATCCTTTATCTGTTATGAGAAGTGTTATCTGACAATTGGCACAAACAAGTTTTACTTCATACATTTACGTAAGATCTTACGATATTGATAATATTTATTAGATTAAAAGGTACATAATGTTCAATCTTTCAACAATCCATGTAATCATTGTGATTGTCTCTTAAAATGTTGATAATTTTTACAAACCGGAAACGGTTCGATTGTTACACTTACAGTTATAGATAACCTCATATAGGTTATAATATACTAACATCTCGTGCCAGATTGTTGAAAAAAGGAGTGGAGTCTTGTAACCCTAAATTCCAGCACCAAGCATTGGTGTGAAAATATCATGTTCTATTTTTAACACTATGTGAAAAATGGTGCTGTATAAATATTCTAACTCATCTTTATGGCCGTGTGTTTGTAGTGCTCATGTCCTTGATTTGTCTAGTGAAAAATATAATATTGTTTATAAGTAATTCTAAGCACAATCGTACTTTATATCTAGATATTATCTTCATAAAAACCGCACGAGGTAAACAAACATACTGAGAAAAATGATTATGAAGATTTTTTTTATATATTAAAATGGTTTTGTCTATAATTAAAAAATGAATTATCATCAAGAAGTTCTTATAGCTGATTCCGCTAAGCTATACAATATCCTGATCGCCTCTGATGTTAGATAGAGCAATATGATTATAAATATACTTTGCTACACTCATTTCCGCCGGAACATGAACATCCGTAATTTTCGATCCGTATACATTGCATCGTTGTCTATTGTAAGTTTTTTATTCTATACGAAGGTGTATTAACATTTCCTTTTCTTTTATTAGACAAGGAAAAATAGTCAATGAGATGAACACACCTGAACTTGGTGTTAAACATTCGTCTGTAACTGTGAGAGGTTATGTATACTATGCTTCATGAGAGGTTTTATTATCATCTTATGGAAACCGATGGAGGTCCACCGTTGGACGTGATCTTTTAACATGTTCCTCACAACACAGTCTTGCAACGTTCGAGACCAGTGGTTTCTATGAATTTTTTAATATCGTCTTGCCGCCATATATTTGATTTGTGAACGCTGATCTTTTCAAGTCATGTTTAACAGATCTAAATTGATTTCATCACCAGATACTATAAATGAACGTTTAATTAATCAAGTAATTTAACTACAACAATTTTAAAATATGACTACAATAATGTATAAAAGTGCAGTCACCGTCCGAGATGGTCACCTAACATGTTAATGGAATATTGATTTTCCGTTTCAGATGATTTCAAGCCAGCATCTGTTGATGTAAACAAAATGGCCACAGTGGATGTCGGGACTAACAATCAGGTCACTGTGACAGTGCCACACTTGGGTAATTTATTCTTGGCTTCATATAATCTAGATTTAATAATAGTAGTAATTATAATAGCTACATAATTATTTAAATCATACGCTTAGCTTTATGAAGAAGACTATTATAAAACAAAGAGCAATGTTTCTAACATTGTTGTGTTACGGTTTGAAGAGCGTGGTATTGAATTTATTGGTGTAATGACACATCTTATGTCTCAACTCACAAGCACTGTGTGGTGCTGTATATATCATCCTACTAACGCCATGTTATGGGCACACTAATACACAAAACACAATACACGTTATGGGCAGCCGATGCAACTACCACCAGGTAAACGTCTCGTTCATCTCGTCGTTTCGTCGAAAAAAAAAGAAAAAAGAATAGAGAGTATACACTGCATCCCACTGAGCTCCTCAACAACTAACAATAGATGTTAAGTCTTATTAGACCTCATCAAATTAGAACACAGTAATGTTTGAACACTACTGTTTCACAGTAGAGATAGGAGCCGCGGTGGTACTACGTTCTCCAGAAACGGAGATTTATTACCAGTTTAATGTCATGGTTGTTTCAAATATCAATTATAGATAGTTCCATGTTTCCTTTCAGATGGCGCTGGCGTCCCCCAGACTGTATTTAAGGGCAGTCAAAGACCTTACACTAAGGAATGTGTCCTCATAATAGACAGGGTTACAGGGGAGATAACATTAGAGAAGCTCTCTAGCAATATACAAGTTAAGAAAACCAGGTAGTTATTTTCACTTTGGAATTATTATATCTTTATTTCTTATAGTCGTCATCAACAGATAGATGTCCCCTGCTGGACATAGGCTTCCCCCAAAGATTCCCACACGATCGGGTAGGGATTCATATGGGGTAATTTGGGTCAATTCCCACCAAAGTGACCTAATGCGGGTTGGTGTGAGCCAGAGCCTCGTTTGTTGATTATCAGGGTGCACTATGAGCAGATGAGGTTGGCTTGGATCCTTTGAGTTGTTGTGTGGGAAACCTTACACCTTATAGACTTCTTTGTATCCAACTGCATATTTATAGAATGTCATTAAAAAAAAAACAAGTGCTGATAGTTGACCGGTAACAAGTACAGCCTGTAATTTAGACATAAAATAAAATTTTACTTGTTTATTATTTTTCAGACAAGAAACTACTCAAAAACCACGCCCCCTGACTCCAGTTACCACAGACTTCACTAACACCACTCAACGGTCCACTTCCCGCACGCGAGTCGCCACCAACCGACGCACCAACAACAATGCAAGTAAGTATCAATAACTAAATATTTAAATTTTAAAGTAATGATGTTTTTGATGAAATTTAAAACTATAAAACCTAAAAATCTCTGTGGATATTTAACCGATCTAATATGCTAACCTACGCGGATGATATGTATAAACATTTTCAGTATGCGAATACGAGTGAGAGAGAGTGCGAACTCTCATTATGGACGGAAAGTAAGTACTTAGGTTTTGCAGGTGGAACTAGAATTTACATAGATGAATATGACATCTAATGTCTCTCTAATCTCAGATCGTGTAGGTAGTGTTCAAGTGTTAGTGAGATAATGAGATGGAGTGGCTTGAGTTTGTAGTGAAATTATGATTATATCAATTTTCATATCGTTTTTTGTGTTTAAAGATGACTAGTTTTTTTAATTTTAATTGTTCTTATTTATATCATCGTCGTGGTCATTACAGATTTGTTACTTACTGCTGAATATAGGCCTACCAAAAAGATTCCTACCTTCACCAATGGTACCATACGATATTCGTGAGGTCTTCGGATCGATCTGGATCTGGCATGGGAAATGTCTACTGTCGAACTGGGCTTGATTTACCTTTACAGATTATTGTTGACTTATAAGGTTTTTGAATATACTGATAATATGTCAAAACACTTTTTTGGTTATTGCTTATATTGTTTACATTTTTTTATAATCTTTCAGACGCAAGTGGTGCTGTTCAGCCGAACAATCAAGCTCGTTTCAATAGCAGCGCGTCTCAGAAGCCCACGCAGAACATGGTCAGGTCGCCGCCACGCGTTAAAACATCACCGCCTCAAGCGCCGTAAGCACTTAAAACTTTTTTTACAGTCGGTGACATGAAAACTAAACTAATAAAACGATCGATATGTTCTTAGCCCTAAATAATTAAAAATATCCCGGGTCTTTAAAATACCTTTTTTGGTGGAGTTCGACGCAAGTCATGAGCTCGCCCGCAACAATGTCGTTCTATTTAAAAATACGTATATACACTGCGCAACTTTGGGCTCGTCGTAGCCTTATCGCATGTGTTAGCACTCATTACTCAGATAATTTCACAAGCTACAGCTGAGCCAATAGGAACAGGGTAATGTTTGCACACTTATCAGAAGATGCAAAAGCCATTACGGCAGTACCTTTTAGTCAGCAACAGAGATCTACCATAAGTAAATTATAATGAATTTATTTTGATATTATTATAATTAATATAAAGGAGTCATTGTAACTTAAAGTTCTCAATATAAGTAATGGGTGATGCGATGACAGATGGTCGGGGGGCGGCAACAGTACGCTGGCGTCGCTGCCCATGATTGGGTTTGACGATGCGCCGGCGCAGCGCAGCCCCGGCCCCCCCGCGCAACGTGCGCACGCGCCGCCGGCTGCTCACGCTCATGCACCGCACGCCGCCCACGCGGCCCACGCACCACAAAGTGCGCATGCTGTGCACGTGTCGCATAACATGCCCGTTATGCACGCACCGCCTCCTACACTCGCTCCTCCGCCCGCTCCGGTAAGTACAGTGAGAATTTTTTAAATGATATATATTGCTTTTTCTGCAATGTACCGCCATTCGACTATATTTTCACATGTAGTTTGTGATCGTAGCTGTTCTACCTCGTTCAGAAAATCACCAACTAAACTACAAACATGTTACTCGAATCAAAGGACTTCCATATTTTTTTTTTCTTAAATACGCGTTCCACTTGTGCGAGGCTGAGGTACTGTCTATTCTTTTCTTTATCTCTTTTTATTTATTTGTCTTATATCTTTACCTATTTATCACTTTTTTCTTTCAAATCTTTTCCTCATGCAAACTTCAATTCTCCAGTCATTCTCCATCCTATTTCCTTTTTTTTAAATAAAAAAAACAGTTTTATTTCTATTTTACATTTCTTATATCCTACATTATTTCTTTTCTTATTTAACTTTAAAATTTTGTTTTCTCATACTTATTTTACATTCTTTTCGGGGCTTTCATATTATAAGGTATGCTTTAGCTACTGCACTTTGGAGGTACTTAAAATAATATGCGTCGCTTAATTCGCAGGCTACGTCGCAGGAGGACAGCTCTTCAAGCTCGTCGAGTGATAGTGACAGCGACAGTGGAAGTGGGAGCGACAGCGATGACAACGACTCTGCAGCAGCCCACACGGCGCTGCCTACTCTGCCAGCACTGCCCGCCCTCACCGAGAGTAAAAACTTTTCATATTTAATTGCTACTTCATTTATTAACTATCAGCAATGTACATTATTCAACATTTACACGGAAACTATTACTAAAAAATAATGATGATGTGAAGTAGTAACTCAAAAAAATTCGTGGATTCATCAGCTACAAATCGCTTGAAGGACTATCAATAGGGCAACGAGATACTTGAGTGTTGCCAATGTAGACTGTAGTGATTGATTTCTGTTTCCGGGGACTCTTTACGTAGGTACTGCAGCAACGTCTATTTCTAGCGCCAAACATTAGTGTAGCAAACATTACCGCGTTCCGGTTTGAAGCGTGCTGTAGTTTGTAAAATTATTGTCTCAAGGCTACAAAGGGTACAATGTCGTCCATTTTCTATCATCGTAATACTACATTCACGTAGATTTGCCTTTTATATGAATTATAACTAATTTATGTGTTATTTAAATTTTTTTATTATTAACAGATACTGCGGCCAATCCGGCGCTACCAAGCGACGTTTTGAACGACGACCTCTGCCTCTCCGAGTCCGGTAGCGACTCCGACTGACCACACTTCAAACTATCACCGATATACGGTTTCAGGGATATATACTTACACTCCACATAGTACTTCGAAACTCTGTTAGGATTTACTCATACAGATTAATATCATATACAAAAAAATCCAATACGCTATGTTTGTATATATTTGTAACCATACAAAAAACTACAATGACGCTTTAATATATTTAGAAACATATATTTCTAAATATTATCTATATATATAGATGTATATCTAAGCGATATCGTCATGTATGAAATGTGCCTCAAAAGAAAATAGAAATATATTTTTTATTTTAATGCCAATATTTTAAAGCGTTTAGTCTTAAGGTCCTGCCGTTTGTCTGGTGTAGTAAAATCGCGAGCAGTCTACATAGCTACATGTGAATGCTACAGCGTAATATGGATTGTAGTATGTCGGCATGCGAGTAAGAGATTGTATCATTTATTGCTTCGTTTACCACTGCGCGCTATGTGTCTCGAGGAGTCGTGAGGAAACCAACACGATCCATCCACCAACCCGCAGTTAGCCAACATAGAGAATAAGCCTTCAGTTTCTCCTTGGGAGATAACGCAATGTGTCCCAACAGTGGGAACGAGTGGGCTGTTTATTACCACTGGATGTAATATTTGATGTAACAGAGGTATGGCGTTGAACGAAACTTGGAACTTGTGCCTTTAAAGTAGAAAAGCAAATTGTATATGCAGTTTACATTATATTATATGAACATAAAATTCATATCAAACTTATTGCAGACCGTTTTTTTCTTCCCCTACAAAATAAATATTTTATTTAGTTTAAATTATCACTTCTTATGTATAACAAATGCCGAATTAATAATGTTAAGAAGTTAACCTTAAAATATATATATACAGTTACCGTCTAGATGCACTTACCACATTGTAAATGCCGCGATATAAATAAGGTTATATAATACCTTTGAAGTACAAGATGGTTTAAATAATTATCCATTTCAAATGTTATTATGTGGTATGTGTCATGGCAATAGCTGGACATCACACGTGGGACTAACGGCTGATGCAAAGCGGTCCTCCAGTGAAGGCACTCGAGTTAACCGACGATTTGTTCAAGTTAGCCGGAAGTTACTGGCTGCTGTCAGCGCAGGCCTGATTGGTGTGAGGATCTTTGTGGGAAGCCATATCTAATGGTAATACTTGAAATGATATAAAATGAATAACATTCATTTTACATAATTACTTAAGTAATAATGATGGTAGAATTTATTTTTACAAAAAATACTATATAACGCCTGCGTCTCTAATAAAGTAAATATTTTCACTTAATATATTAAATATACATTGTTTTACAGGAAGGTTTATAACATTGTTCAATTAAACAAAATTGCATTTTTTTTTAAATAATCGGAGACTATGAAAGTGTAAATCAAAATTTTGCATCCGCGTTAAAGTTATAAATATCAAATTGGACAAAGATAACTTATTTTGTTATATTGATTGTTGGTATTATTGAAACTGTATTTTTTTAATTAAACATATTTAGTATTTGTAAGTACTTTGAATGCTCTATGAAATATTTGTATATTTATGCGGAATATTTATGTTTACTTAAGGACAATTTTTTTTTTCGGATGGAGTCAGTGTTAATATAGAGAGTGAAACAAATATACGCCTGTTATACTAAGACTAAAGACGTTGCCAAAAGAGATATTGAAAAAGAGCGCTGAAAAACCATTTGTTATGCGTTTTCGAAAATAATTGAACGGTTTGATCACATACGTGTTTATAAAGTATTTTTAAGTAAATATTTTTGTGATCAGTTCCAAATAATAAAGAAATCAATCGAAACAAATAAATCTCGTCGCATCCACTATACTATGTGAAATCTCATGCTTATCATTTTGAAAATACGCAGGTTTTTTTTTATATGTAAGTACTGATGACCCTTTAGTTTACTGTATTATTCGATACTCTATGTTGTATTTTAATTTGTTTGAAGAACTATCATCAGCTATTAAGTTTTAAAACTTAAATAATTTTATTAAATTGTAATTAAAAAGAAATTTATCATTTTTATTTTATCATTCTACTTTAAAACTAGCTGTTCCATCTCTAGCGGGCTATAATATATTCGCAACTCTTTTTGGGGAAGGAATTTTGTAAATCCATTCTTAGCTTACCTCTAAATGGCTGAATTATAAACTCTACCAAATTGTGAATCTTTACGTCTAATAGTTTCGGGGATATCGTGGTGAGTCAATCAATCTCTGGATATCATCTAATTTATATACTAGCCGCCGGTCTCTGCTCACTTTTCTGGCCCTAACATAGAATTAGATTTGATATTTGTCAGAAATATACCCGCTTGGTCACAAAGCATCGTCCCTCAAGGCCCTTCCTGTTATCAAGACTCCTGAAACCCCTTTTGGAGAAACATTTTATAATATCCCTTTCTTAGCTGACTTATACAGGGTGTCTAGTGGCAGATTTATGTTTTCAAATTTAAATAAAAAATAATATGTTTGACATATAATTTTACTAAAAGTATTAAAAGATAGAGTACAAATGCGGATTTTATTTTTTAAAGATAATGTCATCCAAATGTCTTCCATCCTGTTGCACACACACACACACTGTTCGAAACGGAGCCTCGTATTCCGTGCCATACGCTGCAGTAAACTTGGTTCAATTGCGCTGATTTCTCGCCGAATATTTTCTTTTAAGTCCACAACAGTTCGCGGATTATTGGCGTAAACTCTCTCTTTGAGGTAGCCCCACAAAAAAAAATCCATTGGAGTTAGGTCGGGTGATCTCGGTGGCCACGGGATGTCCCCAAAGCGACTAATCAGTTTTTGAGGGAGATTTTCTCGCAACAAATCCATCGAAGCTCTGGCTGTGTGTGCGGTCGCACCATCCTGTTGAAACCACGTGTGTGAAGAGAATGATGAATGAGCTTGCAGGTTCGGCAAAAAGAAATTCGAAATCATGAGCCGATAATTCTCACCATTGACATTCGTCGCTTGGCCCCGAGCATTTTCAAAAAAAAATGGTCCGATTATCCCATTCGTGGATAAAGCGCACCAAACAGTTACCCTTGGGCAATGTAATGGTTTTTGGTGCTTCAGTCGAGGATTGCGAGTTCTTAGAGCCCAGTAACGGCAATTTTGCTTGTTTACGTGTCCGTTTAAATGAAAATGAGCCTCGTCGCTCCAAAAAATGGAATTCACAGTGCGAAAACGCTCCAACATGGTTTCACAAAAAAATTTGCGTGACGCAAAGTAATTTTTTTCAATTCTTGAATTATTTGAATTTTAAAAGGATGAAACTTCATATCTTTTTTCAAAATTTCATGCACAATTGCTCTTGGAAGTCCCAGAGAAGCTGCCCTTTTCCGTATCGAAAGTCGTGCATTTTCACGTAAACTGTCAACTGTCAACCAGTTCAATGTTTTCGGGGGTCCTTGACGATCGACTAGGTCCTGGCCGTGGTGTGTTCATAGCCGAAGCAGTTGCGTGGAACCTCTCCACCCACGAACGAATTAAATTCATACTCGGCCCATCGCCTATCCGTCGAATATTGAAATGTGAACAAAACTGTCGGCGAGCGAGTACGTAAGAATCGTTACTCTTGAAAAATGCTTCAATAGCGAACGCGCGATGCTCACCCGACCACTGCACCACTGCACCACTGCGACATCGTGACTAAGAAATCCGCACGATCGGTGATTCTAATGACACCACCTTCCCCCCGCACTGTTTATAACTTATTGAGATATTCGTTTTTTAAAATAAAAATCTGCCGCCAACACCCTTTATCTTCATTCATCGAAAATACTTTATATCTTTTTTTTAATTAAATAAAATCTTAAAAGGATCAGTTAAAATTTAATTTAGTTCAGGATGAGATCTATTTTTACGGCATCATTGACATGAGACTGTGATCACTTCCCATCAGGTGAGCCATTTGTACATTTTTCAACTTTTTTTTTAAATTAATATTATTATAGTGTATGACAACGTATGAATAGTTTACTTTTCGTGTAAGGCGTATTTTTCTTTGAATTGAACGCACTGTTCTCGTTGCTATGTTGGAAAAACAACACATATTTACTCAAGTAAGATGTTAAGCACTTCGAAAGTGATATTGACTTTTACAGCTTATGTGATACTGGGCTCTGAGTCAATTAAAATGCGCTCATCGTTTAAGCTGTTACGATTTATAACGAAATTCATTATAAAAGAAATATATAATAGATATCAGTCAGAATAAATTTAATGCAATACTATTTTATCGATAGATATCCACTGCTGGACCTAGACCTCCGCCCAAAGATTTCCACATCGATCGGTTCCTCGCTGCCAGCATCCAGCGTCTTCTCGCAAAAGCTTTGTATGTAAAGGTTCATATAGGAGGATTGGGCCATTTTCCACCACGCTAACCCAGTGCGGGTTGGTGGGAGCCAGAGCCTCGTTTGTTGATTATCACAGAGCACCACGAGCAGGTGAGGTTGGTTTGGATCCCATGACTTGTGCGGAACCCCTCACACACCACTATTATATACTAGTATTGTATTATATGCATAATTGGTAGTAGGTCTCTGTTGCCGAATATCGTCTAGGTAGATACCACCGCAGCGCCAAACATTAGTGTGCTAACATCATTATGTTCCGGTTTGAAGGGCGTTTATAGCTAGTATAATTACTGGGGTAATGAGACTCAACATCTTATGTCCCAGTCGACGCGCGCAATGTAGTGCAGTGTATACCATTCTAACTAACGCCACGTTGTTACGGGCTGTGGTACCGCTTACAGGTGAACTTCCCTTTCGTCTCGTTAATTAATAAAATAAAAAAAAAATCGTTAAGCGTTAAGATAACATTGTTTATACGAAATTATAAAAAAAGCACCACTTGATATGTACACGTGATAAAAAAAAAGTTCAAAATTAATGTGGACACGTGACTGCAATTATTCACTGTTACTATTACAATACTTTTATATCGTTTAATATTATTCTATATAAGCCCATTTTTCTTAAGTTAAATATTTAACAAGTGACGAAGTAAAATCTACATGTTTATATTATATTATACCTGACTCGAGAGGCCGCACTCTACACTCGTGAATTTAAAGGCTTTTGTTGCTCTACAATAGGTAAGTTTTATTTTCAATAGCCTGATACTACATTGCTGACACGTGACGTTCATGCTGCACAGAATCCTTGTCTACGTCTAATGGTGTTGGCGTCTGATCCTATATCTGGGCTTCGAAACTTCCGTATGGCTGATATAGCTTAAAGAGAAGACAAGCTTTCGCAAGTCTTTTGTTCTTACAGCCGCAACCACCAGACTCCCACTCCCTGTATACCTGTCCTGCTTCAAATGGTTCAGCGGTGAATATGTGTGAAAAATTCCATCTCGTCCTGACGAATCATAGATAACATGATATGTTCCTATTTTTTTAAAGGAAATAAATGAAATATGAGAAATTTCAAAATAACATTTAAGTATTTTCTTATTTCATATAAATTTACTTTGTTCTGTTCATTCCGGTTAAATTCTGTAACGGACAGAGCGATTTCGACCAGACCATACTTGGCGAGTAGTACAGAAGCTTAACTTTGTTTCGACAATGGAATCCTAAATTTTTCTTCATATATTAAAATTTAACTGATAGTAGGTTCATCCACTGGTGACAGGTTTTTAGTTGACGTTGACTTCCTAAGTACAGTCACAGACTAGCAATGTAAATACTGTTCTGTTGAAGGGCGCTGTGAGAGTAAAATTACTGGAGTATCACGGTAGAACAACATTCTAAAATGCCACCAGCACGGCCTATGAACATCTTGCTCGACTTGTCGCGCTTTGTATCTGATAGTAAGGGCCCTGTGTAAAACACATAAAAGTGTCAATATACATAGGATACCATTGGTTGTCGCACTTCGAGGTTTCTACATCCGGTGTATTATAAGATTAGGGGAAGATCACTAATTGTATTTTCTTATTATGGAAAATTTTACAAAAGGTTAGAAGTATTTTAACATTAGATCTAAATGTCTAACTTAACAAAATATCTAGAAATGTTAGTTGATAGTGCTGTACATTTGTTCATATGGTATCCACCATCCACACCTGCATAAACATTTGTTTCGATTTCACTGTTTTACGAATGTTTTTCATGATACCTTCGGTATAATAATAACCTGTAACTAATTTTCTGTTTTGTTCATCGTTTGTTATATACAATACATGAACATATTTTGTTTCAAGACTACGAAGAGACTAAATGCTTTAGTGTCGGTCGAACTCCTGACAACGTTTTAGTAATCTGTCGTACATAGGTATATAGGTTTACAAACAAATAACCTTCTAACATGAATACAATAAAAACTAAAACATAAACATTCTTCCGTGACACAATACAAACATTTATCTAAACTGAGTAGAGTAAATGTTTTGTCTGTCTTTTGGTGCCCTATAAAATATTTTAAGTGAAGCACATAATTTTTTAATTGTTATTGTTAATGGTACTCCGTGGTTTTTCTAATAATATGTAAATTTAATCTTAATCATTCTCCTATGTAAATTTTTGCAGTTTATACTTCGGTGCAACAGAATTAACATACAATAATGTTACGTTCTTTTTCAATAATTAAACTTGATCCACTTGTTACTGTCTCGTTCATAGAAACATACACATGAACATAAATCTAACGTTAAGTATACATTTATTATTGTATGTTTCGCAACGAAAAAATCGTTGTAACATAATCATAAATATGTTTGCGAACATTTTTTATGTTAATAAATGGTAAGTGACTGTCGTTTGCTGTCAACCTTTAGGAAAACTTTCGCAGTACCTTGTTTAGTACGATTACATCAGTAACGCAATATGAATGCCGAGAAATTACGGCAGGTAAGAATTATTAGGTAATTTAAGTGAAACAATTCTTTGTTCTTATAATATGAAGTTATTTACTTCACTAAATCAATGTGTCTACGCGGAAATATATGTTTATATAATGAAATGTAATGTATATAATATATTATATACTAGTACATTATAAATACTACATTCCATTAAAATGAAATAATGTACTGTTACATCATTGTGGTTCAATATAAGTTCTTTGTCGGCTGAAAGACAAAGAACTTATATCAGCAAGGTATCTTTTGAAGGTTTCCTCTCTTGACAAAAAAAAGGGGTGGCATTTACCAGTAGGTGTAAACGTCTCGCTCACTTCCTCATATAGGAGAATAAGAAAATCTAAGTATAATTCTTAGTTATAAAAAATTAAACATTTAACTAATTTTTTATTTATACTATGATTTCAGTACTTTATATATTCGGGTCTAATATTATGCAGTATATCCGATGGATTTATCTTCGGTCAGATGTCCGGAATGGTGGACGCTTTGCGAGGGAAAGACGGAGGCATCGATCTGAGCGATGACCAAGTGTCATGGATAGGTAATTTAATTTAAAATTAGACATTAAATTTATGGTTTTAAGCCAACTGTTAAATATACAGTTACTAATAAATTGGTGTATTATATTTATAATAATATGTATATATTTTTAATAGTTAATTGAAATTTTCTTCCAAAATCTTAATGTAAGTTGCAAAAGGCGAACTTATGATCACGCCTTTGGTATTTATTATTTAAATATCATTTATCAATATATCTATACATTGATAGATGATAAATTTGTATCTTGATAGTATTATATCTGTGATTAATGGCTCTTGCACCTCCTTATCAGCCTATAGATGTTCACTGCTGGACATGGCCTCCCTCAAAGATCTCCACATCGATCGGTCCTGCGACGCCTTCATCTCGCGGCTTCCCGCAACTTTCAACAGTCAGCATGGCCTCCGGTACCGCCGGGCACCAGGGGCCGTCGTTTGTAGGGTTTCATATAGGGAATTGGGCCATTTCCGCAGGTGAGGTTGGTTTGTCCCGTGAGTTGTTGTGCGGGTTACCTTACACCCCTTTTGATAAATGGCTATGGTTTTTAAATAGATTTTTTCAATGCAATGTTATCGTAAGTTTTAATTTTCAGCTTCAACGATAAATGCGACGTGTATATTTGGAATAGTTGTAGCCGGTGTGGTGACTGAAAAAGTCGGGAGACGAAAAACAATTTCATATCTCAGCATATCAATGCTTATAACATGGTTTATGGTCTACTTTGCAACGGATTTAGCGATGTTTGTTGCTTCTAGAGTTATTGTGGGAATCGGTTATGGTGGGGTGCTTCTATTAACTTATATTGCAATGGCTGAATATACAACTCCTAACCAAAGGGCAATCTGGGTCAACGCGGTATCAACTGTGGGTCCCTCACTGGGCATATTATTAGGCCATGTGCTGTGTATCGTCTTCAACTGGAGAACTGTCGCTTTGATTGGAGTCGTTCCGACCGCATTATCGGCTTTATTGCCTCTATTTTGGGTAGAAACTCCATCGTGGTTAGCTTCTAACAGAAGATTTGATGAGTGTGCCGAAGCACACAGGAAACTGTACGGTCGCAGCGATGCGACGGAAGCGGAATTGAATATGCTCATTAATCTAGAAAAAACCAAACAGGAAAATATTTCTCAAAATAAACAGTTATGTTGCTCAGTTACACAGAAAATAAACAAAGTAATCATGCAAAAGTATTTTTGGAAGATTTCTGCATTATCTATTGTAATAGTTATATATCGAGTGGCAGGAGGAAGAATATTGTACAATACTTTAGCGATAACCATGTTACAAGAAATGACAGGGAGCTCGAATATTCTAATGTTTACTTTACTCGTTGATGGATTCATTACCTTAGCATCGTTTATACCGGTTTTCCTTTTGATGAAAATGAAACTGAGAACAATTTTATTTACGTTTGGTTTATTGTCAAATTTTCTTCTCGTAGCATTGTGCATTTGCCTTTATTACATTCCGAAAGAGAATATCTATTACGCTTGGATTTGCACATCGTTCCTAGGCTTTTATTTCATCATGGCTTATGCAGGACCTTATGCTGTATTGGAAATACTGCTGACAGAAATTTATCCATTAGAACTGAAGTCTTTTTGTGTCTTTCTATTTGGTGCATTGGCTGGTATTATCCAATTCTTAAGTATCAAATTAGCATCCAGAATGTTTAGCTTTATGGGATATCACGGGGTGTTTTTATTGTACGCTGCTATTGTATTTTTGTGCATTGCGTATCTATGGTTTTACATGCCAGAGACAAAAGGAAAAACTTTGCAAGAAATAGAGTTATTTTTTAGAAATGGCAAATTCCCGGACAAGAAAGATTTTTTGCAGGCCGAGAAATCGGAATCTAATTCACTTTTGTGAATACGTTCATCACTTATATATTATATAATATATATATATCATTCTATGTGAATTAAAAAGTTGAAGATAAGCGCTATTTTATTACCGTTTTCGGTGAAGTCTTTATTCTGTATTTTAGTTTCAATAATGGGGAGACTAATAGATCATGTCTGTATCATGTGTCTTTTCTTATGATCATTATCAGCATCAGCCAATAGACGTTTACTGCTGGACCTTCCCCAAAGATTCGCACATCGATTGGGGAGGGATTCATATGGGATTGGGGCCATTTCCCACCATGCTGGCCCAATTTGGATTGACGAGAGACAGAATCTCGTTGGTTGATTAGCTGGGCGCATTACGAGTTTTTTTTCTCCTTCGCGGGGCAAGGGCAGGTTATGTCGGACTTGCACCGATTAAAACCCCCACGATGTTCCACCAGGTCTCTTTATAGCAGGATTACGGGAACGCTTGCGCACACATCCGCGACCATGCTAGCGATGGCCGCATAACGCAGACCCATCTCGGGAGGGAGGGATGAACCCTCCCTTTCCACTGCCGCAGGGGCACACACCAACACACAGCGTGTCTCTTCCTCGGCCTCCTGCAGTTGCGTTGGCAACGGATTCCCCCGAATCCGTCACCAAGAGGGCATGGGACCCTAGAGAGAAAACTCTCCCGACTCCCTGCGGCGGATACGATCTTGAGCACGGCGCCACCCGTTACACGGCCTCGGAGGATAGAGAGAGCGGCGCATCGTTATACCGACATTCCTCTTCTCCGGCGGCCTTATCACCGCCGCATCAGCGTTGCGAATTCGCATAGTCGCAGTGGGTGCTACCTCTGCTCCCTCCGGCCGCCCTTGCAGCCCACCAGCGCGTATCCGAAGGTGAGCTTAGGTGGACCTCCGGAGCTCTAATCTAGAGCGGTCGTCTCGGGCCGGCCCTACACTTCGGGTCTATCAGGTAGGTTTCTCTTCGCTTCACCGTGAGCAACTCAGCCACGGCTACTAAGCCTTCCGCCACGGAAAGGCGGGAAGCTGTTAGGGAGGTGTACTAGGAGTAGGTGAGGTTAGCTAAGCTCGCGTGAGTTGTTGTGCGGGAACCCTTTCATCCCTATATTATTATCGTTCTCATATTAATAAATCTTATTATTTAACGATGTGTGTTCTATTGGATATTTTGAAACTAATTTATGTTGTCTTAAGTCTTTTTATATATTATCTACAAATAAAATAATATTTGTAGACTCTGATTCATAGATTTTTTTTTATTATTTATAATATGCTCTAGTTTTACTTTTCTTCTTTCTATTGAAAGTTACTTAAACGAAATTGTCAGATAAGGAAAACAAACAGTGAACTTAACATGAATAAGTTTCACAAATGCAAGCCTATTAACCAAGGTAAGCCGTCATACAATATTTACGACTTCCGAATGTTGAATACAGTCTGTATATAATTAACTTTGTTACATGCCGCGTTACGATAAAACTGAATATGTTTTTACTTCACAATATAATAAAGAAAAGGTAAATGTAGTGTAGTCTCATTATGTAGAGCACAAATTATTGTAAACTGTTACACCGTCACGAATTACCGTTACCGAAAGCGACAGATTTTTTTTACTAATAATGTTTTTGCACAGATGGTGACATTTTTATGACAGTTTGTGAAAAAAAAACATATTTTCTTTACTTAAATACATAATTTATAACGAAAATCCAGTAGTAAATGACCATGTTATGACCGCGGTCATTATGTGATTATATTCCTTAGGATAAATAGAAATTTACTTACAGGAATTATCATTAAAAATTAAACGTAAAATGCTATTTCCTTTGGAGATCATTATGTAACTACTTTTCGATTATGAAGGGTAAGTAAATATTTTTTATTTTCAACATAAATTATTTTTTATACTACAAAGTGACGAGGCGAGCGGAACGTCTACTTAATGGTAAGTGATAACTCAGCCCTTTACAATGTGACGCTAGTTAGTATGATATACATATCGTACGACGCCTTGAAATATAAGTTGTTAGGTGTCGTCGCCCCAATAATTTCTTGAGGTATTCTCTTTCGTGTACTTCATGACTGAAGGTCGTGCTCGTCTTGAAATGCTCTTAATGACTCTGCTCTCTTAGTATCTCGCATCATTCATGACAAGTTTCATGGGAAGATAATGCAGTGGTTTCCCCTTGCCTTCCGCACTTGAGCTCCCCTACCTTGAGGTATAGCGTCATTCAAACCGGAATACAGTATTGGTTGTATACTACTGTTTTCGGCTGCAATAGGAGCTGCGGTGGTTCTTTCCTAGGCGGTCTCTGGCAATAAAGACCTGCCACCAGAAAGATTTTTTTATTTAATATTAAAAAATTATTTTAAGTTTTCTTTACTTCCGATTCAATAACGACCCTACAGCATTGCGGCCCCCCGGGGCACTTTTTGGCTTAGTCTGCACGGACAAAGTAATACAACTGTAAGTATCAAAAAAATACAACTTGAACCATTTTTTCTTTCTTTTTAATTATTCATTTCCACAACTAATCAATATTAATGAACTAAGTAAGACTAAAAAATTGTATACAGAAAAACTTTTTATCCACCGGAAATATCTCTATCAAATATGCTTGTAACACTGGGATAAAGTAGAAATCTAAACTTTCAGTCCAACAACCATCTACCATAACTATTTCTTTTCCATGTCCTACTTTTATAATTATCGAATTATTATTTTGTACAGAATTATTATTTAAATCTTGCATTTCAGTAACAATGATTAAAGTTGTTAAACCTTCTTGTGCTTTATGTTAAAGTCAATTGCTCTGAAAGCCTTTTTACATTGTTGAAGTCTGCTTTGAGTCTTAAGTGATGACGGTCGTTCAATCAAAAATCAGTAAAATGATTGATAGTCCTATTGGCATTAAACCTATTAATGCAATATACAGAGTGAAGACCAAATGCTCTTTTGCTTGGAGATGTTTACTTTGACATTGATACTTAAGTCAAAATTTATTACTCTAGATATAACATAGCTGTTCTTATATTCTCCGCGAGCCCTGAGTCCGATGAAGCCGCTATGGATGTCAAAAAAACTGCGGTGCAAACATCACCGTAAAAAAAAAATCTTCTCCACAGAAAGCCACGACGTACATAATAGTAATAATAATAATAAGAGCCATTTATTTGTCTAAGAAAAAAATAACTTAAGTCTATGTATAATAGAAAAAAACATATCAAAAATAAATAAAACATTAGACTTACAGGTCCAGGACTCAGCACATTGGCGCCTGGTGCCAAGTCTTGGTATTCTGACATTATTAAAGCTAGTGAACACTTAATTGTATAATTGCTTGATTATTAAATTACGGAAACAGTATACTGATAAATAGCGAGCACACAAGAATCAACCGGAACTGTTTGTGCCGAGTGATTGCTGCATCAAAAGCCATTTGAGACAGTTGCGCTTAAAGGTGAACCGAGATACGGTACGGTACAGCGGAGGTGGTAAGTCGTTCCAACATTTTGATGCAGCAAATATGAAACTACCTCGGGTTTGCTCCAAGGTGTGTTTTGGTGTAGTTAGAGGACGGACGTGCGGTCTCAGTCTGGCTCTGGCGAAGTCTGCGGACCAACGAAGCTTATTATAAAGATATGATGGCATCTTAAATTTTGTCAGTGAGTGTAAAAAGCACACCAGCTTCATAGTTCTCACGTTTTCTATTCTAATCAAATCTTTTTTTATTATATAAGGTGATACGTGGTGTCGCCGTGGTATTGAATAATAGTTGCGAGGACTGACGCGTTGATAATTGTAATAACCCTTGTTTGTCCTAAATTTTCACCCAGTGTACTGGCAAGCACGCCAAACCAACAAATGCACGTTGCTTTGATTATGGAAACTGGAAATATAAATATTTATGTTTATACTAGATATTAGTAAACTAATTCAATCAGATTCTTAATAATTCCGATGCCGACAAATGTCATGGGTTGTATTTCTCTGACAAATATAGTTCAAGTTCGTTAAATGTGGATTGTAAGCACGTGCAGTTTGCTAACCTTACTGATTAAAATACTTTAACAACGTTCTTACTTTTGCTTTTGTATAAAACTTCTTGTTTTTTGTACTCTTTAAAGAGGGTGTGGTCATGAAATGATCGAATTACTCACACAGTAATAATAACAACATTTTGCTTCATCAGTTATTTAGTACATTTTATACTTAATATATTTATTACCTACGCTTTAAACCAGATTTAACAATATGAATTCTTTTATTACTCATCGATTTCAAACAAATTCATAACGATGAAACTATTAAGAGAGACCGGAGGGAAGGAGTGTCCGGAAAATGGACGAACCGCCTCTATGAGATTTGTTCTGTTTAGATTGGCCTTGTTTATAAATACGAAATGTACTTGAAAAAATTGTTTTGATTTTATATTTAATTATTCCTTCCAAAGTGCGGATCAATTTTTACTATACAATGTACTAAATGTGGCAGAGTTTTTCGAGTCTGTTAAAACTCCTAAGAGATTTTAATGACAAAATGTAAACAGCAGAAGCTTTGCTTTATATATATATCGCAATAAGTTCCCCATAAGTAATTGTAACTTTGATTTTAATATTGAACTTAATAGGTTTAATAATTTGAAATCAAACATGTAGTATTCATTAAGATATAGTTCTTTTTATTGATTACAGGCGAACTATTTTGTACGGGTTTTGGAGTGGTGAGGGTCAGGGAATGTCAAACAAATTATAAGCTTAATATTCTCTCCGGTAGTTTTGGATATATTATACTCCTTTAACCATTTCGATGCCGGGCGAAATATGGTGAACTGACTGCCAACCTTCGCTAGTCAGAGTAGCACCTTAAGAAGAAGAAGAACTATTTTAATTTACGTACGTATGATCACTTGAGATAAAAAAATTAAACTAATGGTTACTTTTAACCTACGGATTAATTTTTGAGGTACTCGAATCTTAATTGAGATGTAATAGATTTTGTGATATAAGATTACTTCGGAACGTCGGGAGCGCTAACCTTCTTTCGGCTAACGGGTGCTAAAAGCAGTATGTCCAACATTTGAGTAAGCTTTTCCTCTTCAGTGTTCTAAAAATTACGACTTTTATAGTGTAATTTTTTTTTTTATATTATCACGCCTTTTTCCCAGTAGGGGTAGGCAGAGGTGGATAAACACCCACATTTCGCCAGATGTGGTCAGATTAGGTCCCGTGTAACAGGGGGCGAGCCCGTTGCCACTTTATTGGGACCACCACCACACACACAAAAATGATTTCAGTGTGCGTGTTTCCTCCCGATGTTTTCCTTCACCGTTTGTATTTCGCTGTTGTAACTAAAGTTTACAAATGTACATAACTTAAATATTAAGTCATCGGTACATGTCGAGATTCGAACCCGCGACCTTCGGAATGAAAGCCGCACGCTCTAACCATTGGGCCAGCGAGCTACCTAATTAATATTTATCTTTTTTTTCTTCTAAAATCTCAGCTAATAGCCGGTTAGATTTACTCATTCACGGGGTTTCCCCAAGTAAATGAGAGTCATCTTGTAAAAATTTACGAACAATCCTACACGTATTTAAAATCGCTGCTTTTTGCATTTGAATAAAGGTATTATCCGGGAGACCTAAGAGTTTCAGTGCAGTGAAGAGCTGTTTAGGAACCACCCCTGTAGAAGATATTATAATAGGTACTATGTATACTTTTTCTTGTCTCCAAATTCTTTTTATTTCCTCTTTTAAATCAGTGTATTTGTGAATTTTGTCTGATATCGTTTTAACTAAATTATGTGTATTGGGTACAGAGATGTCTATTAAATATGTAATTTTATGTAATTTATCTTGTAGTGTTATGTCAGGTCTATTATAATGTATTGTCTTATCGGTAAGTATAGCGCGATCGTAGTACATTTTATGAGAGCTGGATTCTAAGATAGGTTGAGGGGTGTATTTGTAATATGGTAAGTATGTGGCATCCACGGTTAGTTGGTATTTGTGTGTAAGCTTTTGGTGAATTATATTGACTATTTGATTGTGTCTATGCGTGTAATCTGTTTGTGTAAGCGTAGTGCATGCTCCGGTTATATGCTGAATTGTTTCTGATTGTGCGTGACATCTACGGCATTTATCATTAATAACGGTGGGATCTTTAATTTTATGTTTTCTGTAATTTTTCGTGTTTATAACCTGATCCTGAATAGCGATTATAAAACCTTCAGTTTCAGGGTAAAGTGAACCTATTTTAAGCCATTTATTGGATGCCACACTATCTACATAAGATTGTTGCAAATCGTGGGGATGTCGTCCATGTAAGGATTTACTTTTCCAAGTTTCGATTTTCTGGTCTTGTTGAGTATGGTTTATTGTTTCCGGGTTATTAACACAGGTTTCTTTTAAATTAAGAGGGGTACATTTTACATCATTACATTGTATTGCTCTATGTATATTACTTGTAAGTGCCTTTTGGTTAAAAACTGTTGCAAGTTCTTAAGCTGCTTTCTCCATAAGCTTTTATATCTATAAGACCTCTACCACCGTTTTGTCTTTTAATGGTTAATCTTTCGATAGCAGATTTTGGGTGTAAGTTCTGGTATTTTGTTAAAGTTGTCCTAGTTTTCCGTTCAATTGCTTGTAAATCAGTTTTTGTCCATTTGATGATCCCGAATGAGTAAGTAAGTACTGGTATTGCAAATGTATTTATAGCCTTTATTAAATTCTTACTAGTTAAACGTGTTTTACAAATATTGACAATTCTTCGTTTATATTCATTTTCTAAACTGGTTCGTATAGCTTTATGATCTAAACCTTTGTGTTGATTGTAACCTAAATACTTATACAAATCACCTGGTTCCATAGCTTTTATTATATCTAAATCGGATACAGGATAGTCGCCGGGATGCAGTTTACCTTTGATAATATGTACTGTTTTACATTTATCTAACCCAAATTTCATATTTATATCTTTACTAAATTGTATAGTTGAGTCTATTAGTATTTTCATTTCTTTGTCTGTTTTTTGAGTATAGTTTAATATCGTCCATGTATAATAAGTGTGACAAAATGGTCTCGGTGTTATCGTGTTTAAGTCTATATCCAGCTTTTTGTGAATTCAATATATTAGAAAGTGGATTAAGGGCGAGGCAAAACCATAAAGGGCTAAGGGAATCGCCTTGATAAATGCCATTTTTTTATTGATATCTCCCGTGTTTTTAGTGTAGTGTTATTTGTGTTTAAAAGTAGAGTTGTGTTCCAGTGTTGCATAATATTTTGAAGGAAGTTAATAATTAGTGGATTTACTTTATATAGTTCCAAGACATGTACTAACCAAGAGTGAGGAATGCTGTCAAATGCTTTCTTATAATCTATATACGAACAGTGTAGATTTCTATTGTTGTTTGCTGCATGTTTATGAATTGTGGAATCAATTATAAGTTGTTCTTTACACCCCATATGGCCTCTCCTGCATCCTTTCTGCTCCTCTGCAATTATATTATTAAATTCGACATGTTTGTTTATTTTGTTTGTGATAACAGATGTTAAGATCTTGTATACGGTTGGAAGGCATGTTATTGGTCTATACTGTGAAGGCAATTGTGAAGGTCCACTCTTAGGGAGCATGTATGTTATACCTTTGGTAATAAAATATGGAATCGCTTGTTTTCCTGTCACTATCTTATTTAACTCTCTAGCTAATGTCCTATGAATAGAATGCAAATATTTAAACCAGTAATTGTGTATTTTATCAATACCGGGTGATTTCCAATTGTGCAACCTACCAACTGTTACCTTAATATCCATTTCTGTTATATCATCATATTTCATCTCTTCTATATCTATCCACTTACTCCTTTCCTGTTTTATCCATTCAGCTTCTGTATTGTGTTGAACTTCTTTTTCCCAAATATTTGCCCAAAATCGTTCTAGTTCTTCTTTGGAAGGTGTTTCATCGACAGTATTAGCGGAATTTTGATTTCGTACAGTTAATTTGCGATAGAAAGATTTTTCATTAGTTGTAAATAATTTATTATCACTTTTCCTCTCGAATCCTTTTTTGTACCTAGCTAGTCTATGGGCTTTTAGAGCTAATTTCTGCTTCAAAGTATCTAAATATTCTTCTGGTTTTCTATTAGTCTCTTCGTGTTTCGTATGTATAGCAGCGTTTTTAAATATGTTTGCAACATGGTCTACAATTCTTTTTGATCTGTTATTATTTATATATTGCGTTAATCTACCAATATTTATTCTCAGTTGTTCTATATTTTTTTCTAATCTTATTTGCCATTGAGGCTTGCCTTTATTTTTATTACTTCTGCTATGAACTGTATTTGTGTTAATAACGTATCCTAATTCTTTTGATATTACTACTGCTGTACAATAAACGAGTGTGTGAATGTCTGTAAGCTGAGAGTCGATTGTTAAAAATGGCGGTAGTATATCAATGTTAAATAAATTTACTAAGTTTGTCAAGTTTTTACTGTATTTTAATTTAGGTAAATTAGGGCGCTGTGTTGGATCCATACCTGAATAAATATATAAAGCTCTTTTGAATTTTTTATTTAAATCATGCTTAGGTTCTATTTGTTGCGATATGTTTGTCAAAGATTCTGTTTGATTTTTATTTGACAAGGAAATGTTTTCAGCTTCTACTGACACACAATACAACACTAATGTTTTGGCTACTAATGAAGTCGGTACATGTTATATTTGAATTTGAGATTGTCGTTGTTTTTAGTAATGGACTTAAATGTGGTGTTTCGATTCTGTTAGTGTTTAGTAGTGGTTCTTCAGTGTTAATATCTATTTGTAATTGGCTTTTAGTTTCTTCTATAAGATTATTTAAAATTTCTGGTGATAAAAATTTGTTTCTAATTATAGCTCTCCTTTGATCTGCAACCCTTTGTTCTGTAACTTTAATATCTGGGTATTGATTCGAAAATTTTTCGTGTAATACTTTTCTATAGCATGTCATATCTGTTTCTAATTTAGTTATGTAGTAAAAGGTACGCATTATAAAAATATTTACATCTTTACTCCATGTCATGCGTACTCTAGGTTTTCCCGCCTTAGTGGACACGGGTAAAAAGGCGTTCGCCTCCCGTGCAACATCTGAGGATGGACTTACTAAACGTCTTAAACTATAATCTGATGAAGCTGTGGATGAATTAGATATTGAACTTGGATTATAAATTTCTGAAGATGATGAGGTTGTTGAGAATGGGCTTGGGGTTCTATTGCCGTTTTGTATCTGTTGTGTAGGTTTTCTGGTGTTCTTTTTAAAGGTTCGTCTCTTCGATTGTCTACTACTGCCGGATAAAGTATCGGCATTTGGTGTTGTCTCTGCAACAGTTCTAAACTGGGCAGTATTAAGCGACGCGTTGCCCCCCTCAGATACGTTGGGGCTGCCTGGGTCTTCTGGCCCAGGGCGGGATTCCCTCTCACGAGGACCCGCCTGAGGAATTTGTCTACTTCGTAGTCGCATCGCATAATGCTACGTACTAGTGCACCGTTAGCCACTGGTGGGTAATTATAACTATAAGTTGCCAGTGTCCGCCCCCCACGTAGCGACAGATGATCGTGCTGGACGTGGTGTTAGATTTATAGGGGGCATATTTATCTTATTAATATTATAATTATTTAAAACATATCAAAAGTATACAAATTTGAAATAGAAAAATTTATAACTAAAAGCATATTTTTATTAAAAAAGAGCTCGTTTATCAGTGAGTAGAAAATATTAATATTGTTTGACTATTTAAAAACTCTCCTGTCATTTATTAAACAGCATTTAATTAACTATCACAACCTGGATTAGTGAGTAGGGAATTCGTTTTTAGCTAACTTATCCCCTTTTTCCCCTTTGAGTAGAAGTTTCCTGAGAAATAGAAAATTTTCCTTCGATTAGCAACACTAAGACTAAAAATATAAAACTTGAATACATATACTAGTCAGGCGCAGAAAAAGTGGTAAATGTGTTAATAACTGTAGCTATGTCGGTGACCGTAACTATGATAAACAATCATAAAATTATGTATCACACAAACTGGACTGGAAAACAAAGCAAAAGCAAAAAAACATTTGTAAATTTTTTTGTTCACCGGATATTATTACACCTGCCCATAACAATGTGGCGCTAGTTAGAATGTTATACACTGCACCACATTGAGCATGTGTGCGTCGTATCAAGACATAATTTTACGACATAAAAGGCGAGTTGCCTTTTTTGAGTAGTTACTTGTTAAAATGATACAAACACAAACGCTTCGTCAGGTATCGTACTCTTTGGAGTGTTTTACTTCGTTAAATTCATTATTAGTTATTAAAATGTCTTTTTCATTCTAAATCTTTTTAGTTACTTGTTATAATCGGGCTTATACTATGCAGTGTATCCGATGGATTTATCTTCGGACAGATGTCCGGAATGGTGGATGCTTTGCGAGGGAAAGACAGCGGCATAGCTTTGAGTGATGACGACGTTTCGTGGATAGGTAAGTAATTGTTGTTGTTGGAAATAGAATGATAAAGTCATAAATTAATTGTTAATCTAATTTAGTAGAAGGCAGAACCAAACGTTATAATAAACCTAATTGAGGAACATGTGTCAACGTTTGTTTAGAAAGAGATCATCATAATTATTTAAACAGATGGACTTCCATTGATTACTGCTTGTTATTGTTACTTGCTTTAGAAAGTGATAAATGATATAATTATTTAGTATAAGTATTGGGTTTCTGTATATTATTTGCCACAGCCACGGTATTATATCCTTCAATCATTATTATTGCAGTGAGATATTTTTTGATAAAGTGTGTCGTTTTCAGCTTCAACAATCAACATCACATGCATCTGTGGATTCGGTCTAATTGCATTTTTGAGTGAAATATTTGGACGACGGCAAGTAATCACAATCGTCAGCGTGCCAGTTCTTATCAGTTACATCATGGTCTGTTATGGGAAAGATAAGACTACGTTCATATTATCTAGAATAATAGTCGGCGTTAGTTACGGAGGAGTACTTGTGTTGACTTATATAGCTATGGCAGAATATACAAACCCGAAATATAGAGCACTGTGTGTTAATTTTATATCGTCTTTAGGCCCAACTATAGGAATCGCGTCCGGGCATATTCTGTGTGTTTTATTAAATTGGAGGACAGTTGCTCTAATCGGTTTAATTCCTACAGGATTATCTACTATTTTGCCTTTTTTTTGGGTGGAGAGTCCATCTTGGTTAGCGAGTCAGGGAAAATTCGAAGAATGTGAAAGAGCTTTCAGATTATTACATGGAGACAATAAAGCATCCGAAACGGAACTGAGAGCACTTATTGAAACTGAAAAAAGAAAGCAACGAGAAATGACTTCACATGCAAAGAAATTTGCTACACTAACAAAACTAAAAATGGCGATGAAACAAAGGCATTATTGGAAAATTATTTTGTTAGGGATTATTATGCACTTATACAGAATAAGTGCCGGCAGATTAATGTTTAGTACCTTAGCCATAACAATGCTTCAAGAGATGACTGGAAGTTCTAATATTTTAATGTTCACTTTAGTAGTTGATGGCTTTATTATTTTAGGATCTATATTCTCTTTCTATTCGCTTTATGTCAGCAAAATGAGATCGCTGTTGTTTTCACTAGGTTTAACAGGGAATTGTGTACTATTATCACTAAGTGCTTGTCTTTATTTTATACCTCGAGACAATGCGTATTATTCATGGATAAATATTTTCCTTTTAGCTTTATACTTTATTATAACTTTCACAGGACCATATGCTGTACTAGAAGTTTGTCTGTCTGAAATTTTTCCATTAGATGTTAAATTATTTTGTCCATTATTTATAAGTATTATTATAGCTAATGCTTCATTTTTAAGTGTTTACTTAGCTCCAATGATGTTCGCTACAATTGGATACCATGGTGTTTTCTTGGTAAACGCTATTTTATGTTTCATGTGCCTAGCTTGTCTTTGGTTTTACATGCCAGAAACAAAAGGTAGAACATTGCAAGAAATAGAAATATTCTTTAAGGAAGATAAATTTCAAGACAACGCTCGTTTTGAACAGGCTACAAGAGAATTACTTTGATATCTGCGATAGAAACATATACATACATCATATGTGCTTTAATGTGTAATCATGTGTATTTATTATTATCTGTTATCAATATACCGATTATAATAAAAACTGTTGGGTTTTTCATTATTTGAACATACTGTGTAAGGTATTCATAGCACAAAAAGCAATTATAAATATTTAAGTTTGTTCTCCAACAAAAAATAGTGTCGAAACTGGAGATATATTTTTATAAGTTTTAATAAATTTATATATTACACTTTTCAAATTAATATTATCATATTTATAATATTGACAAGTGTTTTAGTTTTCCAGAAGAACTAGGTTTCTTTAGTGCTTGTGCTGACAATGCGCGAAAAGCTGTAAACTTAGACTGCAAAGAAAAAATGGTAAATTTAATGCAAATCATTAAATTTCTGTTTACCCGACAAACAGGAAACTTAAATAAGGTTTTTATTGCGAAACGGTTGTATTTTGTAAAAAAATATAGTAATGATATACGTACGTTATGGTTAACAAAAAATTAACAAGTAACGTAACCATGCCAAGTAACGCAACCACCGTGATTACTTAGGTTCCGTCTTTTTAGAGTATTAAATCCTGTTGTTTATTTCTTTTATTTGACATTACTAAAACACTGTTAAAATGTTTGTTTCAAGTATGGTTAGATCGTTTAATTTTGCGTTCAGCATGTTGTTATTATGAATACGTGTCTTTTCGCGTCATATAGCACGTAGGTTCACCGTACTTACAACTGAATTTTTATCAGACTAACATAAAAAGATGTTCAGGTAAAATTGTAAAAACAACGAGTATCATTGTACTGCAGTTGGACATAGTTTATTTATTCAGCGACAAAATCCCATTCGCCCTTCGTCTAGAAAAGGTTGGGACCTGAGAAGAAATGGTGCGAGTAGCTCAGTGCACTATAAAATGGGCAGACCAGACAGAAGTATCCCACCGTAAGACATTATACTATGGAAATAACTAAAACTGGCAATGTCAAAATCAATCAATTGTTAGACTTTCCTACCTGCATAAACCGATAAGTTCCGCATTTCCGCAAGGTTGAGAAATGAGAATTATACTGTAGTCTTGACTCTAATATTATTCACAAAAATACAATTGAATCTTCAACAGTAGTGAAATCTTATTATTAAATACTATATGAAACTTTGTTTTTTGATATGGGGTAAAGCAAACTATAGATTTATGTTTTTATTTAGGATTTAGAACTATATTATTCGCTTTGAACCTTTATTCCACCTTTCACAAGTCCAACAATGGTACACTGTTTACGTCGTCATAATTTTTCTTGTCTAATACATATAGGAATATATTATAGAATATATAGGAATAATATATTAGAACAGGAATTTCTTGTCTAATAAATATAGAAAAGGAAAGAAATAAAAAATAGGAATGGACCTAGAATGGATTTTTGGAAACGCCAATCCGTAGAAAAGACATAAAAGATTTAGCTTTATTAACAGCAATACTTTGAACTCTTTGACTGAGACCCGAAGCAATGAATTCCAGAGTTGTGTCTTTTAGACCATACAAAACCTTAGTTTATTTAAGTATAGAGTTTACACAACAAAAGGCCTAGAAGAAATCTGAAAAGGTAACAATATCATTTTGCGATTCTCCTCTTGCGTCAAATACATGTTTAAGGAGTACAAATGCAGCGTCGGTAGTTGACCATTATTTATGATCATATTGCACAATATGGTCAAAATTATGAATATTAAAATATACTAAGAATTGATTAAGTATTATTTTTTTAGTTTCATTAACTCTGGAAATGATTCTGTATCAATACATTTAATAAAAATAAAAGCTAAGTTAGGAGCAACGCTATGAAACATAGAAGTTAACAAAGGAATTGAAATATCCCAAAAATCGTCAGTTTTCTTTTAATTTAGATTTTTAAATGTGATTTTTTGTTTGATTTGAATTTGATAATGATGACTGGCGTAATGTAATTAAATAAAAGATTTAGCTACTTGAAATACTATTTTTAAATAAGTAACATTATGTATGTAACAAAATAATAAAAGAATAAGTTTTTGTACACAACTTAAACGCTGAAATATCTAAAAAAGTCACTGAAAGCCAAAACACTTCGTCAGATTGATAATCATTACCATAAATCTTGAATTGTTGTAATTATTTATAAAATGCTTATTGTTTGATAAAATGATGATATTGCTGTATTTATTTCATTGATTTAATGCTTTTTAGTAACTTGTGTGTTTATACTATATAAAACATCTGATGGATTTATCTTCGGGAATTTGTCTAGAATACTGGACGCTGGAAAGATGGCAACATGACTCTGAATGATGATGACGTGCTCGTATGTTGAATAGGTCATTCCAAAGGTCACGGGTACAAATCTCGGCATACCAATGACTTTAATATAAGTTATGTACATTTGTGAACTTTACTTACAGTGAAATACAAACGGTGAATGAAAACATCGTGAAGATACCTGCACATGAATTAGAGTTTTTGTGAAGCAGCTGGATATAGACAGCGCAGGATCGATCGATGTGGAAATCTTTAGGAGAGGCCTGTGTCCAGCAGTGGACGAAATAATCTTTTTAAACTTTAAGTTAGAATATATATACACAAACGAACTATTCCCCCGCTGCTTTGCTGGCCATAACATAGAATTAGATTTGTAATATGTCAGATATGTTCCCGCCCGGCGATAACTCGCTATCCCCACATCTCCTCGAACCCCTTCTCGTTGTTAAAACCCCCACAACATCTTTTGGAGAAGGAATTTAATAAAATTCATTCTAATCTGGTCTATACTCGGCAAAATGAATATTCCTACCAAATTTCAAATCTCTAGGTCTTATGGTTCCAGATATATCTTGATGAGTTTTTACGTAGGTAGAAATCTCTTATTTTATATATATAGTGTCTCGTTTATCATCTACAAAAATGTATATACAGTAAATATTTTGGGTTTGGATCCTTACTACCTGCTGGTAAACCAGGGCACATAAAATATACGAGTATGTGTAAACGTAAATAATTGATAAATATCAGAATTGCGTGGAAAAGTATACGATAGAGAAATAAAATTATTTCATAAGCTGGAAGATAAACGGATAAGTAACTATTAGTATAACGCAATTATTTCTACCAACATAAAGTTTTCATGAGAGTTACAATCACTATCGAATCTCATCGAGTCTGCTTGTTAAATGAATATAATTTTAATATTAATATATTCATTAAAAACAAGTTCTCTGTTACAAGAATACCTTCTAATGTTAAGATCTTTTGCAAAAAATATTATATTTATATTATATTAGAGTTCGCAAGAATGATACGTACAGAAACTCTTCGCAAGGTATTAAATTTTTAAATTTGTTTTCGTACAGTGGTTTGTTTTAAGATAAATGCTATCATAACTTAGTTTTATCTTTATATAGTAAAGTATAACAATCTATGCGTAAATACTTTGTTGGGTGTAACATAAGTTATAATTTAAAAAATTTTGAAGTTTGTCTAATTTTTGTTTTGCAAAATTCAAAAAAATATACATATACGTGGTGGTTTTTGTTCATTTATTGTTTGCTGTGAAAATTGTTCATCGTTGAACATTTAGGTTATATTGTGTGAACTTTGAAGTGGTGAATAGATAAAGAAAACTTAACTGTAAATTATATAATAGTATAGTGAATAAAGTCCACTGGTTGTTTCCACTGTTGGGATTTTTATTACAAGGAGTGAGTCAATAATATAGAAGTACAATAATAACATCGACCACGCTGGCCAAATACTACATGATATATCCCATACATGAAAGTTACTTAAATTAGGTATAGTGAAATAGTAAAAGGAAGAGACTAAACGATCAACCCGTGAGCATAGAACAAATATTTTTGTATAATCTTGTTTGCTTTCTGGTTGTAGGTAATGGTACCTTACGTACATAACCCGTTTTCGAGTATTATCTACTGTCGTATTCAACATCTTTTAGTATTTAAATTTTATTAATTTAGTACACATTCCTCATCTGAACTAGTTCGCACAAGTTTCATTAAGAAATTACAAGATTCTATATTAGTATTTTTTAAGACACTTCATAAATGCTTCCTGTGTTGTGCGTGCCTCCCATAAGGAACGCCACTTAGCCCGAACCTTGGGTATGGTGTTGCCTCTACACAGCCAGTTGCTGCCAGTGATCTGGATGGTCGCTCCATCGGCGAGGGAACGTTCCCATAGTTGATCAAAGTTAATTGCTTGTTAATAGTACTATTAGATATTAACTTGTTGTAGTTGCAACGTCTTACTTGCGGGAGACACTTATTGCATTATTAAAATTATTGGTAACGATTGTTCCTTCACGAGGAGATATCAAAAAGTAGTGAGAAGGAGATAGAATATAATGACTATTGATAACTTAATAATATATTTTTCTACAAAGTGTCCGAGTATCTTTACATACCGAGTCCAGCGCTTTTTCAAGGCTTCAATCCATTTAAAAAAAAGTTTTGTCTTGGTCATGCAAAAAAGTCTCCACAGCATCCATCACCACCTTATTGTCTTTGTACCTGTTTCCTCTTAAGTATTCTATCAATTAGAGGAACAGATAAAAATCGCTAGGCGCCAGATCTAGTGAATATATCTGGGCGGTGGTCAACCATTTTGAAGCCAGCTCTGAATGACCGCCATCGCAATTACCGACCTGTGCGTTGTCATGATGTAACAGCACGCCCCCTTGAAGTTTCCCTCTCCTTTTATCTTTCATAGCATTCCTCAACTTGGAAATTAAAGCTGCACAATATTGGCCTGTAACAGTGGATCCACGCTCAAGGTAATCAATCAACAATATCCCTTCTAAATCCAAAAATATTGAGGCATAACCTTGCCAGCCGATGCCACGGCACGAAACTTCTTCGGGGTCGCTGATAATGGCCGTTTCCGTTTCCATTGCGAAGATTGCTGTTGTGATTGTCTCGAGATCAAAATATTGGACCTCTGTTTCGTCCATTGTTACGAAACGAGATAAAAAGTTTTCAGAATCTTCTTGAACCTTGACCAATAATATCTTTGAAATGTGAAATCGATTTTGTTTCTGAATTTCGGTTAATATTCTCGGCACCCATCTTGCGGAGACTTTTCTCATATTCAAAGATTGTTCCAATATGGATTGAATATTTCCATATGAAATGCCCGTTTCTTGAATTACGAGTAAGTATCGAATGGCAACTTTTCGATCGCTCACTACAATTTTATCGACATTTTCTGCAATGATGTCCGACTTCCGTGCTTGTTCTCCCTACTCGAAATTAAGAACCCCATCTCGCGACAGTGGGATACGGCATCTTAATGTTGTCTCTAAATCGCAATGAATCTCTTGTGTTGTTAATTTTTTTAAACAGAGCTATTTAATAACGGCACGCACTTCGTTGTTCTCCATTTCCGAGAGCACGTTCCATGATGAAGCAAACAAATGACTACATTCAGAAAAAAACAAAAGAGAATCGAATTTTTTTTCTTAATTAATATTACAAATATGTATCTGTGCTATGCCAGTATTTATTTTTTTCTTACCAAGGAGTATATGTGTCGCTTTCACTACTTCTTGATCCATCCTCGTATAACCTTCACGCTTCGAGATCAAGAAGGTTATGCAGGCCCACAAGGTAGAGGTTTTTCTCGGTTTTTTTCCGTGTAAGATGTTTAATTACACCTTAAATATGACGTTAGGAATGAAACTACTCTTCAGAGTTCCCGTTTTTAATTTCCATAAAACATTTTAACTCAATAGACCCAAAGGTTATCCAAGAGTTAGCAACAATTCCCACATAATTATATTCATGTTAATAGATAAGATTTTTTTCTGGTAGGTTTCTGTTGCTGGAGTCTGTTATCCAGTTTGATGGCCGTTGTAGCTAATATAATTGCTGCAACAATGAGAATCAACATATTATGTCTCAGATGACGAACGTAATGTGGTGCAGTACATATCACCCTATTTAGCGCGACGTTGATATCGGCGGGCGTGTCATTCACCGACAAGTGAACATCCGGCCCATCTCGTCGCATCAGACATCAAAAAAGATGCAATTATGTAATTAAATACTTGGGAGGATCATTGTGAACCCTTTGGTACAAATCTGTAGACATTAATTTAGACCTAAGGATAGTTTTATAAAGTATGATGTGTTTATCCTATAGTTAATATAAGCTTTTGTTACAGGTTGTTATTATAACCGGGTTAGCATTATGCAGTATATCAGATGGATTTATATTCGGTCAGATGTCTGGTATGCTGAATGCTTTGCGCAAGAAGGATCGTGAAATTAATTTGAGCGACAATGAGATTTCATGGATAGGTAATACTATTAATTTAAACATTAGATTTTGCTGGTAAATTAGTTATACATCGTTACTATACACAACACATTTTAATTAAATCACCCACTTTAAAGATACATACGTTATGTCTAGAAAGACAGTGTACGCATATGGTATTAGCCCAAAGCTTCAACTAATTCTGTAAGATAATTGTTGTCACAGAAGATGATCTTGTAATGTTGCACTTTATTTCCAGCTTCTGTACTTAATGCAACATGTGCCTGCGGTTATGCTTTGGCTGCGTTTTTGATGGGAAAAGTTGGCCCAAGGAGAGCGATTACAATCTTAACCCTTCCTGTTATTATTACGTGGGTAATGGTCTACTACGCTAGAGACTTCACCACATTCATTATTTCACGAGCTATCGACGGCTGCAGCTTTGGAGCTGTTGCAACAGTATCGTACATTGCGATAGCAGAATATACCTCTCCAAGTACAAGAGCTATTTTTACTAACCTTGTTACAACTGTGGGACCTTCAGTCGGGACATCGTTGGGACACATTCTTTGCATTTTACTGCATTGGAGAATAGTTGCATTAATAGGATTAATTCCTGCGGGATTATCGGCTATTTTGCCATTTTTTTATGTTGAGAGTCCTTCGTGGTTAGCATTCAAAGGTAGATTTAAGGAATGTGAAATAGCTTTTAGGAAACTTCACGGTCGTGCTGATATCACCGAAGATGAATTAAAGTTACTAGTTGATTTGGAAAGAAAAAAGCAGAACATTACATTAAGCAAAGGTAAAGGTATATTTCTGAATTTCACAGATACGAAAAAGTTATTTTTTCAAAAATCTATGTTAAAAGTCGCTTTTTTAGCTTGTATTTTGATTGTATATAGAATAGTAGCTGGTAAAATTTTATACAGTACCATGGCATTAAGTATGCTGCATGAAATAACGGAAAGCTCCGATATTTTGTTTTTCACCTTACTCGTTGATGGATGTTTGGTAACAGGGTCTGTTTTGCCTTGTATCCTTTTGAAAAAATTTAGTATGAGATCTTTATTGTTTACATTTGGACTGATTTCTAATATTTCTCTCATTGTATTAAGCGCTTGTTTGTACTTCAAACCTAGCAATAATATATACTTCTCTTGGTTCTGCGCATCCATTCTAGCATTTTATTTAATAACTGTTAACGCTGGCCCTTATCCGGTGTTTGAAGTGTTAGTATCTGAAATATTCCCGTTAGGTATAAAGCCGCATTGCATATTTATCTTCGGAACTATATCTGGTTTTGCAACTTTTTTGTGTATTAAATATGCACAAATAATGTTCGACACAATTGGATATCACGGTGTATTTTTAATAAACAGTTCTATTGGTTTAATATGTCTCTTGCTTCTTTGGTTTCATCTGCCAGAGACTAAAGGTAGGACTTTGCAGGAAATCGAACTATATTTTAAAAATAACAGATTCTCCGATATCAAAACTTTAGAGGCAGAACAATCAAATCAACTGTTAGAAAAGTAAATATTTCCTCAAAATTTAACGCAAATTTGTCGTATATAATGTATATTTTGGATTTGGATGATTATGTTTTATTTATTAAATAAGTATTGATCATTGTACAGAATCATCATTATCACAAAAACGAAGGAATTGTCATTACACAAGAAACTTGTTTATTTTTTAAATAGTGTTCTATAGAGTATACAAAGAAGAATACATTTCAGTATTTATTATGTATTTGTTAATAACGTAGTTAATGAAAAAATGTTCATTAAAAAGATAAACTGTTTTCATACGATATTTTTTCGCAGAATTTCGTCTTGAATATTTTGGTCTTAATTTTTACTTTTATATTCTACTATATACTATACTACTATAATTCTTATAACTATGTAATTTTGTCCGTGAAGTTTGGATAGTAAAATTTAATAAGCTTTGAGGTGTTTGGGAAATGTTACGCACGAGTATCTTCATTATCGATTAAATAAAGGTAATATAATGACTGATTTTGTTTTAAAGACAATTTTATACTTTTTCGCTTATTTTAAAGTTGAAACGTACAATAAACACTTAAAATTTATATTTGATTAGTCACTTAAAAGTTATGAGAACGAAGACACTTCCGACGTGGAATCGAAATTTAGATTTATAGAATATATATTTTTTTTAATAAAAACTGTTACTTATATTGCCTAACAAAGAAAAAAATATTGATATATATTATTATTATGACTCGGACTACGTGCACAAAATAACACAACTATATTGTAACTAAAACTTGACTGAAAATGATACTATCATAAAGAAGTGATAAAAATTTAAGCCAGTATGCTTCTTACCTTTATATAAATAGAAAATAAAACATGAATCATAATTTGCGTAGTTTTATTAAGTACTGTTGTACTTATATTCATTGAAAACATTTTTTGTAGGAGTTTCCTTTTTATTATATTTTAGTTATTTAATTATAGTGTAACATAGAATTATAACTTTCCAAGACAATCGGATAATCTGTGAAAAGACACGCGTGGTAACATATTAAAAATATAAAGCAAAAAAGTTGTGCATCAAATGTAACGTATATGAAACTTTTCCCTTTAGATGCCAATGTTTTTTTATTCAACGAAGTGATACGTTCACCTGATGTAAGTGATACGTTTGCCCATAACAACGTGGCACTAGATAGCATGACATAACACACCAGAACATTGCGCTCGTCGCCTGAGACATAAGATATTGAGTCTCGTTACCCAAGTAATTACACTACAATGTTCTTCAAACGGAACACCAATGTTTGCCCACTATTGCATGGCGACAGAAATAAACGCTGTGGTGATACCGATCTAGCTCTTTAGCAACTGAGGCCTATCACCAGTACAGCACATGCTTATAGTAGATACTCTGAGAACCCGTGAATTATAGGAATCTTTATAAGACAGTAAACTTTGACAAAGTTGAACTTTTAAAATTGCTAAACTACATTAAAAAAAGAAGCGCAAAATCAATCTTTCCTATTTTATATCCATGATGTGATGCAATGTATATTATCCTAACTAGCGCCATATGAGGGTGTACTGGGTGAAGGCGCACGTGGGGATGGAGGGGAACGATAGGGTGGAGCAACTGGTCAAGGAAGCGGCCCTGGAGGATGAAAGCCCGTTTCCTTCGTCAAGCGTCAGCTCAGGCTGAAGACGCTTGACGAATGGAACAGGAGGTATGTACAAGGTACGACGGCTTCGACAACGAAGGTTTTCTTCCCCAACGTGGCGTCAGCATATCGTTCACTGCGCCGGCTGGAGCATCACACGGTCTTGGTCCAAATGTTCTCTGGGCACGGGGGATTCTTCGAGTAAGTAAATAAAAATAAAGTAGATTGAATAAAAAGTAAAAATTTAAAATGGAATTGTATACTAAAAATTGTAAATAATAAAAATGAAAGTTGGAAACAAGAACGTAAATGTAAATTTTAAAAATTAAAGTAGTAGAAGAAGAAAGAGAAATGGATGAAAAGGGATGATTTTGTTCTAGGATATGAAAAAGGGATGATTTATTTTCAGGATAAGCGACGAGGCGACTGTGTCTTCACTTATAGCGAGAGGTATGAGAGAAGAAAATGGATTGAGATGCTAAGAAAAATAAGAAAGTATGAGAGATGAGTGTGAAGAGAAATCAAAATGTATAGAATTAAGTTAGATGTTAAGTGACTAAAATAAAAGCTCTGACCCAACATATGCAGGGGAACGAGTATAAAAAAAAACTAGCGCCGTAATATTATGTGTAGCTTTGTGCAACGATGTGTATCCCCTCCAACGGGTTCCCGCCTTGTCGTGGCTGAGGGGCTTAGTAACCGTGGGGTCATCTGGTCGGCCCAGTGTAAAGGGCTGGCTGAAGCGGCCGCTCATGGTTCTAACTGGAGTGGCCGGGGTCCCGGAGGCGACTTTATGCTGCCCCCTGCTGCCGGCTACAAGGGCGGTTTTATGCTGCCGGCTGCAAGGGCGGTTTTATACCGCCTCTGCAGCCGAGGTGGGGTTGCGTAGGATGCATCCTCCGCGACTAACCGGCACCGGCGATGCGGCGGCTGTGCGGCTGCGGGGGAAGAGGAGTATCGGTATTACGATGCGCCGTTCTCCCTATCCTCCGCAGCCGCTAACGGGTAGCGGCGGACCCAACATCTGTTCGCTGCGGGTAGTCCGGAGAGGATATCTACCGGGGCTTCCGTGGCCCCTGGGAGGCGGGTTCGGGGGAATCCGTCATCCGCACACAGGAGGCTGAGGTGGGGCGCGCTCCATGTTCCGGCGCGCCCTGCAGGGGGGTTCATCCCTTCCTCCCGAGGTGGGGCTGCGAAATCGGCCAGCGCCGGTGAGGGTCGCGGACGAAGGTACCAAGCCGTACCCGTGGCCCTTGCCACCAGGCGACGAGTCGGGAACATCGTGGGGGTTTTAGTCGGTGCGAGTCTGACATAACCCGTCCTTTCTCCCGCGAGGACGGATATGCGTAGGCACTTCCCCCACGTGAAATCAAAAAAAATAAATTATGTGACTTAGTCATGTTAGTTTCGTCGATTCGTCGAAACAAAATTAAGTTTAAATATGTTTTTGTATTTTTAAAGGTTCTTTTTTAGTCCTGCATTAAATTATTTGATTTTGATTGATTACTGTTTTTTTGCAAACAGCAAGCTTTTTTTAACATGATTGAACTAAATATAAGAGGAACATTATACTTTTGAATTAATCTTTCTTAGCTTCCTGTAGTGTTTATATATATATATATATATATATTATATTATATATAGAGATTTTTTTTTAATTTTATGAAATCCACTTTATGTTACCTGCTCAGTTGAAAATCAGCGTTGCAGTTTCAGCTGCAACATTTAGCTGAGCTGAACGGGATTTCGGTGGTTCTTATGTGTGATCTTATGTAATATATATTTAATGTGTTCGTATTATGTTAGTATAATTCAATATTTTATAGTACCAAATAAATATTTCATTCCTTTTTTTATTATAAACAAAAAGTTTGCGTCGATATAATTATTACGTTATAGGCGATAAAAAATGAGCGGGTGCAAACCGTATCGCACATAAAGGAAGTGGTATATCTTGATAATGAATAAAAACATTAACAACATTTTAATTTAAGTTTTATTCATGAAACCATAACATCGAGATTAATGATAATGGAAATAATAATAATACCATTTCATTAAATTATCTAAATGTTAATACACATGGATAATACGCATTTTCTTGAGGTATGATATATAAAAAAGTATTTAGTGATAGTTGTATAAATTTCTTACTACACCTAGAAAGAAGAACAGTGATTTAATTTTTTTTACATTGAGTGAAAAAATTAAGAAAATGTATTTAAACTTCCTGCAATTTCTGAAGCTTTGTTATCGTTAAAATGGTGTAAAGCACTCATCATAAATTAATTTTCCAGAAATACCTTTCTTTCATCATTGTTAATTTTTCAAAAGTTACAGCAAAGTTACGTGCAAGCGATATTATTTCACTCTGCTTTTTCATTTCTATCCTAATTAATATTTTCAATTCTGTTTCGGAATTTTCATTCTTTCTGTGTATTGCTCTGAAAGCCTTTTTGCATTATTCAAATCTATCCTGACTCCTTTTTTTTTGTTCAACGTGTGGGAAATGCTTGCGCATATCCGTCCTCGCGTGGGCAAGCAGTTGTCGGACTTGCACCGACTAAAACCCTCACGATGTTCCACCTCGTCGCTTTACGGCAGGATTACGGCGGGAACGCTTGCGCACACATCCACAACCCCGCTAGCGCTGGCCTTCGCAGGGCCACACTGGAACACTCAGCGCGTCTCCTCTTCGGCCTCTTGCAGTCGCGCGGGCAAAGGATCCCACCGAATCCGTCACCAAAAGGCCATGGGAGCGAAGAGAAAACTCTTCTGACTGCCTGCGGCGGATCTGATCTTGGGTCCGCCGCCAACCGTTATACGGCCGCGGAGGATAGAGAGAGCGGCGCATCGTTATACCGACACTCCTCTTCCCATGCGACCTCACTGCCTTAGTCGCAGACGGTGCTCTCTCTGCGAGTCCACCTCGGCAGTATAAGACCGCCTTTGCAGCCCGGCTGCAAAGGGTAGCATAAAGCCGCACCCACACCCCACCGGTGCGCTCACGGTGGAGCACCGGATCACTAACCTACACGGCTGGCCCTACGCCTCGGGCCAGCCGTATAGGTTTTTCTTCGCTTCACCGTGGGCGACCCAGCCACGGCCATTAAGCTCCTCCGCCATGATAAGGCGGGAATCTATTGGGAGGAAAAATTTTTACCGCTCCACGATTTTGCGTGTCATCTTGGCGCAGGGGCCATGCTAATCTTCTCTGTATCGTTCCAATTTTAGTATATGTACTGCTGATGCAAGTACATCCCGACTCCCTAACCGTAATGGACTCTCCATCCAAAAAAAGATATTCGTGTCGCCTCGAGACATAGATATTTTTGTTTTTGTTTCACACTAAAAACTATTTTTTTTTAGTTTTTGATAATCCACAATTTTAAATTATGACTATACACTGATGGTAGGTTTCTGTTGTCAGAAACCACCTAGCTAGATAATACCGCAGCTTCTATTTCAACCACCACCACCAAAAATTAGTGTACAAACATCATTGTATTTTGAGTTGAAACGCGCTATAGCTAATGCAATTTCTTTTTTTTGTTTTTTTTTTGATATCGGTCGTGGAAATGCTGTTAACGCATACCCAGCGTCCTTTTCAAGGGGGGGGACGCCGGGTTATGTGGGGCTCGGGGCCACTGAGATGTTGTGCGTGACCCCCATACCCACTAAAACCACCACCGCTTGTCCCGCCACACGCATACTGGAGACGCCCGAGTTTCAGCCAAGCAACTCTCCGGGCGCCTCCGCGTATAAAACTCTTCTTGGTGGGTGCCCGCGGGGAGCAAAGGCACCCACCTGCCGACCCGTACCGGCCCCTCGCGGGACCGGCACGTTGGGGCCCCCCGACCCCACAGACGACCGCGCGCGCCCACGACGGAGCGCATGCTCGGCCGCCGCCCTCCCGTGAAGGAATTGGGCGGCGGCCTCCTCCCTCCAGACTCCCCCTCTCGTCGAAGTGGGAGGGGGGGACAAAAACCAAGACTCCCCCGGGGGACGCACTCCCAGGGGAAACACGACAAAAGGCCCAAAGGGCCACGCCCAACGGCCCGAACGCCCCCTCACACCGTGCCCGGCTAGGGGCCCATCGCTCACGGCGGGAGGAAGCGGACGGCGTGGTTCTGCCGCCGCGCTCTCCCGCCGGCCCGCCGCCGCCTGCAAGGTGCGGCAGCGGCGTCGGCCTCCCTCGTGCGCTCGGCGGCCTCCTTCTGACGCATCACTGCGCCGCAGAAGGAGGCTACCGCCCTCCGAGTCCTCTCGCTGCTCGACGTGGGGTCGATTACAGTCGGCAGCGAGAGGTCACTGCCGACTTGCGCGACGAGGGCGTGGCGTTGCGGCCCCATGCCGGGCACTCCGCCAGGTGTGGTGCGCCGTGTCAATCGGCGCACCACACTCGACGCATTCCTGCGTCATCTCTCTACGAGCCACCTGGTGCAGGTACTTGCCGAAACATCCATGGCCTGTCAGCACCTGCACCAGGTGGAACGTCAAGGCCCCGTACCGCCGGCTCTTCCACCGGGACAGGTGGGGCCTGACGGCCTCCACCGTGTCCCGGCCGGCGGCAGGGTTACCTAACTCCGTCTCCCACCGCCGGATCAGGGCGTCATGGGCAACGCGCCTGATCCGGCGGACCGTGGCCGGGTCCGGCCGACGCTCTCCGGCATTCCGCAGGAAGAGGTACACTTCCGCGAGCGACTGCGCCTGTAGATGCCAAGGCGCATCGCCCGCGAGAAGCGTACCCGCCGTCCAGGACACCGTACGGTACGCCCGACAGGCTCGGTTCGCCAGGATACGTTGGGCCCTCTTCAACACGGGCCCGTTCCTGGCGGTGTCGCACCTATCCACCCATACGGGCGCTCCGTACAGTGCCATACTCCGCAGGATGCCAGAGTATAGGTGCCGACACAAATGACCCGGCCCCCCGACATTGGGCAGTATTCTGCCCAGCGCAGCGGAGGTGGCGGTGAGCTTCGGGAGAAGCCGTTCGAAGTGCTCCCCGAAGCTCCATCGCCCGTCCAGAGTGAGCCCTAAATACTTGAGGGCTCCCCGCACTGGGACCCTCTCGCCCCGGACGGGGATGATCGCGCCCCGGGGTGGACCCCAGCGGGGTCCGCGGAAGAGGAGGGCCTCCGTCTTCGTGACGGAGATCCTCAGACCCAGCTGCTCGATCCGGTCCACCACCAGTGACGTGCTAGTGGCGGCCAGACGAGCAGCCTCGTCGTAACTCCTCCCCCGGGCCGAGACGAGGGTGTCGTCCTCGTAGCATACATTAGCATTGCAATTACTGGTGTAACTAGAATTAACATCTTATTTCTCATGACAACATAACGCTACATAGTTATGAGCAGTCGAATCTTTTATCATCAGGTGAACGTCTATATCGTCTCAGCGATTAGTTGAATAAAAAAATATCGCTTTGTTTTAATGTAAATAAAATGAGGTTCTTTAAATTTTCCCTATGAGCAGAAATTAACAAGAACAATGTCAAAGTAAATTATTGATTTTTGTAATAAACGTGGTGTGAAATTGTACAATTTTATTAGTAAATTTTTTTTTTATCTGAGGATTTTGTTTTAATAAATACGCCGGGTAAAAGATGTGTAACGATTTCAACAATTATTAATTGTTTGTTGTCATACTACATTTATATTTTTTATGATTATTATACTAAATCAAATCTTTAAAATTACAAATTTATATAAATAATATTATTATGAACTTTATTTACATTTAAAAAAGATTTAATGTAAATATTGCTGATCGAATGGTTTGTGGAGTAGAGGAATTGGTATGGAAATACTGGTAGATGAGGTCGTTATTATTTGTCTGGCTGGAGGAGAATGAGGTCTTATTTGGACGCGAATTGAAGTACGATTTACAAGGACTAAGAGAAAAAGTGTGTAAACTGTTATATTTGCTAAGTTAATGTTTTTAGAAAATATACTATGCGAATGGTTCTATTTCTACAAACTTTTTTGTGGTTGGATTTAGTAACAGTTGTATGCAAAAGCTCGGAACAAACAAATGTTGTTTTAAAGTGAGCACTGTTTTAACTTTTTATAATTTATATATACGGCAATTAGAAAATAATTAAAAATTTGACAATTAAAATATCTTAATAGTTTTAACGCAAGGATATATTTCTATTTTAAAATGTTCTTGTTATTGGAGAACATTTTTACTAAACTTATTTAGCACTGAGTACTCAAAGATGTAAACGCGATTTTATATTTATAAAATAAATAATAAAATAATTAAGTTACATCGCTTTTATTTCTTAAGTCCGGTAGATAATTATAGTAAGTCTCATTTTACAAAGCGCTTTGAATGGTGTAAGGCATGAGGACTAATAAAACTATTGGCAATTTATCTATACCATTTCAATATGGTAAGTGGCAACACTTGTATTCTTTATGTCATTTCACAGACTAGTAATTTTTGTATTGTATTGTAATTTGTATACTAACACTAAGCATGTTAATATTTTTATGAAAGTTGTAAATACAGAAGAACCTACTGCAATGCTTCTACAATTGCGTTATAGATAAGTCTTATATCATGTCAAATTTATCATCAAGTAGCAATAAAAATCATTCTAAAAAGATAAATAGCGTAAGGGAACGTGATAAAAATAAGCCCGCGGCCTCAGAATCTGGTTCTAGTCAGTGTGATACTCCACCATTATCAGAAAAGGTAAAAATTTTATTTAATCGTTTTTTAAAAAAAAAAAAAAACTCCTACAGTAACATTCTGTATATGCTGATTACAACCCACCTGTTATTTGTTACTTCTACTATTCAAAAGGTTGTTACCTTTGCCAGTTAACACTGTATCAACTGGTACGCAGCAGTTAGTGGACTGCTTTTCTCACATTTCTCAAAGACTGATGGCAGATGGGGTCACTACCCCATCTGCCATCAGTCTTTGAGAAATGTGCAATCCCTCTGAAGGCTAACAATTTTTAAGCATTTAATATTCTTTTTTAGTTTTTGAATAGAGAGATTTATGTTTATATTAATTCAATTCTGTAACATAAAAGATACAGTTTTTTTATACATAAGTATGTATTGTGAATACAATAGTTTTTAATGTCTCTGTATCTCTAATTGTTATGAATTTTGTCTAGCTAAACTATCGCTATATGTATATACATATATTGAAGGATTAAAACATTACATGAAATGATGATGAAAAATTTGTGTAACATTAACGTTTTATTATTAGCTATGAGTGTTATAGGATTTTTTTGTTTTGTAAAAACTTCAGGATGGAGCATCAACACAAGGAAAATTTGCTGGTGTGGGAGCAGATTCGGTGTTTTGTATTGCAGAGCAAGTTGGAATGGAACTCACTGGAGAGGCAGCTGCAAGTCTTGCTGAGGATGTCAGCTATAAACTACGACAAACTATTTCTGTGAGTATTTGATAATACCATAATTTGCTTTTGATTTATATCTTTTATTAAGAGTATCTACACTGAAACATGAAACTGTCTATTTTAATACTTAATAATTAATTACTTTTTTAAGCACCCTTTATTGTCATTGTTCATTCTACAGTATGTCTAATAATAATTTATTGATGAAAAGCATAAACTCAATATTATATACATATTCAAAAAAGGACTTATGTAATAAATAAATTGTGAAATATGTTTTAGACAATTGCATTGCACAGTGAGATGATGAAGAAAGGTTGTGTTGACTCGTGGGATGTCAACACTGCTTTAAAACTGTGTGACACTGGACCAGTTGTAGGGACCACTAATGCTTACTATGCTCCTTTCGGTGAAGATAAATTATTTTATCAAACTGTAAGTATTACCTTATTTTCAGTAAAGTTTTCTTTAAGCAATTAATTATTATTGCTAAATTGACACAAGATAATGTATCCCAAGCCATGCAATTGAAAATGTTGGCAAACCCTTTTGCTCCTATATAATAATAATAATAATAAAAGAAATTGGTGGTAGGTCTCTGTTTGTAGACTTGCTTAAGCACCACCACAGTACCTATTTCAGTAACCAGTCTGCAGTGTATTGTGTACTGGTTTAATACGCTTTTAAGCTAGTGAAATAAATGGGGAACTGAGATTTATTATCTCATATCTAAGAGTGAGGAATGTAGAAATGTAATGCAATGTATATCGTCTTTCTTAATGCTTTGTTATGGGAATGTTTACACTAACCACCAGGTGAATGTCCCTATAGTATTGTCCTTTCATCTTATACCTTTGAATATTTTTTTTAGGAAAATATACTCAATGTTGCTGAATATGCAATGACAAGCCAGACATATGTATTTTCATCGCTTCCTTCGGTGTCAGTGGAATGGATCACAGATGAAAGAAGTTCATGTAGTAATAGTAATATAAGCTTTAACTTGCAGAACTACTACACTAAAGTTGCAAGAGGTTTGTTGTTTTTATTTGTTTTCCATTGCATTGCTTTTTACCTCTGTATGCAGGATTTGGAAATTATGTTTTTATAGTACAGCTCAGTTAGAACTTTGCTTATACATAATTAATTTTATTTTGTTTTAAATCTTGATTATAATTCGAAATATATTGTCACTTTAAGTCTTCTATGGTTTCAAAACTGTACTATCCATTATCTAAAAGTTAAATTTCTAGCATTACTTAAAACTTTGTTTCCTCACACTTTCAAAATTAATGTGCCTTACCACCAAGGTTACATCTCTGCTTTTTCACAAGGTGGGATGTTGATGGTTTATCACTGTTTTATATTAAATTAAAAAAAAAAACTTGTTTTTGATGTTGTCTTTTCTGCATAGCAGCCCACTTTATTCAATACATGAACATTGTCCGGATAATTTATTTATGCTTAAAGTAATATATGTATTTCACAGCCATACTAAACTTAAAGAAAAAACCTAAACAGATAGCAGTGGAGGATCTCACAACGAATACAAGAATAGGTCCTATATTCCCGAATTTATTTAACCTTGCTGTACTTGTGCTGAATGATGACAACTTAAAAGCTCTCAATGTACCAGCAAAGAAACCATTGCAGTCTAATGTCTTGGACATGGTTGATGCTCTCTGTTCCAATCCATGCAGCCTGGATACTAATATACAGCAGCAGGTATAATTGATCATGTTAATGTCCTTGTTTATATCTGCTATATTTTTAAAAGCAATAGTATAACCAATTCTTAGCTAAATATATAATATTTTTAAAAGGTGACTCATCATCAACACGGTAACGCTTAGCCTCTATTTTCCCAGAATAATCTTACCTCTCTTTCTCTGTACTCCGTATCTCATATGTTGAGAGCCAGAACACAGTGATCCTTTTATAATAAGAGGATGGTGTTCCGACCTACCGAATTTACATAATACAGGGCTCCGGAATCGAACCTGGGCTCTCCGTACTACTTGGGAAAGATTTTTCACTACCTTACACAGACAGTTTTTAGACATATACGATTTCTCTTGTTGAAAGGGTTTCTTTTAAGTTATCTTTTAATTTTTAGTTCCAAAGGTTGTTTCCGGTGATGGTTTCGAATATATTAGGCAATGGGTCGCTTGCTGAGAAAATGGTTGCCATCCTCACTAAAATCACACGCACCTGGCCTTCCTTTATAGCAATAGGTAAGTTTTCAATTTCATAAGGTTAATAAATCATCTTTTTAAATTTTAAGACTCATAGAGACTTGAAAGTATGTACCGTAAGATAATAAGATTCATGAAAGAAAACTTTATTTTCTGAAGACTTTCACTGTGCTAACTAGAAGTGGCGATAGCTTTCTTTACAAGTATGGCAGATCTGCGATTCCCAATAAGCAAAAGCTTCCAGTGAAGAAAAACTTCAGCTTTAAAGGAGATGCATAATCCACCAGTCAGGACTAGTTTAGCATGATCCATTATATCCTTCTATGCTCCTATTTTCTCCTTTCTTAGGAGGGTCTCTACTCTTGTGGAGAATATAAAGTAGGCTTATGTTAAATTCGGTCTTAACTATGATCAACAACTTTCCTTGCTTTATTTCTATTAAATATAACATAGAGAATGTAGCACAGAACAGTTCTATATGGAGACCTTTGGAGGAGGTCTATGATGTCCAGTGACGAGTGATGATGATAAGGAATATGTAAATTATTTCAGGTAAAGGTATTTTATTCGACTACCTCGCGCAAGGTACGAAAGAACGTCTTACAGCGCCCATGATACGCTGTGTGTCCGCATTGGGGCGGAGTGCCCTGATAACTTGCCTCGCCGACCACTTGGATCACCTTGATACACTGATACACACACCTAGACGGACTCACTCCATGCCTGATCTTCGAGAGACTATACTTGTGAGTATGACGTTAAGGAAAGATTATTAACGCATCTATTAATATTTATAGTATATTGTGGTTGCAGGACGCCTCAACTTGCTTGCTTAGATCTGAGCCGACCACATACTTGGAGGACTTTGTCATGACGGACTACACTCTGTACGAAATGCTAGGTGACTCCATATTGCCCAGGCGGACACTATTCCCCTACAAAGGTATGTTTCCATTTAGTTAGGTATCAGAGTAAATCACAAAGTTAGCGTCTTTAACAATCTGGGATGGCCGGTCATCTTGAGAGAAACTCACAGCCTCTCATTTTTGGGTGACTGAGCCTTTTTGTAATGCATATTAGTAAACAGCCACATATCCATTTCCATCAGTCTTGTATTGTTTAACTAAATTATTCTACAGAAATAAATCCCAAAGAAGAAAACATCACAGATAAGGAACCCGATGAAGATTTCACCTTTTTACCTATAAGGCTAGCCATCAAACACGCCAAAGTAAGGCTATTGCCGGTTACAAGAAAAACCGGAAACCCACACCACAGGGACGCAGTGTTCGAATCTTCCAGGTTTACAATGGACAAGCCGCGTCATATGCATATTAAAATCAAAAACTGTCGATCTAAAGATTTGAAGAGCAAAGTGCGCGAGGCAGCTCGGTTCAGTGTTACCGGTAATAGCAGTGTGGTAGTTGCATGTGGACTCTTAAATAGATTTAGGTATCCTGTAAGTAAGCGTGGTAATGAATTTCCAATATTCGGAGCTTTAATGTTATGAGTTTTTTGTATGAATAAAATATTTATTATACTCTTTTATGATTTTAATTTATCCTTATCCGCATTATGTTAACTATGAGCACGAAGATGATGATGATGAACGTCCAGAATCTCATATGTTGAGGGCCGAAATAGAAACGTTATTATTGTGTTGATTTACAATATAGGGGTAATGGCTATTTAAACTTTACAATGTATGACCTGGGGATTTTCTCATATCAAGGATGACTGTATTTGTGAGACAAGGAGAAGCGATTAATTACTGCGCAACAAGGACAGTTAACTTTCATTGCAAAGCTTCTTTATGCGACACAATAAGGAAAAGAAAGTTGCTGACTAGAATTAGGAGAATAGATCTCGTTTGGAGATGATACCAGTAAGGCGCTGATCAATATCGTCAAAGCACTCCCACGAATGGTTCCTCTACCTTAACGGGCCATTTATAGTTCTTATGACTCTGGGGAGGATGGATGCTGTATATGATTTCCTACTATCACGTTAGCACGGTCAAACACTAACATTGACCACTGACGAGCTTTTAGTCTAAAATCTCTGTTACCCAGACTTGCCCTCAGAAAGTAGAGAATTTTCTAGTACGTTTGGGCTTCCGATACAAAAGAAGGTTACACTTCAACACATTTTAATATCATGTACGGATCTCTCTCTTCCTCCTGCCCTTTTCTCAGCTCTGTGGGGTCGGCACAGTATGTACTTCTCATCCATATATATCAGAATTCACACTTTTCTTACACATATCATCTTTCACACAATCCATCCACACTTTCTTTGGTCTTTCTCTATCCTTGTAACCATTCTTATTACTTTCTTTGTTATATGTCCTTCATTCCTCTAATATACGTATTATTAATTTTATCATGTACGGATCTCTTGTGCTATATAATGTGATCAAGTTAAAGGATCGCCAAAATTTTGAAAAGTACCTAAGAATAATGTTATTAGTTAATTTACTAGCTTTAGCGCCTTTTCCTGGACTACAGCAATCGTTTGAACATAATTGCACTGCAGTTGCAACAGGCGTTGCAAAGAGAAGTTATCTTCACAGTAGGCAAACATAAACGTCTTATAAATTTGAGACGTTCACCTAAAACATGGTGTATTTATGGTACTTGACACTAGAACCTCCTGTTTAATCTTTTTAATAACTGTCTCCAAGGTAAGGCTATACAGATTAACTAAGTTTTGCAAACTGAGACATTTACTCGATAAGATAAGCATTGGAAAAGTGGTATGCTTGGTAAGTCCTCGCGTGAGCACGGTGACCGACGTACCTCAGAGGATCGGTAACCTTTAGTGACAATGGTGAGGGTGGGCACATTGCCCCCAAATTGACGACCGCTGGTGCACCAATAGAGTGACGAAATGGTGGTTGTAGTTAGAAGTCGTTGAATGCGAGGTCCAGAGTTGCATGTCTGTCAATGGCCGTTTATTGGCTGGTGTTGATGGAGAAGGAGATGGCTTAGATGATAAATATAAATGTTAAATATCATACGTGTGATATATGTTTCTTTGGTCCCGGTGTTGAATAGCGTATAAATAACAAAGATCACCATATCATTATCATTTAGCGCCAGCTAGATTTAGATGTTTAAAAATGTTCATTCGGCTGGAAAACACTGGCGCCAAGTGATGCAGGCGCACCTGCGCGCTTACGTCAACGTGGGCGACGCACTTGCCCCGATCCTATCAGGGTTGCCACCTGTCACAAATTTAAATTGAGATAACAGTTGTAGATAACTCGCACTTAGTCCAAGTGGCGGATTAAAATTTTTTAATTTCTCTTTATGAATGATGACCTCAAGTACTAGTAGTAGGATCAAGGGTGAGTTTTATTCGTAAAAAAAGGAAATACAGTAGTAGGTCCATTGAATAGGACAGTCAGGAATAATTCGGTGACGCTCATAATTCATTGTATTGCGTATGTTTTTCCTAAAAGAACACGAATTCAATGGTTCTTAATTAGACAATCGGATCTAGCAGTTAACATCATTAGGTTGCTGTTGGTGCTAGCTGACAGGTGCTGCATCATGAAAGCTGGTTTTTTACGAGTTGCGGCGAGAAATCTACGTGTCCGCGCCTCTGCGAACATTCCCAACGCGTGGCGGCGCCGCAGCAGCCCTGAAAACATACTGAACATCTTGTAATATTGAACATTAACACCTATAAAAACCTTTTGTTTTGGTATTAAACTTTATCGTTGCTAGGGCAACCCTGTTGAACGCAGACACCGCCGTGCGCCGTCTAGACGCGCGCCTCGCCTTTCGTTTACTCCTTTAATATATTTCATTTTTAAGAAAACATTCTTTTGCCCATATACGGATATAATTGTCTACCAAATACCTTCCGGTTTTTGTGTTTACTACGTTGCGTGCATAAGATATTTTTAAAATGATAACAACGAGTAAATCGTGTTTATTTTCGGATCTTGTTATAGTCACTTGATGTTTTTTGATTTCGTAATTAGATAACTGTTAGAGGATAGAAAATTACCAAATTAACGACTTGCCCAGATCCTGGGACACTGGGCTCGTTAACTATCTCATAAATAGATCCGAAAATAAACTAGTATACTAACTAACGTAACTATTTCGTCAAGCTATAACTAAACGAATTACTTCCAGCGGAATGGGTTCGTTATTAGTGTGCTCACCAGGCAAAATCCTTGGAGACCTTTGAAATCGCACCAACAGCATTCTTAAGGATTATAGCGAACGCGACAAGCATAGTAAGCTTTCTATGAATACCTTTACCCGCTGTCCAATTCGTATTCAAACTGTTACGATAAAACGCGCGTTACTGGTAATGAGGCCTTCCAACTCGGTTCTCGAGAGTAATCCGGCATCAGTTACCATCGCTATCATAGATATAAAAACTATGATAAATAATATTATGTCTAAACTGTTAAAGAGACGGATGTAATGTTATTATTTTATGAAGCGACGACATTAATCTGATGGTAAGTGATACGCCTGCTTGTAACAACGTGGCACTAGTTAGGATGTTATACACTGCACCACATTGCGCTCGTAGCCTTGAGACAAGATGTTGAGTATTGTTACCCCAGTAATTACACTAGCTACAACTCTCTGTTTTAACCGGAATACAGTAATGTTTATGCACTTCTGGTTATCGCCTGCGAAAGGAGCTGCGTTGATACATACCCAGACGGTCTCAGACAATAGAGACCTATCCATCAGTTACCACCAGATTAAGAAAACTTGTAAATATATAGTTTAGTAAACAGTAAATAGATTAGACACTTGAGAAAAGAAAGTTGATCAAATATTGTAAAAGAAAGATGTGAATGAAAGTAAAATGATTTTGTAGGTATAGGAATGTAACTAAAAACACCCCTAACGACATGATCTCAGTTAAGTTGATATACTCCGCACCATATTGTGCTTATCGCCAAGATTGTAGCCCTTCAAACGTATAAGCTTATATAAAATAAATATAAACCTATAAGCTAGCGAAGTTTTTTCGGAAATACCGGTCATTCGGGTTCTGCCCGCCGTACCGATCGGACGTCCCATGCGTCCGCTGCCAGTGCGCGATACAGTACGCCCGCTCCGTTCGACTCGCCCGTGCACGTGCGCGCCACAACGCCGCTCAGGCGGCCGCCATTTGCGCTCGCGTGCGCCAGTGCAAGTGCAGATAGTGAAGTTTAGATACCAGCACGCGAAAACTCTGCCGGAGCCTGGTTCCGGCACTGTAAGTAGCTTTCTCTTTAATCGCCTCAGAGGCGAGGTTATAGCATAGAGCCTGTTGCATTAGGCGACGGCTAGGTCCCCTGCCGAATAGATACACAACCCCGCCGCACGGCGGGCGGCTGCTCAACAAAATGGCGTCCGTGCAAATGGACGCCTTACTCACCAGTTTGCGTGCTTTGCACGCAAACAATTCCCTGAGGCCTGGGAAGAATTCACCAAGTCGGCCTCTACCCTTCCCACGCGTTCCGTGAACTTGGACACGGACAGCCCGGCCTCTCCGGACCCGACTCCCGCGACTCGAGCGCATAACAAGGCGAGGGCCCCATGGCGGGGCCTTCCAAGCCCGAGCTGCCCGCCTCCTCCGAATCCGACTCGGAGGGCACCGCTAGCAGCAGCGACATGGAGGTGGACCGTCCACTCTCCAAGACCACCGACGAAGAGGGCTTCACCCTCTACGTCAAAAGCGCAAACGCGCTTCTAAGCGGCCCTCCGAGTCAAACTCGGACCGCTCCTCGCCGACCAGCACGCCGGCAAAAGGCTGCGCCTCTTGCGCACCCCAGCACTTCGGCCCCGCCCGAAAACGCGGCCCGAAGCCGCCTCCCCGGTGTCCTCCAGGACAAGACTAAATGGAACGATGTTTCCAGGTGGTTCGCGAACCACAAAATTGCATGCCCAAAGCGCAGAACACCGCGCAGGGTATCCGCATCAACCTAGCAACGGTTGACGACTTCCGGGCTGCCACCAGGCACCTGCGGAACGCCGGACTCGGCTTCCACGTTCGCTCTCCCCGAGGAGAAGCACCTCCGCGTTGTCATACGCGGAATCCCAACGGAGATCGACATCTCCGAGGTCGTCGACGACCTCAAAACAAAACTTCCCGTGCTGGAAGCCCGTCGCATGACAAGCATGCGAACAAAGGCCGCACTCCCACTCATTCTGACAAGTCTCGAACTCTCTCCGGAGGGTAAAAGATCTTCGAGATCACCCGCCTGTGCAACCTCACCAGCGTGAGGGTAGAGGTACCGCACAAAAAGGCATCATCGGCCAATGCCACCGATGCCAACTTTACGGCCACTCAGCCCGTAACTGCTTCGCCCGCCCGAGGTGCGTCAAATGCACCGGGGACCACGGGACGAAGGAGTGCTCCCGCACCGCGGAAGCGACAAACCCGCCGAGCTGCGTCCTGTGCAAAACCGAGGGACACCCCGCGAATTATCGCGGGTGCACCAAAGCCCCGCGTAGGCAACCCGGGGCCGCACAACGCTGCACCGCTGCACCGCAGCCATCTGCCTCGTCTAGGCCACCGCCCGCACAGCCGGCCGTTCCGCCGGCGGTGTCGGCGTGGAGCAAACCGCTCCTTAGGCCAAAAGCCGCCCCTTTGTCGGGGCCGCCGAAACCACAGGCTGCTCCCAGCCAAACACCTCCGCCTTCGGAGCTCCAGAACATTCTCGCCTACATCCAAAAGGTGAGCATTAAAGATATTCTTCTCTTAGGAGGAAAATTGCGAGCCGCTCAAAACTCGCATGATAGGTTGAGGGCCTGCATCGAGCACGCAGACACACTCGCTGCGCTCGAAGAACCCTTCATGTAACCACCCCAGGATTCTGCCCGAGACCTTTGGTATTCCATCTCATTCTAACGTTATGCAGATACACAGAGTCTTAGGAAGAATCAAACCCCGCTCGCTGACTGTCGCGTACTTCAACGCGAACGGCATCCGCTCTCAAAAGGAGGAAATAAGCCTGTTTCTTAGGAACCATGACGTCGACGTCATGCTCATTCAGGAAACATTCCTCAAACCGTTTCATCGCGATCCGAAAATCGCGAACTATCATATTATCCGCCACGACAGGCTGACCGCCCCAGGAGGCGGCACACTTATGTACTTCAAGCGGGCCCTGCATTGCATACCGCTTGTTAGTCCAACCCTCGCCAAAATAGAAGTCTCGGCGTGTAAAATCTCCCTCACCGGTCATCAACCGATCGTCCTAGCATCCGTCTATCTGTCCCCGACAAAAGAAATGCGGGAAACAGACATAAGAACACTTCTCGACCTAGGGCCGGCTGTCATCGTCGCCGGCGATCTAAACAGCAGGCATAGCACCTGGGACCCGATCATGTCAAACCGAAATGGTATAATCCTCTCCAAACTCGCGGATAAGCTCAAGTTTAACATTGTAGCGCCGCAAACCCCGACGAGATACCCTACCGTCGCATTTCACAACCCATCCACACTAGACATTGTGTTGTTCAATAACGTAACCGTCCCACTGCATTCGATCGAGACCATAGACGATCTCAGATCCGACCACCGCCCGGTTCTTATGAAGCTGGGCCGGCCCGCTGGTGAGGTCCCTCTGACCAAAACCATCGTCAACTGGCGCAGCCTCGAGGTCAAACTCAAGGCCGCGAACCCCCAGCACCTAGACGGAATCCCTGATACGATCGACTCGCTCGGCGCTGCAAACCGAGCGATCGACTCGTTAACGAATCACATTGCCACAGCCGTCGAGGAATCGTCGAGAACGGTGCCCGAGTCGGACTATCTGCTCGGGTCCTTCCCGGCGGACATTCGTCGGCTGATAAGAGCGAAAACGCCACAATGAGACTATTCACGATACAGATCCGAGGAGCTGAGGATAAAACTGCGCCGCCTTCAAAGGCTGGTAAAGAGCGCATATCCGAACTCAGATCCGACAGATGGGACAATCTGCTTTGCGACTTGGAGCCTTCGAGCGCCAACTTTTGGCGTCTGGCCCGCAGTCTCAAAGCGGAGAACATGGCCCGCATGCCTCCCCTCGTAATGAGCGATGGTTCCTCCCTTGCGTTGGAGGATGCCGAAAAGCAGATTGTCTCGCCGACAGTCTAGAGAGCCAGTGCACTCCCTCTACCGCACCAGTGGACCCCGATCACCTCAAGTTGGTCGAGGACGAGGTGCGCCGCAGGGCAGCCCTCCCACCAGAAGGTCCCCCTCTAAAACCGGTTTCCCCCGGTGAGGTCGTTGACATCATAAAGAGGCTGAAAACCAGATCAGCCCCGGGATCCGACAACATCTCCAACAGAGTTGTGAAAAGTCTCCCGCCCCCGATCGTCGGTCTGCTAGTGGCCATATTCAACGCCCTGCTAACCGACTGCTCCTTCCCAGACGCCTGGAAAGAGGCCGTAGTGATAGGTATTCCGAAGCCTGGAAAGCCGAGGAACCTACCCAACAGCTACCGTCCGATCAGCCTACTGAACACCTTGGGCAAACTTTACGAGCGCATAATTCTAGAGCGTCTGCGCCATTTCACCGCAGAGAACAACCTCCTCCCGGATGAACAGTTCGTATTCAGGAGCAACCACTCTTGCGTTCATCAAGTGCACCGACTGACCGAGCACATTCTGGTCGGTCTCGAGCACAAACGACTGATCGACACCTGCGCCGTCCTATTCGACGTCGCCAAGGCGTTCGACAAAGTCTGGCACGAAGGCTTGATATACAAGCTTTACACTCTCAAAGTGCCAGACCGTCTAGTCACCGTCATTCGAGACTACCTCTCGAATCGCTCCTTCCGCTTTCGCGTCGAGTACGCTCTCTCCTCGCCCCGGCCGATTAAAGCCGGTGTCCCTCAAGGTTCTTGCCTCTCCCCGCTACTCTTCTCGCTCTACACGAGCGACATACCGAGAGACCCCTTCGTCAAGATGGCCCTTTTCGCGGACGACACCGTTCTTTATCATTCCGGCAGAGCTCCGGGTATTATAACGAAGCGCCTACAGAACGCGACCACCCGCCTAGGTGAGTGGTTCCGGACGTGGCGAATCGATATAAACCCGGAGAAAAGTGAAGCCATTCACTTCACCCACCGTAGGTCATCAACCCTTCTCAAGAAGGCGAAAAAACGCGGCCATGAACTCGGCCAGCTCTCGCTCTTCGGCCAGCCGATCCCATGGAGAAGCTCGGTCAAATACCTCGGCGTCACACTCGACACCAGACTCAATTTCGTCGCCCACATCCGCGAGGCGAGAAAGAAAGCGGCCCAAGTACTGGGCAAGCTATACCCCTTGCTGTGTAAGAAGAGCAAGCTCTCTCTCAGACACAAGCTTCACCTTTACAAGGTATGCGTAAGACCTATAATGTCTTACGCAAGCGTTGTCTTCGCCCATTCGTCCGAAGACCGTCTCAAACCTCTGCAGACTCTCCAGAACCGTTTTACCCGCACCGCGACTGGTGCCGAATGGTACCAGCGCAATGTGGACATCCACAGCGACCTTAAACTCCCAACGATCAAGGAGCACTTCAGAGAGTGCTCCGTGACCTACTTCGCCAAGGCGGCAACTCATCCCAACCCTCTGGTGGCCAGCGCGGCCAACTACGTGCTACCTCCGAATCCCAGGACGAAAAGCGCAGACCGCGGCACGCGCTTATTCCGACATCCCAAGGGGTCCCGCAAACCACACACATACCCTCAGTCACCGACAGCACCGACGTCACCACACACACTTCGGACACTACCAACACGCTCCGAATATCAGCATCACGCCGCCCTCGCTTCAGAACGCGGCGCCGCAGCTACTCACACACCGCGTACACTAAGTACACCTGCGACCGTGGGCGGTCCTCGCCGCTCAGAGATTCCGATACAGGCGAAGGTAGTCAGGGAACGGGCCCGCGCCCGGCCTCGACGACCGAGTAGAATCGCCAGATAAAGAACTACAAGAACCAGACACACACAATCATCCGCCAGACAGCTACATCCCGCGTAGCGCATTTTAGTTTATAGAAACTCAGGCCGTGGATCCGGGTCCACGAGCCCAGTGTCAGATGAGCTGTAAGAGCCGCTGTGGCTTGCAGCCCTGTCTACAACAAGAATATAGATCGGAAATACCTTATCACCGTCCATACCCCAGATATAACATATAGGTAACAATGCAATCCCTTCAACACTGCTAGTGATGTATTCGAGTATGTGTTTTTAATATTTTAATTTAACATTATCGTAAGTAACAACGAGTACAATTCGCATTCAAATGTCAACAATGACGACATTTCTCTTTGGAAAGAGCTGGCAGGGCGGAAGGAGGGGACGAGGCCCACGCCCGCCGCCAAAAACTCGACACAATGACCTCTCAATCATAAACACCATTTAAATGCAGAAAGCATTACCTTACTCATACATTATTCAATTTGTCGCATTAACACGAATTCTGATGATTTATGGCTGGCTCAACATCGCTGATGTCTTGTCTGTACGTATATACGTCAATTACATTTGATTTCTATATTCATCATCATCCGATTGAAGTCCACAGCTGGATACAGGCCTCTCCCAAAGGTTCCCATATCTTTCGGGTAGGGATTAATATGGGAGAGTTTGAGCTATTTCCCACTACGCTGCCCCAATGCGGGTTGGTGGGAGCTAGAGCATAGTTTGCTGATTAGCAGGGTGCACCACGAGCAGGTGAGGTTGGTTTGGATCCCGTGAGTTGTTGTTATGAAGAAATTATATGCAACTTACTTATTATCTTGTGCCTTGAAAAACTATATTAGTGTTTGTCGTAACAATAAAAAACAAAACGCCAAAACCATAAACGCATTTTTTGTTTATTTTTACTGGTGGTGGGTCTCTGTTTCCGGCTTACGGCTTAGAAATATTAAAAGTTTAACCAATATTTAACATCTTAGCTTCATAAAAAAGAAAAAAAATTCAAATTATAAGCTTCATAATAGTGTTAAAAATAAAACCAGTTTCAAATTGTATCAGCGGATTCGTACTTAGTTACTAGTGATAGGTCTATTACCAAAGACCGTCTAGGTAGGTTATTATATTATACATATATACGGTTATGGTTACAGTGTTACGATTTGAAGGGCCTTGCAGCTAATGAAATTACTGAGGTAACGAGACTCAACATCATGTCTCAGGCGACGAGCGGAATGTGGTGTTTTATATCATGTTAACTAACGTCACGTTATAGGCAGACGTATTAGTTACCTTCAAATTAACGTCCTGTTCATCCTTGCTTCGGTGAATTAAAAAAAATAATAAACCTATTATTTTCACGTTTAAAGAAAACAGGGTTTTTTTGTTTGTATCGAAATAGAATTAACAAAAAAAATATATAAAACTTAACACGCACTACATGAATAACACCTACTCGTTATCTATACAGTAGTTACGTGTAAACCCACGTAGTAGATTAATATTCGCAAATATTCGCTAATCAAAAGTTATTTTTATGGAATTCTCTAATACGCATAACAAAGTGTTTATGGTGATTATGCTAATTACACCTTAATACAATCAATAAATCACCGTCAAGGTTTTTAGTATAACTTATTAAAGGATTTTTATATATATTAATAGTTATGACAACATTACTGGTGGTCTGTTATGCTGGAGATCGTCTAGATGATACGTACCATGTTAGCTCCTATTTCTGCTATCAAACAGCACTATGCAAACATTACTGTGATCCTGTTTAAAGGGTGTATTAGCTAGTGAAATTACTGGGGTAATGATACTTAACATTATATATATTAAGGCGAAGAGCATTATGTTAGGAGCAGGCGTATTACCACCTACCCACATATTATCCTACTAGTATATTTCGATACAAAATATAACAAACTTAATCATCATCATCAGCTAATAGACTCCCACAGCTGAACATAGACCTCCCCCAAACATTTTCACATCGATCGGTCCTTTTTTTTTTTTTTGATATCGGTGGTGGAAATGCTGTTACCGCATACCCAGCGTCCTTTTCAGGGGCGCCGGGTTATGTGGGGCTCGGGGCCACTGAGATGTTGTGCGTGACCCCCATACCCACTAAAACCACCACCGCTTGTCCCGACATACGCATACTGGAGACGCCCGGGTTTCAGTCAAGCAACTCTCCGGGCGCCTCCGCGTATAAAACTCCTCCTGGTGGGTGCCCGCGGGGAGCAAAGGCACCCACCTGCCGTCCCGTAACGGCCCCTCGCGGGACCGGCACGTTGGAGCCCCCCGACCCCACAGACGACCGCGCGCGCCCAAGACCGAGCGCACGCCCAGCCGCCGCCCTCCCGTGAAGGAATTGGGCGGCGGCCTCCTTCCTCCAGACTCCCCCCCACTTCGACGAGGGAGGGGGGACAAAAACTAAGACTCCCCCGGGGGACGCACCCTCAGGGGAAACACGACAAAAGGCCTAAAGGGCCACGCCTAACGGCCCGAAGGCCCCCTCACACCGTGCCCGGCTAGGGGCCCGTCGCTCACGGCGGGAGGAAGCGGACGGCGAGGTTCTGCCGCCGCGCTCTCCCGCCGGCAAACATCGATCGGTCCTGCGCTGCCCGCATCCAATACCTCACGACCCCCGTTTGTAAGGGTTCATTTGGAAGGATTTGGGGTTCTTCCGACCACTCTGGACTAATTCGGGTAAGAGCCAGAGTCTCGTTTGTTAATGTTCGGAGTACACCAGGAGCATAGCTTGGATCTTGTGAGTTATTGACAATTTAAGTCATCAAAATGTAAACAGGTAAGTACATTTACGTATAATGTTAGGTTGGCGGTCTTCCGCTCTTGTGGCACTTTCATTTATTCAATGGGCACATCCTGTTTGAAGTTTATTAAAAGTATAATTTGCGCTGGCGTTACATTGGGCATCGGGTGAAGATCTCGTGCGTCTCGTCGCTTTGAGGAACTAAAAAAATACTTGTGATAGGTCTTAGTAGATCGTCTAAGTAGGCTGGATAAGGTCTATAAAGAGTAATATGTAAACATTACTGTATTCCGATTAGATAGGAGTTGGAGTTAGTGGATACTGTGTTAGAATCCTGACGATAAGCACAACATGATGCTGAGTATATCATCTTAACTGAGATCATGTGGTTAGGGGTGTTTTTCGTTATATTCCTGTACCTACAAAATCAGCTTTCTTTTATCTACATACTATCATAACTATCTATTTACAAGTTTTCTTAATCTGATGGTAACTTGCGGTACCACTGCACCTCCTATTGCAAGCGACAAACAGTACTGTGTAAACATGACAGTGTTTCGGTTTGAAGGGCGTTATAGCTAGTGTAATTACTGGCGTATCAAGAATGAAAAACTTTGTCTCAAGGCGACGAACACGTGGTGCTGTGTGTATCATTTTAACGGGCGCCACATTGTTATAGGCATGAGTATCGCTTACCATCAGGTGAAGGTCCGGCTAATATTGTTGCTTCGAAGAATAATAAAAATTCTTTTAGATATTATTATGGATTTAGTTTATTTTATTTATTTTTATAAATGATCTTATGTGCCATAATTTTGTCATGAGCATATAACATTTGTAATCAGAAGACGTTCATATTTCTGTTGAATAGAAAAAGAATAGTGTTATCATTTTATGAGAGTAAGGTTCGCATATCATTTGAAAGAGATAACCAGATTTCATATATTTGTATCATAATCATCAGCCGATAGACATCTACTACACAAAAGTCTCCTCCAAAGATCTCCACATCGATCAGTCCCGGGTTGCTGGCATCCAGTTAGTTCCCGCGATTCTCATCAGATCGTCTATCCACCTTGTGGGAGACCTCTTGATACTCCATCTATTGGTACGCGGGCGCCACTTGAGTACCTTACTGCCCCATCGGCAGTCGGTCTTTCGATCAATGTGCTCTGCCCTTAAGTCTAGTGATATTTGTATAGCCATGTACAAATATAACCGATTTTCTAAATCGATTTCTCTTGAACTTTGTCGTCAATTAGTGTTGAAAGTGTTACGAGCTCAGTTTCGCATCGGCGCAGTGTAAAACTATCATGGCCCATAGCTGTAAAGATGGTTGCAAGTAAATCGCTCATATGGTCTATTTCCACGAGCCAATAACGCGGATATCTCTCGGTGATGTAAAATTTCGCATTGTACGAACATTGACGGCCGTGCGTCATACCACAGACCATTTAATACGGTTCCCACTGATGGACGCATCGAATGCTGCAAGCTTTATGCAACACGAAGCAACTTTAATATTTATATTCGTCGTAAAGTTACCAATGTGGAAGCAATTTTTTTTTTATTTAACTTAGGAACATTCGTTTACTTCTTGTACTTTTAAATCAACCAGCCATTCGCAAAAGAAAGATTCAGACCTGAGAAGAAAGGGAGGAAGAAAATTAGCGAACCGTGTATCTTCTGTATCATTCTTGACAGAATGGTCATGGTCTTTACTTCGGATGTCAATGGCAATCTTCACAACAAGCCGCTACACTTTTCTGATGGCCACCTCCCTCGTGCTTGTACATATATCATTGAATTAAGAAAAACGTTCCGCTTATGTCATCCTCGAGAAACAGAAGCATGAAATGGTAAAAACTTTATTGTAAGATGAACGGGTGTTCACCTGATGGTAGTGACGAGCCGCTCTGTTATATACTGCATCACATTGCGCTCGTCGCTTTGAAACATTAGACGGTGTCTCGTTACTCCACTAATTTTACTAACTACAGCGCTCTTCAAACTGGAACGCAGTAATATTTGCATGGTACTGTTTGTCAGCAGAAATAGGTGCTGCGATGGTATCTACCTAGAGGGTCTCCAGAAATAGATACCTACCACAGGTAATATCTACAATGAGTCTAGAAAAAGTATGCAATGAAATAATGCAAAATCCATTTCAAATGATGATAATGATGATGAAGTGTGCTGGCTTGAAGTTCTGTCTGCTAAACAACAGTCATGGAGGCGGATTTATAAGGGTAGAGCTCAAGCGAGCTGGAAATCTTCTTCTTCCTCGGAATCACTCTTGATAGAGTGGTCGTGGTCATCACTTTGTGTTGCACAAGTTTAACAACACATTGCCATTCCTCCCTAAAGGCCACCTTCTGATGTATTCAAATAGTGGCATCGATGATGATCTATTCCAAATGGATTGATGTTGAGCCACTGAAAATCTTACCACCATTTAAACTCAGGTAGGTGTGATCGTGTATCCAAAATAGGATACTTCCTGTTACAAAGTAAGTTTTCAGTCGCTACGCCCTTATATTTAAAATGGAAAAGGTGAAGCGCTTGTTCACTTCCGTTTAAGCGGTTTAGCGATAGCGAGACGCTAGTCTGCGGAGATGATATTTTGCGGTCAGGGTAAAAATAGAGAAAGCATCGTGTGAACGTTAACTTCGGCCCGGTACCAATTGTGAGGCGATTGCATATCCCGATTTGCGGTGGCTTTTGCAGAATCAATGAGAAGATCAGGTATTTTACTACAGATAACCAATAGGTAGTCTTCCATTGATAAAAGATATAAACAATCGGATCTTCCCCGTTCTGAACTATAGCAGACATTACAAAAAAAATTATTTAAACATTTCATCAAGCCACGAATATTTCTACAAAAAAATATACGTAAATATATTTTTTTTATCGTTTGTAGAACATTGTTATGATGCAGCGCCTCCGAGGCAGCATCAACATCTTGATGCTGATTGCTGCTAATCCCGATTATCCTATCAAGAACCGCTCGACATAAGTTCTTGTTGAGGATCATATATAATATGAATTATGTAAAGGGGTTCTAAAATTATAGATGTTTAGTTAAATTGGTTAACTAACATTACTAATATAAGCATAATATTGTAATTAACACCAACTATGGTAATATGGGCTTTGTCTGAAATAATCAACACGACCTCAATTGCGTGGAAACTAGGCTGGAGATGAAGAAGCTCGCCCAGAATACTCCGCCTCTTATTTGCTGACAGTTTAAACAGCAATGATATTACTGAGGCAGATTTACAGAATAAGGGTTGTAGAATCAAATAGGTTCGAAAAATCTACCATTGTCACTACTTTCCGTGTTAAAGGCAAAAGATTAGTTGCTGCACCACTACTATACCATATCCTTTGGTGCATCTTTGGTTGTTCATCTTTCGTCGTTTTATCACTCTGTACCAAAATTTACTATCTCTATCTCTTGACGACGTTCCCATTTGATGGTTACCGACGTAGTCTTTGATGATAAAGCGTAACAGTATAGAAGCCTCTTCATTCTTCTCTTAAAGGTTCTCATATTATACTTGAACGGAAACACTGGCGCCGGCAGACTGTTCCAACACTCCTCTGTTCGCATCAAGTAGAACTTTACTTCAACAATGAAAGGATGCATGCGTGCGGTGTTTCTTTACGTCTGGTGGTAAAGAGCCACGGCTAGCCAAATCCATTTGATGGTGATAGGTCTCTGTTGCTGATGAATGTCAAGGTAGGAACCATCGCAACTCCTATTTCTGCCGACAAACAGCAGCCTGTGAACATTACTGTGTAAAGGGTACTGTAATTAGAGATATTACTGCGGTAAATACTTAACATCTTATGTTATAGTACCTAGCTAGGAAGGTCTGAAAAACTATACAAATAATCAACAATATACTGTTCGCCACTTTTACAAGTAATGAGGTGTAACTATTAATGTAATGTTCTAGCTGTTCCTAGGCCGCTTTGCTATCCGTAATACAGGATTAGACTTGAAATTTGACAGAAATATACCTTGAGAACAACCGCGATTGCAAATGGCTTCCTATAGCAACCCTTACTGTAACAACCACGTAAATAACACGAAATGAGAATGTTTATAAAAGTTAATTAGAAATAAAATGATGAACGATCCATGAAATACAAAACGTAAATAGCCAATAACCATCTATAAATCATTGCTAGTAGAATGCTCATGTTTCTATGTCGATAAGTTCACTAGATTTCACGTGAATGGCGAACAAACAACATTCATTTTCATTATAGATATCATCATCGGCCCAGAGACGTCTAGTGCTAGACATAGTCCTTCCCACAGATTCCCACACGATCGCGTAGGGATTCATATGTGGGATACAGGCCATTTACCAACACCGTGCAAATGCAGTTTGGTGGGAGCCAGAGCCTCGTTTGTTGATTAGCACGGTGCACCATGAGCAGATGAGGTTGGCTTGGATGTTGCTTGGATGGCTTGTCGTGTGTGTATGGAACCCTTACACCCCTGTTGTGATGTTAATTATACTATTAAATAACTGACATTTACTTTTCATCCTAAGCTTTAGTTAATCAGTCGTTCCTAAAATTGCAATTTTATATTAATGCTCCCACAACTGGGATTCATATGTGGGATATATGTCATTTCCCAACACACTGGTCCAATGCCAACTGCATTGGGCCAGTGTGTTGGGAGCCTAAGCCTCGTTTGTTTATTAGCGGAGTGCACCACAGGCAGGTGATATTTGTTTGTTTAAACCCTTACCCACCTGTTATATATATACTATACATACATAGATTTGAAATCGGCAGTTATAAGATCTGATAGATCTTTTATGATTGTAGCGCTAGAAAAAGGATGCATCTGGCTTGATCATTGCGAATGTCATGACCCAACTTAAATTTAAATTGATTTCTGTTTGACTTGAGTCAGATAAAGCGAATGCATTTGGAAAAGTCAGCGGCGTGCAGCGCTGACCCGCGATAACAGCCGTAAGCGAAATTGTTAGGATATTTGTATGCGGTTTGTTCGGACGAGTAATAAAATGTTTATGTAAAACCACTATATGTTTACGATTTCATAAAGTGTCGAGAGTTACTGCAACCGACGTTTGAAAGGTTAACGAACCCGTTATAGAATAAAAATATAATAAAGAACACGATAAATATGAATAACTATTGTTTAACTGTTTATTTGTTTGCAGTAATGTCCTCGAGTGGCGTCAGCTTGCCGGTAGACGTAGTGTTGGGAGGGGTACCATAAGATCAACCGAGGATGTGGTGAGAGTCGCGGGAAGCGGACAAGGTTATGTGAGATTTTTTAGAGGAGGTCCCAGGATCTTCTACGGAAAGTATCGATGTCTCTCTGCACTACGCCTAAAGCACGTCCCATAAAAAGCTGTAGCCTTCCTCGACATCCTCGCTTTGGCACGACAAGAACAAGACCACCTTGTACTTGTTGTTCATCCCTCGCCTTCAAAGCCCACGAACCCTAAAACCCTTTTACTCGCCTTCTATGACAAGCAGGGCTTACCTTAGTCCTATTCGTAATATTTCGCGACTACAAGGCAAGGAGAGGGCCTATGTCCAGCAGGTCACGTCTATCAGCTGATGATGATAATGATGACATATAAATAAAACAAAAACAAACAACGACAATACGGAAATGGAGTAGTAAGTCAACTGACGTTTTCAGATAGCTCACCTTTAAAAAGCTTTATAATGTATAAAAGCTTTATTAACAGAGAAACAATGTTTTAAGTAAATTATTTATATTCAGCAGTGGACGTCGGTCTGGTATATATATAACATACACGTTATAACTATGTTATAACGTTAATTTTATATATTATATTTTTAAAAGAAATCGAAATCATTTGAATTTATTATGCGGTGCGTAGATTGTAGGACGGACACACCGTACCGTTGCGTCGTTTTACGCATTGTTAAATCAAATTTTGATTGCGGCGATGACGTCTCGAGTCTATTATCATTGTGTTTAAGGCTAGCTGGTGGGCGGGGGGATGAGGTGAGGGTTAAGGGGGGAGGTGTGCGAGCGGCAGGCGCCGGCGCCGGGCGCGTCTCCCACGTGGCGCCCGACGGCGCCACCGCCTTCCACCTTATCTAACAATAATTCTAACGTTTTATGTACGCGATCACATAAAACTACCTGTTATACAGCGGCACGCGTATAAACGCCGATATTTAAACGTGCCACCGCAACAGGTTCGGATGTTGTGTGAATTGTTAAACGGTTGTTGTGATGCGTTGGAACGGTACTAATCGCTTAATAATGAAACGAAGGTCAGCCTTTTAAACCATACACGGCTAGACGAGGTAAAATAGGTACGTACAACTTAGACATGTTAATATTGTCGTTGATGGGACATGGGAGCTTTCTCTCTTAAGAAGAGACAAGGTGACAAAGCTGACGATGTACGGGTAGACGGATATCGTGTCTGTTCAAATGCTGTCGATCTTGAAACATGTAGATTTCCTTACTCTAAAATGAAACTCAGTAGGAATCGAACTCTCGCCTCTTTAATTACAGTATTTTATCGTCTACTCGTACTAACTAAACTATCGCTTTGAAGTAAGTTTTTATTTCTAATATATAAATAGCAGGTACTGTTTTATTTTGTGAAAAAAAAAAACTAAAACTTGTGCGTCTATTCTAAATAATTTTTTTTCATATATTGGCTCGTTGACTATACAAAGTCATTCCGGTCAGATACTTCCTAGAATAATTTTACCATCATCTATCATATTTTATTAGTCTTTAATACTATTGCCTAATAAAATTTTTTTTTTTCTTATGTTCAACAAAATTGTATCGAATATTTATGACCTTCATTTTGCAAATAAGTCTCTGATTATAATTTAATTATTCTGTTACAATTCATCACATCCTTAATAATCCATTACGTCATGTTAAATTGTAAAGTTTTCCGTTAAACGCGTCAGTCCGCTGTATCATTACTGAATCCACGAATAGGCACCTTTTCATAGTCAAGGTTAAATCATTGAAACGGGGAAACCCTAGTGGGTGTGTCACTGTACTAATTAATCGTTGAGTAAGAGTTTGTAAGGCGGTCGAGAGAGGAATACAATCTTAAATGAGCCATAGCTTGAGGTGAAGAAAAACATCGTGAGGGAATGGTCAAGTTTCAAGAATACCAGCCTTCGAGATCAAAAATCATCAACCAAATCCGTACTAGTGTGTTGGATAAATGGTCTTGACTCTATTTATTAAAGGAGAATTGTAGTCCCAGTGGTGGGAGAATTAATATATAATATAATGGCAATTGGAGGAATGACATTATTAACTAAAGATTGTAATAAAAAGTAAATAATAGGTATTTGATTGTCTAATTAATATCTTAACAGGGGTGTAGGTGTTCTACACAGCTCACGAGATCCAAGCCAATCTCACCTGCTCGTGGTCCACCTTGCTAATCAAGAAACGAGGTTCTGGCTACCACCAATTCGCAATGGCGCGGCGTAGTAGGAAATGGCCCAAATAAGAATCCCTACCCGATCGTGTAGGAATCTGATATCCAGCAGTGGACGACTATCAGCTGATGATGATCATATACTATATGTTACAATTAATTAAATAATTTTTGTTTTTACATATATTTGTAAATTGTACTTCAATGAGCTTGTTTCTTTATTACATTTAAATGTTTCTTATTAAAGTGCGTCGCCATTGTACGTCTGTCACTTATCCACACATTCATTAAGTCGATTGCAGCACCACGACTGGCTGCCAGTAAATAGTCTTCAAGGGCGAATAGATTGCATTTTGCGAAGATCAAGAATACGGTCTGTGAAATGAAAAAAAATATTATAAATACAATGTGCGATGCTGTGCCAAGGTGAAATCGTTTAGTCGCGGTCTGCGAACCAGTACGTTAATTCTTCATCTTCATAAAAGTAAATAGATGCGATTGTATTTCATTATTTGATAGTTAACTTGGTTATGTAATAGCAAATAAGTGAGGCTCTTAAAATAACATTAAAAAACTTAAAAGGAAAGTTGACGATATGGGTAGTTTAGACGCTGCCCATCTTAACGCGAGGAGTAAATATATTCCACATTTTTTCTGAAGACCAGCGAAATTATCATACAGACTACTAGTGGTCTACGGTCTACTCTTTTAGCGACTTCTGCCATAGATCATGCACCACCTGACCCTTTTGATCAACGATAAAACGTTTCTCTAGTACTGAGGGATATGACTTCTTAGTATGCTACTTATGATAGCCCAACTCATTCTGTTCGTCGCTTTAAGTATAGCTCAGCATATAGATGTGACGTAGCTTATGAACTTAGACCTGGTCGCTTAAACGTTTTAGGTTTCTTCCGGAAGGCCTCTTACCATCATCCTGTTGGTTAATTTCCGACAAAGAGGAAAATGGAAGTGATGGCCTAAATCTGCTTTAAATCATGCGGTGCGGTTAGAATGTCTATACAACATAAAATTGTGGCTATCCAATCGGTAGCATGGATTTAAGTTACACATTTTCAAGTACGAGTATATTAAAAAAAAATAAGCAGTTCGGTATTGGAATCGGTACGCATTGTAAAAAATATGCAAATTGACGCTTCGTTATGATGGTGACGTAAAATACGCGGGGACTTGAAAGAGATCATATGACTTGATTTATGTGATGAATCAGATGAGAAAATATTATATGAAATCTTATACTATATATATGTATACAGTATCTTATTGTGATTGACTGTCTCCAACGTTCAGCGGCTAGCTGTATTACTTGGTGTGAGATCTTGGTTCGATTCTGGATCGAATTTAATTAGTAGCAGTAGTAACGTTTAGTTTAAAATATTTATGTTTAGTCAATATGATAAATGCCGCTAGTATTATTACAAAAAATAATTCAAACACTAAGCATACAACTAGAAGACTCCAAGACATAGAGACTCCATTGTCTGCAGATCAGTTTTCAAACAATAATTAAATAGCTCCAAGTACACCGCGATAACTGTGATGCCAAGTTAAGACCAGTGATACACGAACTGTCATGAATAGGAGTGATAATGCGCCAGTCCAGTGATCAATTACTGTCTCTACTTGAATCTGTGTGACTGACAAGTGTGAGATTCCTCTTTTAAGATAAATTTTTAATATGATGCCTCCAGCCACGCTATATCCTCGCATCATCAGCAGTCGACAGGGAAATCGCTTTTATGATCTACAATTAAAATGGTTTGCTTGGTCCGGGTTGAAAGAATAACTGAACCAAGAAAGTCAAGGTTATGAATTGCCCTTTCCGCCAAAGTTTGCATCCAGTGGGTTAGCGCGATTCTCACCAGATAGTCGGAGCACCTTGTGGGAGGATCCACTCGAGGATCTTACTGCCCTATCGGCCGTCAGAACTTCGAGCAATATACCCTGCCCACTGCCACATAGTCTAGCAATCTTTTGAGCTATGTCGGTGACCTAAGTTCTTCGGCGAATCTCCACATTTCTAATTCAATCCCGCAGAAAAACTTCGTGCATAGCCCTCTCCATAGCCCTTTGGGACACTTTTAGCCTTCTTATAAGGGACCAGGTTTTGGTCCAGTATGTCAACACTGGCAACACACATGAGTTGAAGACTTTTGTCTTCAGACACTGTGGTATCTATATCATAACAATTTAGTTCATCATCAGCTTATAGACGTCCACTGCTGGATATAGGACTCCCCCCAAGGATTTCCACATTCATCGGGCAGGAATTCATATTAACTTGAGCTGGTAGGATGATTTAGCTCGCTGTCTTAATTACTAGCACTTTTCAAATCAGCTACAGCGCTTTTCAATTGGAAACACAGCAATGTTTGGTGACAGAAATAGGCATTGTAGTGTTACCTGAATAGACGGTCTTTGGAAACAGAGACCTATCACAAGTAAAAGTCATTTCTAGTGTTTAGGTGACGTGTGCTGTGTTTCGGTAGCGGCAGTTTTGCTTCAGGCCGATATTAAGTACCGGAGCGCGTGTCGTGAAGCCGCGAATGTGGCGCACTTACCTAGCTCTAACACTTTCTAGAAACGCCTGAATATTAAATTAAATAATGTAACGATGGCGTGTAAATATAAGATATTTATACAACATTAATAAAGTGCGCTTGTTGCTTTGAGACCTAAGACTAGTGTGTTATTACCCAGTAGTTTACGGGGTGTTATAATATGTATAATTACTGGGGTAGTGATACTTTAACATCTTATGTTTCTAGGTGTTGAGCATATTGCGATGCAGTGAATATAATCTTAACTACCAACACGTTATTATAGGCAGGCGTATCACTTACCATCAGGTGAACATCTGGCTCGTTTTATGAAAAAAGAAAAAAGTTATAGTAAATTAAATTTTGATAATAATTGAGAACTTGTTTTTATAATATACTCTTAATACAGTAGCTCTCTCCCTGGTCGAAGACAGAGGCAGAGCCAAAAGAAAATGAGAAAATATAGTGTTTTAAGATACATGTGTCCAAGTAACTGACGATGATGTCATGTGTCCATGTGTAAGGAAAGAAAGGAGACAAGAAAATTAAGGAAAGCTGACTCTACCGCCATATGAGATAATGGCTAGGAAGAGAGAGATAATATACTGTTAGTGTTCTCAATTGGATATAATATTGGTAGGCCCTTCACAACGCAAAGCTATTATACGACCAGGAGTAGCTTCTTCCTTGGAAGAAGGAGAGGAGATCATAACATTTAATGTGATGACGAATTCCAATAGTTTTATTTAGACAAACATTGTAATTCTAATAAATCTTTGGATTATCCATGCAAACTAGATCGTTGGCTCGGTCTATAGGTCTGACGTAAGCGATCAGTTTGGCGCTGCTGAGGCTGGATAGGGACTGGATGACTGATTGTGATTGGTTCCTAATGATTATCATTGGGCCGCCCGGTCGCGGCTCGCCCAGTCATTGTCGTGAATAGATAACGTGCGCAGATAAACGACAATGAGATCATGTATCGATTTATCAGATAGCCGGAGTGCTTTTCGATTAACGTTACATCTCAATTATATCCATTCAATTTCTTTTTTTTTTCATTTATATTTGCAAATGTTTCAAGATGCTGATGATGATGATGATCTTATGGTTTGCGATAATAAATTTAACAATATCAACATTGTTGAAATAAACCCGATGGGACGGAAGGAATTGATTGGATATCATGTATTATAAAGCGCAGAAAGGGAAACTCTTAGATCAGGAGGATCGAAGACCTGATGACGGTCGCAGAGAGTAGCTGGATGCTGGTTGCATTGGGTCGCTCACGCTAGAAACGAATGGAGAGGTCCATTTTCAGCAGTAGCATTATAAGGCGGTGATGAGAATGAAGATGATTATAATAACGACGATGATTACGATGACAATGATGGCGATAATGTCAATGACGACGATGACGATTGATACTAATACAATAGCGAAGTGATGTGTGTGAATACAAACATTGTAATGATAAAGTGGCACTGATCGATGCGAAGATCTTTGGGGCAGGCCTAGGTCCAGCAGTGGTCGTGTATCGACTAATGATGATGATGATGAAACATTATAAAGTTGTTAATAAGAGCAATGAAATAAAATAAAGTCAGTGGAAAGTTAAATTCTCCCGTAAATATTATGGATATTATGTGATGAAACAATAAATGCAGGTGGAGGATCACTTGTTGGTAAGTGACACGCTTATTCATAATAATGATGCGCTAGTTAGACTGTTATACGTTGCAAGATTAGATCGCCATTTAACTAGGTACACCGCCATTTACGGGTAGTTCTCTATTGCCGTAGACCGTCTAGATTGGTACGACAGCAGAGCTTATATCTACCTCCAAACATTACTGTGTTCCAGTAATGAGGGCGTTGTAGCTAGTGAAGTTGCTTGGGTAACGAGACAACATCTCATGTCCCAAGGCGTAGAGCACAATGTGGTACAGTGTATAACTTCCTTACTAGCGCCACATTGTTATGGGTGAGCGTATCACTTACCATCAGGTGAACGTCCCAGTCGTCTGGTCGTTTCGTAGCATAAAAAAATATATAGAAATGTTGGCACACTGCTGATTAAAAACAAATATAAAATGTCTCCAAATCCAGACATATACCTCTCTTTGTTAGTATTAAAACTGAAAGAAAACTCTTCTCATATTTACATGGGGGGTAAAGATATTGGCCTGGCCCAAAGATCTTCATGTTTGTGGGAGTTCATGAAGTGATATGGGCTATTTCCCACCACGCTGTCCCAATGCGGGTTAGTGGTAGCTAGAGCTTCGTCTGTTGATTAGCAGGGTGCACCACGAGCAGCTTAGGTTGGCTTGGGTTCTGTGAGTTGTTGAGCGGGACCCCTTACATCTTTGGGATGTCATCTTCGGAATTTGCACCAATTAAAATATCCCCCGATGTTCCTTCTTCATCGTACGATCAATTTCTGCTACTTCTTGGCTTCACCGTGAATGTGAAGTAGTCTACGGCTACTGAGCCCCCTTGCCACGACAAGGTGGGAATCAGTTAGGAGGGAATGTCACGACCCTAGCTGTACCAATATGAAGCGTTACTCATGAGTTTTTTTGTCGTGTACGCATACCGGTTGCTTGTTGACCGACGCAAAAAGTGTGCTCTCCTTTAAATTATACACACGTGTTGATATGCCGTCATTTGTGATATAATATATATATATACACATATATGTATATATATCGAGTGATGTAATTTCCTAAACTGGATATCCGATACATGATCTAACGACTCATAGATAACATAAAGCAAGAATAGATGATAATATATATTTCATTTTTAATCTATGTACACATAAGTGTATTAGAAAAATCTTAATCATAAGATGGCGGAACATATTTTTTTAATATCAATACTTAAATGACAGACATTGATATTTTTTTGGAAAATTTACAGTATTTTTCATTTGCATCAATAATTTTTATGGCACGTTCACCTGATTGTAAGTGATACGCGTGTTCATTACCACTTGGCGTTAGTTAGGATAGTATACACTGAGGAACATTGTGCTCATCGTCTAAAGATATAAGATGTTAAGTTCGTTAACCCAGTAACAACACCAGCTACAGCGCCCTTCAAACTGGAACACAGTAATACTTACACACTACTGTTTGGCGTAGAAATAGGCGTGTTGCAGTTGCCTACCTGTTAGATATTTACATCTATTTAATTTAATTCTGGATAAAGTTTCTTCGATTGATAGATAGTAATTGCCGTATCAAGAGAAGGACGTGGAAGATGTTGGATTTTTAGTCTCCTATCATCTCTTTATACACATCTTGATGCATTGCGAAGTCTTGGATGCTCTTGTGGAGTATACCGGTGAGCTCCATGGGACGTCGTATAATAACATTGAAAAGTTTCCCATACAATTCTTCGTGAACGTAGTCGCGGATTGTAACTAGTTAATTAGTAAATAATACTTTTTTTTTAACAAGCGATTGCTTTAAACAATAACAATATTGTATTACGGAACTGTAATATAAACTTTCCGTTCAAATCGCCGCCAATGTTTTAGCTCGCATACATTTTTTTTGTATAGAAAAAAAAATACAGGCTATAGAATACATAGCCTTGTTGTATTCATATTATTTCATTCCTTCTTCTAAACTCCTGTCAAGTATAACAGCTTGTCTTTTAAAGGGAAGGTTCGTAGTATTATAAAAATATTAATAATACAATTATATGTACATATATATAAATATACGTAAGTACTGATAAATCCACAAAAAGTCCTCACACCAATCAGTTTAATCTATTCTTTCCTTAACAAGGACAATGTTGCTTATGACTTCATCGCGCAAAAACAATCACCTGTTCGGTCTATTACTTCGTTGGCATATTTGACAAGATTTTCAAATGTTGTTGATGTTTCGATAATTTCCATGTGTTGCTGGAAAAGCAAAATTTCACGAGAAAAAAAATACAGATCCATTCAAATTGTATCGCGTATCCGATAAACTTGCCTGGGACGCTTTAAATTTTTTCACACAAAGAAAATCAAATATTGTTTGATCAGAATTTTTGTGAATAGAACAATCAGGTGTTATGATAATAGATTTTTTGTTATCGGGAAGGAAGTTTTCAAAAGATCTTCAGCTTCTATCTGCAGGTATCTGCTGCACTACGTTTAAGCAGAATCCAGGGTCAGATGTAGTCTTCATTACCACATTATCCGTTGTCAAATATTCAGGCTCGCTTTGAAGACATTTTTTTTAACTGATTACTTGAATTTTAGGATTTCTTCAAATATTTCCTTAGATATTGGCTCCTAAGCTTTTCATTAGCAGACGTATTTTGTAAATGAATGTTAAACTCGACCGTGCATTTGAAGCGATCTAATGCGAGTACATCAAACGCTCTTGATCCGGATTAAATTTAATGTAGATCATTTATAATGGTGCTGTTTATACGGTAAATATTAGAGCAAGTTTCAGAGTTCAATTTAAAATTGATTAGTTTTTATATACATCATTTCATTGATGACATCAACGAAGACAATATCTTCATCGTCATCGTCGGACGATAGAAGTCCACTGTTGGACATAGGCCTGTCCCAAAGATCTTCACATAGACATAAGACAATATGTAAATAAATTGCGTAGATTCCGTATACAGATTTAAGAAATGTTTTCATCTTCCCCATGCTATCTGGGCTTGGGTAAACAGGAACGTCCATCTTTATGATCCATACGATGATTTGGATTGAAACAACTATAATAAAAGGCAGCTTCTTCACCATAACGAATTAATTAATAATTAATAATTTGGATATTTTTAATGCCTCCAAACAGCAGTCAGCAAAGGTATTCATGTTCCAGTTAGTTCAGAGAGAGTTCTAGAATTAATATATTATGTCTCAATCCAATATACTCTATTGTTTATTGTTGTTTTCTTTGGTGATAGATTTGATTTTTGTATAGAATCAGCTCAATCCTTGAGAGATTACTAATTAAAGATGAACTATGTGAAGAAAACAGCGATCAAAATCGGGAGGCGATGCTAGTGTCTGTATGGATTCTCTGTTTATTTATTATACCTTTAAAAAGAATGAACGGGATAAAAATAAATAAAATTTTTGTTCTTGATTATTGTAACAACGACGCTTTGATGTTGGAATGAACAGGAAACCACTGTCAAAGTTTTTCGATAACACATTTCAATCAACCGATTTCTTTGCCGTAATTAGTGTTTATAAACAAATTAAATAAGAGAATATTCTAATAAAACATATACTCTTCATCTATATACAACCAAGTTTTAATATCACCGTTTTTTGATTAAACCATAGTAGAAATAAGGTATGATGCGATAGTATACAATACAATATAAATTGAATAAAGTTTCACTTTTTTCGTCTATTGTTCCTATATCCGTTGATTGTTAGATTTTCTTAATAGATCTAAGATTGAGAGCATCTAACGAAGGCAGGTTAAGATTTATTACTTTACTACAAGCCGATGATGACTTAGAATGGTGACGTTGCTATGATATTATAGACTCGACATATTTGGTTCGCTTTTATGTTAATAGTGGGTAGTTCGAGAATATTCTTAACTGCGATTTAAAAGATAATACTTAACTGTCTGCATAGTAACATTATTGTATAGTTTACTTTTGACATGTTCGGCTTTTGGTAAGTTGAGGATAAGTTTTATGATCATGGGCCATACTTTTTAATTTGCAATCTTTTATGTCATCGAATATCTTTTGATGTCTTCAGGATACTTAATGTAGTTTTAAGAGACAAAAATTGCATGTCGCAGTCTGATGTACGGAAAGGAAGCTTCGTCGATTAGTAACCTCGCGTGACCGCACATTATTTCCGTGATACGGACGTCACTATCAAACCCGATAGTGTTTAACTCGGCTCCGTTAATTTATTTCGCGTGTTAGGCAACGCACTCCCACGTCCCAGTTCGGCGCTAACGGTGCTCCCTCGGAAGCGTGGATTACTGCCAATATTCATCGCGAGCCAGCTCCGATAACCAGCCATTCCTGCCAAATTTCATTGCGCGTTATAATACTCGATCGACGACCGTTTCCATTGCTTTTAACCGACATCACGGACGAAGCATCCATTACGATGCGACTCCTGTACCATTTGATGGTAACGCGAAGTAGTCTATGATGGCAAAGCGTATTAGTATAGAAGCTTATTAGCTACTATCGTAAAGATTACCATAGCATATCTGAATGAAAACAGACGCTGAAGGGCCAATCTAATTCTTACCTTTTGACATGATGAAGCATATCTAATCGTCGGATAGTAAAAAAATACGTATTTCAGCTTCAAAAAAAAATCCCATATGACTTATAGACAAGAAGTTTAGCCTTGATATTGATTTTGAAAAGGTTTTCTCCAGTTTCCGCTCATCGCAAGTTTCACAGCGTCATTTAAGTTAGTTTAACGCTTAACCATTTTAGCTCTCTTAATTTCTTCAGCAACATTCAACGATAAATTAATAACGATTATATTTCCCTTAAAGTTCGTCCTTCATCCTCCACTTTTCACTTTGTATTTCCGTCGTGCTTCTGTCACGTCTCGGCGATAACGGAGTACTGATATCTGATATATAAACCGACAGGTTTCCTGTCTCATAATTATTTAATATACCACGATATTTTTATACGTGAAAGTCGTCACACTGAAAATTCAGTAAGAATTGATTAATTTAGTATAGATAAATAACATCGACTAAGCTATTGTTAGCAAAAACCAAACAACTTTTGAAAATATCATAATTGAGCTTCTTTAATACAAACTCTTGATGAGATATTATTATTAGCATCAATTTAGGACTTTACTATTCTCCTATTGAAAAATTTATCAAAGGACAAAAAAACATACAGATCGCTCACATATGTTGATAGCTCAAATACAGCTACACTACTGTGTTAGTACATTTACGAGCTATCTAGCGCCATTTATAGCTTCTGAATTGTTAGTATGCTAGTGTAAATATGCTCCTTTAATACAATTCTTACCATGTGTCTATTTTCCATTACGATGATCCGTCAGTTGGATTTAGTTGAAAAAATCACAATGGATGATGACCAACGATTATTATAGCTTCCGTTCGATACATTTATGCTGTGTAAAACATTAATACTCCAAACAAGTTGAACTCGCGGCATCCGTCGCTTCGTACTTGGACTGAGAATGGGAACCCATCAAGTACCGATGCCCGGTACGTTTCAATAGACAGACATCCATACAGTGACTCATAATGTTTGTGCTCGCTTATCTCTTCCCATTGCGGCACGATCCGTCTGTCGTTTTGGTGGTGGATATGTGAACTGGTCTCCTCGATTCATCCTTACACAATACTAGCTAACCCGCCAGCTTCGAGAGGTATAAAAGAAGGAAATAGGATGGATTGTGAAAGAAGGAGATAACGAGTATGAAACATAAGTTTTGGAATGAGAGAAAAAGGATAGAAGGAGAAAATAAGGTTAAAATTGTAAATAGATAAGTATACATGATAAGTGATGTTGGAAATAAAAGGCCCTGCCCACGACACGCAGGAAGGATTATAAAAAAAAACCCCACCAGATTTACTGGTCGTAATATAAAATTAGACTTGAATTTTGTCTGAAATATTTCTTAAGAGCAGCCGGAAATGAATTCTTATAGAAACCGTTATAGCAACCGCATAAATAATACAATATGAAAATGTTTGTAAAAGTTAGAAATAAAATAATGAAGGATCTATGAAATTCAATAAATAAATATACAGATCTTTTCGATCTTTCACTATTTTTCACGTGATTGAAGAAGAAAGAAAACCCATTTTCATTATATATAGATAATAAACAACCCTCTTAATGTAGCCATAGCTTAGATTTGATTCTTCTATAAGGACAAAGTCAAGGTCATACATACATTAGGTCCTTTTTAATACAGCTTATATTATGTGTTGCATGAACAGGATATGCCCCTGCATATTATATCTGAGGTTTACATTGTGTGATGGGAATGAGATGAATGAATATAATTACTGGAGTAATAAGATTTACACAGACAGATTGTGTACCATCCTAATCAAAGCAACGTTGTTGATGATGGGCTTCGTCCATAAAATAAATTATGATGTCTTTAAAAATATAATTATGTACCTTACGTAGCTTTTAGTTTATAAATTTTCTGTTTTTCTTCAAAATATGATAACGTATATTTAATAGTAAAGAGGCTCTGGCTCCCACCAACCCACATTAGGCCAGTGAGCCGGGAAATGACCCCAATCCCCTCATATGAACTGCTACTCGATTGATGTGGGAATCTGTAGGAAATGCCTATGTCCAGCAATGCAAGTTTATCGGTTGATGATGATTAGTGGAAATTGATTGGTTTTGTGTATATTTCGCGAATATTTAATCGATTATTGTGTACTAATAGCGGGGTGCCACATTCGGACGCTCCATTGCCGGCGATTAGTTACAGTCGATAAAGGCATAGTTAAGTTAACACCACTATTAGATAAATGTTGAGAAAATCGTGCGTTACCAAGTGATTTGCTTGCTTATTCCCGTTGACGCCGTTCGCAATTCTACATTGTTTTTTTTTAGCGAAAATCGAACCAATCATACCGGAAGATCCTTGAGACTACATATTAGCAAGCGAAATGTGGGCAGTCCGAAGTTTCTGGTGAAGATCTCAAGGGATTGTTGGCTGTGGTTGGTCTAATCAGTTTGGAAATCGATTGAGCAGATCTATGTTCAGCAGTGGCTATAAATAGGCTAAAATGAAGATAATTGCTTTTTATGTATGTTATATAAAAGAAGCGAATAGCCTACTTCGATGGTTAGCCTATCATATAAGTTATTATATAAGATCCCACCAACCACCATGGGCCAGCGTGGTGAGAAATGGCTCAAATCTCCCCATATGCATCCCTGATGGGTTTGATGCCTGTTATAGTCGCGAGAAGCTGCTGGTTGCGGGCGGCGCAGGACCTCTCGATTTTTGGGGGAGACCTATGTTCAGCTGTGGACGTCTATCAACTGATGATAATAATAATAATAAAATCAGACATTAATGAAATGTACCCCTCTTAATTTAAAAGAAACCTGTGTTAATAACCCGGAAACAATAAACCATACTCAACAAGACCAGAAAATCGAAACTTGGAAAAGTAAATCCTTACATGGACGACATCCCCACGATTTGCAACAATCTTATGTAGATAGTGTGGCATCCAATAAATGGCTTAAAATAGGTTCACTTTACCCTGAAACTGAAGGTTTTATAATCGCTATTCAGGATCAGGTTATAAACACGAAAAATTACAGAAAACATATAATTAAAGATCCCACCGTTATTAATGATAAATGCCGTAGATGTCACGCACAATCAGAAACAATTCAGCATATAACCGAGCATGCACTACGCTTACACAAACAGATTACACGCATAGACACAATCAAATAGTCAATATAATTCACCAAAAGCTTACACATAAACACCAACTAACCATGGATGCCACATACATACCATATTACAAATACACCCCTCAACCTATCTTAGAATCCAGCTCTCATAAAATGTACTACGATCGCGCTATACTTACAGATAAGACAATACATTATAATAGACCTGACATAACACTACAAGATAAACTACATAAAATTACATATTTAATAGACATCTCTGTACCCAATTCACATAATTTATTTAAAATGATATCAGACAAAATTCACATATACACTGATTTAAAAGAGGAAATAAAAAGAATTTGGAGACAAGAAAAGTATACATAGTACCTATTATAATATCTTCTACAGGGTGGTTCCTAAACAGCTCTTCACTGCACTGAAACTCTTAGGTCTCCCGGATAATACCTTTATTCAAATGCAAAAGCAGCGATTTTAAATACGTGTAGGATTGTTCGTAAATTTTACAAGATGACTCTCATTTACTTGGGGAAACCCCGTGAATGAGTAAATCTAACCGGCTATTAGCTGAGATTTTAGAAGAAAAAAAATCAGACATTAATGAAATTAATAACTTAAATTAAATGGCCTCCGTTTAAGTTATTCTGGTAAGCTGAACCCTGAAAAGGAAATTATTTAAATTTGAGTTGTGGAGGTCTTCGTTCTTCGTATCGACTGTCAAAGTAGGTATCACCGCAGCTCCTATTTCTGAAGCTAAACAGTAGTGTGGAAACTACCGTATTCCGGTTCGATGGTCGCTGTAGCTAGTGAAATTACTGAAGAGACGAGATTTAATTACGTCTTAAAGCGTATATCAGCTTAACAAGCTCGTTATGGGCTTGCACTTTTCATCAAGTGAAAATCTTATCCGTTTGGTAAAAAAAAAAATTATTATTAACTATGGTCAAAATAAGCTAATAATTATTTTTAATATATATAACCCCGTTTATATGAATGGTACAGTTGTAGTCGTTTTCTTTTGTGTAGTATATTTTTAACATGGTAGTATTATACCGGTTACTATCATAAAAAATTGTTAAGGGTAATATTTACATGTATCGACTTCCTCTTAACAACATTTTGACTTTTATTGGGTAAACGGTATTAGTATTAAAAAACCTTACATATGTATGTGTCAATTATTGCAGAGATCGGATATATTCCACTTCCAGTAGATTTGTAGCATTGTAGTGTTTGTTCTGCTACATATTTATATGTGTAGACAAGTAGCAATGCATAGACTACAAGATTGTTTATTTTTAGCAATCTTTATTCTCTTATATTAGCGTTTAAGTGACCGCGCTGTAGTAATAGTGCAGTACTATGACTCAGTGGGGAATATATCAATCATGTCTAGTATAATTCCTAGCCAAGACCCGCTATGTTGTTTGTTGGTTATTCAATTGACGGGCAGCTATATAATGAAAATAGTCGACTTATAAACAATTAGCTATGCAAACGCAGTGATTTTTCTTATAACATAATTTGGAGTACGACAACTTTTCATACAAATTGTTTAATAACGTCGTTGCTAAAATCTTAGCTAAAATTTGTGATGTTCTTGTTAGTTGAATGATACAAATTAAATAAATTATATGATAGTTATACATAAAAGAGACACTTTAGTTAAGATTTTTATACAACATTAAACTGTTCGTCACATTAAAACGCCTGTCGAAGAGGTACGATGTTGTTTGCAAAGTGAGTGTGCTGTTTGATGATGACGGTAACCAAGTAGATGTTATCTTGCAAAAGAGATTACAAAAGGATTGAGAAGGGTTCAAAGAAATATTGCAGTAATGCGTATATAAGCTGTCGATGATCGTGGCAGTCGTACATCGACTTATTGGTGGTAGGTTTGTTGCCAGAAACCGTTAATGTAAGTACCATAGCAGAGCCTACTTCTGATGCCATTCGGTAATGAGCAAACGTTACTGTGCTCCGGCTTAGAGAGCATTGTAGCTAGTGACATTACTGAGGTAAGGAAACTTAATATCTCATGTCTCAAGGTGACGAACACATTGTGGTGCAGTGTATAACATCCTAACTAGCATCGCGTTGTTATGCGAAGGCGTCGGGATAGAAGTAAATGAAATTGACTCTATATAAATATTTATGGAATGATCTTTGGCAATTTACGATCTCTAGGGTAATAGTTCAGGTGCGCCACGAAGCTGGCACGAGCTCTAATTAACCACCCGTGGTGACCACCGCTTAAGGCACGGTGCTCAATATGCAGAATTATTAATATTATATATATATGATTTTGTATATATACAAAGCAAGTAGAAGAGCGAGATGAGTGAAACGGACTTGATGGTAAATGTTATTCATGTCCATAACACAAGGGCGTTAAATATAATGATATATACAACAACAAATTGTGCTCATCGTATGTGAGATATAATGTCAAGTCGCATTACCTTTATTTTACTAATTATAGCGCCTTTCAAACCGTAACACGGTAATATTTGTACTACGTCCGCAGAAATAGGCGCGACGGTGGTACCTACCTAGTCGGCACTGGTGATATCTGTTGCCATAGACTTAGCATGAGTAAATATAATAATCAATTGTTGCTAAATGAACAATTGAAAACTATATTAAAGTAAATAAATAATACATGATATTTGAGTGCCCGACTTTATTTTGAATAGTTAATACAATATCAATAGTACATTGTAATAATACAAATTTGAATTCATGCCGTTGAAGTTCAGATATTGCTCGCGGCGACATTATTGATTGGTTCTCGTGGTGTTCACGATTCAAGGGTCGTGATTATTTGTTTCTAAGTAATTTGCATTTGCGGTAGCTCGCTGGCCTAACGGTTAGAGTATGCAGCTTTCATTCCGAAGGTCACACGGATTCGAATCTCGGCATGTACCGATGACTTTAATATTTAAGTTATGAATATCGAAATACAAACGGTGAAGGATAACATCGCGACGAAACCTGCACATGAATTAGAATTTATTTTAAGGTGTGTGTGAAGTCACCAATCAGCATTGGGCTCGCCTGGTGACTCTATCGCCCTCATATTAAGGGTAAACCTGTGCCCCAACAATGGGGAGGTAATCAGCATCTGTGGTGCAATGGATAACGCGCTCTGTAACACGAAGGTTTCAGAATTTAATTGACACCCTGCTATTGTTACATCTTGTCTTTTTAATTCAGATCAATGTTAGGCAACTTTAAATGTCTGCAACACAAAACTAAGATTATGGACATTGGTATGATGCCCAGTAATTTCATCATTTGTCATTTCAACTGGAACACAGTTGATAAATGTTGAATATTTGATGTGATTAAGGGTTCCCGTACAACAACTCACGGGATTCAAACCTACCTCACCTTCTCGTGGTGCACCTTGGTAATCCAAAAACGAGGCTCTGGCTCCCACCGTCCCGCATTTGGCCAGCGTGGTGGGAAAAGGCTCAAATCCCCTCATATCCCTACCCGACCAAGGTGGGAATCTTTGGGAAAATACTATGTCCAGCTAGAGACGTTTATAGCCTGATGATATGATAATGATAATGTGGTTTAATGATTTTCATACAAATGCGTGTAATAAGGGTTTAGTTAAGAAAGTTTCTAGTAGATAATTTATTCCCTTAATAATTAAACGTTTACGAATATGTGATGTTATTTATCGTTATATTTAGACTAGGAAGTAAATTATATAAAATTAAAACCTTTAAAAATGCTGCTAATAACCAGAAAAAATCAAAAATTTATATACACCGAAAGTATTTCTTTCATATATTTGAAATTAGTACAGCAAATAGATGAAAAGATTGCAGACTTCAGGTCTAATGAGGAGGTCTTATAATTATAGACTAAACGTCTCAAACCTTACGTTACAATTAATGTAATGAATGCCCCGTCAGATATAATGGGTGGTGGTGTCACTGCTTATAAATATTGTTATGAGTAATGTACCAAACAATTTACACAGCAACAAATAACCGTCCCGTTTGTGAAGAGGGAGAGATTATGAATTTGACCCGTTTCATGAGCTTCAGTATTATAATTAATTATGAAGAATGAACACGATACCCTCTACGCTGTGATTGCTTGGAGGAGCAGCTACATTTATAAATAACGGAAGCCGAGATTTATTTTTTCTTAAACATTACAATTATTAACTACTAGTATAAAAAATGTGTAAGGAATACGGCATGGTTGAGGAATATCAGATAATGAACTGGCATATCTGGAGCGTCCGAATTGTTCCACCACGTTTGGTTGTATCACGCTGATCGCCAACCTTCACTAGTTGGAGAGGCACTTTAAGAAGCAGAAGAATGTATAAGTTGCCGTCTTCTTTATAAACCGCATCTTTCTCGAAAGTTAGTGGCCATTTTGGCAGCACCAACTGAAACAGGAATGAAGAAAGATATACGCCAATCATTATCTTATACCTTTGGCTATATGATCCTTCGTCAGCATGAATCTCTCTCTTATCAATTATTTAAGTCAAATTAGAATTAGTAGAAGTAGTAGAATTGTTAAAAGGATTCATGATCGTTTGTGTGGCGGTTGATAAAAAAAAAAATATTTGAACAAACTATATCTGGTGAATGAATATGTAAAGAGGTTCTCGCTAATATATCCAAGTTTTTGTCCAAATCCTACGCACGGCACACTTTAATATAAGTGAATCCGGCCGTGACGTGACGTGATGCGTCTTGTTTGTATGCAAAGCACTCCTACATAATAATATAATCGTCTGTTTGTTCATTACTCGAAAACGTTAAAAAGGTTGATTATGTGAAACAAATGATCTTATCGTCTATCCATTACTTGAAGCATCAGGTCTGATGATGTCAGCCATTATTTAATTGTGTATGTTTTTTTTTAAATTATACTTTAGGTTACAAACAGCCAGCATTGTAGTTTCGAGCTAATAAGAATAGAACTAAGGTAAGACCTGCTTGTCATCGAAGGCGGCTAAAAGGGTCTCAGGAGTTTCTCGGGCCTTGAGGATGGGGGCCCGTTTTCGTCTAACAAGTAAACGTGCATGGGACAGCGTATGGCTCAGCCATGGTGCTTAAGAGGGTTAGGGTCCTCCTCAGAAACGTGTAGAGGGGCACCGATGCGTTATATAGGAGATCCCGGACTCTATCTGAATGCACTGATGCAGATCACCTAGGGGGTTTTAGTGAGTAAAAATCTCACATAACGTTGAGTTCCCCCCACAAGGAGGGTATTTTTGGAAGATTTCCGAAATTAAAAAAAGGTAATAGATATGTGGATCTCCAATTTATTTATATATATCTATTACTACATTGATAATATACAACGACATACGACAAAAAGTGATGTGCAAACATCACTGTGTTCCGATTTGAAGGGCGTTTTAGCTAGTGTAATTACTGAGGTAACGAGACTCAATATCTTATGTCTCAGGCGACGCAATGTGGTGCAGTATATATCATTTTGACTAGCGCCACATTGTTATGGACAGGCGTATAACCGTAGGCGAACATCCGTCTCATCCTTAATTGAAATAAAAAAAAAAAACAAGTATATGGTGTATACGTTATAAATGGCTCTGTATATTTACACCTGTTATGTATCTGTTATTTCAGGTAGTAGAGATAATGTTATTATTAGTTGTGACAGGTTGTAAACTAATCGCCCACATCACATGTATAGACTTGCAGGCCCATAGTTGTCTATTCCGACATCCGTTGATAATCGACCACCACGCACACGAGCGCCAAGTGTATATGCTAATAGGTGGTCGTTATTGAAATATCATCAGAAAGTCGGACGTAGTACGACAAATTGAAAACTTGAAACACTGATAATATTTCATACCGCCTCTAGTCATTTTATTGTCGCATTTTATCACAATCAGATTGATATAATTGAAAACGTATGCATCTGAGGAGCAACGGAATTCTTGCATTTCAAATGAAGTAATTACTGTCATCATCATCATCATTTACATCCCATAGACGTGCACTGCTTTACATAAAGCTTCTCCTAAAGATCCACACTACGGGTAGGAATTCATATGGGGATTTGGGGTATTTTCCATCAAGTTGGCCCAATGTGGGTTGATGTGACATAAATATTTAATAAATGTTATTACTATATATATATAGATGTCAAATACTCTGTTATATTTAATACGTAATATACTACATAGTATTTTTATTTTACAACTGTATTAAGATTTCATATAATAACGTATAGTTTGGCAAATATCTCCCTTTCGCTTTTTTGCTCTTTATTCAATGCTTTATAAAAAGTGTTACAGTGATCGGATTTAGTTCAAATATGCGCCGTTTTGTTCGATAATCTGTTTCTATCTAGACGGCAACTTCATAATACCTCCCTCGTAGAAGCCCCCCTCCTTATTTGCGAAGAACTCGCCACTTTTCACAAGCCTCTTTTGAGTTCAACTTTACACCACCACGGGCGTTCACCATGGACAGGAACAGGTGGTAATCACTTGGCGCTATGTCCGGGCTATATGGTGGATGCGATAATACCTCCCATCCGAGCTCCCGTCCATCCGAGCTTCTGACGAGTCATCAACGAAGTGTGTGGTCTGGCGTTGTCCTGGTGGAACACTACACCCTTCCTGTTGGCCAATTCTGGACGCTTCTGGTCGATCGCCTGCTTCAAGCGGGCCTTCGACCACGACCGTTTTCGCTTGATATTGTCGTATGTGATTCATTTTTCGTCGCCAGTCACCATCCGCTTCAAGAATGGGTCGAGTTCGTTCCGTTTCAGCAGCATATCGCAGGCGTTGATTCGGTCCAGAAGGTTTTTGCGTCAAATCATGCGGCACCCAAACATCAAGCTTTTTGTATCCAGCCTTCTGCAGATGGTTTAAAATGGTCTGGTGACTAACTCCCATCTCCTGGGCGATGTCACGAGATGCCACATGCCGGTCTAACTCGATGTAGTCCATGATTTGATCGGTATTTGTCGTCACAGGTCTTCCGCCGGCTGGCTTATCCATGGTGTCGTTTTCACCGGCTCTGAATCGTCGAAACCATTCCTCCGCGGTTCGAAGTGATAGAGTACCATCCCCCAAAACACCATTAATCTCACGGAACGTTTCTCTAGCGGATTTGCCTTTAACGAAGGAAAACTTTAAAATAGTGCGAATTTCGGCGTTAGTGAACTCCATGTTTACACGTCTATAACTGTTGAACGCAATATCCAAACTAATTATGCATAGCGTCGTTTTGTAGGTTATGTCAAGACCTTTCAAATTATGTATAGTATTGCCAGATACGAGCTCTGTAGCGCTTTGTACATAGCCGCAAAATTCAAAAGACAAAAAGGCGGAAGGGAGATATTTGCCAACCCAAATAAGAAGACTTATTTACGTAAGTAGATTCGACCATGAAAATAACGATACATATTAAGACAAAGCGTTTATAATTTCCCACAGTCCCACAACTGGGACTCTGAGTTGTCTCTCGAAAAGAAATAGTCAAGGTAATTTATAGCTACTGTATGTGCGAGTTGGTGGTTGGTACATGTCCATGGTGGCTGTTCTTGATGTATATCCTCACCGTGTTTTCCTTTCGCCGTACACCAAGTAGTCGGTGACAAAGTTTTGACATTACTACGAAGGTGCTAATTATAATTAATTAATAATTTATAACGCCTCCGTGTAAGTGGTACTGTTGCGAATTTATAATAAACCACTCGGTGGCCGGGAGACTACTGCGGTTGTTTGACTAACACAAGCTCAAGGCTTTGATATTTAATTACTTATCTCATAATTTATGATCTCAATAGTGGGCAAATCAATTTGCATATCGTCGTGGAATAAGATCTCAACGTTCACTACTTGTTCATTACTTTAAGTATATACAATGTAATTGTTTTGATGCGTATACTTTTTTACACCTTCACTTTAGGTTTCTCCTATTTTGTAATGACATTTACATAGCATACATTTCTTGATGGGTTTAGGCGAAAGAAAAGTGCATAAACATTATCTTTTACAGGCTTGAACTATAACGCCAAATAGATTTACTAAGTACTGTGTTCTAAAGGTTTTAAAGGCTTTATAGCTAGTGGAATTACTGAAGTAACAAAACTTAATTATAATATGTCTCGTGGCGAATAGCACGGTGCAGTATTTATATTTGTAACTAGCGCCAGATTGCTTTGTGTATATCACTTACCATCAAATTTAAGTCTTGTCCGTCTCGTCGCTTTAACGAATAAAATATAATATTATACATCTCAATTTGAACATAAATTTGTTCTAACTTTCATATATATTCATCGAGTATAACTTTAAGTCAGCCATTGGTCGTATGCATCACGTCAATTAAGTTTATCGTCGCGGAAGTCAGATATTAATAAGACGATAAAGGGCATTTAAGAGGATCAGTAGACGTGGGGCCCACGCCGATGCCCGTCGATATGTTCACAATTAGCCGGAAACATTCCATCCATTGAGCGCTCGTCGCAGAAGAATGTCTAGTGTCTATCATTTGTTATGCTAAACCGGCACTTGAGCATTAAAAGTGGCCACTTAATCATAGTGCCGACGTGGGGTTCGACCGACTGAGCAAATTGCAAACGCAATCCCACTGAGAATTGTTTATATTGAATTAACACATAGAACTTGTGGAAGGCGTCAATTATGCAGATGTAACGACCCCTGTAGCTCGCTGGCCTAATGGTTAAGCGTGCGGCCTTCATTCCGAAGGTCGCGGGTTCGAATCTCGGCATGTACCGATGACTTTAATATCTAAGTTATGTACATATGTGAACTTTAGTAACAACAGCGAAATACAAACGGTGAAGGAAAACATCGCGAGGAAACCTGCACATGAATTAGAAATTATTCTAAGGTGTGTGTGAAGTCACTAATCCGCATTGGGCCAGCCTGGTGACTATGGCCCAATCGCCTTCATAATGAGGGTAGGCCTGTGCTCCAGCAGTCGGGATGTAAATTGGCTGTTATGGATGGAGATGAGCAACGTTCATGGTTATAGCATATAGAAAGACATTACTGTCGCCACTTTGAAATACAAGGTGTTAACACGTCACCAATCTTTTCAGTACGCAAGAGAGACTTGATCTATATTCAGTTACTAAACTCCTATTTTTTTCGTATTAAGTCTTTGTTAAGTTTTACTTACATACGCGTGAAAATAGACGATTATTTAACTTCAATTCTTATGTTAAGTGACAGCAAGGTCGGAGACGACGAAGAATGTTAGTCCAGAATATCTTGGCTCCCATATGTCGTGAAACAGAACACAGAAATGCTGTCAAGGAGTTATTCTATACATGAAATGTTCTTGTGGTTTATAAGCATATGATCTTAAGTGTTGTTTAGACTCGCTCATAGGTTAAGTGCTTCGTCGTTGAGTCGAGATCTCAAGCCAATAAGTTATTAATATCGCTGTTTAATCTTATCCGCCTTCTATTCATTTCGTAAATACTTTCTTGCTTTAAGAGACATAAGATTATACGTAATTAAGTTATTATCTACCATAGGAATAATTGCAGATAGTTTAGAATAACTTACATTTTCAAGTTTAACCAATCAATCCAAAGATTGTTTTGAAGACATGAGAATCTTTAGATGGATATTATACATAAATAAATTTGGTAATACCTTTAATTATTCCTTTATACCTATAAAAGTTTAAGTATATAATATTTTAAGATCATCTATGAATATCAGAGTTAATCCAAACGTTTACTTTAGGCGTGTATTCCACTTAGGAGATACTTTAAACTTAAATATAATTATAAGTCATTTTTACTATATAATATAATATAAATAATATACTATATGTATTTTGAATCCTATTTATAACCATTGCATATATTTACAACTCATGCATTATACCAATTGTACCAAAAAAATTGGGCTTCAATAACTCAAGTAGTAGTAGTTAGTAGTTGTAGTTCAGATTTTTTTTTCTTCAATAGAGCTGGAAAGTGTTAATAGAAGTGTTATAATATGTAATATATAGATAGATATATTGTTACCAGTTGAACTATTCTGTTTCGTTTGAGAAATTATTAATTTGAGCGGTGATCGTGTATTCCGCATCAAGGTGATACAAAGACAACAATATACAATTAATACTTACGTCACTGCACTATGTTTAGTTGTATTGCCGTATTGCATCTATATTGGTCATATCATTGCGTCATGTTTGTCACATCACACTCTACTCCGGCCTTCCCATCCGATCATGGTATAATATAGACAACCAATTCGCTGTCATAACCTCAACAAAGTCTCTCCAAAAATCCTTTGAGTAATATCAAATTCAATTTCTAAAACACTTTCGACACTTCCGTATCCAAATCTTTTAAAAATTTACGTGCTAATAAGAGCTGAATGGATTGTTTTTGGATCATGTCAATAAGTACTATCTTTCAAGTTACCTTTAAAAAATCGATTATAATCGGTTTAACCGTTTAGGAGTTACGATGTGTAAACAAAGCGGCGTACTTATAATTTAATATATACACATTATCATCTTTAATGTCTGATAGAGTCGTCATACAATTGAGTAGTAGCTGCGATGATAATAAGACTGATTTCGGTCGGAGAAACTGAAATGTATAACTGATAGGGTAGAGGGTACATATTATGAAACTGTAGAGAAGACTGGACAGAAATTATTACGAAGTGGTTCGAAAGAGATAGGAATAGATGAAAAGGAAGACGGAGTAGATGAAGGCGAGGATGATGTAAAGGAAAATGCTGGTACAGAATGAATACGGAAATCCAACATAAGATATGTGGAATTCTTTTGTTAGACAAAAAATTTAAAAACTATAATAAGTTTCATAGTCTGCTTAAAGGCTATATAAATAAATTTAGTAAAAGTCTATTGTGATAGAGATATAGATATAGATAACATCGCGGTATAGATAACATCGCGTCATCACTTCCTGCTGCCATATCATAGCATACCAGTTTTGATTCCATCATCCTTATCATCAGCCGTTAACGTCCACCGCTGAATATACTAAATAATTTTTTAAATATAATAAAATACATTGAAACACCACACAGTAGATATAGGATATAGTTTCATGGAAAAGGTAGTATTCTTCAACCAGGACGTCAGGGATGGCGGCTACAGCTACTACCCTCTTATGATTAGCTCTACGTCCAGCTGAAATGATAAAAACATTGCAATTATTATTTATAATTAATGTTTCAGTAGTGTTTTGTACATTTTTTATATTTTCCAAAGTTTTCCACTTTCATACTTTTCATATGCTACTATAAAGCAACTATTAATGTCACAATTAGTTTTTTTCCTGTTATTACTGTACAGGGTTTTATTTTTCTTATCCTATAATTAAAATAGTTTATACATTCATCACTAATTTACAATATTTATGTTTTCTCTATGAATATTTCTATTTCCTCTAACTTACATCGATCCTTTTACTTTCGCTGTCTCATTATCTACGATCACTAACAATTCTATTCTTCATTACGTTACTTATTTTTAGGCGATATTTAATAAATTTCTAACTGTTCTATTTTCTATTCTATTCTTAACCTTGTCTTCTGTACCAAATTATATCTTAATTAAGGGACACTCAGAAAATGGCGAATCATTTCCACCGCGGCGTCATCACATTTGCACGACGGTTTACCCCGAAGCTTTAAACAGTACAAGTATTGGGAGAGTCCGCGGTAGCTAATAAGTTATTATTGGCGTTAACAGGTACGCAGTTACATGTTATCATCTTCACCTTCATCATCATCCTATTAGACCATATCCACCATCATTAGCGTGATCCTAGAACAACATATTAATTGGCGTTCTGTTCACACGTTGCTAAAAATAGCGTCCATAGTCGATTGCATTAAACAAGTTAACTATTCGTTTATTTTCCGGTTTTATTGTCCATCTGACCTCTGGTCTAGACTCCTGTTTGTTACGCACGAAATTAGTCTTAAGAAACTACGATTTTTTTTCCTACTATGTCAAAGGTAATACTAATGTATGCGAATACATTGTCTTTACAATACAATAGGCGGCAGCAATTTGGTCTAAGAATCTTGATAAAGCGACTCCATTAAAACGTTATTAGGATCCATCTAAATATGTATTGTTCTTTAGTGTTTAAGGATTATTTATAAGGTAATATTATTCATCAGTGCAATTGGAAACCAGCTACCTATTCCCGATGAGAATATACTTCACAGCCGTATTGTGGAGTTGTTTACAGGTCACACGTCAAAGGTCATATGAATGTAAGAAAAGATATGGATTTGATTTCTTGTATTAAATTTTACTGATGGTTGGTATCTATCGCCAAACAGTGATGTGCAAACATTACTGTGTTTCGGTTTGAAGAGCGCTGTAGCTCATTAGTTTAATTGGCGTAATTACACTGGTGTAAGGAGACTCAACGTTACGTCTCAGGCGACAAGCGCAATATAATCTAAACTAACACCCCAAATTTTTGGTCTGTTGTATCTTTTACTATCAGATGAACGTCCTATTCGTTTCGTAGCTTAATTGAATAAAAAAAAGTCACCTGTCAGGGTTTATATGAATGTTAGAAAAGATATGAATTTGTTGCTTTATTATATATATTAGGACATTAACAAAATGAACCAATCGGTTGATTTTTGAACTTATATTAAGAGGGGTCGTTTCTCAGAAGCGTTGCTTGAAGCGTCGCGATCGATATCACGATTCCAAAAAAAACCGTACACACCTTGAATAGGTTTTTTGTCATTTCCACGGCGTCCTTAGTTAATTGTTCGTTTCGTAAAGAAACTAAAAGCTGGCGATAATCCCGTAACGTTATTCGACGCCGGCCCCGCGGTCTATTCAAACGTCACACGGATCTTTTTACATCGCGCGTGAATTATAAAGGATTTTACGTCATAAGTTGTTATAGAAGCGACCGTCCGTTTGATTTATACGTCTGCCGGTATTAAACTTACCTGGGCCTCCATTCGATTGTGCTCTGTGAGTTTTTTGTCTGGTCGGAATCGTACCGTGGCGCCGCGGCGGTGCACCGATGGTCGCGATGGCGGACGATTAAGTACGTTGATATATTACTGCACAACAATAAGTCGACTGGCGCCCGCCAGTCGCGTTTGCTGCATCAAATGAAGAATACACCAATGCTGCACTCATTAAATACAGAGTCGGCTCCATTCCGTAGCGCCGCCCGTACTTCACGTACGTTTCGTACTCGAGTTCACTTTCAACATCATCCGTAGCCCCTTTACGATTTATAAAACGTATAATATTACTATTATATTTATCTTAAATTCAGTTTTAAAAATTTTGTATTGATACTTTCGTTTTTTCTTTTTTTTTAATTCATTTGACGAGACGAGACGTTCATCTGACGATAATTGATGCGCCTGCTCATTATAACGGCGCTAATTAGGATGACATACTGCACAACTTTGCGCTCGTCGCCTGAGACGTAAGATGATGAGTCTTATTACCGCAGTAATTGCAATAGTTACAGCGGTTTTAGACCGGAACACGGTAATGTTTGGACACTATGTGTCGGTTGTAGTATCTCGCTATTAAGTCGCTTCTAAATAAGGTGGATGCTGAAAATCAGAGCGTTGTATATTCTGAAACACTGAAATACTTATAGCAGCCAAAATTTCTAAGTGGCAATTATGTTACCATATTTCTTATATATATATTTATAATTCATAATGCAGTATTTGTATGTCATTACGTGTTGGTACTGAATGGAATAAAATGGAGAAAATTAACGATTTTATCTATAATGCCACTTGCTTCTTCATTAATGATTCTATACTTGTTCTTCACATGTTCAGTCAGGTTGAAGAACGTAGCCACACGTACCCAGAATACTCAGTCTGAACGAAGAACATGTAGTTCTTTCTATTCAAGTGTAAATTTTATTAAATAGTATTTTTAAGGGGTGTAATGGGAACCGCACAACAACTCTCGGAACCTAAACCAACCTCACCTGCTTGTGGTGCACGCTGCTAATCAACAAAGGAGGCTCTGGCTCCCACTACCTCCATTTGGGCCTGCGTAGGGAGAAATGGATCAATGCTCCCCATATCCCATACAAACGACGGCCTCTAGTGCATGGGGGTTCCGGAGGCTATGCTGGGGGACACGCTGGATGAGGGCAGCGCAAGACTGATCGATTTGGAGATCTTTGGGGGAGGTATATGTTCAGCAGAAGACGTCTATCGACTGATGATGACATGTTTTTTAAATTTTTTCCTTTAATGTTTACATATTATATTCATACATAAGTATTTTTATTAGGTATGTTTAAATAATATTTACTTTAATTTTTTACTATAGTTGTTGTTTAAAAAAAAATCTAGACTGTTTAATGGCAGAATATAGTTAAATATAAAAAAATATACATAAAAATTGGTAATGTATTAAAATAATAGTCGGCAATACTGAATGATTAACCTCGATGGTATACTGGAAATAAACTATTGAACACTATTCTCTGTCCGGACGGTCGCAGCTCTATGCACTGCATTAAATAAACTACAATTATTGAGTCCCTCAACAATGATACTATAAATTTCAATAAAAAGAACCAGAAGAAATAATTTATGAATGAGTGTGAAATCGATTATTAAATAGGCGATCTTTAACTACTATATCTCGGCAAATAAATAACCAGTTACAGTTACCATTTACATTACATTATCACCTAGTAGACGACCACTGCCAAGCCTATATCCTAGCATATTTTTAAAGCCGATTTGTATATCAACTACACAAATGAAATGTTATATATATAAAAAAAATAATTAATACTCTGGTAACGTATATGTTATTATTTAGACTTCAGCTAAGAATCGGTATTATAAAATTTCTTCCCCAAAGGAAGTTGCAGGGGTGTTACGGCCAACAAAACCGGCGAGGAACAACTAGTGTTTGTATAGATAAAATTATCAATGATAGTCTCTGATGTATTTCAGGAGTGTTTATTCGTAAGCAAGGTCTGAAATATATTAAATTCGATAAAGGACATTTAAAGTTAATAGCGTATCGGAAACTTTTTTTTTTTGTTAAGTTAACGCGCCTTAAAAATGTCAAATAGATCAACAAAACACCGCATTCTCGTGATTCTGGGAAGCGGCCGGCGTTTCTTGCGCCTTTGAGCCGGAGTTCTTTAATAAATACGTGGCAACAAAATTACTTGTTATGTTATAAAGCTGGGATTCGAACTCTGTACGTAGAGGATGTTCCCAAATAGACATAACAATGCCGGTGACGTCATGGTGCACGGAAATTATTCGGAGTGCATCCAGCCATGTCTTGATACAAAAGTAACTACATTGTGTTTTACTGTTATTATCCACTTAACGTCTAGCGCGTTTTTAAGTATTTTTAGTTTTTTTTTTTTTAATGAAATGGACTAATGTTTGACCTCGATTGTGTTATGTTATGTGACTTCAAGGCCATAGTTCGCAAAGCCTTTACATAGGTATTTTATACGTTGACAGCCGGGACGCAGAAATGATGCTACGGAAGTAAATTTGTATTAAGAGGGAGATAGTTTCAAACAACCTTTTTACTAACCAAAGAATTTGAGTAAAAAATAAATGCGGTTGAGTTCTAAATTTATAAGAGAATAACACTTCAGTGGAGGTAAACAGGGGATGAGAGAAAGAGAGCAGGAAAAGAGAGCGAGCGATTGATAGAAAAAAATATTGGTTGAAGTAGGAAAGCAAGACAGTGCGAAACTATAGATCTCAACGTTTACACCTCTCTCTCTCTCTCTATCTCCCTATCTCATTTCTTCCCATATTTCGGGTATATTCAGAGACCGTGTACGGAAAGATACTGGATATAGTATGAACCATAGCACAAAGAGGAAGCGGAAGAAAGGAACTTCAATGAAGCGCATTCCGATTCATTCTTTCACAGCTTAAATATGCACACATTTATAGTTATCTTAGTTAGTTTAGGTCTTTGGGGGAGGCCTGTGTCCAACAGTGGACATCTATCCGTTGATGATGGTAGTTATCTCTCTTTAGTTTAACTTTTAAGTTTCCTAAAATCCAATTGACACAGTAAAAAAGACTTTCATTGCAGAAATATTCTCATTGGATAAAAATATATATCCTTAATATGATTGCACTGGATGCGAGGAACCCGTGACCAATCGATGTGGCGTTCTTTGGTGAAGTCTATCGGCTGATGATGAGGAATATAATTAATGTGGATATTCCGTCCCAACAATTATTTAATGCTTGTTGGGATAGACCATACTTCCCATTTCCGTTCAAATCTTCCTTATTATTTCAGGTGACGACAAACACTTGCTGTACTAAATAATATTTATATTTATCCTTGGGGTTTGCCATTGATCTGGTATTTTGACATTATTCAACATTTTAATATACTATAGTTCTTTGCTATTTAGCTTTTGTGTTATGAGTCAAATAGTTTTCAAGTTATTTTTAAATTTCCGTAAACTTAATTTAGTCGGAAATCCTTTGAGTTGTAACGCGGAAGTTACTGGTTCGAATCCTGAGCCTTTAGAATTTGTATGACGATAGAGTTTGAAAGATTTTAAATAGCTTTGTGCAAAAAACTTATTTAACTTACGATTGAAGAGTTTAATTGTTTAATTTGTGATTAATATTGAGCTTAAATAAATGTTACAACTTTGTTTTTGGTTAGCAAAGTTTTTTTCTAAAAACACAGGTTGTTTTGGACCAACCTGTATACACGTGGGCGACTCAGACGGCACGTCGCTAAGGGTCCCCTTTACGCTTATTATGGTCACATTTTTTTTTCTAGTTCCACGGTAACAAAACGGCCCCTGAATGAACGTTTGATGAATGAAATTCCAACATTCCACTGTTAAGCGCCTTTGGAGTGAAAAAAACAAACCACGGCTATTAAAAGACTTCCTTTGCTTTATTTCGATTTGAATTTATGCCTTGCGACATATACAGAAATATGCGTCAGCATTTGTAGAATTAGATTTGGGAGATAAAAAAGGATGCTGTTTCGGAAAAATTCGATCTTAATGAATACTTAAGTTAACTTAGACGATAGACTTTTCTGACTTTCAGATTTCACTATAAAGTAGCTGAAAAATAGACGTATTCAAGTAACCCACCAACCTGCATTGTGTCAGCGTGGTGGGCTAAAGCCCAAGGACCCTTGATGAACTCCAACAAAGAGATCTTTGGAAGAGGTCTATGTCCAGAAGTGGACATCTATCAGCTGATGATGATGATTGATGTATGTATGTATATTTATTATTTCATTGGAGGTCTATAAATTGTTCATTACTGGACATCGACTACTGCCTACTAATATTGTTGGAATGCAATAGTTACAAGTGATGTCTATGAGAAAATATATATATGTACAAATACTAGTTTTTGTAGTTATCGGTATTTTTGTGATGATTTTTATATGAAGTTAATTTAAGTTATACAATATAAAATTAGATATATGGTAGAGAAAAATCCTGTTAAAATCTCATTACTCGTTTCTGAGATTACTTAGCGTATATCTATTATGTACATATGTAAGTCATTTAAGTAAAATGTGCATTTTTATTATTGTCTGTTTCTTATTAAGTTATTTACGTATATAGATAGAGTAAAGAATATCGTATAGTAAAAGTGAGATTTCAACTTTCCTTTTCGTATGTACCCGTAAATGTAGATGAGTCAGGAAGCAATAACATTTGATGTAATCATTTTATATGTTAACACACGTTAACATTCGCTTGAACATTTCTATATATACCTTTCTTTGTATCAATATAAACATTGTAATGTACAATAATCTTATAACAATCGCAGTAGAAACGTTGAAATCCAATTCCCAATTCTTGTTGTTTTAAATTAAAAATGGACTAACTCTAGTCCACATTTCCATGGGATTGTATAAGAAAATAGGATTTTAGATGGTAGAATGTCCTCGCTCAATTACTCTCGACTCTTATATATTGTAGCCGAGACACAGCAGCACTGTTATTACAGAAAAGGTATGATTTGAAAAAAAAAAAATTATGCGACCGTCTAAACTACGCTTCACGTGACTCTCAAACTTGGAACTTGTGTTAAAAAATCAATCATATAGATTCTGCGCAATAGAGGCAATCAATACGTTTTAACAAGTACTTTAAATATTTAACCCGATGGAAATATAGTATAATAAAATTTATGTAGTTAATAGTGGGCTCGAGCCTACACGCCGTATTGCTTCAATACTTTATCGGAATCACATTAATATTGAAATTTTAAGTCCGCCGCCGTGTAAAAAGCGTAGCTTCAGATATATTCTAGCTTTTAAATATGTTATTGAAGTAAAATGTTTTGGAGGCATATAAACATTTTAATAACTTGTACATATAATAATAAGGGAATCTATATATATATAAATAGATGTTTAAATGTTTCCATTGCTGGGAGTAACGACATCTCTAATATAGAGATATTGTTTATTTGATTGTTTCTTAACAAACTCTTCAATTTCAATCTTTAAGACTTCTTTCCAAATGTAAGTAAAATTTTCATATTGCAAAATTAAAATTATTTATAAGCAGTTATTCAATTAATGAAAAAAAATAATTATATTTTTAATACATAATTTCACTTAAGTAAAACAAAAACTATAACTGATAACAGAATATCAACAGAACGAAGTTACTCCGTCGCGAACAATTAATAACGCTTCTCTAAATAATCTCCATTACAAAAAAAAAAAAAAAGCAATTGACTACGCGCACCCACACATCGCCTACGTTTCGCAGAAGGCTCCGGATACCCCTCAGGTTTCTATGGGCATTGTGGGAAGCACAAATGGGCGGAAACGCGTTGTTGTCGGATCTGGTCCAAGGCAGCATCTGCGCCGGCGCCTGTGTGCCCTCGCGCCGCAACAGCGGATTGCTTTGGCGCCGCGGCGCGATAGGTGAGAAAATCTCTCCCGACTGTTTCTGCCCAAGAATAAACTGGGCATCCGTTCCTTTTATTACTTAAAAGACAACTTCTCAGCGAGGATCAGCGTGTAATTATCTTATATATTAATTAACTTCATACATACATTTACATCGTTTAGATCACAGAAGATTATTATCGAGGAAAATTAAATTTGTATTGTAGTCGTTATAGCAATTCTGCTTTAAGTATTATCGTAATATTTTTTTTTAATACAAACATATCTAGTAATATTTTCATAGATCTACATCACAATGGTTTAGTTCCTTAGATCTGTTTAAATTCGACTGGAAATTATTATATTGAAAGACTTCATTGTTTTAAATTAAATGTTTTATTGTTGTAATATCGAGTTATCGGTTAAGTGTAAACTAAGCGAAACAAGTTGTAATATAATTGTGTGTATAATCCGAAACAGGTGTGCGAGTTGTCTGGTCTGCGGGCTGTAGTAACGGTTCTATGACGGAGGCGCGGTGTGTGAGTCATCTCGTTCATTGAGCGGCGGCCCATTGAGCGCGAGCGTTCATTACCGCTCCGGCCCTGCGCACACGCACACTGCGCCTCGCCCGCGGACCGCAACACACCGAACCACTGCCTACGAAACAATTCCCTCCAAAAACTTCAAAGTAAGACATTAATTCGTACATATATCGCAATCAATAATTTTTATGTCGCAGACAATATATTAATTGCTGTTCCTCATTACAGATGGAGAGTAATACGAAGACCTGCGTTTTATTTACTGCTGCAGCTGTGCTTATAGTGGCTTGCGCCAGCGCCGGCGTGGGTAGCAAGAGACCGTTCACACCGACCGACTCCATATTGGATATCATCGACACCGAACAGGTCGAGAAGATGATCGCCGCTCGGCGACGAACCGAAGAAGCCACGGCTTCCGCTTATGTGCAACGTAATGAACTCGGCGAGGGGAGCTCGGAGACCATGATCGTCTCCGCGCCCGAACAGGATGAAAGCACAGAAATACCGCCAGGTGTTGATTTCAGAAAAATTTTGAAATCATCGAAGAACGCACTGTTCGTCACGAAAAAGGAGTACCTTAAGGAGGACTGGTGTAAAACGGAACCGTTAGTGCAGAAGATCCGCGAGCCCGGATGTTTACCGGCGACCGTGATAAACAAATTCTGTTACGGTCAGTGCAACTCCTTTTACATACCAAAAGGTCCCCGGCGGAGGGACGGCAGCGACGAGCGTCCACCGCCCGCGTTCAAGTCCTGTTCATTTTGCAAGCCGAAGAAGTTCTCCTGGATAACGGTCACGTTGCGCTGTCCCGGCCAGAACCCGCCTTTTAAACGCAAACGGCTGCAGAAGATCAAACAGTGCAAGTGTTTACCGGTTGGGGTGAACTGATAACGACGCCGCGTCGCACCCCGACATCACGAAGGCGGCTGGACCGTCCGGTTCCGACGACCCGGCCAGCGGCCGAGACGTACACGGAAAGCAAACGCGAAGGAGGCTCTATAGCCTAACGAATGAAACGAACATCCGTTTACGTCGCAGTAAAGTTTGTTACTTATTTTGCTAAGTGAACGATTGCGTATCCAGTAACGAGCGGACGGTAAAGAGATTCAGATCGCGCTCGCAGACGTCAATCAGCATGACGTCATGTGATGAGAGGATTTTGTAATAAATTAACATTGTTACACAGCGACCACGTCCGCAAGTCGGTGAGCTTTAACTGTCCGCGGTGATCGATGTTGTAATCAGTTATGTGATGGAGATTCGGAGAGATGTGACCTTGCGTCCGGTTAACAGTTTCGATTATCCGGTATGGACGTATATCAGTGGAAAAATTATTCTAGCTGCGTATCTTCGGGAATTCCGTCTGTGTGTTCCGCAACCATAAAAAGTACAATCGTCGCCGGTACAGGTTATGTGTGATATTAGAATAATTAATTCTGTTTATAATCATTTGTTTTGAGTAATCGCAGTGTACATTATATACATATAACATAGCTGTAGCATAGAAAAAAATACGCTTATAGATAAACAACGTAGATTTTATATTACGAATATATATAACTACCATCCTGTTATATCTATACAATTCTATATCTTCTGTGATCTTTAGTTTTTATCAAATTTCTTTGTTTTTCATGTGACGCTTACAAACCTGTAAATTATTTCATTAACATAGACAAAACTAGTTTTTGGTTATAATAATATTGATATAATATCTATCTTTGAATTAACATTTATATATGTACATGAATATGTATTTGTACGGTTGTAATGAAAAAGGATAAGAGATAGACGTAAGTATTAATTAAGAATCATACTTAATGATTTTTAAATTTAATTGAAATTTGGAAAGATAACTATATACACTATTACAATAGTTAATGTTTTTCTTTATCAATAATGTTTTTTTTTTTTTTACTTCCGTTTAACTTCTTGCCAATAATAGATATTTTACAACTGTGTCATTTTGGTACCGATCTACATATACACGAATAATTTCCGAAATATGTAATTTTAACTGTTATTATGTTCAAGAAATTAATAATTTAATAACGAAAATTGATAAAAACATTATAATGCTATTATTATTATTGCTTTGTTAAAAAGATATTAAGTGTCTTCACATTGATATAATCTGTACGGTTAAAATATTTAAACGTGATATTACTGACGAAATCTGTTAACCGATGTGTTTTAATACAAATGATAAAAAAAGGTAGTAGAATAATAAAACGAGTTATCAAAATGTCTTTTTTCCTTTAATATTCTAGTTTTTTATTAATAACATCAAATTCATACATGTTTTCTTTATTATTAACGTTAAATTGTGTTTAATGTATCTCTGCATATAGTACCCATCGCCATTTTGAAGTAAATATCTTCCGTGTTACGTATTTTCTTATATAGTATACTATTTATTATTATGAACATTTAAAGCTAAAATTCAAGGATATAGTGTACAAAGTAGTTGTGTAAATCATTCGCAATAGATTACGCGATCATTTTACAAATAGATTCTGCAATGAAAAGTGGTTATTTATGAAATAATCCACTTGATTCGTTTTATCACATCTTAGATAGTGTTTATTTTACCTCGCACGTGTTGGAAGTGATTGCTGTTTCTGTTATAATTATTTTTGTTACCAAACACATGTCAGTTTAGAAAATTGTATACAATTGAGATCACATTTCGTGACGATGAAATCGGTTCAGCTAGTTTGGATATTAGTCGAAACAGCTAGATAAATAGAACAATATTTCTAGTTCTTCAATTCTACATTATGTAACAATAATGCTACGTAAAACTAAAAGTGTTATGATGCCGATTCTATTCGAGTTATAACCTTGGCCTTTATAAGGTCTCCGTCCACCACATTCGACCATGACACGACCGTAAGCGAAGCCATGTCGATGTCTTGATTTTTAAGTTTATACTTACCGGTTTAATATTAAGTCTTCTTTTTATTTTAGAGGTTATCTCCCCATGCATATTACTGTAGTCAAGTAGAAGAGTAAATTACTGCCCATTTAGAAATATGTTGTATTTACTCATAGTAAGAGAAATATGAATTTCGAATACCTTTATATTATTATCATATTTATCAATGTGATGAGAGATGATAAGATGAAGAATACTTAATCGTGGGTGGAGAAATAGGTGAAAGTTTTGTAGTCTCAGCTCTTAAAGGTATTATAGTAGTATTTCAATCTATATTATAACTCCCTTCCGTAGCACAACTCATGCAAAATTGTGCTATCTCTCAGTTTGTCAAAGCCACACATCACTCAAATCGACTAATAAAGCACACAGTGGACTATGTCCCGATACCAGATGCTTCCAATAAGAATCGACGTTCCCGGAACGAGCTTCTGCTTATCATCGAGCAGAGTCAGTCCGACAAGCACGACACCCATCACATTGACACAAACAAAACCATATCTAAACCAAAAAACACCACTTACGAATTCATCACATTTCGGTCGCGCCGCTTCTGCTGCCAGTTGGGATGCCCGCCAGGCTCGAACACCGCATACACGGGTCATGCACAGTCCGGGCGATCCTCACAGCCTTCGGCCAGTCACACAGGTGATGATCAGACGACGGGCCCAAGTCCTCCTCCGATGACGATAGTCCTCGCTGCTATCGGACCCGCACTAGGCGCGATTTAGTTTAAGGTTACATATATGTACTTACAACACTATCCACCTCTTCAACCTTTCCCCATCCAATATTACTCACCTTTCCCCTTCCTTTTTATATACAAAATTATCTACCATATATATGTATATATTTAGGTTTGTGTGTTCGATTGTTTACTTTTTATTTTTTGTGTTATTAGGTTCTGTTTTAATCTTATTTTCTTTTACTTTATTATTTAGCTCGCTCATACTAGATATGCAAGTTAGTGCACTGCTGTTACGCACTGGTTTCTTCCTATCCATCGACACACTATTATAAATAGGTGATATAAATATCACTTACCATCAGGTGAATAACTTGTTCATCTTTTTGCTTTTCTGTTCGTAAAAGTTTCAGATTTCCTCGTATATGCTCTTTAAGTATCAGTACAAAATATATTACAAATAATCGTCAGCCTAACCGAGGATGTACTTAATGATTAGTAACAATGTAACAATAAGACCGTTACGTTAACGCGGGTTTCGAACCCGGCATCTCCTCATTGTCAGCCAGGGTAATTGACGAAGGAACAAACGGAAGTAAAACTAATAAAGAGATTGTTCGTCGGAGACCGGACCTAGATCTGCGCCGGCGACTGTAACGATGGAGGGGTCAAGGATCTGTATACTTGCATATTTTATTATTGCGTAAACAAATATTATATATCATTAATTGTAAACAATTACAATATTGTCCTTCCATAACCAGGATCCTCGATCGACGAAGAAACTCTTTAAAATCTTTTCATGTTAAAGGATCATCAAATACAGGTTGACAGGGATTGTTCAGGTACCAATTGATAACCTATTTCTGCCACTATGAAATTATTAACTTGTATCAGTTTGAAGAATTCTGGGGGTAGTGTAACATTCAAAGTATAAAGTTGTACACACTTTCTTTGTTTTAAGTGACTTTGGCTACCTACCCTAAGCCTAAGCTGACAACCATTTAGGACTTGAGCCTACTAATCGGAATCTATCCGGACAACAAATACTACTGGATCCGTTGCCAGCCATAGCCGTAGCTTCATTGAATAAAAAGTACGGTTCTTTATCTGTTCTTGGCTGTAAAATTTTTAGTATATAAGCAACTATAATTACGGTTGTATTTACTTTTATAAATACTTGCTCGATAAACTCGATCATGGTGAATGTCTTTGGACTACTGTAATAACTCAAGATCAGATTAAAAGTTACTTTTTAGATATATAAAATTTAAACTTAGAAGATATATTTTAAGATTTAAATAAATGGAGACAGGTTAAGGGTTGGTGAAATAAAACATCGGTTACATTCACATTTATATTTATTAAACTTTAAGCAGAAGAATAGTGTATATATGTTTCATTGCAACCTCAAATAAGTGCCCGCCATATTTCATACATACGATTCTATCGTTTTCAATAACCTACTAAATACAAACATTTGTGTTATCACTTGTGAAAAGGAAATTAATATTAACAGAATCTTATAGAGAAGTACAAATGGATAAAACAATGGATAGCTTAAATGTAACAATATCCAGAAGTCTGATGTTGACATATGTAAATTTGATTTACAAAAATATATAATCGCGTCGTACGCAGTAAGTTTTATATAAATTAACTGTAATCAGGATAAGCTTACAATTAAATTGCAAATATCAAAAAAAAGACAAACCGGAAATAATAAAAATAACAATTTTGATGCAGTCCATAACCGTTTAACCGTTGTTCAACTACTCTTCCTAAATTTAGTGGTTTCACCATGTTTCTTACTACTTTTTGCTGTAGTTTATTTTCCATATATACATTCAAGTTTACGCTTTCAGGAAACTTATTATATTTTAACCTAATTATATACTAATTATTATACTTCCTTATGCAACGATTGTCGCGTAAACGCTTTCCTATTAGAACATTGTCATGAACAATTCATTTTATTGAATATATTTACATCCGAAAGCGTATCAAAATATATTTTTTCCGATAAAACATTACGATTGATATTAGTTTCCTTAGTTCTTGAATTTTTGTATTTCTATTTCTGATGATATTCATTGGGGTCCTTATACACTGTCTAACTGAAGTCTATCCTGGATGGTATCCGTCGGTGTTGTTACAGTTCCTTGCTAACTTATTATGTCATCAACATGATGTTTAGTGTTGATTATATGTGATTTTACTAAAATTTGATGCACTAGTATTAGGTTATCAGTTCAAATATAATATGCTATTAGGCGGAAGTGTCTCATAATATTGTACTTTGGTTAGGTTTACATGTTTTCGTCTTAAAGGTGTTCGATTAAACTGTTCCGTTTCCGTTATTGTGTAGATGCTGTTACAATGTTTCATCTATATGCTTTGATACGCCATTGGTACTATAACTTAATATATAATAAGTTACTATTGATCACGGTTGTGCGTTTATACGCCCCTTAAGCTATTCCTTAATACTATATAATACAAGTTTTAATTACAGTTAAGCTTCTTTTTTTACTTTGATTGCATTCTGGTGATATATGTACAACCTTAACTTACCTATGATCGGCATTAGCCTTCTAGAGAAAAACGATAATAAAACAAACATAAAAATACATGTGAAACTATAATTTCATAATTAACTTCCTGCGTATACTAGATTAGAGTTTCGGGTTAGATCTTAACTAGACCTTCTATATTTGTTCTTCTATTCGCAGTTAGAAAATATTCCAGTCAAAGTATAATAATAAAAAGTACAACAGAAGCAAGTCAATATTAGATGAGTATTTATAAAAAGGAAGTTAAGAATATTTTAAAAAACGTACAATATACCTCATATTACCTGATATTACCTCAGAAGAGAAAGACGGGGAGAAGTCTCTGTCACTAACTTGTTAGCAGGTAAATATTACAGCCTGAAAATCGAAGTAGGTCCTCCTCTGAGATCTTAACGTTTTATTTACGAGGCCATTGTCCAACACCAGTCGATTATCATGCTGCAATATTAACTTGTTATAGTTCGACTCCGTCACGTTATTATATATCAAGTATCAAATATTGATTGGATTTACATAAAGAATCCTAAGTTTAAATATGTTTAACTAGTGTAAGAGGTTATGAAGGTGTTCATTTCATTAGCTGCAGCACTACTCTTCCACCAACTCCACATATATAAACTGGTAAACTTGGATGTTAACGTTTTTAAGACAAGTGAATAAAATTTTAGCTCTTAAACTAAAAAGAAAAACTTAAAAAAAAATCAGTATTGTATCTCCACTAGATTTTTTCACATAAACCTATTGTCTACTCTCAATGATGTCCCAAACTCTCCTTTTTCTTTTACAATTAAAAAAAAAAAAAAAAACAAATTTACATGAATAATCATCATTAAATATTGTTCTGTTTTAGTGAATGACAACGATAACTTGTTCAATTTAAACTTAACGATCACACTGAAGCTTTGTTACAAACTAATGCCTCTGTTTACTATATTTACATTTAACGAGGGATGAAAGATTACACCTCACAAAAATACAGCCCTTATCAGGAAATTTAAATACAAAAGCAATAACACTCGAGACACAAATCTAATTGAAAGAAATGAAGTTTTATTCACTACGCCTCTGATAACGCCCAACACTCTTTCGTTTCCATGCGAAACCTTAATCAAATAATTAGGATACAATATGGACTTAATAAATAATTATAATGGACTTAACATAGTAGGTAGGTACAGTGGATCCAAGTGAAATTATTGGTTTTGTTTCAAATTATAACAAACTATTAATACAAAAGCAATCAATTTAAAAATATATCAAATGAAAGGAGCTTTGTTACATACTTTGAAATGTCGATGTTTGGTATGGTCGCCTAGATCCTTTGTCCAAAGTATCAAACTGTGCATTTAGGGTGGAATTTGCAGGATCTAGTACAGTGTTTATTTTAATCGGCTTTCAAATATTAACTGGAAATTTGTAATGGAAATCATATAAAAAAAAATTGACTGTTTAATTTGTTTAACAACGTCCAGGATTTCAATATAAATAAGAGATATACTTTTGCTCGTTCAACCCTCGCATAATAAATCAAGTGTTGAGGACTTAGTAAAAGGATGACCACGGCACCCTACTCTTACATCTCTTAAATCTTATACGTACTTAATTACAGCTACGTGTCTTAGAGACTTAGATATCATGTGTAAATATAGACTTAAACTTAGATATCAATAGAATAGGTCTGTACAGTTAAGGGTAACCTCTTTGGTATCTAGCTGCGTCGCCCATAATCTGCTGTTACCCTCGAAAATACTACTAATAATATGCATGTCGCCAAGTAATCATCGTTCAAATGTACACAAACTACAATTATTATTATCATTAAACGTTCTGTATGTCATATTACAATTAATTTTACTCTAAACAGCACATACAAGATCTATAATCCAGCTATATCGCAACTGTCGTGCGCCGGCGCCGCTAGGTGTTCAACGCGACGTATGTTTGTTTGTTTCAATCCACGTATCACGGAGAAAGGTTGCTTAAATATATTTATACACTACCTTCTATTAATTAATTAATTTATAAATGATGATGATGATGATGATGATGAATCGACACTCGACACTCATACCTCAATAAATACTCGATTCGCCGTTACTCTCGAAGATGGTTCGTTATCTTATTTGGTTATAGGTTTCCGGTTATTTCAATAATCACACGAACCGGAGGCTGTTAATATCCGTATTGCTAATGTGTTACCATACCACGGTCGACATTAACCATTAATTCTACAACTAAACTTTGGAAGAAGAGAAGGCTTTAGCCATGATACACGAAAGTAAGATATGCCGGATGTAAAAAAAATACAATTCATGAAAATCAACAGAATTCAAATAATAGGAAGAAGAAAGAAATAAAAGAAGAACTATCCTTTTTTGAAGAAGTAGAGAAATTTGTTATTGAAGTAATTTTGTCTTGTTTTACGCCTAAAAGTAATATTACTGTTTAATATATATCTAATTTAGTAAGTTAAAGTATTTGCAGAAGTCCTAATCAGAGATATTATTCTATTGTTTAATCTTACGCTTATTTAATGGAATGTTACAGTCTATTATTTTATATTTTTGTACATTAGAATATATACATACATTAATATTATACATTACACAAATTGTACTTTATTGTTCATTATGTCAATATTTAACATGCAAATGAAATATTTTTTTTTTATCGATTTTCCTTTGCATGCCAAATACAGTATGTTCCAAATGTAAGAGGTATTATGGTTTATTACTACCCACTAAAGCATCCTTCATACGAGCACACTGTTGGAGTTGCAGAGATGGTTATCTTTAAATCTGGTTGTCGTGTAAAATCAAATTCCCATTCAATCACTCAGTCGGACTAGAAAACGACGAGACGAGCACTACATTCACTTGATGGTCACTTGGTTACGGCTTCCCATTTCAGAGTGGCTAGTTACGATGATAAACACTTCGCCACATCGTGCTCGTCGCTTTGAGACGTAAGATCTTCTGTCTCGTTACCCCAGTAACGTCACTAGCTACAGCACCCTTCTAACCGGAACACAGTAATGTTTGCACACTACCGTTTGACGGCAGAAATAGGTGCTGCGGTGGTACCTATCTAGACGGTCTTTGGTAATAGACCTCCCACCAGTAACTAAGTACGAATCCGCTGATACAATTTGAAGCTGGTTTTATTTTTAACGCTATTAAGAAGGTTATGACTTGAAATATTTTTTTTTTATGAAAACAAGAAGATAAATATTGGTTAAACATTTAATATTTCTGAGCAGTACCCTTCATGTTAGAGGAGGCAAACTCACACAGCATTCGGTGGTAAATACAATGGGCTAGATGATGGAATCTGCCTCCTTATGAGTTAAGATGAAATATATTTTAGATTATTCCGTGTATTGCAGACGAAAGTAAATATGATCAAAGGTAGACACTCCCAAAAGTAACAGACAGGTTGCAGAAAAAAAAAATATTATCATGATTCTGTGTGTACTATTGTTCTTGTGTGCGTTCTACTGCTTTGGATGGTCACAGGACCCAGAGGTAATCTAGTCCCAGAAAATATTCTTACAGCATTAGATACATTCTAAGCATACAGACTAACTTACTTAATGTTATTCTATTCTATGCTTAAAATTTTATTTAAAAGGCCCGGCAAGTAATTAGTGTTCTCTTGAATGTACATTTATCCTATCGCTTATTACTAAAATGTATGAAAATTTAGTGATGCATTAACCCTAAGGAATGAGTTCAATGTATTATAATTATATCGTATTTAAATACCGATAGGAACTAGGTGACTCTGAGGTCTTATTTTCCGATTTCCGCAATTATATGTACAAAATACTATAACGCCTATATACAACTTATAATCGACTACAATTACACTAGAAAAAAAAGTTCCAATCCGTTACAAAATGGTGCCATTCAAATGTCTGTCAGAGATATAGATTGATCGTAATATTGTCTATACAATAAATATATTAATACATATAAATAAATGTTAAGATAATAAGACACATTTGTTTAAATTATATACTGCAAGAGATTCCTTTTGTTTAGTAGGTTTTTGTTCTATTTATTTAGCTGTACTATGCAGTTATAATTTATACAAAAAAAATTAACAATTTATTGACAGCTGATTGCCATAATCAGTAATAATGCTTCTAATAGCCTATAAAACAAATCCAAATTCATACCACTCTACGCCTCAGTCTCATGGGTTTGATAACTGCACAGCCTACCAACGATTGGTAAAACTTTCGACGCAAACATCTCGCACCCAACGGATTCAAGATGGCGACCACCGTAGTCTCCCCAACGGCGAAGATGATGTGTCCGATACACAGTTATTACCAATATTAGCAATCAACTAACAATTGCTATAGTTACATTGTTAATAATTTTAAATAAACAAAAACAATGATGTTTCAATTAGTTACTTAAAAGTGCAAATTTTAAGTATTCAGAGAAACAATTGGCCATAAGAATTATCGCTCGATACAGAACATTCAGAATTTGTATACGACATATTCAAAATACTTTGTTGAGTTATTTGCTATTGTTAGTAATTTTGCTTTTGTTACCCAAAATAACAAACCCTCACGGATACCACGTCGCCCCCAGGTCTTGTGAGGGTGACCAACGCACAGCCTACCATTGTTACACGGTTAAGCCTTTCGACACCGGTATCTCGCATCAAGAGGATTCGAGATGTTGTCCACTGTAATATATTTGTAAAATATATTGATGAGCTATTGCTGTTATTGGTAATAAAATTCGCTGACCCAAAATAACAAGTCCTCACTCATACCACTCTACGCCTCAGTCTCATGGGTTTGATAACTGCACAGCATACCAACGAATGGTAAAACTTTCGACGCAAACATCTCGCACCCAACGGATTCAAGATGGCGACCACCGTAGTCTCCCCCAACGGCGAAGATGATGTGTCCGATACACAGTTGTTACCAATATTAGCAATCTCCTTACTCATACTTTCATTACCATATTTTACAAATATTATACAAAAACTTCAAATATTAATATTGTTAAAAATTAATAAAACAAAAGCAACTAATTTTATACATAGCTTTGAAACCTCCTTATGTTCGGAGTGTCACCAGTTTGCCCTCATCGGTAATATTGCTTCGAATATCCTATATAACAAATCCTCACAGATACCACGCCGCGCCCAAGTCTCGTGAGGGTGATCAACGCGCAACTACCCATTGATAAATGGTTAGGCCCTTGGATACCAGGGTATCGCATCAAAAGGATGCGAAATGCTGTCCACTGTCGTCACACTCAACGGCGAAGATGTTGGAGCCAGTACTTAAATATTACCGAATTGAGGGATAAACTGGAACGTGGTCTACATTTGAATGAATAGGTTGAAGTTCTGCATTGTCGTAGTTGTAATGTGATGTTATTCAATGACTATTGCTACAAGGCATCAATGAAAAGGACAAACATTTTTTTCTTTTTTAAAATAGCTGAAACTGATTCCGGTTTTATTCAATTTCGATGGTTATTTCACATATTCCGTAAATGGATGTTATTTTGGTAATAAACAATTTTGTCCTTTCAATAATTTTTACAACTGCTGTATATACGATGGTTAATTAGAAAATATTTTTCTTTGCGCGATTGACCTGAACAGCTGTAATAAAATTATTGATACTCTACGTTATTTTACCAATTTATATACTCATAATTAAAATGTAAAAAAATTCATGCCTTCGATGCGAGATTTAGTTTTGAAGTCACGACGAGACCCATAGTTGGAAGCCATGTAAAATATTCTGCTGTTCCCCCTTCCTTTCCCTTTTTTGTGACTTGTGTTGATGTGGCTATCACACAGTGATTACGCAAACTACGGTGCTCTTCTAATAGTAATGTAGTGATATTTTTAATAGAACTAAATTTTATGGATTCTATAGCATTTATTTTACCATTTTGCTTCTTTTTATTATCCCGACGTTTCGACTGCTGTAGCAATTGCCATCGCTATAACAGGGAACTTCAGGACATATGTCACCTCAGTCCCCTCCCAACCCACCCTCCCGTTACCATGGCTACTGCTAAGCGGTCGAAACATAGAGATAGTAAAAATAATCAAAATAAACGCTATAAAATCTGTAGAATTTCGTTTTATTACATGTGTGTTATTGGCTAACTGTTACTATAATGATTTTGTATGTAAACATATGAAATCATTATAGTAACGTTTTTTTCTTACTCCTTCGGGCTTGAAATAAGCCCTGTTTGGGTATCAGCCTAGACCGTCTCAAGCGGTCGACGTGTCCCACCACTATCCCTTACAAACATGTCGAGCTAAACCATGGTAAGGTTAGCAACAGTCGCGGGTATCAACCACCAAGAGATTTTATGAGTCTAAGCGTTGTTTTTGTTCTGCGTTATGGTAGTAAAGTCGGTTTAGCCGGAAACCACGATCTGATCTTTATCAAAAACATTCAACATGGCGTCCAACCATTGCCGCCTTTTAGGTGTACAATAATGCTCTGGATAAATATAAATGCTTTTCACTTTCACTTCCTAGCCATTATCCCGTATGGTGGTCAAGATCATAAATGCTCTTTACTAAGGTTTAATTTTTTAAATGTCATGATGTCCTTGTTTTTTTAATATGTAAAATTATAACGTTAAAATATCTAATAAAACAATGAAATCAATCAAGAGTGCGTTGGAGGTAGCCATCGCTATTTATTATGATATTTTGGGATTCAAGAACATGTGATTGGTTTTTGTTTATTCTATTAAGCGACGAGACGAGCGGAACGTTCACCTGATGGAAAGTAATACGCCTGCCCTTAACAACGTGGCGCTAGTTAGGATGTTATACACAGCATCACATAATCCTCGTCACTTTGAGACTTTAGATGTTTTATATCGTTACCCCAGTAATTACACTAGCTACAGCGCCCTTCTATCCGTAACACAGTAAAGTTTGCGCAGTACTGTTTGGCGGTAGAAATAAGCGCTGCGGTGGTACTACCTAGTCGGTCTCTGGTAACTGAGACCTACCACCAGTAAAATCTTTTGTTGTTGTCATCAAGATTATTTTTTATAAGGTCAATATTAATATTGATATATGTTAGACTTTGTTAATATATAATTAGTACAGTAGAGGACGCGCCTAGGATCATATTTAAAATTCGCAATTATTTACTATCATTGGCAATATTGCAATTAACGTTAGACACAATACAGATAACAAATGCTCATAAATACCAGGCTACGGCCAAGTCTGGTAGGGATGGTGAGAGCTTTTCTTACTATACAGATTCAAGATGGTTATACTATTCTCACTCTCAACAGCACAGGTAATGATAATCTGATAAAAACTGCTCAAATTCCATCCAGATACACCAAATACTATAATGCAACACTATGATGGACCAATTTTTTGGTTTTTGATATTCTGTAAGATGTTCTCTTCGTTTGGTGGATGTACTAGACCCGATGTTTTGATTTAGTTTTATTGGCAATTTTGTTATTACTACCCAAAATAACAATTCCTCACATGAATACGCCTAAGTTCCATGAGGGCGATTGACGCGCAGACCACCATCTACTGGTTAGGCTTCACGACACTACCATCACGCATCATACGGATTCCACATGGTGTCCACCCGTCTTTACCCCCAACGGCGAAGATGATGTGTCCATCATTTTAAAATTACCGGTTTTAGCAGTAAGCTTGAAGGTGTTGTATTTGATTAAATGTGTTTTTTTTTTCTATTCTACGAAGCGACAAGATGAGTGGGATGTTCACCTAATGGTAATGGTGGCCCGCCCATAACAATGTGGCATTAGATAGGATGTTATACACAGCACCACATAATGCTCGTCGCTTTGAGACATAAGATGTTTTGTCTCGTTGCCCCAGTAATTACACTAGCTACATCGCTCTTCAAACCGGAACACAGTGGTGATCGCATACTGTTTGGCGGTAGAAATAAGCGCTGCGGTGGTACCTACCAAGTCGGTCTCTGGTAACCGAGACCTCCCACCAGTAATATGTAACAATGTCTGCAATATAGTATTTGTGAATTAGACTGATATAATAAATAAAATAACAATTTTTCGGTTCACTTTAGCTCGTCCTCTACAGAAAAAATAAATTTCTAGCTTCTGCACAAGACATAGTTGTTGAAAAGTTTTGTATTATTGTATGTTTTTTAAATATAATGGATGATGTTTGCCGATTGTTGTTATTGATACTTTATCTATTATCATTTGATGTCAAGTCATTTGTACACGACGCATGCGAAATGTTTAATTTTTGCTATCGTCAGTAATTTTGCTCCTAATATCCAAAATAACATATCCTCATGAATACCACTCTACGCCAAAGTATCATTAGGGTGATAAACGCACAGTCTACCATCAATTGGTTAGGCTTAACAATACTAGTCTTTCGCATCAAACGGATTCAAAACGGCGTCCACCGTCGTCGCCCCCAACGGCAAAGATGTCGGTCCGATATAAAAGTAATTACTGACATTAGCAACCCAACTAACAAATGCTCACAAGTCATACATATGATAAATTAGATGTTATCGTCACCGTTCTTGAAAATGTAATAAAAAAAAAAGAATTAAATCAGATTTTTTTCGATAATATTAAAAGAGTAAATCTACAGCTGTTTTACAAGATCGTATGGACAACGAATCGTTAAAATATTTTGATGAGCTATGTGCTGTTATTGGTAATATAAGTTCACTGACCCAAAAAAACAAATCCTCACTCATACCACTCTACGCCTCAGTCTCATGGGTTTGATAACTGCACAGCCTACCAACGATTGGTAACACTTTCGACGCAAACATCTCGCACCCAACGGATTCAAGATGGCGACCACCGTAGTCTCCCCCAACGGCGAAGATGATGTGTCCGATACACAGTTATTACCAATATTAGCAATCAACTAACAATTGCTATAGTTACATTGTTAATAATTTTAAATAAACAAAAACAATGATGTTTCAATTAGTTACTTAAAAGTGTAAATTTTCAGTGTTAAGAAAAACAATTGGCCATAAGAATTATCGCTCGATACAGAACATTCAGAATTTGTATACGACATATTCAAAATACTTTGTTGAGTTATTTGCTATTGTTAGTAATTTTGCTTTTGTTACCCAAAATAACAAACCCTCACGGATACCACGTCGCCCCCAGGTCTTGTGAGGGTGACCAACGCACAGCCTACCATTGTTACACGGTTAAGCCTTTCGACACCGGTATCTCGCATCAAGAGGATTCGAGATGTTGTCCACTGTAATAGATTTGTAAAATATATTGATGAGCTATTTGCTGTTATTGGTAATAAAATTCGCTGACCCAAAATAACAAGTCCTCACTCATACCACTCTACGCCTCAGTCTCATGGGTTTGATAACTGCACAGCATACCAACGAATGGTAAAACTTTCGACGCAAACATCTCGCACCCAACGGATTCAAGATGGCGACCACCGTAGTCTCCCCCAACGGCGAAGATGATGTGTCCGATACACAGTTGTTACCAATATTAGCAATCTCCTTACTCATACTTTCATTACCATATTTTACAAATATAATACAAAAACTTCAAATATTAATATTGTTATAAATAATGTTAAAAATTAATAAAACAAAAGAAACTAATTTTATACATAGCTTTGAAACCTCCTTATGTTTGGAGTGTCACCAGTTTACCCTCATGGGTAATATTGCTTCGAATATCCTATATAACAATTCCTCACAGATACCACGCCGCGCCCAAGTCTCGTGAGGGCGACCAACATGCAACTACCCTTAGAAAATCGGTTAGGCCTTTGGATACCAGCGTCTCGCATCAAAAGGATGCGAGACGCTCTCCACTGTCGTTACCCTCAACGGCGCAGATGTTGGAACCAGTACTTAAATATTACCGAATTGAGGGATAAACTGGAACGTGGTCTACATTTGAATGAAAAGGTTGAAGTTCTGCATTGTCGTAGTTGTAATGTGATGTTATTCAGTGACTATTGCTACAAGACATCAAGGAAAAGGACAAACATCATTAAAGATCTTGCTTTATCACTTATTTTGCGTGTTTACTTCTGTATTTACTCCTGAGATTAAATCTTTGAGATGTATCTTGATGCTTTTTAAGTTTTGTTCAGGTATAACCAACATAAAATTTATGTGTTAATATGTGTTTGTCTGTGTGCAGCTTTTATTAGTCATCAGCTATAAGATACTTTTGAAAAAAAGAAAAATTACCTTCAAGTGATTATATTTGTCCTAGATGTGTATAGGACTGCTGTAGGCTTTGGATTATTCCTAACTATACTTTGATTGGATGGTTGTTTGCTTTCATCGGTAATGTTGCTCCAGATCTCCTATACAACAAATTCTCACAAATATCACACCGCGCCAAAGTTTCATGAGGTTGATCAACGCACAGGCTACCATTGGTAAGTGGTTAAATATTTCGATAGCGGCACCTCTACAATCAGATTCGAGATGTCCATTGTCATCAACCTCAACGGCGAAGATGTTAAGTCCTACTTTTAAATTTAACGGATTTAAGAAACCAAATCATAAATGCTGTTAATATTAGATTGTACGTATACAATTGTGGGGTTAAAAGATTAATTTTTAAATAAATAATTAAAAAAAACAATATATATGACCGTATGTTTGGTTTTTATAGTTCAACAGGTTGAATTGACTTTTCTAGCAGCACCTATCATCTGTTTGCTCTCGTCGGTAATTTTATTTCAAATAACCAAAATAACAAATCCTCACTCATACCACTCTACGCCTCAGTCTCATGGGTTTGATAACTGCACAGCCTACCAACGATTGGTAAAACTTTCGACGCAAACATCTCGCACCCAACGGATTCAAGATGGCGACCACCGTAGTCTCCCCCAACGGCGAAGATGATGTGTCCGTCACTTTAAAAGTTACCGACTTTAGCAATCAATTTGAAGATGCGCAATGAATAGGGTCATTGTTGGATTAAAGAAAAAAAAAAATATAAATACCAAACCGAGGACTAATAAATAAAATACTTGTATCTTTAGTAGCTGATCTAGTTCACGTTGACCTTGTCGTTTCAATTGAAACTTTCCTATACATTTTAATACTTGACGACGCGGCGAGATGAGCCAGACGTTGACTGATGGTAAAGATACGGTTTTAAGATGATACACACCGCACCGTGTTGTTCTCGCCGTGTTAAGACATTAGGTGTTAAGTCATGTTACCCCAGTAATTACTAGCTACAGCGCCCTTCAAGCCGGAACACAGTAACGCTTTCACACTACTGTTCGGCGGTAGAAATAGGCGCTGCGGTGGTACCTACCTAGTCGGTCTCCGGTAACTGAGACCTACCACCAGTAAATTATGATGAGTGCTTGGATGAAAGTGGCGGTTAGTCTTAATAGTTTTTAAGTTAATGCATTAAGTTTTAAGTATTCATGGTTGCTGTTTTTATTAGGGATTTTACTTCCCATGTCCTTTAAGAAATAATAACAATGTCCAAAAACAAATAAGAGCTTATATAGATGGATAGTTTCGTATTTATTACTCCCCAATTGATGGTAACGTTCAGCATGAAATATTTGTTTCGCTGATGTTTGCTGCTATCGGTACATTTGCTATTAATATCCGAAATAACAAATCCTCACAGATATCACTACGCGTCTGAGTTTCGTGAGGGTGACTAACGCACAGCCTACCATTGATACGTGATTAGACCTTTCGATACCGGTATCTCGCATTAGAAGGATTCGAGATGTTGTCAACTGTAATAGATTTGTAAACTATTTTGATTAGCTATTTGCTGTTATTGGTAATAAAATTCACTGACCCAAAAAAACAAATCCTCACTCATACCACTCTACGCCTCAGTCTCATGGGTTTGATAACTGCACAGCCTACCAACGAATGGTAAAACTTTCGACGCAAACATCTCGCACCCAACGGATTCAAGATGGCGACCACCGTAGTCTCCCCCAACGGCGAAGATGATGTGTCCGATACACAGTTATTACCAATATTAGCAATCAACTAACAATTACTATAGTTACATTGTTAATAATTTTAAATAAACAAAAACAATGATGTTTCAATGAGTTACTTAAAAGTGCAATTTTTAAGTGTTAAGAAAAACAATTGGCCATAAGAATTATCGCTCGATACAGAACATTCAGAATTTGTATACGACATATTCAAAATAATTTGTTGAGTTATTTGCTATTGTTAATAATTTTGCTTTTGTTACCCAAAATAACAAACCCTCACGGATACTACGTCGCGCCCAGGTCTCGTGAGGGTGTCCAACGCACAGCCTACCATTGTTACACGGTTAAGCCTTTCGACATCAAGAGGATTCGAGATGTTGTCCACTGTAATATATTTGTAAAATATTTTGATGAGCTATTTGCTGTTATTGGTAATAAAATTCGCTGACCCAAAATAACAAATCCTCACTCATACCACTCTACGCCTCAGTCTCATGGGTTTGATAACTGCACAGCCTACCAACGAATGGTAAAACTTTCGACGCAAACATCTCGCACCCAACGGATTCAAGATGGCGACCACCGTAGTCTCACCCAACGGCGAAGATGATGTGTCCGATACACAGTTATTACCAATATTAGCAATCAACTAACAATTACTATAGTTACATTGATAGTAATTTTAAACAAACAAAAACAATAATGTTTCAATGAGTTACTTAAAAGTGCAAATTTTCAGTGTTAAGAAAAACAATTGGCCATAAGAATTATCGCTCGATACAGAACATTCAGAATTTGTATACGACATATTCAAAATACTTTGTTGAGTTATTTGCTATTGTTAATAATTTTGCTTTTGTTACCCAAAATAACAAACCCTCACGGATACTACGTCGCGCCCAGGTCTCGTGAGGGTGACCAACGCACAGCCTACCATTGTTACACGGTTAAGCCTTTTGACACCGGTATCTCGCATCAAGAGGATTCGAGATGTTGTCCACTGTAATATATTTGTAAAATATATTGATGAGCTATTTGCTGTTATTGGTAATAAAATTCGCTGACCCAAAATAACAAGTCCTCACTCATACCACTCTACGCCTCAGTCTCATGGGTTTGATAACTGCACAGCATACCAACGAATGGTAAAACTTTCGACGCAAACATCTCGCACCCAACGGATTCAAGATGGCGACCACCGTAGTCTCACCCAACGGCGAAGATGATGTGTCCGATACACAGTTGTTACCAATATTAGCAATCTCCTTACTCATACTTTCATTACCATATTTTACAAATATAATACAAAAACTTCAAATATTAATATTGTTATAAATAATGTTAAAAATTAATAAAACAAAAGAAACTAATTTTATACATAGCTTTGAAACCTCCTTATGTTTGGAGTGTCACCAGTTTACCCTCATGGGTAATATTGCTTCGAATATCCTATATAACAATTCCTCACAGATACCACGCCGCGCCCAAGTCTCGTGAGGGCGACCAACATGCAACTACCCTTAGAAAATCGGTTAGGCCCTTGGATACCAGCGTCTCGCATCAAAAGGATGCGAGACGCTCTCCACTGTCGTTACCCTCAACGGCGCAGATGTTGGAACCAGTACTTAAATATTACCGAATTGAGGGATAAACTGGAACGTGGTCTACATTTGAATGAATAGGTTGAAGTTCTGCATTGTCGTAGTTGTAATGTGATGTTATTCAGTGACTATTGCTACAAGGCATCGAGGAAAAGGACAAACAATATCAAAGATCTCTCTTTATGACTTATTTTGTGTGTTTACTTCTGTATTTACTCCTTGGATTAAATCTTTGAGATGTATCTTGATGCTTTTTAAGTTTTGTTCAGGTATAACCAACATAAAATTTATGTGTTAATATGTTTGTCTGTGTGCAGCTTTTATTAGTCATCAGCTATATGATTCTTTTGAAAAAAAAAAAATTACATTAAAATGATTATATTTGTCTTAGATGTGTATAGGTCTGCTGTAGGCTTTGGATTATTCCTAACTATACTTTGATTGGATGGTTGTTTGCTTTCATCGGTAATGTTGCTCCAGATCTCCTATACAACAAATTCTCACAAATATCACACCGCGCCAATGTTTCATGAGATTGATCAACGCACAGGCTACCATTGGTAAGTGGTTAAATATTTCGATAGCGGCACCTCTACAATTGGATTCGAGATGTCCATTGTCATCAACCTCAACGGCGAAAATGTTATGTCCTACTATTAAATTCAACGGATTTAAGAAACCAAATCATAAATGCTGTTAATATCACATTGTACATATACAAATATGGGGTTAAAAGATTAATTTTTAAATAAATAATATAAAAAAAACAAAATACATGACCGTAAGTATGTTTGGTTTTTATAGTTCAACAGGTTGAATTGACTTTTCTAGCAGCACCTATCATCTGTTTGCTCTCGTCGGTTATTTTATTTCAAATAACCAAAATAACAAATCCTCACTCATACCACTCTACGCCTCAGTCTCATGGGTTTGATAACTGCACAGCCTACCAACGATTGGTAAAACTTTCGACGCAAACATCTCGAACCCAACGGATTCAAGATGGCGACCACCGTAGTCTCCCCCAACGGCGAAGATGATGTGTCCGTCACTTTAAAAATCACCGACTTTAGCAATCAATTTGAAGATGCTCAATGAATAGGGTCATTGTTGGATTAAAGAAAAAAAATTATAAATACCAAACCGAGAACTAATAAATAAAATACTTGTATCTTTAGTAGCTGATCTAGTTCACGTTGACCTTGTCGTTTCAATTGAAACTTTCCTTTACTTTTTAATACTTGACGACGCGGCGAGATGAGCCAGACGTTGACTGATGGTAAAGATACGGTTTTAAGATGATACACACCGTACCGCGTTGTTCTCGCCGTGTTAAGACATTAGGTGTTAAGTCATGTTACCCCAGTAATTACTAGCTACAGCGCCCTTCAAGCCGGAACAAAGTAACGTTTTCACACTACTGTTCGGCGGCAGAAATAAGCGCTGCGGTGGTACCTACCTAGTCGGTCTCCGGTAACTGAGACCTACCACCAGTAAATTATGATGAGTACTTGGATGAAAGTGGCGGTTAGTCTTAATAGTTTTTAAGTTAATGCATTAAGTTTTAAGTAATCATGGTTGCTGTTTTTATTAGCGATTTTACTTCCCATGTCCTTTATAACAAGTAAGAGCTTATGTAGATGGATAGTTTCGTATTTATTACTCCCCAATTGATGGTTACGTTCGGCATGAATATTTTTTTCGCTGATGTTTGCTGCTATCGGTACATTTGCTATTAATATCCGAAATAACAAATCCTTACAGATACCACTACGCGTCTGAGTTTCGTGAGGGTGACTAACGCACTGCCTACCATTGATACGCGATTAGACCTTTCGACACCGGTATCTCGCTTCAGTAGGATTCGAGATGTTGTCCACCGTCGTCACCCTCATCGGCGATTTGATCCGACATTTAAATATGACCGACATCAGCAAAGAACTTTAACTGCTTTTGAGTCATGTTTTAATGATGAAACAAATTTTCCGTTCATTGATATTGTTCTTTATACTTTTACTTGTTAGATTAACGTAATTACACAATAGAATATGCACGAAAAAATACTTTTTATATCGAAATTTGTGTAGCAAAATTTATTTCTTTTATTTTCAACGGACCCACAAGTATAAAGTTGGTAAGGCTGTTGTTATCAGTAATTTTACTTCTAATATCCAAAATAACAGATCCTCACAAATACCACGCCGCGCCTAAGTCTCATAAGGGTGACACATACAGTCCACCAGTACATGGTTAGGCTTTTCGATACTAACATGTGTCGTCTATAGGATTCATGATGGTTTCCCCCGGTGATCACCCTTAAAGGCGAAGTTAGCATTTTCAACACTCCGACATTACTGACTTCAGCAATTATTACCAATGTCCTCTAGAGGGATGTTACTATTATGTTCCTTTGTAAAAACCGTTAACGAGTAAATGGAATAAATTGAGCATTAGATAATACAAATAGTATTTTTCAGTTAGTTAAATGGTCTATGATGTCCTCCCATAAACAATTTCAAAAGAATTAATCCACACAAAAAAATCTTAGAGGAAGTAAAATGCGAACGAGAATGGTCGGATAGCAGAGAGTCAACCTTTAAAGATGAAGATGATAAATTTGCCGGCAGACTAGTTGATACTGAGATGGTGGATCAGAGAGATAATCAGACGCAAACGTTAATTTTCGACTGTTGAATTTCTAATTGTAATTGTTCACGTGAATTGTGTTCCGATACCACTGTGGAGATTATATAATCCTTGATGGCCTGCAGGCAACATACGCTTTGGTCCTTAAATCTAGCCTGATATTATCCAATCAACTCTAGATCTTTCGCCGCTGTACTCAAGTCAACCCAATTTCATGCAATAGCCACGAGGCTAGATTGAGTAAGATAAGAGAGTCTCTCTCTTCTCCGACCATTCTCGTAGAACAGTCGGAGCCGCATGCATATGCGACCCGACTGCATTAACTGAATTTAAATGCATACAGTAATTCTATTTATAGGAATTTCTCTATTGTGTATTAGACATAATTGCTTACTTGTCATAAAGTTTTACTGTTGTTCTAGTCTTGTTTCTTTTTAATTCGCTGTCGTGAATGAGTAATAAACGAAAATTCCAGTTTCTTAATTTTTTTTGGTATCTAGAAAAACGTTTTGTAGAGAGACGGTGTCGGAGTACGAGTGAATTTTGGTACTGTTCTTGGATTTGTAAGGTTCTTATGATCATGTGGCTTTACTTCGTACTGATTTTGATGTATAAATTTTAATCGATACTATATCTTCAACTTTCTCATCAGATTTTTCGTAATTTCTATTGATCTTGTCTTTAACATCTGAGTTGTTATATGTCACTGTAGATATTGTTACTTCTGTCGTTATTTCAAAATCGCTTTTCTATGTTCCAGTTGTATTTTTTTAATTGTTGAAACTGTCAATTTTCTCTTTGGTAGTAACAGAGGCATAGATCATCACTCACTCATTATTTTAGTCAGGTGTATCATGGCCATCTGGTTAAATATCTCTTATTGTGTGGGTTAGTACTTCCCTAATCAAGAACAGATCGGCTTTGTTAAATCCAGGTTTTATTTGTCTCCTTAGTTTATTCTGTCAATATTTTATAGCTGTTATTCATGTTGCATGTCGTAACTTTGGTTTGGCTTCCTACATAGATGTGCTTAATGTGTTTTAAATTAATTTGTCGTGATGTTTGTCAATTTTGTTTTATTTTACTTTGTTGTTATTGTAAATATTTCTACTGATGATGTATGTAGGGTAGCGCTTTATCACTTACGTCTTTAGGTGACTTTTGTAAGGATCTGTCCAAATTGAGAGCTTAACCTATTTTTTTTGGCTTTTATAACTTTTTTTTACAAAAATATATGTACTGTATTTTTACTTAACTCCTATTTATATACAAACTACTGCTTTTGACTAGAGTTACACGTCGCGTCATCGTATTTATACATTATAGACTACTTAAAAATTATTTTTAACTGACTAGCTATGACACCGGACTAGAAGGTTGTTTAACTTAGTTGTGAGATCACTTACTGCTTATTCAAAACTTGTCTGTTGTTATTATTACAGTCATTTAATGTGCATTTGTAACATTTAATAAGGTTTCTAGTTGAGATCTTAATTGTCGAAGTAGATGTTGATTGCATTTATTGTAAAGGAAATATTATATATAAATACTTTATTAGTATATATATATATACCTGTATATTTGTATTAATGACGATGTATTTGATGATTAAGATAGTTATCAGTTTCAGAAAGATGAAGAAATTGAAAAAAAGGGCATAGGTGTTAATGCGTTTAAGGAAAACGTTGTTTCATTCGTGCGAGCACCTCCCCGCAGGGTGGAAACCGGGTGTTAGCTTATCGTAGCTGAAACGGTATGTAGTGTAAATATCCGTTTCATAGCTCAAGTAACTCACGAATACTTCAACAGTCTGATAGATGGTCCATATCGTTCATCAGTTTCTATTACACCAACGGCAAAAACTTTTATAACATTTGTGTTTCCATAAACCCATAAGCGTGTTCATATATACAATATGTAAATATATATTTTAGGGTATAATCCTCCGCTTTATGTTCTTTCCCTGTCACTTGGGGTTGTCGAAATAGCTCCCGCGATGTATTGCTTAAAGGTGTTGGGCTTCGCGATTGAGGATTGAAGCACTGGTTGTTCGTGCGGCGGGTCCCTCGGTCGCCTCTTACGACCTCCACGGGAGGAGATGGAGTAGTGCCATTTCGTATTCTAATGCCGGCACTACACGGCGGCAGTAGTACCTATACATTTATAGTGTTAACTGGTTGTTATTATAATATTCTACTGGTTTTATTTTAGTGTATTCTATAACATGGATGTATTCAACCAAATCTTTCTAAAACATCTTTCATATAAGCGATTTTTTTTCCTTCTTAATAGTTGTTATCATTCGTATTCATTGAATTACATCCAGGTCACAGAATCATACTTATCCAGATCGCATTATGTTCATACATTTTCTAAGTATCACAGTTTCTTTTTTAGGTGAACATGACTGGGTCGACAAATCTCTGTATTAGAAGCATATTGGTGTTATGGTGACATATATAATTTGAAAGACACTGGGTCTGATGTTTCCTTTAAATTTGATTATTATTAGGTCTTGTAGGTTATAAGTTTTGAGCTTCATCTTGACAATGACCATCGGTAGCAGAGTATTGACTTAATAACCTATTGTGAAATTGTATTCTCTGTTTACGAATTATTTTAAAGGTGCCTCTCTGTTATTATAGATCAGAGGTTCATTAGGTTCGGTTAGTTTCTTTTTAGATGTTTTACTGTATCGTTTAATGTCAAATATTTCAAGTTTAACCAATCTGGGTCTGATGTTCAATGGATGCTGTTTCTTTTTATTCAAAGACGCCTACGTCGTGTCCAGTTCCTTCATAAAGATTTTCTCAATTGTCACCGTTGGTTCGATATTTCGGTCATAGCTTCTTTAGACGTGTCAATAGAATTCATGCCGTTGGTGTAACCATCGTCATTGCAACTTTAAATGTACATAAAGTGGTAAGTCTAAATTTATTTCCAATTTTATATGTCTTAAAATAAACTTTCATACACTTATATAAATACATCTAACACGGAAGACTTGCTGGTTTTATTAGCATCGATTACACTGACTTTGAAGTTATTGATGATTACTTAGTTATTATTAATGTTTTTGTCCTTGTTTCCTTACGTCTTTGTCCTTCTTTTTAGTGCTAATCGATTGTCGTGCGATCTTCTATAATTAAATTTGTGTGCAATTTTGCTGTTTAATATCTAAGTCAGTGTACCGAAAAGCTTTTCATTATGACAGTGATAACTATTATGGAATATTTCCAAATAGTTTTAATAATATATATATATACATATACAATATTGATACTATGGCTGTCCTTATGTGTAATTTTGGAGTCCTTAAATATATTTAGAATATTTCCGTCCTATTTACTCTTCACATTTGCCTACGATGTACTTAAATATAGTCTTTAGATTAGATCTTTCTTATTAGCCCGAGTTATATGTACACACTTATAGTTTAAGTATAATATCTTATGCTAAGGTATGTACAAGGCTACAATATCGCATTTATATCGGATCTTTGCGTCATAATGTACACTTATACTATATTATTATAGATTAAAAATCATTCGAGTCATTGTACTCTTAATCCTAGATAAATCTAAATTAATTTACTACCAATAAAACAGTCGAACCGGAATTTTGTAAGGAGACAGATAAACTATGAAAAAAATATAGTTATGTATTAAGAAATGAAAAAAAACCCGAGTAATTTGGCTGTTAGTTGAATAAAATAAAGATAAAAATTTTCTTCTTGTTACCCCTCCTAAGTTATTCCTCTCGTTATCCTAGCTAAATCTAAGTTAACCTACGAAGGAAATGCGCTAATAAAACGGAATTGAATGATTAAAAAAATTAAAAAAACGTACTAAACAAAACATAAAAGTTACGTTGTAAGTAAGTTAAGTTGTATTTAAGTTTGTTTAAACGAAGAAAAAGCCGTTAAAGTTTCATTGTCCCCGCTGTTCGGACTTCGGTATAGACAAAACGTTTCAGTATTGAAGTAGGGTGTTGATTTTCGAATTTTGGTAGAAATTGAAAATAATTGAACAGATACTGATAGATAGATTAAAGCAATAATTGCTAATTAATATAACTTGAAAAGAATTTGTAACGAAATGTTAACTTAAGAATAAAAAGAAATAAACGATAAGCATCCTTACGTGTTACTTACATACTATATTCCGCCTCTTGGGCTTAATAAATTATTTTATTTTACTGGCCTCATTTTTCTTTCCTTTTTTTACTATATGTACACTATAATCAATTTAAAATCGTATTTTTGGATGACTTTTAATGTAATTAAAACTATGTTTAGAATTACATCAATAGGCATTTAAAAATATACCTAATATTAGTCCTACATACTAAATATAATATTAAAACAAAATAACATAATGATATATATATGTAAAAAAGAAAGTCCTAATTTTTACTATCGGCTGCTGGGTAGTAAAGTATTGGAGTGATAATAATATTTACATCGACTGTATTAATAGTGTGAATTTTGTTGTTAAATGTCGATTTAGGAGTTGTATTGAACATACCACGACGGTACCGCCGCCTGATAATGATTAAAATAATGCACAGTGTAACTGGAAGCCTGAACTAGATCTTAAAGCCGAAGATCGGGCTAACTGCTTTCCTTAGAAGATGCTTACGTCCAGCGGTGGACAGTGGATCAATGATGATAACAAGAACCCTCAATGTTTTCTTTGATGTTGGATTACAGTTTCGGCCGATCTTTATAGCGGATGTAGTATCGCGGGCCTGGAGTTCAACCCATCGCTGGATCTGATGAGACAGCAATCAGTAAATCTTTATGTGACACTGCTACGGGTGACAATTATCTTAGTAATGGAAGCCAAATGAGATTTATTCAATAAGCTGTCAATTTCACTATGATGTCATGTGAAGCCTTCAGTCTATTTGGAGGTTAGGTGTTCAGTAAGACAATCGATTAGGAAGATAATTCGTTAGAATAACGTTTCAAAGACACGAAGAAGATAAAGTAGAAGAAAGACAGGAGAGAAAAACATATTTAGATAATATAAAACGAAGAAATAGAGAAGAATCAAAGTAATAATTTATATCATTGTCCCACTTCACAGATTGTTGGTAGTCGATGGTAGAATTGCACTATGTAAATGTTACTGAATATTTTTTTAATTTTTTGTTATGTCTATAATGGTCACCCGTAGTTAGTTTTACCATAAGGTCTAGATAAACCGTTTATTTTTCTTAATATTCACCAAATAAAAATATATAAAACTCTTGACGTGGTAATATTTATATTGAAGATGTGGTCGGTAGCCAATTGTTCTTCAAGAGTTCGGAAGGTTAAAAAGAGTGAGAGTTTTTTTTAGATATTTGCATGACACAGAAATTATAAAGATTGCAAATTATTGAAATGTATGTTAAATCATAAAATAGCATGATTTTCTATAGATTATAAATAAATTTATAAATCTATGTCAATTTTAAAGCTTGATACTAAAATTTGAAAATCAGATGGCGGGTTCCTTATTAAGATCTTCTTGTTGAGATGCTTTAAACAGTCGATGTTTATGTTAAGTGTAAATGAAGCCAATTTCAGTTTTTTATTTTATGATCAGAATTTTCATATTATTAATTATCTACTATTAGCATCGAATGTCCGTAAATCATCAATGTTTATACAACTTATTTTAGATTGGATATCAATTTAACTGCAATATTGGACTTACTTGAAGTTGTACTATTTGAAGTTATTATCTATTTATGTACATCATACTCGATCTATTTACTCTCCCTTTCCTCAATTGCATTGCCATAGCTTAAGTCGTTATATATAAAGTATGATAGGTTCTACTTTAAGGTAATGAGGTCATAAACTTACGGAACATATATAGAATCTATTTACAACTAACAAAATTCACAGCGTTTTGTTTATATGTTAAGATAAAATATTAAATAAAACAAATGATAATTAGTATAGTATGAAATAAGGTTTAAATAACTCATTTAAAAAATATATATATACATATATAACTAATATAAATAACTATAGAAATACTTTCGTAAAATATGTACATACTACTTTATCACTATTCAATACATTGCTGGTTTACTGGCAGCAGATACTTACAGTACGTATACTATATTATAGTAAGATAACGATATAGCCTATAGACTACTGTTGCGTTTGACAACGAACACTCCTTTACCGTATTTCAAGCCTGATATACTCCTGATTCTAATTCCTTCTTTCTACACTGAGCTGATGTTATCAAAACTGTCTTATAATTTTATTGTATTCTTATATTTAATATGGTCACCTCATGATAGTCATTCTATGTTTTTTTTTTTTTTATTCTACCTTAAACTATATATAAACTTTTAAAAGGCTCGTGTGAATGTTATTACTATTACTCGTGTTGGTACGGGGAATTTAATACACGTTCGCATCAGGTATTTACATAACTTTACCTATCCTAAATGGTGGGGTCTAAAAACTTAAGGCCGCGCAAAACAAAAATGCTACATAAGTGATCCTCCAATCGTGATGTTGCATCTCTTTCTCCATCGCAATGTCTTATAAAGCTACACGTACATCGGGCACAGAGTTGAGGTTGCAACGATATTAAAGATAAAAGGTTAAAACATTCGAAACCACGACGATTATACTCCTCATTATTCAGAGTGATCCTATAATAGACATGAAATCTAAATAGACGATCTACGTTTAATACACGTGGACATCAAAACCTTTCTTGGCAGCGATTGGCAGACGCTCACCCATCAAGAAGGGGTTCTCTATCTGAAATAATAATTGACGACTTACTCCAAAATACTCCTAAATCCAAAACAGGGAAACCATCAGATGTCTACAATCAGGTGCTGACCAAGATGTTTATACATCGCAGCATTGCCTCTTAAGTTAAGTTATATAAAATCATCATTTAGTTAACGGTGAAGCTGAACGTTTCGGTGAGAACAGAGTTATTCTAGTTACTTACGTCTGGGTTGTACTTCTTCGCTACCAAGTTCTTGTGGTGATCGGAGAAGCGGATGTCGAGGTCTGAGGGGCTATCTGGTGGGCAGCTGAACATGTGCTCTCCGTCGCACATGCAGCGCTGAGCGAGCTGGTACTCCCGGCTGAAAGCGGCTGTGTTCTCGAACTCACTGATGCAGCCTTGCTCTTCTACATGGTAAAGAAAAGCTACGTTAAGAAGACGTTGATTGTTTTTTTTTTAATTAATCAGGGAAACTTTAAATTAACAAAGGTGATAGCTTTTGAGCTGTTAGCACTGACTAAGAAATAAAGCTGTCACTATTTATTATGATATTTTGGTGTTCATGAATATGTCTTTGTACTTTTGTTTTATTCCATTAACCGACGATATAAGCGAGGTGTTCAACTGTTAGTAAGTGAAACACCTGCCCCATAACAACGTGGCGGTATTGAGAATAATATATACTGTACATTGGGCTCGTCGCCTGAGACGTAGTAACCCAGTAATTATACTAGTAATATTTGTCTATAACTGCTTTACCACCAGTAAACAGTCTCAACAGTTCAATGGGTAATATTACGACAGGGTCTGCTTATGACGCTATTATTTACTCATAAATAATTAAGTTATACTTAGGAGAACGTTTTGCTTAACCAATTTGAAGTCTATAGTTGATGAGTCAATGATAAACCCAGCTCACTTATCTTCGAGATGGTGACTTAGCCATCACAAAAAACAAAAAGATTACCGGCAATCATTTTATCATTTGAGTAAAGGACAATTCAACCGTCTACCATAACCGAGTAATCCGTGTCATGCCAATTATGACATAACCAGTAAGGCTGTTAGGAGTTTCCGCCCAATATCTTACGAAGTCCAAGTCAACCACACTTGCATCCTGCTAAACAGTAGACGAGGCTCCGATTACTCCACCAACCCGCGCTAGATCAGCATGATGGGCTATGGCCCAATTGACCCTTGATGAACTCTGTGGAGATCTTTGGGCTAGGTTTACGTCCAACAGTGGACGTTTATCGGAATATTATACAGCTGGCTACATCTTTGAGATCTTTATAAACAATGCGTTAATATGTCATAAACTACTGGAGGTAGGTCTCTATCGTAGTAGGAACTAACCGCAGCTCCTATTTATACGGCCAAACAGTAGTGTGCAAACGTTACTGTGTTCCGGTTTGAAGGGAGCTGTGGCTATTGAAATTACTGTGACACCGAGATAACATCTTGTCTCATGGATGCAGTTTACGTCATCATAATTAGCCACTATCAGATGAACTGGCAATTCTAAGTAGCGCCACGTTGTTATGGGCAGGCGTATCACTTACTATCAGGTGAAAGTCTCACTCGTCTCATCACTACTTCTAATAAAAAAAAATTCTAGACTCGCAAAAGAAAGACGATGAAAATATCAAAAAGAATAATAGTATATATATACTATATTCAATCATATTATTATTCCTTATCCATATATATATACACGGCGCGACCATTTTCACGAAATGGTCGTTAGGAACCGGATGAGAGTGGCCTAAGGATCTTGTTGCGTCTGGCTCTTAGAAGGCCTATATTTAGAAGCGGAATGATATGAGCTATATAAACAACTAGCTATACCCCGCCTTCTTTACTATCCATAACATTGAATTAGTTTGGAAATTTAGACTTGAAATTTAAGAGAAATATTCTACAGCAACCTACCGTGTCCCCCGGCCTCTTCTCGTTATTAACACCCCCGCAATTCTATTAGTGGGAGAAATTTTGTAAAATCAATTCTTATCTGAGCATAAGAAATATTCCCAACCAATTTGAAGTGTTCAGGTCTTATGGTTCCAGACATATCATGGCGAGTCTCTACTTAGGCGGAAATCTCTTATATACACATATATATCGAGTATGTTTTATTTTATTCAAATAGATCTCCAATCATTATAAAATTACGTATTAATTCTTTTGTCCTGTACTTATCTTGTTTCCCATAGACAGGAAGTTTTTTTTTATGTACATTGTCTAGATTTTCTCTACTCTTACTCTTATAATAACTCGCTTTCAAATAATACTGAATGTCTTATATTTAATTATTGACAACATGGAACTTACCAGTATAGCCCACTGGACAAGGGTTAGGAGGATTGCAATAGGCCGGCAGCACCGCGTCCGTCTTGATCATCTGACGGTTGGGGAGGAGACCGGAGGGCTGGAGACGCTGTTCACCCTCTCCCGCACCGCCGGTTACGTACTGATGGCCCCACAACGAGCTGCTTGTAAAATTAATATTAATTAGCGCCAACAGCTCAAGCGGAAGATTGAGGATAGAGAATTCTAAGATTGATGATCTCACCACCACCAAGGCGGAATACCGAAGACTTCCTTTATAACCTAATCCAACTCATATGGTCGCGGTTGAAGAGAAAAGAAGTCGATAGTGCATGTGTCGATGGAGAGAGCCTTCGATAACGTATTCGAGGTATAACCAAGTGAATTCCTGCCTAACCCATCGTACCTGTGCTGCATATATTCTTGGTCGCGCAGGCTGGGGCTGGGGTTGCCGTCGATCAACGAGTCGTAGTCCAGCTGCTCGTGCTCCAGCTCCTTGTTGGCACGGGCCATCAGGGCCAGGTGCCGGTCGCTGGGTGGGAACTCGAGGTACGTGGACGCGGCTTCGTTGAAATCCTTGCCCATACGCTCGACTACCTCACGAAGCAAAGCTTCGGTTAGTATAGGATCCTGTAGGCAAGAGAAAACTTATTAAAAAAAAAACTGTATAATAGTTTATTATCTGCACTATTGCAATTGCCTCATGGCGCATTGGCTAACAGTCCGCATTATAAGAAAGAGATAACTACTTCAATTCCTGGACCACGTGAATGATGGAGCATAGATGTTCGTACGAGGGTTTAAAGTACTGCTTAAAAATTTCTTATGAATCAATTTATGTTATTGATGCTAATAATGAAAATCTTCACTGACCTTTTCCCCAATAGAACCATGGGGGATAAACCCCATGGCCCCGACGATGCTTATCGCCAAAACCAGAACTCCTCGGTGGCCCATTGCGTATCTGTAACAATAGAATATGATTTGTTAGACTGGAAAGTATGACTAAAGGTATTTAAAGGAAGTAATTGATTTATTCCACTAAGAAACATAAGATAGTAAACATAGCATCCTCTCGTGATCCTGATATATGATGATCGATGGCCTGATAACTATATTATGTGGTAGTAGTATGGTCAAAATGCTTATTATAATATATAAAGCCTTATCGTTATAGATCATTAAAAAAACCCGTGGATTTTGTTGATGGTGGTAAGCTTTATATTGCAAATAATTGAAAAAGGCAGGGGTTGCACCGCCATTTTTATTTAGAAGTTATGAATAACTTTAATAGTCAAAAATGTATAGTAAGGTTATGTCTAAATTGATAAGATTGTTAGTAATTTTTTTTAATATATCAATAATTTAGTCATTAATCAATGAGTCAGGACTTTGCTTATACGTCAAATGTTACTTGTTAATTTAAAAGTACCATAGTAACAAAACGAGTGAAGCGTCTCTAATGATGTGACATAACATGACATAATGTTATTGTTGTTAAAGTTAAAAAAAACCTTCGCAGCCATTGAAATGGTCCATGTGGGTGTAAGAGATGAGATAGCATCTAACGCTTTGAGATTCGGCCTCCTTTGTATCTTCGAGCCATCTTAATGATGATGATAATGTGACAAAAAAATCGCGATATAAAAAATTTATCACGTTTTATGTTAAATATAAAATCGATGTTGAAATATTTTTGTGATATATATCGATATGTGATGTCGAGAGGTGACTTCGTGCGAAAGTATAGCGATATCGCCGTCGGCTCAGTGCGTAGGAACCTCGGCGAGTGTAGATAAAGTACCGGTTCCAGTGACGGGACGAGGGTCGCCAGACTCGGCGTAGGTTCGCATTATATCACAGATTCACTGTCCATTCACAAGCGTTCATTCAGGCTTTCTATCGCCGCAGACTTTATAATGTTCAGAGGCCATTTTAAATATAACATATTTCTTAAAAACACTACTCTACTATAATATTCTGTAGATTTCTATCAAGAAATCAGTCTTCAATAGAATACTTTCAAGTTGTCTCTTTTAGACTTCAATTTAAAAAAAATTAAAGATTTCGAATAGATAGACACATTACGAGATAGCGAAACATGTATAAGACAAGGGTGATGAACAGAGGTGGTCACGACCAGCGGACACGAGGAATATGATTTAAGAAGAGAGGCGGGCTTAATTCTTAATCTACATTAGAGTGGACGAGGGAAACAAGTGCACGTGCAGTTTGCAGTATTTGAGATATGTTTGAAGGAGTTAAAAGTGCAAGTACAGTAATCAAATGTATGAGGTCTATCGCGTTGGTACTCCTCGTGGAGGGTAGACAAGAGGCGCGGGCGGCACCTGCGCGGGCGCCGGGCGTGGGCGGACGGTCTGTCGGCGCGTCCTCCCGCGCCCGCTCCCTCTCCCTCCCATCACGCAATCCACACCCAATGTCGATAGCGTCATAAAACCATTACAATAAAACAATATTGCTGTTAACGCTTTATAACGTTGATAACAGTTTAAATGAATAATTAAACATCTAGTGCGGAATTGCCGCGGAGCAAGGACTGAGTAAATCACCAATACAAACAAGGCAAATCTTTGTGTACATTGATGTGACAAGACGGCAATATATATACACGAGTCGCTAATCAGGCCTTCTTACCTTAGTAAATTCACTAGCTGCAACGTAAATTAGTAATACTGTAAAAGACTGAGCTAATATCCAATTAGATTTATATCAACTAGTTATATAAGTTTTGACATAGTTAAATTTTGTATTTAACAAACGACTTCTAAAACGCAACAAGTGTTAATAAGAATATAAAAAAAACTACAGATATTTTCAAATTATTATGTACTTAACAACTCAAATGGGAGTAAAAGTTTTTATCGATAATATATGTGTAAAATATCCATAACATGGTCGTAGGCTGTTACTGGTCACATCACTTTAACGAGTGTAATAAAACCAGTCCATAGAAGCGGAGGCGCCGCTGTAATATAACGTAATATAGATTTTATATCGACGGAACGGTACAAAGTGGTGGAGATAACGTGACCTGCCTCCAAATACTGTCGTATAATGCTCATGTTATTTTGAAATCTGACACACGACCAAACACGAACCTCGTCGATAACTGACGCAGTGTAAATATGCCGTTAAAATCCGATACATATACTTTATTGTTCGCTTTCACTATTTCGTTTCGAGCCGAATAAAGTACAGTCTTCTCTAGGTCTATTTTAGGCGATTAATGTACCTAGGCTACCTGAGAATTTTAGAAAAAAGTTAAAACTGATTAAGCGAACACAATAAGTAGAAATGTAAATCATCATCACGAACAGCCGATAGATGATAATAGATAACTCTCCCTCTAAAGTTCTCTACATTTGTAGGAGTTTGTATGGAGGGATTTAGGTCATTTCTCACCACGCTGGCCTAATGCGGGTTAATGGGAGCCAGAGCCTCGTTTGTTTGATTAGCAGTGTACACCATGAGCAGGTAAGGTTAAAGATAGTAAGGTAAATATCGTTCAGTATTAACGAAAACGTTGGATACAACCTGCGGAGGAGAGGGCAGATCTTTGGGAGAAGCCTATTTTCTATATTGGGCGTCTATCGGCTAATCATGGTGATAATACTAGGATCTACTTTAAGTAAAGGTAGGGTGTAAGGTCTTTTCTAAAGACTAGGGTAACGTTGTTAGAGAGAAGATGTTTCTTTCCTCGCGATTGATTCTTTCCTACGTCCGAAAATTAAGTTTAGTGTGTATCGGAAATGCACCTCTTGTGTTGTATTTACAATCTGAACCATTTTTCCAATATGTAGAGACCCATCACTCTGCAACCATAAGGCTTTGTGGTTTCAAATTAGGTAAGTATATTCCTTTTGCCGAGTATAGGTCAGTTAAGAACGGATTTCACAAGCTTCCTTCCCCAAAGGGAGTTGCAGGAGCGTTATGGCTAGCAAAGCGGCCGGAGAATAACTAGTGGATTATGTAGGTTCTTTGCACTATCATAAATTTTAGATATCAAAGTATATGTCACTGTTAAGGAAAAATATATCAAAGGCAGTCATGGGTCGATTTAATCAATCAATGTTCGCAAACGGGCCTTCCCTCGATGATAATAGCGCCGCTTTCCTCATTCATTCACATTAAATTGTCTTTACTATTATGAACATTACTCCTTATACCTTTGTAACAAAAGCGTTACATCCTTAACAGTGATATATGTTATATATCAGTAGTAAAGTTTAGTTTAAAGGTAAGATTAGGAAACGTTTGGGTAGTTATCACTCATATTGCAAATCTACCATATTAAGAGAGAGCACGCTTCAATATCCAAGGTTCATCGTCATTTAAACACTTTGTAAAATTGAGGTTATGTTTGGACTATTATGAGCTAACTTTAAAAGAATTGTTTAAAGAGTTTACGATAAAATATATTCTGTATGGATATATCTTAAACCGATAAACATATGAATAGAGTATTTTAAGTGCATATACACACATATAAGTATAAACTGCTCTTCAACAAGTCACAAAATGGTAATAGATAAATTAAATTTCTCAAGACATTGTAGTTGTACATAGATATGTACAACTACACAAATCGTATTCCTACATCATATCTGAGAGTCTTGACTAACCTCCACTCGTCAATCTTGTCCTCGTGATGTTTTATCATCTCGTGTTGCGGATCTGGTCAGACCAACGCATTGGGTTGCGGCCCAGACATATACAATCAAACACGTTAAAAAATCTAATGTACTTATCACTTCCTAATGCATTTGTTTGTTTTCTTTACGTTAACAACCGTAAGTTTTATCGTAAATAATTAATGTTGCAATGCTTATTTTACGTTTATGTTAGGTATTGCAGGATAATGTTATTTCGTCATTTCTAATAATTGCCGAAGTGCGTGCGAGCGGTATCCAGGATGTATGCGGGCGCGAGGTATCTATCATCCCGGATCTGTCTGTATTCGTGACTGAATTTCTAACAAGTTAAACATCACCTCGCAATCCGGCAAACAGTGTTTGTAAATTATTTAAACGTTTTCTTTATAGGGGTATATATATATATATATTTATATATATACCATGAAGACCGATAAATACATTTGTTCCTGCTTAAAATGATAATGGACAATATTAGCGATAGGAAGCGAAACAATCATTGATAAAGTCGTTTGAAATGAAAGTTATACAATCTGTCACTATTTCTATTTCTTTATGTTCTTTGTAAAAAGTTAATACATAAATGTTAATAGAAAAAAATAATGCATTGTTTCAAAATAAGAGCGTTGATAGACAAATTGAAAATTTCTTTATTGTTCGTGCAATAAGAAATTGTACTTCAGATAATAAATTAGAAAGAAATCTCATTTGAAAAAAAATGTTTGAACTGAACCTTAATAAGGTTTATATGCTTTCATTAATTATGTCAATATTTTTAAAATTTAGTAAACCATTTGTTTGTTTAAAGTTTGCAAAGATTTTAATGTAATGATTCAAAAATATTTAAAATGGCAATAAGTTAAGTAAATTAAACATAATTGAATTGAAAATATTGGATGATTTTAAGACAGCAGTTAGCAATTACAACCTTTACACCGAGTAATACTATCCTTAGACCTTTGGTCCAAGAAAATGCACCGCGCATGTCCGGCGACTCAGCCTCAGATACAAATCAATACACGACCGATATACGGGGTGGGGCAGGGAAGGGTGAACACAGAGAGTACCTGATTAGATGGCTATGGATAACTATTCCGTAATCATTAAATTAACAAATTTATCATTATTCCAAACATAATAAAACTAAACATCAAAATTTCATATAAGTTAACTTTTCGTTGGAATAAATCTTTATTTATTATATCTAAGTTAAAAATCTTTTATAAATTTGTATCGAATGATAAAAATTATACTCACAGCTGCAATTGAGGAAGGAAGTAATAACCAATTTCCAAAGACTGAATGAAAAAAATTCAAATGAAATTAACAACGTAGAAACAAAACGTTCACCACCAACTGATTGTATTATGCGACTGCGTTATAAAGTGCTACACCCTGCGCAGCCCTTAGCGATGCAACGCGCATGCCCGGATGCAGACTCCGATACCAATCAATAAAGGTGCGGCGGAAAGGGCGGGGGTGAAGGCGACAAAGTAAGGCGCAGTAGGGACGATAGAAATATTTTATTGCGTAATCAAAATTTCAAAATATCAAAACAAAGAAGAAATAACAAATTTAAAAACGAGCTTTCATTGTGTACTAACTTCTTTCGTTATAAAATTATTATAAATAAATGATAAGATGTAAGAAAACTCACCATGGTATCGTGAAGTAACGACCTAGTTATTACTAATTCACATACAGATCCGGTTTTATTTAAATTGTAAAACAAAATATCACAGAAATAATACGTCCACTGTTAACCGATAACAAGTTGAGACTACTATATAGATTGGTTATATCCGGTAGCCACCGGAGATGCAACGCGCATGCCCGGATGCAGCCTCCGCTGCAAATCAATAGTGGCGCAACAAGTAAAGACGAGGGAGGAGAGGTGTTAAAGGTGTGAAAAAAGGGTGAAATCCGTTAGGTGGAAGTACTTTACACTATTTTGATATATATTAAATTGAAATTAACATACCACCTCACAGCATCACATGAACTAGCGACTCATAAACACTTCATAAAGAAAAAAATTAAAACACAAATTGATGAACTGAAGGAAGACGTGCGCGTTGAACCAACTGTATGACGGAAATGTTGCATGGAATGATTATACCAGGAGCCCAGGAGATGCAACGCGCATGCCCGGATGCAGACTCCGATACAAATCAATAAAGGTGCGACGGAAAGGGTCGGGGTGAAGGCGACTAAGTAAGGCGCAATAGGAACGATATAAATATTTTATTGCGTAATCAAAATTTCAAAATATCAAAACAAAGAAGAAATAACAAATTTAAAACGAGCTTTCATTGTGTACTAACCTTCTTTCGTTATAAAATTAAATAAGTGATAAGATGTAAGAAAACTCACCATGGTATCGTGAAGTAACGACCTAGTTATTACTAATTTACATACAGACACGGTTTCAATTAAATTGTAAAACAAAATATCACAGAAATAATACGTCCACTGGTAACCGATAACAAGTTGAGACTACTATATAGATTGGTTATATCCGGTAGCCACCGGAGATGCAACGCGCATGCCCGGATGCAGACTCCGATACCAATCAATAAAGGTGCGACGGAAAGGGCGGGGTGAAGGCGACAAAGTAAGGCGCAGTAGGGACGATAGAAATATTTTATTGCGTAATCAAAATTTCAAAATATCAAAACAAAGAAGAAATAACAAATTTAAAACGAGCTTTCATTGTGTACTAACTTCATTCGTCATAAAATTATTATAAATAAATGATAAGATGTAAGAAAACTCACCATGGAACCGTGAAGTAACGACCTAGTTATTACTAATTCACATACAGATCCGGTTTCATTTAAATTGTAAAACAAAATATCACAGAAATAATACGTCCACTGTTAACCGATAACAAGTTGAGACTACTATATAGATTGGTTATATCCGGTAGCCACCGGAGATGCAACGCGCATGCCCGGATGCAGCCTCCGCTGCAAATCAATAGTGGCGCAACAAGTAAAGACGAGGGAGGAGAGGTGTTAAAGGTGTGAAAAAAGGGTGAAATCCGTTAGGTGGAAGTACTTTACACTATTTTGATATATATTAAATTGAAATTAACATACCACCTCACAGCATCACATGAACTAGCGACTCATAAACACTTCATAAAGAAAAAAATTAAAACACAAATTGATGAACTGAAGGAAGACGTGCGCGTTGAACCAACTGTATGACGGAAATGTTGCATGGAATGATTATACCCGGGAGCCCCTGGCATTGCAACGCGCATGCCCGGATGCAGACTCCGATACAAATCAATAAAGGTGCGACGGAAAGGGTGGGGGTGAAGGCGACTAAGTAAGGCGCAATAGGGACGATATAAATATTTTATTGCGTAATCAATATTTCAAAATATCGGAACAAATAATAAATTTAAGTATAGCAACTAACAAGTTATAGAGTCACGAAAAGATTTGAATATTAATAATTTGCAAACGAGCTTTAATTGCGTACTAACTTCATTCGTCATAAAGTTATTATAAATAAATGATAAGATAAAATAAAACTCACCATGGAACCGTGAAGTAACGACCTAGTTATTACTAATTTACATACAGACACGGTTTCAATTAAATTGTAAAACAAAACAATATCACTGAAATAATACGTTCACTGTTAACCGACAAAAAGTTGAGACTACTGTATAAATTGGTTAAATCCGGCAGCCCCGGGAGATGCAACGCGCATGCCAGAATGCAGCCTCCGCTGCAAATCAATAGTGGCGCTAAAAGTAAAGAGGAGGGAGGAGAGGTGTTAAAGGTGTGAAAAAAGGGTAAAATCCGTTAGGTGGAAGTACTTTACACTGTTTTGATATATATTAAATTGAAATTAACATACCACCTCACAGCATCACATGAACTAGCGACTCATAAACACTTCACAAAAAAAAAAAATTAAAACACAAATTGATGAAGTGAAGGAAGACGTGCGCGTCGAACCAACTGTATGACGGAACTGTTGCATGAAATGATTATATCCGGGAGCCCCGGGCAATGCAACGCGCATGCCCAGATGCAGCCTCCGATTCAAATCAATAAAGCTGCAACAGGTAGAACGAAAACAAAGGACAAATGAATCGAATGATAAAAATTATACTCACAGCTGTAATTGAGGAAAGAAGTAATAACCAATTTCTAAAGACTGAATTAAAAAATTAAAATGATATTAACAACGTAGAAACAAAACGTTCACCAACAACTGATTGTAATATGCGACTGATTTATAAAATGCTACATCTTGCGTAGCCCTTAGCGATGCAACGCGCATGCCCGGATGCAGACTCCGATACCAATCAATAAAGGTGCGGCGGAAAAGGCGGGGGTGACGGCGACAAAGTAAGGCGCAGCAGGGACGAAAGAAATATTTTATTGCGTAATCAAAACTTCAAAATATCAAAACAAAGAATAAATAATAAATTTAAAAACAAGCTTTCATTGTGTACTAACTTCTTTCGTTATAAAATTATTATAAATAAATGATAAGATAAAATAAAACTCACCATGGAACCGTGAAGTAACGACCAAGTTATTACTAATTTACACAGACCCGGTTTCAATTAAATTGTAAAACAAAACAATATCACAGAAATAATACGTTCACTGCTAACCGGTAACAAGTTGAGACTACTGTATAGGTTGGTTAAATCCGGGAGCACCGGGAGATGCAACGCGCATGCCCGGATGCAGCCTCTGCTACAAATCAATAGTGGCGCAACAAGTAAAAGGGCGGGACGAGGGAGGAGGCGTGTTAAAGGTATGAAAAAAGGGCGAAATCCGTTAGGTGGAAGTACTTTACACTATTTTGATATATATTTAATTGAAATTAACATACCCCTCACAGCATCACATGAACTAGCTACTCATAAACACTTCACAAAGAAAAAAATTAAAACACAAATTGATGAAGTAAAGGAAGACGTGCGCGTCGAACTAACTGTATGACGGAACTGTTGCATGGAATGATTACACCCGGGAGCCCCGGGTAATGCAACGCGCATGCCCAGATGCAGCCTCCGATTCTAATCAATAAAGGTGCAAAAGGCAGGGCGAGAACAAAGGACAAATAAATCGAATAATAAAAATTATACTCACAGCTGCAATTGAGCAAGTAAATAATAACCAATTTCTAAAGACTGAATTACTACTTACTCACCATGGAACCGTGAAGACCCGGTTTCAATTAAATTTTAAAACAAAACAATATCACAAAAATAATACGTTCACTGTTAACCGGTAACAAGTTGAGACTACTGTATAAGTTGGTTAAATCCGGGAGCCCCGGGAGATGCAACACGCATGCCCGGATGCAACCTCCGCTGCAAATCAATAGCGGCAATAAAGGGCGTAGTTAGAGGAAATATCTTTTTTTACAATTTTCTATTATTTTATAATGTTCTTAATAAATATTTATTTTAAATGGTATATACTTTCAAACAGTATCGAATGAGATAAGTTTATTTATAAACACTTATTATGTTTATTTATAAAACACTTTGATAGCGGTGAAGGAAAATGCGCGTGTCTATCTCTATCGTGATAATGTTGCCTAAAATGATTATATCCTGGAGCCCCGGGAGATGCAACGCACGTGCCCTAAGTGGGCTATCAGGACAAAAACGGCTAAGTAAGGCGCAGGTACACGTATCAATTATTATATAATCGCCGAATTTTCTAGAATATCAAATACACAGAAACTAATCTAACATCAATGTAGAGGCAAAAGGTAGAAAGACGTGATTAAAGAAATGGAAGTAAGTGTTAATGTTGCGAAAAAGATCTGTGTACCTGTTATAAATTGATCAATAATAATTTTTAAGATTTTTTTTTACATTTTTTGTTATACATGTTATGTAGATATCCCAGTCATATGCTTTAAAAAATTGTCTATGTTTTAAATCTAAAATATTAAAACCTATTTATTTACTTAATTTCATGTATTGTTAAAAATAATTTGTTAAATAAAATCTACACCGTAAATGTTTTAAATAGTAAACGTACCCACCATAGATAACGGCGAGAACGAGCAAATTAGTTATACACACTTCGCCATGAAAAATAAATAATAAGAGATATTTATGAAATGAGCAAATACGTGCGCAGTCAATGAACTACTTTTTGCGACTGTTGCATGATCCGATTATATCCGGAACCTCCTCGAAATGCAACGCGCATGTCGGGACGCAGCGTTCGGCGCAAATCAATAAAGGTGCAAAAGGTATGAGGAGTGCGAGGTATTAAAGGTGGCAATATAGGGCGCACTTCGCGAAATGGAAGTAGTTGTTAATATTACGAAATCGAGCGTATTACTACTTCATAAAAAATTTATTATTCTTCGACAAAAAACAAAGCTTATTTGAAGATGTGGAGATCTTTAGGGATGGCTTATTCCCAGCAGTGGATATCTATCGGCTGAAGATGATGTTTAGTTGTGTAATAATATTTTTCGTCATAAAGTTATTATAAATAAATGCTAAGATAATTATAGTCATACTGACATAGAACTGTGAAGCAACGATCTATTAGCAATTGACAGAAAGACCAGATTTTATTTCAACAGTAAAACAAAATAATATAACAGAAGTAATACGTTCACTATTAACCGATTACAAGTTGAGACTAATGCATAGGTTGGTTATATCCGAGAGCCCCGGTAGATGCAACGCGCATGCCCAGATGCAGCCTCCGATGCTAATCAATAAAGGCGCAACAAGTAAAGAGTGGGAGGGGTATTAAAGGTGTCACAGGACTAGGCTATTTTTTGTCACCTTTAACACCCCTCCCACCCTTTACTTGTTGCGCCATTATTGATTGGGAGTCAAGTCATAAACACTTCACTATTAAAAAAAATTAAAAGACATATTGATGAAGTGCAGGAATACGTGCGCGTCGAACCAACTGTATTATGGAACTGTTGCATGGAATGACTATACCCTGGAGCCCCGGGCAATGTAACGCGCGTGCCCGGATGCTGCCTCCGATTCTAATCAATAAAGGTGCAAAAGGCAGGGCGAGAACAAAGGACAAATAAATCGAATAATAAAAATTATACTTACAGCTGCAATTGAGCAAGTAAATATTAACCAATTTCTAAAGACTGAATTAAAAAATTTAAATGAAATTAGCAACGTAGAAACAAAACAATCACCACCAACTGATTGTTATATGCGACTGCTTTATAAAGTGCTACATCCTGCGTAGCCCTTAGCGATGCAACGCGCATGCCCGGATGCAGACTCCGATACAAATCAATAAAGGTGCGACGGAAAGGGCAGGGGTGAAGTGGACAACGTGAGTCGCAATAGGGCGATAGAAATATTTTATTGCGCAATCAATATTTCAAAATATCAGAACAAAGAACAAATAATTAAATTAACTATAGCAACTAACAAGTTATAGAGTCACGAAAAGATTAGAATATTAATAATTTGCAAACGAGCTTTCATTGTGTACTAACTTCATTCGTCATAAAATTATTATAAATAAATGATAAGATATAATAAAAATCACCATGGAACCGTGAAGTAACGACCTAGTTATTACTAATTTACACTGACCCGGTTTCAATTAAATTGTAAAACAAAACAATATCACAGAAATAATACGTTCACTGTTAACCGGTAACAAGTTGAGACTACTGTATAGGTTGGTTATATCCGAGAGCCCCGGTAGATGCAACGCATGCCCGGATGCAGCCTCCGCTACAAATCAATAGTGGCGCAACAAGTAAAAGGGCGGGACGAGGGAGGAGGCGTGTTAAAGGTATGAAAAAGGGCAGAAATCCGTTAGGTGGAAGTACTTTACACTATTTTGATATATATTTAATTGAAATTAACATACCCCTCACAGCATCACATGAACTAGCTACTCATAAACACTTCACAAAGAAAAAAATTAAAACACAAATTGATGAAGTAAAGGAAGACGTGCGCGTCGAACTAACTGTATGACGGAACTGTTGCATGGAATGATTATACCCGGGAGCCCCGGGCAATGCAACGCGCATGCCCAGATGCAGCCTCCGATTCTAATCAATAAAGCTGCAACTGGCAGGACGACGACAAAGGACAAATGAATCGAATGATAAAAATTATACTCACAGCTGCAATCGAGGAAGGAAGTAATAACTAATTTCTAACGACTGAATTAAAAAATCAAAATGAAATTAACAACGTAGAAACAAAACGTTCACCACCAACTGATTGTCATATGCAACTGATTTATAAAATGCTACATCCTGCGTAGCCCTTAGCGATGCAACGCGCATGCCCGGATGCAGACTCCGATACAAATCAATAAAGGTGCGACGGAAAGGGCAGGGGTGAAGTGGACAACGTGAGTCCCAATAGGGCGATAGAAATATTTTATTGCGCAATCAATATTTCAAAATATCAGAACAAGGAACAAATAATTAAATTAACTATAGCAACTAACAAGTTATAGAGTCACGAAAAGATTAGAATATTAATAATTTGCAAACGAGCTTTCATTGTGTACTAACTTCATTCGTCATAAAATTATTATAAATAAATGATAAGATATAATAAAAATCACCATGGAACCGTGAAGTAACGACCTAGTTATTACTAATTTACACTGACCCGGTTTCAATTAAATTGTAAAACAAAACAATATCACAGAAATAATACGTTCACTGTTAACCGGTAACAAGTTGAGACTACTGTATAGGTTGGTTAAATCCGGGAGCCCCGGGAGATGCAACGCGCATGCCCGGATGCAGCCTCCGCTACAAAAAATTAATAGTGGCGCAACAAGTAAAAGGGCGGGACGAGGGGGGAGGCGTGTTAAAGGTATGAAAAAAGGGCGAAATCCGTTAGGTGGAAGTACTTTACACTATTTTGATATATATTTAATTGAAATTAACATACCCCTCACAGCATCACATGAACTAGCTACTCATAAACACTTCACAAAGAAAAAAATTAAAACACAAATTGATGAAGTAAAGGAAGACGTGCGCGTCGAACTAACTGTATGACGGAACTGTTGCATGGAATGATTATACCCGGGAGCCCCGGGCAATGCAACGCGCATGCCCAGATGCAGCCTCCGATTCTAATCAATAAAGGTGCAAAAGGCAGGGCGAGAACAAAGGACAAATAAATCGAATAATAAAAATTATACTTACAGCTGCAATTGAGCAAGTAAATATTAACCAATTTCTAAAGACTGAATTAAAAAATTTAAATGAAATTAGCAACGTAGAAACAAAACAATCACCACCAACTGATTGTTATATGCGACTGCTTTATAAAGTGCTACATCCTGCGTAGCCCTTAGCGATGCAACGCGCATGCCCGGATGCAGACTCCGATACAAATCAATAAAGGTGCGACGGAAAGGGCAGGGGTGAAGTGGACAACGTGAGTCCCAATAGGGCGATAGAAATATTTTATTGCGCAATCAATATTTCAAAATATCAGAACAAGGAACAAATAATTAATTTAACTATAGCAACTAACAAGTTATAGAGTCACGAAAAGATTAGAATATTAATAATTTGCAAACGAGCTTTCATTGTGTACTAACTTCATTTGTCATAAAATTATTATAAATAAATGATAAGATATAATAAAACTCACCATGGAACCGTGAAGCAACGACCAAGTTATTACTAATTTACACAGACCCGGTTTCAATTAAATTGTAAAACAAAACAATATCACAGAAATAATACGTTTACTGTTAACCGGTAACAAGTTGAGACTACTGTATAGGTTGGTTAAATCCGGGAGCCTCGGGAGATGCAACGCGCATGCCCGGATGCAGCCTCCGCTACAAATCAATAGTGGCGCAACAAGTAAAAGGGCGGGACGAGGGAGGAGGCGTGTTAAAGGTATGAAAAAAGGGCGAAATCCGTTAGGTGGAAGTACTTTACACTATTTTGATATATATTTAATTGAAATTAACATACCCCTCACAGCATCACATGAACTAGCTACTCATAAACACTTCACAAAGAAAAAAATTTAAATGAAATTAGCAACGTAGAAACAAAACGTTCACCACCAACTGATTGTCATATGCGACTGATTTATAAAATGCTACATCCTGCGTAGCCCTTAGCGATGCAACGCGCATGCCCGGATGCAGCCTCCGATACAAATCAATAAAGGTGCGACGGAAAGGGCAGGGGTGAAGTGGACAACGTGAGTCGCAATAGGGACGATAGAAATATTTTATTGCTTAATCAATATTTCAAAATATCATAACAAAGAACAAATAATTAATTTAACTATAGCAACTAACAAGTTATAGAGTCACGAAAAGATTAGAATATTAATAATTTGCAAACGAGCTTTCATTGTGTACTAACTTCATTTGTCATAAAATTATTATAAATAAATGATAAGATATAATAAAACTCACCATGGAACCGTGAAGTAACGACCAAGTTATTACTAATTTACACAGACCCGGTTTCAATTAAATTGTAAAAACAAAACGTTCACCACCAACTGATTGTCGTATGCGACTGATTTATAAAATGCTACATCCTGCGTAGCCCTTAGCGATGCAACGCGCATGCCCGGATGCAGACTCCGATACAAATCAATAAAGGTGCGACGGAAAGCGCAGGGGTGAAGTGGACAACGTGAGTCGCAATAGGGACGATAGAAATATTTTATTGCTTAATCAATATTTCAAAATATCATAACAAAGAACAAATAATTAATTTAACTATAGCAACTAACAAGTTATAGAGTCACGAAAAGATTAGAATATTAATAATTTGCAAACGAGCTTTCATTGTGTACTAACTTCATTTGTCATAAAATTATTATAAATAAATGATAAGATATAATAAAACTCACCATGGAACCGTGAAGTAACGACCAAGTTATTACTAATTTACACAGACCCGGTTTCAATTAAATTGTAAAACAAAACAATATCACAGAAATAATACGTTTACTTTTAACCGGTAACAAGTTGAGACTACTATAGGTTGGTTAAATCCGGGAGCCCCGGGAGATGCAACGCGCATGCCCGGATGCAGCCTCCGCTACAAATCAATAGTGGCGCAACAAGTAAAAGGGCAGGACGAGGGAGGAGGCGTGTTAAAGGTATGAAAAAAGGGCGAAATCCGTTAGGTGGAAGTACTTTACACTATTTTGATATATATTTAATTGAAATTAACATACCCCTCACAGCATCACATGAACTAGCTACTCATAAACACGTCACAAAGAAAAAAATTAAAACACAAATTGATGAAGTAAAGGAAGACGTGCGCGTCGAACTACCTGTATGACGGAACTGTTGCATGGAATGATTATACCCGGGAGCCCCGGGCAATGTAACGCGCATGCCCGGATGTAGACTCCGATACAAATCAATAAAGGTGCGGCGGAAAGGGCAGGGGTGAAGTGGACAACGTGAGTCGCAATAGGGACGATAGAAATATTTTATTGCGTAATCAATATTTCAAAATATCAGAACAAATAATTAATTTAACTATAGCAACTAACAAGTTATAGAGTCACGAAAAGATTTGAATATTAATAATTTGCAAACGAGCTTTCATTGCGTACTAACTTCATTCGTCATAAAATTATTATAAATAAATGACAAGATATATGAAAACTTACCATGGAACCGTGAAGTAACGACCTAGTTATTACTAATTTACATACAGACCCGGTTTCAATTAAATTGTAAAACAAAACAATATCACGGAAATTATACGTTTATTGTTAGCCGGTAACAAGTTGAGACTACTGCCTAGGTTGGTTATATCCGAGAGCCCCGGTAGATGCAACGCGCATGCCCAGATGCAGCCTCCGATGCTAATCAATAATGGAGCAACAAGTAAATGGTGGGAGGGGTATTAAAGGTGAAAAAAAATAGCCTAGTCCGCTAGGTGGAAGTTCTTTACACTATTTTGAAATATACTTAATAAAAATTTAATTTAAACTAACATACCCCCTCACAGCATTACATGAACAAGCAAATCACAAACATAGTACAAGTAACAGAATGAACTAGTTACTTATAAACACTTCACTATAAAAAACAAAATAAAAAAAAAATGATGAAATAAAGAAAGCAGCGCTTCCAACCAGGTTTATTATTCGACCGTTGTACAGAATGAGACCTGACAGAATGACTCTGGAGCCCCGGGAGATGCAACGCGCATGCCCGGATGCAGTCTTCACTACAAATCAATAACGGTGCAACAAGTCAGGAAAAGAGAGGTGTTAATGGTGGCAAGAAAGGGCGTAATACACTAGATAAGAATGCATCACGTCTTTTTGAATTATACATAATAAATATTGAATTAAAATATAAGGACATGAATTGAATAACTGAGAGAAGACGTGAGCGTCGTACCGAATGAATCATTTATATTATGCTCTTGTTGCATGGACTAGTTATATGCGGGAACCCCGTGAGATGCAGTGCTCATGCCCGGATGTACCCTTCGATACAAAATCAATAAAGGTGTGAACGGAAATGGCTGGGGTGAAGGCGACAAAGTAAGACGCAGTAGAGACATTAGAAATTTTTTATTGTATAATCAATATTCTAAAATAGAACAAAGAGCAGATAATTAATTTAACTGTAGCAACTAACAAGTTATCGAGTCACGAAAAGTTTTGAAAATGAATAATTTGCAAACACTTAAATAAAACAATTGAAATGGAAATTGGAATTGGAAGGGAATGTAAATATAAATTATTTCGGTCTTAAACGAGGTAACAGTGATTTTATTTACACTTCAACATTAAGCTTCTTTTTTTTAAGATGTGGAGATCTTTGGGAAAGGTGGATCATATGTACAGCAGTGGGTGTCTATCGGATGACGATGACTATGGTTTCATTGTGTACTAACTTCTTTCGTCATCAAATTATTATAAATAAATGTTAAGATAATCAAAACCAAACTGTCATGGAACTGTGAAGCAACGAGCGATTACCAATGGACAGAAAGACCAGATTTTTTTTCAACAGAAAAACAAAATAATATCACAGAAATAATACGTTCACTATTAACCGATAACAAGTTGAGACTACTGCCTAGGTTGATTATATCCGAGAGCCCCGGGAGATGCAACGCGCATGCCCGGATGCAGCCTCCGCTGCTAATCAATAATGGCACAACAAGTAAAGGGTGGGAGGGGTGTTAAAGGTGACAAAAATAGCCTAATCCGCTGGGTGGAAGTACTTTACACTATTTTGAAATATACTTAATGAAAATTTAATTTAAACTAACATACCCCCTCACAGCATCACATGAACAAGCAAGTCATAAACACTTCACTATTAAAAAAAATTAAAAGACAAATTGATGAAGTGAAATAATACGTGCGCGTCGAACCAACTGTATTATGGAACTGTTGCATGGAATGACTATACCCTGGAGCCCCGGGCAATGTAACGCGCGTGCCCGGATGCTGCCTCCGATTCTAATCAATAAAGGTGCAAAAGGCAGGGCGAGAACAAAGGACAAATAAATCGAATAATAAAAATTATACTCACAGCTGCAATTGAGCAAGTAAATAATAACCAATTTTTAAAGACTGAATTAAAATTTTTTAATGAAATTAGCAACGTAGAAACAAAACGTTCACCACCAACTGATTGTAATATGCGACTGCTTTATAAAGTGCTACATCCTGCGTAGCCCTTAGCGATGCAACGCGCATGCCCGGATGCAGACTCCGATACAAATCAATAAAGGTGCGACGGAAAGGGCAGGGGTGAAGTGGACAAAGGAAGTCACAATAGGGACGATAGAAATATTTTATTGCGTAATCAATATTTCAAAATATCAGAACAAAAAACAAATAATTAATTTAACTATAGCAACTAACAAGTTATAGAGTCACGAAAAGATTAAAATATTAATAATTTGCAAACGAACTTTCATTGTGTACTAACTTCATTCGTCATAAAATTATTATAAATAAATGATAAGATATAATAAAAATCACCATGGAATCGTGAAGTAACGACCTAGTTATTACTAATTTACATACAGACCCGGTTTCAATTAAATTGTAAAACGAAACAATATCACAGAAATAATACGTTCACTGCTAACCGGTAACAAGTTGAGACTACTGTATAGGTTGATTAAATCCGGGAGCCCCGGAGATGCAACGCGCATGCCCGGATGCAGCCTCCGCTACAAATCAATAGTGGCGCAACAAGTAAAGGGGCGAGAGGAGGGAGGAGGCGTGTTAAAGGCATGAAAAAAGGGCGAAATCCGTTAGGTGGAAGTACTTTACACTATTTTGATATATATTTAATTGAAATTAACATACCCCTCACAGCATCACATGAACTAGCTACTCATAAACACTTCACAAAGAAAAAAATTAAAACACAAATTGATGAAGTAAAGGAAGACGTGCGCGTCGAACTAACTGTATGACGGAACTGTTGCATGGAATGATTATACCCGGGAGCCCTGGAGATGCAACGCGCATGCCCGGATGCAGACTCCGATACAAATCAATAAAGGTGCGACGGAAAGGGCAGGGGTGAAGTGGACAAAGTGAGTCGCAATAGGGACGATAGAAATATTTTATTGCGTAATCAATATTTCAAAATATCAGAACAAAGAACAAATAATTAATTTAACTATAGCAACTAACAAGTTATAGAGTCACGAAAAGATTAGAATATTAATAATTTGCAAACGAGCTTTCATTGTGTACTAACTTCATTCGTCATAAAATTATTATAAATAAATGATAAGATATAATAAAAATCACCATGGAACCGTGAAGTAACGACATAGTTATTACTAATTTACATACAGACCCGGTTTCAATTAAATTGTAAAACGAAACAATATCACAGAAATAATACGTTCACTGCTAACCGGTAACAAGTTGAGACTACTGTATAGGTTGGTTAAATCCGGGAGCCCCGAGAGATGCAACGCGCATGCCCGGATGCAGCCTCCGCTACAAATCAATAGTGGCGCAACAAGTAAAGGGGCGAGAGGAGGGAGGAGGCGTGTTAAAGGCATGAAAAAAGAGCGAAATCCGTTAGGTGGAAGTACTTTACACTATTTTGATATATGTTTAATTGAAATTAACATTCCCCTCACAGCATCTAATGAACTAGCTACTCATAAACACTTCACAAAGAAAAAAAATTAAAACACAAATTAATGAAGTAAAGGAAGACGTGCGCGTCGAACTAACTGTATGACGGAACTGTTGCATGGAATGATTATACCCGGGAGCCCCGGGTAATGCAACGCGCATGCCCAGATGCAGCCTCCGATTCTAATCAATAAAGCTGCAACTGGCAGGACGAAGACAAAGGACAAATGAATCGAATGATAAAAATTATACTCACAGCTGCAATCGAGGAAGGAAGTAATAACTAATTTCTAACGACTGAATTAAAAAATTAAAATGAAATTAACAACGTAGAAACAAAACGTTCACCACCAACTGATTGTCATATGCGACTGATTTATAAAATGCTACATCCTGCGTAGCCCTTAGCGATGCAACGCGCATGCCTGGATGCAGACTCCGATACAAATCAATAAAGGTGCGACGGAAAGGGCAGGGGTGAAGTGGACAAAGTGAGTCGCAATAGGGACGATAGAAATATTTTATTGCGTAATCAATATTTCAAAATATCAGAACAAAGAACAAATAATTAATTAACTATAGCAACTAACAAGTTATAGAGTCACGAAAAGATTAAAATATTAATAATTTGCAAACGAACTTTCATTGTGTACTAACTTCATTCGTCATAAAATTATTAAAAATAAATGATAAGATATAATAAAAATCACCATGGAACCGTGAAGTAACGACCTAGTTATTACTAATTTAAACAGACCCGGTTTCAATTAAATTGTAAAACAAAATAATATCACAGAAATAATACGTTCACTGTTAACCGGTAACAAGTTGAGACTACTGTATAGGTTGGTTAAATTTGGGAGCCACGGAAGATGCAACGCGCATGCCCGGATGTATCCTCCGCTACAAATCAATAGTGGCGCAACAAGTAAAGAGGCGGGAGGAGGGAGGAGGCGTGTTAAAGGTATGAAAAAAGGGCGAAATCCGATAGGTGGAAGTACTTTACACTATTTTGATATATATTTAATTGAAATTAACATAGCCCCTCACAGCATCGCGTGAACTAGCAACTCATAAACACTTCACAAAGAAAAAAATTTAAACACCGATTCTACTCCCACCAAATCCGATTCTAATCAATAAACCTGCAACAGGCAGGACGAAGACAAAGGACTAATGAATTGAATGATAAAAATTATACTCACAGCTGCAATTGAGGAAGGAAGTAATAACCAATTTCTAAATACTGAATCAAAAAATTAAAATGAAATTAACAACGTAGAAACAAAACGTTCACCACCAACTGATTGTAATATGCAACTGTTTTATAAAGTGCTACATCCTACGTAGCCCTTAGCGATGCAACGCGCATGCCCGGATGCAGACTCCGATACAAATCAATAAAGGTGCGACGGAAAGGGCAGGGGTGAAGGCGACAAAGTAAGTCGCAATAGGGGCGATAGAAATATTTTATTGCGTAATCAATATTTCAAAATCTATAGTTAAATTTATTATTTGTTCTTCGTTCTGATAACTAACAAGTTATAGAGTCACGAAAAGATTAGAATATTAATAATTTGCAAACGAGCTTTCATTGTGTACTAACTTCATTTGTCATAAAATTATTATAAATAAATGCTAAGATATAATAAAACTCACCACGGAACCGTGAAGTAACGACCTTGTTATTACTAATTTACATACAGACCCGGTTTCAATTAAATTGTAAAACAAAACAATATCACAGAAATAATACGTTCACTGTTAACCTGTAACAAGTTGAGACTACTGTATAGGTTGGTTAAATCCGGGAGCCCCGGGAGATGCAACGCGCATGCTCGGATGCATCCTCCACTGCAAATCAATAGCGGCAATAAAGGGCGTAGTTAGAGGAAATATCTTTTTGTACTATTCTTTTTTTACAATTTTCTATTCTTTTATAATGTTCTTAATAAATATTTATTTTAAATAGTATATACTTTCAAACAGTATCGAATGAGATAAGTTTATTTATAAGCACTTATTATGTTTATTTATAAAACACTTTGATAGTGGTGAAGGAAAATGCGCGTGTCTAACTCTATCGTGATAATATTGCATGGAATGATTATATCCCGGAGCCCCGGGAGATGCAACGCACGTGCCCGGATGCGGCCTCCGGTGCATAATAATAGCGACACAACAAGTGGGCTATCAGGACAAAAACGGCTAAATAAGGCGCAGGTACACGTATCAATTATTATTTAATCGCCGAATTTTCTAGAATATCAAATACACTGAAACTAATATAACATCAATGTAGAGGCAAAAGGTAGAAAGATGTGATTAAAGAAATGGAAGTAAGTGTTAATGTTGCGAAAAAGATCTGTGTAACTGTTATAAATTGATCAATAATACTTTTTAATATTTTTTTTTACATTTTTTGTCATACATGTTATGTAGATATCCCAGTCATATGCTATGAAAAATTGTCTATGTTTTAAATCTAAAATATTAAAACCTATTTATTTACTTAATTTCATGTAATGTTAAAAATATTTTGTAAAATAAAAACTACACCGTAAATGTTTTAAATAGTAAACGTACCCACCATAGACAAAGGCGAGAACTATCAGATTAGTTATACACACTTACTTTTTACTTCACCATGAAAAATAAATAATAAGAGATATTTATGAAATGAGCAAATACGTGCGCAGTCAATGAACTACATTTTGCGACTGTACCATGATTCGATTATATCCGGAACCTCCTCGAAATGCAACGCGCATGTCGGGACGCAGCGTTCGGCGCAAATCAATAAAGGTGCAAAAGGTATGGGGAGTGCGAGGTATTAAAGGTGGCAGTATAGGGCGACCTTCGCGAAATGGAAGTACTTGTTAATATTACGAAATCGCGCGTATTACTACTTCATAAAAATTTATTATTCTTCGACAAAAAACAAATCTTTTTTTGAAGATGTGGAGATCTTTAGGGATGGCTTATTCCTAGCAGTGGATATCTATCGGCTGAAGATGATTAAGGTTTAAATGTGCATTAATATTTTTCGTCCTAAAGTTATTATAAATAAATGCTAAGATAATTATAACCAAACTGACATAGAACTGTGAAGCAACGATCTATTAGCAATTGACAGAAAGACCAGATTTTATTTCAACAGTAAAACAAAATAATATATAGAAATAATATGTTCACTGTTAACCGATAAAAAGTTGAGACTACTGTATAGGTTGGTTATATCTGGGAGCCCCGGGAGATGCAACGCGCATGCCCAAATGCAGCCTCCGCTGCAAATCAATAGTGGCGCAACAAGTAAAGAGGAGGGAGGAGGGGTGCTAAAGGTGTGAAAAAAGGGCGAAATCCGTTAGGTGGAAGTACTTTACACTATTTTGATATATATTAAATTCAAATTAACATACCCCCAAACAGCATCACATGAACTAGCTACTAGTAAACACTTCACTAAGAAAAAAATAAAATACAAATTGATGAAGTGAAGGAAGACGTGCGTGTCGAACCAACTGTATTACGGAACTGTTGCATGGAATGATTACACCCGGGACCCCGGGCAATGCAACGCGCATGCCCAGATGCAGCCTCCGATTCTAATCAATAAAGTTGTAACAGGCAGGACGAAGACAAAGGACAAATGAATCGAATGATAAAAATTATACTCACAGCTGCAATTGAGGAAGGAAGTAATAACCAATTTCGAACGACTGAATTAAAAAATTAAAATGAAATTAACAACGTAGAAACAAAACGTTCACCATCAACTGATTTTATTATGCGATTGCTTTATCAAGTGCTACACCCTGCGCAGCCCTTAGCGATGCAATGCGCATGCTCGTATGCAGACTCCGATACAAATCAATAAAGGTGCGACGGAAAGGGTGGAGGTGAAGGCGACAAAGAAAGACGCAGTAATATTTTATTGCGTAATCAATATTTCAAAATATCAGAATAAATAATAAATTTAACTATAGCAACTAACAAGTTATAGAGTCACGAAAAGATTTGAATATTAATAATTTGCAAACGATCTTTCATTGTGTACTAACTTCATTCGTCATAAAATTATTATAAATAAATGATAAGATATAATAAAACTCACCATGGAACCGTGAAGTAACGACCTAGTTATTACTAATTTACATACAGACTAGGTTTAAATTAAATTGTAAAACAAAACAATATCACAGAAATAATACGTTCACTGTTAACCGATAACAAGTTGAGACTACTGTATAAATTGGTTAAATCCGGGAGCCCCGGGAGATGCAACGCGCATGCCCGGATGCAGCCTCCGCTGCAAATCAATAGTGGCGCAACAAGTAAAGAGGAGGGAGGAGGGAGGAGGCGTATTAAAGGTATGAAAAAAGGGTGAAATCCGTTAGGTGGAAGTATTTTACACTATTTTGATATATATTTAATTGAAATTAATATACATAGACAAAGGAGCCAATGTATGACGCAGATATAATGATAAATTATTGTGTGATCACTAAATTTTCTGGAATAGCAAATGGGCAGATACTACTCAGTATTAGCAGGTATAACAGGAAGTGAAGGAGATAAGAGTGGTAACACAGGGCGTAGACCTCAAAGTTTAATTAAGTATTACTATTATGCAATTGTCAATTTCTATGCAACTGTTGACAAGAGTTACATTAATCAACATTCCATTCTAGGATATTTTAGAAATATTTCTTGTAATAGAAGTTAAAGCGGCAGAATAGATTTCTCTTTAATATGTAAATCTACATCGTGAAAATCTAGAAAATTAAACATACCTCCACATAAGCAGCGGAACGATGTAAAACTTATATACACTACAAAAAGAGAAAAATAATGAAAAGTACTAATTATATAATATTACGCAACTGCTGCATCAATTTGTTATATCTAGATTGCCCTGGAGATGCAACGCGCATGCCCGTATGTAGCTTCTGGTGCAAACCAATAGCGGTACGACAGATGGGGCGTGGGGGTCAGATAAGGATAACAATACAAGGCGTAATTCAAAAGGTGGAAATACTTTACATATTTATAATGTACGTAATAAATATTTGATGTAAACTAACATACCCCGAGACAGCACCGAATGAACTAGTTACTCATAAATACTTCACGAGGAAAATAAAAAAAAAATATTTATGAAATAAAGAAAGACACTCGTCCAACCAACTATATTATGCAAAAGTTGTACGGAATGAGACCTGACCGAATGGGACAAGGGTAGGGATATACATAAAGAACATCTAATAAGATGGCTATGGGTAACTACTCCGTAATCATTAAATTAACAAATTTATCATTATTCCAAACATAATAAAATTAAACATCAACATTCCACATTAGTTGACCTTTCGTTGGAATAAATCTTTATTTATTGTATCCAAGTCAAAAATCTTTTATTAATTTGTATCGGATGATAAAACTATACTCACAGCTACAATTGGGGAAGGAAGTAATAACCAATATGTAAAGATTGAATTAAATTTTTTTAAATAAAATTAACTATGTAGAAAAAAAACGTCCACCACCAACTGACTGTATTATGCGAATGCGTTATGAAGTGCTACACCCTGCGCAGCCCTTAGTGATGCAACGTGCATGCCCCGATGCAGACTCCGATACGAATCAATAAAGGTGGGACGTAAATGGCGGGGGTGAAGGCGACAAAGTAAGGCGCAGTAGGGACGATAGAAATATTTTATTGCGTAATCAATATTTCAAAATATCAAAACAAAGAACAAATAATAAATTTAACTCTAGCAACTAACAAGTTATAGAGTCACGAAATGATTTGAATATTATTAATTTGCAAACGAGCTTCCATTGTGTACTAACTTCTTTCGTTATAAAATTATTATAAATAAATGAGAAGATATAATAAAACTCACCATGGAACCGTGAAGTAACTACCTAGTTATTACTAATTTACACAGACCCGGTTTCAATTAAATTGTAAAACAAAACAATATCACAGAAATAATACGTTCACTGTTAACCGGTAACAAGTTGAGACTACTGTATAGGTTGGTTAAATTTGGGAGCCACGGGAGATGCAACGCGCATGCCCGGATGTATCCTCCGCTACAAATCAATAGTGGCGCAACAAGTAAAGGGGCGGGAGGAGGGAGGAAGCGTGTTAAAGGTATGAAAAAAGGGCGAAATCCGTTAGGTGGAAGTACTTTACACTATTTTGATATATATTTAATTGAAATTAACATACCCCTCACAGCATCACATGAACTAGCTACTCATAAACACTTCACAAAGAAAAAAATTAAAACACAAATTGATGAAGTAAAGGAAGACGTGCGTGTCAAACCAACTGTATTACGGAACTGTTGCATGGAATGATTATACCCGGGAGCCCCAGACAAAGCAACGCGCATGCCCAGATGCTGCCTCCGATTCTAATCAATAAAGCTGCAACAGGCAGGTCGGGGACAAAGGCGCCAATATATGACGCAGATAGAATGAAAAATTCTTGTGTAATTAAAGAATTTTCTAGAATGTCAGATGCGTAAATACTATTTAGTATAATATATGTAAGTATTATAGGAAAGAAAGACTAATTCGCGAAGTAGGGGTTAATATTATGGAATAATTATTTTCTGCGTAATTGTTGTAAATTAATCAATAATCCTTTCTATATTTTTGAAACATGTCTTGTAATAAAAGATAAAGCTGATAAATAGATTTCCCTATTATGTATATACAACTACATCGTAAATATTTAGGAAATTGAACATACCCACATAAACAGCGGCAGAATGTGAAGACTTATAAACACTAAAACTGATAATGAAGTGAAGATTGACGTGCGAGGCGAACCAACTATATTATGCGACTGTTGCATAGAATGGTTATACCCTAGGAGAACCGGGAGATGTAACGCGCATGATCGGATGCAGCCTCCGCTGCAAATCGATACCGACCCAACTAGTGGGGGGCCGAATGAGTATGCTAATACAAGGTGTATTTTATAAGTTAGAACTACTTTAAATTATTTTAAAATACACGTAATAATTTTGTTATGAATATTAACCAACTCCGAAACAATATTACTTGAAACGAATTCCTCGTATACACTTCGTTATGAAAAAAAATAATTAAATTGATGAAGTAAAAAAAGACGTGTTTGTCGAACCAACTATATTATGCGACTGTAGCACGGGATATGCAACGCGCATGCCTGGATGCAGCCTCTAATTCTAATCAATAAAGGTGCCACACGCAAGGCCAGGGCACAGATGCCACTAGATGGCGCAGTTAGATCGATAACTTATTATATATTCACGCGATTTTCTAGAATATCGAGAACGTAAAGACTATAATAACATATCAATATAGGTTCAATGGGTAGGGCGCAATTTAAAGGCGGAAATATAGGGCGTAATTAAATAAATGGAAGCAAGTGTTAGTATTGCGTAATCGTTAATACCAAGCTTTAACAAGGTAAGGCGCAGTAAGAATAAAGAATTATTACATAATCATGGATATTGTAGAAGATCAGAAGAGCAAGTACTAATATAGCATATCCATATAGGTGCGAAAGGGAAGGTGGGAGTGAAAGTAAGTGTTGATATTGCGCAATCCTAAATGTCTGCGGAGTTGTTATAAGTAAATCAAAGTTCATTTTCATGATTTTTCTATAACATTACTTGCTATAAGAATTAAAGCTGCTACTTAGATGTTTCAATTATATATTACAAAAAAAGCTACATAATATATATTTTAATAATAAGACATACCCTCATTAATAGCGACGGGATGTAACGAGTTACTTATAAATACTACATCAAGAAAAATATATGAGAGGGTGTGTTAATGAAGTGAAGAACGACGTACGCGGCGAACCAATTGCGTTATGCGACTGATGCATGGACTGGTTATATCCGAGAGCGTCGAGAGATACAACGCGCATGCCCGGATGCAGCCTCCGGTACAGATCAATAACGACGCTACAAGGTGAGGGGTGTTAAAGTGGCAATACAGGGTGTAGTTTGTTAGGTAGACCTACTTATTAATATTGCGCAATCGCGCTTATACTACCAATAAAAGATGAGTATTTCCTGACTTAAATCACAGTACATAGCTAAATTATCAATATTCGTTTTTAAGATTTATCTAGAACATTTGACTTAAAATGAATTAAAGTAACGTAGATGGTTTTCTGAAATAGGATAGACAATATTTTAAAAAGTAGTAAATAAGTATATATACAGGACTTGATGAAAGAATTATATTATGTGACTTATATGTGGAATAATATCCTGGAGACCCAGGAGATACAACGCGCATGTCTGGATGCAGCCTTCGGTGCAAATCAATAACGTCGAAACAGGCATGGAAGGAGGGGGTTATGAGTACAATAACAATACAGGGCGTGGTTCGCTAGATGGAACTACTTGTCAATATTGCGCAATCGCGCTTATTATGGAAAAAAAAGTGTCTAAAACGATAGTTCCATGACCATGAAGTTCTTTAATTCGTTCGTTTTGCTGAAAAATATATAAACGCTTTGGTCCACTTAAAAGGCCGTGCAATTTTAAATAATGTTTGTGGATGTCAGAGTGATATAAAAGAAAAATGAGGTGAGATATTGTTCGGTAAATTAAAAGTGATTTAAAGATTTGATGCCGACTTTATCTAATTTTAACAACACATAATTCTCTATATAATAAATAGAGCAGCAGGGTGTGATTATTTAGTGCTAACAAGAAGAATATATTGATTTATGAGAAAATAAATAAAGTATTGATATAATTCTATATACAAGAAAAAAAAAGAAAATTTAATAAAATAAAGGAAGACGCGTGTAAATTCAACAATATTATACGACTATTGCATGGACTGATTATATCCTGTAGGTCCAGGAGATGCAACGCGCATGCCCTGATGCAGCCTCCTATTTTAATCAATAATGGTGCAACAAACATGGCAGAGGTACGCATTTAGAATGACATATTATTGTGTAATCACCGTATTTTCTAGAATATCAAAAACGCAGAAACTAATATATCAACGTAGGTGCAAAATGTAGGGCTGGATGTAAAGGCGGAAATAAAGGGAGTGATTAAAGAAATTGAAGAAAGGCTTAACATAGTCTAATTATTAATATGAACTGTTGTAAATTAATCAACATTAATTTTTATAAATTATCTGAATAATTTGTTACCGTACAAATTAAAGCCTTTAAATAGATTTCCCTCTCATCTATTACTAAGATTTTATTTGTGTTTTAAATGTACACAGTAATTATTTAAAAAACTACCACAAACATCTACATAGGTAGCGGCACAAAGTCGTAAGTTACTTATAGACACTTCACTATAAAATATACATACATACATATATATCACGCCTCGTTCCCAGTGTGGTAGGCAGAGACTACCTCTCTCCACCTGCTACGATCCTGGCACACCTCTCTCGCTTCCTCCACTTAAAGGATTGCTTATTATATATATTAATAAAATATAAGTTGATGAAATAAGCAAATACGTGTGCGGTGCATCGGTTACATGATGCGACTGCTACATCGACTGATTATACCCTGGAGGCCCGGGAGAAGTAACGCGCATGCCCGGATGCAGCTTCCGGTTAGTGTAAATCAATAAAGTTGCAGCCGGGAGGAGAGAGTAAGGAGAGAGGGTTAAGCGAGCAATAATAGGTATAGTTCTCAAGATGAACTTACTTTTCAATATTGTGAAATAAGTTTTTTAATTTTTTGAAACAAATTATTAAAATTTATTACATAACCTGTTAATGTGTATATTAAATATTTAAAACATAGTAAAAATTAAAAAGTATATATATGCGTGGCGAACCAACTACACTGAATATTGCGACGGAGTATAACCGGCAGTCCCGAGAGATGTAACGCGTATCCCTGGATGCTGCATCCAGTACAATTCAATTAAGTTGCACCTGAAGGGGAGGAGGGAGATACGGATGGCCATTAAACGTCATAGTTCATAAGAAAGAACATTAAAATACACATAGTTAATATAAATTAATTAATATACTTTCAAACAGAACTGAATGGAACAAGTTATTTAAAACATTGCACTGTGAAAAAAAAAAATGAGAATATAAGTTGACTAAAGCGACGAACCATGCACATTAAAGGACTATTGTATGGAAGAAGCTATACCCTGGAACCGTGGGAGATTCAATGCGCATCTTCGATTGCAGCCTCTGATGCAAATCAATAAAAGTGCAACAGGTAGAGCGAGGACAAATATTTTTTTTGTTCTGGGTTCGAATGAAGAATTATTACATATTCATGGGTTTTGTAGAATATGAGCGCAAGTATTAATATAACATATCTATGTAGGTGCATAAAAGGAGAGCGGGGAGTAATGGTGGAAATACAGAGCGTGATTAATGAAATGGTAATAAATGTTAATATAGCGTAATAAGAAAATTTAATATTTCCTTAATTTCTTGCTTATGTATTGTTAAAAATATTTTCGTAATTTAAATCTAGATCGTAAATGTTTTAAAAACTAAACGTACCCACATAAACAGCGGCGAGAACTAGCAAGTTACTTATAGATACTTCATTATAAAAAATAAATAATAAGACACGTTGAGGAAATAAGCAAATACGTGCGCGGTTAATCAATTACATTATGCGACTGTTGCATGATCCGATTATATCCGGGACCCCCGAGACAGGCAACGCGCATGTCCGGAGGCTGCGTTTGGCGCAAATCGATAAAGGCAGAACAGGTATGAGGGAGAGGGTGGTTTTAAAGGTGGCAATATACGGCGTAGCTCGCGAGGTGGAATTACTTGTTAATATTACGCAATCGCGCTTACAATTAAAATAAAGGATTAATTTTATTGTCACAATATATTGAAAGATATTACTCTATCTTAGAATATACGTAGTAAATATAAATACGTATATAAACATTACTGGAATGTAAATTAAGTTTACTATGTAAAAATAAATATAAATTGATAAAGTAAAGAAATGAAATGTTTCCGCAACGGATCAATTTACTTTATGCGACTGTTGCATGGATCGGTTATACCCTAAAGCCCCGGGAGATTCAATTCGCATACCCGGATGTAGCCTCTGATTCAAATCAATAAAATTATAACTAATTGGACAAAGGATAAAGACGCTAATGTATAACACAGTTAGAATAATAAATCATTGCATAATAAAAGAAATTTCTTGCATACTAATGCTAACAAAGCGTTGTTTTTAAGATAAAACTGAGTGTTAAAGTTGTTATAACAGAAATTAATGATAAGTTTTTTTTTTTCGTAAAGTATTAATTTTTTTTCCAGTTTCCAAATTGATATGGTAAACTTAAATAAATTAACGTACACACAAAATCAATAGCAGTATATTATTCACATCCGAATATTTATTTCTATAATACATGCATAAGGTATGCAACTGATGGATATCTAGAGCTGAAACGATGCAACGCGCATGTGCAGATGCAGCCTCCGTTATAAATCAATAAATCTGTAAAAGGCATGGCAATGGAGGAGAATAGGGACTAAAAGGGGTGGCAAATTAGGAACTGGAAGGGCGCAATGAAATTAATGAGCAGATTATATTGAGCTATCACAAAATTATCATTAGCTACGTAAAATTTCAAATAGTACCTAATTTTTTAAGGGTACATATTTAAAATATTGATCGAACGTATAAAAAAAAGTTGTGTTGAAATTAGCAATAACAAACTAGAAGTCACTAAAAATACTTTAACATGTAAATATGAAATTAATTAAGTAAGTAGCTCGCTGGTCTAATGGTTAGAGCGTGTGGCTTTCATTCCGAAGGTCGCGGGTCCGAATCTCGGCATGTACCGATGACTTAATATTTAAGTTATGTACATTTGTGAACTTTAGTTACAACAGCGAGATACAAAAACGGTGAAGGAAAACATCGTGAGGAAACGCGCACACTGATGTCATCTTTGTGTGTGTGTGTGTGGTGGTCCCAATAAAGTGGCAACAGGCTCGCCCCCTGTTACATTGGACCTAATCTGACCACATCTGGCGAAACGTGGGTGGTTTATTTACCTCTGCCTACCCCTACTGGGAAAAAGGCGTGACTATATAAAAAAAATGAAATTAATAAAAATGTATCGATGAACTGATTTCATTACATTTTAAGACTGTTGCATCGATTGGTTATGTCTTAGAGTCCCAGGATATTCAACGCGCATGCCTGGAAGCTGCTTCCGGTACAAATCAATGAAAGTGCAACAAGAAGGGGAGGGAAACAAGGAAGGCAATACAAGGCTTAACATCTTTTTTAAATATACTTAACAAATATTTAATTAAATTAACATACCCTAAAACAGCACCGAATGAAACAAGTTACTCACAAACACTTCACTATGAAATAGTAATTAAAAAAATAAGTTAATTAAAAGAAAGACGTGCGGATTGAACGATTCATATTATACGAATGTTGCATGGAATGATTATATCCAGGAGTTCCGGCAGAATCAACGCGCATGCCCGGGTTCAGCCCCCGAAGCAAATCAATACACGCGCGATGGGTTGGGGGTAAAGAGTAATTACAGAGCCTGGCTCACAAAGTAGAGCTACTTTTTTATGTAGCGAAATTGATGATCTCTTGAAATATTGATAATTAACGGGATCTAATTTTAAAGATATTTAATACACTTCTTTAAAAATCATATAAAACCGAAAAATTAAAAAAAGGAACATAGCAACAAAACCTGAAGCAATAGGTAACGATGAAGCCGTATATAATACTTCTAACAAAGACTCACACACTATGATTACGTAATAAAAACAATAAAAATAAACGAAAAAGGTGTGTATCTAGTTAGCTTGTCTAGACTACTGCATAGACTACCACCATACATTCTATGGCCAAGGGAGATGCAACGCGCATGTCCAGATGCAACCTTCGACATAAATCAATAAAGGGTAGGGGCGGCGATACTGGATGTAGTTAGGACGAGATAAGTGACAGGTTTATGGCAGATATATTAAGTGTAATTAACGTGGGATTGAGTAGCAGAGAAAATATTACGTGATTTGAGAAGTTCAGGGTTAAGGCGGCAGTAGATAAAGGGTTCTGGATTTAATAATTTTTGATGAAATTCTAATTAAATGCGCAGCAGGAAAGCCATGAGATGAAAATTACTATAATATATGTTTAGATGAAAAACATCCTTAGTAAACCAATTACATTACGCGACTGTAACCTTGAGCCTCAGAAGATCCAACGCGCATGCCCGGAGGCAGCTTCCCGTGTAAATCAATAAAAGTGCTACAAATAGGCCGAGAGTAATTGCGCAGTTAAGTTAATTAGTGTTGCGCAATTACAGAATTTCCTAAACTATCAAAATCCAATTAATTGTCAAATATATAGTGTAACTATGGAAAATATTATAAAATCATACCGAAAGTTTTGGTATTTATAATATATTTAAATCCATAGTACCGAATTTAAACAAAGAAATTTGATAAGGATATAATTTTTTTTTTATATATGAAGTTATATATTTATAACAATGTCTAATCATCATTGTCATGAAATAACTAAACAACTGTATAATATAGTACATAATATCATAAATATTATTACTAACATTTATGATATTATGTATGAATAACAAAGGTTTTAGGTAAAAATAAACTAACTATACTTACATCGGATATATAAACAGCGACACGCATTAATAAATTCACTAATTGTTGTATTAAAAGTATAAGAAAGTAATGACTTAGAAGTAAGACGTTGTCGGTCGATCTATGACTTATTGTAACTACTGCATAGAGGCGCTACATCCGGCGGCCCCGGGAGATGGGTCGCGCATGTGCAGATGCAGCCTCCCGCACGGATCGATACAGCAACAGATTGGGGGCGAGGGTGGGGGGAGTGGACGCACTAAAGGTGAGGGGTTGGGAACGTAGTTATAATTACGCAATCCTATAATCTTATAGGAAATGATAAAAAACAGAATACTTATAGACAAAATGATAAAAATCTTAATAAATTAAGCATACATGGAAATTTTACTACTTTCTAATTCTTCTTCTAGATTTTTTTTAAAAGAAAGCAACTAGATTAGCGGATCGTTAACCTGGTGGTGAGTGATACACCCGCTCATAACAACAAGGCGCTGGTTAGGATGGTATATTCTGCACCACATCGGGCTTGACGCTTTGAGGCATAAGATGTTAGTTACCCCAGTAATTATACTATCTACAGCGCCCTTTAAACAGGAATACAATAATATTTGCACATTACTGTTTGTCGGGTGCACTAGGCGATGCGGTGTCACCTACCAAGACAGTCTCCGGCAACAGTGACCTACCACTAATAACAAAAGATTTTTCTAACAATTCTATATTTCTCATCGCTTCGTACTATAAAAAAAAATATAAGTAAATGTTATTTTTCTTTGACTATCTCAGTGAATTTTGAAGTTTTTATGAAATGGAAGCGGTTTCGTAAAATTCGTAGAAGTATTTTTTTATAGCAAAAATTGGTGATTGATTGAAATCTTTTTTCACCATCATTCCAGATTTCGAATTCATATTAATGAAATAATTAGCCATGTGGATAAAAACTTGCTAAAGTCTATATAATTTAATCAAGTACTATCAATGAATAGAGAAGTAGAAGAATCAAAGAAAGGGGAGAAAGCAAAAAAATATTCTATCGAAGACATGCAACAAATATATTGAACTCTTAAGGTATCAACTGCCGCATTGCCTAACAATAGCGAGCCCCGAGCATGGCGCATGTCTGCATAAAGCCTCCATCGATCAATAAACACAGGAGAGGGGTTAAAGTAAGCGGAGGTTGGAAAGGGTAGGGCTAAAAGCGCATGTGTAACAGAAGTAATATTGCGTAATGTTACTTCCACATAAAGTACTCAATTGCGGCAATGATAAAAATTTATATCATGTGATTCATATAAGATACATAATAATAAAGTTATACGTTAGTTATATTAAAATGGTTGTATTTTTTTTAATGATTAATAATGATAAACATCTCTTTCTGAATAAAAAGCTTCTGCTGTATAATCTATGAAGTTTTAAGAATAAAGTATTATAAAGTAATGGTGTGTTAATCATTGATGTATTGTGACTACAATATTAGGTGCCTATATAGAAATGTCAGGAGATGCAAACCGCGTGTCAAGATGGAGCCTCCAATCAATAAAGTATCAAGTGGGATGAGGGCCGAAGGAGGAGATTTGGTGCTCAGTTTAAGAGTCCTTTTATTATTTTATATGAATTTTTCTATATTACTGATACAGGACTGTTACGTCTTTTATTTATTTCAAGAACGAATTTAGTTTGGACTTTCACATTGACGTATATCTAAAGTTTAAAGTAACCGTAATTAAAAAAAAAAATTAAAAATAAAATTATTGGAAATTGTCACGAAATTAATCGCGCAGGTCCTGACGCAGCTTTCTACATCAATAATCGATTGGAAACGCCAGAAGTATGATAAAATAGAGAAGACTATTTGTGCTACGTAGTTTTAATTTATATTACATACATCTTTAATGATAGTATAGAAACGCGGACTAGGGTCCATAAATGTTTATTGAAATCATTTTAACTAATAAACATTAATTAAGCAATGTTAAAGAATTAGTTTCGTATAATGGTTTTTTTTTACATGTTAAGTATATACTTACAGCGGTGTTGGTTCAAATCAGCAACAATAAATTGTTTAACGATAAATTAACTATGATCTTATATATATGACTTTAATATTAACTTTGTGTAGATATAATTCTAGTTCGCGTGTGATGCCGATCGCTACATCTTTGAAACTGTAGCTTGGACGGACTGTATCCCTGGGAGAGGAGGATGTACTGCGCATGTCTGAAAGCAGACTCCGGTAGAAATCAATAACGTTTCGAGGAGCTGTATCTGACAAATTTTTCCTGCGCAGTTTCAACATACTGCGTAAATATCATAGAAAAATCAGATAAATATATTATCATTAACTATATTTCTTTACTAGAATAAAATTTGAGTAGAAAATCAGCAGGCTATATTGCTATTATTATTTGATCCCTTTTAAAAAGAGATAAAATGTACAGTACTCTTATTGTTCTCACTACTAGAACGAATCCTTCTCTCACAAGGAGAAAATCGAGGTAGTTTATTCACAAAGCTAAGTGCGAGTTGGCCAATTAACAAGCACTTATATTTTTTTGTATAAATTTTTATACAAGTTAAGATTGTATTAAGCGCCATCTAGCGACGAAAATATCGTTTAAGTATTAACTTTGTTATCATGACGCCAAAATTTTATTTAATTACTTCTCAGTAAATAAACATTGCAATTGTGATATGAAAAAAAAAAATATTTCTTAATACCTGGAAAATAATAACTTGCTAACATAAGAAACGTATTAATTTTAAGATGGCTTTACTGCGCACGCTCGGATATAGCCTTCGATATAAATCAATAAGCACAAAGGCGGGGTGAGGGTGGAACAATTGAGATTGTTTTTTTTTAATACTGAAACAGTTACCAGTAACTATCGATATTATCTCTGGCAGCTGAGCTTTACCAATATAATTATAAATAGTGATATCTTTGTAACTTATAATATTATTTTTTTTCTATTTCATTGTCTCATTTTGTTTCCGATCATAATACTTTTGTAGCAAGAAAAGCAATATACTCTCAAATATAAATATATATCTCAAAGCAACATGTAAACATCTTGATTATTATAAGCAATTTATTTTAATTAATAAGAATTTAATAGTTTCTATGAATTAGTATATGACAAAGGAAGCATGATTTTGTCGTATAAATAAAATGACTATGCTACGCCGTAGTCATTTTCTACGCAGATACAAAGAAGCCTCGAGAAGCTGAGAGCGCATGCGTAGTCTTAAAATCAATAGGTAAGGCGGAAATGAGGTCAGGGAGGGAGGGGGGGAGCAGAGGAATATAGCGCCATTTTCATACATTTTCTTTTTTATTGACGCTATAACCTGGTTTTGGCATTATTATTTGTCTTTTTATTATATTTTGGTATCTTTGTAAAAAGTAAGATCAAATAAAAAAAACTATATATTTAATGACGTTTTCTAAGTAAAAAGAAGGTTTTATAAACATTTAATTATATCGAGATAAAGTAGTCAGTTATTACTTTACTTTGAAACACAAAGAATTATTGGCGTTTCCTATAAAATTAATAATATTGTTAACTATATTGCATATGAAATGCAAAGTATTTTTAGTCTAATACTCACATCCGTTGAAGATTCAGCAATCGTCGGAAATTAAATTATTCACTGAATGAAATTCTATATGAAATATGCCACAGCGCTTGTTTTAGGGTAATAAAAGAAAAGAAAAGAAAATTAGAAACTAGCACGCGTGCGCTGCCGGCCTATTGTGTTGTGAAACTGCCGGGGACCAAAAGTACCACTCTAGACCTCCGGGGGTAGCAACGCGCATGCGCCATTACAGCTTCCGCTAGAAATCGATAGAGCTGCGCCGAGGGGCTTTGTGAGGGGCGTGGAAGCTGCTCAATAGGGGGTTGGAATCGAGCACGCGTGCGCTGCCGGCTTATTTCTTTGTGTAACTGCCGGGGTCCAAAAATAACACCCTACACCTACGGGGGTAGCAACGCGCACGCGCCGTTACAGCTTTCGTTAGAAATCGATAGAGCTTCGTCGAGGGGCTTTGTCCGGGGGCGTGCAAGCTGCTCAAATGGGAGGAGTTAATATTCGAAGCTTCTAGAACATTTGAAGTATTGATTTATCATATACAAGCGTCCATTAAAGGAATAACAGAATCTTATCGTTATCGTGTGAAAGTATAATATTTTTTAATGCAATTAGACCTCTAGTGCTTTTTATATTAAATCGAATATTTACTTTTGTTTATTTATTCGTGTATTTATTATTATTTGGATAATATCATCCTATATATATATATATATAGGAGATAACTAGAGATTAATTGACTCATTACAAGATCTCGGAAACTTTTAGACGTACATTTCAAAATTTGTTAAAGATATTGCTTCTGTCATTTAGAAGTTAGATAAGATTCGATTTTATAAAATTACTTCCCCAAAGGGAGTTGGGGGGTGTCACAGCAAAGCGAGCGGAAAACATTGAGTACTAACAAAAACAGCATTGCAACAGGTGTGAAAATAAAGAAAAGTTTGGAATATAAGTTAGGGTTTTTTCATCGTACTCCATAACATAATAATATAATCTATGACGGTTAATATAAATCCTTTTAAGCTTAATAATAAATTTAAAGACTTTTGATTATATCTTGATTGCATTGTAAACGTCTACACGATTACAGGCAACACAATGGTTGTAAAAGGTAGTTAATCTTTTAGCTCTTATTAAATTACATTGCTTTATTACCTAGCGCATTAAATTACTAAATAACTAGTATCGAAGAAAGAATAGTAGTCCTTTATTAATTAACACAGAAGACTAACGTAGTTATACACAAAATGATAACATTCGTATATTTATTGAACAAACGCGTTACTATAGAAGTAATAAGATATTTTTAAAATATTAGTCTATAGTTGTAAATTTATTTATCCTTAATGCTCACTACACATACTCACATAATAAGAAATTTATCGCAGGATCAACATTTAAATAAAATAATAATCTAATTAAAAATTCCAATGGGAACAATGTATCAAAATTTTTAACGAAATACATATAATTCTCCATTAGTACTATTAAGTAAAACTAAGCATAACTTGTGTATCATGTAAACAATGATACGACGCGCAAGTTTGGAACAACGTATTTCACGTTATACGCCAAAGATTGACTCTCGGTACTGATGCAGCGATCGTCAGTTTCACCTGACCTAGGGGGATGCAACGGCGCAGGCCTGCGATTCCGACTCCTAAATAAATCGATAAACATTTCACAATAGCGGGGAGAGGTGGAAGGACGTACCTGCCAGCGGTGGAAGGAATCGCAATTAATCCTTTTTTTAGTATTCAACTACCCTTGCATTTTAATAATTACTTAGACTATTTATAAAGTAATTTTTTTTTCGTTCTATGACTAGTACTATTATTGTATATAAAATATATATTTTGCAATATTTACATACTTTTATTAAGAAAAATATTTTGTTCGGCTTTTATTAACACATTTTTTTTAATATTTTGTTATGCCGAAAGATTAAATTCTGATATAATATAAAATCAATAGAAAATTATTACGCAATATGAAGCTAAGTTCAACTGCGCATATTAGTTTTAGAGCGATACTGCGCAGGCGCGAAGCCTGGATACAGCCTCCGTAGTCAATCAATAACTACCTTTTCCCTACGTACCTATACATGCATATGCAGGTTGCAACATAACTTATGAGAATATAACCATACAGTTATGGATAACTGAGGGAGTGCTTCCTGGCGCAAAGGATAACCTAATCTAGTAACACACATCACTTCAAACAAGGTGAAATAGATATTTTTTTTCAAATTTCGTCTTAATTAAAAATGTCTTAACTACTAATTAAACTACGGTAATATCACTTTTTCTCATTTTAAGTTTAGATGGTACGTCTAATTAATGTTTTTCAATAATTAAAATTAGAGTTAAGTATAGCACAGCAGTAAACTGATTTTATTAATTCTCTGTTAAAACCGAAATTGTTTATACACTTTTAAATAATGTGTAATTAATAATTATATTATTATATTAGAAAAGTTAAGCCATAGAACTGTTTAAGACATACATGAAGAACGAATGTGAAACGTGTTGCGGTTAACTACTGCCCCGAACAAATGCCATGACCTGCGCAATGCTGTCGTGGATATCTAGGACAGGAAACCGGTGAATCATCAAGCGGAAGTTCTGAAATGTGGGCGAGAGCCACATATTGCGCAGGTCAAGATTTTGTGACAAACAATGAAAAGGAACCCTTCAATAGTTGGTAAACGTATCAACACTATACAGAAAAAATAACAATCTCTCCTAAATTTGTTTGAATGTTATTTCACGATATATTTTTTATGGAAATATTAAAATTCACTACAATTTTTTTTATATACATATAGGTTCAGTTTCAATGTTTATTTTTATAAATAAACACTAACAAATTATTGCAACGTAGTAACAGTACTTCCTGTGTTTACTTACTAAAGTACTTACCTTTTGTGCACAGCTACACGCCTCGCTTTAGAACAAGAAGAGGGATAATATGAAGCCCAAAAAAAATATAATAAATAAAAAAAAATCAACAGATACCACTAATCAATACGCATACAATTTTATGCTTGGCGCATACTAAAAGAAGTATCCTGATATAATAAATAAACGTAGTTTATCAACTTTATAATTAGAAAATAATATAGAAACGTAATGAAGTAAAATATAATGTGCGACATTATTCTTATAAACACAATCGACTAGAAATTTTTCCGTATCCTCTAGAGAGGAGGCGGCGCATGTATGGAAGCTGACGCCATTATAAATCAATACCTCAACAGGTAACGAGTGGAGGGGATGAAGAGTAGTGGGGAGATGACCGCGATTGCGCAGTTGCTTAAGAATAATCGATATTAACTATCGTGCAAATGGCGGCCTCTCCGCCATTTGCACAATAGTTAATAAATAGATAGATAATAAATTAACTTCCTTGATAATAATATAGTAATATTTTAAACGAGAGACAACAATTAAAAAAAAAATGAAATATATGATATCGCGAAATGAAAATTTTGCAATAACTATAACTACTTTGTTCGTTAATATATCTTATCTATATAAATAATGATAATAGGTTTCCTTTGTTCGCCGATCACGTGAAAACTAATGAATGTATTATTTAGCCGGTTTTTAAAGAAAGTCAGCAGACCGCTAATTTTAATTTACGGCTTAAAATGCCAACGGGGATCAGTTAGTATATAAATATATATATGTATAATAAAAATTTTTTTTTTGTTTACCAGTCACATGAAAACTAGTGAACGTATCGACATGGGTAGATGACCATTCGGCGCGATTGATCTGTAGATGAGATAAGATGTAGATTTATTTTTTTAATTTCATAGATCCTTTATCATTTTATTTCTCTTATAAACATTTTTATTTCATATTATATATACAGTTGCAATGGTAATGGTTGCTATAGATAGTCATTTGCGGTTGCGGTTGCGATTGCTGTCAAGAATTATTTCAGACAAAATTCAAGATTTATTTTATATTAAGGCCAACATAGCGACTGAGGAACAGCTAGGCTTTATATATATATATAGCACAGCTAGCTAGATATATAGCACTTCGCCGGGCTTTGTTAGTGCAACGGCGCATGTCTACATGCAGCCTCCTATATAATCGATTTTCATGGGCGTGGTCGAATGCAAGACCAGGATCTCTAGCGTCTATTGATAGATATCAGGATATTATGTGAAATAATTTAACTAAACGCATTTTCCATTAGAAAAAAAAACATAGAATATGATACTAACACAAGGATTGTTTTGTTTAAATACTTTATTAAGACATAATAATGCCTATGGCGATATAAGAGACAAAAAACTCGGCATGCCTAACTAATTGTAAGTCAATATTAATAAATCATGCCAAACAGAATGTTAAATTTCTACGTAAAGAAAAACGTATAAAAAATGTCATTAAATCATTATTATTACATAGGAGAATACTAATGTGAAACTTTATAGATACAACTTTGCATAATGTTATAATGTGGTCATAAACTCTTTGTGACATACAAACGAAAAGATTCAGATCACAAAGTTTAGTAACGGATTAAGTTCTTAAATAAACCAATATTTTTTAAATAAAATTTAATCTTCATATAATGACTTTCTGGTTATTAAAAAAGGGTACTTCTTAATTGATAAAGAATGTATGAAGGTGCTTTAATTATGACCGAAACCATCCATTAATAAATATTTAACATAACTGCGAATAGTTTTCTGCTTGATAGTAATTTTAAGTAAGTAGTTATATGTAAATGAAACAAACACACTTTCTTTTACAGTATAATCATAACTCAATAATTAAAAGGTAACGCTGTATTAAGAAATAAATTAAATCTCTCGTAATAAATATATATAAGGGACGAAATAAAAATTATTTTCACATTACACACTTTTTTTTAATATTGTAGGTGATAAATATTTTTAGTACCCTAGAATGTATACACAGTTACCGCCCAGACAATTACGCAGGACAAGTAGCAACCGAAACGAAGCTATAAATCAATATGACGACCTTCCATCTTCCCCCCTACCTCTCAGCGGTACAAGCATATTCATGCTATCTCTATCTACACTCTTTCCGCTCTTTGTTCCGTGATAAGGTATTTGAAAATTTAATAAGTAGCAAATAATATAAAATAGTTTGTTAGATTGATTGTATCAAAATACCGTAGAGATGATAAAATGGCTCCTAAAATAAAGTCTAACGCTAATAATTTTTAATTATTGATGAATTTAGTAGCAGATTTTTGTAAAATTTATTTATAGAATATAATGTTAGTAAACTACGTACTTTTCTTCGGAAAATCATAAGATATATTAAGATATTTAAAGTGCTACGGCGTAGACTGGTCTACGCTTAGGCAGACAAATGTAGCGACAATATTTATAAGTGAAAAAGTCTATGGTAACCTTTTAAAATTAAGTAATATGTATAGCATTTCTTTAATTAAAGTTTAATTCTTCCAAAAAAAAAATCTTAAAAATCCTTTCACGTTTACAAAACGAGAGAGAGAGAGAGAACGAACGAACTACGTATCCGTCGGTAGAAAATATCATTGCGCAGGTCAGGGCGCCGCCAAGCCACATCACGTGTATTGATCGACATACGAATAAAATGGCGGAAGAAATATTGCGAAATAAATATTAAATGGATATAAATAATCGTTAAAAAACTCTATAAAGAGGCTTTACCGATGAGAAATATACATATTACATAAGATATAAAATCCGATCATGATTAAATACTATTTATACTTATTGATTTTTTTTTACTAACAATAGACTGACAAAGTAGCTGTGTATAGTGAAGCTTACTCGCCTAAAATAATCTAGCTTTTATAAGTAGGCTGATAGTAAACATCAATGCTCTAGCGCCGGCGCATTTATAATATGAGGGTTTTGGCCAGGTCCCACAAGATCTCTAACAAAATTCCACTGTGGTATTAGATTCAAACTACGAAATTTCGAGTTAAAATATATATTCGAGAGTATTAATTTAAACAAGAGAATAATGTATATGTGCACGCACATTTTTCTTAAAAACACTTACGTAACTTTTTTTTCCAAAATTAACTAATTTCTTCTTAACGTATGTTATACTTTTTCAGATATTAATCAAAATTACATTTTAAATGAATTGACTGATAAATTTATCAAAACTGGGTAGATTTTACTTTTTTCACGTTTATGTTATGTAGTTCTTACCCAAATTAATTATAATGTTATAAACAGCGTCCGCCCTACAGGCAAACCTGTTGCCTATTATGGTATCAACGTTGATAAAAAATATAATTAAAACGAAAGTAAACAGCAACTTTATACGAAAATAAAAAAAACAAACAATAAGAAACAGCCTTCACTATTCGATGTATCGTGAAGTGCACAGAAAGTGGTCAAAATAAATTAGTTATAATATAATAAAAAGAAAGAACATATATCATAAGAGTTGAAACACAACATATGAAGAATATATAACTGGAGTCCCGCAAACAAAGAAAGAAAAAAATAACCGAAACAGAATGACTTACCTGCAATCGTACCAAGCTCACTATTATGATGATCAGGGCCACCGCAAGGTACATGCACTTGTTTTTTAAATACTTAAATTATTTAAAGACAATTGGGGACCCTAACGGCGACAGTACTCGCAGCTTCAGTACCGCCAGGCAAATGGACCTTTTCTGGTGTTAGCTGGGAATCGATGGTTTAGCGCATGCGCTTCAGGATAACTACGCAGGTGAAAATTTTCCATTAGATCCTCCTTTGCTTTACGAATCACGGTCTTAATGTTTATATATTAAGCATTCCTTTTTATATATTGACGTGGGTGGTAATGTAGATAAATAATTAAACCGTGGTACGTAGGTTAAAATGCTAATAAAAGCACAGTGAAACAACAAGGGAAGCTATACACAATTACATGACCTTTATTAGACCTCAACGTGATTTATCAAATCAAATGTACACCTATCATATATTGATGGTAAATAATGAAATTTTTTATGATTTCTTCTTTAATTTTCAGTTAAGTAAATATGTCTAAATAAAATTGTACCAGCAAAATGTCACAACTTTAAGTATATATTATATAAAGCGCACGGATTATTCTGATATTCTTTATCCATAATAATAAAACTCTCATGCACTTGCTACTAGTTCTATATTGCACTCGCTATGTGTCAAAACCATATTTTTTATGAAAAGTTCTGTTAAGACAAAAAGTTTACAGAAGCCGTAACATGTTAATGCCTGCTCTTAATCTGTTTGGGTCAGAAATAAACTAAGCAAAGCCATGTTGATGGTATTTATCTGAAGACAGCTCTCATTATAATTACTTTACTTCTTTACTCATTCACTTTTATTACTACACTAGAAACACAATAAAAAGTTTGATTCATAATTATTTTGAATTATGTATAATATGTGAATGAATCTGTGAAATGTGGAGTTCGCTTATATGATTATCAAGGTATATCAATCGGGGACTTTGTGATGATATCATAACAGAGTTCCTGTCGTCATAAAAAATAAGTAAATTACAATCATATTAACATTTTATATCTTATCTCGATGTGTCCTTTGCTCTGATACTTCAACGCCCACATAAGCTACTTCAAGTTGCAGATGTCGTTAAAATTTAACATTTATATCTGACTACATAATTCTTTTAGTTGGTATTACTTTAGTATAAAATGACAATAAAATTAACTAATATTTTTGTAGTATATTATTGCAATACCACATTTTGTCCATCAAGAAACCAATGACCAATAACATAATTACAGTGGTTTTAGAGTTCCCGGTATAAATTCGGAAAAAATAATGCTAAAAAACTTGGTTAAATAAAAAAGTTAAAATTAATGTAAATGTTCTAATCTGAAAATGCAATAATTGTTCTGAGTAGAAGAATTAAATTCAGGTTATTTATGGAAATCGCCAATTAATATCGATTACTGTTCACAACATCGATAAAAACAGAGTTTGACTTATGAGAATATTTGTTAACAATTTTAGTTAATATTTAAAAAACTTAAACTTAAATAATGTAGCAGTTAAATACGAGTAAAATTTTGTTTTCAGCATCTACTTACAATCATATTGTCAGTTATACTGAATTAAAACAACACAGAGCAGATGCTGGTGAAAATCATCAAAAAGTTTTGAAGATGATTATTTTTATAATCGTACAGAAAAAATGTGAGTACCTCAGTGTTATTACTTATTTAATTTACTATTCATAACAGAATGTGTATAAAATAAACAAGATTTTCTTTATAATATTTCGACTATGATTATAGGTATTTTCAGTAGTACTTTCAATTATGAGATGGATTTTTGTTTAGTAAATTTGTTTAAATTAATTTTAATATTATTAACATTTAAAATCTAGTTTCTATTACCCTAATTGACTCGGAATTTGTCTTGTTTTCAGAATACTCCTGCTTGGGTTATTTATGTGAAAAAACTATCACTGAAATTTAATGTCTTCAGTCTTGAGATTGTTACTGGAACAAAAATGGTATATACACCTATTCATAGTTAGTGATGGTATTTAATAATCAATCTTGTTTTATAATTGCCAATAATAAATGTCTCCGTCAAAATATAATAATTTATAAAAAAACTGTTTGATAAATCTGTTAAAATGTATGTAACGAGGAGTGCAGTTATTTATGGTTCCAATAGAATACATGTGATCTCAAATCATGTGATTTTTTCTACTTTTAAAGCATATGACTAATGATCATTTTTATTAGAAGGAAGAACAAGATTATCATGATAATCACCAGGTGGTAATATATTTACTCTCCCAAAATAATGTGATATTCACATTTGAGTTTGTTGGTTACTGTTTTAATATTTAAGATTGATAAATACTACATTACTATCATAACTAGTCATAACTCTTATTCAATTTATTAATACTATATTATAATAAATTATTGAAAAGTTAGGGCTGTTGCTTGCCTTTAAATGAATTATTTGCGATGGGAGGGATAATGAAAGTTCTAGAACAGTTAGAGAATTGCACCTAAAAATAAAACCATTTACATGTGATTATGTAAAAATTATGGATGTTAAACTTTGCTTTTATTAACAAATATTAGAACAAATTTACTAGTAGGGGAAATTAAAACTTCAGATGGACTGAAATAAGTCAATAATATATTAAGGGTTAAGTAGAATGAATGTTGGGAGCTTTTATACATCCTTAGGAAACCATTTTTCAAATCTAATGTGAAAAATCTGGTCTTGTCAAAATATAAAAAGATAATTTATTATTGCTTTGAACAATTTATTGTAATAGAAATTAAAGTTAACTGAAAAATATATTTTAATTAAAAGTTCTTTATCTCTTTTACTAGATATCGCCTCAACAACTATTTGATTACTGTTAAAAAGACATTAGATTTGGTATTTGGCGCTAGTTTTGATTATACTACATTGTACTGGGTCAACACTTGTCCTTTGTCATCGTATATTTATATTAACTCATAGAAAATCTGTATTAATTAATATGTTGTAAGCAGTATATATTTTTGTATATTAATTTAGATAATGAGCCATCTAGTTCAACAATAAAGAGACTTAAAGTGAGTGCAAAGATTGAGTTTTACGATTTAGCTCATATTTTATATAAATATCTAAACATTTTATCTATTGCATCATATATTTTCTTTATTTCTCTAAAAATTGTGTATTTACTTTATTTCAATAACGTTAAAGCTTTATCAGAAATGTAATACATGTAGTCGGTACATCTTCCTACTGCCCACTTCCCAGCTATGTGGGGTCGGCATAGTATGTACTTCTTATCTATATCCCTCTATCAGCCGTCATATCTGAATTCAGACTCTTCCTACACATGTAATCTTTCACACAATCCATCCACACTTTCTTCAGTCTACCTCTACCTTTATAACCATCCACTTTCGTTCTCATTACTTCCTATGTTATATGTCCTTCATCCCTCCGCAAACTATTCCTGTACCACGCTAACCACTTGCTCTTCAATTTTATGTAATCGGTACATAATTTATTTATTTTCAAATTGAAAGTAACTATAGTGTGTTTCATAGATGCATCGAGAAAAATACGACATTAGACATAGAGACGTTTTTTTTTTATTTAATTAAGATGGGAAGTGATGCCTGCCCTTAACATCATAGCGCTAGTTAGGATGGTATAAATAGCACCACTTTGTCTTCGTTGCTTTGAAACATAATTCGTTGAGTCTTGGTATCCTAGTACTATGTAAAGCGCCCTTCAAACCGGAACACAGTAGTTTGCCGGCCGCAGAGGGAGCTGTGGTGGTACCTACCTTGACGTTCTACGGCAACAGAGATCTATCACGTCATACAGATTATATATGATACGTTTCTAAATTAATCAATCATGCTGAATATCAACTTTTTTAATAGAAGAGATATGGTTGGCTATTTTGAATAATATATCAGTTAAATCTTTTACTATTAACTTTAGCAAATGTTTATAGTTTTTAATATATTTTAAAATATATCAGCCTACGATCAATATTAATGTACTACAAAATATATATGTATATATATATATTTTCATTTTAAAGCTGTATTGTATGGTAGATAAAGTATTTACCAAAACTAGGTGTCAGAATTTATGAAAAAGTTCTATGAAAATATTTTAGTAAAGATTTTTTTTTTTGGTTTTGTCACACTATAACGATAAAATTCAAAATTACGTTTAACGAATCTCATAATGTTTTATATTAAAAAATACCTATTTTATTACAGAGTTCGATACTCCAAATTTGAGCCGAGCGACCGCACACTGTAACAAAATCTTGGTCCGTTGTCGAAACTATAACTTTAGACAACCATACACAACATAAATCATACAACTTTACCGACTAAAACTTGTAACAAGTGGTAAATTGCTTCGTACATAAAGTTAAAGTCGTGAAATGTACACATGTAAAGATAACAACAAAGTAACATCCCACATCTTTATAATTTACTTATTATTCAAAATAAAAAAAAGTATATTTTCGACGAGAAAGAAATACGAACAAAGTGATAACTTTATAGTAAGCTGTTCATCTACGATCATCTGCCCGTAACGTGATACTAGTTAGGCTTGTGACAGCATCACATTATGCTTATAATCTTGAGACATAAGATGTTGAGTCATGTCATCTCAGTAATTTCACTAGCTACACGCCCTTCAAACCGTAACACAGTAGTTTGCCGGCCGCAGAGGGAGCTGTGGTGGTACCTACCTTGACGTTCTACGGCAACAGAGATCTATCACGTCATACAGATTATATATGATACGTTTCTAAATTAATCAATCATGCTGAATATCAACTTTTTTAATAGAAGAGATATGGTTGGCTATTTTGAATAATATATCAGTTAAATCTTTTACTATTAACTTTAGCAAATGTTTATAGTTTTTAATATATTTTAAAATATATCAGCCTACGATCAACATTAATGTACTACAAAATATATATGTATATATTTTCATTTTAAAGCTGTATTGTATGGTAGATAAAGTATTTACCAAAACTAGGTGTCAGAATTTATGAAAAAGTTCTATGAAAATATTTTAGTAAAGATTTTTTTTTTTGGTTTTGTCACACTATAACGATAAAATTCAAAATTACGTTTAACGAATCTCATAATGTTTTATATTAAAAAATACCTATTTTATTACAGAGTTCGATACTCCAAATTTGAGCCGAGCGACCGCACACTGTAACAAAATCTTGGTCCGTTGTCGAAACTATAACTTTAGACAACCATACACAACATAAATCATACAACTTTACCGACTAAAACTTGTAACAAGTGGTAAATTGCTTCGTACATAAAGTTAAAGTCGTGAAATGTACACATGTAAAGATAACAACAAAGTAACATCCCACATCTTTATAATTTACTTATTATTCAAAATAAAAAAAAGTATATTTTCGACGAGAAAGAAATACGAACAAAGTGATAACTTTATAGTAAGCTGTTCATCTACGATCATCTGCCCGTAACGTGATACTAGTTAGGCTTGTGACAGCATCACATTATGCTTATAATCTTGAGACATAAGATGTTGAGTCATGTCATCTCAGTAATTTCACTAGCTACACGCCCTTCAAACCGTAACACGGTAATGTTTGCACGCTACTGTTTTGACGGCGGAGATAGAGGCTGCGGTGGCACTTATTTAGAGGGTCTCCGTATGTGTGGGAAATGTCTTCGGATACCTTTCCTCAAGGGAGCAAAGATAGGTTATGTCGGACTTGAGAGTATGATGAGACTTACACCGACTAAACCCCTAACGACGTTCCACCTTCGTCGCTTTACAGCAGGACCACATGGACGCTTTCGAGTGCCTCCGCGATACTGCCAGTTCCAGCTGCACTATTCAGCCCCATTTCGTGGAGGAGAACCCCACCACCGGCAACAGTGACCACCAGTAAAAGATACCACTGATATGATATAATAGCATAGTTAAACTACCTAAATATGTCTTGAAATATAAACTATAGGTTATTAAGTAGAAAAATATATATTATACACCATCCTCCCATTATTGTTACCCACTTGCAAGTGATTCCTTTTAAGTTATTTATAGTTTTAGTATATTACTCAAAAGTCAAAACAATTATGTAATACACGCTATCTTAACTTTTCACTTTGATTAAAGTATAATATAAACATGTCATGTACTCGAGTCCAAGAATCCGGTCTCCAGTACCAAGCGCTCAACATCATCAGAGAACAGAGAATATAATATATTAACTTAGTCTGAATACTAAGTAAATAATATTCTGTTTATTTTAGTTATATCAAACGAATAAAGGTGGTAGTGGGTCGGCTATGGATGTCGTGGTAGTGACGGCCGATGGAGGAGGAAATTCTTGGAGTCAGGTACAAGACGCAGGGGTGTACAACTCTCTCCCTTCTGAACGACTGACGACCGTATCAGGTGGAAGATATTGGATAAAGCTTATTTGCAGCACTGGTTTCACAAATAATGAAGAAGAAGATGCGGGTAAGGCCAACCTTCAATCTCACCCACATGAGTCGAGGACTTGCATAACCAATGTCAGTCACACATTCGTTCATGAAAGTGGAGAAAGCGGGAAAGGTGTGCCAGGACCGTAGCAATTGGAGAGAGGTGGTCTCTGCCTACCCCAATGGGAACGAGGCGTGATATGTATGTATGTATGTTTAACAAAGGCTTGATTATGATGAAACCTAGGTAAATAATAATTTAAATTCACCAAATATTCTACACAAAAAGCTCAACTCATCGGTCAAGCTTTTAGGACCTTCAAAGATGAATTAAGTGGACCATAAATATTTCAGTTTGTGATGTTGCTCATTATTTATTGAAGGACCTAAAAAAAAGGGTAACATTTGTTAATGTACATTAAAATTTACCCAATTTTTTTTATAACAGTAGCCTATAATAGTTTGTAGTTATAGTAACCTATAATAGTTAGTTTTGAAATAATAGCAGCCACCATTAGTAAATATCAATAGTGTATTGGCAAATGTCCTCTAAATGACTCCTTCTTTGTGTTGGAAGGCCTCGAATCCCAACCGTGGAGGAAACTACTTATTATTGCGTATTAACAGTAAATAAAAAAATTATGATATTTATAACAGTTATAACGATAAATTATCAATATTGAAATACATTTTTGTTTTCTAGGTATAACGATCTGTAATGATTACAATGTTTATCTCAACTAACACCACTATTCCTCATATTTCAAAATAATACTATTGAAGTAATTATTAATATCTTTATATAGAAATTAAGTTTATTATATTATCATTTATAGTGATATTAAACTGTCCATTTGTAGGTAATTGAATTCAATGTGCTCACTACCCGTCATTGATTATTTACTAACGTCGGTATGAACTCCCAAAGTTTACTAACGGATTAAGTTCTTAAATAAACTATTTTTTTTAATAATTTTAATCTACATATGACTTCCCGCTTATTAAACAAGAGTACTTCTTAATTGATAAAGAATGTATGAAGATTCTTTAATTATGACCGAAACTATCCATTAATAAATATTTAAGAAAACTGCGGATAGTTTTCTGCTTGATAGTAATTTTAATTAAGTAGTGATATGTAAATCAAACACACACACTTTCTTTTACAGTGTAATTATAACGCAATAATTAAAAGGTAACGCTGTATTAAGAAATAAATTAAATCTCTCGTAATTAAATATTTAAAAGGGACGAAATAAAAATAATTTTCACATTACACACTTTTTTTAATATTGTAAGTGATAAATATTGTTAGTACCCTCGAATGTATACACCCTTATCGCAGAGACAATTTTTAGACAATTCATTAGATTGATTATATCAAAATATCATAGAGATGGATAAAATGGTGGATGTTCAAAATGGCTCCTAAAATAAAGTCTAACTCTAATAATTTTTAATTATTAATGAATTTAGTAGCAGATTTTTTGTAAAATTTATTGATATATATAGAATGTATACACAGTTACCGCCCAGACAATTGCGCAGGACAAGTAGCAACCGAAACGAAGCTATAAATCAATATGACGACCTTCCATCTTCCCCCCTACCTCTCAGCGGTACAAGCATATTCATGCTATCTCTATCTACACTCTTTCCGCTCTTTGTTCCGTGATAAGGTATTTGAAAATTTAATACGTAGCAAATAATATAAAATAGTTTGTTAGATTGATTGTATCAAAATACCGTAGAGATGATAAAATGGCTCCTAAAATAAAGTCTAACGCTAATAATTTTTAATTATTGATGAATTTAGTAGCAGATTTTTGTAAAATTTATTTATAGAATATAATGTTAGTAAACTACGTACTTTTCGTTCGAAAATTGTAAGATAAATTAAGATTTTTAAAGTGCTACGGCGTAGACCGGTCTACGCTTAGGCAGACAAATGGAGCGACAATATTTATAAGTGAAAAAGTCTATGGTAACCTTTTAAAATTAAGTAATATGTATAGCATTTCTTTTATTAAAGTTTAATTCTTCCAAAAAAAATCTTAAAAATCCTTTCACGTTTACAAAACGAGAGAGAGAGAGAACGAACTAACTACGTATCCGTCGGTAGAAAATATCATTGCGCAGGTCAGGGCGCCGCCAAGCTACATCACGTGTATTGATCGACATACGAATAAAATGGCGGAAGAAATATTGCGAAATAAATATTAAATGGATATAAATAATCGTAAAAAACTATGTATAGAGCCTAATACTATTACCGATGAGAAATATACACATTACATAGGAAATAAAATCTGATAATGATTAATTACTATCTATACTTAATAATTTTTTTTTACCAACAATAGACTGACAAAGTAGATGTGGATAGTAAAGCTTACTCGCCTAAAATGATCTAGCTTTTATATGTTGGCTGGCGCATAGATCACAAGATCTCTAACAAAATTCCACTGTGGTATTAGATTCAAACCACGAAATTTCGAGTTATTAGATTGTAGGTATACGGTATACCTACAAGATGATTGATAAGCGATGCGCTACGGATATTGTAATCCTTATTAACGTCTTACTCCTTGAATTTTTTCTCCTACATATGTTTATTATAGATGTGCAATGATAACAAATCAACTAATAGATTGTAGAAATTAGCGTCCATAGAAAAGTTGGGCCTTTGTTCCAACTTAATCAGTTCATATCGCGTTATTTAGTTACTACTCAAGTATATTTATTATTACTACCTAATATTACAGAGTTTATTGGATTTATTAACATATGGAGCTCTACAGATGTTTCCAGTACGATACAGCAATTTATAATATATATTTGATAGTATTAATTAAAGCAAGATAGTTATTTAAAGGTGCATACACATTTTTCTTAAAAAAAATTACGTACCTTTTTTTCAAAATTAACTAATTTCTACTTAACGTATGATATACTTTTTCAGATATTAATTGATTTTACTTTTTTCACGTTAATGTTATATAATTTTTACCCAAACTAATTATAATGATATAAACCGCGTGCGCCCTACAGACCCACCTGTTGCGTATTATGGTAGCAACTTTAAACGGAAATAGAAAAAACAAACAATAAGAAACAGCCTTCACTATTCGATGTATCGTGAGGTGCACAGAAAGTGGTCAAAATAAATTAGTTATAATATAATAAAAAGAAAGAACATATATCATAAGAGTTGAAACACAACATATGAAGAATATATAATTGTGGTCCCGCAAACAAAGAAAAAAAAAAATAAGCGAAACAGAATGACTTACCTGCAATCGTACCAAGCTCACTATTATGATGATCAGGGCCACCGCAAGGTACATGCACTTGTTTTTTAAATACTTAAATTATTTAAAGACAATTGGGGACCCAAACGGCGACAGTACTCGCAGCTTCAGTACCGCCAGGCAAATGGACCTTTTCTGGTGTTAGCTGGGAATCGATGGTTTAGCGCATGCGTTTCAGGGTAACTACGCAGGTGAAAATTTTCCATTTAATCCTCCTTTGCTATACGAATCACAGTCTTAATTTTTATGTTTTAAGCATTCCTTTCTATATATTGACGTGGGTGTTATTGTATATAAATAATTAAACAGTGGTACGTAGGTTAAATTGCTAATAAAAGCACAGGTAAGCAACAAGGGAAGCTATACACAATTACATGACCTTTATTAGACATGTTTTTATATATCAAATGTACACCTATCATATATTGGTGGTAATTAATGAAATTTTTATGATTTCTTCTTTAATTTTCAGTTAAGTAAATATGTCTAAAGAAAATTGTACCAGCAAAATGTCACAACTTGACATAAGTATATATAAAGCGCACGGGTTATTCTGATAGTATTCTTTATCCATAATAATAACTCTCATGCACTTGCTACTAGTTATATATTGCACTCGCTATGTGTCAAAACCACATTTTTATAAAAAAGTCTGTTAAGACAAAAAGTTTACAGAAGCCGTAACATGTTATTGCCTGCTCTTCATCTGTTTGGGTCAGAAATAAACAAAGCAGAGCCATCTTGATGATATTTATCTAGAGAGAGCTCTCATCTTTAATTGCTTTACTTCTTTACTCATTCACTTCTATTACTACCCTAGAAACACAATAAAAAGTTTGATTCATAATTATTTTGAAAGAAATATGTGGATGAATCTGTGAAATGTGGAGTTCGCTTATATTATATGAGTATCAAGGTATGCAGATATGCCAATCGGGTACTTTGTGATATCATAACAGAGTTCCTGTCGTCATAAAAAATAAGTAAATTACAATCATATTAACATTTTTTTTATCCTCTGCTTTGATATTTTAACGCCCACATAAGCTACTTCAAGTTGCAGATGTCCTTAAAATTTAACATTAATTTCTGACTACATAATTCTTTTAGTTGGTATTACTTTAATGTAAAATGACAATAAAATTAAATTATATTTCTGTGGTATATTATTGCAATACCACATGTTGTCCATTAAGTAAACAATGATCAAAAATATAATTACAGTGGTTGTAGAGTTTTCGGAATAAATTCGGAAAAAATAATGTGAAAAAACTTGGTTAAATAAAAAAGTTAAAATTAATGTAAATGTTCTAATCTGAAAATAAAATAATTGTTCTGAGTAGAAGAATTAAATTCAGGTTATTTATGGAAATCGCCAATTAATATCGATTACTGTTCACAACATCGATAAAAACAGAATTTGACATATGAGAATATTTGTTAACAATTTTAGTTAATATTTAAAAAACTTAAACTTAAATAATATAGCAGTTAAATACTAGTAAAATTTTGTTTTCAGCATCTACTTACAATCATATTGTCAGTTATACTGAATTAAGGACAACACAGAGCAGATACTGGTAAAAATCATCAGAAAGTTTTGGAGATGATTATTTTTATCCCCGTACAGAAAAAATGTGAGTACCTCAGTGTTATTACTTATTTAATTTACTATTCATAACAGAATGTGTATAAAATAAACAAGATTTTTTTTATAATATTACGACTATGATCATAGGTATTTTCATTAGTACTTTCGATTATGGATGATTTTTGTTTAGTAAATTTGTTTAAATTAATTTTAATATTATTAACATTTAAAATTTAGTTTTAATTACCCGAATTGACTCGGATTTTGTTTTGTTTTCAGATTACTCCTGGTTGGGTTATTTATGTGACAAAATCTATCACTGAAATTTAATGTCTTCAGTCTTGAGATTGTTACTGGAACAAATATGGTATATACACCTATTCATAGTTAGTGATGGTATTTAATAATCAATCTAGTGTTATAATTGGCAATAATAAATGACTCCGTCAAAATATAATAATTTATAAAAAAACTGTTTGATAAATCTGTTATAATGTATGTAACGAGGAGTGCAGTTATGTACGGCTCCAATAGAATAAATGTGTTCTCAAATCATGTGATTTTTTTTACTTTTAAAGCATATGACTAATGATCATTTTTATTAGAAGGAAGAACAAGATTATCATTATAATCACCAGGTGGTAATATATTTACTCACTCAAAGTAATGTTTTATTCACATTTGAGTTTGTTAATTACTGTTTTAATATTTAAGATTGATAAATACTACATTAATATCATAACTAGTCTTAACTTTTTGTCAATTTATTAATTCTATATTATAAAAAAATATTTATAGATAGGGCTGTTGCTTGCTTTTAAATAAATTATTTGTGATGAGAGGGATAATGAACGTTCTAGAACAATTAGAGAATTCACCTAGAAATAAAACCATTTACATGTGATTATGTTAAAAATTATGGATGTTTAATATTTATTTTTTAAATAAATTAAATAAAAATCTATTAGTAGGGGAAATTAAAACTTCAGACGGATAGAAATAAGTCAATAATATATTAAGAGTTAAGTAGAATGAATGTTGGGAGCTTTTATACAACCTTAGGAAAGCATTTATCAAATCCAATGTGAAGGATCGGACCTTGTCAGAATATAAAGAAATAAATTATTATTGCTTTGAAGTATGTATTGTTATTGTTAGTTAAAGTTTTATTAATTAAAGTTAACTGAAAAATATATTTTAATTGAAAAGCTCTTTATCTCTTTTACTAGATGACGCCTCAACATATATTCGTTTACTGTTGAAAAGATATTAGATTTGGTATCTAAGCTCTCTTCTTCAAATATCTTGCAAGGTTTTAACTTTAAATATTCTCTACAATCATTCTCAGAAATGTTAGCTTAAAAATTTCAATGCCATCTTTTTAGGGTGTTGCGATACGTCATCTTTTTATTCGACTCAACGAGCAGAATTTTTACCTAATGCTAAGTGATTCGTCTGCCTATAAAAACACATCGTTAGCGTATAGAGCCACAGCGCTAGTTTGGATTATACTACATTGTACTTGGTCAGCAGTAGCCCTTTGTCATCATATATTTATATTACCTCATTGAAAATCTATGTTAATATGTTCTAACTGGTATAATTTTTTGGGATATTAATTTAGATATAGAGCCATTTAGTTCAATAATAAAGAGACTGCAAGGGTTGAGTTTTACAACATAGTTCATACTTTATGTAAATATCTAAATGTTTTATCTACTGCATCATAAATTTTCTTTATTTCTCTAAAAATTGTATATTTACTTTATTTTAATAACGTTAAAGCTTTATCAGAAATGTAACAAATGTAATCGGTACATCTTCCTCCTGCCCACTTCCCAGCTATGTGGGGTAGGCACAGTATGTACTTCTCATCTATATCCCTCTATCAGCCGTCATTACTGAATTCAAACTCTTTCTACACATGTAATCTTTCACACAATCCATCCACACTTTCTTCAGTCTACCCTTATAACCATCCACTTTCGTCATCATTACTTCCTCTGTTATATGTCCTTCATCCCTCCGCATAACATGCATGTACCACGCTAACCTCTTGCTCCTCAATTTCATGTAATCGGTACATAATTTATTTATATTCAAATTAAAAGTAACTATAGTCTGTTTCATAGATGCGACATTATATATTGAGACGTTTTCTTTTATTTAATTAAGATGGGAAGTGATGCCTGCCCATAACAACATGGCGCTAGTTAGGATGATATAAAGAGCACCGCTTTGTCTTCGTTGCTTTAAAACATAATACGTTGAGTCTTGGTATCTTAGTATTAGGTAAAGCGCCTTTCAAACCGGAACACAGTAGTTTGCCGGCTGCAGAGGTCGCTGTGGTGGTACCTACCTTGACGTTCTACGGCAACAGAGATCTATCACGTCATACAGATTATATATGATACGTTTCTAAATTAATCAATCATGCTGAATATCAACTTTTTTAATAGAAGAGATATGGTTGGCTATTTTGAATAATATATCAGTTAAATCTTTTACTATTAACTTTAGCAAATGTTTATAGTTTTTAATATATTTTAAAATATATCAGCCTACGATCAATATTAATGTACTACAAAATATATATGTATATATATATATATATATATATATATTTCATTTTAAAGCTGTATTGTATGGTAGATAAAGTATTTACCAAAACTAGGTGTCAGAATTTATGAAAAAGTTCTATGAAAATGTTTTTTGGTAAAGATTTTTTTTTGTTTTGTCACACTATAACAATAAAATTCAAAATTACGTTTATCGAATCTCATAATATAGTACTCATGAGGTTTTATTAAATGTTATATAAAAATATACCTATTTTATTACAGAGTTCGATACTCCAAATTTGAGCCTAGCGACCGCACGCTATAGTAAAATCTATAAACTTCTATCTATCTAAATCTATCTTTATAATTTACTTATTATTCAAAATATATAAAGCACTCGTCTTAAAAAAATTTTTTTTCGATGAGAAAGAAATACGAACAAAGTGATAACTTTATAGTAAGCTGTTCATCTACCCTCATCTGCCCGTAACGTGATGCTAGTTAGGCTTGATACAGCATTACATTATGCTCGTAATCTTGAGACAAGATGTTGAGTCACGTCACATCAGTAATTTCACTATCTCCACGCCCTTCAAACCGTAACACGGTAATGTTTGCACGCTACTGTTTTGACGGCGGAGATAGAGGCTGCGGTGTTACTTAGATGGTCTCCGTACGTGTGGGAAATGTCTTCGGATACCTTTCCTCACGGGAGCAAAGATAGGTTAGGTCGGACATGCTCCGATTAAAACCCTAACGACGTTCCACCTTCGTCGCTTTACAGCAGGACCACAGGGACGCTTTCGAGTGTCTCCGTGATACTGCCAGTTCCAACTGCACTATTAAGCCCCATTTCGTGGAGGAGAACCCCACCACCGGCAACAGTGACCACCAGTAAAATATACCACTGATATGATATAATAGCATAGTTAAACTACCTAAATATATCTTGAAATATAAACTATAGGTTATTAAGTAGAAAAATATATATTATACACCATCCTCCCATTATTGTTACCCACTTGCAAGTGATTCCTTTTAAGTTATTTAGAGTTTTAGTATATTACTCAAAAGTCAAAACAATTATGTAATACACGCTATCTTAACTTTTCACTTTGATTAAAGTATAATATAAACGGTACGGTTAAAGTATAATATAATTTTTTTTTTTTTATTAATAGTTTAAGTAATTTTTTTTGTTTTATTACTATAATTATTTTACTATTTTTGATTTTATATATATATATTTCATTTTTCTGTTTCGCTCTGCAATTTATAAGCAATAATAGTCTAAATTTAGTACATAAGCTTTAGTTTTATCTGAGTGCACCGAACTTACTGTAACTTGGAAAATTTTCATACCGCAGGTCTACTGGAAGAAATTCCATATTGGAATAAGTAGCGCCTTTACACTTATTTTTCTGCTTTTTTTTTTTTTTTTTTTTGTAACTGAATCGTAATTTCTGTGTGTATAAATAAATAAATAAACATGTCATGTACTCGAGTCCAAGAATCCGGTATCCAGTACCAAGCGCTCAACATCATCAGAGAACAGAGAATATAATATATTAACTTAATCTGAATACTAAGTAAATAATATTCTCTTTATTTTAGTTATATCAAACGAATAAAGGTGGTAGTGGGTCGGCTATGGATGTCGTGGTAGTGACGGCCGATGGAGGAGTAAATTCTTGCAGTCAGGTACAAGACGCAGGAGTCAACAACTGTCTCCCTTCTAAATGACTGACGACCGTGTCAGGTGGAAGACATTGGATAAAGTTTATATGCAGCACTGGTTTAACGAAGAATGAAGAAGAAGATGCGGGTAAGGCCAACTTCAACCTCACCCACATGAGTCGAGGACTCACACAACCAATGTCAGTCACACATTCGTTCGTGAAAGTAGAGGAAGCGGGAGAGGTGTGCCAGGACCGTAGCAAGTAGAGAGAGGTGGTCTCTGCCTACCCCAATGGGAACGAGGCGTGATATGTATGTATGTATGTTTAACAAAGGATTGATGATGATGAAACCTAGGTAAATAATAATTTAAATATACCAATTATTCTACACAAAAAGCTCGACTCATCGGTCAAGCTTTTAGGACCTTCAAAGATGAATTAAGTGGACCATAAATATTTCAGTTTGTGATGTTGCTCATTATTTATTGAAGGACCTAAAAAAAAGGGTAACATTTGTTAATGTACATTAAAATTTACCCAATTTTTTTTATAACAGTAGCCTATAATAGTTAGTAGTTATAGTAACCTATAATAGTTAGTTTTGAAATAATAGCAGCCACCATTAGTAAATATCAATAGTGTATTGGCAAATGTCCTCTAAATGACTCCTTCTTTGTGTTGTAAAGCCTCGAATCCCAACCGTGGAGGAAACTACTTATTATTGCGTATTAACAGTAAATAAAAAAATTATGATATTTATAATAGTTATAACGATAAATTATTAATATTGAAATACATTTTTGTTTTCTAGGTATAACGATCTATAATGAATACAACGTTTATCTCAACTAACACCTCTATCCCTCATATTTCAAAATAATACTATTAAAGTAATTATTAATATCTTTACATAGAAATTAAGTTTATTATATTTTCATTTATAGTGATATTAAACTGTCCATTTGTAGGTAATTGAATTCAATGTGCTCACTATCCGTCATTGATTATTTAGCAACGTCGGTATGAACTCACAAAGTTTAGTAACTGATTAAGTTTTTAAATAAACATTTTTTTTATTAATTTCAATCTACATATGACTTTCCGCTTATTAAACAAGAGTTAATTATGACCGAAACTATCCATTAATAAATATTTAAGAAAACTGCGGATAGTTTTCTGCTTGATAGTAATTTTAACTAAGTAGTGATATGTAAATGAAACACACACACTTTCTTTTACAGTATAATCATAACTCAATAACTAAAAGGTAACGCTGTATTAAGAAATAAATTAAATCTCTCGTAATTAAATATTTAAAAGGGACGAAATACAAATAATTTTCACATTACACACTTTTTTTAATATTGTAAGTGATAAATATTGTTAGTACCCTCGAATGTATACACCCTTATCGCTGAGACAATTGCGCAGGACAAGTAGCAACCGAAGCTATAAATCAATATGGCGACCATCCATCTTCCCCCCTACCTCTCAGCGGTACAAGCATATTCATGCTATCTCTATCTACACTCTTTCCGCTCTTTGTTCCGTGATAAGGTATTTGAAAATTTAATAAGTAGCAAATAATATAAAATAGTTTGTTAGATTGATTGTATCAAAATACCATAGAGATGGATAAAATGGTGGATGTTCAAAATGGCTCCTAAAATAAAGTCTAACTCTAATAATTTTTAATTATTGATGAATTTAGTAGCAGATTTTTTGTGAAATGTATTTACATAATATTATGTTAGTAAACTACGTACTTTTCGTTCGAAAATCGTAAGATAAATTAAGTAAGTGCTACGGCGTAGACCGGTCTACGCTTAGGCAGACAAATGGAGCGACAATATTTATAAGTGAAAAAGTCTATGGTAACCTTATAAAATTAAGTAATATGTATAGCATTTGTTTTATTAAAGTTTAATTCTCCCAAAAAAATCATAAAAATCCTTTCACGTTTACAAAACGAGAGAGAGAGAACGAACGAAATACGTATCCGTCGGTAGAAAATATCATTGCGCAGGTCAGGGCGCCGCCAAGCCACATCACGTGTATTGATCGACATACGAATAAAATGGCGGAAGAAATATTGCGAAATAAATATTAAATGGATATAAAAAATCGTTAAAAAACTATGTAAAGAGGCTAACACTATTACCGATGAGAAATATACACATTACATAGGATATAAAATACGATCATGATTAAATACTATCTATACTTATTGATGTTTTTTCACCTACAATAGACTGGCAAGCTAGCTGTGGATAGTGAAGCTTACTCGCCTAAAATAATCTAGCTTTTATATTATATGTTGGCTGATTAGCAATATCAATGCTCTAACGCCGGCGCATTTATAATATGAGGGTTTTGGCCAGATCCCACAAGATCTCTAACAAAATTCCACTGTGGTATTAGATTCAAGCTACGAAATTTCGAGTTATTAGATGATTGATAAGCGATGCGCTACAGATATTGTAATCCTTATTAACGTCCTACTCCTTGAGTTTTTTCTCCTATATATGTTTATTATAGATGTGCAATGTAAATAAATCAGCTGTTACATAGAAGGTATTAGCGTCTATAGAAGAGTTGGCCCTTTGTTCCAACTTAATCATTTCATGTCGCGTTATTTAGTTACTACTCAAGTATATTTATTATTACTACCTAATATTACAGAGTTTCTTGGATTTAGTAAAAATATAGAGCTTTACGGATGTTTCCAGTACGATACAGCAATTTATAATATATATTTGAGAGTATTAATTTAAACAAGAGAATTATGTATATGTGCACGCACATTTTTCTTAAAAAACTTACGTAGCTTTTTTTTTTCAAAATTAACTAATTTCTTCTTAACGTATGTTATACTTTTTCAGATATAAATCAGAATTATATACTATAATTATTTTAAATGTATCAACTATTAAATTTATCAAAACTGGGTAGATTTTACATTTTTCACGTTAATGTTATGGATTTTTTACCCAAACTAAGTATAATGATATAAACCGCGTGCGCCCTACAGGTCAACCTGTTGCCTATCATGGTATCAACGTTGATAAAAAATATAATTAAAACAAAAGTAAACAGCAACTTTATAAGGAAATAGAAAAAACAAACAATAAGAAACAGTCTTCACTATTCGATGAATCGTGAGGTGCACAGAAAGTGGTCAAAATAAATTCGTTATAAAATAATAAAAAGAAAGAACATTTATCATAAGAGTTGAAACACAACATATGAAGAATATATAATTGAGGTCCCGCAAACAAAGAAGAAAAAAAAATAAGCGAAACAGAATGACTTACCTGCAATCGTACCAGGCTCGCTATTATGATGATCAGGGCCACCGCAAGGTACATGCACTTGTTTTTTAAATACTTAAATTATTTAAAGACAATTGGGGACCCTAACGGCGACAGTACTCGCAGCTTCAGTACCGCCAGGCAAATGGACCTTTTCTGGTGTTAGCTGGGAATCGATGGTTTAGCGCATGCGCTTCAGGATAACTACGCAGGTGAAAATTTTCCATTAGATCCTCCTTTGCTATACGAATTACGGTCTTAATGTTTACGTGTTAAGCATTCCTTTCTATATATTGACGTGGGTGTTAATGTATAATATATAAATAATTAAACAGTGGTACGTAGGTTAAATTGCTAACAAAAGCACAGGTAAGCAACAAGGGAAGCTATACACAATTACATGACCTTTATTAGACCTCAACGTGATTTATATATCAAATGTACACCTATCATATATTGATGGTAAATAATGAATTTTTTTATGATTTCTTCTTTAATTTTCAGTTAAGTAAATATGTCTAAAGAAAATTGTACCAGCAAAATGTCACAACTTGACATAAGTATATATAAAGCGCACGGGTTATTCTGATAGTATTCTTTATCCATAATAATAACACTCTCATGCACTTGCTACTAGTTATATATTGCACTCGCTATGTGTCAAAACCACATTTTTATAAAAAAGCCTGTTAAGACAAAAAGTTTACAGAAGCATGTTATTGTGCATATATAACATGTTATTGCCTGCTCTTCATCTGTTTGTGTCAGAAATAGCCTAAGCAGAGCCATCTTGATGATATTTATCTAGAGAGAGCTCTCATCTTTAATTGCTTTACTTCTTTACTCATTCACTTCTATTACTACCCTAGAAACACAATAAAAAGTTTGATTGATTATTATTTTGAATTATGTATAATATGTGGATGAATCTGAAATGTGGAGTTCGCTTATATGAGTATCAAAGTATGCAGGTATGTCAATCGGGTACTTTGTGATATCATATCAGAGTTCCTGTCGTCATAAAAAATAAGTAAATTACAATCATAATAATATTTTTTTTATCCTCTGTTTTGATATTTCAACGCCCACTTAAGCTACTTCAAGTTGCATACGTCCTTAAAATTTAACATTTATTTCTGACTACAAAATTATTTTAGTTTGTATTACTTTAATATTCAATGACAATAAAATTAAATTATATTTCTCTGGTATAATATTGCAATACCACATGTTGTCCATCAAGTAAACAATGACCAAAAATATAATCACAGTGGTTGTAGAGTTATCGGTATAAAGTCGGAAAAAATAATGCTATAAAACTTGGTTAAATAAAAAAGTTAAAATGAATGTAAATATTTTAATCTTGTTGCTTTGGGGTATAAAAAATATAATCACAGTAGTTGTAGAGTTATCGGTATAAAGTCGGAAAAATAATGCTATAAAACTTGGTTAAATAAAAAGTTAAAATGAATGTAAATATTTTTTAATCCTCTGTTTTGATATTTCAACGCCCACTTAAGCTACTTCAAGTTGCATACGTCCTTAAAATTTAACATTTATTTCTGACTACAAAATTATTTTAGTTTGTATTACTTTAATATTCAATGACAATAAAATTAAATTATATTTCTCTGGTATAATATTGCAATACCACATGTTGTCCATCAAGTAAACAATGACCAAAAATATAATCACAGTGGTTGTAGAGTTATCGGTATAAAGTCGGAAAAAATAATGCTATAAAACTTGGTTAAATAAAAAGTTAAAATTAATGTAAATATTTTAATCTTGTTGCTTTGGGGTATAAAAAAATATATTTCAACATTAAATATATGAAAGTACAATAATTGTTCTGAGTAGAAGAATTAAATTCAGGTTATTTATGAAAATCGCCAATTAATATCGATTACTGTTCACAATATCGATAAAAACAGAGTTTGACATATGAGAATATTTGTTAACAATTTTAGTTAATATTTAAAAAAACTTAAACTTAAGTATTGTAGTAGTTAAATACTTGTAAACTTTTGATTTCAACATGTACTTAAAATCATATTATCAGTTATACTGATTTAAGAACAACACAGAGCAGATGCTGGTGAAAATCATCAAAAAGTTTTGGAGATGATTATTTTTATTATCGTACAGAAAAATGTGAGTACCTCAGTGTTATTACTTATTTAATTTACTATTTATAACAGAATTTGTATAAAATAAACAAGATTTCTTTTATGATATTACGACTATGATTACGGTATTTTCAGTAGTACTTTTAATTATGACGGATTTTTGTTTAGTAAATTTGTTTAAATTAATTTTAATATTATTAACATTTAAAATTTAGGTTTCATTACCCTAATTGACTCGCAATTTGTCTTGTTTTCAGAATACTACTGCTTGGGTTATTTATGTGATAAAATCAATCACTGAAATATAATGTCTTCAGTCTTGAGATTGTTACTGGAACAAATATGGTATATACATCTATTCATAGTTAGTGATGGTATTTAATAATCAATCTAGTATTATTATTGGCGATAATAATGTCTACATCAAAATATAATCATTTATTAAAAAACTTTGATAAATCTGTTAAAATGTATGTAACGAGGAGTGCAGTTATTTATGGTTCCAATAGAATACATGTGATCTCAAATCATGTGATTTTTTCTACTTTTAAAGCATATGACTAATGATCATTTTTATTAGAAGGAAGAACAAGATTATCATTATAATCACCAGGTGGTAATATATTTACTCACTCAAAATAATGTTTTATTCACATATGAGTTTGTTAATTACTGTTTTAATATTTAAGATTGATAAAAAATGCTTTACTCACACAAATGTATTAACTTTTTTCAATTTATTACTACTATATTATAATAAGTTAATTGATAAGTTAGGACTGTTGCTTGCTTTTATATGAATTATTTGCGATGAGAGGGATAATGAAAGTTCTAGAACAGTTACAGAATTGCACCTAAAAATAAATCCATTTACATGTGATTATCTTAAAAATTATGGATGTTAAGCATTGCTTATATTAACAAATATTGGAACAAATTTATTAGTAGGGGAAATTATAACTTCAGACAGAAAGAAATAAGTCAATAATATATTAACGGTTAAGTAGAATGAATGTTGGGAGCTTTTATACAACCTTAGGAAAGCTTTTATCAAATGTAATGTGAAAGATCTGACCTTTTATTTGAAAAATTATTATTGCTTTAAACTATTTAATATTATTGACGTTAAAGTTAACTGAAAAATATATTTTAATTGAAAAGCTCTTTATCTTTTTACTAGATGGCGCCTCAACAACTATTCGTTTACTGTTGAAAAGACATTAGATTTGGTATCTAAGCTCTCTTACTCAAATATCTTGCAAGGTTTTCATTTTAAATATTTTCTAAAATCGTTCTCAGAAATGTTAGCTTAAATATTTCAATGCCATCTGTTGAGGGTGTTGCGATACGTCATCTTTTTATTCGACTAAACGAGCAGAACTTTCACCTAATGCTAAGTGATTCGTCTACCTATAACAATGTGGCGCTAGTTTTGATTATACTACGTTGTACGTGTTCAGCACTAGCCCTTTGTCATCGTATATTTATATTAACTCATAGAAAATTAGTATTAAATAATAAGTTTTAACTAGTATATTGTTCTGTAAATTATCTTAGGTATAGAGCCATCTAGTTCAATAATAGACTTAAAGTGACTGCAAAGATTTAGTTTTACAACATAGTTCATATTTTATATAAATATCTAAACGTTTTATCTGTTGCATCATAAATTTTCTTTATTTCTTTAAAAATTGTATATTTATTTTATTTTAATAACGATAAACCTTTATCAGAAATGTAACACATGTAATCGGTACATGTTCCTCCTGCCCATTTCCCAGCTATGTGGGGTCGGCACAGTATGTACTTCTCATCCATATCCCTCTATCAGCCATCATATCTGAATTCAGACTCATTCTTCACATGTAATCTTTCACACAATCCATCCACACTTTCTTTTCGTTTTTCCTCTACCCTTATAACCCTCCACTTTCATTCTCATTACTTCCTCTGTTATATGTCCTTTATCTCTCCGCATGACATACCTGTACCACGCTAACCTCTTGCAAAGTAACTATATTCTGTTTCATAGATGTGTCGACAAAAATACGACATTATACATAAAGATGTTTTGTTTTCATTCATTACGATGGGAAATGATGCCTGCCTATAACAACATGGCGCTAGTTAGGATGGTATAAAGAGCACCGCTTTGTTATCGTTGCTTTAAAACAATACGTTGTCTTGGTATCCTAGTACTAGCTAAAGCGCCCTTCAAACCGAAACAGTAGTTTGCTGGCTGCAGAGGGCGCTGTGGTGGAACCTACCTAGACGGTCTACGGCAACAGATCTATCACCAGTCATACGGATTATATAAGGTTGGCAAATATCTCCCTTCCGCCTTTTTGTCTTTTGAATTTCGCGGCTATGTACAAAGCGCTACAGAGCTCGTATCTGGCAATACTATACATAATTTGAAAGGTCTTGACATAACCTACAAAACGACGCTATGCATAATTAGTTTGGATATTGCGTTCAACAGTTATAGACGTGTTAAAATTGAGTTCACTAACGCCGAAAACGCGCTATTTTAAAGTTTTCCTTCGTTAAAGGCAAATCCGCTAGAGAAACGTTCCGTGAGATTAATGGTGTTTTGGGGGATGATACTCTATCACTTCGAACCGCGGAGGAATGGTTTCGACGATTCAGAGCCGGCGAAAACGACACCATGGATAAGCCAGCCGGCGGAAGACCTGTGACGACAAATACCGATCAAATCGTGGACTACATCGAGTTAGACCGGCATGTGGCATCTCGTGACATCGCCCAGGAGATGGGAGTTAGTCACCAAACCATTTTAAACCATCTGCAGAAGGCTGAATACAAAAAAAAGCTTGATGTTTGGGTGCCGCATGATTTGACGCAAAACCTTCTGGACCGAATCAACGCCTGCGATATGCTGCTGAAACGGAACGAACTCGACCCATTCTTGAAGCGGATGGTGACTGGCGACGAAAATGGATCACATACGACAATATCAAGCGAAAACGGTCGTGGTCGAAGGCCGGTGAATCGTCCCAAACAGTGGCCAAGCCGGGATTGACGGCCAGGAAGGTTTTGCTGTGTGTTTGGTGGGATTGGAAGGGAATCATCCACTATGAGCTGCTCCCATATGGCCAGACGCTTAATTCTACCATCTACTGCGAACAACTGGACCGCTTGAAGCAGGCGATCGACCAGAAGCGTCCAGAATTGGCTAACAGGAAGGGTGTAGTGTTCCACCAGGACAACGCCAGACCACACACTTCGTTGATGACTCGTCAGAAGCTACGGGAGCTCGGATTGGAGGTTTTATCGCATCCACCATATAGCCCGGACATAGCGCCAAGTGATTACCACCTGTTCCTGTCCATGGTGAACGCCCTTGGTGGTGTAAAGTTGAACTCAAAAGAGGCTTGTGAAAAGTGGCTGTCCGAGTTCTTCGCAAATAAGGAGGGGCTTCTACGAGGGAGGTATTATGAAGTTGCCGTCTAGATGGAAACAGATTATCGAACAAAACGGCGCATATTTGAACTAAATCCGATCACTGTAACACTTTTTATAAAGCATTGAATACAGAGCAAAAAAACGGAAGGGAGATATTTGCCAAACCAATATATGGTACGCATCTAAAGTAATCAATAATGCTGAATATCAACTTCTTTGATAGAAGAGATATGGTTGGTTATTTTGAATAATATATCAGTTAAAACTTTTACTATTAACTTTAGCTAATGTTTCTAGATTTTAATATATTTTAAAATATAACTGCCTACGATCAATATTAATCTACTACTGAAAATAATTACATTTTTTTTTTGTAATAAAGCTGTATTGTTGGGTAGAGAAAGTATTTGCCAAAACTACGTGTCAGAATTTATGAAAAAGTTATATGAAAATATTTTAGTAAAGATTTTTTTTTTGGTTTTGTCATACTATAAGAATAAAATTCAAAATTACGTTTAACGAATCTCATAATATAATACTCATGATGTTTTATATAAAAAAATACCTATTTTATATGTAGAGCTTCAAAATTGTCGTTTCATATTATCTAGTACTGCGGTAAGCTGTGGTCTTTCAGACTTACTCGTCTGTTATCTTAGAAGTTATTACAGAGTTCGATACTCCAAATTTGAGCTGAGCGACCGCACACTGTAACAAAATCTATAAACTTTGGTCCGTTGTCGAAACTGTAACTTTAGACAACCATACACAACATTAATCATACAACTTTACCGACTAAAACTTGTAACAAGTGGTAAATTGCTTCGTACATAAAGTTAAAGTTGCGAAATGTACACATGTTAAGATAACATCAAAGCAACATCCCACATCTTTATAATTTACTTATTATTCATAATATATAAAGCACTTGTCTTAAAAAAATATTTTTTTTCGACGAGAACTTTACAGTAAGCTGTTCATCTATCCTCATCTGCCCATAACGTGATGCTAGTTTGGCTTGACACAGCATGACATTACGCTTATAATCTTGAGACATAAGATGTTAAGTCATGTCATCTCAGTAATTTCACTAGCTTCACGCCCTTCAAACCGTAACACGGTAATGTTTGCGCGCTACTGTTTTGGCGGCGGAGATAGAGGCTGCGGTGGTACTTACTTAGAGGGTCTCCGTACGTGTGGGAAATGTCTTCGGTTACCTTTCCTCACGGGGGCAAAGATAGGTTATGTCGGACATGCACCGACTAAAACCCTAACGACGTTCCGCCTTCGTCGCTTTACGGCAGGACCACGTGGACGCTTTCGAGTGTCTCCGCGATACTGCCAGTTCCAACTGCACCATTCAGCCCCATTTCGTGGAGGAGAACCCCACCACCGGCAACAGTGACCACCAGTAAAAGATACCACTGATATAATAGCATAATTAAACTACCTAAATATATATAAACTATAGGCTATTAAGTATAAAAATATATATTATACACCATCCTCCCATTATTGTTACCTACTTACAATTGATTCCTTTTAAGTTATTTATAGTTTTAGTATATTACTCAAAAGTCAAAACAATTATGTAATATACGCTATCCTAACTTTTGACTAAGATTAAAGTATAATATAAACAGGTCATGTACTCGGGTCGAAGAATCCGGTATCCACTACCAAGCCCTCAACATCATCAGAGAACAGAGAATATAATATATTAACTTAATCTGAATACTAAGTAAATAATATTCTGTTTATTTTAGAGTTATATCAAACGAATAAAGGTGGTAGTGGGTCGGCTATGGATGTCGTGGTAGTGACGGCCGATGGAGGAGGAAATTCTTGGAGTCAGGTACAAGACGTAGGGGTGTACAACTCTCTCCCTTCGGAATGACTGACGACCGTGTTAGGTGGAAGACATTGGCTAAAGCTTATATGCAGCTTTGGTTTAACAAAGAATGAAGAATAAGAAGATGCGGGTATGGCCAACCTTCAACCTCATACACATGAGTTGAGGACTTACACAACCAATGTCAGTCACACATTCGTTCATGAAAGTGGGGGAAGCGGGAGAGGTGTGCCAGGATCGTAGCAAGTGGAGAGAGGTGGTCTCTGCCTACCCCACTGGGAACGAGGCGTGATATGTATGTATGTATGTTTAACAAAGGCTTGATGATGATAAAACCTAGGTAAGTAATAATTTAAATACACCAAATATTCTACACAAAAAGCTCGACTCATCGGTCAAGCTTTTAGGACCTTCAAAGATATGAATTAAGTGGACCATAAATATTTCAGTTTGTGATGTTGCTCATTATTTATTGAAGGATCGAAAAAATGGTAACATTTGTTAATGTACATTAAAATTTACTCATTTTTTTTTTATAATAGTAGAATATATCTATAATAGTTAGTTTTGAAATAATAGCAGCCACCATTAGTAAATATCGATAGTGTATTGGCAAATGGCCGCTAAATGACTTTTTCTTTGTGTTGGAAGGCCTCGAATCCCAACCGTGGAGGAAACTGCTTATTATTGCGTATTAACAGTAAATAAAAAAATAATGATATTTATAATAGTTATAACGATAAATTATCAATATTGAAATACATTTTTGTTTTCTAGGTATAACGATCTGTAATGATTACAATGTTTATCTCAACTAACACCTCTATCCCTCATATTTCAAAATAATACTATTGAAGTAATTCGTAATATCTTTTTATAGAAATTAAGTTTATTATATTTTCATTTATAGTAATATTAAACTGTCCATTTGTAGGTAATTGAATTCAATGTGCTCACTACCCGTCATTGATTATTTACCAACGTCGGTATGTACTCGTATAAAATTATCTGAAAATTGATATAAATTCGTAAATAACGAAATATATTATTGCGGCGAGTTGTTTCAAATAACCGGTCTAGGTTTATTAATAAAATCATATCGAATTATGAAAGCAATTTTTTTATTTAATGAGTAATTATTACCTTAGTAACAAGGTACATATACTAGCTGTTTTCCGCGGGGGCTGAGTCGAATAACCTCTATCGTGTGCCCGGGGGATGCAGTTGCCCTTCGGACCTCGGTGCGGGGCTAAGAGCATCTCCTGGGACTGCTGTACCCTGGGCAACGGCAGCTGCTTTATGCTCTCGGGAATAGGGCAACTGACGGCTAATAATCCGATAGCACTGGCGTCGGGAAGTGACGATCCCACTGCCCGCTGAGGGGAAAACTGATATCTCTCGTGGATTCAATTTTCTCTTTCGCGCAATCAGTCGAGTCGCGCGGTGAGTTCGCCCCTGGGGCGGCTATTGGCTTCGGCCACGCCGGCGCACCCGTAGCCCGTTCATAGCACACCCCGAGCGGAGCGGGGACTGCAGTCATTGCGACCGGAGTCAAGTGGAAGACAACCTCTCAAATTACCCCAATCCTAAGGTACGGCGCGCCAATGTCATAAATGGCCAAGGGGAACTTGGTCCCGAGCGCCCAAAGGCGTGGATCAGAAACCCCTACACTTATGGATTACAGTTTAAAAGACATTAGTCTCCAGGTGGGTCTCGGCCGCAACGCTGGGGCATCCCACACGGTGCCACCGGGCGCCGTCTGCCCTTCGTACTCTGGGGTGGGCAAAACTGTTCTCGGCAACGGCTTCTACGGCGGCGGGAAAGCCGCGCCCCGGTACGGGCGCAGGCAACACGACTCGACGATGCTGCGCCCCCGGACGGGCGCCGCCAAAAACCTCGGAAAGGACGGACACAAGCAACGCGCCCCAATACCAACCGCGCTCCCGAGGGCGCGAGTGGTGATGGAGCGACTGCGCTTGGAGCGTAGCGAGAGCGAGTGCGATGTAAACATGGCTTTCGCTCACACCCGGACGGTCATTTACTGACTTCAGCCTTGATCGATGGCGTCGCGCGACTCCAGCCTCGGGCGGGAGCGCAAGCGACGCCGCTCGAGTGGGGACTCTATGTCGCTGTCCTCAGAGGAAGACGACATAGAAGTGGCTAAAAAGCCGGATCGATGTGGGCGCCCGCCCACGACCGGGAAATACGTCGGCCTCAGCAAGGCCAAGGCTGCGTTTAACGCTGAAAGGCGTCTATAGTTGAAGCTCCAGGTAGAGGAGGAGCTCGCTGCGATAGCGGCGACGCTCCGCCGAAACCGGGAACGTGGACTTGCTCGGTCTCTTGCGCTGGAGTCTAAAATGGCTCCAGACGAGCAGATGGCTGCGATGCTGCAACGAGGAGTATTCGATGACGCTGAGCTGATCGCGACGATCGCCAGCAAATCGAAGAACCTCAAATTCGATTTGGTGCGTGATCTGAAGGAGGCTGCGGCCTCCATCAAGGTGGCCGTGGCGGCCATCGGTTCTCACACCGTATCGGACGAGACGCGGCAGCTGCAGGCGGAGAACGTCCGCCAGCGTGCCGAGGTGGCCGACTTCCGTAAGGAGTTGGCCGCCATTAGGGCCGAGGTGAGCGAGATAGAGCGTCGGAAACGGCCCTCGATCTCTTACCGCGCGGATACCGGAGAGGAGTCCCCCTCCGGAGGGTGGACGAATTGTCCGGCGAAGAAGAAGCGACGAACGGTTGCCGCTTCTTCCGCACAGGCGACGCTGCCGGTGGAGGAGATCTGCCGGAGCGTCACGATCCAGTTCGGTACGATGATGAACGCCCGCCTGGCATCATTGGAGGACAGGCTTTTCTCGGAGAAGCGTGTCCGTCCACCCCTGGGTGCGGCCAGGCGACCGGCGGCGCAAGCCGCCAAGAAGCCTGGTACCGCGCCGAAGGGAGCGAGAGGGAAGATCGCGGAAACTGCTCCGCGACCTTGGTACTCTGTACCCGCGCCCACCCCACTTCCCTTGGAGGAGGCGTGGAACGCGGTGATTCGGAACGTCAGAGATACTGTGATGAGAAAATCTTGTTCACATGTATGTATATATAAAGATAGATAGATAACAGTAGTCTTCTCTATGTACTACATAAATTGACTTCTTCTTCGTCTTGCCCTCTTCACAACTATGTAGGGTCGGCACAGTATGTACTTCTCATCCATATCCCTCTATCAGACGTCATATCTGAATTCACACTCTTCTTACACATCTTTCCCACAATCCATCCACACTTTCTTCGGTCTTCCGCTTCACCACTTTCACCCTTATAAACATATTTTCTATGTACTCTATAAATTGACTAAATAGTCTAAAACTTGTGTATTGTTTGTGGTCGCGTAGCAATTAAAATAATAACAAGTAACGTGTATCACGATAATGTCATAAGTGAGAAACGTTTGTAACATTGATTAATGACTTACATCGAGTAAGTTCTTAATTGTCTACCGGCGTAACTAGTTAGTAGTTCAAATGACATCTGTAACCATGCTGGTCGCTTGCTTACTACCATTTTTTTTACATTTATGTGACAGTCAAGCTGTAAATATGGGAAGCGACAATGAATTGTCTGTATGTATCAAGAACGTTATTTCACATTGGTTTAATAAGGGTTCTGAACTTACGTATGTGGACTTAAACTTTGAAGACTTGGAAACGATTAAAACTGTTCACGGTATGACTTATGTGACAGTAGTATCTAGATCGGTGGAAAAACGTATAGTTTACGATAATAAAGCGTATTTGGTTATGGTAAATAATTATGAAAATTACAAACATCGATTTAAATTACTCGAAAGAGAGAGAAGCTGGAAACCGAATGCTTACTTTATCATTGTGTTTAAAGAGATTGATAAAAATTTGCTTGTTGATGTCTTTAAGGATTTACTTCGTCGTCATGTATTTGATGTTGTGGTCATCGATACAAAAGATAATGCTCTCGTTTACTCATACAATCCGTTTGAAAACAATGGCTGTGGAAAGTATTTCAACAGAATCTTATCTTACGGTAAATGTTCTGATGCAAATGTAACTGATTTTTACTTTAATAAATTTAACAATGGATTCAAAGAGTGCACACTTAACGCTGCTGTGTCGCATTGGCCACCGTACATAATAGATCCTAGGGTGGGAGATGATATGGTCCAAATAGAAGGAACGGAACAATATGCAATGAAAATCCTCAGCGAATTAGAAGGCTTCAAAATCAACTACATTTACACGGATGATGCGGAAGAATTTGCCGTAATCGATGAAGATATGAGAGCGACGGATCCCTTAGATTTAATTCAAAAAGGACAAACGGATATTGTTTTTGGAGGAATGTTATTGGATTATAATCGAGCACAAGCTTTCAGTTATATCTATATTTATCCCCCATATTCGGACCAATTGAAAGTTTTAGTGAAAAAAGCAGGTCCTGTGAGGACTTGGAGAAGTATGTATTTGGAATTCACTTCTAGCGTTTGGATTCTGTTAGTTTTTACTTTTATAACATTTTTTGCGCTGCTCGTATTTTTATTTCGCCTGAAGGATAAATGCAATGTAATGTTAATTATGTGGAATTTACTTTTTCAACACAGTTACAGGTTACGTTACAAAATGAGCGTTCGGTGTTTTTTTTTCCAATGGGTAGTATTTGCTTTTTTAATTAACATATATTATCAATCGAATCTGATGGGATTGACGACCAGAGTCAGTTACGATTACCAAATTTCAAGGCGTAAAGATATACAACAATTCGGCATTCAACCGTGTGTTAGCATTGTTGTGAAGAAGTTCCTTAAAGTAATCACACAAATCGAGATGAGTAGTAAGATCGACGAGCAATGCGACACCCTTATGACCAGTATTGAAACTGTGAGTAAAGATCACATGAAATTCACGATTGTATTGTATTCAATTTATAATCATAACAAATTGAAACTTACCGATCAATTTGGCGATCCACTGCTGTACTCGTTTCCAAAAGCCATTATTAAAATCACCTACGCTGTTTATTTCTATAAAGGGTTTCCGTTGCTGGACAAGCTGGAGACGCACGCATCTCATATGCGCGAAAGTGGTTTGTTGGATAAACATATGCGAGATTTGTACTACGAAAAAGCAAGAAAAATCTTCTTTGTTGATAAAAGTTTTCATGCTCACTTTATTAATTGTTGGTATGTTCTAGCAGTCGGTTGCGGAGTATCAACAGTAGCGATAGTTTTAGAATTGTTAACGGATAATAATAAGAAGAAGACAAGAGTTTAATTTATCACTAGTAGTTATTGGGTTGTTCGGAAAGTCATTTCGTTTTTTTTGGGGATCATGAAAGACAGTTTTCGTATAATGAATAAATATTTTATTAAATTATATATTGGCCATTCTGGTCTGTGACCTTTGCCATCTTTCTGGCAGTAACATAATTCCTCTCTCATAAAAGTTTTGGTCCTTGCTGGCAAAAAACTGGTTCAGGTGGTTTTTGACATCTTCATTTGAGGTAAAGGTTTTGCCATCCAAAAAAATTTGCAGGGACCGGAACAAATAGTAGTCGGAAGGCGCCAGATCTGGAGAATATGGTGGATGTTGCAGTACGTCCCATTCAAGCTGTAAAGTTTTGGCGAGTGACCAAACTTGTGTGAGGTCTCGCATTATCCTGGTGGAACACTACACCCTTCCTGTTGATTAATTCGGGCCTCTTCTCTTTAAGTGAATCATTCAATTTGTACAGCTGATGACAATAGACTTCTGAATTAATCGTTGTATTGTCCGGCAAAAGCTCAAAAACGATTCCTTTGACATCCCACCAAACGGAGAGCATCACCTTTTTGGTGAATGTTGGCTTTTGACACGCTTTGAGCCGGTTCATCTTTTCTGCTCCATGACCTCTTGCGTTTAACATTGTTGTATACAACCCATTTTTCGTCCCCAGTAATAATCCGCTTCAAAAATGGATCATTTTCTTGACGTTTGAGGAGCGAATCACACGCGTCAACGCGACGACACAAATTTCGCTCCGTAAGGACATGGGGCACCCACACATCGAGCTTCGAGGTTAAGCCCATGCCAAATGGCCATAAACAGTCGAATTCGACAAATTTAATCTCTCACCGATCTCTCGTGTGGTTATTCGCCGATTTGCATCAGCTAATGTCTTTATCGCATCTTTGTCAGCTTCGACCGGCCTTCCAGACCGTGGTGCATCTTCGACATCAAATATGCCGGATCGAAATTTTGCAAACCAGTTCTGGCACTGGCGTACTGTTAACACGCCGTCTCCATACACATCCGTCAATTTTTTTCTCGCTTGGAACACATTTTTACCTTTTCTGAAGTAAAAAAGTAAAATATGACGAAAATGCTGCTTATTGCTCTCCATATTTAAAAGGGCACCAACCAAAAACTACTGCGTAGAATTAATAGAACACACACAAGCCTTGCAATATCAGCTCTCAAGACATATAATGGTTATGCGGCTTAAATGTGAAGTTGGTTTCGAAAAAACGTTATTAAGTCCTCTGACGGGAAAAAACGAAATTACTTTCCGAACAACCTATTATATTCTTAAAATATTGTGAAATGCCTGCAAAGCTATTGATGAAGTATTTTCATAAAACATACAAGTCGTTTAATGTTCAGCTTCATCTTACAAGAGAGTCATGTTCATGTAGCAACTATATTGGCAAAGGCGAGTGTCACATGACTATGAAGTTTGATGTTCTTGGAAGTTATCGATTTACGTACGAAGGAAGGTCTAGATCATGAGGGGTCGAACCCACAACCCTTCAAGACAAATAAGGCGTACGACCGTAATTACAAACTCGTACGTATAGTTGTGTTTATAAATCGGTAAACTTTGATAGTTTATTTTAATAGTACTTTCTAATGTTCAATGCTTTTAGTGTTTAGTTATTTGGAGTGTGTATAAAATGAATTATAAAGCGTAAATAAAATATGTATGTTAAAGTGAGTTATAATTTTGACAGAGGCGTAACATAACCTTTAAATATTTAAGTTTGCGACTAGAGTAAAGAAATGGATACTACGCCGTTATACGGTCATTGAATATTTAAAATATGATGTCTAGACAAAAAAAAAAAAAAAACTTAGTACAGGTTTTATATATAATATATTGTATAGAATAAAAAATTTTAACAGCCATCGATAGTCCTCTGCTGGGTACAAGTCAAAATATGTCACATAGCCCCATCTTCGGCTAAAAAGGTAGGTACAAATTAATGTGCTTACCCTCACGTATAAGCACAGTAAATTAATAAAAATCGTATTCATCATCATCAGCCGTTAGACTTTCACAGCTAGACATAAGCCTCCCCCAAAGACCTCCTTGAGGGAATCCTAATTGAAGGGAATTGGGCCTTAGCCCACCACGCTGCCCCAATGCGGGTTAGTGGTAGGTGGGGTAGGGTAAAATAATATTTCCGGCGGGAGAGCGCGGCGGCAGAACCACGCCGTCCGCTTCCTCCCGCCGTGAGCGACGGGCCCCTAGCCGGGCACGGTGTGAGGGGGCCTTCGGGCCGTTAGGCGTGGCCCTTTGGGCCTTTTGTCGTGTTTCCCCTGGGGTTGCGTCCTCCGGGGGAGTCTTGGTTTTTGTCCCCCCTCCCTCGTCGAAGTAGGGGGGGAGTCTGGAGGGAGGACGCCGCCGCCCAATTCCTTCACGGAAGGGCGGCGGCCGGGCGTGCGCTCCGTCTTGGGCGCGCGCGGTCGTCTGTGGGGTCGGGGGTCCCCAACGTGCCGGTCCCGCGAGGGGCCGGTACGGGACGGCACCCACCAGGAGGAGTTTTATACGGTATTTAATAGGGTAAAATCATATTAAATCTTACAATTTGAATAATATTCTTTATTTATATTGTTACTATATATATACATGGATGAGGCTCATAGAAAATCGGAGAACGATCTTTAAATACATTAGTATGTTTACTTGTCTTAAGTGTCTTCATGAATAGAGTGAATAAGCTGCTTTTTAATGAGTGGTATGAACCAGAACTATTAGCACATCATCATATAATACCAGGTAAATCCATAGTTTAGCACTAAATTCCAAAAGTGACCAATGGAGCTCTTTTTTTCTGATATCCAATTTTTTATATGCGATGTATAACAGCATGTCAGCTTCTGTACTGTTAAACCAATCTTCATCAAATTTAATAGTAATATTAATTTGATCATTAACAGTAAATCCGCTATATCCTGTTTGTTATAATTTGCTATAAGACAGCGCTGCAGCATATATACTTCAAAATTTAATTTGAATCATTAATGTCTTCTTTTTTATTCTATGAAACTACCAGACGCGGCTGGTTCTAACAACGTGGCTCTAGTTAGAATTATATACTGCACGACACTGTGTTCGTCGGTTCGATACATAAGGTGTTACCTTTCGTTACACCAGTAATTCCACTAGCTACAACGCCTTTCAAATCGGAACATAGTGATGTTTGCATACTATTGTTTGGCAGTAGAAATAGGAGCTGCAGTGGTAACTAGCTAGATGATTTTCGGCAAGAGACCGACCACGAATAAACTGCTAAAGGCCACTATGAATTTCATGGTCCATTATCATATTCGCCAGTATTCAAGTGTAGCATGCTGGCAATTGTCAAAGAAAACCTAGTTTAGGTGTTTGTTATAGTTGCCCTTTACTACACTTGAAGATGAAGTAGATATACAATGACTGAATAACACTGGGAGTCACTAGACATTAACAAAGCTAGATGAAGAATGTCTAACAAGAGACCTATGTCCAGCATTGGACGTCCATCGATTGAAACGATGCTGATATAACAATGTCGTAATGTTTCATGAATTGCACTTCTCATCGTAATTTTACTATTGTAGCGAGGGTGTCTGATACTTTCCAAGTTGTGAATAACCAGGAGGGAGCGTTTGTTGTTATAACGACGCCTTTGCTATTAGGGACATTACATGGCTCTCTTCGTTAATGAAAAACGCCTTTAGAAAAGCGTCTCCCGTCTAGACTCGGCTAACACCTAGCGCGCTTTGTTCGCTCAGAACAATACATATTTTTACAAGGACGTACACGCGTCATTAGTGCATTGACATTCCAGTTTCCTCTTAGTTAACAATGATGTACTTTAATAGAATCTTGACTACCTTCGTGGCGCGAAAGCGGATATCTCTAATTCGACTCTCGGGACCTATCTTCCTTATTGTAAATCGGCTGATATAAAGTATAGCTGTTTCAGCTATACGGAAGTCAGATTATACCGGCCTATTACACTCCACCATCATAAATCTCATTACTTAGCATTGAAAAAAATTAAAGTGTTGATTAGGGTGATGTGGAACAACCCCCCAGTCTGGGAAGCGTTGCCAATAGCTCAGTAATTACAGATGTAGCTTTAATTAGTGTTGTCGTTAATTAAAAACACAATGAACGACAAAAAGCAGCAATTGCTAATAACAATGATTTAGTTCCGTGTTAAGTAAATCCGTTAAATTTAACAGGAATAAAACATGTTTATCCAGCGTGTCTGGTGGCAGATTTATGTTTTCAAATTTAATAATAAAGAAAAATATCTTCGATCCTCTTTTGTTTTTTTCTTCGTGTCGAAACGTGCTCTCGGAAATGGAGAAAAACGAAGTGCGAGCCTTTTATTAAATAGCTCTGTTTAAAAAATTTAACGACGCAGGAGATTCATTGCGATTTGGAGGCAACATTGGGAGAGTCTTTTTTTTTTTATCACGCCTTTTTCTCAGTAGTGATAGGCAGAGGTGAATAAACACCCACATGTCGCCAGATGTGGTCAGATTAGGTGCCATGTAACAGGGGGTGAGCCTGTTGCCACTTTATTGGGACCACCACACACACACACAAAGATGATTTCAGTGTGCGGGTTGCCTCACGATGTTTTCTTTCACCGTTTGTATCTCGCCGTTGTAACTAAAGTTCATAAATGTACATAATTTAAATATTAAGTCATCAGTACGTGCCGAGATTCGGACCCGCGACCTTCGGAATGAAAGCCGCACGCTCTAACCATTAGGCCAGCGAGCTACTGCTGAGAGAGTCTGCTCCGCCATATTCCACTGTCACTGGCAAGGTGCGCTTCTCAATTTGGAGTAGGGTGAACGAGCACGGATAAATAATTCTTTCTCGCTTATCTAGTATCTCATTTATAGCAATGACTACGAATTTTTTTTTATTTGAAAATTGTTTGTATGTAACGATAAAATAAAGACTTTAGCGATTAACACGTAAATTTACATTTACATTGACCTTTTTTTTGGTTTTGGGAGGGAGTTATTGAAAGAGCCCGCGTCTGAGAGAAGTCAGGGTTTGTACGTGTGATTGTTACTCATTAAAACCCCCTCGGTGGTCTATGTTAGTGCATTCGGAGAGGCTCCGGGATTTTTTATAGAACGCATCGGTGCCCTCTATACATTGTGTTTACAGGTCTCTGATGAGGAGCCAAACCTTCCTAGGCACCATCGCATGGCATCGTATGACACCAAGACAGCGTATGGCTGTACGCTATCCTACTCAGGTTCGCTTGTTCAGTGATAAGGGCCGCGAAATTCCTAGATCCTTTTAGTCGCCTTCTACGACAGGTGGGGCTTACTTAAGTCTAACTCTTACTAGCCCGAGACTACAGGGTTGAACTTTACGTTGACTTAAGCTATTCTTTGAAAGAACGTAATACTTTTAAAGAAGCTGTTCCTTTGTTCTCTAAATATATTATTTTGTTACCGATATATTCTCAACGTGCAAAATTGTTAAAACAGCAGAAAATACTGGTTTCTATCTCACCTACATAATATCTAGCTAAAGCTTATAAAGCTGTATCCGATTTTTCAACGATAGCGTAATATATTTATAGCATCCTTACAAGAGTTACATAAAATTTTGATAGTATATTTTTATAAGCAAATCCTAACTTTATTTGTCTTATATACTTCCTTTACAGGTAAGAAGCTAACCGGAAAAACGTATGATAAATGTATTGAGCATTTCTAGTTAAATATGTGTTTGTTTATACGTTTAACATTTCATCTAGTGCTTGTATCGATCCATGCATATTAAAATAATCTACGTTTAATAATATTATATGTTCATACAGGAGAACACACGGTTATGAGAGAAAACATAGATTTATAACCTAAAACAAAGTCAAAAGTCATTTATGTATATCTTCTTCTTAAGGTGCCCGACTATCGAAGGTTGTCGATCAGTTCACCATATATCGCCCGGTCTCTTGCGAGGTGGAACACTTGGGCAGTACTCTCAATCCACTCCTTGATGGTACGCAGCCCAGATTTCCTCCAACTACCAATACCCCTTTTACCCCCCACTTTGCCAATTAAGGCGAGTTGAGTCAGTGCGTACCTATAGAGCCCAAGCACTTGGCGGAGATATGATTCTTCTCTCTTCTTGACGGTCTGGAAAAGTTTGCGTTTTTTATTGACTCTTCGGAAGACATATGTATATACCTATACATATATAGAAACAATTTGACGACACGAAGGAGTGAACCAGGTTTAAATACCATCAGTTAAAAAGAATAGCTGAGGATCAAATTGGTTTTCTCAATCTGGTCGCCAAACCTCAGTTTGAAGAGGACACCTTATCATAATGATATTTATATTACATCTGTGTATATTTTTGTTTATCTACGAAGTAATAAGTTCTGATGGCAATTCGTTCATCTGGTGGTAACTACAACCTGTCTGACAAGCATGTGATATTAGTTAGGATGATACATACTGCACCAAACTGTGCTCGTCGCTTTGTTACAAAATATTAAGCTACCTTCTTACTTTAATCATAAACTACTTCATTATTACCGTATGTTTAAATGTTTATAAAAACAAAAATGTTTAGTAAGAATATTTTTTTTTTTATGTAATACTATGCAGTGTACTAATGGAATACTTTCTTCAGATGGTAAAAGGCGTAAAGTTAATCTAAATTTAGATTACACTGGTAATGCTAGAAGAGCTCAATCGAGCAGTACAAATATACTCCGAGTAGTGCTGGGATAGACTAACATTCAATTAAGTATTCCTAGAGCAAAGTTGGTTAACCAATTAGGAACACTAAATATAAACATTGGATAAACATTTGGACTGCCGCAGGACTAAATTCTGAAGTTGGTTTATCAGAGCTTTGAGATCAGGGTGTACAGTAGTTCAAATTCTGTTTAAATATCAACTGGTAACACTTAGGTAAAGTATGTAGAAGTTTCTAGATAATATGTTTTTGTAGTCTTTAGATATTTTAATAAATACATCTATCATGTAGTGGCTGTGATTATCTTTTGTACAAAATTGGTTTCGATATAAACTCCACGCTTAACGGGTGGTTTTGTTTAATGGTCCAAGAGCCCACCGGTGGACTTCCATCGGTTGTGGTGATGACATTAATGTTGATCAGTATATAAAACACCATTAAAACTTATTTTATATGGACAATAAAGCGCAGGTCACTGTTATGGAGATCTTTGCGAGAGGCCTATGGCTAGTTCTAACAATAATATCAATATCAAATAAACGATTATAACATAAATCTGCATTGATATATTATAAAAGATTAATATTATACATGTTAGATTTATATTGTGATTAAGGGGTGTAAGAATAATGTAGAGTTTTGTCATATTTATAGAGGACAACAATTTGGGGGCAGAAATCTCAATTATTAACACCGAAGGCGATAATCGATACATCGTCATATAAAACAGTGAAAACGTAATTAAACTTAGAATTACTTAAGTAAAAATTTACGTGGGGGTTAGTAATCAAAATAAGGGTTAATTACGTATCACAACGAACGAATAATGGTATATGTTATTATGATATCTGAAAACACACAAGGGGATGGTTTACGCTGATACTTAAGCTCAATATAACAAACGTTGTCAAGTAATAGGCCGATTACATTGGACCGCGTACTAAAATGTTCCTTATATTTTATTTATAAACAAATATAGATTTATTGCTTCCTTAACCTCCGGTAGTTCGGAACTTAAGTCGCTTTCAATGTTCTTAACTTATTCCCGTGGGTTGTGCCAGTTCAAGTTTTGGGATAATGCATGTTTCTCAACTCCATTTTATATTATAATACCACCATTGTGCTTAAATCAGCGATCACAATGAAGCAAGTAACTTTAAAACAGGATAAGTTATAATCTAAACATACCATTCTAATATTACTATTTTATCAAATACCAGTTCCTTCCGCTTTGCTGGCCGTAATATAAAATTAGACTTGAAGTTCATCTGGAATATTCCTTGAGAGCAACCGCAAGATATACTTTCTATAGCAACCGTTACTATAGGAAATATAAATAATACCAAATGAAAATGTTTATAAAAGTTAATTAGAAATAAAATGATGAAGGATCTATGAAATTCAATAAATAAATAGTTTATAACCATTTACAAGTGAAGGGACGTCCAATGGTCATGTTTCCAAGACAGAACGTTCTATACGCTGCCGTGAGTTCCGCGGCTCAGCAAGCCTCTCTCTCCACACCTCCAAAGCGCGGCGACGCTCATACCTGTGCACTTCCACTACATCCAAGGGCTCGGCTTCTTCTCGATGAGAACGTAGACGCGTATATATCCGTGCGTTCCTTTCCGCCAGAATGTCCAGAGGTGGGAACCGTGCCAGGATAGTGGCCGCCTTAAAAGATATCGGTCGATATCCCTGTGCGATACGAATGGCTATCTTTCGCTGCAGACTGTTGACTTTATCCCGGCAACGTCGGCTGCCCGTCAGCCGATCTTACCAAACCGGAGCGCCATAGAGAGCCATCGATTGCACAACCCCCGAATAGAGGCGGCGGACTCCTTCCCCGGGCACAGGCCTACCTATGAGGGCGATGCGCCATAAGTCAGACACACCTTAGAATAAACTCTAATTCATTTGCAAGTTTCTTCGCAAAGTTTTCCTTCACTGTTTGTATCTCGCTGTTGTTACTAAGTTCACAAATGTACATAACTTAAATATTGAAGTCATCGGTACATGCCGAGATTCAAACCTGCGACTACCGAATGATGGCCTTAGCTTTAACCATTAGGCCAGCGAGCTACTCTATATCACATGATTGTAGTGAAATATATATAACGTGTGGTGTAAAAGAAATTCCGAAGTTCTAGAGTTAATGAAAGCTATGAAGACAAATTTCTTGCTTCACAATTATTTACGTAATTAAGTTTGCCGCCATCCGCCGCCATCTTATTACCGCGTTAATTACGGAAGGTTTAATGTAAATTCATTATATATAATTTGTTCTGATGAACATCAAAGCTGTAACTTGGTGACTCGGTGACTTTATCCTCGATGTGAGGCTCTGTGTGGAGTGTAGCTTTTCTTTTGTACCGCTCGACTAATCAAATTTTTATCATTAACATAAAGACGTATGTTATTCATTCAGTATATTTCTATTCGTATATATATATATATATATTATTTAATTAACCGATGATAACCTGATGGTGAGTGATACGCCTGCCTAAAACCACGTGACGCTAGCTAGAACGGTATACACAACACTTATTGCGCTCGTCGGCTTGAGGCTTAAGATGTTTACTCCAGTAATATAATATAACACAAGAGCTACAGCTCTCTTCAAACCGGAACACAGTAATGTTTGCACAATACTGTGGTATCCACCTAGACCTACCACCAGTAAGCTTCGTAGAATTAAAAAAATCTGTGTGCTCCACAGTCGCAGCTAAACGTCGGCTTAATATTTGGTATCCGGAAATCCAAAGCTTGTGCGTAGCGACAGCTCCTTTAACATAAATAGTTTAAACGTTTCCGCTTCCAACTTCTGCTCTCATATAAATTACCTTTGTGACAAAAGCACCCCTTTTATTATAAGTGATTGTTTAACTAAATGTTTCATTATATTTCACCCCCATTTGAACGCCTCCGTGACAAATTTAATTGTGCTTTTAACTAAACATTTCGTTTGCTTAAAATTTTATGGAGCTAAAGTGATATTTTAGTTTTACTGAGCAGACAATAGAGATAAGAATTTTTTATTACTTTCACAAAGACTTATTTTAGCTTTAATAATACGTACTTTTATCTACTAACTTAAATATACAATAGGAGACAGTACCAGATATGTATCAATCAAAAATAATATAGGAAATTGCGATACATTAATGATTAGGTTTGAATCATTATTAGTATACTTACTGAAAAAAAAATGTATACTCAATAAGGTAAAATACAATAATTATCATCAACCGATATACGTCCACTGTTGGACATAGGCCTCCCCCAAAGATGTCCACACCGATCGATCCTACGTTGCTCGCATCCAGTGGGTCTGCGATTCTCGCTAGATCATCGGTCCATGTTATGGGAGGCCTCTCAACACCAGGTCTACCGGTATGCGGGCGCCACTTGAAGACCTTACTAGCAAAGCAATGTGCTCTGTCCCACTGCCCATGATACAACGAAACCCAAAATATATTCAGTATATATAAGTTAGACGAAAGTTGTGTTCAAAATTTCCAACCCCTAACCAATAAGCTACTAACTTCCAAGTTCTATATATGAATAGCCAGCTCATTTTTCTATATGATTTTCTTTAAGAAATAGCAAACGGTTAAGGTGTTCATAGTATTTCCTTGAAGCACAGTTTAAGTGGATCAAACTGGCAAACTAACAGTAATAGATAACATCCCGCACTTCACCCTGCCGTATTTCCGTTCGTAATCTCATTTTGCTCCAAAAGGCGTCCTTATATTAATGTATATGTTTTATAAATATTTTACGTATAATTTAGTAGTATTAAGAAAAAATTATCTATATTCCTAGCTGTTCCCTGTCTGGTTTACTAGTCGTCGTAACACACCGCAACTCTCTTTGGAGCAACTAGGCAATAGGAACTTTCTTACCTAATTTCAAGACTGCAGGCTTTATAGTTGCTGAGATATCTTGATAAGACTCTATATAGATGTTTAAGTAGAAATTAATATATATATATATAAAGATTAGAGTTTAGATTATTTTAATAAAGGTAACATATGGTAGACGGGTTGGAAGATAGTCATCTCTACTTAACCTCCGTCGTATCGTCAAAGGCTGCTATAGAGGGATTACTATTATAGGAACTAGGAAGAGAAGAATTGAAAGGATAGTAGTTTTCCTTAGGACTTTTACCATCACATTTAATTCCTCAACCTTACAAGGGTTGCTAGTACAGTGCCAAATGCCACAATTAAATAGAGCTTAATTTTAGGTGGAAGTCTTGAAGTTGATGATGATAAAAAGATGTACTTGGTACTTTGTAATAGTATATATATTACTACTATATATTACTAAAGAGTAAATACACTTCCTGCTATGCTATTTATTTACAAAAAAAGAAAAACAAAAACCTACATCAAGATTCATTAACTGATGGCCTCACACTAAGCAAACCTGTGTATGTTTATCGGTAATGTGGGTGCCGCATGTTTGTTAACCTCTTCCTGAACATGTGTGATTCATTATAGATGGAGTATCAATCACCATGAAAACTTTCACTTCAGTAATAATATATCACCGCATTTATATTACAATTCTATGAATTAAACGGAAACCTAAAAAAATATGTGCTAACTATGTACGGTACAATCCGAATCAACAAAGTTTCAGCACCTTGTAGAATCTAATTTAAAAGGGATGTGTGGGTTGATCCCCAAAAGTTGTTCAACGCATTTTACCACTTTTTTATGAATATTCGCTTTACTTTTTCGTGTAATTTTCTCTTATATCTTCAACTAAATGATAAATGTTATATAAGGTTGGCAAATATCTCCCTTCCGCCTTTTGTCTTTTGAATTTCGCGGCTATGTACAAAGTGCTACAGAGCTCGTATCTGGCAATACTATACATAATTTGAAAGGTCTTGACATAACCTACAAAACGACGCTATGCATAATTAGTTTGGATATTGCGTTCAACAGTTATAGACGTGTAAACATTGAGTTCACTAACGCCGAAAACGCGCTATTTTAAAGTTTTCCTTCGTTAAAGGCAAATCCGCTAGAGAAACGTTCCGTGAGATTAATGGTGTTTTGGGGGATGGTACTCTATCACTTCGAACCGCGGAGGAATGGTTTCGACGATTCAGAGCCGGTGAAAACGACACCATGGATAAGCCAGCCGGTGGAAGACCTGTGACGACAAATACCGATCAAATCATGGACTACATCGAGTTAGACCGGCATGTGGCATCTCGTGACATCGCCCAGGAGATGGGAGTTAGTCACCAAACCATTTTAAACCATCTGCAGAAGGCTGGATACAAAAAAGCTTGATGTTTGGGTGCCGCATGATTTGACGCAAAAAACCTTCTGGACCGAATCAACGCCTGCGATATGCTGCTGAAACGGAACGAACTCGACCCATTCTTGAAGCGGATGGTGACTGGCGACGAAAAATGGATCACATACGACAATATCAAGCAAAAACGGTCGTGGTCGAGCGGCCAAGCCGGGATTGACGGCCAGGAAGGTTTTGCTGTGTGTTTAGTGGGATTGGAAGGGAATCATCCACTATGAGCTGCTCCCATATGGCCAGACGCTTAATTCTACCATCTACTGCGAACAACTGGACCGCTTGAAGCAGGCGATCGACCAGAAGCGTCCAGAATTGGCCAACAGGAAGGGTGTAGTGTTCCACCAGGACAACGCCAGACCACACACTTCGTTGATGACTCGTCAGAAGCTACGGGAGCTCGGATGGGAGGTTTTATCGCATCCACCATATAGCCCGGACATAGCGCCAAGTGATTACCACCTGTTCCTGTCCATGGTGAACGCCCTTGGTGGTGTAAAGTTAAGTTATTTAATAGCAGTTGAATTCAATTAAATTTGACTACAGGGATGAATACCGAATAGTCAATTGTCCACTGCTGGACACAGGTCTTCCCAATTTTCCGGAGTAACAGCCGTACTTGCAATGGGCGTTGGGTTGGCGAGCGTACTAACACAAATATTACAATACAACTTTTACCCTTTGCGTAGTTCCCAATTAGTCGCCTTTTACGGTTTCACGAGGTTACTATTATCTCTCTGTTTTGTGATTTGTAGTAAGTTAGTTGGCTTACTGTACGATTTGCTCTAAACCTCGAATCATGGGAAGTTAGTTGGCTTAATGTACAATTTGCACTAAACCTTGAATCAATTTGGCTTCAAGAACAAAGGGAATTTGTTATTGGCGTTTTAATTACAAAATCATACATTTAAACTATATTATGTTCTATGGAATAATAGCACTGTCTCTTTCTTATAACTATTATTCCATATGCTTTCTTTTTTTTTCTTTTTTATAGTAAGTATGGGCATTTCGTTATCATAGGTGGGGGTGAAAGGGATCCCGCACAACATCTCACGGAACCCTAGCCAATGTCACTAACTCGTGCACCCTGCTCATCAACAAACGAAGCTCTGGCTCCCACCAACCCGCATTCGGTCCAAGTGGACGGAAAGGCTGATATCCTCCCATATGAACCGTTACGGACCCTAGTGCTTGGCGGTAGGGAAGGCCATATCCCGACTGTAAGGTCGCGGGAAGCCGCTGGATGCGAGCAGCTCCAGACCGACCGCTTTCGTGATCTTTGGGAGCGGCATATGTCCAGCAGTGGATGTCTATTGTCTAATGAATGATTGATTGACAAAATAAATAGTATTACCCTTCAGTGTATGCTTCGTTTGTAGAACCACCCTAAATAAAAAATTTTAGCTCTGAATAATGACTTCTCTTTGCTATGAGACAAATTGGAGTTAAAAAGTTTAGTTGAAATTATATATATATAATGAATGATCTGATCATTGATTATACATTTTCCTATTTAAGATAAGCACAGTTATCTATTAAATTTGACGTGTTTAGATTAGCTTGCTTTCGTGTACAAAATATTTTCCAATGAAAAAGCTTTGAAGGGAAAACCAATTACACATTGTATCCGTAAACAAATTTTGTTTCGAACTTTCGAAACATTTCTCGTACGAAGCGCTGCATATCATTTTTTTTAAAAACCAATGCTTTATAAAATCTTTTTGCTTTTATAGATATCTATATATATAAAATAATAAAAATCGGTTTCCTTTGTCCACTAATCACGTGAAAAACTGTGATCGAATCGACATGGAAACATGCGCATACTATGCGGAATAATTTGTTATAGGCTATTTGTTTTTTGATTTTCATTATTTCTAATTAACTTTTATAAAAATTTTTATTCATCATCAGCTGATAGACGTTTACTGCTGGACATAGACTTTCCTCAAATATCTCCATATTGATCGAAGCGACGCGGTGCTCGCAGCCAGTGGGTTTCAGAGATTCTCATCAGATCGTCGGTCCACCTTGTGGGAGGCCTACCAACTCTACGTCGTAGACCTTACTGCCCCATCGGTTGTCGGACCTTCGAGCAATGTGCCCTGCCCATTGCCATTAAGTCTAACAATCTTTTGAGCTATGTCGGTGATCTTAGTTCTTATACGGATCTCCAAATTTCTGATTCGATAGCGCAGAGAAACTCTGAACATAGCCCTCTCTATTGTCCCGTGGGTGACTTAGAGCCTTTTTGTAAGGCCGATAGTAAGGGACCACGTCTCGAATTCGTATGTCAGCACTGGCAAAACCCTAAGAAAAAGACTTTTGTCTTCTAGCCAGTACTATAGCTAAGTCTAATTTTATATTACTGCCAGAAAAGCAAGTTGTGAACAGCTAATACTGCTATAAATGTGATATTCTAATAGCTATTATTTAAGAAATCTACATAATTGAGGTATCAAAAAAACTTACTTCAACTTAATATCGTTTAGATCAAACTTTAGTTGATAGTATAATAGACCGAGGAGTGTTCTAACAAAAGTTGTATTTGAATACTTGATAGATGTTTAAATAAACCTTATACTAGTTTCTTTTGTACTTGGTAACTAAGGAAAGTTTTAATGAATGCAAATAAACAGGTGGTAATTGAGTTGAGACTTGTTCTTTTTCTCCAACAATGGAAGTTTCCTTTCATCATACCATTTCTTTAAACCATTGTGTTGTTCGAGTGCTTCATTGTAAATCTATGGCTTTAGAAATTCTCAAAAAATACGAATAAAGTAAGGGGTTCCGTCCAACATTTTACTGAGCCGATGTCAACCTCATCTGCATGTAGTGCACCCTGCTGAATAACAGATGAGGCTCTGACCAGCGACCAACCAGCACTGGGCCAGCTTGTTGGGTTATGGTCCAACTCCCCTCAAAGATCTCTTTCATGTGGAAATCTTTGGGGGAGGCCTATGTCTAACTGTCATAATGATGATGATGACGAATAAAGTTTTCTTTTTTTTTTGGGGCTTTTATTCCTTAAGGATAAGTTTACTTCAAAAACTATATACTCCTCTTATAGATGTTTGATTTAATTCACAAATAAATGAGGACAAATATTTGTGTTTTATTACTATTTATCCTCTGCCTGGGTTTGCTGGAATGGTACTCTTTCTAGAGGCTAAGCATGCTTGTATCCCCTGCGATATAATTTTTTAATATTTAGTTTATATTTCGGTGTATGTATATATAAATAAATAAAACCTAGTTTCTTTTGTATCACCTAAGAAATTAATAGACGGACCATGTAGTAATAATTTACAATAGCCTATGGACTTCTGTAATACTAGAAGCATCATTACCGAGTTGTTTGTTCAAAATTAAAAAAACATTTCAACCCTTGAAGATTCTGGAATAGCAACCTTGTTTTTTTTATTCAATTGAGCTACGAGACAAGTGGAACGTTCACTTGAATGTAAGTGATACGCCTGTTCATAACCAATTTGCATTAGTTGCGATGGTATATACTGTACCACACAGCGCTGGTCGCACGAACCATAAGAACTTCAGTCTTTATACCCCAGTAATTTCACTAGCTACAGCGCCCTTCGAACTGGAACACAGTAATGTTTGCACACTAATTCCTTCCGAGACTTCCGGTTAAAGCTGCTAACGTATCGTAAGAAGTAATCACACAATTCATAAAGAGAATTAATTCTAATACCTGATATTAAACTTTATAAGTGAAAAGCTATTTGAAGGGAAGGCGAACAAATTCTTATTAAAGACAAAAGAAATTATTTTCGCGAAATCCTCAAAAGTTAGATTAAAAATTTATTGTTGATGAGATGCAGAATTACGTGTAATGGATAAAACCTCTGCGAGGAGTCGAAAGTTTTTTTTCCTCCTTTTCTATTCAAGAGTGAAATTAAAGATTTGTTCCCCTGGTCGGGAGATTATCTTTAATAAATATTTTAATGGCATATTGTGAGCTACAAAGAATATCTAATATATATATAGGGTTGTCAAATATCTCCCTTCCGCCTTTTTGTCTATTGAATTTCGCGGCTATGTACAAAGCGCTACAGAGCTCGTATCTGGCAATACTATACATAATTTGAAAGGCCTTGACATAACCTACAAAACGACGCTATGCATAATTAGTTTGGATATTGCGTTCAACAGTTATAGACGTGTAAACATTGAGTTCACTAACGCCGAAAACGCGCTATTGTAAAGTTTTCCTTCGTTAAAGGCAAATCCGCTAGAGAAACGTTCCGTGAGATTAATGTTGTTTTGGGGGATGGTACTCTATCACTTCGAACCGCGGAGGAATGGTTTCGACGATTCAGATCCGGTGAAAACGACACCATGGATAAGCCAGCCGGCGGAAGACCTGTGACGACAAATACCGATCAAATCATGGAGTACATCGAGTTAGACCGGCATGTGGCATCTCGTGACATCGCCCAGGAGATGGGAATTAGTCACCAAACCATTTTAAACCATCTGCAGAAAGCTGGATACAAAAAAAAGCTTGATGTTTGGGTGCCGCATGATTTGACGCAAAACCTTCTGGACCGAATCAACGCCTGCGATATGCTGCTGAAACGGAACGAACTCGACCCATTCTTGAAGCGGATGGTGACTGGCGACGAAAAATGGATCACATACGACAATATCAAGCGAAAACGGTCGTGGTCGAAGGCCGGTGAATCGTCCCAAACAGTGGCCAAGCCGGGATTGACGGCCAGGAAGGTTTTGCTGTGTGTTTGGTGGGATTGGAAGGGAATCATCCACTATGAGCTGCTCCCATATGGCCAGACGCTTAATTCTACCATCTACTGCGAACAACTGGACCGATTGAAGCAGGCGATCGACCAGAAGCGTCCAGAATTGGCCAACAGGAAGGGTGTAGTGTTCCACCAGGACAACGCCAGACCACACACTTCGTTGATGACTCGTCAGAAGCTACGGGAGCTCGGATGGGAGGTTTTATCGCATCCACCATATAGCCTGGACATAGCGCCAAGTGATTACCATCTGTTCCTGTCCATGGTGAACGCCCTTGGTGGTGTAAAGTTGAACTCAAAAGAGGCTTGTGAAAAGTGGCTGTCCGAGTTCTTCGCAAATAAGGAGGAGGGGGGCTTCTACGAGGGAGATATGAAGTTGCCGTCTAGATGGAAACAGATTATCGAACAAAACGGCGCATATTTGAACTAAATCCGATCACTGTAACACTTTTCATAAAGCATTGAATAAAGAGCAAAAAAGCGGAAGGGAGATATTTGACAACCTTATATTTATGTATGGACTTATGGACTTTAAAACGGGTCCCGTCGTTCATAGAAATTTAGAGCAATTTAAAAAAAAATCAATTAAACTATGAGATGAGCGGCTCGTTCTCTTGTTGGTAGGTGATACGCCTGCCCATAACTTTGTAGCGCTAGTTAGGATGATGCTGCATCACATTGCGCTCGTCGCTTGAGACATAAGAAGTTACGTTTCGTTACCCCAGTAATATCACTAGCTACAGCGCTTTTCAAACCGGAACACAGCGATGCTTGCACAGTACTGTTTAGCTGAAGAAATAAGGGCTGCAACCTACTTAGACGGTCTCCGGCAACTTATGATTGGTTTAGACGTTGAACCTGTAAATTTTGTGGTGACCTGACTAATAGTTTTTTTTTGTTTTTGGAACATTCATCACCAATATTCAGATGAATCTGAAATGATGTGTTTCTGTACCAATCATAAAGAAGATATTATGCTAACCAGCGTTTATGAGTGTGGGTGAAAATCTTCACCCTCTAGAGATAGAGAAGAAGAAAACGAAATTAATAACCAATGATAATTTAAGTTTCGATGCTTTTCTTTCCGTAGTAAGCTTAAGCTAGGCGAATCGGACTTTTTCTGCCGTTAAACACTACTTTGTTCCGATTTGAAGGGCGCTGTAGCTAATGAAATTACTGAAGTGATCAACATCTTATGTCTCAAGGCGACGAGTGCAGTATGCTGCAGTATATACAGCATCCTCACTAACGCCACGTTGTTATAGGCGGGCGTATCACTTATTATCAGGTGAACGTGTCGCTCATCTAGTGTGGTCTTGAATAGAGAAAATATACACAACGTGAGATGATATTAACAAAATAGTATTTATACGACAGTATTTTTACATTACAGTAGTTTTCATTCAACGAAATGGATGAGTCGATATGTTTGATGGATTGTGTGAGTACTTTTCAAATGGACCAAAGCAAAAACTGACGGAAAAGCTTTTGTAACTACTTTTTTTTTAAATGAAATATTGTTAAATTTATATTTAGGTTATCTAAGATTTCAAGCATACAAAATAAAATCTAGATCTGAAAGGTTCAGGAATAATTTATGGTCTTAATGACTATATTGTATGCATCAATAATTCTTAGTTATTTCTTACTGTTCTATCTCTTTAAGTAAATTTTTATATAATTCTATGTTTAATAGTTTTAATAAATGTAGTAAAAAAAAAATTGGAAATTTGTGATCTTTTTTCATCATCATCATCAGCTGATAGACTTCTACTGCTGGGCATGGGTCGATACAACCCAAATGATTGCTAGGCTTAAGTGGCAGTAGGCACATTGCTCGAAGGACTGACGGCTGATGAGGCAGTGAGGTCCTAGAGTAGAACCATGTACATGTAGACGTAGTGTTGGGATGCTCCCCAGGGGGGAATCGAACGATGTGGAGATCTCTAGGAGAGGCCTATTTGTTTTTTATTAAGAATGAAACAAAATGGCTGAAATTTGAATATAGTCGAGTAAGAACAAATAATATCAAAGAACTTACTATTAAAGGGATTCATCATGAAATCACTTGGTTTTTATCATATTTTTCATAATTACTGGTGGTAGATCTCTGTTGCTGGTGACCTAGGTTGGTACCACCGCAGTGCCTATTTTTACTGTGTTCAGGCTAGAAGAGCGCTATAGCCAGTGAATTTACTGAGGTAAGGAGACTGAACATCTTATGTCTCAAAGTGACGAGCGCAATGTGGTGCTGTGTATAACATCCTAACTAGTGCTACGTTCTTATGGGCGGACGTATCACTTACCACTAGGTGAACGACCCGCTCGTCTCGTCGTTTCGAAGTGTAAAAAAAAAAATATTTTCATAATTTTCACAACTTAGTTAAGTTCTCTATCATGATACGTTTCTGTTTGAATCGCGGCCGACTGACCAACGTCCAATTAAAAGTTTCTCACAAATACGAACCGACGGATGTTTGTTACTAACAGGAAACGGAAACGAGGTGACAAAAAGTATGAACTCAGTCAAATTTGTTAACGGAAACTATAATTGAGTTTCCGAGAATTTAGAAGTAGCTTAATTGAGTAAATTTCGATGTTTAAAATGGCGTATCTAATGAACATTTCAATAGGGAATCAACATATACTAATATTAGAGGTTACTTCAATGGCACGAGCGGGACGTTCACCTGATGTTAAGTGATACGTCTATCTATAACGCGGCGCTAGTTAGGATATACACTGCACGACATTGCGCTCGTCGCCTGAGACGTAATATGATGAGACTCTAACCCAGTGATTATACTAGCTATAGCGCCCTTGATACCGGAACACAATAATATTTGCTGTAGTGGTACCTACCTTTTTTTGTGGGAAACCCTACATCGTATACTCCTCTGCTTCCGGGTCAGCGGAAGAGTTATGCCGGACTGGTATCGGTTAAAAGCCCACGATATCCTTCTCAAAACCCTTGGTCGGAAGTACGGTAACGCTTGCACATACTTCCTCAGTCCCAACTTTCCATCCAGCACAGGATCTCACCTCAGAGTGGAGCTGCTGCATCTCACCTTTCACTATCGCACAGAAGCATCGTACGCGCCACCACCAGGCCTTTGATATACGGCAACGAGTATCCCTCGAACCCGCTGCTGTAGCTTCTTTTATGGGGGTTGGAGGTTATTGTGCATTCTTCTCCGCCGCTCTGGTCTCCGGCTACGAATGGGCAAAAGATAGGTTTTTTCTGACTCTCTTTCCGCAGCCTCGTATTGCAATATCATTTGTTCGTGAAAGGCTACGCCAGCACTCCACGCCTTCTCGTTTCCTGTCATAGCTTCAATAGAAGTCTCTCCATATTTCAGCGATAGGATCTCATAACAAACTGGTCCAACTGATGCTGCGCCACATCCTCATTGCTGCCTTACCGAAACATCCGTACCCGGTCTACAACTGTACCAATCGGAAGGTAAAAGCGCCATGTAGCCTTTTCAACCAATCATTTAAATCTGGGAACACACCATCGACAGTTCTGTTGGCAGACCTGGGATTTGCATGCCTGACCTTCCACTGTTCAATAACAGACTGTCGAGCGTGTAACCTCTGGTGAGTCAGTTTTTTTATGGAGAATTGTTGTTCTTGCGCTCGACCTTCCGAGGATCATACACATGTCCACGCTAAAAACGAAATGGACCGACGATCTGGTGAGAATCGCGGGAACCCACTGGATGCGAACCACACGGTACCGATCGATGTCCAGATCTTTGGGGGAGGCCTATGCTCAGCAGTGAACATCTATCGGCTGATGATGATGATGATGAAATAATCAGTCTCCAGATCTCATGGAGGAGACCCCGCTAAAACCCACACCGCCTCAAACGAGACAATCACATATCTCTCCAGCTCAGACGCTTCTTTAACGAGAGTACAAATTCTGAAATGGTGGTGGTAGGATTCTGTTACTGGTGACCGTCTAGATAGGTGCCGCCGCAGTAAATATAATTGTTCCGGTTTGAAGGTCGCTGTAGTTAGTGTAATTACTGGGGTAAAGAGACTCAATATCTTGACTCAAGCGACGAGCGCAATGTGGTGCTTTGTATAATATCCTAATTAGCGCTATGTTATTGTGGGTAAGTGCATCACTTACTATCAGGTAAAGGAACAATTTACTTTTCAATTTATTTTTTCCTCGTTTACCGTTTTTTTGTTGGGTCAATGTATGACTGCGGTAATTTGCGATTTGTTTCAGGACGCAACCAGGATCAGCTGAACTCAATAAGGGGATTAAATGACCCCTTCCGCTCTATCCCTCCTCCGCACTCCGATCGCCTACGGGACACAAACTTCACTAACTATTTACTGCCGATCGCATTTTGAGAACTGCCGTCTCTGTGGCTGGAGACCGTCTAGGTACCACCGCAGTGCGTACATCTGCCACCAAACAGTAGTGTGCAAGCATTACTATGTTCCGGTTTGAAAGGCGTTGTAGCTGGTTACAATTCTTGGAGTAACGAGGCTTCATTAAGTCCCAAGGCGACGGACGCAGTGTGATGGAGTGTATAAAATCTATAATAACTAGCGCCACGTTTATGGGTGGACGTATCACTTATTATCAGGTGAATGTCACCCTCAACTCGACGCTCTATTGTATAAAAAAAATCCTTACTAAACATTTTCTGTAATACCATCTTCGTGAGTTCAGTAGAATATGATTGTTTATATTATTTGTAGGGTAGGTTGAACATCAATTCATGCATTGATTTTTTTTCATTCAACGAAGCGCTGAGATGAGCAGAACGTCCACCTGATGATAAGTGATACGCTTGACCATAACAATGTTACGCTAGTTAGAATTTAATACACTGCACCACATTGCGCTCGTCAACATATTAAGCTTCGTTACTCCCAGAATGTTAACCAGCAGCAACGCCCTTCAAACCGGATCACAGTAATGTTTGTTTAGCGGCTGAAATAGGCGCTGCGGTGGTAACTAACTAGACGGTCTCTGATAATGGAACCGCACCGGTAACACATTAGCCACGAGGGGGATTCCCCGCGAAGCGTAAAGTTTAATATATGTACGCCAGGCGACAAAAGTTTTGTAAAGTATACTTTTAAAGTATACTTTTCCATACGCTAAGTATTGTTTTGTTAGACATTACCAAATTAGATCGTTAGAAGAAAAGCTCATTATGAAAAGTTCGTATCGCGTAGCGGTTGGGGTAGTTAAGCAACCCCTTTGAATTGCGAAGTTAGTACGTAACTTACCACAAATATCGATTTGATGAGAGGGAAAGAAAAATGTTTTTGACAGAGAGGAAAGTAAGTAGGAAGTTGCAAGTTTGTAACTTAGATTGTATAAGTGATTTAATACTCAATTTCAAGTGATATATTGTACGTCGGTGAGAGAGAGTTACAATATTTTATGCTTGGAATAGTTTGCTGGTGTATTTAAGAGAAGAGTGCACAGTTTTCTAGACTAGCACGCGTTCAACATCATCTCTTATCATCTTGAGCGATTGTAGTCAAGCACTAGTCTTTATTTTCTATCCTATATATGCACTAGCTCTTCATATTGAATCCAAAGATCAAATTGTAGTTTTTATTCAGATTCAGTTAAAATTTTCTCTAACGGTTCGAATCCTCTTCTTTCTTCTCCTCCTCTATGATCATCATCGTCGTCATCGTGGTCGTCGCCCTCGTCGTCGCCGTCGCGGTCGCCATCTCCATCATCGCAATAATAATTTAGTCTTGTTTTTGAGAAATTAATTAATTAGAAAACAAATTTGTTCATCTATTTCATTCAAATATACGAGGAGACATTTCAATTTATAGCAACCTATAGCAATCGCATAAATAATACGACATTAATACTTTTATTTTGCTTTTACATTGAAGTAATTCAATAAATAAATAGCCTATAACCATCTACAAATCATTCTGCGTCCGAATGGTCACGTTCCTATATGGATATGTTCACTAGTGTTGACGTGATTGCCGAACAAAGACAACCGATTTTCATTATATATACATGGCAATGAAAATGTTTACATACATGTGTGTTTAGGAGCGCAAATAGATGGCGTAGTGGTACCTACCTGGAATTATGTGATAAAAAAAATTATGTCTTATGTCCGGTAGACGTAGTGTTGGGAGGCCTCCTAAAGGTGAACCGGATGTGAGCAACGCGAATCCCATCGATGATTTTTAGGGAGGGGAGCTATGCCCATCGGCGGATGATGGTGATGTCTAGAGTAAATTTAAAAGCTGTAAGGACTACATAACTATAACATCTACACGGTTGTATACAAGCACAGAATCGAACCGAAGCAAATCAGGTTGGTTGGATCTTATTGCTTATTTTGCGGGAACCCTTACACCTTTCTCCCTTACCCCCAGTATACAATCATTGTCGTATATATATAATGATCACTGCACGTATTTTCTAAACAGCACACGATGTTTGTTCACCGTCTAGACAGACATCTTGCGAAGGGTGCACTTACCTCTTAAGATCTTCGTAATAACACAGTAGCGGACACAAAGTCATCATCAGCCAATAGACGACCACTGCTGGACAACGTCATAACATAGATATACATATTTTAGAAAAATTCGTTTGAGAGAAGTTTTAAGATCAAGATCAACCTTGAGAAAGATATTTAAATGGCTGAAGAGGTAATATCAAAGAATTTTTGATATTTTAACAAATTACGACTCAAGTCTCTAGACTGTTCAATTTAATAATTTAACTTTTTCTAATAATATCCTGTTAATATTTTCGACATCCTTTTATCATATATATATGTTAATATTGAACCGGTAACAGGAATGAATTTCAGAGAACATAAGCAAATTATTCATGAATTTATTTCTCTTCGCCCCCATCAGAACTGATCGCGGAAATATTCGGTACGAGCGCAACAATGCCACCCCATGCATTATTTATATGTTATTACTTACGTCACATGTGTAGCGATTAAAAGGGTGTACTTTTAAGTTTTTAAGCTATCAACTTTAATGATTACGTCACAGACTATCCCTTTAATACCTCTAGTATGACTAAGTGCTTCATATTATTGTAATTGTAGTATATAATGAATTCGTATACATTTGGGGAAGGTCTATATCCAGCAATGGATAGACAGACTCATAATGATGATACATATATATATATATATATATATATATAATACATTTCACCATATTACGCTCATCGCCTTTGGGCAAAAGATGTAAAGTCTGCTTACTTAAATACTAGCTAAAACACCTCTCAAACCGGAACACGCCGAAAAAGGCTTTGTGGCCAGTAATTGATATTATTAGTCTTTCATTACGTTATTGCTTTTTCAGAAACACTACCCCTCGTTACAAAATGGAGTCGCATTACGAGTAATTAATTCGAACAATGTAATAGTTATGTTACAGACAAAACGTCGTCTAAACCATGTTGACGGGGTTGATTGTACGGGGTTTGTTTTAACCCCAAAGTTAACCCTCACTAGAGGTTTAATTTAAACAAGATCTCATGTAGTTTACGTAATGTATACAGATCAACCTTAATTTCACTAAAACTGATTAAAAGCATTTCTTTATTTATTTAATTAATGATGGAAACGAGATTTGTATAATGTGATATTCTGATGATTCTCTGTATGATGATAATTCTTATCATCATCAGTTCGAAGCGACGAGATGATGGAGACGTTCACCTGATGATATACACGGCATCACATAATGTTCGCCTTAAGACATACATCTACTGCTGGTAATTTTGCAGCTCCTATTTCTGTCACCGAACAGTAGTGAAGAAACTTTAACGTGGTCCAGTTTGAAGGACGTTATAGCTAGTGAAATTGCTGAAGTAATTGAATTAACATCTTATGTCTTAAAACGACGAGTACAATGTGATGCTGTGTATATCATCCTAACTAACGCCATATTATGAACAAGCGTATTATTTACTATCAAGTGAATGTCCCGCTCGACCTTTTCAAAATTAAGATATAAGATGTCAAGTCTCATTACCGTGGTAATTTTAATACTTACATCTTTTTAACTGGAACACAGTAATGTATGTACAGTATGGTTTGGCGGTAGTAATAGCAGCTGCGGTAGTATCTACCTAGACGGCAACAGAGTCCTATCACCAGTAAAGATAGTTTTAGTATCCTCCCTAACTTTGGGGATAAGGTATAATCTCATGAGCGTACTTCCTGTTCACCTGTCCCGGTTGTCTGTTATCAATTCGCGTTAAATATAATAACCGTAGTTTGGACATTGACGACGGGTTCACCTTGAACTGGATACATCAAATAGTGTATCAGATTCAGGGTCTATAAATAGATGTTTGTGTATAACGGGTTCCGTAGGAATTTATCTAACATTTATATGAATAACTGTAAATAATAAAAATATCATCCAGTATAATATTCTCATAAAATAATGGCTTGAATTGTTCTATCAAGTTTATATGTTTACTTACTATTACTCATTACTGTGTTACAGTACTCATATATAATAGGCCACGTCTTCCGAGCATTCTTTACTAAGCGACGAGACGAGTACTACAACGTGGTACTAGTCAGGATAGTATACATTCCAACACAGTGCTCTTCGCCTACGAGACTTAACATCTTATATCTCAATATAAGATGTTAAGTCTCGTTACTCTAGTAATATCAATAGCAATAGCGCCCTTCGAAACGGAACACAGTATTGTTTACATATAGAATATATAGAGTATCCACCTAGACGGTCTCTGGTAAGAGAGACGCACGACCAGTAATCTCTAAGTCTTCCGTCATATATTTTATTACAATTATATATTATGTTAATGTAATATATATGTGTGTATTTTTTATTTTAATTTAACAGTAGTTATTAAACTTTATCGTGGTGTAAGCGGCTTATCGTTTCAGTATGGTGTGAAAAACTTCATAAAACCTCACGCCGTCAGTACAAAATCGGATATTGCTTCATAGGATTTTGCGATGTTCTATACGTGAGAGGTTGAACCCTTACATTTTCACACTCAAAAATATCCGATAACCGTTTTGTTGAAACTTTTTTGTGAATGACAAAAACATGAAACCGGTTTACCAACACACACGTCTACCTTTATATATATAGTGGAAATGGATTTTCTTTATTCACCTATCACTTGAAAACTAGTGAATATACCGTCTCGGGAACATGAGCATTCGACGCGGAATAATTTGTTGATGATTCTAGGCTATTAGTTTTTTGAATATCGTAGATCCTTCATCATTTCTAATTAACTTCTATAAACGTTTTGTCGTATTACTTATGCGGTTACTGTAGTAATAGTTAGTATAGTAACAGTTACTACAGTACCAGTAGTAAATAATTTGTTATCTAACTTTATATTACAGCCAGCAAACGGGTAGGGAACAGCTTATATCTTGGCTCATCACGAGATCTTTGAAAATATTAGGCGTAAACATTAAATAATTGGTAGGGATATTGCTTCTGTCATTTAGAGGTCAGCTAAGAATGGATTTTATTAATTTCCTACCCCAAGTGGAGTCGCGGGGTAACAGGTGTTTTTATTTTCTTACGGCCAGCAAAGCGAACGGGGAACAGCTAGTTATATACTATGTGGTATAGGTGTAAAAGATCTTGAGGGGCTAAAATATAGTTCGTATCCTATCTATGTATGGAATACCTCATCCAAAGACTTGATACTTGACTTAAAGGCTCGGTCTTCTTGTCCAAAAATTTAAATGGGCAGACGTAAGAAGATTTTCTTAGAAATATTTTTTTTAATTATCTGGAGGATATACTATTGGAAACCAGAAGAGAAATGGTGTTCCAGCATGATGGTTCTCTCGCCAATTTTCCTCTCGACGAAAGACAGTGGTAAGACAGTACTTTCCCTCAGCACTCAGCGATGGCTCGGCCGAGGTGGACCAACACCATGACCTGCAAAGTATCCTGATAAAACACGTTGCGATTATTACACGAAAAGTTGACTGCGCGGAAAAGTCTACTGCGATAAAAAGTCTATTACGAGGAAGTCTATTGCGAGGAAAAGTCCACTGGGAAGGAAAGTTTACTGCAAGGAAAAATCTACAGCAAAAAAAAGTCTACTGGGAAGAAAACTCTGCAACAAGGAAAAGTCTACTGCGAGGAAAAGTTTACTACGAAAAAAAGTTTACTGCGAGGAAAAGTCTACTACGTGGAAAAGTCTACTGCAAGGAAAAGTTTACTGCGAGGAAAAGTTTACTACGAAGAAAAGTTTACTGCGCGGAAAAGTTTACTGAGAGGAATAGTCTACTGCGAGGAAAGTTTACTGTGCGTAAAAGTTTACTGCGAGGTTAAGTTTACTACGAGGAAAAGTCTACTGCGAGGAAAAGTTTACTGTGCGGAAAAGTTTACTTCCCGGAACAGTTTACTGCTCGGAAAAGTTTACTACGATAAAAAGTTTACTGCGAGGAAAAGTTTACTACGAAAAAAAGTTTACTGCGAGGAAAAGTCTACTACGTGGAAAGGTCTACTGCAAGGAAAAGTTTACTGTGAGGAAAAGTTTACTACGAAGAAAAGTTTACTGCGCGGAAAAGTTTACTGCGAGGTTAAGTTTACTACGAGGAAAAGTCTACTGCGAGGAAAAGTTTACTGTGCGGAAAAGTTTACTACGAGGAAAAGATTACTGCCAGGAATAGTTTACTGAGAGGAATAGTCTACTGCGAGGAAAAGTCTATTACGAGGAAAAGTCTACAGCGAGGAAAAGTTTACTACGAAAAAGTTTACTGCAAGGAAAAGTTTACCGTTAGTGAATCTCGTTAGTCTGGTCCGTGTGTCGAATATTTTCCTTCACCGGAAGCTTAATTCTAATGGGGATTGAATCAACGGCTTATTATACAAAGCATAGTTCAACCGCTCTTATAAATTGATTTGTTATCACCTAGCTTTTTAAATTCGTAACATACTCCTATTAGTGGTTCTCTATTTCCGGAGTCAGCATCAGCTTGCTCATCAATCACAGTAACTTCATCGGCTTAAAACTTTCTCCGGAAGTTGTCGTAGAGGTTACATATCTGTCAATCATTATAGTAGAACTTATCCAACAGCCGCGATTTGGGAATAAAAATTAAGACGGAATAACGATGTGATAGCAGCGACCAGAATTTATTAGATCTTCGAAAGGGTAATAAACCTTCCATCCCCCTACCCCTTCCCGGTCCTGCCGGTAATGCTTCAATATGCTCGAGCTTAATTGAAAACGACAAACGTTAAGTAACCCATTAACACCGACAGGGGTGAGTGCAAATGCGACAAAGCTAATTCATAGCCATATACGATTGTTTTTATTGTGAATAGCAATTCTTCTTCTTGCTAGACCTTGTCTCATCTTTACTAGGTGTCGTTCTTCAAAATCTCTATTTTGTGTTAATTTATTATTCTTTATATCTTAATTCATCATCTTCAACTAAGTAGTCGGAGGTCTCACATGGCCTTTCTTTTTAGTTTCGAGATCCAGATTATACTATTTTAATTGTTAACGGTAATTGATATAAAATATTAAAAAAAATTGCTTCGTCTAGTACAACTGGCAGGGAGTACCTTAGTCCTATTCTTAATAGCCGGAGACTACAGGGATGAAACCCCCTAGCACACCTAGGAGGTTACATGTTAGAATAGTACGTTTGCGCTTAATTTCCATGTAAATTATACCGTCATATTTATATCTTTATGTATGGATATTACTTTAAATTAGAGTATACATATAATATGCATACACATATGAACTTATATAGTATGCCGGTGTATAAAATGCGTTGGGTTTCTCTAAAACTTCCGCGTCTTTAGGTTTGTATGCCACCCCCATAGCACATACTTATGTTCGTACATATTCTTACTTCATACCGCCACCCTAACTTGCGAGTACATTCAATGGGCTCTCGCTCCCTCTCAGACCCTCCTCTGCCAACGTTTAATATAACCACTTTAAAATTACTTCCATATATATAAAAAAAAAACATTTTTGTTCATTAATTATATGAGAAAATATTAATAAATAGTATTACTTAGTTACTTATTATAACAGTCCGGTACCTAGTAACAGCATGAACTAATATAATAATCTCTTTAAGTTATAAGTTAATTTTAACTGTTAGGAGTTAAACTTAAAAATATATGAATAAAAAAAATTGGCTTATTAAAGAACATTATTCTGATGATGCTGATCATGATTTTATTAAACTGTTAGACAGATCATCGTAATTAATAATTATGTTTAATTGTAGCGTTGTTAGTTTCTCCTAAGGGGTAGCGTTGTATGTCATTTTAAAAGGAATATTTGACTTGAACTTCACTCGATGTTAAGTGACAATGAAGCTATGAAGGGTGAAGCTTACGACTAACTCATGTAGACATGCTGCGATTTCTAGAATATAACTAATATTATATAATATACAGTTCTTTATAATTATTTTGTGAGGGTAGATTTGATATGTACTCTAATAAGATTTCCTTTTACTATTAATTACTATAATTAGTGATCCGCCAATTACTTGAAAAGTGGTGAACGTATTGACATGGGAACATGACCATTCATTACACGCTTATATATATCGTTGCAGTATATATATCTCAATAAATATATTATTCATTTACTTGTCTCTCGACGGAGAACATCTAGATAGTTACCGCCGCAGCGTCTGTTTCTGCCATCGAACAGTGTTATTTAAACATTAACAGTTTCCGGTTTAAAAGGTGTTGTAGCTAGTGTAATTAATGCAGTTAATGAGACTTAACATCTTTGTCCCAAGGCGAGCAGCGTAATGTGGTGTTGTGTATAACATCTTAACTAGCGCCACATTGTTATGGGAAAATGTATTATATACCATCAGGTGAAGGTTTTTCTCGCCTCGTCGGTTCGTTGAATAAAAAAAAAAGTTGAAACTTATGTTATACGTTTTTGCTTCTGAAAAGCGACAGCTTGCGCTGAAGTGTGTGGGTTGTTCGCCCACGCCCTTAACTCCTACGTCCCACTGAAGACTAGGTATAATTTCCAACTATTCATTTTCTTGTCTTACCCACTATCAAAGGTTAAAGGTGAAGGGTAAAACGAGTATAAAATTAATCTAAATACAGTTAAAATCAATATTCGATATTGAAAAAAATCGATTTCTTTTAAAATATCTAGAAAATACTGTTGTACTTGAAAAACAATAAATTTACTTTTCAAATCATTACAGTATATTAGTATTTAAATATATGAAGTTAGAATATAAGAGGACTTAATCAAAAATCACATCAAAATTTTGTTTACTTTATTAGTATGGAGAAACTGAACTTTTCTATACACGTTCAACTTAATAAGCTGTCGCTTTTCATTATTAAGTTATTATGAAAATTATTTACAGTAATGAAATTAACGGAGTGTCTTGAAAATTTATTCGCAATATTTTACTTAGTCCTTTTTTTAACTTGGTGGTAAATGATGATGATACCGCGGATGGTGAAGCTTGCTGAGAATACTCTGACTATCCCATAACAGCTGAAACGAAGGTATGCTGTTGTAATATAAAAGTAGCAGCTAGATATAGTTTTAAAAACAAATAAAAAGCTCCACAACAATTGACACCAGAATCGAACTGGAGACGTATGTTGTAGTAGACAAATCATTAACTACTGCGCCGCAAGGACGAGAAGGCAATACAGTTTTGTATTACTATTAAATATTCTATTCAAACGAAGCCTTTTGTCAAATATTGAATGAATAATGACTTTTTAAAGATTTTTGTTATTACACGCAGAGATCATCAATAATGTGTTTAATAACTTTTATACACTAATGACGATCCAGAAGGATCTGAAAGAAATCGACCTTGATGAACAAGCCTCTAAGAATCGTGCTGTCTGGAGACTTGGACAAGGAAGGTCGAATTCAAATAACTGGGAGAAAGCATCGACAGAAGAAGAAGAATTATATTTTTATAATAGACAGCGGTTAGAGCTAGACCGAAATCGCATACCCGATGATACAATCATTTAAAACTATTATCAAATATACAGAGATAACGTTTAAGTAATACACAGTAACAATCAATATCACATATTCAAGATATACATTAATTCAATATTTTAAGCATACTAATGTTTTTTCTCCCTTTCCTTATAATAAAATCTTAAGATTAAGTACAAAGAACTTACCTATTAATATGGACGGGTGATTGAAACAAAATGTCTTCAGTATTACCCGTCCAAAGAAAATACTATAAAAGCGTCACCACTACAAATGGTGAGAGATCAATATATTTAAAAAAAAGCTTCTAGAATACTTTTAGTATCCTTTTAGCAGAGAAATTACCAAATCTTTATGATGATTTTATTTTATAGGCATAAATTCATTTGGCCCGGCCACCCCTTTCATATAAACTTTCTTCAGAGGGTTCGATAAGAAATGTTTCAAGTCCCTAAAAATATAATACTTTCTAACTTTATAGGGTTTGTTATGTTTATATAATTATGTATAAATATTTAATATAGTCAGGAAGATAGAGCTGAGCTTTCTTGTGCGTTTGTTTTACTTACTCGTGTTTGGTTAGATAATTCTATGTACTGTGCTTTAGCTTAAAAAAAAGCTCGTGTACAGTCGCATGTCACATTATAGGAGATGATTTAAAAAAAACAACCGACCCAACAATACAGCCGGATGTTTTTTAATCAGCTGCTATGGCCTTTGTGGAGTGCAAGTTACAAAGGGTTTATATATCTACAGTGTATTTTTATTAAAAAAAAAAACAAGTCCACTTTGCATATGCTATATGCAAACTAAACGGCTGTTTCAATTTTTTTACTGTGAATAATTGGAAAAGTTTTGTACGTACTTTCTGATCATCTTCATCTTTCAAGTAATTTTCATCTTAGATCAAAGATCGAATACACCAAACAGTAGTCTGCAAACATTACTGTGTTACGGTTTGAAAGTTGCTGTAGCTAAGGTAGTTACTGGGGTAACGAATCTTAACATTTAATATCAAATGGCGACCAGCATAGTATGGTGCATATCATCCTAACTAGCGCCACGTTGTTATCAGCATATTACTTATCAGTAAACGTTCCGCTCATTGTTCATTGCTTCGTCGAAAAAAAAAACTATTGCATCAAAAATTTCATGACTGTCGGAAACAAGGAAACAGTTTTGTAATGAAAATGATAATTCTCATGCCTTCTTCTTTTCCTCAAGGTGTAACAGGGAAGCGGAAATACTCCGCGACGACGTCTAATACAAAACGCCGTCTTCCCGTTTCTACCAAACATCGCTTTTCTTGCAAACAGGAAATATCTATTTTAAAAAAAGAAAGTCTTCTTTTATTTTTTTAAATGTATCAAGTATTAGTTTATGATATGTTTACTATAATTTACTGTAATTGTTTTATTGAATCCGTTGCTGTTCAGGACAGTTATTGATTGACTTACTATCAGCAGGTAGGCTATTATCGAGAGGAAACAATAGTGCTAGACCGGATATACATCTGTATTATGTAAATTCGCGCAACAGTTTGCAAGAATTACAATGCTCATAATCATTCACTTGTAGATTTGAAGTTATTCAGAAGTATAACATTAATATTCCCTTCGTGCTCAATTCTGCTTTCTAAAGTACTCAATTTCTAACAATTGTGTTTCCTTTAAAATATTTCTCTTCTGACTGAATATTTCCTTGATAATTCATATAAAAGTTAAGTATTTTTTCAGGCAAATCTAATTTATATTACATCATTATTTCATAATTTCTGTTTCATGTATTTTAACTTCCTTTCGTTAACATTTTTTGTGTGTGTAGATTCTTCTTGTCTAAGTCTATCAAGGTACATAGTTTGCATATATTACTATATTTCAATGATTGTTTATATTATTTATCATTACAATATTGAAATAATCATCATCATCATCATCACGAACCCGCATTGGGACAGCGTGGTGGGAAGTGGCCCAAATCCCCCATATGAAACCCTACAGACGACGGCCCCTGATGTCCGATGATGCTTGTGACACAGGACCGATCGATGCGTGGATCTTTGGGGGAGGCCTATGTCCAGCAGTGGACGCCTATCGGCTAATGGTGGTGGTAGTGGGTCAAAAAGATTTATATTAGCATTAATATTAAAATTAGTCATGTTATCAATCGGTAATACAACTAAGGCATTAAAATGGCTGACTGTCACTGTTATTCTGACTCTTGGTCTATACAGTTCTTATTCTGTAATAAACAAATTATTTCCGTACATCTAGTTTTTTTTAATATAGATTTTAACGATAATCAAGGACACCCTCCGATAAGTACGTAACTGTATATCAATGAAGATCCATCGAGCATTTTACAAATTGTCATCTCAGTGATCTAGCTTCGATTTCCGGTGAAACGGAATGCATACAACCAGCCTCTATCGCCGGACATGAATCGCCTCATTTTCCAACCGATTTCCTACTTTTAGCTTTATCTATATATCTACAACATCGTCCTCCTCACTATAGTTTAGTATAGTTTCATTGTAAATTGATGCCTTTTCTTTTAGACTAAAATCCACATTTAAGTATGAAACATGATATTATTATAAGTGCTATTACCTAATAATTTTTTTTCCCAGCTCTTAAGGTGGTAGTATCTGAATTTCAAGCCCAAGTCAAGTAAATGTGAATTGGGTGTTTATTGATCTTCTATTTGTATGAACTTCCTTGCAACTCCACAAGTATTTAAAACTACAGCTTTTTGTATGATTATGTTCTAGATTTCTGGTCCAATCATTAGTCGATAGACGTCCATTGCAGAGATCTCCACATCGATCGGTCAAGCGTTGGTCACATCTATTAGGTTCAAGTGATCCCCACCAGTTTCTTGTTATCTTCTTCCTCCTGCCCTTTTTTCAGATATATGAGGTCGGCACAGTATGTACTTCTCATCCGCCGTCATATCTAAATTCACACTTCTCTTACACATGTCATCTTTCACACAATCCACCCACATTTACTTCGGTCTTTCTCTACCCTTACAACCAACCACCACCACCTGTTTCTTGTAACCTAATCGTTATTATTATTATAAGTACTAATAGATTTCTATTACCTAAAGTCAGAAGAATAACAAGTTAAAGTTCCTTGGTATTACCGGATAAAATGCAATTTATATAGAAACAATAGAGTACGGGTAGGACATATAAATACGTCCTTGAAATATTTCTTACGCCTTGACACGAGTGGGACGTACTGATACGTCCTAGTGAAAGAGCTCGCGCCGGTTATATCTAGAGCAATTAAAAACGGAATGCCCCGGATCACAGGTTAAACAAAACTTTAACTGTAATTATCGGCTAAAAAGGTAATTAAAATTTGTTGTCGCCGGTTCACTTTGCAGTACATTGCGTTCAACGGCGGCGGATGGGTCGTCTCGTTTAATTAAACCTCCAACGGGATTCTCACTTCAGAATAATAACACTCACTGTATAATCAAACCGCTGAGATTGTTTGGTTGAAATTTCAGCAGTAAGTCTTATCTTTAGCGCTAACCGTTCCGCGCTTCATTTCCTTAATAAAAGCCGGATAAAGAAGTGTTTTAATTGGATTTGTCGGGTTTAATTAAGTGAGCAGTGTAATGATCCTAGGTTTAATAATTATTTTTAGTACATAGTGAGGAAAGCTGACATCTATAAGGGATATATTATGTGCGTGTGTCAGTAGATCCGGGTCCACGAGTATCCGATGAGATGTGAGAGTCGCTATGGATATCAACAGATTCTAGGAAGGATATATTAAAAGAAGTTTGAAGCTAGAATCCTCTACCAAGGACCTCCACTTAGCCCGATCTTCGGCTATATAATTTGTTCATGTTTCACGAATCTGAAGTATTGAAAGGACAGAAAGTAAGCAAAATTGTATCAGTAGATTCCTCCGTTTGAGCAATGTCCGGTTCCGTGAAAACGAACTGTTATGTCCGACCGAAAGCGACCATTACGAAACCGAATTTACATTTTATCACTTTGTAACAACCGTACTTTGTCCAGGGCTAGTTTTACCCCTACGACAACATGGGGTGTCGTAGGTTACAGTAGACATACGAATGAACTGAATTTAATACCTAATTTTATTTCAATCCTTATTCGTTGAGTTCTCATCGACAGTTGAACTCTACTTTTATGATGGAAGAGACAGTTTTTAAGAATGGATCTTCTATATGGTGGCTATAAGCATTAATTTTCACCTTAGTATATCAGAGTTTAACCTGCAGGGATTACTTAAACCCATCGCCTAACCTCTTCCGATTTAAAAAAAAAGAAGCTCTTTTATGCTGTAACAAAGCTCGGCGTCGGACGGAATCGCCTTTGAATTTTAATGTACTAACTCCTGTTCCCTGTTCTCTATATAGGTATGTATGAAAAATATGTTTTTTTTTTAATTTAATCCTTTTCTTAACTTCTTATTTAATATCAACAGTATATCATAACAATTGACATTCATCTTGGTAAGAAAAAATCTCTTTCAAGTCTATTGTTCAAGTGTTAGTCTTAAGTTATAGTTCTCAGCAGGAACAGGATCTGTAGTAGTATCTACCTAGACGGTCTTCTTCAGCAGAGACCAGTAAATTTTTGTATTACTTCCGGCAACAGTAGAAAGGAGTAAAATCTCTGTCCATTAAATTAGATGTACATAGCAACGAGATAGCCACTATTTCATTATTACAAAAACTAGATTAATCATTCTAATAACTAAAAAACATTACTTTAAAAATCACGATGACAGTACACAGCAATAATAATATAACAAAAAGGCGTTATCGCTAAGAGAATAGTTATATAAATTACAATAGAGGCTAACTTTAGTTGTTACGACCTTTAGGCTAAAAGGATTTAAATCCAGCTTTTACCGTTACACAAGTAAAACTAAAAACGACAAAACTTTAGCAGTGAATGAGACAAATTGGTCCATTACTCTCCGAGAACTGTGTAACCTCTGAACTAAGTTATGTGTAACTTAAAATTGTAAACAAGCTTTAGTTACATTATCTAGGAATTTGTTGAATCGCTGAAGCCGCTGTGGTAGATTGTAGCATATTCAATTAAAAGGTAGAGTTATAACTAATTGTATTCACAGTTAATTAGGTAACATACATATTTTTAATTAACGCAAAACGTAGGGAGCTTTTGGATGTAGATAGCATCGGACTTAACGCACTAGAAATCAATTTTTTTTTTTTAAATCATTTCCTTGCGTAAGGCGGGTGAGAGCCTTTTGTACATTTCACTTACTATCTATTCTATTCTTATCTATTACAAACCTTCCCTACTCTCTCTCGTTTCATACTTCTATCTTCCGCTCAAAACTTATCTTTCTTTCCTTTATTTCTCCTCTTCTTTTCTTTCATTCTTCATTCCATTCCTTCTTCCATACCTCTCGCAGAGTGAAGACACCGTCACCTCGTCGGTCCTGGAACTGATCATCATCCTTTATCTATGAAATAGATCATCAAGTTTGTTCCAATTTTTTTTTTTTTCTAGAGATGTATTGGGAAGCTCTATGATCAGTAAAATCTATAATAATTACTTAAATAACTTGAGTATTTATTGCTTTCTGTTAAACACTATATATAATCATATATGTAAGTACTGATACTGGGGGGGAAATGGTACAATCCCTCTATGTGAAACGCTACATACGTAAGCGCCTTGTGTCCAACGGTACCGGAAGTCATGTCGACTGTATGTGAAGATCTTTGGGAGAGACCTAGTGGACGTCTATCAGCTGACGATATATGTAAGTACTTCCAACGCGACATTTGTTGAGAAGAATTGCTATTAAATTTAACGGAGATTTTTTTTGTGATTTTATACTGAAGAATATTATAGAAAATGTCATTCCTTCCCTTCCGCTACCATCAATCAGTATAAAATTAATAAAACCTATTAAACAATATCGGACACTAATGTAAGAAGTCTTGTTGAAGTCTCTTTCAGTAGTGTAGTGATGAGTTTCGATCAACTAAATATTTAAACTGTACCTATATTTCAAAACGTTTTCCAAAGAAATTGACTTAGTGAATTTAATTTCCATTGAGTGGTGTTAATTGGTATGCGGTACGAATACATTACAAGTGTATAGGCTAGGATAAATAACGTTTACATTAGCCTGTGTACGGTTGCCTTTGCTGTAGTCGCTCTATCGATGCAAAGGATTAAGTAAACGCCGGCGGGCAACCCCTAACTGAAACGAGACCCCTTCCTAACAGAAAACAAAACATTTGCATTGAACGTCTCTTGATACATTTGAAATTAACCTCTCCATACATTTTTAATGTATTGATAAAGAAATGAGAGTCATTAATTATTATTTACATCATTCAAGTAGCCGGACTACGTTCGATGAGCCATTTGCTAAGGCGAAAGTGTAATACGGAATCCTGTAATCACGCCAACGCATCCTTACAAGGATGCTGTAAAACACGAAAAATACTGACACCAAGCAAATAAGTAAGTACTACTGGGGTAACGAGACTTAAAATCTGATGTCTAAAGGTAACCACGACACGTTGAATAGAAACAATTATGTCTTTCGTTGCAAGTACAATGAGATATCCGATCATTCAAACACCCCATTATTCTGTGCTAAAAAATATATACATCAAAAAGGGTAGATCTCTAACAGCTACCTCATTAGAGGAACTAAGTTTAAGAAAGTTTATTTATTAATAATTAAGGTACCTGGTTGGGGTACACAGGGCGGATTTAATACTTTAATAGCATTCTCTGCTAAACCCTGAGAGGCAAGAGATTGTAGATAAGTGCAAAAATATTATATTAGAGCATACTTGAAATGTATTTTAGGTAAATAGTTTATATATAATAGTAATAAAGTATAAGTATATATAATTCTACATGTAATACATTAGTACTGAAGATGGACATGTATGTATGTATTAATGTAGTATGAAATTTAATGTTATGTATAGAAGTAAGATAGGAGATGTTTTACTCAGGATAGTATACATTTATAGTATATATATAAAATACATAGAAAGTCATTTAATAGAAGCTGCTGATTTTCGCAACCGATCGTCTCGCCGGAACTATCATCCGCACCATCTGGATGGTTGGCGTTCCACTACAATGCGTTTTAAAAGCAGTTTTCTGCCACGCACAGTAAGTCTCTGGAATTCGTTGCCATCAGCGGTCTTCCCCAACAACTGCGACATTGGGTTATTCAAGTCAAGAGCATATTCTTACCTGAAGGGTGGGCAACGCACTGGCATCGCTGGTGACCGTGGGCGGCGGTGAATCACTTACCATCAGGTGACCCGTCTTGCTCGTTTGCCTACTAGATCTTATAAAAAAAAAAAAGTTATTTTTTTTTATACATCTACCAAATTGGCTTTTAACATATTAAAATGATTAATTTGTGACTTTTCGTACATTTTAATAAAATTACTTTCTTAACTTAGGCGAGGCTTTGGAGACGCTCAATTATTTCGTACAACAAATTCGACGACAAATTTTACCGAAACGGCAACGTTTCCTGTATTCATTGGATTTCACTTCGATGTTACTTAATAATGTTAATGTGAGTTCGTTTTTTTTATAAATAACAATATTTCATTTACAATTTAATAAAATTAAATCAAAGTTAACCGTCAGTGAAGATAATATTTAATAAACTTGTACCATTACTTAAAGTATCCATTAGATTTGGGTGAAAGCTCATAGAAGGTTTATTCTTTTTGTATTACTAACTAAATCATATAAATACCAAAAAATTGAAGTCTGTCTGATAAGCTATAAAAAGCAGAATATTATTCTGCAAACTGTTACAATTGTACTATAAAAATCGTCTCTCCGTAGAAATGATGAAGTTAATGAAGAACCGCGCAAGACGTATTGTACATATGTAAATCTTTACACCAAAAGTTTTTTAATTTAACTCGTTTCATCTCTGAGCAATTGAAACACTTTATACTAAGATTTTGCTAAGGACGCATTTAAATACACGTAAAAAAGGATTTTTGTTTTTAAATATGTAATGTGCTATTTAATATATGCTTGTAGCAGCTCAGTCACGACTATTCACCACAGCAGTAAGGAGTGATTGATTGCATCAACGTGAACTTCATTACAGAAAACTGCTCGCTTTTCTTGAGTAATCTTCGAAGAAAACGTATAAGAAATTACATTAATAATACGAAGCTTTAAAATGATCTATTCGTTCATATAGCTGTATATTTTGGATCTTAGATAGATCTTTAATGATCCCTTCAATAAACTAACTGATGATAATTGGAAGTCAATCACCACCGCATTATTTCCAATTAATCACAAGATGAATGTCTCGATCATCTTCTGTTGTTTCAAGAATAAATAATTAACTTAAGCTTTTATCCACATCTCACGATATGGTAATCATCAGCAATATTTCCGGATTGATAATACTTGGACATATTTAAAAGAGCGTTTTGTTCCTTTGAAAATTCTTTCCACTTTCAGTACAAATGGTACCTCATCTCTCTTCTTCCCACCTTCTATAATACTGTATTGTAAAAGAAACTATATATATCTAAAACAAATTGTGGCATTCAAATTCAAAGTCGATGTATCTGCTGACGATACTGTGATTTTAAAATTGAGAATATTAGAAAAGCTCCGTAGTTGCACTATTACTGGATGTAGGGTAATTTGTGCGCCCTCTAACTTTAGCATTAGGCGGAAATATCAAGGTTTCCTGTTTCGTGTCTGAGTATCGTACGTCATACACTCGAAGCGGTCTTGTCGGCGCGAGGTAATTTCCTCTCCTATATGGACTGCCACATGTGGCTCGCTTGCCTGCTGCTACTTTTAATTGAAAACCACCGAAATATTATTCTGTCATACATCACTTGTCGCCAACTCAACCTTTATATTATATGACTCATAAAATTAATATTTTATATTATATGTATATGTTTATACTCCTACATTTCATAAAAGCAATCATGATTTTATATTAGTCTATATAATATATATCTATTTAAAATCCTAAGTCCTAAATAATTATTATAAATACTTATCTTAATAAACTGGTATCTCCTTCGTTTCCTATCATAATTGTTTAATGACAACGTTTGTTTTTAATATATGTTATATAAATCGCCCTCAGTATAATTACCTACATTTATTATTATATTCTTCTATTTTTTTCGGGGGGAAATTGTCAATTTTCAATTTCAATACCCTGCTTCTCAAGGGAAGTCAAGGTTGTGTGAGATTTTCACTCACTCTTTGCTCTGCATCAGTGCATTCGGAGAAGCTCCGGGATCTCTTATAGAACGCTTCAGTGCCCCCTACACTTACTTTGAACACATCTCTGAGGAGGGGCTTAACCCTCATAGGCTATCCCATACAGATTCGCTTGTTCAGCGATAATGGACCTCACCCTCAAGGCCCACGAAAACCCTAAACCTAGACCCTTTTAGTAGCCTTCTACGACAGACAGGGCTTACCTTAGTTCTATTCTTACTAGCTCAAGACTAAAGGGCTGATTATATTCTTGTCCTAGAGCCATTAGGGTACAAAATTACTGTGCCATTTTTAGGATAATATTTCATATAGTTTCAGACAATATTTGAAACGTGATGATATTTAAATAATAAGGTCCTTTAATTAGTGATAAAATTTATACTTCATTACAAAGCTGTCAAGTTTACTAATGAAGCAAGTTCCCTTAGGTGCTGTGAAAGAAGCGGTACCAATCGTAAACCATAAGAGACCTTAAACTAGTAATTTGTTACCGCGAAGTTCTAGACTTCCGGCCGGAGAAGTTTTCTATTTAAGGGTGGTAAAATATATATATTAAATGAGTAAATCTTTACATGTAATTTTTAAAAGAAAAAAATAACAGCCTTTAATAGTCTCATTGCTAAGACTCGGAGCTTTCAGAAAGCTTCTATAGAGATTAAAGGTAATTTCTCCACTTGATCAGTCAAGTGCGAGTTGGTAGATTTCAAATGATCATGAACAGTTTACAACTTGAAGATTTTCTAATGTTTTCTTCCCTGAAAGCTCAGTAAGTGGAGATTGAACCCGCGTCTCTCCGAAACGGAAATGAGGGGATAGGGGCGCTTACTCTATATAAAAAAGCTTGTGAAAACAAGATATCATGTATATTGAAATATTGCGAGGCCATTTTAAGAGAAAATAATAAAAAAAAATATGTAACATAAATTAATCACTGTTAGAAATAGAACAGAACCTTCTCTTGCAAACAATGTGTAACTAAATGTATAGGAGTGTATATGTCCAGCAGTGGGCATCTGTTTTTTGAGTTGGTGACGTAATACTTGTACTGAAATGCATATTCCGTTTATTGTTCGGGAAAAAGAGACGAGTAGTTAAAGGAGTTTAATTGAAAAAGCGTTGTGTGTTTCCAACGGGAACATTTTGCACAGTTTAATGAAACAAAAAAAAGAGGGGCGAAAAAAAAGCGTGCCCCAGCTTCAATTCGCAAAACGCGATCGTAGTAAATAGTAAAGTTTGTGTACCGTAAGTAATCGGATTACCGATGGAGTGCGGCGGAGGGATAAAGCGGAGGGCGTCATTTATTCTCCTTAGTGTGTTTACTTGATCCACTGGTTATCTCGGGGCCGTCCCCAAAACAAATCGCAAATGTTTATGGCACTCTGAGATTTGCTCGGAACTTTTATACATTGCTTAAAAATGAATTTTTTTTTCAACCGACGAGCGAGACTTCCGCCTATAACAACGTGGAACAAGCTACGATGTAAACTGCACTCACACTGTGCTCGTCGCCTTAAAACAAATAAATTTACTTCAGTAATTTAGTGAAATTACTAGTATTTAGCTAGTGAGCTATTACTCCTTCAGGGGGCGCAAAGGATCCCGCACAGCTTATAGATATCAAGCCAACCTCACCAGATAGTGGTGCATTCTGCTAATCGGCAAACGAGGCTCTGACTCATACCATTGGTATTAGGTCAGCGTGGTTGGAAATGGCCCAAATTCCCCCATGTGAATTCCTGCCCGTCCATGTGTAAATCTTTAAGAGACACCCTGTTCAACAGTGGACGTCTATCGGCCGATGTTATAATGATAAACGCCCTTGCACACTACTGTTTTGGCTTCGTTGCCGGACCGTTTAGATAGATACAGGGTGTCTGGTAGCAGATTTATGTTTTCAAATTTAAATAAAAAATAATATGTTTGACATATAATTTTAATAAAAGTATTAAACGATAGAGTACAAATGCGGATTTTATTTTTTAAAGATAATGTCATCCAAATGTCTTTCATCCTGTTGCACACACTGTTCGAAACGGAGCCTCGTATTCCGTGCCATACGCTGCAGTAAACTTGGTACAATTGCGCTGATTTCTCGCCGAATATTTTCTTTTAAGTCCACAACAGTTAGCGGATTGTTGGCGTAAACTCTCTCTTTGAGGTAGCCCCACAAAAAAAAATCCATTGGAGTTAGGTCGGGTGACCTCGGTGGCCACGAAATGTCCCGAAAGCAACTAATCAGTTTTTGAGGGAGATTTTCTCGCAACAAATCCATCGAAGCTCTGGCCGTGTGTGCGGTCGCACCATCCTGTTGAAGCCACGTGTGTGATGAGAATGATGAATGAGCTCGCAGGTTCGTCAAAAAGAAATTCGAAATCATGAGCCGATAATTCTCACCATTGACATTCGTCGCTTGGCCCCGTGCATTTTCAAAAAAAAATGGTCCGATTATCCCATTCGTGGATAAAGCGCACCAAACAGTTACCCTTGGACAATGTAATGGTTTTTGGTGCTTCAGTCGAGGATTGCGAGTTCTTAGAGCCCAGTAACGGCAATTTTGCTTGTTTACGTGTCCGTTTAAATGAAAATGAGCCTCGTCGCTCCAAAAAATGGAATTCACAGTGCGAAAACGCTCCAACATGGTTTCACAAAAAAATTTGCGTGACGCAAAGTAATTTTTTTTCAATTCTTGAATTATTTGAATTTTAAAAGGATGAAACTTCATATCTTTTTTCACAATTTCATGCACAATTGCTCTTGGAAGTCCCAGTGAAGCTGCCCTTTTCCGTGTCGAAAGTAGTGCATTTTCACATAAACTGCGTCCAACTAGTTCAATGTTTTCGGGGGTCCTTGACGATCGACTAGGTCCTGGCCGTGGTGTGTTCATAGCCGAAGCAGTTGCGCGGAACCTCTCCACCCACGAACGAATTAAATTCACACTCGGCCCATCGCCTATCCGTCGAATATTGAAATGTGAACAAAACTGTCGGCGAGCGAGTACGTAAGAATCGTTACTCTTGAAAAATGCTTCAATAGCGAACGCGCGATGCTCACCCGACCATTGCACCACTGCACCACTGCACCACTGCACCACTGCACCACTGCACCACTGCACCACTGCACCACTGCACCACTGCACCACTGCACCACTGCACCACTGCGACATCGTGACTAAGAAATCCGCACGATCGGTGATTCTAATGACACCACCTTCCACCCGCACAGTTTATAACTTATTGAGATATTCGTTTTTTAAAACATAAATCTGCCGCCAGAAACCCTTTACTACTGCAGCGCCTGTTGTAGCCGCCAAACGGTACAACATTACTGTGTTCCGGTTTGAAGAGCGCTGTAGCTAGTGAAATTACTAGGGTAATGAGACTCAACATCTTATGTCTCAATGCGACGAGCGTCATGTAGGGCTGTGTGGGCGTATCACCATCAGATGAACGACCCACTCATCCCGTCGCATCCTAGTATAAGAAAAATTTTATACAATATAATTGACAAAAACAAATAATTAATACACTTCCATAAGGATAACAACACTCCCATTAGTCCTTTCTCATTGTTGTTTATATACATTTAATAAATTTTCCTACTTTTTCTTTATATTGGTCTCATATCCTTAATGTCTGCCGTTATATCCTTAAAATGCATTAACAGTGAAGTTGTTTTTTTAATTATCTTTTAGTTCCTAAGTTACACAGCTGGATATCCCATTCAGAAAGAGAACAATAGAAGACACTATTAAAAGAAACAAGAAATAAAATACTAAACAGATAGACAAAAAACTTGTAAATTCATATAGCAATAATAGAATAAGAAGAAATAAATTAATGTAAATAAAAATAGAAATAAATTAGATAAATAAGGTAAATAACTGTAAATAAAAGAGAGAAGTAAACGGAAAAGAAAATCAAATATTATAAAGCGGCGATGGAAGTGTGAGAGGCGATGCAAGAAAGAAGATATGGATAAGGCAAAGATAACACGGCATGAAAGATGGAAATAATGAAAGGAGATTTGAAAACGTATGAGATAGAAAAAATAAAGAAGAACCGAACTACCCTGACTCTACATAACCAGAAGGACAATTAAATAAACCAGCTGAATGTCCTAATCTAGTAAATATATATAAGAACACTAGCTGTTCCCTTCCCTCTTTGTTGGGATATATAATTAGACTTGAAATTTGTATGAAATATTCCTCGAGAGCAACTGCAACCGTAAATGACATTTATAACAACCGTTACTATAGCAACCGCTAATTTTAGTAATGCCAAATGAATCATTCAGGGTCGAATGCTCATGTATTCGTGTCGATACGTTCACTAGTTTATAAGTGATTAGCGAACAAACAAAACCCATTTACATATTATATTTATAGATAACACAGTGAACATATTATGTTTTGAAAGGACAATAATCTCTGGATAAACTTCTTAACTTAAGCTTCAGGGTTTCACCCGAAGCTAGGAAGTCTTTTTGATCAGGAGAAGAAGACTAGGAGAAAGAAAATCTTTGATTCTCTGGTTTTCATATGTTCCTGGCCAACAACTTGAAAAGGTGTTACAGCGTCATTATCATCAACCGATAGACGTCCAAAGCTGGACGTAGTCCTCATCAAAGATCTTCACATACAGTCAGAATGGTCTCCTGTATCCCTGGGCACTACGGCCGGTCGTATGTAAGTTCATATGGGATTTGGGCTATTTCCGACCACGTTGGCCCAATGCGAGTTGGTGGGAGCCAGAGCTTCGTTTGTTGATTAGCAGGGTGCACCACGGATATGTGAGGTTGGCTTAGGTCCCGTGAGTTGTTGTGCGGGACCCCTTACACCCCCTATAATGTTATAGCATCAGATTTCCAATATTTGAATGGTGGAAACTCCGCACTATATAAATATTACGTCTTCCAACAGTTTCAAACATGAATTAGATTTGAGGGTTCTCCACAGCCGTATAGAACTGTTCGGAATGTACCGGATGTGGAAGCATTATTCGCGTAACACACAATTGCTCCCGATGTACGGTTGTGTAGCGATGTCCGTGTAGCTGACACAACATTCAACCTTTTTCCGATTCGTTACATCCGGTGTAAGCGTAACTTGTTATTAAGTTACATTCATACCCGGAAAATGTTCCTTAGTAACGAAAAGTCAATAGCCTGTTAAAGGAGCCTTTTTTTTATATCGAAAAGGAAATGTTATTCATTTATTAATAACATCACTAGGAACAGCAGTCTTCAAACCGATCCACAGTCATGTTTCAGCACAACAGTTTTACGGTAGGAATAAGAACCAATACTTATCTAGAGAGGGCCTAAGGGGTTCTGCAAAATAATTCACGGGACCCAAGCCAACTTTACCTGCTCACTTTGCACCCTGTTAATCAACAAACGTGCTCTGGCGCCCTCCAACACGCATTGGGCCAGGGTGGTGGGAAATGGTTCAAATCACCCCATATGAACCCCTACATACGACAGCTCCTAGTGCCCAGCGGTACAGGAGGCTATGCTGACTTTATGTGGAGATCTTGGAGGAGGGGCTATAACCAGCAGTAGACATCTATCGGCTGAAGATGATTATGATGACCTATCTAGTTGTATTTCGGCAGCAAATACTTTTTGTTAACGAATGGGGAGAGTAATCTAAAAATATTGCTTATGGGGGAAATACAAAGTTATGTATAATTTTTATAGTTGCCAGAATCATCTCAGTCTTTCTTCAATACCTTCACCTTTTCTCGATAAATACGAGACCACGTCGCACTTGTCCATTCCAGAGTAACTTAGTGGACAAAGGGGGTAAACCATACTCTTTTAGTCGTCTTCTACGATAGACTATGCCTGCCTTAGTTAAATTCTTGATATCCTAAGACATTCTATAGAAGATAAATAAAAAAAGGTGTAAAGCATATAAAAGAAGTAGAGAGACAATACTATTTATGTATTTTAAGTTGCTGACTGTCGGATCCTGGTACTGCTGTATGTTAGTACTACACTTACATTACCACCCTCTCGCTAGATGCATTCTAGATAAATACCAGCAGTGTTTATTTCTGAGACTTTAAACTATTTCATCATCTTCATCGTCAGCCGATAGACGTCCATCGCTGGACATAGGCTCACCTCAGCGGCTTCCGGCGACTTTCACCACATCGACGGACCACCTTGTGAAGGGCCTCCCAACACGTCTACCGGTACACGGCCGCCACTTGAGAGCCTTACTTAACTTAGATTTATTGTTGACTTAACATATATATTATATGTATATAGTTAACTTAATTTATAATTGAAGTAAGCTTCAGCGATGGGAGTTTACTTCGCTCACATTTGTTACGAAGTTTTATAAAGAAGGGTACGGTGATAAAATTACACGCAATTCATCCCCCTGCCCGGCAATTTACTACACCAGTGCTCCAACAGCTTTCCTTCTGTAATTTTTCTCTTGTAATTCCCTTTGAACATCCCTTAATGCGGTCAATAAAATTAATAAGGATTGTGATAAAACTTATCCTTTAAGCAAATCTTATCCTTCTAACGCTGAATGATATATATACAGTAGTTAGTAGTTTATTGGTCTCTCCCCGGAGACCGTTTAGGTATGTACCACGGCAGCGTTTATTTCTTCCGCCAAAATGGTGTGCAAATATTACTGTGTTCCGGTTTGAAGTGCTTTGTAGCTTTGTAGCCTTTCAGACTGGAACACAGTAAAATTTTCATAGTTCTGTCTGCCGGCAGAAATGGACGCGGTTCCGGCAACAGAAACCTACCACCAGTAAACATATGTAATATTATAAATCAATAATTCTAGACTAAAAAGACCTAAGGGTCTGAAGTCTCGGGGCAACAGAGACAGTTTGTCCAGTGTAAACATCTTAAGTACTACAATAATACGAGCAATGATATCAGGGTAGGTTTTATTATTTCCATCCCTTAATTGTATAAACTATAAATATTATATACATTGAGGTCACAGCTAATAATCAATTTTTTTTATCCAAACTATTCTAGCATTTGATATGTATGGGTTCCCGCACAACTCCAAACCCCAAGATAACCGCATCAGCTTGTGGTGGATGCTCCTAATCAACAGAGGCAGGTGGAGGAAGTGAGAACAAAATATAATAAAAAAAAAATTGTTTTTGATACATTCCGACTTGGAAACTTAGTACATATCATTCATATATCCTATTATCTATATATATATCATGTCATGACGATTACCTAGGAGGTAGGTGGAAATCTTTTATGTATATACACATAGATATATAGATACATATATATATGATAAAAGGATGTCGAAAATATTAACAGGATATTGTTAGAAAAAGTTAAATTATTAAATTGAACAGTCTAAGGACTTGATGAGTCGATAATTTGTTAAAATATCAAAAGTTCTTTGATATTACCTCTTCAGCCATCTAAATATCTTTCTCAAGGTTGATCTTGGTCTTGAAAGTTCTCTCAAACGAATTTTTCAAATATATATATATATCATGTAATGACGATTACCTAGGAGGTAGGTGGAAATCTTTTATGTATATACACATAGATATATAGATACATATATATATGATAAAAGGATGTCGAAAATATTAACAGGATATTGTTAGAAAAAGTTAAATTATTAAATTGAACAGTCTAAGGACTTGATGAGTCGATAATTTGTTAAAATATCAAAAGTTCTTTGATATTACCTCTTCAGCCATCTAAATATCTTTCTCAAGGTTGATCTTGGTCTTGAAAGTTCTCTCAAACGAATTTTTCAAATATATATATATATCATGTCATGACGATTACCTAGGAGGTAGGTGGAAATCTTTTATGTATATATACATATAGATATATAGATACATATATATAGGATTTTTATACCTATGTAAAGGAATTATCATATCTCTGGAATCATAACAGAGAAAACATTTATACAGGTATATTCCTTTCGCCGAGTATACGTCAGATAAAAAAGGATTATACAAAATTCCTTCCCCAAAGTGAGTTGCGGGGTGTTAGTTACTAAACATCTTGTAAAATTCCGTTTAATGTAATTTAATATAAACTCTACTAATTAAGTTATTAATGAAAAGTTTTGCAGATGTATTTATACGATTTTATAAGTAGGTATATTATAGTAGTCGTATTAAAGGGACAGTCGGTGACGTAATCATTAAAGTGGATAGCTTAAAAACTTAAAAGTACACCCTTTTAATCGCTACACATGTGACGTAAGTAATAACATATAAATAATGCATGGGGTGGCATTGTTGCGCTCGTACCGAATATTTCCACGATCAGTTCTGATGGAGCGAAGGAAATAAATTCATGAATAATTTGCTTATGTTCTCTGAAATTCATTCCTGTTACCGGTTCAATATTAACATATATATATGATAAAAGGATGTCGAAAATATTAACAGGATATTGTTAGAAAAAGTTAAATTATTAATTTGAACAGTCTAAGGACTTGATGAGTCGATAATTTGTTAAAATATCAAAAGTTCTTTGATATTACCTCTTCAGCCATCTAAATATCTTTCTCAAGGTTGATCTTGGTCTTGAAAGTTCTCTCAAACGAATTTTTCAAATATATATATATGATAAAAGGATGTCGAAAATATTAACAGGATATTGTTAGAAAAAGTTAAATTATTAATTTGAACAGTCTAAGGACTTGATGAGTCGATAATTTGTTAAAATATCAAAAGTTCTTTGATATTACCTCTTCAGCCATCTAAATATCTTTCTCAAGGTTGATCTTGGTCTTGAAAGTTCTCTCAAACGAATTTTTCAAATATATATATATCTATGTTATGGCTTTGTAGCCTATGTCCAGCAGTGGACGTCTATTAGCTAATGATGATGCTGATGATGGCTTTGTGTGCGCTACTGTGTTATTACGAAGATCTCAAGAGGTAAGTGCACCCTTCGCAAAATGTTTGTCTAGACGGTGAACAAACATCGTGGACCGTTTAGAAAATACGTGCATTACATAAATATATCTATAAAACCCTGCCTGTGTACAGATAGGGGAGGGGAAGTGTAAAGGCTCCCTCAAAACAAATCACAAGATCCAAACCAGCCATTTCCATTAGCTCCGGCTTTAGTTCCCACCAACCCGCATTGAGCTAGCGTGGTCAGAAATGGATCAAATTTCGCCATATCAATATTTACTCGATCGGTGAGGGAAGCTTTGAGAGAGGCCTATGTCCAGCAGTGGACATCAATCAGCTGATGATGATGATTTGAAATGTTAAGTAAAAATTAAATCGCGGATCGTTAAACGTGCTTACTTACATTTTTGTTTTACTCTATCCCTTGACTTCAAAGGTCAATGTTATCATCATCAGCCGATGGACGTCCACTGCTCCTCTTTCAAAGATCTTAACATACACCAGTGGGCATCCGATACCGCTGGGCACTAGGGCCTGTCGAATATAGAGGTTCATATGGGGATGTTGTGACTATTTCCCACTACGCTGGCCCACTTGTTGGTGGGAGCCAGAGCCTGGTTTGTGGAGAAGCAGGGTGCACCACGAGCAGTTGAGGTTGACAAGAGTCCCGTGAGTTTTGTGCGGGACCACTTACATCCGTTATCTATTACTGGACATCAATTCATTGGTGGTACGTCTCTGTTGCCGGAAACCGTAGGTACCACTGCACCGTTCATGCTCATCATTCTTAATGTCATCTTCTTGTTACATAGTAAGTATTAAGTATATCTCCCTCAATGACCTATGTAAATCTTGGTCTCCGAAACAAGAGAACCCCAGCGCACCTCGCGCACTGCCTCATACCAATCCACTGCTTGGACCTCGCGTAGGTTATTCTCTATGGCGTCCTTCAAACATAACTCGGCCGGCGGATAGGTCAGCAACTAATCAGGGTACAGAGGTACGCTTTTTGGACTCTATGGTCGTCTATTCTTAGCAAGTGGCCTATCCAACGGTAGCTGTGGGTTTTGGCTTCACCGATGGCGTTTGGCTCGCCAACCACTGATTTCCCTGTCGTTTCGGCCATCGCAATCTACCGTCCTCTCTCTGAGTCAAACCCAAAAATAAACACATGGCTTTTGTTTCTGTAATCAGAAGTCATTCTTCTTCTCTTTCTTCAAGCTTTAGAATTCCTAATTAAGGTATCTTTAAAATTAAATCATAATTCATAACGAATTTATTTATGATCAAATTTTACTTCGTTTCTGTATTAAAGTTGAAGGGTCCCTGTTTCAAAACTCGCTGGGAACATAATGAGGTCAAAAATCTGTGCAAATGAAGTCTTCTTACAAATAGGTCAAATACTTCAAATGTTTCGTATTCAATGTTATAAATTTTCTATGCAACTTGTTTTTTTTTATATAATTTAGTACGACGAATGATATTAATAGAATGGTAATGGGTAAGGCTTTTCTAGTACCTCATTCTGTTAAACAATTATACGAAAACCCTGTAAATATACAAAACCTGCTCCTGTTAAGTATGTACCTGCATCGTGTGCCAATGTATAAAACAAAATATATATTACAATGTATATTAATTCAATTAATAAATATACAGACAACAAAGGTCTTGCGTCGACATTTTATTTAAACAGCAAGCAAGGCACCTTGAAACGATTAAATGTAAATTCACATCCGCTAAGGTAACCTAAGTTAAAAGATAAGGATTTTAACTGCGCTCCATAATAACTAGGCAGCTTTATTCTAAGCTTTATTATAAACTTTATAAAAGTAAGCAAAAACAAGCAGGTATCAGTTAATTAAAAAATAATGTTAAAGATTGAATTGGGGTAGCTTTCACTGTTGTCGTGGAGCTGCAGCTATCGAAGAATACGAAGGATTCTTGCTCAATTTCAGGCTCTTAATAGGATAAAAAGAAGTTTTTTTTTTTTTTTTTTTTTTTAAATCAGTTTACTTTATATTAGTTGTTTCATCTGTTGTTTTTGATGCAAATTTTGTCATATTTTTATTATTGATTTTAGATTTTGAACAGCAAGACTTTGGAATGAGCTTCCATCTAATATACGGGCAGCTCGTAGTAAAGCTTTCCTTTAAGCGAATGTTGTGGGAGCACTATACTTTTTTTCTTTCATTTCTTGGTCTTATGTGTACATATATAATATCTATTATTACAAAATTTAATTATAGTTTAATAACATATTTAAAATATGTATCTATCTTTTTACACTTGCACGATACTGCACCCATACTTTTGCTATCTGCTCAAACCTAGGGTAGACTTGGACAGAATGCCATTAGTCATTAAGTCTGCCTTTTTGTAAAATTTTTTTTTTTTTAAATCAGTTTACTTTATATTAGTTGTTTCATCTGTTGTTTTTGATGCAAATTTTGTCATATTTTTATTATTGATTTTAGATTTTGAACAGCAAGACTTTGGAATGAGCTTCCTTCTAATATACGGGCAGCTCGTAGTAAAGCTTTCCTTTAAGCGAATGTTGTGGGAGCACTATACTTTTTTTCTTTCATTTCTTGGTCTTATGTGTACATATATAATATCTATTATTACAAAATTTAATTATAGTTTAATAACATATTTAAAATATGTATCTATCTTTTTACACTTGCACGATACTGCACCCATACTTTTGCTATCTGCTCAAACCTAGGGTAGACTTGGACAGAATGCCATTAGTCATTAAGTCTGCCTTTTTGTAAAATTTTTTTGTGTGTACAAATAAAGTTTTAAATAAACAAAAAAAATCTTTTAATGGGAATAATTAGGATAAGTTAAAGTATACTTAAAATGTAAGACGAGGAGTTAAACACAGAAAATAAAAATACAAAGTATGTAAATAATAATTCAAAGTTAGAAAAAGCTTTGACTAAGTCTGAGTTATAGAACAGAAAAAAAAGGGATTTTATTTTTAACTCGTTTTACAAATTAACTAACTCCTTACCCCCTAACCCTTAAGACAAAACGAAACCCAGTTCAGCTGCTGTAACAACAGATTAACCTCACTACTGTGTTTATAAGATGATATATCAGAGAAAAAATATTCTAGACTAGTTCATTAGGTTCTCACTGATGTACTAGTAGTTAAGTTACTGAAATGTTTCTGAGAATGAAGTAATAATTAATCCAAGTTGTTACTTCGTTTGTAACCTATCATGAAACTGACGGTATTGTAATTGAATGTTGCGGTTTCCCCCCTTCCTGTTTACGTCGATGCAACTAATATTGTAAGAAGCAATTAATTCCAGTTCCTCTGAATATGGAGAAGGGTAAATCATCATCATCATGATCATTTAAAATGAAGGGCATCGACTGCTGGACAGTTCTCTTGTACATATATTCCACATAGGATGAACTTACTCTGCCTTGTGCTAATTTATACTACTACTTGTGATAATCTATTTTTTTTCCCACAATCCAATACTTTCTAATATATCAGAGGAAGAATCAACCCCTTGTTTAAAAAGTGGTGTGTAAAGTTTATAAGTACATATGCGATACTTTTGTTTATAATGAAAATTCATTTAATCGAAAAAGCTTTCACCTTTTTTTATACTTTCCGCCGTAAGTAGTTCAAAGTTTACCGCTAGTAGTACTCTGTTGCCGGAGACCCTCTGGGTTAGTACCACCGCAGCGCCTATTACTTCCTAAAACCAGTAGTTTGCAAACAAAGTGTTCTGGTTTGAAGGGTACTGCAGCTAATGAAATGGTTGAAGTAACGATACTTATCATCTTATGACTCAAATCGATGAGTATATGGTGTAGTGTATATATCAACTATATACTACACCATATTATGCTGATTGTTACTATGGGCATGTATTACATACCACGTTATTATGGGCAGGTGTATTTCTTACCACTTCATAGGATAAAAAAATAATTGAACACTGACTTGACTACAAAGAGACTTTTCTCTCATCACGATCATGTCAATTGTAATATCGTTGACTTACTTTAGGATTTATACTTAATTTTTTCTATTGCTATTGAATACGAAGTAATGAAGGGCAATAAAGTAAAAAAAACTTATATGTTACATACATACCTATATAGGAAACAGTAAATAGGAGTACATTAAAATTCAAAGGCGATTCAGTCCGGCGCCGAGCTTTGTTACAACATAAAAGAGTTTTTTTTTCTCCTGTAAACGGAAGAGGTTAAGTGACGCGGTTAAGTAATCCCTGCGGGTTAAAGCTCTGCTTTACCTAGGTGAATATAAATGTTTATACAATACCATCATAGAGGACGACCCATTCTTAAAAACTGATCACAATATCTCTTCCATCATAAAGCTATTTAACAGTCAATGAGAACTAAAACGATTAAGGTTTGAAATTAAAATAGGTATTAAATTCAGTTCAGCCGTATGTCTACTTTAAGCTACGACACCCCATAATTCCGTAGGGGGTAAAAACCTGCGCCTGGACAAAGTACGGTTGTTACAGAGTGATAAAATGTAAATTCGGTTTCGTAATGGTTGCCTTCGGTCGTAGATAACAGTTCGTTTTCACGGAACCGGATATTGCTGAAACGAGGGAATCTAGTATTACAATTTTGCTTGCTTTCTGTCCTTTCAATACTTCAGATTCGTGAAACATGAAAATATTATATAGCCGAAGGTCGGGCTAAGTGGAGGTCCTTGGGAGAGGCTTATATACGGTCGTAGCCTGCCTCAAGCTGTTGATGATGATATACATAATCAGCTGCTTTTTTTAATTGCCTATACTAAGCTTTTCCAGCTTATCGGAAGATTTAATATTTTCATTTCCTTTGCGTTATACCCAAAAGGATTCAGTTTAATTGATTGTGGGATTCCCCGCCGTTTAAGCTAAGATTAAGGTCATAATTCATAAAAGACTTTGTATTTTCTGTACGGCTGTTATCAAGATTGATTGTCAGTTAAAAATGTAGACAATAAGGCATTGAAATTTGTAAATTGTTATGAAGATAAACAAAATGAAGTATATTAAAATAGTGATAGCGTTTTTCGACATCCGCTTTGCTTGTTAGAAACTCAATGGCTTCGTTACTGATGGTAGGTTTTTGTTGCTGGAGACACTGTAGGTATGTACTACTGCAGCACCTATTTCTGCCGACTAACAGCAGTGTGAAAACATTACTTTGCTTCGGTTTAAAGGGCTTTGTAGCTATTGAAATTACTGGAGTATCAAGACCTAATATCATATGTCTCAAAACGACGAGCGCAATGTCGTGCTGTGTATAATATCCTGCGCCGCTTTGTTCCGGATGTGGAATAAAAGAGAAAGAGATAGAAAAAAAAAACTCATATGTTACATACATACCTATATAGGAAACAGTAAATAGGAGTACATTAAAATTCAAAGGCGATTCAGTCCGGCGCCGAGCTTTGTTACAACATAAAAGAGTTTTTTTTCTCCTGTAAACGGAAGAGGTTAAATGACGCGGTTAAGTAATCCCTGCGGGTTAAAGCTCTGCTTTACCTAGGTGAATATAAATGTTTATACAATACCATCATAGACGACGACCCATTCTTAAAAACTGATCACAATATCTCTTCCATCATAAAGCTATTTAACAGTCAATGAGAACTAAAACGATAAAGGTTTGAAATTAAAATAGGTATTAAATTCAGTTCAGCCATATGTCTACTTTAAGCTACGACACCCCATAATTCCGTAGGGGGTAAAAACCTGCGTCTGGACAAAGTACGGTTGTTACTGAGTGATAAAATGTAAATTCGGTTTCGTAATGCCTTCGGTCGTAGATAACAGTTCGTTTTCACGGAACCGGACATTGCTGAAACGAGGGAATCTAGTATTACAATTTTGCTTGCTTTCTGTCCTTTCAATACTTCAGATTCGTGAAACATGAAAATATTATATAGCCGAAGGTCGGGCTAAGTGGAGGTCCTTGGGAGAGGCTTATATACGGTCGTAGCCTGCCTCAAGCTGTTGATGATGATATACATAATCAGCTGCTTTTTTTAATGGCCTATACTAAGCTTTTCCAGCTTATCGGAAGATTTAATATTTTCATTTCCTTTGCGTTATACCCAAAAGGATTCAGTTTAATTGATTGTGGGATTCCCCGCCGTTTAAGCTAAGATTAAGGTCATAATTCATAAAAGACTTTGTATTTTCTGTACGGCTGTTATCAAGATTGATTGTCAGTTAAAAATGTAGACAATAAGGCATTGAAATTTGTGAATTGTTATGAAGATAAACAAAATGAAGTATATTAAAATAGTGATAGCGTTTTTCGACATCCGCTTTGCTTGTTAGAAACTCAAAAATGGCTTCGTTACTGATGGTAGGTTTTTGTTGCTGGAGACACTGTAGGTATGTACTACTGCAGCACCTATTTCTGCCGACTAACAGCAGTGTGAAAACATTACTTTGCTTCGGTTTAAAGGGCTTTGTAGCTATTGAAATTACTGGAGTATCAAGACCTAATATCATATGTCTCAAAACGACGAGCGCAATGTCGTGCTGTGTATAATATCCTGCGCCGCTTTGTTCCGGTTGTGGAATAAAAGAGAAAGAGATAGAAAAAAAAAACGACAGTACTTGTAAATCGAACGTGTAATACATTTATTTTATAAAGAGATAAAATTTCACATTTTTTTTTTTTGTAAATATTAGACATTTCCATACAAATTCAGCACATCAGCTTATTACAAGATAAACGCGCTTACAAACGTTACGCTCACACCGCTGCTACATTTAGCACTGCTATTTTAATAACACATAAAAATTTTATATATAATATACAACCTCCTATCGACTTTTTTTTTTTTTGTAAATATTAGACATTTCCATACAAATTCAGCACATCAGCTTATTACAAGATAAACGCGCTTACAAACGTTACGCTCACACCGCTGCTACATTTAGCACTGCTATTTTAATAACACATAAAAATTTTATATATAATATACAACCTCCTATCGACTTTTTTTTTTAGATTCACTTTTACTATTGAATTAAGCTACATATATATTGTTTAAAACATAATCGGCTTTTTTGGTAAACTAATAATATAGACATTACCTTAGAGGGTAGAATATTAGTACGATATTATGTAATTTAAAAAAAAAAGTCGCTTTTATAAAACAATCTATTTTGATATTTATTTACAAAAAAAACTAAGGAAAGACTACATATTTCATAAAGGATCTACAAGGATGTGGTTATTCTTTGATATTTCTCCATGTCTATTACAAAGAAAATAATATTATCATCATCGTACAGATTAAACAAAAATGAATTGTTCAAAATCATATAGATTTGGACTTTTTTTTTTTTTGTAAATATTAGACATTTCCATACAAATTCAGCACATCAGCTTATTACAAGATAAACGCGCTTACAAACGTTACGCTCACACCGCTGCTACATTTAGCACTGCTATTTTAATAACACATAAAAATTTTATATATAATATACAACCTCCTATCGACTTTTTTTTTTAGATTCACTTTTACTATTGAATTAAGCTACATATATATTGTTTAAAACATAATCGGCTTTTTTGGTAAACTAATAATATAGACATTACCTTAGAGGGTAGAATATTAGTACGATATTATGTAATTTAAAAAAAAAAGTCGCTTTTATAAAACAATCTATTTTGATATTTATTTACAAAAAAAACTAAGGAAAGACTACATATTTCATAAAGGATCTACAAGGATGTGGTTATTCTTTGATATTTCTCCATGTCTATTACAAAGAAAATAATATTATCATCATCGTACAGATTAAACAAAAATGAATTGTTCAAAATCATATAGATTTGGACTTTTTTTTTTAATTTTAATGAGAATCGAGATCTACCCTTTCCGAGAAGAAATCAATCATAAAAATTAGCTAACCTTAACAAAAATTATGCGTGGTGAAATAAAAGCATGCAAACGTCAAATTGAGAACTTATACTTAGCTTAGAACAAAGGAAGGTCTTGATTTCCGGTGAGAAAGTATAGCGAGGAAACCAATTTGTTCCAAAAACAGCTTTCGAGGATATGAGTTATCCAATCCACAATTGACTGTGATCCACGTTAACTTTGGAGTCCCATGAGTGGGAAGACTAAGAGAAAACTGGTTTTCCTTCGAAGTTCTTTTAATTTTACATTGTTGTTAAGTACATAGAAACGATAAAGACTTAGCTTAAACTTAGTGCGTACTTTGTGGACTGACATGACGGTATCATCGACAACACTGCAAAGCGTGTTGTTATTCAGAAGCCACGGGATTACCATGACAAACACCATGGCATTCGATTCGTGATTAAGTAATACGCATAATTGACAGCATTAGTCTCATTAAAGCAGAGATAATAGTAAATAAGAAAAAGCGTTTCCGCTTTAAAGTACACATACGTTAAAATTATACTGCGTCATAAGTAATCTTATCGTAACCGTCTATACAACTATAACCTAACATATAGTACACTTAAAGTTTATAAAGAGTGTATAGCAATTAGGAAGACATCAATAGCCTGCATAAATTTCTTCATCGATATAGAAAATATAGTTTTTAGTTTTAACTATTACCACCAAAATATAACGGCGCTGGGTTAACAACGAGTGCAGTCGGAAATTACCCAGTTAAGCGACTGTGAATTTTGTATATGTTTCTTATTATTATTCATCTTACAATTACACATATAACATACAAGGATTCAAAACAAAAAACTTAAAAAATTTACATCAAATAGTTAACACATTAAAACATGACAGATAAGTAATGACTAGTACACTTTGCTATGGTAAATTATTTAACGAATATTCAAACGATTTAACTTAATTTCCTTTAAGTTACTCGTCTTTAGTTTTTTTTTTAATATAAATCATTATATATTCACTTTAAAACAATCGAGTAAAATTGAATATAAGTACATCAACAAATACTATTTGGTTAAATCGATGCATACATAACGTATTAAATTAAAATTCCAAAATGGCGGACCGATCGCATTTAATTTGCATATCTACATAATATATATTTATATAACATATTGTGCATTAACTAGCATACGCATAGCAAAACGATAACGCTCACGTGCTCAATATATACCAAATACATCACCAAGATATTCATACGTAAGTAATTGCTTCACTTCATGAACTTAAGTTAAACACACGACATTTACAGTAATTAATTATTTTATATTCACACCTCCTAATGATATGTTTAGTTACTTATTAGCTCCTAAAACGAAGAGAGATCCGTTCAGCTATCGAAGCTTTGCAAAGGAACAGCTTCAAATTTCCCATACATTTTATGATAAAGCATCTTTCATAAGAACTACGCAATGTTTCATCATTAAGTTAGAGCTTTCAATAACTTAATTTCCATTATTCCTTAAACACATTGCAAGTAGTGTTATCAATCAATTTAATATCTAAATTGTTTTTATTGTGGAAATAGAAATAAGCAGTTTTTTTTTACAAATATGTCCATAAACGGACGCGTGACTAAATTCAAAAGTTTTTTTTTTTTTTCATTAATACTATGCAGATGTTGTAGTAGTATGGAGTATGGTGAGCTGACCGCCAATATACGCTAGTTGGAGAGGCACCTTAAGAAGGAGATGTGTTAATTTCTTTGTAACTGGTTTGTTCAACTTTTGTCGAATATTCCGTTAAGTTAAGTTTCTTCCTTTCTGACCTCTAGCTTTAAGCTTTTATTAAGGCTATGATAGGAAGCAAGAAAGCGAAGTGTGTTGGCGTCGTTTTTTATGAACGAATGATGTCGCAAAAGGAGGCTGCGGAGAGGAAGAGAGAAAGGAAATCTTTCTTCTTTCTTCCCATTCGTAGTCCTCGATTTATAGACGTGGGCGTCGAAGGATAATGCACAATTACCTCAAACCTCGTTGTCGTATATCAAAGCCTTGGAGGTGACTCCCACAGTGGTTCTGTGCGATTGTGAAAAATGGGAAGCTGCAGCCCCACCCTGTGGTGAGATCCTGCAATGGGTCAATTCCGGTGGTATTGAGGAACTATGCGCAAGCGTTCCCATAGTTTCGACCAAGGATTTTGAGAGGAACACAGTGGGGTTATAACAGGAGTCTGGCAAAACTCTTGTGCTGACTCTTCAGAAGAGATGTATCCTCTCGTCTATCGGTTCCTGATTTTATCTTTGTGAGAGAAGGCTTCCAGTTTCAGAAGTAGGAACTGGCGAAAGCTGTTTTTTTACTATTCATTATAATTCCAAGTTTAATTCAAAAGAGAGCTGTAGTTACTAAAGCAAAACGATTACCTAGATTTTTTAGCAGCACTATCAAATTGTTGCCACGGCGGATATCAATGCTTAAATAAAATAAAAACTCGATTAGTATTAAATTTGAAAATATATATGAAATGTTTAATAACGTGTTATTAATGGTATGACCATATTACTAATTAAACGGAGGGTTGTTTTCTCATTTAGCCGATGTATATAAGGTCATACCTATTATTTTAACATCAGTCTCACAAATGCGTACTCAAGTAAGTTACAGAAATAAAAAAAGATTGTATGTAGAAAAATTACTATTTCTAGGGGAAAATTTTAAACTATTAGATTTTCATTAATTAGTATATGTGAAACATATAGTCTTAAATTATTTGTAGTAGAAACATCTAGGGTTTGTCGGAATATTATCTTTGATGTATACAGTGTGGGACGCCGAAGTAATCTTCGATTTTTTTTTATCCTAAATAATCGCATACCTAGAGCAGTTTTTTCCATATAAATGTAAGGAAGTTTTAAGTATATATCTTAAAACTTAGTACATTTAATCTTTATATAAAAATTAAATGAAAGTATCAAATTAATTGGTTAGTTTATAATACAGGACTCTCGTACTGGACTCGCACTATATATTGTTTTAAAACCTCAATTCTTTTAAAATAATATATGTACTACTATATTTTTGTTATTATATGCAATATTTTACTATATTATTGAAATATTATATTTATTAAATTTCAAGAAAATGCAGGTATTTAATATTTTATTGGTTTCCTAAATGTTTTATCGTCTATATAACGTTTTGATCAACGTAAATATGTATTGAATATATACCACGAAATGTGTTATAAGAAATAAATCATGTTTAGATTTTTTTTTTAATATTCAAGGAGCGAAGTTTTGTCGAAAACATTTCGTTCTTCCTCTCTTCTTTAATTTTCAAGACGTTTCTAAATTTGCTCATGTTCATTACATATAAGAATAAGCTTGTTATAACTCACTCGACGTTTCTCTTCCTCGTTCTTCGTAAAGAAAAGTACATTACAAATGTTTAAAAATATCGAAACACAAGCTTTTTATGATGAAGTTGAAGTTTTCTTAGTCTACCCACATAAATTAATAACACAGCACATCAAATACATTAAAACGATTAGAGCACATTGAATATCATTGCGATACGAAGAATTCTGCTCGGGGCTGATGATTTTAACAGGAAGTTGCGTTGGCGGCGATTCCATCCGTATTACATTTACTGTAAAAAAAAATTACGTTTAAGGGCACAAATAGTATCCCATTCAGTATTATACCATGAACAGAAAAAACACTAGTTCCTATATAAATATGAACGCTTACCAGTAACCGTGTGGTTTTGTAGATCGGCGAAACCCTCGCCCAGATTGGCATAGCTTGGTATTGTACTGAGACAGGTTATTTCCACTGTCTGATTAGGGAACAGATGCAGGCTGGATAGAGGAAAGTGGAGTGAGGAGTTGGTGAGGGTAAGCGGCATGCCGTGGTGGTGGCGGTGGACGTTCCATGTGCCGTGCGGTTCGATCAGCCTTTCGTCAACCTGATCGTAAGAAAAATTACCGAGTGAAATACTTGTAAGGATTTTGAGATATTTGTTATGTTAACTATGTAATAACTGCAATTACTTATTTTTTATATACTTACAAATATTATAAAACTGTACATACATTAAAGGGGTGTAAGGAATAAACCGTTACACCCCGGTAATATCTAGAATGTATGCACAAGAACTCACGGGACCCAAGCCAACCTCACCTGCCTGCCAAGTGTACCCTGCTAATGATCTAACGCCGTGCTGGTTCCTACCAAACCGCTTTGGATTAGCCTGGTGGGAAATGGGCCTAATTCCCCATATAAACGATGTGGGGATCTTTGGGGAAGTCTGTGTCCAGAGGATGTCTATCGGCTGATGACGACATATATATAAAATGGAATGACGATGGGGAAAGTATGAAAGAGTGAGTGCGTGGAGACTTCCCTGCCGATGAGTTTACCGGGGAATTAAAAAAAGGTCGGAAATTCCCTTTAGGTTCTATATAGAAATAAAGGTTTTCTTAATATTATACCCTCATCAACATACCTTCATATGGTTTACGAACCAGGTGAGATGCGGTGCCGGATAGGCCGGCGCGCTCTGACAAGTCGCCTCCAAGTTATCGTTGGACGATAGTTTCTTGTGTTTAATCTTAATTTTCGGACGGTATTTCTGACGAACTGGAACAAAGGAAGCAAATTAATATCCAATCTATCTATTTACTAACCATTTCATATTCAAGTTATCGAGAAAAGCTGAAGGTGATCGGAGGAAGACGAGCAAGCACACTATCGGAGCTTTTAGTCGATCCCAACGCTTGTATTAATAATATTGACATTTTATAGAAGCAGAGTGTCTTTTTGAGATTTCCCCCGACAGTAAAAAAATAAACGCTTTTATCATAGTCTTAAGTTAAATAAAGTAGTATATTGAGTTCTATTCTTTATTTTAAGTGTTTTTTTTTCAAAAAGTTATAAAATACTTTAGTCTTAACGAGTTTAACATATCTGTAAAGAATAAAAGCTTCAAAGAGGAGAAAACTTTGTGTAGAACAATTTTTGATGAATATCTGAATTTTTTTTTTAATAGTAAGTTCTAATTTGTTAACTGTGTTATTCTTATTAAAGTTAACTTTTCTTGAGCTTAATTTTTAGTTCGTGAATAAGTTAAATCAATATGCTTTATATTTTTAATTTTGATTGCGACAGACGAAGAGAAAGATTTACGAGTAAAAGATAAACGTTTAAATAACTTAACTGAAGTTTCCGTTTAAGTTGGCACGCTTGAACTTAACTCACCGATTACATTTAATTCGTGAATTCTGGACACTTTCGAGTACAACGGCGTCTCGAGTGCAATTTCACAGGCGTACGATCCGGATGCTGAGAAATCCATCTTCTCCAACGTTATGGACGTCGGAGTCAACTTTATTAACTGCAACAAACACATCATCTTAATAAGCTTATTAATTAGAGAACTTACTAAAATAACTACAGCAACACTAACTATATTAATGAACTAGTTTTTGTTAAAAGTAACAGGTATTTTTGTATTTATATTAGTTAATATTAATAATTAGATAATGGGTATTTAAGTTATAATAGGGTTGGTATAACCTTGATAAGCTGAAAGCCCCTAAAATAATAAAGAACTAGTTGAATCACCAAATTGATAAATTAACTGTGTGGCAGTAAAAATATAAATCTTCAATTGTTCAGTTTGTAAGTCCGTCTCCGAGTCTTTATCCCAGCAGTGGAATAATAAGTGGGCTGCTAAACCTGGCTATATTAAGAATAGATACCTACAATGGTTTCTACGAAGGAATACAACGAATGAGTAGTAATGTAGGTAAGTATATTTTAGCGTTGTTAATTTTTTTTTTATTCTACGCAGGTATGAGACGAGCGATATGTTCACCTGATGGTAAGTGATACGCTTATAATAACATGAAGCTAGTTAGCACCAGATTGTCGCCTTGAGACAAGACGTTAAGTCTCTATACCCCATTAATTTCATTAGCTATAAGGCCTTTTAATTAAAAAGACAGTAATGTCTGCACACTACTGTTTGTTCGCAGAAATATAGGCTATTACGGTACTTACCTAGGTCTCCTTTAAAATAGACCTACCAAAAGTATATAAATTTAAAATATACTTACGTTAATTTCAGCGCCCGTAAAATTGAAGGTTTCAAATGGCGGATCCCGTCCGCGGACGTACTTCATTATCCTCTGGCCATGCTTGAAAAAAACTACCTGTAGATGGATTCATATCATCAACATAACATGTTTACACTACAAACAATCAAGATAGGTACGAAATACGAAACTTCTTGAAGAATTAAGTCAGTTAATGAGACGAGCAGATCGTTTGTTTAAAGGATCATGCTCACTGCACCACAATATACTTCGCGTCTTACGACACAGGGTGTTAATTTCATTGCTCTAGTGATTTTACTAGTTTTAGCCTTAAATGTTGATGACTGTCTTTAAAACCAGTAATTTTTACACTACTGTTTAGTGATAGGAAGGCGATGTGACGAAGGTGTAACAGTAATGAGGAATGATAAATAGTTTAAGTGTTTACTTAATTCAATTATTAACAATGCTTTAATTTTAGTTCAGTTTAGTTCGTTATGTATATCATTCTAAATAGCGCCAAGTACTTTCGAGCAGGCGTATCACTTATTATCAGGTGACCGTCCGGCACTTCTCTTAGCTTAATTGAATACGTACCTTGTAAAGGGAGTCCGGGTCGACGTTGTGTTCGCAGCGCAAGACGGCGCTGTGCCGGTGCACCACGAAGCGCGGTGCTCTCAACTCCACCCAGACGTCCGACATGCCCGACACTTAGGAAATGTATGCTCAGTGTTATGCGAATAGTTACGACAAACTTTGCAGCACGCCCGTACACACGGAATGTTCGCAGCAAACAATTTAACGAGGCGAGGCTAAAATTGCGCTGACGCTCCTGAACTTATAAACTTGATGTATTATGGTTTACATTTATGTAACATTAAGCTAATAACTTAATTCAATATTAAGTATGAGTATATTCGTTTAATCCACACAACTCACAAGACCCAAGGACATCTCACCTGGTCGTGGCGCATCCTGCTAATCAACAAACGAGGCTTTCATTCCCACCAATCCGCATTAGGCTAGCGTAGTGGGAACTCAAATCCTTCCATATGGGCTATAAATAAAGGTCGTCCAAAGCCGCTGGATGCGGGTGGCTCAGGACCGATCGATGTGGAGATATTTGAGGGAGGCCTGTCCAAAAGTAGACTTGCATCGGCTGATGATGACGATATAATTTCAATAAGATCATTCATCATCAGCTGATAGATGTCAACTGTCGGATATAAGTCTCCCTAGAGCTTTAATGACCGGCGGTGCCAGAGGTCATACTGACTGCAGTGTAAGACCGATCTTTCTGGAGATTTTTGGGGGAGACCTATGTCCAGCTGTGGACGTCTATCGGCTGATGATGATAATATTTTAATGTATATCTTAAATTAGGTTATCATCGGCGAACTTAACACCTATGGGCTTTATCTACCAGTCAACCTTTGACGTGGGAAGCTGTAGTAATAGTTGAGGTACAATCACATCATCGGAAATTATCATTGTTTTATACACATATATCATCCATCCATCCAATCAGCCGGAAGACGTCCACTGCTGGACAAAGATATAGTAATATATATACACATATATATTACTACATTATTACATACTTATATAAATACTGGTGGAAGTCTCGGGCTAAGAAGAATAGGACTAAGGTAATCTCTGCCTGTCGTAGAAGGTGACTAAAAGGGTCTATGAGTTTCGCGGGCTTTGAAGGTGGGGGCCCTTATCGCTCAACAAGCGAATCTGCGTGGGACAGCGTGTAGCTCAGCGATGGTGCCTAGGAGGGTTAGGGCCTTACTCGGAGACGTGTAGAGGGGCACCGGTGCATTCTATAAGAGATCCCAGAACCTCTCTGAATGCACTGACGCAGACCACCGTGGGGGTATTAGTGAGTAAGAATCTTACATAACCCGGATGTGCCCCCAGAAGCAGGGTATTTTTCAAAAATTTCCTCCCCGTATAGGCAGCTATTATTTCCTGTGTAATTACTGGAGTTTAAAAACTCCATATTTTACGTCTCATATGACGAGTACTTTGTAGTGTTGTGTATAACATCCTAACTAGCGCTACGATGTTACTTACCATCAGGTGAATGATCGGGTCATCGCAATTAATAATAAAAATATTAAGTTCCATTATTTCATTTGTGAACTATAATACAGTAAATTATGATAACAATGGTAGGCGACAGAAGTCTACGGTGGTACCTATCTAGACCGACCCCAAGTAATAGACCAATATATAACCTAGAGAGAAGGTTGTTAGTTTTTCTACATAGTTAACATTTTGCTGAACATTTTAGAGACCAGGGTATCCCAACTTTTTCTATTCCTCAAGCTCTCTAAAGCTCTATCTATTGCCAATACTTTGAAATATACTCTCTCTCTTTTAGTTCTCTAATAACTCAGTAAGTTATAAGGTTAATTTTATTCTCTATATTGTTAAAGTAAACATTATAATAATGTTCATATAAGTTTTAACCTCCCTGTATTTGCGCCATTGCCAATATAATTTCAACATACCCAAAAAATTACCCCGTACCCGCGAGGGTTCGCACCGCAAAGGTTGAGAATCGCTGTTTTAGACCAATGTAACGTCGCCCAGTTGTTAGCCCATGTTTGATAATTACATGGATATTATACAAAGTTTCAGATACATAACATACCCGGTTTTTACATAATGCCTGAAAGCATTAAACCCTTCTCTTATATATGTTTATATATAAGGTTGACAAATAACTCCCTTCCGCCTTTTTGTCTTTTGAATTTCGCGGCTATGTACAAAGCGCTACAGAGCTCGTATCTGGCAATACTATACATAATTTGAAAGGTCTTGACATAACCTACAAAACGACGCTATGCATAATTAGTTTGGATATTGCGTTCCACAGTTATAGACGTGTAAACATTGAGTTCACTAACGCCGAAAACGCGCTATTTTAAAGTTTTCCTTCGTTAAAGGCAAATCCGCTAGAGAAACGTTCCGTGAGATTAATGGTGTTTTGGGAGATGGTACTCTATCACTTCGAACCGCGGAGGAATGGTTTCGACGATTCAGAGCCGGTGAAAACGACGGAGTTAGTCACCAAACCATTTTAAACCATCTGCAGAAGGCTGGATACAAAAAAAAGCTTGATGTTTGGGTGCCGCATGATTTGACGCAAAAAAACCTTCTGGACCGAATCAACGCCTGCGATATGCTGCTGAAACGGAACGAACTCGACCCTTTCTTGAAGCGGATGGTGACTGGCGACAAAAAATGGATCACATACGACAATATCAAGCAAAAACGGTCGTGGTCGAGCGGCCAAGCCGAGATTTACGGCCAGGAAGGTTTTGCTGTGTGTTTGGTGGGATTGGATGGGAATCATCCACTATGAGCTGCTCCCATATGGCCTGGGCTGTCCATGGTGAACGCCCTTGGTGGTGTAAAGTTGAACTCAAAAGAGGCTTGTGAAAAGTGGCTGTCCGAGTTCTTCGCAAATAAGGAGGAGAGGGGCTTCTACGAGGGAGGTATGAAGTTGCCGTCTAGATGGAAACAGATTATCGAACAAAACGGCGCATATTTGAACTAAATCCGATCACTGTAACACTTTTTATAAAGCATTGAATAAAGAGCAAAAAAGCGGAAGGGAGATATTTGCCAAACTAATATATGTTACTAATATAACATGCAATAGTATTTTATATAGATAAAAGAAATAACCTACTGTTAACGGTGCGGCTCTGAAAAATATGGTATTGTCTATGTTATGGCAATAAACATATATATATATATATATATGTAAAGGGGATATCTAAAGTTTATTGACTAATCACGAGATCTTCGAAACTATACAAAATTTGGCAGAGATACTGCTTCTGTGATTTAGGAGTCAGCCGAGGATGGATTTCACAAAACTCCTCCCTTAAAAAGAGTTGCGGAGGTATTACAACTACCAAAGCAGGTAGAGAACAGATAGTTTAATATAATTTGTAAAGCATATCCCTGTTTTTATCTGAAAAAAAAAAATCTCTATATTATCAGATATTTATAACCATTATTCGTGAACGGTACGAACAAAGGTCCGCTGTATCCGGGACGATCCTTTAAATACCTGAGGGAGATCATTTGTAAACGTTCGTCGTCAATTGAAATATAGAGAAAGACAACTCAAGTCCATTACTCAATAATAACGGAGATGCTCTTCAGTATAAAAATATAGAGAAAGGTTTATTCGCTCGCTAGGATGGTCGATGTCGTTGAAAAACTTTGAAAAGATTTTTATTTAGTTAAGAATTGGACAGAGAGCATGCCGCTGTAAACCGATGAAATGCAAATTCAGCTCAGCAATGCTTCCTTCGGAGATAGGGATTCCGTTTCCGGTTACACTAGAGCAAATTGTTTGGATGGACAATCCTATCACTGGTAGGTTTATTTTGCCGATGCAATTGCTCTCCATCTGCAGCTACTACACGGAGCTGACGTCTTAATAAGCCATTCAAGTCTGTACAAATCTTTGATGGTTTAATCTATTAGTACACTCAGTACAAATAGATATATATAAACGAATCTTATATAATATAGCACAAATAAACATAAGTCAACATCAGCTGATGGACGTCCACCGCTGGACACCGGTCTCTCACAATGATCTTCACATCGATCGGTCCCGCGCCGCCCGCATCCAGCGGCTTCAATAGCATCATCAGCATATCCTCTGGTATCGCAGAGAACTAGGTGCCGTTTTTTGTGAAGGTTCATATAGGAGGATTTGGGCCATTTCCACCACACTGGCCCAATACATATCTGAGGATCGTGGTTAGCTGTAAGATTATATCTAGAGCGGATGATCTGGCTTCATCGGTTCCGTTGAAAAGTACTCTTTTCTATTATCACTTTAGTATCTTACGAGAAAAGTTGATTTTGTATGATGTATGTGATGATATATATTATATATATAAATAGATGTATATGTGGTGTCCATAAGGTGTGTGTTTGTAAGAAATTTTCTCATATTTAGGGGGTCATCAGTATATGTCTGAAAACATAAGGCCTAGAGACTTCTTTCCCCTTCTTTTTCCGAGTATAGGTGAGCTACGAATGGATTTTACTGAATTCCTTCCCCAAAAGGACTTAAGGGGATGTCAGCCAGATGGGAAAGCCAGCAAAGCGAGTGGGGAACAGCTGGTAATTTATGAATAAACAATAAAACATTACATGTAAATTTTACTTAAATCTAGTCTCAAGTTCGAGTAAATTTATTAACGTTTAGTCCTCGTGCAGTAAGGAGGAGGATATTAATATATTGAAAATCATTGATTGATAAATTTCATGTGCAAAAATGCGGGAGGGATACGTAATATCCTTACGTTCGCCGACGTACCCATAAATATATTCAGGATGTGTGCAAAGCTGCTATAATATGAATTATTTATTTTGTAACGTTCTCCTCTCTGGTCGGAGTTTCTGCGAAAGTATTAGCAGAATGAATGAAGGAATTGATTTTATATCAACTTTTTTTTTTCTTTCATACATCTAAAACTTGTTATATTTCCAAAGGCATTTATAAAAACTATGATTACGATAGATCTTTATGGAAAAGGTTGTTTGAACATCTCCTTACGGTTAACTATTACACGTCTATTGATGTTATCAAACTCATTTAGTGGTAAGATAAGGTTAAAATTTTTGGTTATAACTGTTCTTGTCGTTTCCACATATTTACTGTTCCTTTTATTACTAGTATGAGAAGATATTTACTATATCGCGGAAAAGGGAGTACTATAATATAATCGTTATTATAATTTCAGCTCATTAATACATAGCTGATAGGTCTTTAAGAATCATATATAGGCTTGATGAGTATGCTGGTGACTGTCTTTGGTAATGCTGTCTTTGGTAATGCTGTCGCCATTTATAACATGCTGTTATTAAAAAGATGGTGAGGATATCCTGAAGTATCTCCTACACAGTACTTACTATATTGTGATATTCTTATCAAGTTCTTTTATTTATGTCTTAACAAAAATGACAGTAATCCCAGCTTCCATGATTTGATAGATCTCTATAATGCTTGTAAAGCGATGTATAGATAACTGCCTTCAAGGTGTAGCAGGTGTATTAGCAGCTAATCGCTTGCTTTATAACATTGTCTATAGTTCGATACATTGGTCTCATTGTAGTTTATGGTTTATAGTAAGATTTATATCAGTTTAATTAATTACAACCAACAGATTTTAATTCTACCGCTGTAATTGTTCCAGCGGTTGACTTATGTAAGCAAGGATATTCTATGAAACAAACTAAAACTATTTAATTCTTATTTAATATGAAATTCAGATTAAAAGGGAGTAAGTAAGAGTAAAAAAAAAAAAAAAATATATGAACTGTATAGAACCATAACTGTTTGGTCAATATCAATCGATTCAATTCATATACTAATATAAAAACGCTCAATACGTAGTCCAATTCACGTACTGAAGAAATAACACGAAAATGTAATCACCGCTATGAACACACACCCCCTTTAGGGTTAAGTAATATACGTAAAACATTAAGGGTCGTACTAATAAACAATATTTTGGTTTTATTAAAACCTCTTTTACGTACGAACGGTATATTCATACCTTTATGTTTGTTGTCTTAGTTATATTTTATTGGGGTTAAATATCGTTCGGATTATTTGAAGAGGGTAGGTTATATTTGTTTTATGTGTTAATAACCGGAAATAAAAGATAAAATTCTTCAATTTAGGGTGTTGTTCCGTAATTACAATGACTTTTTTCTTTTACATAAGAAACAGTTACTTAATAGGAGGAACTTACTGATCTAAAACCAGGAATTGATAAGTTTAAGCTAGAATTATTTCGAAGCTTGAAAGTATGGAACTTAGTTTAAAAAAAAGGAAATAATGGCACTACTTAAGTATATTTATACTTAGTAGTAAGTTCAAATACTTATTGACTTAAAAGAGAAAAAAAACTAATACATTTTAGATAAATGTGGCGCTAGTTAGGATGATATACACAGAACCACATTGTGCTCGTCGTGAAACATAAGAAGTTGTCTTGATAATTTAGTAGTTCTACTAGCTATAACGCCCTTCAAACCAGGACACAGTAATGTGGTACCGAATTAGACAGTCGAGATCCACCAGTTAGTACGCTTTCCACCAATACCTTGTCTGACAAGTTGGAGTACATCAAATTTGATTTCTCTTACCACTAGTATAGGTACTTTCTATATAAAAAAAGTCATAGACTCTGGTTTTATCACCTATATTTAGTACCTTACTGGGATACCCAAGCCAATCTTATCTGCTCTTGGTGCACATTGCTAATCAACAAACAAGGCTTTGGTTCCCACTAATCTGCATTAGGCTAGCGTATTGGGAAATAGCCTAAATCACCCAATGTGAACCCCTAAAACTCAGTGGACGTCGGCTGATGATGAATATACTTTATTATATTATTATATATCGTCATGTTCAGCCGATGCACGTCCACTGCTGGACATAGGCCTTCCTCAAAGATCTCCACATTCTGCCCGCATCCAGCGCCAGCGCCATATGGGGAGATTTGGGCCATTTTCCTGTGGTGGGAACCAAACCCTTGTGTGTTGATTAGCAGGGTGCATCAAGAGCAGGTGAGATCGACTTGGGTCCCGTGATTCGTTGTGTGGGACCAGTACACATAATATATAATATATATATATATAATAGTCACAAATCATATATATATATGTTTAACTACTACATATACATGAATAATAAAGTATATTGAAATTGAAACTCGACATGGTCATCATCATTATAAAGTAATTATATACACAAACTATATTATTTTACCCTATTACTCTAAAAGGGTCATATAGTCAAGAGTTAAGTTAACATAAAGTTATATATAAGTTAATAATGTAAAACTTACCATATGTGGCTCCAAATAAAGTAAATAAAAGCAGTAACGACACTTTCAGAAGACGCGGCTCCATCGTTCAGTGAACTCTTCACAACCACTCACTCGTGTCGAAAATGATCACTATTATACTGAAGTAACACATTGTCTTCCGGTACGTTTTCAGCTGAAACAAACAAAAAACCTTAATTACACGTGCATTTAATTTTTTTTTTTTGCTCAACGAAGCGACGAGACGAGTGAAATGTTTATCTGATGGTGAGCGATAAGCCAGTATAAACGTGACGCTGGTTAGAATGGGTTCAGCACCGTATTGTGATGCCGGAGGTCGTCTAGGTGGGTACCACCACAGCGCCTATTTCTGCTGCCAAACAGCATTATACAAACATTACTGTGTTCCAGTTTGAAGGGCTCTATAGCTAGTGTATTTACTGGGGTAACGAAACTCCACATCATACGTCTATGGCGACAAGCGCAATGTGGTGCAATGCATACCATGGTCTAGCGCCACGTCGTTATGGTCGAGAGTATCACTTACCATCAGGTGAAAGTCCTGTTCGTATCGTTGCTTAATTACATAAAAAAAAAAAAATCATGTGTTAAGTTTCTTTACCCGAGTAGTTATACTACCTATAGTGCCTTTGAAACTGGGACACGATAATGTTTGTCGGCTGCAATAGGCGTTACGATGGTACCTAGACTATAGACCTGAACGGTCTTAGGCAAGAAAGATCTACCACCAGTAAATTTGTTTGCTATTCTTTTTTTAAATATTAAAAGAGCTAAATCTAAATATATTAAAAGGTGTACTCATTTTCGTTTAATGGCGGATTGTAACTGGATAAATTTTTAATTTGCTTAGAGTCAAACATATCCTGTTAGACTGAGATATTTTAGGCCTTCTGCGGGCTCTGAAATGTATGGAAATGTATCATTAAGGGGGGACAATGGGGGGACAGACTTTTATTTTTGGCTGTCACAAACATTAATGAATATTTAGTAAATACTTATTATATCATATCCCTTCAACCCGCATTGGTCCAGAGTGATGGGAAATGTCCCCCATATGAACCTCTACTTGCAGCAGCCCCTAGTGCCCAGCATTTCCGTAGGCCATGTTGACTGTATTTGGAGATCTTTGGGGGAGACTTATGTCCAACAGTGGACGTCTATCAACCGACGATTGATGATTGAATTGTACTATACTGTATATTTCCTATACGTTATGTGATAAGACATTACTTAGATATAGTTGATTGTACCTGATGATGATGATTATATTTTATCATCATCATCAGCTGATATATGTCCACTCTTAGACTATCGGATTATTAAAAGGCTCAAAATTTCTCTGCGCTATCGAATCAGAAATGTGAAGATCCGCAGAAGAACTATGGTCACCGACGTAGCCCAAAATATTGCTAGACTTAAGTGGCAGTGGGCAGGGTATATTGCTCAAAGGAGCAACTGTCGATGGGGTAGTAAGGTCCTTGAGTGGCGGTACAGGTAGACGTAGTGTTACTTCTACATGGTGGATCGATGACCTGGTGAGATGAGAGACCACTGGATACAAGCAACACATGATCGATCGATGGGGGATTGGGGAAGGTCTAGGTGTTAGCAGCTAAAGAATTTTTCTCAATAGAATTTTTTTTTTTTTTAATTTTTAATTTTTAATTTTTTGGGTGAGGTCTATGTCCAGCAGTGGACGTTTGTCGGCAGGTGATAATGATGATATTTTAAGTAAAAATATTTATATCTTAAGTGAAGAAACATATGATATCGTAGTGCAATACATCTAGATCAATCGTATTACGTTCACATAAAAGTATGTCTAGAATTTAGAATAAAAAGCGAAACTTATTGAATTTCTACCTGACGCGGAGACTAACTCCGTCTGGATCGACTTCAGGAGTCGCTTTCATCTTTAGCGTCGGAAAATTAAGTTTGAAATGAGTTTACCTGCTCCTCATTTCAATGGATTCCTACAGCGATCAAATATAAGTTCACTCGACTCATTTTTCTAATGCTTCCACAATAACAATACTTACTACGAATTCATAAAAAAGTAATGAAAATTATAAGAATCTACTGAATTATTCAATTAAAAATTAAAAAAAAATCATGTATTTTATAGTTAACTCTAAAATCATTAAAGTAACTATTTAAAGTAATTTGGAAACTTCAGTTAAGGCTTGATTTTAACTGTAGTTTAAACAAGACTTACTGGTGGTAGGTGTTATTGCCGGAGACAGTCTAGGTACACTAGTGTGCCGTCGTTACTGTGTTCCGGCTGGAAAGGCGCTGTAGCTAGTGGAATTACTGGGGTAACGACACTCAATATATTATGTCTAAGGCGACGAGCGCAATGTGGTGCTGGGTGTAACATTCTAACTAGCATCACGGTATTATGGACAGGTGTATCACTTACTATCAAGTGAACGTCCCACTCGTGCCATCGCTTTGTAATATTAAAAAAAAAAACGTTATTCCACTCATGTATTTTTTTTTTCATATTTGACATTATCATTATCGGTACCAAAGGATGCAAAGGTTTCTCAGACATTTAAATAGTTGTCATGCTCTTACTTATTAAACGGCTTTGGATTTTTGAGTTTTATCTTTTGTGCGGAACCCTAATACTTATTATTATTAAACAGTTGATATGTTATGCTGTATTTCTTCAGGAGCGGTGCGGCGTGGTTGAAGTTTAATGACAAAGATAGAGAAAGGGATACTTAGATGGATCGGCCAAGGGAAGAATGGATGAAAGAAGATTAACGAAAGATATCTCTTTATATATAGATATATAAGAGATATCTAGATATCTCTTACAAGGTAAGAATGATTGGACAAATCGGTGCAGGTCGACCTAGGCGGACATGTTCCGATCAAATCGAAGATGTCCCAAAGAAAGGCCGGGTGATCAAGCATGCATTAAGACGCTTAAGAAAGTGGAAGAAGCGTGAGAGGTGTGCCAGGATTGTAACAAGTGGAGAGAGTTGGTCTCTGCCTACCCCACTGGGAACGAGGCGACATATATATGTATGTATTTCTTCAGCTATCTGTCAACGGAAGTCTTATTAAAATCAACACAGCAGTTACGGAAGTTATTCTAAACAAACAGACAAAAATGTTTTAAAGTATTTATTGTTTAGATTTTTGGGTGAGGTCTATGTCCAGCAGTGGACGTTTGTCGGCAGGTGATATCGATGATATTTTTTTCATTCGACGAAACGACGAGGCTAGCAAGAAGTTTATATCATGATATCGACCTGCCCATATCAATGTGGCGCTAGTTAGGATGATATATCCAGCATTACATAGTGCTCGTTGCCCTGAGACACGAGATATTACATTTCGTTACCCGATTAATTTCACTAGCTACAGCGCCTTTCAAACCGGTATACAATAATGTTTGCACAATACAGTTTGGGGGCGGAAATAGGCACTGCGGTGGTGCCTACATAGACAGTCAGTAACAGAGACCTTTTTTTATCGTAAGGACGATTTCCTTAAAAAGATACCTTGCTTCTGGGGGAAAGAAAAAGTTATGTGGGGTTCTATCCACTAAAACCCCCTGGTGGCCTCCAGTGTATTAGGAGGGGCTCCGGGATCTCCTACAGAACGCACCGATGCCCGGGCAAAGCCCTTCTTAGCACTCACGCTGTGCTACGGCAAATAGAAGACCACCATGCATTTGCCGTCCTGCTATGACTCGCTTATTGAGCTCTGAGGCACCCACTCTCAAAGCCTACGACCCCGAGGAGCCTTTTAGTCGCATTATACCACACTCAGGGTATACGTTAGTCCTATTCTTAATAGCTCAAGACTTCAGGGCTGACGTACTAGGGCGTCCGTTGCCATCGCTCAGACTGTAACATCGACCTACAACTAGTTTATTTGTATAAATGTGTAGTTAAGTTTTAAACTGGTTTAACTTAGTTCGTATATAGCTCAAGTAGATCCGAGTTTGAGCAATAGCTACATTAACTTCATATTAAGTTTCATAACTTATATAACAAGTTCAATATGCATTCATTCGAGATTAAACTATTAACTAGAAATTTCTATTTCTAGGTTATTATTTATTAAGTATAGAGTTTACTATTAAACATAAATAATAGTACGTTATTAAACTAAACTGAGTCGTCAAATTCGAAGATGAAAGGTGATAGGAGCCTAAGCGACCCGCCTGAATGTAGTTAAGCTCGAAACAAATTAAGCTACAGGGAACAATTAATAACTGCTCAAGTTACTAATTGCTTAACTAAATTATGTTTCTGCGATAAATTATATTAATATTTATATATGAACAGCTGATTAATAACTCTTGAAAAATATAAGACGGATACGGAGGGGTGTAAAGAGCCCCAACAACAACTCACGGGACTCAAGCCAAATTCACCTGCTCTTGGTGCGTGCTAATCAACAAACGAGGCTTTGGCTTCCACTCACCCTCACTTGACCAGAGTGGTGGTAAATGGACTAAATCCCCCTATATAAACCCTTACAAACTACAGCCTCTACCCGGCGATACTAGAGGCCATGCTGACTGTAAACTCTTAGGGAGAGGCCTGTGTCCAGCAATGGATGTCTGTCAGCTGATGAAGAAGGCAGATAAATTCGTCTAGGTAGGAAGCTGCAGCAGCGACTACCTCTGCCGACAAAAAGTAGCTGAAGGGCGTTGAAGTTGAAATTACTGGATGAACGAGACTGTACGTGTTGTGTCTCAAGGCGACGAGCTCAATGTGGAAAGCTTATCACTTATCATCATTTAACCGGATGGTAAGTGATACTATTGCTCATAACAAAGTGACTCAAGTTATGATGATATTCACTACACTACCTAATCTAGATTGCCTCCAGCGACAAATACTTACGACCAGTAATTTAAAGATGGCGCTCAATTATAATAATCCTTGAAAATGATAATGGAAATGAAAAATGCTTTGCTTTTGATATTTAGGACTGTTGGAAACCGGACACGCTTTCAATCAATTGAAACCGTGTGCCGTGTCCATCAATCATTCATAGAGTGGTGGCGACCTTCTACAGGACTATTATCAACCCCCGCTCCCCAATTTCAAATAAAATACATTTGTGACAAATATGAAAAAATACACCGACTGTTACATCCCTTAATCACCTATAATTTAATGGTCGTTAAGTTTTACTGAGAGTCGTAGCCTTCGAATACTAATGTTAGTTATTATACAAGAGTAGAGAGTTAACTTTACTGTGATCCGGCTTGAAGGGCGTTGTAGCTAGTGTGATTACTGGGGTAACAACTAAAGTCTCAAGGCCAGGACTATAATGTGGAGTATTGTATATCACCCTAACTATCGCACTATTGTTATGGACAGGCTGCCTCCACGCGGATTTTTGACGGTTCCTTCACCTGATGATAGAAATAAGATGATATACACAACACTACTATGGAATTTTCGAAATGAAACAAAAGAGGTTGTCTCGTTACCTCAGTAATTACACTAGCTATAACGTCCTTTAAATCAGAGCACAGTAATGTGTTTGCACACTAACTAGTCTTAGGGGTTGCAATGGGAGCTAAGGTAGCACCTAGCCATCAGCTACAGCCACCCACCACCAGCACATTAAATTACTACAGCTGATAGATAGAATTAGCAAAAGTCGTGCTGTGTAAACATCTTAACCTACTACCTCTTTGTTCTCACACGTAACTCATTGAACTCTCCATTAGTTTTGTTTAATGAACGATAATGACTAAATAAAGCCTTATTTTTTTAACTAAACTTTGACCTCAATAACTATTTTAGTTAACTATATCAGTTAAAAGTATATATAACATCTGTAGCAATGTATCTCAATATATGTACACGACCAATAAAAGCTTTTAGTTATGACAGCATCATTTTGCATGTGAAGGAAGTATTAAGATCAGGATCATTGGTTTAAAGAATCCTTATCTACATAAGTGATGAAAATGGGTTTCCTTTGTTCGCACATCACGTAAAAACTAGTGAAGGTATCGACATGAGCACGTGTCCATTCGACGCGGAATGATTTGTAGATGGTTATAGGGTATTTTTGTTTTTGGATTTCATAGATCCTTCATCATTTTCATCATCATCATCATCGGCCGACAGAACCACGCCTACCCTAAGGATCTCCATATCCAGCTGCTTTACGCGACCTTCACCACATCTCCTTCTATCTAATGGGGGGCCTGCCAACACTGTGTCTTCCGGTATGCTGTCGCCATTCCAGGACCTTACTAACCCGTCGACTGTCAGTCCTTCGGCCTGTGTCCTGTCCATTGCCTTCATCATTTTATTCCTAACTTTTCATATTATTTACGGAGTTGCTGTAGTAACGGTTGCTATAGATAGTCACTGGCGGTTTAATTTTATAATACGGCCAGCGATAGTGCGGGGGAAAGCTAGTACTCTATAAAAATAGTTGAATTTAAATAAAAAAGAAAATCTAGATCTTAGATTAACTGATTTATAGTTTAAAACAGTGAAAATAACTAGCCGCTCGCTCTGATTTATGTGACGACCTTCTTATATGAATAACAACAGTTAAATTAACTTTTACTGCAATAACTATTTATTATGAAATTTATGTTATTGCGTGAACAAAGCCCCTGTTATACGAGTATCATAAAAACATACAGATATATATCTGTAAACTATATTTCATGTTAAAAAAAAAGCTCAGACTTAAATAAAGCTGTGTGGTTAGTTCATCGGCGGACCTTCAGTCCAGCAATTCACACGCGAGATTATTCCGAACCATTTGCTCTTTATTGCCTGTTTATGGTTCCTCACTTCTGCTTTTTGTTACTGCTCGAGCAATCAAATAGCAAACTGCTTCCGGTGAAGTAATTAAAGGCTTTTAATTACTTCTAATTATACATTTAATATTACAAAGGAAGCCAAAATAATGACTGTATGTTATCACCGCTACAACTTTTTGTCTCAATCAATCGTTTACTGTTGGTTGGTCCCTGTTGCTGGCGACCGTCTAGGTACCACCGCAGCGCCTATTTCTACCGCGGAACAGTCGTGTCCGACCATTACTGTGTTCCGGTTTGTAAGGTGTTGTAGCTAGTATAATTACTGGGGTAACGAGACTCAACATCTTATGTCTCAGACGACGAGCGCAGTGTGGTGCACTGTACTAAGATGTTATATCTTAACTAGCTTCGTGTTATTATGGGAGGGCGTATCACCTAATATCAGGTGAACGTCCCGCTTGTCTCGTCGGTAATTTTTTTAAAAAAAAATAGAACTAACTTGTAGTTCAACCTCACGTACTACATGTTAATGGGAAAATCAATAATCGAATAATTCCGGGGGTAGGTAGGTTTGTTACTGACGGCCGTGGAAATAAGTACATTGATTAGAGATATAGGATTTTCTATTTCAAAACATTATTATATTGTATTTAGTACATATATATATGCATACATTTCTTACTTTAATTTTTTTTATTATTATACGAAGCGACGAGACGAACAGGACGATCGCATGAAGTGATACGCCAATCCATTGCAACGTAGCGCCAGTTAAGATGATATACACTACACCACATAGCGCTCGTCGCTTGAAACTTAACATATTGATTCTCGTTACCTTAGTAATTACAGTAGCAACAGTTCCCTTCCAACTAGATCACAGTACTGTTTGTCGGCTGCAATAGGCGCTGCGGTGGTACCTACGTAAAGGGTTTCCAACAACAGAGACCTACCACTGGTAAAAATTACCAATTTTGTATAAAAAATACTTCTTTGTACATTAGAATATATTCTAAAATAAAAGTAAGTTAATGATGATATTATTTAAATGTAACATGCCTTGTTTAAATAAAAAGCTATATGAAAAAAACGAGCTGCAAATAGTTTCTACCGATAGCTGCGCTACAGCTATATGTGTTATCAATTTTTATCCACTTAGAGTCCAGCCGTAACAAGCTATATTACATATCAGGGGCGTGGGCCAAATGTAGGTCGTTTGCTGGTTTACTTGTTGCTTCGTTATATCGGAAAAAAATCTCTATTGCCCATTAAAACAGCCAATAGAGCTGGACTTGCCGGAACTACATTAATAAACGTATCGGCATTTTGTATGTACGGTTAACCGCCGTAAATACTTCCGCATACGTTTCAAATCATGTAAAACGTTTGATACATATTTAACGACTCCGTAGGGCCACACTCTATTTACGTATCACTTACGTCTATAAGCATTCTCTTGTTAACTTAACAGCTTAAAAAATCATTCAATGTATGTCTTATATTACCTGCTAAATTTCCGTTAAACTTAACACGTCGAAAAAAAAGAGATGTTACAGAAAGATGTGACAAATTTCTCTTTAATAAAGTCATATATCATTAGAAGCGTTAAAGAGAAAACATATTTCAGTAAAGTTGCGAAACGCTTACATAAGTACCGGAAATAGTAAAGTTTATATTGTGTTCACGGATATTTTAATCGTAACAACTTTCCGGCACGCACACGAAAAGCACAACTTACTAGTACGAATATTTTCAATCATTTATTTCTATGTTATATATAAATGTTGTATTTTACTATGTTATGTTGAATGAATATTTAATTTTTGAGTATAATGTGGTGTTAATTAGAGTAATTGATACGACTTCGAAAAGTTTATGTTAAAATTTAAAGTTTGTCAGAGTTGAGAATTAAGTGTATGATTAAAACGTCTAAGGACGCTTAAGTCGTTAGGTGTTATTGAAGAGGAATGGTACTGTTGTTTATATGGGTGAAGTTTGAAAATGTTGTGGAGTATCACACGGTTAAGTTTTAAGTTTCAATAGCGACCTGTTGAAGACGAGGATCGGTGTGTTCGCGTCCCGCTCTGCCGCCGGGCGTGGGTGCGCGCGTCTCTGTCGGGCCGGCGCGGCGGAGCACGCGGCACGCGGTACGAAACGTCCGCACGGGCCGGCACTCCGGTGCTCACTGGTCGCGCGCCCGACGATCCATAAGCGCGCCGCTCCACCCGCCCACGGCCTACGAGACCTGAATAAGTGGAACGGTAAATAGCAGTGGTCACCTGCAACTATCGATAACACTATTAATTACATTTAAAAAACTATGAAATTATCACTGAAATAAAATTATTATCTAATATAACAGAACCCTAAGTTTTTTTTTTAATACTACATAGCAAACAGGTATGCGGTTTGATTGTCACTGAGACCAGAGGTATCTTTAAGCGTATTGCCAACCCTGCAGAAATCTTTTCACGCCTTTATAATTAATATTACAGCTCCTAGAGAAAACCTCACAGCTACATACATTACGATATTTATTGTGGTAGGTCTCTGTTGTGTAGGGTTATCTATCTCTAGGTATGTAAGGAGTCGCGTATAATAACTCACGAGATCCAAGCCAACTTCAGCTGCTCCCGCATATCAACAAACGAAACTCTGGCTTACAAAGCGGCATAAGGCCAGCGTGGTGAAAAATGGCCCAACCCTCGTATATAGATCTCTAAAGCGACGGCTCTTAGCGGTGGTACTGGAAGTCATGCTGACTGGGACGGACGTTGCCAAGGCGCCGGAAGCACGGCAGAGCAAGACCTATTGATATGTAGATCTTTGGGAGAAGCCAACGTCAAACAGTGGACTTCTATCGGCTGACGATGATGTCGAAGTAGCAGTAATGTATGAACTTACTATGTTCCGGTTTGATTCTTCTTCTTCTAAATAAACAGAAGCTGATTGATAAATACTAAAATATACTATAGTAATTTAAAACACTTTACTAGTAGTAGGTATCACCGCAGCGCCTGTTGCAGGCGGCAAACTGTAATGTGCATATATTACTATGACCAAGTTTGAAAGGAGCTATGTGTAGTTACTTGGGTAACGAGACTCAACATTTTATGTCACAGGCGAAGAGCGAAATGTGGTGCAGTAAGCATCCTAACTAGTGTCATGTCATTAAGGGAATGCGTATTACTTACCATCAATTTAACTCCTTGAAATTTGATAGGAATATTTCTTTCGCCGAGTATAGTTCAGCTAATAAAGGATTTCACAAAATTCCTTCCCCAAAGGGTGCTGCAGTGGTGTAGTTTTTTATACTTCTCATTTCTTTCACAATTGTTTATCTATGAAAGGAATTCAAAGTTAAGTGCTAAACATCAAACCAATCGTCGCCTTTAATTACTCAAAGATCACAATCTGAAGCTCGTTAATATAAAATAATCGAGAACATTCCAGAACAGACGTCGCTGAATAACGTAAACTTTTTTTTTTAACTTTACGATTATGGTAGAAAGGTTTTACGATGATTCTCGGCAGTTAGAAGGGGCCTTAATGTTACAGATAGCAGCATAATTTTCCGAACTCTGATCTAAATATCTTATTAAGTTTTATGTTGACTTTATAAGATTAACGGTTATATTACTTTAATTACTAAATGTAATCATTTAATTATTATAGAAACGTATTTGAAACTATAAAAAGTTTTGGTTTTATATCACATTTACATAGTTTTATATTAAACTTCACCCCTGTAAAGGAGGTTATGTGTGAACGGCTTCTGAAAGAGCAGTGACTCTGTACGTTATTTAAGGCTCCTAAATATGATGCCATTTTAACGTCCTAATATATGTTGCCGTGAAATATTAACGTTGTATGTTGTAGTTAAGTTTTAAAGTGTTAAAAGACTTGTTATTTTAGACACAATTATTAAATTTAAAAAAAATTGTAGTCAATTTTCTTTGTTAGCTTCCTCTTCTGAGTTGAACAAGACTTTGAAAAGTAAAATAGAGAATAATTGAAAAGCTTTAATAAATTCTTTACCGTATATTAAAACTATAAATTATCATCATCATCATCAGTCGATAAACGTCCAATCCTGGACAAAGGCCTCTGTCAAGGATCACTACATCGATCGGACGATCGACTTGCCAACGTCTGTTACAATCAGCATGGCCTTCGGTATCACTGGACATCAGGAGCCTTTGTAGGGGTTTATATGGAGGGATTTGGGCCATTTCTCACCACGAGCAGGTGAGGTTGAATTCGATCAATTGTGTGAAAACCCTTACACCCCTCTCTATCATTACAGAGTAACAAAATTGTTACGTAATCGAACTTAGCTAGATTTATCACCATGTATACGTTAAATAATATGCTTGCATCATTCAATATAGTGCTGGATAAGATCATAACACTGCACCACATAATCTTAGTAGCCATAAGGTGTAATTGGTTAATTCCCGTTACCACAGTAATTTCATAATCAACATAAGCATACTACTATATGATGATAGAAATAGACGCTGTGATGGTAAGATGGAGAGTTTTTAAGTTCGCAGATTGTAGAATACAGAATGTATTTAATAAAAATATACTTTTCCTTTTCAATATATTCATCGCCAAGACGAATACATTTTTCAGATCATTAATTAAGTTTATTTATACCCTCAAAAAAATTATTTCTTTTTAACTGAAAATTACGCTGAAACTGCCTCGAGCTTTTCATCTGTGGAAAATATCTCGCAGTTCCTCCCAGCTAGTATTCATCTAGACGTATTCTATACTTTTTTATCGTACAACAGTAAGATATATCATTACATGATTACTCGAATGGGACTCACGCCTTTTCAAGTGTCATCTACACAGCTGAGCAATCACTCCTTCGAATACGAATTTCAACACATTTCTTTACTTCTATAACAATTATATTTTAAACTCGTATAAGCATCACACATCGTGATGTCTCAGTTTGCAACATACCTCGAATAATCAAAGGTTCGATTACCACTGACTTTGAACTTCCGGTAAAGAAAACTATGAAATATTCAAAAGATGACAGCATTACGGATATATGACATCCACCAAGTCCAACTAGGATAAATTGCTTTGAATCTCCTTATAAGATTATTTGTAGGCTATATAAGAAACTAAGGTAAGGGTTCCCGCACAACTCATGGGACCCAAGCTAACCTTACTAGCTCGTGGTGCACCCTGTTAATCAACAAACGAGGCTCTGGCTGCTGCCTACCCGAATTGGGACAGTGTGGTAGCAAATGTCCCAATTCCCCCTATTTGAACACTACTAGATCCATGTGGGAATCTTTGGGGTAAGTTTATGTGCAGCAATGGACGTCTATCGGCTGATGATGATAACGATGAAAAAAAACTTAACTGGTGGTAGGTCTTTGTTACCGGATACCATCTAGATAGGTATCACCACAGCCCCTATTTCTGCCGTCAAATAGTAGCGAGCAAACATTGCTATGTTCCGGATTGAAGGGAGTTGTAGCAAGTGAAGTTATTGGGTTAGCGAGACCAAACTTCGTACGTCTCAAAGGCGACGAGCGCAATATGGTGCAGTGTATAACATCCTAACTTGCGCAACAGTCACTTACCAGTAGGGTGTGTCATCAGGTGAACGTCCAGTTCGTATAATAATAATATTTTTTTTTTTATTATTATCGTTAGTTCATTTCAATAAGTCTTTACAATCACATCGTCTACTCTATCACACAAGTGCCTGCGGTTAGTAGATATATTACTGACGCTGTTCTCTAGTAAAGACAGGAAGTAATACTTCAGTATGTGCATATGTTCACCTCATAAGGGTCAAATTAAGTCGGCACGTAAATTTAACTTTGCTTTTCCATATGAATAATTCAAATTCACCGCTTTGGACGCATTTCGGGAGTTGTAATGTAAACAATACGAATGGAGGCATAACTTCGCACTTGCGAATTACCATAGCCACGATTTAGTTGCGGGAGTTATTCAAATTTGACTCTCACTTCGGGATGATAAAAATTTACAGCATCACTGCGACATGTGGTAACGGCGTAAGAAACCAGGTTTTATTTTTGTATCCCCAAAATACACTCTACACTCGTACGTTGATAATGAGTTCGGAAACGAAAAAGTTTTACAACGCTTCATAATATACGTATTGATGAGCAATTTATTAACTAAATTAAATGTAAAGTTAAAGCATAAATAACTATACTCAAAATCAGTTAAGTTATAGTTTAACTGGTTTTCGGCTTACAGTTATAATTACTTAGGATATGCAAAATACCACACGATCGAATCAGCAAGTCTCTAATCAAACAGTCACGAACATATATGTATTGATTTACTATTATATATATTCATAAAAATATGAAATTAAACCTTGCAGAGAAACTGATTAATGATGGTTTTAGTAATTAATGATGATTTTTTAAGCGTTTTCTGTATAAGTTAATTTATTGTGATAATGAATAATAAACAGCGTCGGCCGCCGCCGAGTTAAGTTGGGGTACGGAATGTACATTGTAATCCGAATGTAATTTACATGGGCGACCCAAATATTTTTCCCCTGTCAGAGTGTATACAGCCGACGTATATTTTACCTGGAAAGACCGTCGCCTTGAATACACACGGTGTAGTGATTGCTTGCTGACTACATTCGCACCCCAATTCGCCGACGTCACGGGCGGCATTTCGCTACAAGAGCTGTAACCTATTTCGCAACCAAAATATTTGTATTCTCTTTACGGGAGTATTTACTTGTGTGATCCTCTCGATTGAATATATTTTTGTTTGTTTCAATTTCATTTATCGCTTTAACACTACAAAAACTCCCTCCACATTATAAGCAGTAATGTTTCCATTTAACTCTAGAAACTTCTAAACATTTCATTAGAACAAATATAACAAACAGAAATGCGGTGTTTATGTTTCAAAATTTCAAGCAGTAATCTAAGGAAACTTCATATATAATATGAGTATTGTTTAAATAAAAGTGGATTTGGAAAATATGATTGTTGAAGATCGTTCATGACGATGCCACTACCAAGACACTGCCACATTAGCTCTAGCTGAAGAAATCATTGGAAGTACAGACGCCTTTACATTAAAATAACAGTTGAATAAATAACAGCTATTATTTATATTACATTATTAGCTGAATAACTGCCACTACTAAGTATAGGTCTACTACAATCTAGATTTAACTCAAGATTATATTTACATAGTACTAGTTATACCCTGGGGAAGGTGAAAAATGACTACTGTTCTATTTGATTTTTCTTAACTACGTTTTGATCGTTAGCCAGTAAAATGAATACAGTAATAAATAATTGTACTTAACATTTCATTATTGATTTAGACAACTAAGGTTTTTTTATAAAACAGTTTTTTCTATAACGGCTCCACCTTAGGGTCATAACCATTTAATCATTATCATTATTAACTAGAAGGCGCTTCCTACTGACCTTAAGCCTCCCTTAAGAATCTCTTTATTGATCGCTCCCTTTAATACAATTGTCTTAGTAATTTATATTAAAAATGTTAGATATCATATAAAGGTGATAAGATGTAACATTAGAACAACTTAACCACCATCAAGTCACCGTCCTGCTTGTGCCGTTGCTTTATACAAAAAAAGTCGACTTTTACAATTATTAGTATAGTACAGTATAGTGAAGTCTCTAAATGTCCTTTATATTTTAGTACACACTAATTACGGTTGCAATATATATTCCGTTGGACGTAAAACGGTATCAATCACTCCATCTGGTCCCAAGGGTGTTCTAAACGTCGATTAAAGATATAAACAAGTCAATCAGTAGATGTGGGTTTGGGCCCTTGAACAAAAGATATACTTAACTTTAAATCTAATATGACATATATATATCTATATATATGTGATATACTAGAGACATCCGTCTATGTAGAGACTCATCACGATATGTCTAGAACCATAATGCCTAGAGTCTTGAAGTTTAGTAGTAATATTACTTTTGCCGAGTATAGGTCAGCTAGGAACGAATTTTAGAAACTTCCTTCCCCAGAAGAAGCTTTGGGGTTGTTAATAACCAGAAGAAGCCTAGGGAGCTACAGGTAGCCGCCATGCGGGAATATTTCTGACAAATTTCAAGTTTAAATTCCAAACCTAATTATATATTACAGCCAGCAAAGCAATCGGGGAACAGCTACTAGTATAACCCTTACCCTTAGTTAGTTAGTTTCTAACTTTGTTAACGTTAACATACCGAAAACCTGAAAGGTAGGTAAACGGTAACTACATAACATCCTGTGGAAACTTATAAAGGCAATAAGTAATGTCCTTAATGTACAAAGTAATTTACCAGAAGTTTCGTTATCAGAGCCGGCATGATACATGTGAAAGGTTCCTAGCGAAGTTTATGCTGTCGTGTACATAACTAGTTATATACTGGGCCTATTTATATCCGTATACATTCCATTACGGTAACATCAAAGGGGATGTTACAATAAGATATTTGATATAATAACGCCACAAGACAACAAGACAAGACGCAAATGACTTTATAGCAACCGTTACTATAGCAACCGCATAAAGACTACAGGAACCTGGCACCGCGACCGACAAGGGCCGTCGGGCCGGTGCCTCCCTTGGAGAGGGTTCCTGGGGTGCATATGGTGATGCGTCTCGTATTCCGACGCGTCGCCACGTAGGGATTTTTAACGGGAGGGGTACTTCACACCCCTCCTGTTCGGTCATTCGGGCGCCGTTCGGGGGGTCGTGGATGAGCTGCAATACTTTATCCCGCGACCCCACGAGCACGTGGATGAGAGTGTAATACCGTGTGAAGCTTTTTAGTCGGTTGGAGTCCGACACTACCACCGCCGCCAGCCCAATTTGGCGACGGGGTGTACATTTCCGTTAGCATTTTGTCACACACGTGAATAAAAAAAAAAAAACCGCATAAAGACTAAGAAATGATAAAGTTTATAAAATATAATTAGAAATCTACAAATCATTCCGCTTCAAATGAACATGTCTCAATGATGGATTACTTGTTTTGTTGATATAGATATATGTTTACAACAGGTTTTTTTTTTAAAATCACTCCTAACAACTATGAAAATGGAAACGACAGAATTCCCCAAAGACCTGTCTTGCTTTCGCTTTAAGAACACGCGATGCTATTTATAATTGGCTTTTAGATTAGGCCGCTGAAACAATGGTCTTGTGGCACGCAAACTCCAACTGTCAAAGAAAACTTGCAAATTAAATTATTATAATGTTAATCGTGCCCCGAAAAATATACTCAAATTAATGAAATGACTGAAAATCTGTGTGAAATTAAACGATTATACTATCTTCTTAAGGTGTCTCTACGACTACAGGTTCGTCCGGTCTCTTGCGAGGTGGAACAGTTGGACGGCATTCACGAACCAGTCCACTCTCTGATATTACGCAGCCACGATTTCTTCCTACAACCAACACTCTTTTCACCCCCACTTTGCCCATCAAGTTCTGCACAAGTTCTCGCTTTTGGTTTACCAGCTACAAGACCTCCTCATTGGATACTTTCTGAATCCAGGTTAGCGATAACATGCGCCTCTATACCCACACCTAGTTCCTTCACCTTCGATACGTTTCTTCGGGTGTTCTTTTATATTCCAAGCCTCACATCCGTGAAGAATAGGTCAGATGTATCATCTTTTTAAATGGGTTAAGTGCTATTTTGATTCACGTCTTAACCATCCGTTCGCTTTCCCAAGCTTCATCAAGCCACGTACCCAAATATTTATATCTGTTGAGTTGTTTGAAAAGTTATTACAGTGTGGAAATTTGATAAAATGAAGGTAATCGCTGACGCTTGTGCTGATGTTATGCTTGTTACCAACATTCGTCACATTTTTTGTTGATTTCTATTAATTAGTACACTAAAGTAAAGGATAGCCAAGAGTTGATTGGATTTGATTAGTCTGACTAGTGCGGTAAGACAGTATACTTAAATTTTTTAAGTAGAGCTTATTTGCTATTATATTTATCGCGTAATGTGTTTAACAAATAACGTCAACTAAATTGCGAAGCAGCTTCAGAGTGCACTAATTGTGCTAATTCAATATTGAGTAAGTTTAAAAGCTGACACAATTAACTGTGGTTCCGGCTCAGCTGTGGCTGTGAAACATCTAGCTGTAGAGCGAGGAAATGTAATTTCCACTTTTAATCAGGTCGACTGTATACATTTTTTAATAAAGGTATCGGGCGGGAGTTTAGCTTAATAAAGCATAATTTAAGCTACTCCATGTCCTCACAGCTGTGATTCTGTGTTTTCTCTCTTTTCACTCAGACTGAATAAAGGTGGGTGGTCACTGTTGCCGGAGACGGTCTAGATAAATCCGCAGGGTCTATTTCTGCCGCCAAACAGTAGTGTGGAAACATTGATGTTCCGGTTTGAATGGCACTGTAACTAGTGTAATTACTGGGAGTAACTATATTTCGAAGTGTAAAATGGTCCTGCATAACAACTCATGGGGCCAGAGCCAAGTTCAACTGCTCGTAGTGCACCCTGATAATCAACAAACGTGGCTCTGGCTATCTCTAACTCGTATTGGCTAGCTTGGTGGGAAAGGGCCCAAGTCCCCCCATATGAACCCCTACAAACGAAGGCCCCTGGTGACCGACAATACGGGTAGCGCTGGACCGATTGATTTGAGGATCTTTGGGCAGATGTATACGTCTATCGGCCGATGATGAACTAGACTTAACATCTTATCTTAAGACCTCGAGCACAATATGCTGTGTATACCATTTTAACTAGTACCATGTTGTTATGGGCAGGCGTGTCACTTAATATCACGTGAACGTACCGCTCGTCTCCTCGCTTCGTATAATAAAAAAACTTATAACCCACCGAACAGGCGATGTGCAGGTTAGCGGATGTCGCATATAATTCAAAGATGTTGTTCTTGCAATATATCCGTTTCCTCGCAATATTTTCATTCACTCGGGCAACTCAATAAACTCAAGCTAAACCTCTCCCAGAGGAGGTAGCTATTGAGCGACTTCTGGAAAGGTTGAGGGTGCCAGGCCACGAGGAAGATTACCTATGAGGTGAACTGACTTGATAAAAGCGGCTCATTATCGTTACCATTACACGAATGTACGAAGAAGGCAGCCATAAGAGAAGAGTGACGCCGTGTTGTGAAGTATGCCATCAACACTGAAGTAATCACCACGACCGCCCTGTCAAGAGAGATAATGATGAAGAAGCAGAAACCTGTCCCTCGACTCTATAACTATGAATATGTTGTCAATTATTATATAAATATTAACAACACCATTGTGAATTATTCCTTTTATCATCATCATTTCAACCGATGGATTTCCGCAGCTGGACATAGGTCTCTTGTAATGTGTTCCACAAAACTCAGTCTTACGTTGTTGGAATCTAGTGGCTCCCAGCGTTTCTTTTTATGTCTTCTGTCCACTTGGAGGTTGTCAGCCTTGGGCTTTTTGGTGTGGGGTCGCCATTCCAGTTCTTTAAGACCCTCAACGTTCATCGGATCCACGAGCTATATGCCCTGCCCATTGCAACTTCAGCCTCGCGACTTCTAAGGCAATGTCAGTTATCCTGATTCTCTTATGTATATTCTAATTTCTGATTTGATACATAGAGGTGCTCCAATCATCGCCCCCTCCATCGCCAACTGTGTGACTGTGCTTTGTTATGATGCCCATAGTCGGTGACAAAATTTCGGAGCCGTAAATCATCATCCTTATTCCTTTTATAATATACAATGATTTTAGGATAATGACCGTATCATGAGGGGTCTAATAGTTTCCGCCCAACAGCATACAGTACCCAAGTCAACCTCACCTGCACGCGGTGCACCCTGCTGAACAACAAACGAGGTTCGGACCATATGTCAACCCGTATTGGGCCAGCGTGGTGGGTTATGGCCCAATTCCAATCACAGAACTCCAAAAACTATGTGGAGATCATTGGGGGACGCCTATGTCCAGTAGTAAATGTCTGACGGCTGATATTGATGATGATGACCGCAACATGTATAGCACTATCATGCATCTCCTAAGTTAATTCATACAGAAATAGATACATTGAAGGTAATCCAAGCTTTGAAAACATGTTCTACATTTTTTGCGATTATTGTAATTTATACGAAACGAATAAAAAAAAAAACTGTTTCACCTACCTTTTATACATTAATGCTTCTATTTGTAGACAGTGCTTTTGGACAAAGTTCCAATTGTTTACACGAGCCTACAGTTATTTGTAATAGGTCCGAGTTTTCGTCAAGTTGATTATAAACAAAACTCAAACACGCCGAGCCTCGGGGAAATTTTCTTACAATAATGTTTAACGCTATTGAATCAGAGGAATTCGCTAATCCGTTTTACGTTTCGTTATTTTAGTACCTTAAGTCACTGCGCATGTCCACTGTCTCCAAGGGAGCGACCTAAAAAAGTATCCATGAAATAAACCAGCGTACAAGAAATAAGTTTCTTTTATAACAGGTTACGCGTTAGTAATGCTAAAATGTAAGATACAGATAACCCTGTAATACGAAATAATCAATATTTAAACAATCAAAATTGGGGTTGAAACTCATTGCTGATAGAAAAACCTTTTCATTAGTTAATACTATAGACAATATAACATATATATTGTTACAAAATAAAAATTAAACTTTGCCATTTAATAAACTATATTGAATATTAACTTCATATATACTGTCTCTTTGTAGGATAACGAAAATTATTCCTTATCATTATCAGCCGATAGACGTCCAGTGATCGACATAGGCCTCCCCCAAAGTAGGAAAACTGGTCTAAAGCGGCTCGGCGGGAGCCAGGGTCTTGTTTTTTGATTAGCTGAGTGCACCACGAGCAGGTGAGGTTGGCTTGGATCCCGTAAGTTGCTGTGATGGACCCCTTATACCCCAAAAAAATATTCATGTTTCTGATGGTAAGTGGAACGCCTGCCCATAACAACGTGGCGCTAGTTAGGGTGATATACATTGCACCACATTGCGTTCATCCCTTTGAGACGTTGAGTCTCGTTACCACAGTAATTTCATTAGCTACTAGATTTAAACTAGAACACAGTAATGTTTGCACAGTACTGTTTGGTGGCAGAAATAGGGGTTGTGATGGTACCTACTTAGACGGTCACCGACAACAAAGACTTACCACAGTTCATCCAGTACCATCAGTTTCATAATCATATATGTGATGACAAAAATGTTTTTCATTACTCTTAATACTGTTTAAAGGACATCGGGAATATATTTTGTTTTATTTTCTATTTCCCTTGAAGCACGAAGGATGGAGCCATTTTAAGTGTCAATTAGTCTTTCGGTGCGGCATTAAAAGCACTCTGCGGCACTTTTAACTTTCGAAAGCTTCAAAAGCTCACTTTTAAAATCTCCGCTATTCAATTCTCTTTTAGTCTTAATATTGATAATTTTATTATCAACGGTATTGAGAAAATAAAATAAGTTTCTTACAACATATGCTTCTAATACTGTTTTCTATACGGTACCATTATTTAGTGCTAATTTGATATCTTAAATATTCTATCTTAACCTTTTATCTTCACTTGGTTCTCTCTTCAGCAGATTTAGAGATTACCTTGAAGAAACGAAACAAAAAAAATTTAATTGGATCATGTTATAAGTATCGTTTAAGAATTCATATGAAACAAACTAAAGACGTTTACTTTAATTTTAGATGTTTATGTATATAACATACGTATAGACATTTCATTTATATACCATGTGATTTTTTTGTTTGTACAGAAGACAAGAAAAAATGTTTTAATAAGATTCACTTCATAGTTGAGTGACCGGAGTAGAGTAGCGAGCCTCTCGGTGTTTCATCGATTGCATTTCAGGAAGTGTGCCCAGGAACTATAGTTCTGATCATATATGATCTAATTCCGCCATCGCCCTTCTTACACCGGACGTGCAGACACACCGCAAGCATTCATTTCTACATTGTCGAGATCATATACATTAGGACGAAGCATTTCGTTTCGACCTTCTCAATACGAACAGCGAAGGATTGGAAGAGTCTGCCGGCGTCAGTGTTTTCGTCCTGGTATGACGTGGAGATCTTTAGGAGAAGAATGAATAGGCTACTTCTAGACTAGTGCGCTTTACCACGAAAGAATATATCGCCACTTACTGGTGGAATCGTAGTCAAGCGCTAGTCTATACAATAAAAAAATTAAGAGAGTAAAATTACACGAGCATATTTGCCAACATTCATTAATTGGTGACTATATTCTACTTTCAATAATTATCAATTGGTAAATTATCAGCATCTATTATTATCAGCGGAAACTTCTCATTACCATTTAACACTTCCTGTAAAGACGATTCCCTTTGTTGTCTCAGTATAAAACTTTAAGCCAACTAATTTGAGGCTTACCGCCAGCACTCTCGAGTTGTAAGTAGGTAATTGTATTAGTTCCTTCAACGGAACTTTGAAATTCAATTAAGAACTTTACAATCTATTGAATATAAGCTAGTGGTTAATACTTAAATATAGATTGTAGTGATTATTTATAGGCTGCGTGGCAGTAAGTTTAGCTTACTGTCACTATTAAATAACTTTGATTATTCTTAAATGGAATCATAGTATGTAATATTTGAAGTACGCTGTCCAGATCTTATTTAGTAGGCAACGGAGCTCTCCAGTCTGATAACTCGCGGATCCAAGGACTCTTTCTTTTCAGAATTTAAAACAGTCAGTTATCTTTGTCCTAATATCAATAGCACGAGATTTCAAGATTATTGGATCTAAATTCGATAGCCTTGATTTTTATTTGCTCTTAACATTACAGTTAAAGAAATTTAGAATGTTAAAGAAATTTAAAAATGGCAATCTATTCAAGGAGTAATAGTTAAGAAATGAATAGTAGTTAAACCATTTTAATTAATTACGATTATACAATATTGTGTACAGTGAAGTTAAATTATAAACTGTTTAACGTTAAAGAAGAAACAATCCGCACCACTTCACCAGTTACTCCTTAACTCACAAGAAAATCCTTTTTTTTAAACCTTCAACGCTGCTCAGCTACTGTGCATTCATTAAAAGAAGTTAAATCTAAAGAAAGGCTTGAAAGTAATAAAAGAACAAAAGTTGCTTTTAACCGTAAACTAAAAGCATACAGTTAATAACTTCAAGCAGTCTAAAGTTTACCGCATAAGATGGAACTTGGAAATAGCTAATTAAATTCCTCAATTTATGTTGTTTCAATGTGTTATGTTATTGTATAGACTTAGTAATAGAATAAGCATATATTTCGCAAAAAAACCTATACAAATAAGATATTCTAATAAAATTATACAAATCGATATGGTAGAGAAGTAATAGTAGTAGTAAGTAGTAAATAGCGCTTATGTCTGGAGCTCAGAATTATCGATATTTAACATATATAATAATAAAATAAACCTAAAAAACTTAGCTTTTACTCGATCGCACTGATCTGTCATACAAAGATGGAATCGTACTTCAATTTTTGTACAACTAATGAAATATTATTATTGGTAACCAACGGGTTGATTTAGTATGTATAATATTATATACATATGTATTACTAGAAGAAAGCAAGGAAATATTCTAATCTTATAACAATGTGATATATATACTCGGATACCTTTTTAAAAGAAATTTGTTTGAATTTTTTTTTATTAAACCTATACACGTTGACATTTTCACAATAGAACATAAGGGCTGTTGTAATAAATAAATATATACATATTAATGTACAAATAATATTTGAAAATTAGACATGAATTTATCGAGTGGTCTGTCGACACATTAAGGAATTTTAATAACTAGTGATCTGTTTCCTTTGCTGTTAATTTGAAAAGTACAATCATTAAATGTCCAGTTAGACTGGACCCCCAAAAAATCAAGAAAATGCTTTATTAGTTATAGGTTATAATTAAACTTTATAACAAGAGATATTCGAGTTTATTTGGCTCACACATATCCTAAGACAGTATAATATTATCATGTCAACGGTATCAAATCAAGTAATTTTAATATAATTGACTAAAATAAAAACGAAAATTCTTCTTCACAATTCCTGTTCTTTTGATACACTCGGCTATAATAAGCTTTTCGAAATTAATAAACAAAATATATATCCTTCAACATCTTTCCTTTGTAGTCGTTATAAAGTACACTTTTTTCTTTTGATAAAACCTAATATAAACCATGTTATCCTTAATTAAGTAAACAGACTTTCATTACGTTCAGTAGCAACTTAATTATTCCTAAAGATACCCCTGAGTATATTTTATTATTTAAAGAATCTGTTTCAATCTTTAATTGCAAAATGCTACGCTGTGGAATCGATCTCAAGATTTGCCCTAAATCTGCTAAGAGTATTCGTGGTTCTGATTATCTGATTGACACCAAAGTAATTAAAAATTTGTATCAAATTGGATCCTAGGGTATCGACAGTTTTAATCATTACAGAGTTAAGAGAATCTAAAATTAATGTACTGCGTGATCGTGCATTAACGTAACCGAAAATCGGACTAAGTAGTGTCCTTAAGAAGAGGCGTCTGTCCATCGGAGGACTATCGTGGGCTGATTATGACGATGACGACCTAATACATATACTACAGTGTATACAAATTGTGTACCCTGAAGATCATCTTTTAATATGTATTTTGTACGCTATATGATATCATTACATAAATAAAAAAATAATTGCATGTTTAATTCAATTTTTTGACAGTTGTTTACTAAAGCATTGTTAATAGAAATAGATACCGTTCGCGCGCTTTTGCGAATATTTCGTTGAAATACACGAGTAATTCAGAGGAGTGCCACAAGTACAACTGTATAAATACAGCCTCATTCAATTACAAGTCGCACGGGAGTTGAAACAGTCAACTAATAGAAAAAACAACTATTTACGAAGCAATTTAATGTAGAATGTACAAATTACGTAAATGGTATCACCATGTCTATATATATTTTTAAAGAATATTATTGGTTACCGACATTTTCATTTCAATGGTATAATGAGATTTTAATCGAACGTGTTTGTAAATTTTATATATATACAAAAAATTAGTAAACAACATTCGAGTTAGAAAAAATATCAGGAAATCGTTTTTCTCATACAGATTTTAGTGATAAAGCCACATGGAAAGTAAACGAACCGTAGCAGGAGATTATAAACAAAGTGATATACAAACGTAACATTAACGATTAATATAAAAATTTTAACACTAATCGAAAATTCAAAGGAAAATTTTCATTTTAAATACCGAATCAAAGTAACAACCAAAAAATAGATCACCTATTACTAGACACCATAACGCAGACGTAGAATTGAAAGGCACATATAAGAAATATATAATATATATTAGATCTTTACCTATGAAATTGAAATGTATGAAGTAAATGAAAAAACGAATTTTTTTCATGTATTTTTAATTTATATTAATCGAAGTATTACCCACGCAATCAATGCATCTTTGCCAACGCAGTGGTAGTTTATTGATGCCCTTAAAGAAATCAGCTGGACGGGACGTAACAAATTCTTCAAAGGCATTTTGTACTGCCTTTCGGGTATTGAATTTTTTTCCTGCCAAGAAGTTATCCAAATTCTGGAAAAAGTAGTAGTCTGTAGGCGCAAGGTCTCGTGAGTGGGGCGGATGACGGAGAGCTTCCAACTTCAGTTCTTGCAACTTGGAGACCGCCTGCTGTGCAGTGTGAGGTCGCGCGTTGTCGTGCAGGAGCAGCGGAGACGAGCGATTGCCCAATGCTGGTTGGAGGTGTGCCAGCTTCTCCATCATTGTGTTCAGTTCTTCACAGTACACATCTGCAGTAATGCTCACCCCGTTTGGTAAGAAGCTGTGATGAATCACACCGGCGCTATACCACCAAACAGTGACTATCACTTTTCTAGGAGTAAGTTTTCGTTTAGGGCATTGTTTAGGCGCTGAACCAGGATCCAACCAACTTGCTAAGCGCTTGCGGTTATCAAACAGAATCCAATTTTCATCGTAGGTAACAATTCGGTTCAAAATTCCTTCATTTGTGTGTCTGTTGAGCAGTGCAAGGCACGTTTCGACGCGTACTTCGCGGTTGCGATCATTGAGTTCGTGGGGCACCCATTTGTCAAGCTTTTTTACCTTGCCAATTTAACGCAAATAGACCAATATTGTTTTGACGCTAACTTAGTATGCTGCTGCTAATTCAGCCGTAGATTGTATATCATCAGCTTCTACAATCGCCTTAAATTCGTCATTTTCGACCAAAGTCTTCGGACGACCGCGAGGTTCCTTTTCAGATCGAAATTACCAGAACGGAAGCGAGCAAACCAATAACAGGTGGTTTGCAGTGTTAGCTCCGTAAACGTCATTGATGTTGCGCGCCGCTTGTGTTGCGTTGCTGCCACGACGGTGCTTATATTCCATAATTACTCAGATTTTTAACGTATCCATGATGACAAAAAAGATTGAAATTCGATGAAAAATTAACACTAATCAATAAACAAATGATTACTTTTGGAAAAAGAATTTCATGTTTTTAAAATAAAATTAATTTGAAATTATAATTCATAGCCAAACAAAAATTATTTTGATTGAAATGGCCAGTACTGTAGAACGGCAATTTCATAGGTAAACACCAATTATATAGGTTAGATAAACAGGTTGCATATGTAATTATTGACATACACCTTCCAAAAAGATTATTGTTTGGTAAAGGAATCACCAGTGCGTTTTGTTTAGTTTGACGTCATACAGTATCTTAGACGTATATCGAAAACAAAACAAAACAAAAAGCCCACTATTTTTCTGTTCTTATCAATAACTAAGAAATAAATATCCTTGTCTGAAAACTAGGAACACTGTAAGTGTTAAAAGTAAAGTTAAGGATGGTTGGCAATTAGCGTTTAGTCGTGATGAAAAAAGATGATAAATGAATAAAAAATGAGTTTTAAAAAGGACAAAGAGGTTGACTTTTAAGGGAAAAAAAGGCTGATAGGATGTCGCATTAAAAGAGATATTCATATAATTCAAATCGCAAGGAAAAGTAAGTGTAAGTTGTTTGAGGAAGCTTTTATTTAAAAAGTGGAATCATGTTATATATCTGCGCTAAATTAATAATATTTATTATTGACTATTTACTCTAACATTGCTCTACTCTACTATTTATATCTCATTTATTATTATATTAAAATTACAACTTTAGGATATATAATTCACATATTTATCATTGCAACACAAGTCTGTCATTGCAATTGACAACATCGAGTGACAGATGATAGTAAACAATAATGTTGTGTATTGAACAAGATTTTTTTAAGAACAGTAAAAATCTATAAAATGTTTTTAAATTGTGATATAAATAGAGATATTAGTTTTAACACATGTCGTGCATGTCTTCAAACAAAGAAAGATGGCTGTGTTCCACTTAAACACGACAGTGAATTATCGCAACTTTATGAGTTTTGTGTCGGGATACCGGTAAAAACTGCATTATTGTTTTGATTAAGTACCAATAATTTTATATTTTTTACCAATATAACCACCAAGCATTTATTGTTAAATTTATTTCTTGTGACATTATAATTCACAAACATATATAAACAAAAGCTTACAGTACTCAATTTCTTAATAATATGCGCATTGCAAAACTTAGCTCGTTGGCCTAATGGTTAGAGCGTGCGGCTTTCATTCCGAATGTCGCGGGTTCTAATTAGGGCACGCACTGATGACTTAATATTTAAGTTATGTCAATTTGTAAACTTTAGTAACAACTGTGAGATACAAACGGTGAAGGAAAATATCGTGTGGAAACCCGCACACTGAATTCATCTTTGTGTATGTGCCCCAATAAAGTGGCAACAGGCTCGCCCCCTGTTACATGGGACCTAATCTGACCACATCTGGCGAAAAGTGGGTGTTTATTCGCCTCTGCCTACCCCTACCGGGAAAAAGGCGTGATCATATATAAATAAAATATGCTCAATTCATATTTGTATAAAACGAATATCGCCTACAAAATTTGTTTTTATTATTTTTTTAAATGTTTCACCTTTTAAAAAAATATATACTAAATTTTTATTTATTTACTTGCATTTAGGTCCAGCCTGATGACATATCACAAACACTTTGTAACACATGTGAGAAGATTATCAAAGACTTTGCTAGTTTCAAAAAACAGTGTCATGATGCAGACAAATTTTGTAAATCTATCAGAGCTGTAGATGTGAGTAACTACTATATTTACTCACTATTTCTCTTTGCAAGTAATTTATTTGCCTATTTATTATATTGTGAGAAATAAGTGTTAATGATATTTTTTTTTATTACATTTTTAAGAAGAAAAAAAATTATGTATATCTAATTTACAGTTATATAACATATGATAACAATACATTTTTAGCTATAATATTGTCTTGTTTATGTATGACCAAGTATCTTTTTTTATTATTAAATTTGTTAAATTTCACACTGCCTGTCATTAAAGTAAACAAAAATTCTAGAAACATGAAGACAAATGTTCTGTTGTGAGAGAAATAAAACTAGAGATTACTGACTTGAATTATGAAGCTGTGGATTTTTTTGAAGATGACTATGAGAATGATAATGCGCCATGTAACCACAATGCTACCTGTCTTAAAGATTATGAATATGATGTAGAAGATACTAGTACAAGGCGAAAGAAATATTCTGTTCAAAACGCTCAAAAACGGTTACAACAGAATAGTGAACATAAAAACTTTCATATAACATACAAGCAAGAAGTAGACACGAGCATTAGTGATAATGAATATAGAAAACAGGGTTTCATAAAAGTCCTTGAATGTACTAAATGTAAGAAACAATACAGTGAGTACATTTATATTACTGCATTTACAGACAGACACTCTACGACTACAGTAGACAGATGACAAAGAGAATGTGATGTGAGTGGAAGAGATGCGAGAGAGTGTGAAATGCGAGTGGAGATCCATCAGTTGAGATGTTGATGGTGATGTTTGCATTAACTCTATATATTTACATCATCACCTCCCTCCGAATAAAACCAGGGACCTCTTGTGTTACTAAGTGATCAGTTAGTCTTTGTAGCACAAAAGGAGATAACGGCTCACAGTATATTTGATATTAATGGATAAGTAACAAACTATTTTATTTTCAAGAACTTGTTTGACTTTCTTATAGGTAAAAGTTAAAACACTTATAAGTTATATGATGCTAATTATATTATTTTAGAAAGCAACAAATGTCTTATAAAGCACATGACCCAAATATGTTTTAAACATGTGAAAACAGATGAACTAGTTGTTGTAGTAAAATATCAACCAGCGGTTGCCAAGGTTGAGGATACACCAGAAGAATTTTTTTGTGGTGAGTGAACTAAGATTTCCTTCACAACAATTGTATTAAACTTACTAGTACATAGAAAAATAATGTCATTAAATAAAATTTTCTGGAAATGTGATTCGATCAAAGAAATAAAGTAGAGTACCTAAAACTATAATTTTATCGAAGAAATCGACATAATTGTATATTTCCCAATAATGTATTTTATTTTAATAGTCTAATATAAATTTTAAAGCTACTGAGATAATTTTTTGTAAATAACTGGCTTTATTTTCTTTCTTTGTTCGCTTCACTCTTGTTGGAGTGGTCATATTTCTGAATATATATCATCATCATCTTTATCTTAAGGATATCTATTACTGGACATAGCTTTTGAACCCTTTAAGCTCTCCAAGAATTCCTAATCGAACAGTTCTACATTGCTGATCATCAACTCACTTTGTGGATAGTCGACCAGTGCTTTTTCTACCTCTTCATGGATGACTGGTCTCCTTATTGATGATGGTGATGAAAATGATACTATGGTGAAAGAATTCATCGGAAATTTGTATTTTATTATCTCTTATGTAGATTCGCGTTTCCGTTTAGAGGGTTGAAATAATTTTTTTTTCAGGTGTATGTAACTTTAAAACACTTGGTTATAATAATCTGAAGCAACACTTGTCCAAGCATTGGGATGATGATGATCTGGACTGCAAGCTGTGTGGTTATACCGGAGTGGACTTTGCTGAACTGATTGGTCATAGGTAATATTAACCTGATCATAAAATATCATGACAGTTAGGGTGATATACACAGCATCATATGCTCATGGTTTTGAGATAAACATTAACATATTTCGTTATCAACAGCGCCCTTAAAACCGGAACTTAGCAAAATATCCCAACGTCAGATGATACTCTTATTAAATAGATGAACGATACAGACTTTTTGGGTAATAGAGATAAGATATGTATAATAGGCCCACAAGTGGGACCGGGATCTCGATCGCCTGTATATGTTTTCGACACTTCTGACACTTCAACTGAACTATAACATTTTCTATATAAAAGTTTAAATATATATATAATAATAGATTCACTAAGAGGAATTCGTTATTTCGATAACGGAAATATAATGGTTAGGGGTTAAAGGTCCTCGACGGGGTTGTGTGGCACTGCGAGGGTTGGATAAGATTTCGTAAAACAATGAGATGGGTGGGCAGGGTCTGTTATACCTTAAAACACTGAACAATAGATAGGGGGATGGGTGCAAGGGTTATATCGGATCTTCATTGAATAATACACACTTCACCTCCTATTCCAACCAATTACATGATTGTTCCTATCAAATAATTCATCTATTGTGTATTATATTTTTATTTATGGATTTTACTATTTAAATGCTGATTGTTTTTTTTTATCTGTATATATACATATATAAAAGATTTCTATGTCTATATAGAGACTCGCCATAGTATCTCTAGAAACGTAAGTCCTACAGACTTCAAATTTGTTAGGAATATTGCTTTTGCCGATTATAGGTGAGCTAAGAATGGATTTTAAAAAATTCCTTACCCTGAAGTAGTTGTGGGGGTGTTGACAACGGGAAGACGCTCGGGGAGCGACGGCTTACTGTCAGGGGGGGAATATTTCTAGCAAATTTCAGTTCTAATTCTATATTACTTCCAGTAAAGTAGGATTTTTTTTTATGATTACGCCGGAAGTTTTATTGACAACTATTGCGACTTCATCGGTATCAGGATTCGCGGATCTGGTATCCGCGAGCTAAAATAAAGCGAGCGGAAAACAGATAGTATTATATATTAATACTCGCCTCACATTGGCCTTATCTAACTATGTTTATTGATAGAATTAAATAAATAGGAAAAACCTTAATATACCACTCTCATTTAGTTTTAATCGAAATTTATTTGCCTGAGCATCTTATATAGAAGAATTACAAACTTTGTAAAGGGTGTCTGGCGGCAGATTTATATTTTAAAAAACGAATATCTCAATAAGTTATAAACAGTGCGGGAGGAAGGTGGTGTCATTAGAATCACCGATCGTGCGGATTTCTTAGTCACGATGTCGCAGTGGTGCAGTGGTGCAGTGGTCGGGTGAGAATCGCGCGTTCGCTATTGAAGCATTTTTCAAGAGTAACGATTCTTACGTACTCGCTCGCTGACAGTTTTGTTCACATTTCAATATTATCACGGATAGGCGATGGGCCGAGTGTGAATTTAATTCGTTCGTGGGTGGAGAGGTTCCGCGCAACTGCTTCGGCTATGAACACACCACGGCCAGGACCTAGTTGATCGTCAAGGACCCCCGAAAACATTGAACTGGTTGAACGCAGTTTACGTAAAAATGCACTACTTTCGATACGGAAAAGGGCAGCTTCACTGGGACTTCCAAGAGCAATTGTGCATGAAATTTTGAAAAAAGATATGAAGTTTCATCCTTTTAAAATTCAAATAATTCAAGAATTGAAAAAAAATAACTTTACGTCACGCAAATTTTTTTGTGAAACCATGTTGGAGCGTTTTCGCACTGTGGATTTCATTTTTTGGAGCGACGAGGCTCATTTTCATTTAAACGGACACGTAAACAAGCAAAATTGCCGTTACTGGGCTCTAAGAACTCGCAATCCTCGACTGAAGCACCAAAAACCGTTACATTGCCCAAGGGTAACTGTTTGGTGCGCTTTATCCACGAATGGGATAATCGGACCATTTTTTTTGAAAATGCTCGGGGCCAAGCGACGAATGTCAATGGTGAGAATTATCGGCTCATGATTTCAAATTTCTTTTTGCCGAACCTGCGAGCTCATTCATCATTCTCATCACACACGTGGTTTCAACAGGATGATGATTTACTAAACGTCTTTTAAATAATCATTAATTTAATGCAGATCAACGCATCAACCGTACGGGTTCTTGTCGAAACTAGCTAACAGGACTTGTCACATCTGCGATAACAGGAGCGTTACGATCATGAGACTCCAGTTCCACTACAGGTCCATACATCTGAAGAAAAATGGCGGACTTTGTTCCGTTTGCCGCAAGACGTTTCGCTCGTACACAGCCTGGAGGAATCACGAAAAGCTTCACAAGGGGGGCAAATACATCTGCGACCTATGTGGACATAAGTATGTGGAACAAATATTGAACATTTATTATCTATTTTTTTTTTTATACACTCGCCCTTTATTCGTTCCGTGTTTCAGGTTTTTGTTTCGCAACCAAATAAAATCGCATTTGACTGAACATATGAACGTGAAGACAATTATTTGTGATATATGCGGGAAGGGGTTTAAACGGGCGTCATATTTAAGGGTAAGATTAAAATGTAGTTTATTGTTTTTCTTTTATTTATTTGTTACTTACTTTATAATTGTGAAGTAAGCTTGTAAACAAGTAGGACCATTGACATTAAAAAAAAAACAGTCGTTCTCGATAATACAATTTTAATATTTATTGATACTTTTTTGGTATTGATATTAAACAAACAACCTACTTCAAGGGTGAAGACAGGGTTCTGTGGGATTTCTACCCACTTAAACCTTCTAAGTGCTTTACAAGCTCCGGGGTTTCTACTGAACGCGTCTACGCCTTTCTCCCCCTCCCATTCCTCCTCCTTTGTAGTACTTATCGGAACGTCAACAAATTATTTTGGTTTTATCTCAGATATGACACAATCACATCTCAACAGACTCACCGTTCGGGAGCTTTCATACATATTAAATTTTTCATAATCGCCTATAGAACTTTTATACGTTTTCTTTGTTCCTTTTTTTTAGTTGCTCATATAAAATGTCTGTAATTATTGTTAATAGGTATTGCACTGAGTGATCGCCATTTTGTATTGCATTACTAACAGTGGTTATAAATTATAAGAAAGGTTTAATTATGTTATGGTAATTTAATAAGTACTTAGAAAAAATGTTTTTTTTTAATTGTGGACATAGTGTTGGGAGGCCTCCTACAACGTTGACCGACGATCTGGTGAGAGTCGCGGGAACCCACAAGATGCGAGCAACGCGGGACCGATCGATGTGGTGATCTTTGGGGGAGGCCTATCCAGCAGTGAACGTCTATCGGCTGATGATGATGATATTTTTATATATGTATTCTGAATAAAGAAAAATTAAATGCAAAATTTCTTCAAGGAACACTTTAACACAGTGCACACGATAGAACCGGTGAAGTGCAATCACTGCGATAAAATATTCAATTGTCCGACGTACTTGAAGGAGCATCTGAAGAACATAAACAAAGCCAAGAACTTTCAGTGCGAAGTATGCTACAAATATTTCGCGTCGCAGACCCTGGTCAACAACCACATGTTCTGGCACACGGACGAGAGGCCGTACGGTTGCGAGGAGTGCGGCGCGAAGTACAAAGCTAAGGCGTACCTCAAGATACACATGCGGAAGCACACGGGTTATCGGCCATATGAGTGCCAGCAGTGCGACAAGTGTTTCCCCACGCCGATGCAGCTGAAGCGTCACAGGAGTGTTCACACCGGCAACAGGCCATACAAGTGTACTATATGCGCCATGTCCTTCTACTACAATAAAATGTTGCTAAACCATTATGTGTCCAAACACAATCACACCGACTTCAAACCTGAAGTTAATGCGCAATGAATATTTAATGTGACAAAGCGATCACGTAGAGATGATCTGATAACGCTATTTATGATGATGATGATTTCTTCTTAATGTTTATTATAATACCTTGATTGCTTCATCCTCATGCTCTTTTCCCAGCTATGTAGGATCGGCATAGTATGTATTTCTCTTCCATATCCTTCTATCGGCGGTCATACCTAGATTCACACTCTTCCTACACATGTAATCTTTCACACATTGCATCTTATGAAAATAGGCTTATGATAAGTAATTAAATTATTAACTGGATTGTGATGGTGTTTTTTTTTTTATATTTGTTACAAAATTTGTTTAATATTTCGAAAGTAGTTGAAATAATAATGATTCTGCAAAGTTACGTAAATAACTTAGATTTACGATACAATGTTGCCGATAATCTAAGTGTAGTTAAGTATAAATAATTTATGTTATCACTCACCTGTTCGTGGTGCACCCTGCTGATCAACAAACGAAGCTCTGGCTACCACCAATACGCATTAAGCCAGCGTGGTGGAAAATGGCCCAACTCTTACCCTCTAAGAATCCTTAAAGAAAGATATGGGAATTTTTTGAGAGAAACTTGTGTTCAGCAGTGTACCATCGGCTGATGATGAATCTATGTTACGTAATGACTTAAAAATAATTCAAATGAAGTCTCTTTACCACCACAGTAATTTGCGTACAAACTCCGATAAAGACTTATCACAATTAACTAAATAGTATAATAACTAAGTACATCCCTTGTAAGACCTGATCCCTGATTCGGTTCCAGAGCCAAATATGGAGTTTAATTGATGCAGGGGTTCTTACGAACCCACTCCCGAACTCTTGTAAATGTGTGATCATAACAGATTTAATGTATAAAGTTGTCTAATTATGACAGCAGGTATATTACGAAAGAGAATGCTTCATAATCCACACCCTCATTGTCAATGAAGAGCATGTGAAATTGAGGTCTAATAATAATTCATTGTAGATGAAAAAAAACTAATACTTTTCTTTTTGTTATAATATACATAAATACGATAAACAGCGAAAAAAAGGTAAGTATCCATTAGCGGGGATAAAAAGGGTCTAAAAAAGACTGCGTCAGCAGACCTGTCAATCGCTCTTCGGAAGGCGGTCTCTAAATGGGTTATTTTGCGGTATTTCGCAGCACGCAATTTATGCTGTAACTTTTTTTTTTCTACATGCATAATCTTAGGCTCATGTTTATGCGAAAGAAAATGATAATCCATCACCGTCAGAAGCAGCCTGTCTCGTTACCATAATGAATTATCGCGTTTTGTCAGCTTTGTTCGGGTAAGCACCGCCATGACAATATGTAGCTTGTATAAATTAATAATGTGGCCTCACGACGAGTTGTCCTTTGCCGCTGACATTCTTCGGATTAGGACCTAAAGTTTCCTTTCAACGTATACAATAAACAATAAGACTTATCAATAATTCCACGTGAACGACGGCGTTACGTCACCATTACAACGGACATATCTATACATCTTCAAGGTTTAGGTTTATCGGTTCTAAAATATATCAAATCTTCATATACTAGTACTACATTATATTTTTATAATGTATCTACTAGACGAGTATGATGTGTGTGATTTATGATGACGAGAAATAAATTACAACATAAGACAAATTCTCTGTGGGAAAAAAATATTTATTAAAACTTTTCCAATTAAGGCACAAAAAAACAGACTTATTAGAATTACCGTATAAGCATGAATTTTTTTTTATATTTATTTTAGAAAAAGGGATGATGAAGAAGAATCATGAAAAAATTTGGAAATTTCACATAAAGAGGATGAGGAAGCGAGAGAGGCGTGCCAGGATCGCTGCCTACACCATTGGAAACGAGGCGTGATATTTAACGTTGGCAAATATCTCCCTTCCGCCTTTTTGTCTTTTGAATTTCGCGGCTATGTACAAAGCGCTACAGAGCTCGTATCTGGCAATACTATACATAATTTGAAAGGTCTTGACATAACCTACAAAACGACGCTATGCATAATTAGTTTGGATATTGTGTTCAACAGTTTTAGACGTGTAAACATTGAGTTCACTAACGCCGAAAACGCGCTATTTTAAAGTTTTCCTTCGTTAAAGGCAAATCCGCTAGAGAAACGTTCCGTGAGATTAATGGTGTTTTGAGGGATGGTACTCTATCACTTCGAGCAGCGGAGGAATGGTTTCGACGATTCAGAGCCGGTGAAAACGACACCATGGATAAGCCAGCCGGCGGAAGACCTGTGACGACAAATACCGATCAAATCATGGACTACATCGAGTTAGACCGGCATGTGGCATCTCGTGACATCGCCCAGGAGATGGGAGTTAGTCACCAAACCATTTTAAACCATCTGCAGAAAGCTGGATACAAAAAAGCTTGATGTTTGGGTGCCGCATGATTTGACGCAAAACCTTCTGGACCGAATCAACGCCTGCGATATGCTGCTGAAACGGAACGAACTCGACCCATTCTTGAAGCGGATGGTGACTGGCGACGAAAAATGGATCACATACGACAATATCAAGCAAAAACGGTCGTGGTCGAGCGGCCAAGCCGGGATTGACGGCCAGGAAGGTTTTTCTGTGTGTTTGGTGGGATTGGAAGGGAATCATCCACTATGAGCTGCTCCCATATGGCCAGACGCTTAATTCTACCATCTACTGCGAACAACTGGACCGCTTGAAGCATGTGATCGACCAGAAGCGTCCAGAATTGGCCAACTGGAAGGGTGTAGTGTTCCACCAGGACAACGCCAGACCACACACTTCGTTGATGACTCATCAGAAGCTACGGGAGCTCGGATGGGAGGTTTTATCGCATCCACCATATAGCCCGGACATAGCGCCAAGTGATTACCACCTGTTCCTGTCCATGGTGAACGCCCTTGGTGGTGTAAAGTTGAACTCAAAAGAGGCTTGTGAAAAGTGGCTGTCCGAGTTCTTCGCAAATAAGGAGGGGGGCTAGATGGAAACAGATTATCGAACAAAACGGCGCATATTTGAACTAAATCCGATCACTGTAACACTTTTTATAAAGCATTGAATAAAGAGCAAAAAACCGGAAGGGAGATATTTGCCAAACTAATATATGGATATTTCTCTCCACGTCTCTATACTTGCTATGATCCTGGCAACCCTCTCTCGCTTCCTCATCTTCTTTATGTGAAATTTCGACATTTTTCCTCAGGATTCTTCTTCCTCATCCTACATACATATATTAACAACCCTAGTCCCCTCTATTCTCCGATGAAATGAGGCGCTTTGTAGTCATTATAACTCTTACAGGTAATCTGATAATGACCCAACGGTCTGTTATCATCCTTTGTATGAATGTCGTGCTGTTTAAGATGTTTACACAACACCGCTTTTCGTTTGTAATGGTGAAACATTGGATGGTAAATATCGTTAGTAATAACACTAGATCTATGCATGTATTATTTATTTATGAGAAAATTCTGTATAAAAGTATTATAATAATATGTCATCTCCGCTCCATTGTATGATGCGTAGTTTCAACTTTGATTTACTTTTGTATACAGCCAATTTGAGTTTTGAATAGCTTTTCTATTGAATTCGCTTCCCGTCTTGTACAGGCGATGCACGAGTTCCTTTTTACTTTTAACGTAGTACGAACTTTCATTAAAAAGTTTTAACACAACCCCGGGAAAATCAAAGGTTTCATACGGTGCTGAAGCATATTCTCTAAAACATTGTGTTTCATTATATATACGAGCCAGACGTTTATGTGACGGTAAGTGATGCGTTTGCCCATAATAATGTAGCGCTATTTGATTAATTAGCTATAGCACCTTTTAAACCGGAACACAATGTCTGCACTCTACTTTTCGTAGGTTGCAATAGGCGCTGCGGTGGTACCAACCTAGACGGTCTCCGGCAACAGAGACCTACCACCAGTAAAAATTATCAGAATCTCTAAGATAAAAATGTTAATATTTATGACAAGTATGAATTAGTAATAACTTGAATAGATGTTTTTTTTTTAATTTTAAAGTAGATAAAAATCAAGCTCATGAAGTATATGTGAGGAATTATAATTTAAAGTATTTTATACTCCCTCAGTAAAAGAAATGTATAAGAATCCTGCCAAGAATAAAAGTATGCATAGGTGTTCCTGCTATTCTGACCTCTCTCTGAACTATCGTATGTTAGAAAAAGATGGAGATAGGAATTCAAATGTTGTGACTGTTTCCTCTGTAAAAACGTTTTACGTTTGCTTTTTAGTCTCGTTGTGAGCTGAAAGAACATCGTTAAGTATTATTGTGGGCCCCGTAATAAGCGCGTTCTCATGCATTAGACGGGCCACAGTTAAGACATTTTTTTGTCGGAACGGTTCGCATTCTGAATCTTAACGAAATCGCCCGTCCGACTGTCTTTATTGCTGTAGGTAAGGAAGTTGTTTATGTTTCAGTGGAGGGGATCTACGAAATTGATAAGTTCTTTTTTTTTGCTCGATCAAGCGACGGCACGAGCGGGACGGTCATCTGATAGATAAGAGATATACATGGACATAAAAACGTGGCGATAGTTGATAGGATGATATATAAGGTTGTCAAATATCTCCCTTCCGCTTTTTGCTCTTTATTCAATGCTTTATAAAAAGTGTTACAGTGATCGGATTTAGTTCAAATATGCGCCGTTTTGTTCGATAATCTGTTTCCATCTAGCCCCCCTCCTTATTTGCGAAGAACTCGGACAGCCACTTTTCACAAGCCTCTTTTGAGTTCAACTTTACACCACCAAGGGCGTTCACCATGGACAGGAACAGGTGGTAATCACTTGGCGCTATGTCCGGGCTATATGGTGGATGCGATAAAACCTCCCATCCGAGCTCCCGTAGATTCTGACGAGTCATCAACGAAGTGTGTGTTCTGGCGTTGTCTTGGTGGAACACTACACCCTTTCTGTTGGCCAATTCTGGACGCTTCTGGTCGATCGCCTGCTTCAAGCGGTCCAGTTGTTCGCAGTAGATGGTAGAATTAAGCGTCTGGCCATATGGGAGCAGCTCATAGTGGATGATTCCTTCCAATCCTACCAAACACACAGCAAAGCTTCCTGGCCGTCAATCCCGGCTTGGCCACTGTTTGGGACGATTCACCGGCCTTCGACCACGACCGTTTTCGCTTGATATTGTCGTATGTGATCCATTTTTGGTCGCCAGTCACCATCCGCTTCAAGAATGGGTCGAGTTCGTTCCGTTTCAGCAGCATATCGCAAGCGTTGATTCGGTCCAGAAGATTTTTTTTGCGTCAAATCATGCGGCACCCAAACATCAAGCTTTTTTTTGTATCCAGCCTTCTGCAGATGGTTTAAAATGGTTTGGTGACTAATTCCCATCTCCTGGGCGATGTCACGAGATGCCACATGCCGGTCTAACTCGATGTAGTCCATGATTTGATCGGTTTTGTCGTCACAGGTCTTCCGCCGGCTGGCTTATCCATGGTGTCGTTTTCACCGGCTCTGAATCGTCGAAACCATTCCTCCGCGGTTCGAAGTGATAGAGTACCATCCCCCAAAACACCATTAATCTCACGGAACGTTTCTCTAGCGGATTTGCCTTTAACGAAGGAAAACTTTAAAATAGCGCGAATTTCGGCGTTAGTGAACTCCATGTTTACACGTCTATAACTGTTGAACGCAATATCAAACTAATTATGCATAGCGTCGTTGTTGTTTTGTAGGTTATGTCAAGACCTTTCAAATTATGTATAGTATTGCCAGATACGAGCTCTGTAGCGCTTTGTACATAGCCGCGAAATTCAAAAGACAAAAGGCGGAAGGGAGATATTTGACAACCCTATATATTGTACCATATTGCCCTCGTCGCCTGAGATATAAGATATTGAGTCGTTACTCCAGGAATTATTAACTAAAACACAGTACTATTTGGCGGCCGAAATAGACGCTGCGCTGCTACTTAGTCTCCGGTAATAGAAACCTACCAACAGTAGATTAGCTCAATAATTACGCTAGCTACAGCGCCCTTCAAACAGGAACATAGTACTGTTTGACGGATGCTATAGGCGCCGCGGATATTTATAAGGCAAACATGGTACGTATACGAGAGAAACTGAAAATCTTTTCAATAAATATACGATGTATATTACCGGATGTGGAACAAGTGAAATTATTTGTATATCTAAGATCACAGTTTACGAGAGGTGGCAAGTGTGATGGTGATATTGAAAGAAGAGCTGAAAGGGAATCAAGTGAATGGGGCACTTCATAATTTTATGAATAGCCGGAACGTATCACAAAGAGCACGACTGGCTGTGCATAGAGGCGAGTTGATTCCCACACTGATGTATGGTAGTGCATGTTGGGTATGGAAGAAGAAACATGAAAGTAGGATTAATGCTGTGAAGATGCGAAACTTGAGAAATATAACTGGAATGAAGCTGATGGACAAAGTGAAGAACAGTGTGATAAGGTAGCAGTGCGGCGTGGTTGAATATGTATCATAGTGACAAAGATAGAGAAATGGATGCTTAGATGGGTCGGCCATGTTGAAAGAATAGATGCAAGATTAACGAGAGAGGTAAGAATGATTGGACTAATCGGTGCTGGTCGACCTAGGTGGACATGTTCCGATCAAATCGAAGATGTCCTAAAGAAAGGCCGGGTCAAGAGTACTCGCAACCGACGAGCATGCATGAAGGCGCTCATGAAAGTGAAGGAAGCTAGAGAGGTGTGCCAGGATCGTAGCAAGTGGAGATGGTGGTCTCTTCCTACCCCACTGGGAACGAGGCGTGATATATATGTATGTAACAGATGTTGGATGCACACTACTGTTATCAAGCAGTGGTATGGAAAAATCGTAATGTTTTGGTCTTTAAGGGTGCTTAAGCTAGTGAAATAACATATACCCTTTCTCGGGAGAGCAGTTAAGGCTTAGTTTCCAAGTGCGGTGTAACAACGCGGTATGACTTGAAACTGTGTAGGTTCGATTTCTACTGAAACTACATTTCAGCGAGTAGGATTAAGTGTTCCAAGAACCATTCGATGACACGCAACATCCGCCATATCAGACTTGGCCAGCGTGATGGATTATTGCCTTGAGACTCCTAAGACAAGGACTCGTATCCTTATGATGGACACAAAAATTGCGTTGTTCCTCTTTATACTCTGTGTTATCGATAAAACACTTACTGTTAGTCTCCGGCCCAGCCTCCGTTCTGGCTTCCGGTCTAGTCTGAAAGAGCTACTACACTAGAAGCGACATGGTCACAGTTATTATGTACGAGTGTACTTTCCAGGATTAGAGTAATGCCGGACGGGCCCGTAATTTAGATAGACTGCATAAAGTTAGGCATTTACTCATGTTAAGCCGTTTCGTGATAAGGGAACGTGTTCTGTAGCAGCTTGACTTATACTTCCGTTTCCGCTTTAACAACATTTAATTGTATAGTTAAAATTACAAGTGTTTGATAACGATAATATATGTGCTGTTCCGTAAAGAGGTTTCGCAATTACTAGGGTTTTGGACTTTATTTATTATTCTGTATTAAATCCTAAACATCATTATCGTGATTATTATTTCATCATATGGTTGTCCAATGCTGGACATAGGTCTCTTGTAACGTAATACTAAACATATGGGATATAAATTAATTCCACTTTGAATGATATACAAGCATAATAGAAGATATAAATTACAAACTCTGATTTGTAGCTACTAGTTTGTACATGTATAGAATAAGAGTTATATTGTAAGATTGAGACAATATATATATTTTTTTATTCAACGAAGGTTTGTTTTAGGAAATTTTGCTCCGCCTCCATAACGGGATATTCTGATTAATTGTTTGACATGATGTCCATGGCCACATTTCATCATCGCAATGACATGGAAATTATCTTCTTACCCTTGAATCGCAGTGGGGACACTTAAATTGTAGAACGAGTTACCTATCTTGTCCTGTGTAAATTTTCTCTAGGAGTTGCAGTATGAAGCTCTTCAAAAAGGTTTCTGCAGGGTCGGCAACACTACCAGTGATACTTCTGGTATTACAGGCGGTTAATTGCTGCGGTTACCGCTCAACATCAGGCGAGCCGCATGCCTGTTTGCCACCTAAGTGGTATATAAAAACAACATCTTGTGCTCATCGCTTTCAGACATAAGATGTCTCGCTACCTCAGTATTTTCACTAACTAAAACGCCCTTCAAACGGGAATACAGTAATGATTGCGTCCTACTGTATGGCGGCGGAAATTGGAGCTGCGGTGGTACCCAGACGGTTTCCAGCTACAGAGAACTACCAACAGTAAATTGCATAGTAATTCTATATTTATCTTCGTCAAATTCCTCTCTCTCTTTCTAGCATATGATGATTGGATCAACTTTCTTTATCTCGCGTTAAATGAAAAAACATATATAGTTTTGTGGGGTAAGGGTTGATATTAACTGTAACCAGACTGTGATATATATTCAATGAATGAAATTCGTTAATTGAGCAATAATCTCAACGGGCAGTTACCGCTTGAAGAGATTAAAACTTTAACGGCATCGCTCTGGAAAGTTCTCGGAGCGATGCTGAGAAACTAGGATCCTTTCGAAGCTTTTAAGAGGCGCTGCGATAAACCGACATTGTATTCACGTTTTTAATTATTGACATGGAAGTCTTCTGCAATCGCTGTAAAACTAAACAAATACTAGCCGTTCTATAGTAATTTACTTCTTTTATCTGTAGTTGTAGTAGTGACTAATTGTTCTTCATCTTCTATAATTGTCTTCTCTACGAAGTGAGGAGACTGGTTAGAAGTTCACCTGATGTTAACTGACAAGTTTGGCCACAACGTAGCACTAGTCAGGATGATATACACTTTAACACATGCTCATCGCCTTGAGATACAATGTAAGTCTCGCTACCCCAGTATTTTCTCTCTCCAAACCGCAACACAGTAATGTTTGCACACTACCGTATAGCGGCAGAAATAGATGTTACCAACCTAGAAGGTCTCTGCCGACAGAGATCTATCTCCAGTAAAACAATATTGACAATAGATAAAGTTTGAGAACGAAACGCGACATTGTTTATGAGTTAGTACATGGTGTCTGGTGGCAGATTAATGTTTTCAAATTTAAATAAAAAATAATATGTTTGATATATAATTTTACTAAAAGTATTAAAAGATAGAGTACAAATGCGGATTTCATTTTTTAAAGATAATGTCATCCAAATGTCTTCCATCCTGTTGCACACGCTGCAGTAAACTTGGTTCAATTGCGCTGATTTCTCGCCGACTATTTTCTTTTAAGTCCACAACAGTTCGCGGATTGTTGGCGTAAACTCTCTTTTTGAGGTAGCCCCACAAAAAAAAATTCCATTGGAGTTAGGTCGGGTGACCTCGGTGGCCACGGGATGTCCCTAAAGCGACTAATCAGTTTTTGAGGGAGATTTTCTCACAACAAATCCATCGAAGCTCTGGCCGTGTGTGCGGTCGCACCATCCTGTTGAAACCACGTGTGTGATGAGAATGATGAATGAGCTCGCAGGTTCGGCAAAAAGAAATTCGAAATCATGAGCCGATAATTCTCAGGACCGGTCTGAGTGGAAATCTTTGGGGGAGGCCTTTGTCCAGCAGTGGACGTCTTCCGGCTGATTGGATGGATGAATTCTCACCATTGACATTCGTCGCTTGGCCCCGTGCATTTTCAAAAAAAAAATGGTCCGATTATCCCATTCGTGGATAAAGCGCACCCAACAGTTACCCTTGGGCAATGTAATGGTTTTTGATGCTTCAGTCAAGGATTGCGAGTTCTTAGAGCCCAGTAACGGCAATTTTGCTTGTTTACGTGTCCGTTTAAATGAAAATGAGACTCGTCGCTCCAAAAGATGGAATTCACAGTGCGAAAACGCTCCAACATGGTTTCACAAAAAAATTTGCGTGACGCAAATTCATTTTTTTTCAATTCTTGAACTATTTGAATTTTAAAAGGATGAAACTTGGAAGTCCCAGTGAAGCTGCCCTTATCCGTATCGAAAGTCGTGCATTTTCACGTAAACTGCGTTCAACCAGTTCAATGTTTTCGGGGGTCCTTGACGATCGACTAGGTCCTGGCCGTGGTTTGTTCATAGCCGAAGCAGTTGCGCGGAACCTCTCCACCCACGAACGAATTAAATTCCCACTCGGCCCATCGCCTATCCGTCGAATATTGAAATGTGAACAAAACTGTCGGCGAGCGAGTACTTAAGAATCGTTACTCTTGAAAAATGCTTTAATAGCGAACGCGCTATGCTCATCTGACCACTGCGACATCGTGACTTAGAAATCCGCACGATCGGTGATTCTAATGACACCACCTTCCCCCCGCACTATTTATAACTTATTGAGATATTCGTTTTTTAAAATATAAATCTGCCGCCAGACACCCTTTACAAAGTTATCAAAGGAGGGGTACTCGTAAATAGAAGATATTATTACGGGATATAGGTATGAAAAAAGGTTATCGGTTGTCCTAGTAACATTTTTTAGTTTTTTTTTTAATAAAGTAACTTTCGTAACAATTATCTTACTATGAATTATCATTACATTATTTCATAAAGACGTTTTCTTACTCGGTATAGATAACATACTTTTGTAATTAAGTTTTGAATTAATTACTATTACATAAAGCTAGAAAGATAAGGGTTAAAGCTTTTCTGTTAAAAAAAAACTTAGTATATATTAATTACTAATGTATATTGTGTAAACCAATGTGAAAGTACAAAAACTCTAACAATAGACGCTTTATAACAAACTGTTAAAGTGAAGCTTTTAACGTCTAAGTAAATAATGAATAATGATTGTTCAGTAAGGGATGAGAGAAAGGGGTTCAAATGAAGATTAGATATTCGCTTCCGATCCTCACAAATTTAGTGGTGCATAAGGATATTTGCTTTTTAAAATCATCATCAGCCGATAGACGTCCACTGATGGACATAGGCCTCCCCAAAGATCTCCACATCGATCGGTCGGTCCCGTGACCTTCACACAGTCAGCATGGCCTCTGGTACCGCCAGGCACCAAAGGCCGTCGTAGGGGTTCATATGCGGGATTTGGATCGTTTCCCACCACTCTGACTGATTACGGGTTGGTGGAAGCCAAAGCCTCGATTGTTGATTAGTAGGGTGCATCACGAGCAGGTGAGGTTGACTTGGGTCCCGTGAGTTGTTGTACGGGACCCATTACACCCTTTTAAAATCTCAGGCCGTGGATCCGGGTCCACGAGCCCAGTGTCAGATGAGCTGTAAGAGCCGCTGTGGCTTGCAGCCCGATCTACATCAAGAATATAGAAGTTTTTAAAATTTGACATTTAATTTTGGATTTGTCAATGTTCAGCTATTTAGTCTTATACAGCATAGTTAACATTAACTTGTTGCGAGTTAATAAAAGATTAACTCGCATCAGGTTAACGTTAGCTGTTTAATTTTATAATAATGTGTTAGATACTTAAGTGAGGTATAAGGTCTTCCAACATCTTATAGAGTCCAAGTCAACCTGCTCTTCTAAACAATAGACGAAGCTCTGATTATCCACCAACTCGCACTGGGTAATTGTGGTGGGGCTAAGGCCAATTTCCTCTCATTGAGGATCCTTGAGATAGGCCTATGCCTGGATCCAAAAGTGTCTCTCAATTTTTCGCATCGACCCAGCAAATAACTGTTCCATCTCAATGTCATACAGTTATCTGTATGGTGCTGATAAGTAGCTCGCTGGCCTAATGGTTAGAGCGTGCGGCCTTCATTCCGAAGGTCGCAGGTTCGAAGTTTATTATATACCGATGACTTTAATATTTAGGTTATGTACATTTGTGAACTTTAGTTACAATAGCATTATACAAACAGTGAAGGAACACATCGTGAGGAAACCTGCACATGAATTAGAATTTATTCTAAAGTGTGTGTGAAGTCACCAACCGCTTTGTGCATGACTATGGCCCAATCGCCTTCATAATGAGGGAAGGCCTGTGCCCCAGCAGTGAGGACGTAAATTGGCTGTTATGGATGGTGTTGATGACTGTTTGTATGGTTACACGTATTATTACGTGTATGTATTTTGTTTCATTCGTACGCAAGCAAAAGAATACTCACTTATAACCGAGCCGCAATGCTATCATCAAACCCCTTAAGGCAAATTGGAATCAATTTGCCTAAATGCATAAAAGTTTCCCCGGGGGCGATATTTATGAAAATTGTGCTTCCCTCTACTGCTCATGTATATTTATTGGGAATTGGAAAACCAATTTTACATCGCAGATAAGTACGAAATGAAAATCTCCTTACGGACATACAAAACTTGGTCTCAGTAGGACTCTTAGATACTAGACCAATATCCTTCTACATTTATATGAACACTGTGTTTATCTGATAGTGGTGCTATCTTGAATTTGTATTATAAAGTTTGAGCTTTTATCATTATATATATAATATATGGTATGATCCGACTATCTGATGGAGGTTGCGGAAACCCACAGGATCGATAGATGTGGAAATTTTTGGCTCTACATCAACATCGATCGACATTCCCCGATTTCTCGCAATGAACTCTGTGGAGATCTTAGGGGAATGGGGGCTAATGTCTAGCAGTATCGACTGATAATAATGATCATATAACATAAAGCTATTATATATTTTTTGTTTAAAAAACCGTTTTTTTTTATCAATTCAGGAAATGAGACCATCAGGATATATCGACGACGTACGGACAGGATGATAAATGTTACGCCTGCTTTTACGTAGCTATAGTTAGGGTAACATACACTACACCACATTGTCTTCGCTAACTTGGAACTTAAGAAGTCTAGTTCATAATCTAATTTGTATGACTGAAGCACTGTAAAGTTTTCACATTTTTATTTGGCGGAAGCAATAAACTCTTCGGTGCTACCTACCTACTATTACCTGGACTGTCTCCAGCTGCAATAATAAGTATAAAATTTTAGACTAATCACTTTATATATTTAACTACAATGTTTTTTTATTAAGTTAATTTATGCAACTAGTTCAAGCTACCATAAGATTGCTTTAAGCTCCGTAGTTGCAATCCACGCAATTCATATTGACAAGACAAACGTTGTACGCTTTCTCACGTTAAACCGTTTAAAGTGAAGGTAGGTAGCGAGCTCATCTGCACTTGACAGTGACAAAATATTCACTGTGAGGCTCCGAACACTACCCAGGTAGCCGTAGCGGCGGGGAACATAAATTTTGCGAGCATTTTGTATATTTCCACATATAAGTTACACAACCTATATCCGCTCACGAAAACTCTGACGCCGCGCTGCGCCCTCTAATAGAATAACCGAATACATGTTATAGTAAGATAATAAATTATAGAAGCCAATCTACTAAATTATAATTATATTAGATTATGCAACGATAATAATAATTAATCTAAGCAAATTGTTTTTACAAAGTTTCGTTTCACGTAAATTGCTTATAACTTATCTACAGTAGGGCCTCTCCACACATTGACTAGAAGAAAACATTGTAGTATTAAAATACATCTCCAAGGAGTAAGTATGACAATTGTTTTTTTTATTTCAAAAAACTTAAATATTTAAAGATTAAATATACTGTTATTATGACTATATATTATTCGGTACGCGTTAGTTATACTTAGTATATTAATAACACAATAACATACCGCGGTTTAAAGGTATTGCTTGCGCTATATCTGCTTCACAGCATCCTTTTGCTTTAGTATTCTCTTTATAGAACAGTTATAACTAGTTAGTGATAACTTCTTTTCAATTCCTTCCTTGACAGAATTTTTAAAATGATATAGTGATAATAAAACACATAGTATAAGGCCAGCGTATTAGGAAATGGTCCAAATCCCATCAGTCCCATGTGAATCCCTATGTGACGGTTTCTTGTGCCCGCCAGTACTGGAGGCCATGCTTACTGTGGCCTGATCATAGCCTACTTCCAGCAGTGGTTTTCTATCGGCTGATGATGATGATGACTCTACTTGAAATAATAAGTTTACGACGACCTTGTACTTATAGAGAAACCAATACAAAATGAGATTACTATTAGCTTTTTATATACTACTAATTATCTACAGGTGGTGTGTCTCTCATGCCGGAAATGGTCCAGGTAGGAGCTCTGCGTCATATTCTGCTTTGATTTCTACCGAACAATAGCGTACAAATATCACTGTGTTTCCATTTAAAAGGCGCTATAGCTAATGAAATTATATATATAAACAAAATTGATCCTCGAAGATGTTAAATCGTTATTTCAATGTGTCCCATATACAAACACAGGAGTTCGGATAAACGTTACAGTAGTAATAAATTGTCTATTCAGTCTTGGTAATATATTCAGCTTTTGCCTTCAACAGACGGAATACTTGTATATACATGATAATGCAAGCTGTATTCGCTGGTAGCTTCGGCAAATCCTCCATCTGGCTTATTACGAGAAGATTTCCCGGAGCATTGTTCATTTACATAATGCACCTTTACTCTCTGTATTTTGTATATTTTAATATTCGACGCGTTCCCTCATTTACTGTTGCGAACTCAAAATTAATATACTAGTACTGGTTTTCAATTGAAATTATTATTATTATTGTACTGGTGTACTACTACAGCTTCCGAAGATCCGGACAGACGACGGCATATTTTTTTGGTTATTTTGCGAAACGATATACGCAGTGATATTCTTTCCCATAACAACTATGTAGCAGAAGGCTATAAGTACATTGTGCTTACAGCCTTGATACTTAAGATGTTTAATATAGTTATCCTAGTGAGTTCGGTAGCTGTAGCACCTTTTAAACCAGAACACAGTAATATTTGCAGACTGTTTGTCGATTGCTGCAGTGGTACTTACCTAAATGATGTCCAACAATAGAGACCTACCACTACTTGTATAAAAAAAGTAATGAATGCAAAATATGTTTTTTTTTCTAATAATAACACCAACCTTTTATCTAATAACTTATTTACTTTACGTTTTAAATTAGATCGGCGCAACGTTAAATTGTAAAAGTAGGTTTATGTTCGGTTCATATATTTCGTTTAATGTCCCGCTGATATTACAAAGGTGTAACAGAAGCGTAAAATGATCATTAAACCGGTGGAGGAAATTGAAAACAATTTAGCTGAAGCCGTAAACGTCCTCACGGGACCAGCTCCGAGGTGATCGTAATTAACTTTGCAGAACAGATACAATTTAAAAATTATGTAAATAATCTCCAAAGTAATGCATGTCATGTGACCCGCTATTAGTTTGTAATTGGATATAGAGTTACTCAACACAATAAATAAAGACTCGGACAATTAGATAAAGTCATCATCATCAGATGATTAACGTACACTGCTGGACATAAGCCTCCTCTAAAAGCTTTCACCTTTGTAGGGGATCATATGAAAGGAATTTGGGCTAGTTCCCACCTCGCTGGCCTAATAAAGGTCAGTGGGAGCTAGGGCCTTGTTTGTTGATTACCAAGCTGCATCATGAGCAGGTGTGGTTGGCTTGAGTTCCGTGAGTCGTTGTGCGGGACCCTTCACAGCCCATCAGATAAGGTATCCGAGCGTAATCCATTCAAAAGCTTTTCGCCTATGCTTACCATCAAGGTTGAAAATTTTAGGAATTATGTTAAATATATGATAAAAGCTTAGCTTTATAACCTAAACATGATACACAAAGTTTTTACAATATTCTATATCGCCCTGGGTGTGATAGAAATAGATACAATAGATAATACAAGTACAACACGAGTTATCTTGTCACCGGTTGCGTACTATACGTCCATCACATTAAACATTAACAGCCAGACTACACCCAGTGCTAAGCACAGGCAATACAGAAACCCTAAAACCGCAAAGCGCTTGACAATAACCTCGAGCTGGCGTAGCGTTGAATGCGCTTTAACATGTGTACGGCTTGTAATAAACAGCATGTATTTTTAAGCGTCTGTTAGCTAAACGCCTATTTAAACCGTGTCACCTGAACACCCTAAATCTAGACACTAAAATTTATACATAAAAATAACTAAAACCAAACAGGTTAAGGTTTTCAAGAATAAAATCATCAAAAGCGTTTCTTCTTCTTACCAAACCTTGTCCCATCTTTATTTGGAGTCGTCCCTTCAGGTCATTCTTCTAAATCTATCTCCATTTTGTGTCATAGCTGTCAATTTGTTATTCTTTAGATATTTATTGATAATCGTCAACCAAGTAGTTGGGGGTCTCCCAAGGCCTCTATTTTTAGTTTCGAGATCCAGCGCTACCCTACGTTGTTGGTCTTCACATAACATGACCGTACCAGCGCTAGCGTCTCCCTACCATATTCTCTTGAAGGGGTATTACTTTAAAGGGACCATCTATGTTCCTCACACTGTCTTCTAGGGTCATCAAAAGCACTCCATTCAAACATACTTTACATTTATTAAAATTAACTGTATCCGTTGCAACTGCATTAGAAATAATTTCTTCATTTTATTTAAGCACAGCATACCGCTTACCAACAGATTCAGCTGTGCGTACTAATTAAAATGTCGCCGCAACGACTACTTGAATTAATTTATCTATGAAAGAATATTATTGAATATACACTTCAGCACAAGAGCTACGTGAAGACATTACTTTTATAATAAACATATTTATAGGATTTCATTCAATCCGATGATGAGATAACGTTGTTAATAAGTTAAAATAATAAATTATGTATAATTGGTAACAGAACAAAGAAGAAGAAGACATAGAAAGCTATTACTACATAAGATCACTAATTGTTCCCTGTCGGCTTTTCTGGCCGTAATTAAAATTGAAATTTAGACTTGAAATTTGTCAGAAATATTCCCACCTGACGGCTACAAGCCGCTCCACAGGCCTCTTCCGCTATTAACACCCTGATAACTCCATTTGAATAAGAAATTTTGTAAAATCCATTCTTAGCTGACCTGTACTCGGAAAAAGTAATATTCCTATCAAATTTCAAATCTCCTGGTCCTGTACTTTTAGAAATATCGTGATGTCTCTACATAGAAGAAAATCTTTTATGTATATAGCTAGGCTCAGGTCGTGGATCAGGGCCCACGAGCCCAGTGTCAGATGAATTGTAAGAGTCACCATGGCCTTCAGCGCGAACATCACCACGAATCTAGGATAGCTAAAAGGAAAAAAAAGAGATAACATTTACGTATTGTTTCCTTCAATCATTCATCAGCCGATAGATGCCCACTGCTGGACATAGGCCTCGCAAAAGTTCTCCACTTCCATCGGTCCTGCGCAGCTAAGATGTTTGAATTTTGTTTTCATACTATTAACTAGCAATATACATATTAATATACAGTGAACCTGGATTTACTCGTGGTCTCTGTTGTCGGAGACTATCTATGTAGAGTGGGACCTACATAGCAGCTCGTATTCCCACCGCCAAGCAGTAGTGTGTAAACATTATTGTTCCGGATTGGACGGAGTTGAAGCTAAATTACTGGGGTAACGAGACAGAATATTATGTGTCAAGGCGACGAACGCTATGTGGTGCAGTCCATGCCATCCTAACGCGCTACGTTGCTATGGGCGGACGTATCACTTACCATCAGGTGAACGTCTCGTTTGTTTCTTCACTTCATTGTACAATAAAAAGTAGTTACTTCATAGTTTATGAGGTGGTCATAAGCGTTATACTCTTCAAAGAAGCACTTATTTGATCTCCACTGAACTCTAGTTTCCGGTGGAGGACTACATCGTGTGGAAACTGACATGTCCCAATAACATGTTACATCTTTCAATTTAGATTTCATGATGGATACAGCCTTGATTCTTTCTTTGTAAAAGATTTTTTTTTTATTTACTAATGTTATTTTCAGTTCTATCACATTAAAGTCTACATTAGATGAATATTTTAATTATATATTTTTTCTTGTGTATTAATTATTACGAGTACTGGGACAAACAAGACCCGAGTCAACCTCACTTGCTTGCGGTGTACCCTGCTAATCAACAAATGGGGCTCTGGCTCCCACCAACCCGCATTGGGCCAGCGTGATGGGAAATGATCCAAAGCCCCAATCCTACAAACGACGGCGCCTAGTAGCGGGAAGTACCCGACGTAATGCTGACTGTGACCAATTACCTGGTGAAGGTCGCAGAAAGCCTGTGGATGTGGGTAGCTCTGGATCGATCGATGTGGTTATCTTTGGTGGAGGCCTATATCCAGCAGTGGACGTCTATCGGTAGAAGATTGAGCGATTGATCAATTATTAAAAATTCGACAATCTAAACATTCGGTGTTTTGGTCTAAAAAATAGTTTCCTTAATCAATATTTCTAGAAATATTTCCATAGTAATATAATAAATAATATGTACCCATCCAGGATCACCGGGTCTTGATATAATATACTTATCATTCACTTTGATAACTTGCGGAGTCGGTTTCCGATTTCCAATAAATAAACATGAGAAATAAGTGGAAGTCGAATTATCATAACATTCGCTGAGCGGAAGTTTACCGCGTTATATTAACCGATGCCAATTTGCTTAACAGGTTTTGATGGTTGTTATAACTTATAGCTCTCGTTACTTATTTAGTAATAAATATAAAATATTAATATTATAACAAGTAATAGTAACATTTGTGTGGTACTGTCTTTTTAAATGTAATACAAATAGGCGAGTCATAGTAACTAGTTTAATACACTTCAAATTGGATAGTAATTTCAAAACGTTTGGCATTAACAATAACCACTACGGTCATACCTACGAGTAGATTTGGTTTAAATAAGTTATTTAAAAAAAAAAGATCGAGTTGTTAGATTTATCCAAAAAATATTTTTTGATATCAGAGATTATTTGTCTCATTGCGAGATATCCAAACTATTAGACATAAACACTCAAAATTTATTACTGATATTTTTTCTACCATGTAGAGGTCAGCTGAGAATGGATTCTACAAAATTACTTCCCCAAAGACCTGAGTATTAACGACGATAAAGGGCCCGTGGAGTGGCGAGTTGCCGCCAGGCGGGTATATTTCCGACAAATTTCAAGCCTAAATTTCAAATTTTATGTTACGGCCTATGGCGTAGAGCGTCTAGTTTTTGATGTAAGATTATACATATGGTAACATCGGAATATGTTTTCTTACATTATAGGCCATCGACATAGCCCAAAAGATGGCTAGACTTAAATGCCCTTGAACATATTGCTTGAGGGACCTATGATCGTTGAGGCAGTAAGGTGTTGGGAAACCTCCCACAAGGTGGATGGAGGATCTGATGAGCATCTCGGGTACCCGGTACACTGGATGCATGCAGCGCAAGACCGGTCGATGTGGAGATCTTTGGGAGTACCCTATATCCAGCATTGGATGTCTATCAGCCGCTAGACATAGGCCTCCACCAAAGATCTCTATACCGATCGTTCCTGCGCTGCCCTGGTTCCAGCGTCTTGCCAACATCCGCCACAGTCAGTATGATCTCCTGTACTAGGAGCCTTCGCTTATAGGGGTTCATATATGGAATATTTGAGTCATTTCCCACCACGCCGGTTTAATGCTGGTTGGTAGAAGTGATTACATGTATATATTTTATATTATGTTATTATTAAATTATACACAAACACTTCTTATATTTAGAAACTTTTTATATTAAGTTCATCGTACTAGTTAATAACTTACTGTTCATAATATTAACTTTTTAAAGAGACTCGTTTCAGGAAAAAAAATGTTACTTCTAATGTGATAATTTCTTCTAATAATGTTATCGCCAGTGATTAAATTGTAAGGGACATTTATTCCCGATACACAATATATATTCCTGGTTCAGTATTCATTGACTTTTTAGAAGAAAATATAAGTATTTGTTTTTATTATTTCATGTAAAAAAAATAAGAAGCCTCGACAAGGAACTTTAAAGCTATTATATTCAGAAAATCTCGATTATGGAGAGTTTTAATAATCGTAGGTTATCATCACTGCATCCATTAGTTCGCTCCGACCACAACTGGGAAACTTTTAATGCCTGTTAAAAGAAGTTTGCTGGATGGAATTATGCTTTGACGAAACAGTTTTGCAAACTATACATTCTTCGCCCATCGCTTCGAGCTATCGAAGCGCTGCTACACTTTGATGGATTCTTCGTGTACAAGCTTTTTCTGGAAAACGTGAATACTGTTTTCATTAATTTTATTTCTTCTGTTACAAAACTTTCACACGTCGCTCTCAACTGGTCTAAGATTTTTTCTCCATCAAAAACTCTTAGGCTTTTTGGATTAGGATTAGCATGTGAAAAATTTGATTATTGGGTATCATGTGATGTGACTTTTTTTGTTCTACGACTGAGAAGTTTGTCTGATGGTTAATGATACGCCCGCCCATAACGTAGCACTAGTAATAATGGTATACACAGTATCACAATGTGTTCGTCGCCTTGAGACAAGATGTAGAGTTGCGTTGAGGTTCTAAACGATCCGGAAACAAAGACCTACCACCAGTAAAAGGGTTGGTGCCTGAAGAAATTTATTTGCGTATTCTTTAGTTTTTTCGTCTTCAGAAGTGTTGACTTCGCCATCGAACCTGCTTCCTTTCTAAACAAATCATCAGACACACCTTGTTTGAGTTTGAACAAAATTTGCAAAAGCAATAACGGGTGTAAGGGTTCCCGCACAAAAACTTACGGGACCCAAATCATCCTCACCTGCTCTTGGTGCAACCTGCTAATCAACAGACGAGGCTCTAGCGCCTACCAATCTGCATTGGGTCAGCGTGGTGGGTAATAGCCAGAATCCCTCTATTTCAACCCACGCAAATATGAACACAAACGTGAAGGTCTTTGGGGGAGGCCTATGTCCAGCCGTGGACGTCTATCACCCGATGATAATGATGATGATGAATAAGAGATCAATATAGTTCATAGTTTCCTTGTATTAAACTGTTGTATATTTATAAAAGTACTCGTAATATTAAGGCTACAAAAGCTTCATCTAGACTTACTATTAGGTTATACTCATATTTTATATTAACGTTTCGTTGATTTCATCGTCGCATTTTTTGTTTCGCGGGGGATGATTTCACTCGGCAATGTTTGTTAATGCAAGCTTATGCGAGAATGCCTTTACGTAGATTATTCTACAAATAAACACGGCGCTCGCTGTATAAACATTTTCGTATGCGATGTTTGCTGGTGGAGCATTCTCTTAATAAACTTTGTGCATTAACTATGACTGGATTAATTTACCGAAAGGCATCTCTTTAATGTTATTTTAATGTAAATAACAGTATTTGCTTTTATTACATTGCCTACAATAGTTAATTTGTAAAGAAAATTGAGTCACAATAACCTTTTTAAAAATTTTATAGGTATAGGAATTTTTAAAGCGATGGACCTTTATGCAATTTCTTCTTTCTCCCACATAGAAAAGACGGCTTTAATACTATTAACATTTTTTTAATTAGTGTTTTTATAAGAAGGGTGGGCAAACGAACGCACAGTTCACCTGGTGGAAAGTGATTACTGACGCCCATGTATAGTCGCAACACCAGAGGGGTCGCGACTGCGCTGCCGACCTTAAGGGAATAATACGGTTTTTTCCTAAAGACCCCCATGTCGTATTGTTTCCAATTGTACTACCATAAATGATCCTTGTAAGAACTTACCCTTACTCACCTCGCTAAGACTTGGTCCAATATTTATCTAAATTCCCTATCTAAAGTCATTATCATAGCGACATGGTCCTATAGTTTTTTCTCGAATAATTTTTTTAACAATCCAAAATAGTTTTTAAGTCTCATTATATAATCCTAAGTCATTCTCCTCATTCACAGCGGATAGACGTCCACAGCTGGACATTGGCCTCTCCTAAAGTTCTGCAGTAAGCACGGGCTCCAATACCATCGGGCCGAGGTTTGTGGGGGTTCGTTTGGGGGTATTTAGGCCATTACCCACAATGCTAGCCCAATGGGGTTTGTTGGGGGCCAGAGCCTCGTTTGTTGATTAGCAGGTGAGATTGGCTTGGGATCCGTAAGTTGTTGTGCGGGATCCCATACTTCTAAAATTCTAATCTAGAGCTTATTAGAGTTAAAACTAATAGAAGATATTCAAGTTTGTCTACTGTTGGTTTAGGTTATACAGATTTTACCACGTAGAAGCATGAACCCGATCGACTTTCCTGCATTTGAAGTTGACAAACTGTGCCATCAAAACAGATTTATCTAAAATCCACGCTGAACGTGAAATCTAAATATTCTACTAAAATGAAGTATAAATATTATACATAAATAAACTTACTTGCTTTCTGGTTTAAATATGTTTTATTATTACGCTGAGGGAAACAGCTGTTACTTACTTCTTTTACTAATTGCTTGCATACAAAACTGACTATTAGTTTATTAACTATGTTCCACTTCCTGTGAAGGAACTTTATATGTTAACCTTTATTATAACCAATAATGAGTAAAATTTGTCTTGCTTTTGCAATCTGGTTTTTTCTTCGCTTTTTCGCAAGACCAAGATTAAAACCAAAACCTAGACAGACCTATTATACAAGACTAATATCAAGAATGTCCAAGTCATGGCAAGGCCATTCTTGATTTTGTAAAAGCCTATATACGTCCCCACTATTGGAGCAAAGGCCTACCCTTAATGTGAGAGCGATAGGCCATAGTCACTAGGCGGGCCCAATGCGCATTAGTGACTTCACACACAGCTTAGAATAAATTCGAATTCTTGTGCTGGTTTCCTCGCGATGTTTTCCTTCACCGTTTGTATCTCGCTGTTGTTACTAAAGTTCATAAATGTCGAGATTCGAACCTGCGACCTTCGCAATGAAAGCCGCACGCTCTAACCATTAGGCCAGCGAACTACGCGTTCGTCGTTATTCTTGCTTTGCACATCACTAATTATAACAAAAGAGACGAATTATTGATTACGTAGGATACTTTTATCTGTACTATTTTTTGGTAGTGTATCAAGAAAAAATTGTGTAAGTATAATAGGTCAAGAAATACCATAAAAATAAATAATCGATGTTATAGAAATTTTATGCCGCATTGGGCCAGCGTTGTGGCAAATGCCCCAAATAACCCCTTATGAGCCCCTACAACCGATGGCCCCTGACCACAAGCAGATCGCAGGAAGCCGATGGACGCAGGCAGCGCAGGATTGATCGATGTGGCGATCTTTGGGGTAGGTTTATGTCTTCCAATGGGTATTTATTGCTTGGTGGCGAAGATGATTATAGAAATACAGGAATTATTATTTTACTTATTATTTATTATCAACCGATAGACTTGCACTACTGGACACAGGCCTCCAGCAAAGATCCCCACATCGATCGGTCTTGCGCTACTTGCACCCAGCGGCATCCCGCGACCTTCATTTCTAGGAGTTTATCTGGGGAGACTTGGGCCATTTCCCCCCACGCTGGCCCAATGCAGGTTGGTGGGAGCCAGAGCCCCATTTGTTGATTAGAAGGTTGCACCACAAGCAGGCGAGTTGGCTTGATTCCCATGAGTTGTTGTGTGGGACCTTTTACATCCTTTTAATTTAGTTTGATAATATTTAAAATGGGACTAACAAAAGTTTTTTACAATCATCATCAGCGTCTTGATGTCCATATCTGAAAATAGACATTCCTAATATGTTGGAGTTTAGAATGAGCTGCTTTCTCCTAGAATTATTTCCTATTAGTTGCTATTTACTAAACTCCGAATATAGAACAGCCGAGGTGATATTCTAACCTAAAATTAAGAAAGGATTTTTTAAGATTTGCATCTACATTGATGAAATAAGCTCATTAATTAAAGATAGGAAATTATTGTGATAATGCTCCCAATGCTAGGAGTCGGGGTCTTCTCTCACAAGGAGAGAGTGAAGCTGGATTGATGAATATCTTAGATCCAAGAAAGCTGTCTTTATCGAAACATGTCAGTTTCCTCACAATATTTTTAAGCAGAATCTTAAGTATAGCCGGGGGCGACCTCGCGCCTCTGTAAAAACTGTGTTAACTTTGGTGATTAGTGATTTGAGAATAAAATCACAAACGTATCGTAACTTAATCTAAACTCCTTTCACTATTAACAAAAAAAAAAACATCGAGTCGTTATGAATGAAATATAGTTTGCGAGAGGACAAAAGAATAAACGTACGGTCAAGTTCTTCCGAATGAAACGTAACGACCTCGGTGAGTTATGCGCTATTCAGTTTCAGAAATAGCAGACCGTTTGTCACTTCCAGTGTTGCCAATTTTAAACTTATTACACCATTTTATTAGTCTTTGTGCAAAATAAAAGACAAATGCACACTAAGTACATTTGAAAATGCAATATACGCATTATTTCTCTTTCTTCATAATGGATATTGAAATTACATTGAAGAATACATATATATACACAAAGTAGGTTTCTAGTAGGGGTTAAGGCACAATAACTGACGGGTGCCAAGCGAATCTCACCTGATCTTGGTGCATTCTTATCAACAAACGAAGCTCTAGCTCCCACCAACCGGCGTGGTGGGAAATGATTTAAATCCCCCCACATGGACCGCTACAAAAGACGATCCTTAGTGCTTCGCGGTACCGGACGCCATACTGACTATTAACCGATCGATGTGGAGATATTTGGAGGAGGTCTATGTCCAACAGTGGACGTCTACCGACTGATAATGATGATGATGAGGTTTCCGCTATCATTTAGTTCAGGGGAGGTTACCACTGCAACATTTATTGTACGTGCAAACATCACTAAAGTAATGATCTAATGATATTATCTTAACTAGATCTATATTAGTGTGACCTGGCGTATTACTTACCATCAGCTGATCATCTCGTCGCTTAATAATAATATAAAATACGGAACCACTTTACTAAGTAATTATGCTTTTGCACAGTGCAAGATTTACATACACGTAAAGGTCAACCAGCTGAAAATACAACCACATTTACATGTTCTTATCTAACTTCTGGTTATTTGGAACGTGAAACACTTTGAACAGGAATATGAAAATACTTTACCCGGTTTTACGACTTCACTTTCGCAAGTAAAAGATTTCCTCCAGGCGGAGATATTAAAACGCATCTGACCTGATTCGCGGAAGAATTCCTTTATTATATTCTATGCCATGTATTAAAGTTTACAATGTAGAACCTTTGGTTCAGATCAGCCTTTTAATTGAATTTCTAGAACTATTTTAATGATCGGACGACAAGACATCACTAAGTAATATTTTTTTTGACTATAACAATGTGGCGCTAGTTAGAATAATATACACTGAACGACATCGCGCTCGTCGCCTTGAGACCAGGTCTTAAGTTTCTTTACCCCAGTAAATTCACTAGCTACAGCGCCTTTCAAACCAGAACACAGTAATGTTAACGCAGTCTTATTTGGGAGCAGAAATATGCGCTGCCGTTTTTTTTTTAGTTTTACGTGTAGAAAATGCATACTTGTCCTCGCGAGGGCAAATACAGGTTATATCAGCCTTGCACCGACTACCCTTAGTAATTTCACCAGATACTGCGCCTTTCAAACCGGAACGCAGTAATGATTGCACAATACTGTTCGTCGGTACAAATAGAAGCTCCGGCAACAGAGACCCACCACCTATAACATATAATGTATTTACTTAGATATTTAAATAAAACGAATCATATATACGACAATATAACGTCAAGTGTTTAACACATCTGTTTGGCTAAATACTACTTTGCTAAAACCGGAAGCGGATAATATTTTGCATATTACTGTTTGATAGGACGAAGGGATGGCAGTTATTGTACTCGTGTAGAAACTTAGATTTTATAGCTCTTAGAAAATAAGTAAAGAAATGGATTTTCTTATTTTATTTGGTGTTATTCGTCATCTAGATATATCTAAGAGCTTATCTACTTCGGTCAGGAATTCAAAATTATTCAAATTTTAAAGTCCTTAAAGTTATTCCAGTAACTATGTGAAAGTCTTTATGAGCACACGAAGTTTTTGTGTCCTCTTAAGAGCCTGATTTTCATTGTAAAGAACCTTATTAATATTAATGTATTCTTCTAAACAATCATCATCATTGAACCATGTCTTCAAATTTAAGTTTGGTGGTCAGTTAAAGTATACTTTTACGATCATGTGTCAACCTTTTGATTTGGTGTTATTGCAGTATCTTTTCTTATGACTACTCTTTTAAAATGATGTTTCAATTTTAACTTTGGCCCTAAAGTTGAACAGTGGGCGGACGGTAACAAACGTCCTAGGTGTATTCAGTAGCCTGGCTTCATCATTTTTCTAAAGGACTAGTTTAGATTGGCCTGGTTGTGTGCACCTCATCGTGGCCGAGCCGCTGGGGAATACGCGGCAGAAACAAAAAAGAAAAACGGAACACGACATTATGCATGTTAATGGTTGTTTAACTAGAACTCTGTCCGCCGACAAAAACAACTATTAAAATGCATTTAAACATATGCTAGGTCGTGCAGTAAAATATATTTGTAATATTCTTTTTATATTACCTTATATTCCAACGTCTGCTGAAGTCATCATCATCATCGTTTCAGTTATTGATATCTTTTGCTTAACATGGTACCGCAAGTTATGCTTCATCTATGGATGTTTCTGGTTAATCGCCTTTAACCATAGGAAGGTAGAGTTGAAGGGGAGATATTCTATTCTAGATAAAGACAAAAAAAATATCTTGGAGTTATTATCTAATCATTCTCGTCCCATTTACATCTAATATTTCAGATGCCTGTTGCTGAACAGTGGCCACTTTTAAAGTGTCATAAACACTATGTTTTTGGTGCTAGCCGGTAAGTGTTGTAATCTATTATTATATATATTTAAATTCATATGAATTTGCCTATAAAAAACTAATAATTATAAATACAGAGAATGTAATCTAATGTGTACGTGATATGAAATATTTCAATATAACCTATGAGAGGAGATTGCTTATTAATAATCAGGTCTGCTATGGAAACTACTATAATACTCTGTTTAGAAGTTTTAGTCTTCGAAATTAAAATTCCCTAGTTATAAACAACCTGGTTAATAAAATTGGAGATATAATTCATTAGAAGTTTAGATATTTATATGACAGGCATCATATTCAGCCTTTGAACATAGGCCTTTCAAATCGATTCCTAACGCTAGTCCATAGCTCCAATATTCAAAGATTTCCTATGATCTCTACTCAGTGGTTAGTCCACCTGAAAAACAATCTTTTCATGCTGCGTTTACTGATACGATATTTCCACTGAAGGATCTTCATTTCCGATTAGTTCGTCAACAATATGTATCCCATTCACACAAATCTGCTGAGTGATATTCGCGAATTTTCTTCTTCTACGGATTTCGATATATCTTTTCTATTTACACCTAGCATAGTATTGTCTTCATTCTTAAAACCAATTTCCAAGCAATTATTGTTATCAATATTTTAGTTATGATATTCGCACGATAATACCATTTTATTGTTTGTGTTATACTCTATTAATCGTCCACTTTTAACCAATGTCTATTAAAATCTGTCTGTACATTCATATATTTTGCTATGACCAGCTTTCAAACAATCATCGAATTACACAACTGCGAATATCAAAATTGGTGGAAGTGGAATTGTATTTTCAATTTCACTTCAATTCAGTAGCTCCGGCTCGATTTATTGTTTGGACAGGACCATTCATTTTATGAACGAAAACTTTGTCTATATGTAATGTATAAACTCTATATGTTTACATACGTGTAATACTTTTACATGTCTGTATAAAAAATACAAATATTTTACTGAAATATTTGGTTTACTTAAACAATAGTCGATCCGGACTGGTTATCAAACAAAATACGATATGTATGCGAATAAAACATTCTCCATTGACGGTTAAAAAGTAATACCTAGCCTTTAATTAAAAGATGATATGAATTCAGAAATTATATAAAATAAATACACAAATGGAAGCTATAAACAGGGGTAGAAGGATAATAGGGAAATGTTCTAAGAAAGTTTTATAGGAACATTATTAGGAAGACTATATGGGAAACAATCGACCATGAACTTTCATTTATATATATTTATACAAATAAATGTAATTTTTATCCGATTGCTATATCGAAAACTAATTTTATACTAAATTTATTAGATAAACTTAAGTAAAAAGATCTATTATTTTTATTTGCATTTCTTACAGATAGTCACATAAAAATCTTCTTCTATTTTTGCCCATAAACGGGACTAGAAGCTATCGAGGCATAAAGCCACATATAGAGAAATAAAATATGTAATGTTACTAACTATAACTATTATTAAAATTACTTATGCTTTTAATAGCAAGTGTTAAATTATGAGAAACTCTAGATTTACATATAATATTATAACAATAAAGGCACATAATTATAACAATAATGATGTATACTTAAAATAGATCGGTTATCGAATCCAATAAATACTAACAGAACAAATCTTGAAAGGAAGTTTTCAAACTATTTAAACTTATAACAAAGTAGTTGGCAGCTCCGATTTAATAACTTGAGCCAAAAAGATACAATTATTTTTTTACTAAAAACATGTGGAATGAAGATGAGTAGGAGGGTTCAAACACTTGAATATTTATTATAAAACAAAATACAACGAATTACAGGAAAAAGAATAGTTATGGGGGACGAGACATTTAATTGCAAAGTCGGGATAAGAGTTTTAAGCTCTGAATAGTTTCTATCTTATCAAGTTCCCCATTCACCAATAAGCTTCGGGAACATCGAATTGCAATCGGCTTAGGAAATGGCGAACTTGTGTGCCGAGGGAGACTAAACGACAGCCATTACCAGAATATTGTACGGATTGATTGTACAGTACTTTCCTACTCTATGTCGTACAACAATCGAATTTATCGTGTCTCCTTTATACATTATTTGTAATTCTTCCGTTTGTTTCATAACTCTTGTAGAAATGAGATTTTACTACTTTAACGAATGTCTTGTGTATTACTATTTTATTATAATAACACCACAACGTTTATTTCTTCCAATGACGAGTTGTGTCCAAATATTGCTTTTAGCAATTTAAAGGTTACACTGTGCTGAATTACTGGGATAATAAGACTTAGCATCCCTAGTCCCTAGACTGCAGGATGCAGCCAATTTAACAGTAGTATATTCTACCTATCCTACATATCTATTTAGTGTTACAGTATTATAGGCAGGCATATCCTTTCGATCACCTGGAGGTCTTACTAATCTAGCCCTAGCATCTTGTTATTCAAGTATATAAAATTATCTATTTGAAATAAAAATGTTCTCAATGTTTAGGTTTGGTATTACCAGAGTTGAGTCGTATTTACTTATTTGTGTCGGATTAATAAATATATATAATAACACAGATTCAAGATATGTCATACTTTTGTAGAAATAATTTCCTCTGTACACGACGAAACAAAAAAGACCAACATAGTGGCGATAAATGGAATATATGGTCTCCTAACAAAGACTTTAATTAGCGTGGGACGTCATCCGCGGAGGAGGCGTACAATGTATTATCATTGAATGCTATTGGCAGAAGTTTCATTAAGAAATTGAAATAAATAAAACATGTTTTTTTTAATACCACATCACCTGAACAATCTTCATTTAAATAATAGAAAATATTAAGATCATATCCTCGAAATTAACAAGAATCTGTATCAAATAATGACCGTTTCTTTCGTTGACCACATACTATATCAAGTGACCCAATCAAGTTCCAAATATTAAGTATAATAAAAATAATTATAATGAAAAAATATCTAATCTAGATGTATCTTATATTCATTAATATTTTGGATTTGAACGGCGGATAAAAAGAGGTTTTTTGTATTCCTTCCTATATTTATATGTATTAAATGAAAATATTAAAATGTATGAATTATAACTAAGAGCGCATTGACTCTCTTTTAAATCAAAAATCTAAATGAATATTGGCCCCTCCGTTTGTTAGTTACTCTTTCACCCACATATAAACACATAAACTAATAACAAATTACGAATGTATGTGTTGGATGTCAAAATTAATATAATCTTCTATATGACGAAAATGGGTTTCCATTGTTCAGTAATCATATGAAAACTAATGAACGTATCAACATGGGAATATGACCATTTGACGCGGTATGATTTGTAGATGGTTACAGGCTATTTATTTATTAAATTTCATAGTTTGTTCATCATTTTATTTCTAATTAACTTTTACAAACAGGCATATTTCAGGCCAATTTCAAGTCTAATTCTATATTACGGCCAGCAAAGTGAGCGGGGAATAGCTGGTATATATAAAGGGTGTCTAGCGGCAGATTTATATTTTAAAAAACGAATATCTCAATAAGTTATAAACAGTGCGGGGGGACGGTGGTGTCATTAGAATTACCGATCGTGCGGATTTCTTAGTCACGATGTCGCAGTGGTCGGGTGAGCATCGCGCGTTCGCTATTAAAGTATTTTTCAAGAGTAACGATTCTTACGTACTCGCTCGCCGACAGTTTTGTTCACATTTCAATATTCGACGGATAGGCGATGAGCCGAGTGTGAATTTAATTCGTTCGTGGGTGGAGAGGTTCTGCGTAACTGCTTCGGCTATGAACACACCACGGCCAGGACCTAGTCGATCGTCAAGGACCCCCGAAAACATTGAACTGGTTGAACGCAGTTTACGTAAAAATGCACGACATTCGATACGGAAAAGGGCAGCTTCACTGGGACTTCCAAGTTTCATCCTTTTAAAATTCAAATAGTTCACCAATTGAAAAAAAATGAATTTGCGTCACGCAAATTTTTTGTGAAACCATGTTGGAGCGTTTGCGCACTGTGAATTCCATTTTTTGGAGCGACGAGGCTCATTTTCATTTAAACGGACACGTAAACAAGCAAAATTGCCGTTACTGGGCTCTAAGAACTCGCAATCCTCGACTGAAGCACCAAATACCATTACATTGCCCAAGGGTAACTGTTTGGTGCGCTTTATCCACGAATAGGATAATCGGACCATTTGTTTTTTGAAAATGCACGGGGCCAAGCGACGAATGTCAATGGTGAGAATTATCGGCTCATGATTTCGAATTTCTTTTTGCCGAACCTGCGAGCTCATTCATCATTCTCATCACACACGTGGTTTCAACAGGATGGTGCGACCGCACACACGGCCAGAGCTTCGATGGATTTGTTGCGAGAAAATCTCTTTCAAAAACTGATTAGTCGCTTTGGGGACATCCCGTGGCCACCGAGGTCACCCGACCTAACTCCAATGGATTTTTTTTTTGTGGGGCTACCTCAAAGAGAGAGTTTACGCCAACAATCGGCGAACTGTTGTGGACTTAAAAGAAAATATTCGGCGAGAAATCAGCGTAATTGAACCAAGTTTACTGCAGCGTGTGGCACGGAATACGAGGCTCCGTTTCGAACAGTGTGTGCAACAGGATGGAAGACATTTGGATGACATTATCTTTAAAAAATTAAATTCGCATTTGTACTCTATCTTTTAATACTTTCAGTAAAATTATATGTCAAACATATTATTTTTTATTTAAATTTGAAAACATAAATCTGCCACCAGACACCCTGTATTAACTCGTAGAATGAGGCTAAAATTTCAGATTTAAAATCCATTATTAAATTAGCTATATATTTAACTACTAGTTAGTTACGCATTAAGCTACTTTAAATATTATTTATTTATATTTTTACATAATGGTTCCAAGGAAGAGCGCTGCATAAGAACCTTCCATAATAATCTGTGTCGAGGACAATTAAAGGTTCGAGTTAAAAGCTTGAAAAATATTTCTACGATCCTCAGTGTTTTTTATAAACAGTAAAAGGGTATACATACCATTCAAATGATTCTTTCTATGTAATACAAAAAAAATTGAACAAAGATATTCGCTACGTTATATAAAACAATTTTGTTTTATTTAACGTAGCAACGAGGCTGTCAGAATTTTTTGATAGGACGTAATACCAAATATGACGGTAGTCAGTACGGTATATACTACACGACACTGCTCACCGCTTTGAAACACAAGATATTAAAACTCATTTAACTCAGTAACATAATTAGTTACAACGCCCTTTTAACTGGAAGAGAGTAATATTTGAACATGACATGTATGGCGGTGAAAAAAGAAGCTACGGTGGTACCATCAGTGTTATTTATTACTTTTTTCGAATGATGTTTATGCTGCTACTCTTTTGGACGATTACGACGATACTTACAAGGTTACTTGTACAATACCATTATATCAATAGAATTTTTCTTCGTGCGCCGATTCATTCAGTACAAGAGCCGTACGCGCAGCCATTTTGTGAAATTGCCTCTTCGTTTGTACGTGTCCAATTTAGTAGTTGTTGTTGAAGTAACAGCGTAAAACTAACATGTTCATTTATCTAACTTTATACAGAACTACAGTAGTCGCTAGTTAATAATTCAATAAGATGCGATTAATGAAGGTGAACGATGGCGTACTAACGGTCGGCGGTAATAAGGCGTTTTGTGAGTCGCAGTTAGTGCCGGGCGGTGCACGGTCGATGCGGGCGCGCGGGTGTTGGGTGCGGTGCGGCCGGGCCGGGGTGGCGGGGAGGGGCGTCGCTCAGTGTACCGCCAGCCGCACGCGAGGCGCCCGCTCGCCCGCCCGCTCGCCCGCTCGCCCGCAGCACGCGCGGAATGTAGGCAAAAGTCACGACTCCACAGGTGACAGACGGCGTTTTGCATTTACGAAGCACGTCGCTGTAATCATAAACGACGTATATACCAGTGATTAACAACAAATACAAACCCCCAGGTAAGTCAAATGAACAAAACCGTATTTATTATTTTTACAGATAAAAGAAAAAAAAATATTCTAAAACACATTTAAATACGGTAATTAAAATTTTAATTGAAAAAATATCACGATGTATACTATACGTATATTAGGTTCTACATATACGCATACTAGGTTCAAGTAATATAAAGAGAATTGTCGCCGTCAAACTATTGTGTAGTTTGGTGATACATTTAATTGTATATATGTGTAATCCTTTGACTAAAAATAATTACGTATATATTTTATGTGCTTTCAAATTTTTTTTTAAAAACAAATTTCATCGATTAATAAGTACTTGTTAAAACTTACTTTACTAAAGTTTTGAATAACTTTTCTTGGTTATAGGAATAAGTATTAAAAATTGAAAAATAAGCTGCTGAAAAGAAATAATGTCTTCAATTTGTTTTAATATTTACAAATTTATTGATGTTTATTAAGGTAAGTGTAATGGGTTCACGATTTTCGGTATTATCGATGGTAATATATTCAGACGGTACCTCTGACAGGATGATTTAATTGCCAATTATTTGCGAGACTGATCTGGGATTAGGTAATAACATACACGAGTGATCTCATTCCTGATGGGATTTTAGAGAGAAAAAAAAAGTACAGCAAATGAAATTTGAAGTCGAGAAGACAAAGGATTCATTACATACCTGATAAAGTCAGCAAAGATCAAAGATCACCAGATTTATATTCCTAACAAAGACACGGTAATATTTCGGTACAGGTCTACTGACCATAAACTAAGGTAAATTTAAATAGTTTATCTAATTATAATTCTATCACTTTTCCTTTTCCCTAAAATTTTCATGAAATGTATGCAATTAAAAAAAGTTGTAAAACTTCGTGACGTCACAGTACACTTATAATTTTCGCAAGCGCCGACCCAACTTTGAAATTAAACTGTCTTTATGTACAACAAGGATTCCGACACAGACTTAAAAGAGGTTTTTCCCCGCTTTCCCTGTCAAGGTGACTTAAGCGCGCTTGTTAAATTCACTGCGACTAGCTTAGCAATTGAAAAGAAATTGTTTTATGATTATCTTTTGTAACAAAAAGATTTATTTGCTTATTACCTGTTCTTAGTACAGTTTTTTTTTATAGCGTATTACATTTTTACATTAGTGGTAGGTCTTTTTTGCCGGAGATCGTCTAGGTTGGTAGTACCACAGCTCCTGTTTCTGCCGACAGACAGATACAAATACAGAAATGGTTACACTATTGTGTAACCGTTTCTGTATTCCGGTTTCAAAGGGATTCTAGCTACTGTAATTACAAAGGGTAAGACGACTCAACATCGTATGTCTCAAAGTGTAGAGCGCAATGTGACCAGGACCGAACAATGTGGAGGCCTTTGGGGGAGACCTATGTCCGGCATTGGACATCTGTCAGCTTATGGTGATGATGATGATTATAAAGTTTAGACCGTTTATAAAAATATAATGAACAAACAGTTTACATACTTTTAACCCTTAATTCATCCTAATGACAGTTGTAAAGCTTGATATAGTTCCTTGTATAAGTGGATTTTGTAATTATATAGGATAAAATCTAGAACGTAGTTTATGAATTTCTGGTCTAGTGTTCATTCTATTGTTATGAACCACACTCAAATACACGCGAAAGCCTGATTGAATTAGGGCTTATATTAATATATTTATTAAAAAAATCTCAATTTATTGTGGGTAAAAGGGTGATCATTCTATTGCGTTGTATGTCCTATGACAACATGATTAGTCTTACGTTTATGAAAATATTTTAGATTCTGGGATATGATACGTCAATATCTAATTTCATCATCATCATCATCAGTCGATAGTCGTCTACTGTTGGACACAGGCTTCCCCAAAAAATCTCCACATCGATCTGTCCCGAGTTTCCCGCATCCATTGTCTTGCGCGACTCTTACCAGATCGTCGGTCGACCTTGTGCCCATCTAATTTCATAAAAGGTTTAAATTGTGCTATATAGAAATAAATAAAAGTAACATATATAAAGCTGAAAACTAATTAAACGATAATGTCTTCTTTGTGATTGATACAAAACAATTCGGTCACACATATGAATATTAGTGATGAAAGTTTCAAAAACTAAAGGTCACCACCAAAATTTACAGGTTTAACCGCTACCTCAATCACTGGTGGGAGGTCTCTGTTGCCGGAGACTGTCTAAGTAGGTTGCAGCCCTTATTTCTTCCGCTAAACAGTACTCCGCAAGCATAGCCGTGGTCCGGTTTGTAAGGCGCTGTAACTAGTGAAACTACTGGGTTAAGGAGACAACATCTTTGTCTTTAGGCAAGGTGCAATATGGTGTAGTGTATAACATACTAATTAGTACCACGTAGTTATGGGCAGGCGTATCACTTACCATCAGGTGAACGTCCCACCCGTCTCGTCGCTCCGTAATTATCATCAGCCGATAGATATCCAGTGTTGGATATAGGCCTCAAATATCTCCACATAGATCGGTCCTGTGCTGTTCGTATCGCCGGGTACTAGCGGCTGTCGAATGTAGCGTTCATATGAGGGGATTTTGGGCCATTTTCCACCACGCTGGCCCAATACGGGTTAGTGAGATCGCTCCCTTATATGTATATAAATTCTAACGTACGAAGAAGCGTCCTCTACTTTCATTACTGAGGCGACATCGCTTCAGGAAGCATTGAGAAGGAGTTATGAAGGAAATGCACAGCATATTGAACGTGTATATATCCTAACCCTGCGCATACGTGAACCAGTTTCAAGAGAGTGCCTTATGTAATAATATTGATTTATTGCAAATATTTCGGGCGCTGCAACTTCATCTGATATTCGCAACTCCTCGCGAGCCGGGCCGGGTCGCCCGCCTCCCACTCCACTCAAGTTACAACTTGAGTCGAGTCGCCTAACTTAAAATACTTCCCGAGTCAATTAAGCTCCATAGAGTCCGTGAACTAAGTATTTGATATCGACAGCTTCTAAATATACAGAAGCTAAATCAATTATTCAAAAAAGCTAATCAAGTTTTGTACATACACTGCAGTATACACTTTACTGGTGGTAGGTGTCACAGCAGCGCCTTTTTTTTAGTTTTGGGGGCAGGGAAATATTCGAAAAGATATTCTGCCTTCTGGGGGAAGTCAGTTATGTGGAGATTTTTACCCACTAAAACCCCCTCGGTGGTCACCTTCGGCGTTTGGCGAGGTCATAGGATCTCCGTTCGGAACACAACCACGGCCTCGCCTACGCTAAGCTCGGATAGTCCGTCCCGGGGTCTGCTTATACAGACCCTACCAGCCTCGTGAGTGATCGGTGACCACGTCCACCCATTGTCCTCCTCAGGATCGTTTAGAAGGCAATGAGAACCCCCATCCTGATAGCCAACAACCCCAAAGACCCCATTATGATAGAGGAGCACCATTCGACGGTGCGACGTGTTGACGCCCGGTAGAGCCACGACGGTTTCGTCTCCGAGCGGGATCTGTCCTCTCTATCCCGCTCAGCAGCCTCCTTTTGTACCATTACAGTTTCACAAAAGGAAGCTACGGCCTTCAAGCAACGCCTTCTGCCAGCATCGCCAATACGATTGCTGGCTAGGAGAGGTCCCGTCCGATTCGCTTTATTAAGATCCGCCGCTCCGGATAATATATATAGATAATCACTGAAACACCCGTGCCCGGTAAGTATCTGTGCAAGTTTGTAGGTGAGACTTCCTCCGCGTCGTTGCATCCAGGCATCGAAGACCGGCAGGATCGCCCCCACAACGCGTTTGCATGCATACCTCTCCTCCGAGAGCTTGGCGCGCCACGGTGCAAGAGCCCTGCGCCGCTCCTGCGGTCGAGCCGTCTTGAGTACTTCGTCTGGCTCACTCCTACCGCTCTGACGGATGGCTCGGGTCACAGCAGCGCCTATTGCAACTGATAAACAGTAGTATGCAAACATTACTGTGTTACAGTTTGAAGGGTGTTGTAGCTAGTGAAATTAATGGAGTAACGAGATTCAACATCTCATATCTCAGGCCATGAGTGCAATTTGGTGCAGTATATCCATCCTAACCAGCGCCACGTTGTTATTGGCTAGCGTAATACTTATCATCGGGTGAACGTCCCGCTTGTCACATCAAGTAATTATGTATAAAAAAAACTACTTTTGTATTTACCTGTTCTACCTGTTTTCTTATTATGTTTTTGGCATAACTTGTTATACGACTGTCAATTTTTAATTAAGACATCCCTTAACTGAATGAAACATTAAGTTTACCTTCTAAATTATAAACTTTGATTAAGAACTTATTAAAGGTATTGACAGCAGTTCTTTGTTTCTGCCGATCGTATTTATAAGTAATTCTACTGCGGAACAGTAATGTGCAAATATTTACTGTGTTACAGTTTGAAGAGCATTGTAGCTAGAGTTAACATCACACATGTCAAGGTGACGTTCACAGTGTGGTGCTGTGTACATTATCCGAACTAACCTCCGTAAATCCTAAGTTATTGACAGGGATCTCCATTGCAGGCGGCAGTGCATTGCATTGGATAATTCTACTACCAGACAGTTGAAAATTAGGGTGTTAAGTCTTATTACATTAATAATTTCAATACCTATAACGCCCTTCAAACTGGAACACATTAATGTTTGCTCAATATTGTTTGTACCTACCTAGATGGTCTCCGGGCAATAGGTAACCACCAGTGAATATGACGCGTGTATTTTGTCTTTCCTTTATTTTCTTTAGTCCATTAAATCAGAATAATATCAAGTTACTTTTATAAGTGTGAAGCTTAATAATGTGGTAAGGCTCTCGCATATCTTTTATTACGATTTCATGTGTGTTAAAACTTGTTCTACTTCTATTTATGTGTCTGCTTCATGAATTATATAAATATCTCGACCAAGAGCAAGCATCATTAAAACTTTGCAAAGATTTATAATGAATATAATACTACATAGATTTCGTTCAAAATAAGTATCGAAAATGTTGCTGTTAGATCTTTATCGCTGAGGCCGTCTAGGTAGGTATTACTGCAGGTCCTATTTCGGCCGCTAAACAGCATTTCTCCTTCTTCTTGTGCCTCTCCAATTATTAACGATTAGACACCAGTTCCGCGAATCCATTCATCCATCCATGCGCTCTTGATCTTGGTCCACTCCTTGATGTCGTCCAGCCATGCCTTGTTTTTGCGACCGATCTTTCTCTTTCCGGCTACTTTACCAATTATTCCTATTTGTAGAAGACTGTATTTTCGGACTACGAGTCCTAAATATGCTATCTTTGGCTTTTTAATGGTTAGTAAAAGCTGTCGTTCCGCTTTCACTCGCTGCAAAACTTCCTCATTAGTCACCTTCTGTATTCAGCTAATTTTAAACATACGGCGATATGTCCACATTTCGAAGGCTTCAATCCGCTTCCGAAGGTCTTCGTTTATTGTCCAAGCCTCGCAGCCGTAGAAGAGTATGGGCCATTTAAAGCAGCATAACAGACGAGCGTGCAAGGTGATGATCAAGTTGCTGCTATCTCAATACGGGTTTTTATCTTAGAGTCGCTCTCTCAGGATTCCGTCAACCACGTTCCCAGGTATTTATATTTACGCAACCTCTCTAGGTTTCGTTCATAAACAGATATATCTATATGTGTGGTTTCTCGGCGTGACCACAACAGCAGTGTGCATTAACATGATTTGATTAGAACGACAAGTTTAACAAGTCTCAAAATTTCGAGATTCAAAGCGACGAGTACAATGTGGCGTTGTGTTTATCATCCTAACTGGCGTCTTATTGATAATTTGTTATTCATACGGGTAACGAGACGAGAGAGACATCAGCTGATGCAAAGTACACCTGCTCATTACGTGGCGCTAGTTAGCATTGGACATAAGATGTTAAGTTTCGATACAGCACAGGAGTTGCGATGGAGAGATCTACCATCAGTGGTGGCAGTTATAATAAGTCTTGTTATGATCGAGTTTGTGACTACTGTATTCAGAACTTGTGATTAATTCTGTAGTGAAACACACAGCGACGTATTTGAATACAATATGTCCAATTCTAACAAATGGTAGCAGAGATCGAGTGGGCGATCCATTTGTTGAAAGCGACCCATTCATGTCACTCCTCCAGTGTTGCCACTTGTTTGCCATTTGTTACCCACCCTCCATACGTATAATTTCATAATACACCACCGGTTTTGTTAACCGTGATGTATATTAATTCTAACTTTAGCTAGTTACTTAGCCCGATTGTGTTTTGAATTTATTATCAGAGTGATGGATCAGTTAACTCACGGGAATTGTTATCTGTCTCTGAGATTTATATTGAATTAGAAGGGTTTGCCAAATTCGGGTCAAACTTCGCACACACTCTCACGGAGAGGCGTGCAATCAAGGCCCAAAGAAGATTTCAAGTGAGGGAGATTTTTTTTTAATTCACCCTGCGTGTTGTGGGTCAGTGCCTTTGGTTATCTAATCATTTACCATCTATTTTATTTGTGTATATTTCTTTTTCACTCTCATCTTTGATACTCTGCTTACATACTTCAGAGGAGAGGGGATCTAGACTTAATGGGCAATTAGGGCCCCCGCTTTTTAAGCCCACGAATTCAATTTTTATAGCCTTCTTCGACAGGCATGGTTTACAATAGTCTTTTTCTTACTAGCTAAGACCAAAAGGCAGATCATGATATCTCCTAGTGTGATTGTTGAAGCTATATCATAATTTTATAGACCTTTATAAAACTAAAGAAATAGCCTTAAGCATATAATACAACGTTAGTAATAAGCTTTTATGTCTTTACTTACAGCAACTTAATAATTCTGTAAAGCCATTGCGTAAAAGTAGATATTCTTTTTAATAATAAGTATAAAATTAGAGATAACAGTCTTTCTAACAGGTTTTAAGTTTTATGATTTAGTGTCCAAACTTTAGTCTGATTTAAAGTGCGCTGTAGTAAGGGAAATATTTGGGGATACGTTTAACATCTTCAATCTCAACGCAACGAGGAACCGTATAGAGTATCATCCTAAATGATATCATATTATTCAGAGCAAGCTCTTTTTCGAATTAAAAATAATATATAAAAGCAAAAAAAAAATTGCTCGTTTTAGATCCGTTTCATTGTTTATATCATTTTATATTTACGCGCCGCCTTTCCTCGCTGTGTAAAATATTTACGAACATCCACCGTTACTCTTTCGTGTTGATCTGCTTCTGCAAATATATGTATTTCAAAATGCTGTGAATAGAGAAATCAAATAAGACAGACGGATGAGAACTCTTTGTCGTACATTGTATAAGATTATAATAGAAACAGAGAGATACAGTCCGCTATAATCCAATTGTTGAAGGAGATTTGATTTATGACGCTGAAGTATCCCGTGAATCATATTTTTATAACAAATTGTAAACAAATTTTCTTGTCTTAAATATCATGCCTTGTTTTTGGTAATTAAAAAAGCCTCCATAATAACAAAATGAATTATTTAAAGTTAAAAAATAATAACTTCGATGAAAACGAAACAATATACCTAGTCCGCCCATAAGTTCTGTCATAAATGAAAATGCTTTTTTTTTAATAAAGTTATGTAATATTATTAAAATGTCCTCCTCTACTTCCTCATACTACCTCATATTTTTTGTCTCAGCAAAAAATTTTTTTTTTTTTTATAAATGCTCTCTTTTGTCTTTTTACAGGTCTTTATTCTGTTTGGCTAAGAATCTATGAATTTACACAGTTTCCAAGGGAATTGTCCACCACCGCCACTGCTTGCTCCAAAGATTTTTTAAGAGATTCAATGTCGCCGTGTCGTTTAGAGCAGGCTATGTCCTCTAAAATTGACCATAATTTAAAGTCTAAAGTATTGAGGTCTGAGCTAGATGAGGGCCAGACTTCAGCTGTTGTAAAGTCCAGAATGTTGGTTTCGTACCTTGTGACTAGGTGCAGAGTCCTGCTGGAAAGTCCACGGTATATTTTTAAGAAGTGTATTGTTAAGAGGTTTCACAACATGATCCAAGAGTGTAGAATCTTGATACACTTTGACTGAAGTTTTCACTCCTTTTTCAAGAAAATGTAGTTTTGTAACTCCTTGACACGCCTCACCAAACCATCATTGACGCAGGATGATGACCACGTTGTACCTTTCCGACCATTTGAGCAGCTTCTTTAGAACTATGACCGTACACTTTTTCCTTTTTCTTGTTGTAGTGTTCTTCAATAGTGTTAAAACTTTTTTCATAGGTAAAGAAGATATTTCTGTGCCTTTCGCCTGCGCATCGCGATAAAAGGTTTGTTTGATCTAATCGATCCACTCCATCCATCTTTAACTGTAAAGATTGATTTAGTGCTTGTCATATGTCTATATCGACGATAAGCACCGAGCATCGAGCTTCAGGTCTTGTTTTATAGTACGCGATGACAGAGTCCTAGCAGGGATCTTCACTTCTTCCGATAAAATTTTTTGCTTCCTAATAGGGTTTCGACGAATTCCGGCTTTAACAGGATAAACAGCCTTTGTAGTTCAAACAGCACTCGGGCTCCCTTCGACAGAGGAAGTTGTTGTTCTATCTCTTGATAGTACGATATACGAACATACGGTTGATATCAAGCTCTTGAAGTGTCTGAAATATGATCGACGGCTACATACCCATCTTGTGCAAGGCGATCACTGCAATTCTATTTTCATTAAGGCCCTATTCCATATTGTAATTTGATAATGAACACGAAAAAATACCTCTTCTACCTCATCGGTTACTAAGCCCTCACGAATGTTTATAGATACATATTCCTACTATCTCGAACTTACAGCTCTGGATTTTTAATTAGGTAGAGAAAACAGCACTTGCCAATCAATTATCAATTTTCCAATACTGATTCAAATGTTTAAATATACTCTGACGTTGAATGCTAACAAAGTGGATAAGGAAAATTAAATAATTCAGAAAAAAATATTTATTCCAATCTTTATTATAGTAATCGAGCTAATAATTCAGGAGACGAGGGATTTAATATAATCTAAACTTAAGCTTAAACGAAGAGGTTAATCATCCATATTGTTATTTCTGGTATTTTTTAAATAAAAATCTGCTTATTATTTAGATATAAACATAGTCACTCTAAGATACAGTTCAAAAGAAATTAAAAAATTTACTTCTTACTAGTTAATAAGCATATTGATTTGTTATTTTGTTGCAGCAATTTGATGAATGAAGTGACACAGCTGATCATGGAGAATTTACTATAAACTAATGGTAATGGAAAGCTTTTACCAGTGATGGTATAAAGGAAAAGTATAGTTGTGGGCGATGGTGCCGCCGTGGATGCAATGGTCGTATTGCTTGATCATACTATACCTGGGACATTTCGCGGAACCAGGCAAGTATCCCGAAGTTACTGCATCATCATTATCAACCGAAAGTACTGTTGCGTTTTTATTTGTTTAGTTTTTTTTCTTTATTGACAATCAAGATGTTCACCTGATCTGAAGCAATACGTACATTTAGGTACCCAGTAGTCAAGCGCTTGACTTGTAATACGGGAGTCTCGGATTCAATTTCAGGTATACATGTTTTTGAATGTGGTCAGTGGTTGATTCCAACACCTGACTTACTACCAGTATCATATTGTAACCCCGCTGTCATAAAAGAATTGTTTTGATACGACTATCCACATATAAGAGAAGGGCTGTTCTGGACGAGTACGTCTACCCTTTAACGTCCATGGCTTCATAGTTATTTAACACCATATAAAATTAAGGTCAAGTCTTACATATGAAAAGAAACGCCTAGGGGTTTAGGTTCTAGTATCATCTTCCGATGAGTTTTAATATAACCGTTATCTTACTGTTTTGTGGACTGTGCTCAAACACAAGGTCGTAATTGAAAGGAACCCGTATCGCTTTAATATCAAACGGAGCTAATACACCTGAAGCAGCACTGTGAAGAGTTGTAAGCCGTCAGAGACGTCAGCTTTTACCTTAGCTCATGTCATTGTTCGGATCCGCTGACACGTGCCGGACGCGCGCTCCGGAATGACGTCATATATAACAAACACATCCGCCTGTCCCTGCGGACCTTTACTATCGTTTCTGTTTATTTTCTATAGTGTTACTCCTACCCACTTGCTATTATTAAATGTCCCGGTAATACAAATGGTCTACCTTCGTAACTGGAGGCTTGCGCATTATTAGATCATCATTGTGCTTACGCAACTCATTGTTTTATAGTTTGATTTACAATTGTAACTATAATGGTTAATGTGACTGAAATATATTAGGACAATGAAAATTTTGTAGATCAATAACATGAATCAGATATTTACAAAAATTCCATCAACTAATTTTAATTATGATACAAAAAAGATGACAAATCTATATTCTCACAAAAGCCTTACCTTCAATTTTTTAAGATTAAGTTTACAGATTACTCTACTACTTAACATGTATAGTTAATTTATGTAAGAGTAGATGTAAGAAAATTATGATACATGTTAAGCTTAGAATAGATTATATTAGGTTACTTAAAATTGTGAAAAATCCTTGGATTTCCCTAGAACTGTTGAAAATTGAGTACTCATCATTATCATCATCATCTCAACCAATGGACGTCTGCTGCGACATAGATCTCTTGTAGTGTGTTATACAAAAGTCTTTCGTCGTTTGTATGTGGTACCTCCTAATGATAATTAAATTGTTGTGAATATTTAAGTAACATTTATAATTTTTTTCATAATTATTTATGAAAATAAATCTCGATACTGTTATATATATTTTTTTAAACTTAGCTTTTGGTACAGGAAGCGGACAGGCTACAGATGTGGACGTCCGGCTTTCGGCGCCGAGCTGGGTGGCGCGCGGCGGCTCCGCTACGATGCGGTGTCTCCACCAGGTGATATTTAACAATAACGAGATGCTAAATCATTCAGTAAAAACTGGGACTACGGCTAATCATCATACCTTAAGCATCATCAGTTAACGGCCTTAAAAGTTCAGCTCCTCCGTTCCGATAAGAACAGTCAAACGAGTGGAACAACTCGTCGGAGACAGTGTTTGTTCAGAGAGATCAGTTCAGAGTGTCTTCAAGAGTATATAGGATGTTATTAGATCAGTATGCTTTACCATCTCAGACTACTCTACATCAAGGGAATCTAGGTCAACCGCTAATATTTTTAAATTAAAAAATAAAACAGATTTTATCCGTCAATGCAAATATTCGCTGGACTTTTGTGATTTTTTATCGTCATCGTCATCAACCTTTATTTATCATCACCTAGTTACAGGCTTTACTCAATACCTTCCATCAAGTGCGCTCCAGAATTTTTGAATTCGGTTTTGTTACTATACTCTACATGATTGTAAAAATTAAAGGTAGAGAACTAAAGTACAGAAATTTAATTAAGAGCAGTTCATTAGTAGAAGTGTTTAGAAATGTTTCCCGGAACGAGAGTTAGCACAAAATCATTCAGATCGATAAAATTTCATTTCATTGCCAAGATCGTCAGGAAATGAACTCGATGAGTTTTGATATTAAAAATCTCGTACTAGCTTTTTAAGTATTTGTACTGGTTACCTAGGCAATGCAAGTGTTTCAGCTACAGTTTTTTTATTACAATATAAAAAAATTAGATTTTATAGTCCTAATTAAAAAGTAATTACAGTAATGAAAATATAGGAAAAATAAGAGATAGATAGTATGGATGATCGATGTGATCGCAAATCGATTTAGTCGCCAGAAAATTTGTAATTTCAAATGAAATTTAATTTAGTATGTAAATAATAATAAAAATCACTTTAATATCTAAATATTGGACATTTAATAATATGTTATAATTCATTCATCTATTATCAATTCTTACCATAATCTAGATTATCTGGATTGTATTGACCTTCGCCCGTTAAGATCCACTTAAACTGACCTTTTAAGTATAAATAGATATTTAATTATGGAGCAGAATTGATTTTATATCATTAAATAAGAAATATTTTAAATTAACCCAAAACAGTTCAGTTTAAATAAAAAAAAAAATCCGAAGTAAAACTCCTTCTTTTCGTCCTTATATATGAAATTAGTGTTTCGCGGTACTGACCACTTTGATCTGAAATATCTCCTTTTTAGTTAAGAATTCCAAATTCAAATTTATAAATTCATTTAGCTGGCACATTGGAATTTTGAAAACAGTCATTCATTTGTTTTTTCCTCATAATTTTTTTCTTTGGCGTCGCTTATTACCGCGCAATGGAAAACATGAAATTGCAGTATATTTACGAGTTCTACCGTGGCACCAGTGCTGCAGAAACAGCTCGAAGGATTAATGATGTGTACGGAGCTGGTGTCGCAAAAGAAAGCACGGTACGTTTCGAGTTTCAACGTTTTCGTTCTGGAAATTTCGACCTTCGGAACCAACACCGTGGCCGACCAACCGGGCTTCGGGGTCAGTGATAAAACTGTATTAAACCACTTGAAGCAAATCGGGAAAGTAAAAAAACTTGAACTATGAATTGAGTGAATCGAACTTGTAAATACGCGTCGACTGCTGTTACTTTGCTCAACCTTCACCAAAAGTGAACACTGTACTATAATCGGAAGCGCTCGTCGCAATGGCTGAACCCTGGAGACGCATCCAAATCCTGCCCTAAATGAAAATTTACTCAGAAAAAGTTACTTGTGAGTGTTTGGTGGACTAGCGCCGATGTCGTTCACTATAGCTTTCTAAAATCTTACCAAACTATTACGGCAGATGTTTATTATCAGCAACTGGAAACCATGAAGGAAGGACTAGCTGCTAAATAACCAAGATTGGTCATTCGTTCTAGGCTACTGCTGCTTCACGACATCGCAAGACCACAAATTGCATAACAGACACTAAGTTACATGAGCTACAATTGGAATGTCTGCGACATCCACCGTACTCCCTGGACCTTGCCCGAACAGATGACCATTTTTCCAGATTTTGGCCGACTCCTTACAGGAATAAAATTCAACTCCGATGCGGTAGTCCAAACTGCGTTCAAAGAGTTTATTATTTCTTGCCCCCGTGGTTTTTTTAGTAAAGGGATCAATGACCTACCTATGAGATGGGAAAATTGTGTAGATAACAACGGTGTATACTTTGATTAATTAAATTATTTTACAAAAAAAAAATACTTGATATTCCTCCCGTACAACACGTCAATTTCATATGTAAGGACCTAATATTTCCGGTGATATCTTAGTGCGGAAAGAGAACAGATTCTATATACAGAGAACGCTGTTACTTTATCTTGCTTTAACCGACAACAAAAATAGTGTTTGTAAATCGAAGCGTATGTTTTTTTTATATTTGACTAGAAATAACTTTTCACCCGGATCCAGTTTCAATATCCCTGGTATATTTTTATAGCAGTTTTTTTTTAATTTTTACGTATGAAATAAAATAGTATTCGGATCATCGGGAAAGGAGAAACGTTTTGCACCTCTTAATAATTCCTGCACCACCTGATATTTCTTTATTTACGAAATGTCTATACGAATTTGTCTATTTTATATTTTAGCCCATTAATGTCTACTAATGATAATTTGTTTTTATTCGACGGATCGTTGAGACCTGCGATACATTCACCTGGTGGTGTGATACGCTGGCAGCAATAACGTGGCGTTAGTTAGGGTGATGTACACAACACCACGTTGTGGTAATCCCCTCGATGGGTAAAATTTAAGTCTGAAAATCCCAATAATTTCCTCATCTGTAAAGCTCTTAAAACTGGAACACAGTAATGTTGCCCACTACTATTCGACGGGAAGATAAACGGGAGCGGTGATAGCTATCTAGATGGTCTCCCACAACAGTGACCTACCATCAGTTGGCTAACTGGCCGGAGTATATGCATTCTCTCCATTCATGGTTTCAAAGTTGTCGAGTGCTGGTAAATGTTAGAGGAAAAACTATTTTCTAGAGTATTTTATTTTAGCAGCCATTATATACCAAAGGAGAGTGTGGCGTACACCGATTAATGTCATCATCAGCTGATAGACGTCCACTGCTGGACATAAGCCTCCCCAATGATGTGGGGCCTCCCCATATCGGGGGCTTGGAACATTTCCCACCACGCTGGCCTAGTCTGTGTTGGTACGAGCCAAAGTCTTGTTTGTTGATTAGCAGGGTGCACCACTAGCAGGTGAGGTTGGCTTGGGTCCCGTGAGTTGTGCGGGGTTCATTGAACTCCTTCACCGACTAACGTAGGTAGTGGTAAATAATCAATAATTTAAAATAGTATAAAAGCAACAGGTGTGGTGCGTCAATGGGGAGGATCGCTTCTGTTATATAAGCGTGCGAACGCGCTGCTTGGATTACCTGTTATTGGTATTTTGCATATTGGTGCGTGGATAATGGACTAATGGAAATGTCATATAACGTACAACGTTCAACAATTCTGAACATAACAAAGGGTAAAGTTTTTCTTCTTCCTCCTGCCCTTTTCCCAGCTGTGTGGGGTCGGCACAGTATATACTTCTCTTCCATATCCCTCTATCAGCCGTCATATCTAAATTCACAGTCTTCTTACACATGTCATCAACAGAGGGTAAAGTTGCGACAGAAATATTTTTCCTCGTCCACACGGAAGAGTTTTAGAAAAAAAATTTTTTTTGCAACAATCTATTTCCGTAATAAAAAAGCTGAGCGAAGTTGTTCAAGCTCTCGCAACTGTAAGATATTAATAGCCGAGTAAACCATTTCCAGTTCCGCCTTAACGTTTCACCATAAATAAAAAATCTCATCTTCCGTGAGAAAACATTGCGAAGCGTTGTTTTTGCATTACCAACATTAACTTTGTGTTCGCCGGCTTTGCTTTGCATGATGTTAATTATTAGCTTTCTTTATGAAAGAAAAATTAAAAGAAGAAATCAAATGAAGAAATTTATCACAATCATAATATTTTAGACTTACATTTTTCAGTAAGACCGGACTCTGTATTCATTGAATGAAAGAAAGAGGAGATAGTTACTGAAAATATAACGGACATTGAATGAATCAAATATCCCGATGACTATCTTAATTATTTCCACAAAACGAATTCGTAGATGTTATAGATAGATAACTTTCTCATTCAAAATATATAATCTTCAAATTTTAAAGGATCTGAAAACAAACTAGTTTAACGAAGTAGTTAAATTTAGATCTACCCGAAATTGTAGGTTAAATTCTGGGCATAAGGATTATCGTTTAAAATGAAGACAAGTATGACTATCTTCGGAAGTCCGTGGTAATTCTAAACCGAGCCCTGGTCTTTAATTTTGTAGTAAACGAGCAATTTGTAGTTGATCGCCGGAAATAAGGAAATTTTTAATTGAATATTGAGTGGCTTCGCGAGTCATTTCCGTTTCCTCTATATTTATTAAACAAGAGTTGGAAAATATAACTTTAGTGAGGTTTAAACATGTCTGCCCGGACTTCTTTTCTTTTCCTAAGTTTTTTTATACAATAATGTACTTCGCTGTTACATTATATTCATTGTTAATAAAATAATAAAAATATAATCTCACAGTTCTAGTTTTGTGCTAACTCGGTCTTGGCCAGCGTGGTGAATAAATGAACTTGAATCCTTGTGAGAGAAGGCTTCGAGATTCTATAACATAAATGAAATAGGCTGTTCATTTGCATCGGTTTGATTGTTTACTATGATTTCGTTTTTTTTAAAAGTAATGTAATATACGTTTATTTCTAAAATATTCATAGGTCTCTGTTGCTGAAGACTGTCTACGTAGTTACCACTGCAGCATCAATTTCTTACGCAAAACATTAGTGTACTTGTACATATTGGAAGGGCGCTGTAGTAAGTAAGATTACTGCGGTTTCTAGACTTAAAGTTCTATGTCTCAAGGCGATGAATGCAATATGGTATAGTGTATATCATCCTAAGTAGCGCTACCTTCGGTTCTCGTTGAGTCAACAAAAAAAAAATTAACATTGATCTTTAACCAATCTGTACTTTGTTATGATTTTTCGTCTTTTTATTTATTTGATGAATTGATGACGATGAACAGGATATTCACCTTGTAGCCTCTTTGCTGCGTTGATTAAAAAGAAAATATATATAACCCCTTTTTTTTCTCGATTGAACATCAGGTGCCGCCGCAGCTCCTTTATAAAGTGGAATTCTTGAGATCTGGAGCGAAGCTGTTACAGTACGTACGGGAGAGAGTACCGCCGTTTACGAATTACACATTTCCGGGCGGGAAGTTGAACGTGAGTGTAATTTGTCATACTAATTTCTTTATTTATTTTGCCTCCGTTTATCGAGTAGGAACATATATCTTTCGTGTATTTATCTTTCCAAAGATTATAAGAATTTCAAATTTATTATCTAATTATTGGCTGTTATTTTTTTTATTAATGTCACATGGCCCCAAAATGGGGCAAAGGTCGGCCACAGTGACTCTCCATCGCCTTTGGTCTTGGGCTTCACTCTTAATTTCATTTCACGTCTTCCCGATCTTCTTTGTCTTGTCTGCTACTGTGCGGCCGACCGCGAGTTTTCCTTGCAGATGCCAATCTTCGTAGATATCTTTGTATAGTATGGCTAAATCATTTCCATTTGCGACGCCTGATTTGTAAATCGATTGGAGATCCGCAGCAGAATTTCAAGAGATTTTCATTAGAGAATTCGGCGAAGACAACGGTTTACAACGATCTGGGACTGGTGCGAGATGATCTTGGTTATCTTGCATCTCTTACAGACATATAGTGCTATATTTATTGACAAATGAAAAACGAAAAGTGTTCAATATTTGCATACATCTTTGTTTAACTTCCGGGTACTAATCTAGGGCATTAACGAAACGTGCAATTGGTTTACAAACGGCTAAAACGGCAATGAACAGAGCACAAGAGAAAAATTAGACGAAAATAATTACAGAATTATACCCAAAAGATAGCAAAGGGAGACAGAGTAGACGATAGGAAAAGAGTATGAAGGAAATGACATACTTAAAGTATGTTCAGATACCCAAATAGTAAGACAAGTGGAAATCCTTAGAGGAGGCCTTTGTCGAATAACAATAGCCATAATATCAGCTGTAAATTTTTTGTATAAAGGCTAAATATATAAATATTTGACCGGGTTCAGTATGGTAATTTAAGAAAATCATCATCATAACTTCGGACGTACAGCATATTCAGTTTTAGTTGCAACCAATGTTAAATTACAGATGTCCCTCGTGACTGAAAACTCCATTACGATCGACAACCTAGATCCTTCGGCGTCCGGACTTTATTGGTGTGAGGTGTCATTGGAGACACCGATATTCACAGCAGCATCTCCTCCCCACCAATTGACTGTCGTTTGTAAGTAGTAGTATTCTGTGGTTTTTTAACAGTTTCCGGTAAATTATTTTAAGTAACACTTAATGTATTTGCTATGACAGATAAGTTGGTGCAGATTTTTACTATTTAATACTTAAGATGCATAAATAAACTTTAACCAAGGATATAAGATATATTGACTGTAAGCGGAGTACAAGTCGTTATATATAATATTTCCTCGTATCCCTTTTGTTGTCGACTTGATAAAATTATTTAACAATGAGACACTATTAGGAATATTTTCAGGGAAATAATTAAAGTACCTAAGTGAATTAACTAATGTTTAGATACTTATTACATATTATAAACAAAAGAATTATTTCATGATAAGGAAGAAGGGCGACGTATCTTTTACTGTTTCTGTAAAAATGTATATACATAGAATTGGGTGTAATTATAAATAAGTATAATTGATTAGATGCTCAAAAACACCCGCCTATCATAACATTCGGTAAGCCGGATGTCGTGGTGGAAGGCTTGCTGCGAGCCAACTGCACCAGCGCGCCCGCCGCACCAGCGCCGCGACTGACCTGGTACATCGACAATGAAAAGGTGTGATATATATTCATCTAATATTAAGTGACCACGACACCGAAGATAGCGAAATAAATACTCATACAGAAAAATCTAGGTCTCGTATGTGTCTCCATAAAAAGAAACAATGTAATAGCTACAAATTTACAATATGAAGGTGATAGGTTATTAAGTGGTTGTGAAAACACTACTTTTTACGGATACTGATATTTCTGTAGAATATTCTTAAGTTAATAATATTCAAATTCCAAACGCACTTTTTCTTGTGAAATTTTCTGGGATATTAGATTTATTGAAATTACAATTGAATATGATATCCATCGAAGGCAACGCTTTTAGTATATTTTATATATTTAATGGCCGCTAAATAGCTTTGTAATAGACAAGGATATTTTGTAAAGGAAATAAAGCTAGAAAGGAATTATTATGATATAAATTACTGTACATACCGTGGTCGCTACAAATCGATGTAATTGCAATAAAGCGTGGGAGAATTAATTTTGTTTTCAAGGATTTTATAACATTGCTAGAAATATCAACGATTGATCTACTTAAAGAGTACCTTAAGTAGATCAATGCCATATGCTACATTACTGTAGAAGGTATCAGATAAACATATTGGAAGAATAAATAGAATACTAGATCTTGAAATGAAAGGGAGCATACACAAATATTCTTAAAATCCTTTATGCTGTGGTCAAGCTACATAATATTCTATGCTATAATAAGCTAAAATGAATAGTATCTTGTTCCTTTTCATTCTTTCATTATACTCGAATCATCCATCTCTAATTATAATGTACATAAACAATTATAGAGAGAGCATATATATCTAGAAATTTCTAAAGTCAATTTAATCAGATTCTTCCGAAACTACAAGTTATTCATTTTCCAGGTGCCGGAGGATTCGATCAGATATTTTTCGTACAGAGTATCCAGCACAACGAGGACTAAAGGTGGCGGTGGTTACAAGAACAGAAAGTACCATCACAGATACATAGCTCCCGAATTTAACTACACCGCTAAATACTGGGCTCTTGTTAGTGAAACCACCACCATAACACCAAATACATCAAAGAACAACAAATGTACGTTGAAAGAAGGACAAAGCGAGGAGATGAAGAAAGTGAGTTCCCACTTCGATGATGCAGTTTGTTCAAACTTAATTTTATATATCCTTAACTATACAACACTTTAGGTATGATCTCTAATGGTATTCGTAGATGAGACGGGTAGTAAAGCATTATTACTAATAACACTTTGAACCGACGAAACTAGTGGAACAATCATTAGATGGTCAGCTAATTGACAAGATGCTGATTACTATGATTAAACAGCGACAAGTTATTCTCCTGTCCTTGAGACATAAAATAATAAATTTTCATACTCCAGTTATTATATTACATACAGAGCCCTTCAAACGAGACACAGGAATATTTAAACAAGTCTTTGGTGGAAGTAATGGGAGCTGTATAACCAACAGTCTTTAATGATAACAGTAACTGATCGTTATCTCGACAAGCACAATATATATCGTCAAACCACAGTGTATATCATACTAGTACTACATTAGGCGTATCACTTACCATCACGTGAACATCACGATTATCTCATCACTTCATGGAGTAAAAAAAAATATAATTTTCATCATCCTGTCGTATTTGGTAAATATTAAAAATCATCATCATGTCGCTTCATCAAATAAAAAAATCAACATTATATCGTTTCATCCTATAAACAATTATCATCATATATTATTGCTTCATCGAATAAAAACATCAATATTATCATCATTATATCGTTTCGTCGAATAAAAAATTATCATTATATCGCTTCATTGAATAAAAACATCTACATTATCATCATTATATCGTTTCTTCGAATAAAAAATATCATTATATTGCTTCATCAAATAAAAAAATCATCATCATTATTATTTAACACTACTGACGTACAATATTCATTATAGACAACCCTAATAGGTTCCCAGCGCGAATAATCCAATGCCAACCGCCTTCAATGACTTCTCTTAACATCCAAAGTCATGAAAAAGTAACTACTATTTTTTTTTTACAAAATTTTTTACTCGTGCAATAAAATCGATAAATGTTTATCGTAGATGCGCGAAAAACCTAGGGAGCAACAAGTGGTGCCGATATCACTTTGGGTGTCCATAGCGGAGCTGCGCACGCCCGCCCACGGACGGCTGCAGCTCACCTGCACGGCGACCATTCCGGACGAGGTGGGCCCCGGCGAACGATACGCTGATTTGAAGAAGCAAACCGTTTCAGGTATTTAATTTTTTTTTTTTACAAAATTTTTTACTCGTGCAATAAAATCGATAAATGTTTATCGTAGATGCGCGAAAAACCTAGGGAGCAACAAGTGGTGCCGATATCACTTTGGGTGTCCATAGCGGAGCTGCGCACGCCCGCCCACGGACGGCTGCAGCTCACCTGCACGGCGACCATTCCGGACGAGGTGGGCCCCGGCGAACGATACGCTGATTTGAAGAAGCAAACCGTTTCAGGTATTTAATTTTTTTTTTTATATTATCACTTTTCGCCAGATGTGGTCAGATTAGGTCCCATGTAACAGGGGGCGAGTCTGTTGCCATTTTATTGGGGCCACACACACAAAGATAATTTCAGTGTGCGGGTTTCCTCACGATGTTTTCCTTCAAGTTCAAAAATGTACATAACTTAGATATTAAGTCATCGGTATATGCCGAGATTCGAACGCACGACCTTCGGAATGAAAGCCGCACGCTCTAACCATTAGGCCAGCGAGCTACCACTATTTAAATTGTATTCATCACATTATTTGGAGACGCTCGTGAAAGCGGAGGAATCGAGAGAGGTGTGCTAAGATCGTAGCAAGAGGGGAGAGATGGTCTCTGCCTACTCCACTGGAACGAGGCGTGATAAGTATGTTATGTATATATGTCATCAAATTATAACAACCATTAAGGTTCAATGAACTCTTGAAGAGCTACTGCAGCTGTCATATTCACAGATGACTATATAACGTAGTATATATAAATAATGGTGGTGGGTGTCTCTTTTTTTTTCTCCTTCAACAAGTCGATGAGTGGAGCTGGACGTTCAGCTGATGTCAAGTTATATGCTCCATAATAACGAATTTAAGATAAAAAAAAATTATTCATAATCGACTCCATTACATCACAGATAATAAAGTGTTACAATTGTTACAGTAATTTATAGCTCATCGATTATAAATACAGGGAATAAGGGCATTAATGTTACGGTCAATTGGAGTAACTTAAGCCTTTTGTATAAACAAGCTGTAATTTTTTTTTTTTTTTTATTAAGTTAAGCGATGAAAGGATCGTCATGTTCACCTGATGTTAAGTGATACGCCAGCTCATAACAACGTCGCACAGTAATGTTTGGCTGCAGAAACAGTACCGTGAAACATTACTGTGTTCCGAATTGAAGGGCGCTGTAGCAAGTGAAATATCTGCCGTAACGAAATTCAACAGCTTATTGTATCGTATCAAGGCGACGAGCACTATGTGCTGTATATATCCTAACCAGCGTCAAGTTGTTATGAGCTGGCGTATCACTTGACATCAGGTGAACATCACACTCTTATCATCGCTTAATTAAATAAAAAAAAAAATTAAACCAATGTTTATACAAAAGGCTAAAGTTACAATTGACCGTAACATTAATTCCTCTCTTCCCTGTCTTTATAATCAATAAGCTATAAATTATTGTAACAATTGTAACACTTTATTATCTGTGATGTAATACAGTCGATTATGAATAATTTTTTTGTATCTGAATACTGAAGAAGAGAAAATACCGAAGATTAGGCAGTATGGTGTTACAATCTTAGCCTGTTCGCAAGAGGGACGAACAGAAAAAAAATCTGAATAAATGGAATTTATTTTGTTTAATCTGTATTTTAATGGTGGACGATTTTTTTTGTATTTCCTGTTCTACCAGAATTAAATATTAAAAATTTCTACAGTGGAAATGAACGAGCTCAGTCTCAAAAGGCCCGTCAGTGAAACAAGTCTCGCCAACTCGACTGCAGGCTACCTGTTCCCACATCATCCACTATGGATTTTCGGCTACGGCATCCTACTTCATGAGCTTCATCATCAGTTATATTAAATACCCAGCGATGTGCTGCGCTTTTAAAACTAATGAAAGCTGTCGTTTTAGAAAAAGCTTTATTTGATATAATAAATCTTTCCTTCGATACATGCATTGTGTATGAAAAGTAACCACCCCTTAGATTTTCAACCAGAGACGTATAACTGTAAATTGAAGTCGCTACCCTGATAGTTTTGGAAAATTTATTCTCCACCAAATCTTTTTTTTTTCTACAAATATATTTTATATTTACTCTTTATGATATTTCTTCAGAGCTTCTCGCTAGTCAATTATGCAAATGTTTTGTAGACAGGGTGTAAACAATTCTATGATAAAGTCAAACGATTGTTTTAATTATCAACCTGACCTGTTGGACTTGATTTGAATTTTATTCATCCCCTTCTTCATTTAATCTCTATCCAAGAAGTACAGATTAAAAAATCGGATTAAGATCTCTGATATTTTAAGGTAAGTACCCCCGCAGCTACTATTTTCATCGCCGTATAATACTGTTTCCGATTGAAGGATTTGCAACTAGTGAAATTACTGAGGTAATAAGACAACATCCTGTATCAAGGGGATCATCCTAACTAACGCCACATTGTTATCACTTAATATCAAGTGAACGTATTGCTCTAGTTGCTTGTCGAAAAAAGAAGCTGGACCTCGATTTGGATTGGTTAATTTAAGATATTTTTTTATTACAACTACTTACTGTATCTTACGTCCTTCTACCTTTATGTCATTATATATATGTATATATATACATATATTTGTGTAGATATATATATATGTTTAAATATATCCGTTGCGTAGTGAATTAAATATTGTGTTAAGTGATATATGAGCATACTTCAAACCATTTGACATTCCTCTAACAAGGTATTAGATATATTCCTAGCTTATCTCCATCACCTGCATAATTAGTCTTCTTAAAGTCTATTAGGACATGTCGTACGACACGAAATCTAGCGCTTTGAATGTTGTCCTCAAATTTATATAACTACCCTCTGCGCTAAATGTTTTATGTGTGTCAAATATATATAACAGATGTGTGGTAAGTGTATTTGAATATTTCTTTTGGTATATATATGTCATTAGCTAGTTTTTTTTTTTAATTCGTTACCTAGAAACCACAACCGTAATATTTGATTAAAATTATGCTAATTTAAAAAAAAAAAAATTCTGATGACTTTCTGTAAATATTAGTATTTTATAAAGGAAAGTTTAATCTGACTCTACTACATAGTTTGAGAGATCTTTTTTTTATTACTGAATGTATTATCTGTTGTTTTTTTTTTTTTTTTTTATGGAAGGATTAATGTATGTATTAGATATAATTTTCTTCGGTGTTCACGGCTGTATTGTTTCAGCGATATTCAACAGAGTATATTTTTAAATAGTCCTATTCGAATAGAATATATTTTTCAGGGGAGGAGATTGTTGTTAATGTAAATAAAGTGACAATTGAATGTTACAAAATTATTTCTATAGATGTGTATTTAAAATGAGATGTACTTAATGTTTTCTTCAATAGCAACATACTGTTGTTTATTTTTTTATTTATTAATCAACATTAATTCGATCACGCCGACAATGTTCACTAAACGTTTATATGCGCATCAAATATCAATTGTTCGATAGTGAGATGATATTTTATGGATTACAGTTAAACTTATCTATAAATTTTAACAGATATTTTCTATATGATTAGTGTGACGCTGTGTAAGCATATAGATGTAATATTAATAGTGATTATCAATGAAGCATTGAACGTCTAAACATATGAACAAATCTACATAATGAAAAACTAGTGATTCATTCAATTGAATTACATATCACAACAGTTGAGAGAGCGAGATGAAATTTAATAACTATCATACAGTAAAGATTTCTTACTTCTATTATATAATTCTTAATAATTTAATCAACTAGTTGTTCCTCGTCCGCTTTGCTGGCTATAACACCCCTGCAACTCCCTTTAGGGTAGGAGTTTTGTGAAAACCATTCTTAGTTGACCTCTAAACGGCTGAAGCAATATCTCTACCAATGTTCGTGTGTTCACGTCTAATAGTTTCGGAGATCTCGTGATGTATCAATGATAACTCCTATATAGATTAGTAAATGTATACATTTAAAAGTTTGGACAGTAAAGTATACTATTAAGTAATAACTTTGTCTATTCTTATCGCAGTTGTATGGAAAAAATTCAAGTTATTTTTGTATGATTTTTTTAACGCCATTGCATATGTTAAAGTTCAATGCTTCTATTGGTGTTTAATGTCTTCCTGCAGCTCTTTACACTGAATATTGTAGAGAAATTATATGTTAAGCTAAATGATGTGATAAGTCAAGATATGTATATGAAAGCAGAAGATATATTTTAAAATGTGAAATCGTTAATATTATACATATATATATAAAAAAGACTACTCGTTACGTAAAGTGACGCTATGGTTAGTTTCTATTATATAAATGTGCGAAATCCTATTGTCAACAAACGCATTACTATTTTATTATAATTTTCATTACTATTATAAATTTTCATGGATATATTTAACTGAAAATGTTTTCAGTTTATTTTTTTCAGCTGTTTAAATGATGTATATGAAAATTGTTGTAGTGTGCACACCGGGCGATTGTTGATTGTTTACAATATCCTGGCCGTTCAATAATATTTACTTTAAGTAGAACAATATGAATTATGAAATAAAGTGTACTAAAAAGTATTTTAGTTATTTTTATTAGTACCCTTGTTATTTACCGATCTCACTCAATCTCACTGGTGGTCTCTGTTCCCGGAGACTACGTATCATCGCACCGCTTAATACAGCCGACAAACAGTACTGTGCAAGCATTACTGTGCTCCGGTTTAAAGTGAGCTGTAGCTAATGAAATTACTGGTGTACAGACAGTATTTATTTAACTTTATACACCTCGTGTAAAGGCGGACTTAATGCCATTGACATTATCTTCCAGTCTACCTTTGGTAATGCAGAGATGATGAGGTAGGTGCATCAAATAAATACAATATAATATATAATACACAAATAAACACATAAATATATGAATAAATACATATAGTATTTTGTCTTAAAGTGACAAATACATGTGGAGCTGTGTCTATAATATCAGTCTACTAGCGCTACGTTGTTATAGGCACACGTATGACTTCCAATCAGTAGAACATTCTGCTCGTCTCGTCGTTTCGTCGTATAAAAAACTTTTATTTACGTACTGCACTTTATACAGGCGATCTCGGGCAAGATACCTTCCACTACTAAAACTCATATATACATAGTTTTTTTTTACTCTAACGTCATAATCATCAGGCGATATACGTCCACTGCTGGACATAGGCCTCCTCCGAAGATCTCCACACTGCTGTGTCCAGTCACTTCCCGCGACCCTACAGTCAGCGTAGCGACAAGTACCGCCAGGCACTAGGGGTTGGTATTTGTAGAGATTTATAGGAGGAATTTGGGGCATTTTCCATCACGCTGGTGCAGTCTGGTATGTACGGGTGGCCCAGGACCGGTCTGAGTGGAAATCTTTGGGGGAGGCCTTTGTCCAGCTGTGGACGTCTTCCGGCTGATTGGATTGGATTGGATAGGTGCAGTCTGGATTAATGGGAGCTAGATCCTTATTTGTTGATTAGCAGGGTGCACCACGAGCAGGTGAGGTTGGTTTGGGTCCCGTGAGTTGTTGTGCGGAACCCCTTGCACCTCGTCTCGGGTAACAGAGACTACTGAAACTTATATGTACATAGTTTTTTTTTTACTCTAACACCTGAATCTCAAATAACTTTAAGGGATAGTATGTGATCCGCGTGCGTATATCTTTTGATCCTCAAAGCGAAAATGTCTACAGTATCGTGTTATTCACACTAATATTATTGTGTTGAACACAATATTTCATCTTCAGCCCCGTCGGTATTATGGTTGGTTTTATTTTCCGCCTCGTTTCCTGCTTTCAATATCACAAAGGACCATCGCAGGGTGTATTTATCTCCTGCGAAATATAATATGGCCTGGCAAATATAAAACCTTTGAAGCTCAAAGAAACTCGGAAACAAAGAATTTTATCAGCGGCAAATATTTCAGGATGTATCATTAAAAAGCTAATGAAGGTCCGGGAGATACGACATTGGAAATGATATTATTAGAAGCTTCATAGTCAGTGAAAGCTGATTTTGTGCGGTGGATACTGATCATTAATCAAAAAAAAAGGAGAAAATGCTTTTTAAACACATGATCAAATAATGATGATTATTGATCAAATAAGATCTTAAGACTTAGGATTGTAAACGCGTCACGCTCAACTCACGGGACCCATGCCTACCTCACGTGCTCGTGGTGGAGAAGGACCCCAATTCCCCCCCATATGAACCCCAATAAACAACGATCCTTAGTGCCAGCCGGTACCGGAGGCAATGCTAACTGCATGCCGGCATTGCAGGACCGATCAATGCGGAGACCTTTGGAGGAGGTCTATGTTCAGCTGAGGACGTCTATCGGCTGATGATGATGATAAATTAGAACACGATTGAAATATTCAATTAGAAATTACATATTTTAAAAATGTAGTATATCTAAAAATAAAGGAAACATTGAACTACTGCCAAAATCGCGTTTAATATTTATTTCTTCATCATCATCATCAGCCGATAGACGTCCATTGCTAGACATGTGCCTCCCCTAAAGATTTCCACATCGAAATACAAATTGATGTACATAAAATAAATCGCTCAAAAACAGGTTTCACTGTATTCAATTAATCAAATATTTCATCCCCTGTTAAGAGTAGGGAATTTATTATTAACCCTTTTAGAGCTGGAGCCGATGTATCAGCTTTCACTGCACTAGCGGAATGTGCCAGCGGCGATGTATCGGCCCGCGTCTTGTACCGCTTTGCTATTCACAGAGATAGATCTCTATATAGATATATCTAGAAATAAATAGATAGATAGATAAAGATAAAGATATAGATATCTTTACAGGTGGTAGGTCTCTGTTGCTGGTGACCGTCTAGGTAACTACCAACGCATCTACTTTTCCCGCCGTCATTACTGGGGTGATGAGACTTCGTGTCAAGGCGATGAGCGCAATGTGATGCAGTGTAAAACATCCTAACTAGCTCCACGTTGTTATAGGCGGGTGTCTCACCATCAGGTGACTGTCTGATTGGAGTGGAGATCCTTGAGGGAGGACTAAGCCCACCAGTGGGCGTTATCCGGCTGATAAGTATTATCCATAGCTATTACTTATATCGGACATGGAAATGGTCCGGCGTCTATCATGTACCTTGGAGTAATTTTTTTTTTGTTTCTCGAACAATATTACTTATTGAGTTAAAAAAATATATAACAAATGTAATGTATATACTTTGCAATAAATATTTGATATAAAATGATTAAAAAAGATACTTTTTATATAGTACAAGAACGTTTTGAAACAGAACGCAATTCTTGTTTATTGTTTTTTTCCCTTATTATTATACCTTAGTTATTTATATAATTTTCAATGAATTCAGAAAAACTAACATCAATGTTTTATTCCCTATTTGATCCTTAATGTCTTGCTTTTTGAATTATATAAATATTCCTTTTCGTTTGATTTCTATGGGCCTTCTTCAAATCCTGGTAAAATCGTAAAATTCGTTCGACTTTTTCGCATGGCATTAAAAGACTTCAATTTTAAAGAAAATGTGTATAGTTATAATAAAAATTACTATAGTATTAAATTTTGAACCATAGAGTACACATAAAACATTTTTTTTTAATTTTATGAACAGTGTCTTAATTTATTCTGAGTAATAAACAATTCTGATATATTTGTGAGAGAGAAAATGATGGAAATGAAGAATAAAGACATCAAAGGAGCGCAAATATATAAAGAAAACAATTTTTGTTATAAAAAGAGAAATATGAAATTTACACAAGAGCGGACATTTTCATTACGTTATTTAAGCTCTGTAATTTTTTTAAATTAAACACTGTAATAAATTTACCCCCATTTGAAATATTCGGAACAATAACAGAGGGTTAGTTGACGGTGACCTTCTAGATGGCAGACGTCATGGTCTATAACGCTCTAACACTAGCAAGATGATACCCTGGTCATACATGTTACGCCTGCCTACACGTGGCGCTAGTTAGGATGATATACACAGCACCACATTGTGCCCATCGTCTTGACACATAAGATGCTATGTATCGTTACCACAGTAATTTCATTCGCTACAAGGTATTGATGGTAGAAACAGGAACTGCGGTACAAGATATGCTAGGAGTAGTTACTTAGGTTTAACTATTTAGGTCTTAATGAGTACTAATACGGTGATATAATAGGTTGAGGAAAAAGAAATCCATTATTTTTATATGAACTTCAGGACTTTATTTAACATGCTTCGGATTGTCCGATTTGGGTCAAATATGCACCGTTTTGTTCTATGACTTGTTGCCATTTTAAAGGTAACTTCATAATGCCTCTCTCGTAGAAGTCCTGGTCTCTATTTGCAAAAAACTCTAGTAGCCGATTTTCACAATCTTCCCTAGATGCCAATTTTTTATCACTAAAGAAATTTTGTAATGCAAGAAAAGATGGTAATCGCTTGGTGCCAAGTCCGGACTGAATGGCGGATGCATTAAAACTTCCCAACCAAGCTCCCGAAGTTTCTGGCGAGTCACTGTAGACGTGTGTGGCCTAGCGTTGACCTTGTGGAACACGACACCTCACCTGTTGGCCAATTCTGGCCGTTTCTGGTCAATTGCTATCTTCAAACGGTCTAGTTGTTGACAGTAGAGATCAGAATTTAGTGCTTGGCCATATGGAAACAACTCATAATAAATAATCCCCTTCCAGTCCCACCAAATGCACAGCAGAACCTTCCTGGTCGTTAGTCCTGGTTTGGCCACCGTTTGAGGTGCTTCACCGCTCTTTGACCATGATCGTTTTCGCACAGGGTTATCGTATGTGATCCATTTCTCATCTCCAGTCACCATCCGTTTAAGAAATGGGTCTATCTCATTCCGTTTGGCCAAGGCTTCGCAGATGGAAATTCGATCCATCATGTTTTTTCTGCTAATTGGTGTGGCACCCAAACATCGAGCTTCTTTTGAATCCAGCTTTGTTTAAATGGTTTAAAACTGTTTTGTGGTCCATTTTAGCTCCTGGGCGATGTTACGACTGCTAACATGCCGGTCAACTTCAATCATTTCTCCGATTTTATCGACATTTCCGGCGACCGGCCTACCTGTGCGAGGTGTATCTTTAACATCAAAATTCCTGAACGGAATCTACGAAACCAAAATTGCACATAATTTGCTGTTACAGTATCGGGTCCATAAACACCATTCACAATTTTAGCCGCCTGGCTTGCATTTTCGCCTTTGTCAAAGAAAACTGTAAAATGTACCGAATTTTCTCTTTATTCACTTCCATTTTTAACACCCTGTAACTCACAATTGAATGCACCAAACAAAAATCAGCAAAAGAATTTTTTTACTGCGAAATGTCACCTTTCCTACGAGCATAAATCTGAAACTGTTTGATCGATACTTTACGAGAAATTTATCACTACAGCTATCTAACGAAAAAATAATGCATTTCTCTTTCCCCAACCTAATATTTTTATGCATCTCCACCAGCAGAACCTCAAGCACGTCTTATCTCTTTTTTTTATTTATATTTATCAACACTTAGCCATTTTGCTCAGGAATCATTCAGAGATGACACTTCTGAATAATCCAGTAATTGTAACTCCAGTGCTCTTCAGGACCCTCAAAGGAGATAAAGAGACGGCTACACTTCTGATCTAACAAGACAATGTGACAGACCAGTAAAATACATTTTTTGGTTTTTAAAGGTGTTTTAAATAGTAATATTATTGAGGCAACGAGACTCAATATTCTATGCTTCAAAGTGACAAGCGCAATGTGGTGCTGTGTATATCATCCTAATTAGCGCTACGTTGTTAATCAGTTATTTTACTGTCACACTTAACATCGAGTGAAAATCTCCATCTCGATGCTTCGTATAATAGAATAGTAATATCATTGTAGTTTCACTAGTAATATAGTTTCCTAGTAGTAACACCTGCAACCTTACTAGCTCAACCTTTCGCTTTATCCTACATCTTGACTGTTATACATAACGCAAACGCGGATTCCTATAAAAATATAAATTTTCATCTTTTCAGACATTTTTTTATATAATTATGCAATGAGACGAGCAGGTCTTTCACCTGATAGTAAGTGATACGCCCGCTCATCACAACGTGGGGCTAATTAACATATTCTATATTTCCTGTATCACATTGCGCTCGTCGCCTGAGATTCAGAATGTCGAGCCTCATTGTTCGAGTAATTACACTAGTTATACCGCCCTTCAAATTGGAACACAGTAACATTTACCCTCTACTGTTTGCCTACTGAAATAGGCGCTGCGGTGGTACCTATCTAGACGGGTTCTAGTAACATAGGCATGCTACTACTATATAGTTATTTTACATTATCTTTACTGGTACCTTCCTCATTGTCTCATGGTGAAGGATGTTTACTGGAAGTATGTCCTCCCTATCTATTATTAACTTAGATTAAACATTTTAAAATTTATAGATATATAGGATCGAATCGAAATCATTTTGTTGGAGCAAGCATCTGTTCCCGAGCGCTAAACGGGATTCTGGGGTCGCCCGCTCTGGAGCAAGAAACGCTAAATCGAAATAACATTTGAATATCCAGCGGAAATATAAGTTTCTTAGCAAGCGAAAATAGCGACTGTCGCGTTTTTATAAACTACATTATTAGTAGGTCTATATCCTAAGAGACGTTCTAGGTAGCTACTTTTTGCCAAACATTACTGTGTTCCAGTTTGCAGACATTGTAGCCAGTGAAATTACTGGAGTAAGGAGTCTTAACATCTTAAAGCGAAGACCACAACGTGGTCTTGTGCCCATCTTAAGTAGCCCCGTTTGTATGGGTGGACGTTACTATTAGCTAAACGCCTTGTTTGTTTCATCGCTTCAAATATGTAAAATATTAATATATAAATATATAAGGATAATGTATTATATCACCTTTTTTATAAGGATATTCATGAAGACAATCTAATCCAATTATCATAACAGTAACGAGTACTAAAGAGTAAAAGAAATGCTATGCCCGGGATTTTCTTACGTGATCAAATAAAAAATTTAGTAGATTAATAAAAGGTAAACTGAGAACAGAAGATTGGTAGTCTCTAGCATTATATAATAGCCAACACTTTAAATTGTCTACCACCAGATATCCAACACATTGTATCTTCGGGATCTCAACGAGTCAGAATAAAAATTGCAAACCAGCCTGGATGTGGTGTGGGGTATAATTAAGCTACGACGACAGTATTATCCAGATCCTTACTGGTTTTCAGGTAATTGTTAGAAACATTTTTGTTATTTTTTGTTCTAAAAATGAATAAAAAACAGCACCAATGGAGAAGCACGTGAGTAGCACAGCAGACATTTGATAGGGCAGTAAGGTTCTTAAGAGTAGACGCAATACATATATTATATAAGCAATATTAGTAAGCTGCGTCAAAAAAAAACTGATGTACTCACAGTTTCTAATAACAATTTTACTTGTATAGAACCTTAATAAATACCTCGAATAATTATTAATTATTTAATTTTTTTTTTTATGCAGTTAATCAAAAAAAATATTATAATTAACAAGACGCAAGGAGTCTCACAAGGCGATCTCTTCGTGTCAAGTTTTCCAGTAGTAAAGAGAACAGGAAAAAAAAATTAATCAGGTAAAGAAAAACATATAGATATATACTAAAATAATTATAAATAAACCATAAATGACTATTTCCATATAAATAATATCAGTTCTAAGAAAATTTCTACCAAGCTTTCGATAACCCATGCGACATGAGGCCTACAAGGAAAGAGCGAATTATTCCCTTAATGGTAGGCAACATAACCGCGACCTCTCTGGCGTTGCATATGTTCATGGCCTTCAGTGATCATTTTCCACCAGGTGAACTGTTAGCTTGTTTGCCCACCCTTCCTGTATAAAAAAAAGGTTAGCGAAATACCTTAGTCTACGCAATGAGTGTTCGACAGTTTTTAATTAATAAATCACTTGAAGCGTCATTCGCAACTGCTGGTAATATTTTAGAAACTATGGGCTAGTGATTGATAAAATCGGTCTTGGTCTCGGTCTAGAAAAAAAGCAAGAGCAAGACCAAAACCAAGACTATATGCTTCTATTGTGCTAGACCAAGTCAAGTGTGCAAAACTAAACGAAAGAATTAATATTCCCTTGACGTGATGAGTAGAAACCTATAGATGTGTAAGCAATGAAAATGAACTTCCTTTGGTCACCAATCACGTGAAAACTAGTGAATGTATCGACATAGGAACATGAGCAGGGTCATAGGCTATATATTTATTGAATTTCATAGATCCTTCATCATTTTATATCAAATTAACTTTTACGCGGTTGCTATAGTAACGGTTAATAGAGAATATCAATTCTGGTCTAACTTTATATAACGGCTAGCAAAGCGAGCTAGGATCAATTAGTAGTTATAATAACTTCAGTTTTTCTGCTGGTAACAAAATATTTTTGATATTATAGGACTGAATATGTAAGATTAGGACCTAGACTGACAGACCAATATTAAGATTAGAAAATCTGGATGTTGGTCTTGGTCTTGCTTTGCTCCTCACTAATTATGGGACGGTCTTTTCAAGTTAGAACTAATGAAAATTATATTTCTAGCGAAGTTGGAGACGGAACCTTTCGAAGTTTCCAACTGGAGCCGTAGACCAAATTGTCATTACCATCATCAGATTGTTGATTTCATACAGAATCATTTAAAGGTTCATGAACTACAATGTTCTAGAATCTAGAAATTTATCTGCCTAAAATGCTACCTGTCAACAACGTGGTGCTGATTAGAATGATATACACCACATTTCACTCGTCTCCTGGGACACATGATGAATCCCATTACTACAGTAATTGCAATAGCTACAACGCCCTTTAAACCGGAACACAGTAATATACGCATAGTAATGTTTATCAGCATAAATAGACGCTGCGGTGGGACCAACCTAGCTGTCTCCAGCAACAGAGACCTACCACTAGAAAAGTATTGTTTTTATATCAAATCTATATAATTGTAATAGGTAGGAATGAAATAAGAACAAAAATATGTAAAGCAAAGAATGTGTTAAAAATAGAATAAGGAAGTAAGCAAGTCCTCAGTTATGGTAGAGGGATGAGAGATGGAATTGGATGGAGAGTTATAGAAGAGAAATGAAGTGTGGGGGAGAAAAGGCAAGAAAGAGGAAAGAAAGTAAGAAAGGATAGGATAAGGAATGAGATTATAGAATTAAAAAAAAAGATACAGAGCGATAAGGCTCTAGGTCAACCTAAAAAAAAATAGGTAGGAATCTTCAATATGATATCAGCGCAACAAAATGATTCCGAGGGTCGCCCGTGACGCGGAGACTTGACGAGGTAAACTTTTTGCACGATATAATAAAGCCGGATAAATTACACATTCCATGCTGAGGAATTTAATTTAGGTTCAGCCGTATTTTAACCTATGCTTATTATGTCAACACTGATGTCCAACAGCGTGTGGGACGTGGGTGGAAGTAATCACTTGGAGCCACCTTAATCACTGACTGTAATACCATCTCTTTACTGGTGGTAGGTCTCTTTTGCCGGAGACCGTCTAGGTACCAACGCAGCGCCTATTGCAACCAACAAACAGTGTTGTGGGAACACTGTGTTCCCATTTGAAGAGCGTTCATCATCAATAGGCGATAGATGTCCACTGCTGGACATAGGTCTGCACCAAACTACGTTTGTAAGGGTTCTTATGGGAGATTTTGAGCCATTACCCACGTCGCTGGAGCAATGCGGGTTGGTGGGCGCCAGAGCCTCGTTTGTTGATTAGGAGAGTGCACCAAGAGCAGGTGAGGTTGGCTTTGTTGAAAGGCGTCGTAGACTCGATATTATATGTCTGAGACGACGAACGCAATGTGGTGTAGTGTATAATATCCTAACTAGCGCCTCCTTGTTATGGGTGGGAGTATACCAACAGGTGAACGACCCGTTCGTCTCCTCGCTTAATTGTATAATTTTTTTTTATATATTTCAAATACAAGAAGAATAAGGATTTCTATAAATAAATGAAGGTCTTAAACAGGAATAAGAATTTAAACCTCACTTCCTCTCGCTTCATTAAACTACCCGCTTCACAACATCTTTCCAACTGAAATAAATAAAGTTTTACAAAGTATAGTGGAGCGATAGTAATAAACGTTATAATGTTACGTACTTAACGGATATCCGGAAAACGATGTACTACCAGTAAGTCATTCGTAATAATTTTCAACAGCCAATTTACGTTCCCACTGTTGGGGCACAGGCCTAATCTCAACATGAGGGCGATGGGTTATTGTCACCACGCGGGTCCGATGCGTATTGGTGACCTCACACACAACTTAGAATAAATTCTAATTCATGTGCAGGTTTCCTCGCGATGTTCTCCTTCACCGTTTGAATCTCGCCGTTTTTACTAAAGTTCACAAATGTACATAACTTAAATATTAAAGTCATCGGTCCATGCCGAGATACGAACCCGCGACCTTCCGAATGAAGGCCGCACACTCTAACTGTTAGGCCAGCGAGTTACTGCAGCTATTCGGTAATAATTATCAGCTTTTCAGTAATGTTTCATTGTCAGCTATATTCTCCTATTTATTCTTATCATGTTAACTGATTTTTTTTTTATACAACGAAGCGACGAGACGATCGGGACGTTCACTTGATGTTAAGTGATACACCCGACCAAAACAATATGAGGATAGTTACGATGTTATACAAAGAACCATATAGAGCGCGTACTCTTGAGACGTGACTTTTGAACCCAGCTACCTTAGTACTTACACTAGGTATGACACCCTGCAATCCGGAACAAAGTAATGTTTACAAACTCCTGTTTGGCCGCAGAAATAAACGCTGCCCTATATATGTATACATCTTACTTTTATTCCTTTTCCCTTCAACTAACGCCTTTTGATCAGGTGAGTCTCCAAGGTTTGATGGTAAGTCACCACTGTCAACCATGTTTCTTTTTTATGGCGGGAGAAATCTTTTTAAAAGATATCCCGCATCTGGGGGTAAGACAAGGTTACGTGGGGGCTTCTACCCACTAAAACCCGGTGGTCTTCTTCATTAGAAGGGAATCCAGGATCACCTACGGAACGCTCCGATGTCTCACGCACTATGGTTAAAACATCCCACAGTTGGGCAAAGCCCTCCTTAGCACAAGAGCCCCATACATTTGCCGTCCTCCTAAAGCTCGTTTATTAAACTCTGAGGGTTTACGAACCCTAGGATCCTTATAGTCGCCTTGTACGACATGCAAGGAATACCTCAGTCGTATTCTTAATAGCCCGAGACTATAGGGCTGCCGTTAACCATCTAGGTCATCATCTGTTTAGTCGGAGAGAAATTGCTTAAATGACTAGTTCAAATTATAATACCAGTTTTCTCTATATACCCTCACCATTAAAGTATCAAGAATTTACTTGATGATAAGTATCCTGTTAACGACGTTATAGACTCTGCTCCACTGAACCTCTACACCGTGTCTAATAGTTTATTGATTTATTCCAATTAAAAGCGTTGAGTAATCAATTTCTTTTTCCTTTCATTTTACGCTCTATTTCAAAGATCGCTTCTACTCTCGTGAACGCTGTGCAAATACTGGTTAGGTAATAGACCCTAAAACAAAACCCTAGTACAGGGTGTCTGGTGGCAGATTTATGTTTTCAAATTTAAATAAAAAATAATATGTTTGACATATAATTTTACTAAAAGTATTAAAAGATAGAGTACAAATGCGGATTTAATTTTTTAAAGGTAATGTCATTCAAATGTCTTCCATCCTGTTGCACACACTGTTCGAAACGGAGCCTCGTATTCCGTGCCACACGCTGCAGTAAACTTGGTTCAATTGCGCTGATTTCTCGCCGAATATTTTCTTTTAAGTCCACAACAGTTCGCCGATTGTTGGCGTAAACTCTCTCTTTGAGGTAGCCCCACAAAAAAAAATCCATTGGAGTTTGGTCGGGTGACCTCGGTGGCCACGGGATGTCCCCAAAGCTTTTCTCGCAACAAATCCATCGAAGCTCTGGCCGTGTGTGCGGTCGCACCATCCTGTTGAAACCACGTGTGTGATGAGAATGATGAATGAGCTCGCAGGTTCGGCAAAAAGAAATTCGAAATCATGAGCCGATAATTCTCACCATTGACATTCGTCGCTTGGCCCCGTGCATTTTCAAAAAAAATGGTCCGATTATCCCATTCGTGGATAAAGCGCACCAAACAGTTACCCTTGGGCAATGTAACGGTTTTTGGTGCTTCAGTCGAGGATTGCGAGTTCTTAGAGCCCAGTAACGGCAATTTTGCTTGTTTACGTGTCCGTTTAAATGAAAATGAGCCTCGTCCCCTCAAAAATGAAATTCACAGTGCGAAAACGCTCCACCATGGTTTCACAAAAAATTTGCGTGATGCAAAGTCATTTTCAATTCTTGAATTATTTGAATTTTAAAGGATGAAACTTCATATCTTTTTCAAAATTTCATGCACAATTGCTCTTGGAAGTCCCAGTGAAGCTGCCCTTATGTATCGAAAGTCGTGCATTTTCACGTAAACTGCGTTCAACCAGTTCAATGTTTTCGGGGGTCCTTGACGATCGACTAGGTCCTGGCCGTGGTGTGTTCATAGCCGAAGCAGTTGCGCGGAACCTCTCCACCCACGAACGAATTAAATTCACACTCGGCCCATCGCCTATCCGTCGAATATTGAAATGTGAACAAAACTGTCGGCGAGCGAGTACGTAAGAGTCGTTACTCTTAAAAATGCTTCAATAGCGAACGCGCGATGCTCACCCGACCACTGCGACTCCTGACTAAAAAATCCGCACGATCGGTGATTCTAATGACACCACCTTCCCCACCACCCCGCACTGTTTATAACTTATTGAGATATTCGTTTTTTAAAATATAAATCTGCCGCCAGACACCCTTTATTATTAAGCAATAATTTATGAACTTACTTCTAACTGATTTATTTTTTACTATCTCCGGTAGAATGGCTGTATCTATTCTGAAGCCTGTTTCCTGCTGAAAATCATATGTATAGGACACTTCTTCAGCAAATGCGAAACTGTTTCCTCCACGTCGTGCACATTTGCACGATGGGGTGTCCCGCGTATTGGGAGATTATATGTATTATAGTATATGATGGCTTTGGTATGTTTTTGTTATAATTCGTACATTATAATTTTCTTCAAATGGTCGTTTCAATGTTCTTTTAAATATGTTACATCAAGATAAAAGACGTTTATACAAGTCGCTTCTCTTTTTCAGTAAGGGTGTTGTCACTGTCATTTTTAGGTCTCTCTGAAAATCAAAGTTACAGTCATAGACTGCTGACAATAAATATTAGTACTTCCTTATTTAGTATGGAAAATGGTTTATTGAAATTCGTCATGTTATTTGAACTCCGCATACAAAAGGAGAAATTCTGAAACTGAGTAATTCAACTATTTGATTTATTCAGCTTGAAGAGCTTTGTTTTCACTTCATAACTAGTGAAGAATTCGTAGCAGTAAAACATTCTTATGCAGCTTTAGTTAAAGTTATTTATATGTACCTTCCAGTAAAATAAATATTTCATTTGTGTTATACGTTTAATCTTCATATATGTATATGAAGATATATATTTAGAAATTAACTGTAACATCGACAACTTGTAATAATGAAAAGACGCCGATAAAGAATAACTTGAATAAAAAACTTACCAAAAAGTGAAAGTTAAGTGAAAAAAAAATCTTTTTTGATATCTGAAAAAAAATTTAAATTTCTGGTACTAATTTACAGTGAACTTTACTTTTACTCTTTTCTTCTCTTCAAATGAATGCATCTTCCGCATTGTCTGCCATTTTGTACATTCTATTCGTGTTTTAATAAAGTTTTCAATAAATAAATGTCTAGTCCTTCTTAAAAGTGGTGAAAATCCAAAAACTAAAAAAAATTATATCCTCAGCCAAAAGACGTGATATAGGGCTCTACCAAAGATTCCTACATCGTCCGGGTAGAGAATCACAGGAGGATTTGGGTCATTTTCCACCACGCTTGCCCATTGCGAGTTGGTTGGAACCAGAGCCTCGTTTGATGATCAGCAGGGTGCACCACGAGCAGGTGAAGTTGGCTTGGATCCAGTGAATTTTAGGCGGGAACTGTTATACTACATGTAAATATACTAGAAACAGAAAACCTGAATTTGGGATATTTGTCTTTGTAAATAAATATAAAGGGAAAGTTCAAACAAAATTTCATATCCATAAGAAATAAAATTAAAGCAAAAGGAGAGGAAGTAAAAGATAAAATATCTAGACATTTTGTAAAAGGCCTAGCATAGATGAAGTGGTATGATATAACGAAAACAGATTAACACATCATCAACAGAGACCTCCACTGCTTGATGTTGATCTCCAGCAAAGATCTCCACATCGATCAGTCCACGTTATTCCGCAGCTTCTCTCGACCCTCACCAGATCGTCGGATAAATAATAAATTTATTACCTACACAAAAGCAAACATTCCCTGAAGCAATAGTTATGCATCATCAGCGAGAAAATATTTTCCTTGTGTCTGTCTGTTTACCTAATCAATTTAACGCCTCGCTCAGTACCATGAGGAGCACGAAGGTCACACGGGTGTGTGCTTCCCATTATATTTTCCTTATGAAAGACATATTTTTTTTTCCTATAATCAAGTCTATCAAATATTATCACGTTGAAGATAATGAAATAGCCGATCTTAAAAAAATTCAGTCTCAGAGTTATTAGTTAATTATTTTGTATAATCCATTCGTAGGTGACCTCGCAGAAGCAATTTCTCCAGCTAAATTTGAGTTTAAATCTAGTTTCTTGGAGATCTGGTGATGAGTCAATGAGTCTCTGGACATCTCCAGCAAGAATATGTGGATGAGCCGCTGACACTGCTTTGAGATATGGAATTACATAATATCTTAATTGTGCTGCTGGGGTTTATAAAGCATAGAACCTCCCTCTAGTGATAACAGATACTTTCTCATAGCTTATCATTAAAGCGAACATACTCATTACAACGCACCGACACTTATTCTTTCAACGATAAGGAGTATGCAAACTTAATCATGTACAGGTTTGAAAGGCTCTGCAGATACTTAAATTATGTGTGTGAAACAATGTACTTGTAATAGACAATGATATAGCATTAAAGATGTAAAATATATGTTAGACGACAGAAAAAGGTTCTATAGTGATAAGGTAAAGGAAGGTTACTAAAAATATAAATTTGTGAGTATTCAATAATAAATTATCATAGTTTTTAGATATTTTTTTTATATAGGTTTAACTAATATTCCCTACTTCCTTCCACCTATTCAAGGTTTATAGAGAGCGTATGACCTTTTGGATTATGAGGTCTAATTCAACAATTACTTATATGCGAAAAGGCTTTAAGATATATGTAATCTTGAATTGTTTGTTGAAGATATAAGTAATACATAGTATACATAGGCTCTTATACTACTGGAAAATTAATCACCAAAACATTCATCAGAGATGTGAACTTTTCGATATCAGAATCGGATACTTTGTACATAACACATCGGCGGGCAACGGTTCACTGTGAATGGAAACATTTTTCTATTCTCCATAAAGCTTACTTACATTGGAAATGCTTAAAAACTGCTGTGTATTAGCTGTAGGTATTCTCTTTCATTGAACCATATGCTTGCTAATATATACGTTGTATATTGATACAGGTTTAAGTTACAGGTAACACGAGGGAACGATTATTTTAAATATATAGAGGATGATGGCTAGTAACCAATCTTATGTTGTATCTGCTAAAGCAGTCCCTTGTTTCAACTATTAGGGTTTGAGGTAGATTATTCTAGGCGAACAGTCTTGACCATGACTATATCATCACGTCACGTGATGGTTTTACACCTTCTCGTTATAACCCAGCGTTAATTAGAATGATATATAGCACCAGATTACGCTCATCTTAAAACGTTAATATGTTAAATCTCTTCATCGCAGTGATTTTGATAGTTCCAACGCTATTAATGTTTGTATACTGCCGTTTACGAACCTGGACGGTTTCCGGTAATAGAAACCTACCACCAGGTAACTAAGATCAACTTTTAACCACCGAATGATTAACTTGTTAGATGAACTGAATCATTTTTGAAGATATGTAAATGTGGTGAATGTATATGGAATAATACGAGAAAATGGACGACGGAAGTAAAGTATAAAGCGAGACGGTGATAAATAATCTTAATAAGGTAGTGTTAAATAATTGAAAGGTGAATACATTGTAGCAGCAGACATGGTTACGGCAGGACAAATGAACAGGGACCAGCGGAAGCTGAGCGCCCCTGCGAACTTGGATCTCATCTAACGCGACCTCTTGATCCCGCATTTATCATTCGGAGCTTTTTTTTTAACGTACACAATACGTTTAATTGAGCGATTAAATGATTTATTACTAAACAAATCAATTTAACAACCCCTATTATTTGTTCTTTTTGTTAACTGTTACGTTAAACGCTAATTTATATAATCTATGTACATCTTTTAAGTTATAATACGACAGAATTAGCAGTCAAGTTAAATTTCACAGGAAGTACTTTACAATTTAATTATTCTGTTACATCGAATGTAAATCAAAATTCATACAAATATTCTTACCTTTCATATACATAGAATTGTCTGTATCATTAATACATATATCATAATTTCATTATTTGTTATTAACATTACATTCCCTTCAAACTCTGTTATCATCATGTTATCACCCTTTTCCATGAACTTGTCACAAGTAGGCTTAACAGCTTCACACACAGGCGCCGTGTGGACAGCCTCCTTTAACCACGCGACCATCAGACGTATGGGGAGTCATTATTTTGTCGGGAAGATCTTCAGATTGTGAACAAAGGTCCAGCTCCTCATTAAAACAGCGAAAGCTAAAAATTTTTTTAGCAGATCCAATTCAAAGCATAACTACGATTTTCTTGTGGTTACGATTGTTCAAGATCAAACACTCCATGTTAATTACACGACAATGAAAATTAATGCATTTTACTCAAGGAACTCGTAATAAGCCTTAGGAGAATAATGAAAATATAAATAAACGGACGGCAACGAAGATAAACGGGTGAATAGGGGTAATATTAAACTGTACGCGGACCGTGGGGACCGTTTAATATAAGGTCAACACTGTGCTCGCGTTTCCTCCTTTATCTATAAGTAACTAAGATATACGCTTCATTGGATCCTGTTTTATCTCACAGTACAAACAAATTTGTAATAATTTTCATAGGTCTACTAAAAACAGACTTAATGATTATATGTTATGTATAGCCAAACATTTTTATATTAAAGCATTGCTGTTTCTATACATGTTATGATTGAAAGTATTCAGGGCGTCACCCTTAACAAACCCCAGCCTCGGTGTCACTCAACATGTCAACTTGAGATCAATTGCTATAAAAGAAAATATTCTACCATTAATTATATAGAAATTAAGATAAATCAAATCGTGTATTATTTTTCGTTGTTCTATTCATCGTGAAAAACGATAAAAATGATTTTGATTGATACTCAGTCAGTATTGTAGCGTTTGTATCATGTATGGATTTATTGCCTCCGGCCGAGGCCTGTAACGATGTTCAATAAATTTCCATCCAATTGGATGTACAGGCCCCAGGTTATAGATAAAGTCGTATCCATCTAAGCGTGGTTATTTCTCTTCTCATACTATGCTACATTTATATATGTTAAATGAAGAGAAAGACGCGATTTATATTAATAATATCAAGAATGTTTTTTTCGTTTATTTATACTATGCGATTAAGAAATCTCGTTCCTTTCTTCTTTCGTGATTGTGTTCTTGATGAGCAAGATATTCACCAAGTGTTCTCAGCTAGAAATAGTAATCATTATGTATATGAATCTGCTTTGGAATATGTATATGAATCCCACCCATAATATAATATAATATATAATATATATGCAACTGCAACCAATGCTCCGCAGGTATTTATTGGCACCCTCGCAACTCCTTTTGGGGAAGTAATATTGTAAAATCCATTATTAGCTGACGTCTAAATGGCAAAAGCTGTATCCTTACCAAATTTTGAGTGTTCACGTCCAATATTGAATCTATGGATATCTCCTTTATGTACTTATTATAAATAATCTTTATACTGAGCCCATAGTGTTAGTGAGTTAGTAATTATTTTGGATTTATGGCTATGTTAGTAATAGAGTAGTATTTCATAATTTTAAAATTAAGTTAATTTTTAATTTTATTTATTAACTAATTGTACTGTAGATACAATGGTCTAATAGAGGAGAATCAATCATCGTATATATAGATGTCCAGAAAGTCAAAGATAACATATATTAACATCATAAATTAGGGTTGTAAGGGGTCCCGCAGAACAAGTAAAAGGACCCAAATCAACCGCACCTGCTCGTGATGCAACATCCTAATCAACAAACGCGGCTCCGCCTCCCACCAACCCCCATTGGGGCAGGGTGGTGGGAAACGTCCCAAATTCCCACATATGGATAAAACAACGGCTTCTAGAGCGCGGCGATGCAGCCAGCGCAGGACTGATCGATGTAGGGATCTTTGTGGGCGGCCTATGCCCAGCAGTGGACGATGAAATTGGCACTCTGAAAAAGTTTTTTTTTTATAAAAAATATATTTAACAGTAAAGTGAAACGTACCGCCTAGTATAATTAAATGTTTAACTCCGACTGCGACAATAAAATTTCATTTCGGCATGATGACGGCACATTGCACCCTTTGTTTCGCAAACACTCAATTTAGCGGCAAGCTCGCTGAAACCTGAAATAATACAATGAAAATTAGTTACGTATTTTAACCTAAGTTAAAACTCAAATATTAAAAATCCTTTTAAATTAAAAAAAAAACCTTCACAAACAACGATTATATAGTAAGAGCGCCAATCTCCATCATAGCAACTGTTTTCTGCAGGTCCTTTAAGTAAGCAGATACTATTTTTACCACCAGACAATAATGTCCAAACAGATAGGTTGGGAGCCCGATTACTTGTCTAATTACCTAGGTAACACATAATAATAAACTCGGTTTATAACGGTTTCTGTTACTGAAGACAGTCTATGTAAGTACCACCAAACCTCCAATATCTGCTCACAAACCTAAACATTAATGTGTTCCGATTTGTAAGATGCTGTAGCAAGCAAAAGTACTGCAGTAACAAGAATAACATACGTCTCAAAAAGTCCAGTATAATGCGGTGCTGTATCATATACAGGAGTATCATGTACCATCAGACGAACATCCCGTTCGTATCGTCGCTTCTTCATATCACATAATTCTTACTCACACTTTACTTCGCAAGATCCCGAGATCACGAGCAAGATTTTTCTTTTAACATTATTCACTTTAATTTCAGTGATTAACCGCGTATGGGTTTCGAAGTAAAGCTCCATTCCTTTATAGCTTACATCAACACTCAATAGCTGTTGGTGTAATTCCACCACCTACCCTTGTTTAATTATAACGAAAACGAGTCAAAAATCTAAGTATAATAATTCTTTTTTCACATTTAACTGCTTGCTCTTAACTTACAATTAAACTACTACATATATTAACTACTTATTTCGAGTATCAATATATGTTTAAAGTAGCACAATTGAATGATCGATTCACGCATAAATATAACTTAAAACACATATAGTTTACATATACATAAAAGGACAGTTAAATATATCTTTGCAGGGTAAGATAAAGCTAGGGTTTATCTGAAAATCTCTTTTAATACTTGCTACAAAGTGGAAATCCTTGTAGCCGGTATCACTCCAATCGAATAGCATCAAGCTGCAGCTATGATTTAAGCAGTAATTTCGCTTAAAAGGTTCAATTCTTATTTACTGCATTTACGATATTTACTTTTGTTAACTACAAAAAATAACTTAATCCGAAAACATTGTTACTGTATTAAAAATTTATATAACAAAGCGGATATACTTCCCGTATATATATTCTTTCATATTAATAGTATAGTGTCGGTGGTTGTGGAAGTTTTATAGCTCTTGTCTAACTACTGATGATGAGGTAGCAGCTATAAACAAGTTAGAGAGTAGTAATCAACTATTCATATATATGTTTTGATCATTCACACGCCATCTAAATCTACTGTGCGTTTCCTGAGCGAGAAAATAGTCGATAGTTTGTAGTTTCCTCTCCCGCGGTGTGACAAGTGAAAACTGACTAATGGTTCGCTGAATAAGGAGATCCGCAGAAGAACAGAAGTACCAGGGTCACCGACATTCCTACTAGTCGCCAGGCTGATGTGGTAATAGGCGGGGTATATACGATGTAGAACCGATGAACGTTTCGGTCTTGAAGTACTGGAATGGCGACCCCACACCAGAAAGCGCAGCGTTGACAGACCCTCCACTAGGTGGACAAAGGACATAAAAAGAACAGCTGGGAGCCACTGGATTCAAACAGCGCAAGGCTGTGCTTTCTGGAACACCTTACAAGAGACCTATGTCCAGCAGTGGAATCTATCGGTTGAAATGATGATGGTTCGCTAACCGAACTTCAGGAGAGGTTCTTCTTAGGAATGAAGAACAGAACAGATACAGTATTATTATATCTTTGTTAATTAAGTGATGTGTCTGTGAGTGGAAATCACTTATATACAATATATATACATAAAAACAGTATAAATACAAACAAAATTTTGTTTCCGTTATTACTAGTAATTATGAGTACATTGATAAGTTTTTCCATGAATACGCCTTCCCAACAAAGTTCCAAAATATACTATCCCTCTTCGAGCCTTACCATGAATATTGAATGGTAGGAAATGGTACATCAATTATTTATACAATCACCCTTATTGTCTAAAGTCGTACACGAATCGGCTTTCATGCAAATGAACCCTTTTATAGGAAAAAAAAATTCTTCCGAACTGAAATACAGATGATAAATATAATGTAGTAAAAATAGAACATTTATGAGTTTTATATATATTGATAGATAAAGGTGTATAGGGGGTCACTCACGGGACCACAGCCAACCTCATCTGCTCGTGGTGCACCCTGCTAATCAATAGATGAGACTCTAGATCCCAACCCGTATTAGGCCAGGGTGGTGCGAAGTCGCCCAAATCCCCTCAAATGACCGAAACGTGGCTCCTTACTATCTGCCTTATAAAAAAGCTCAAAGTCACTCAAAGAGCTATGCTCGAGATTTCTCTGCGCGATCGAATCATAAATTTTATGATCCACAGAAGAACTAAACTCACCGACATAGCCCAAAAGATTATTAGACTTCAGTGGCAGTGGGTAGGACACATTGGTGCAGCAGTAAGGCCCTCGAGTGGAACCTCCGTACCAGTAGACGCAGTGTTGAGAGGCCTCCCACAAGATGGAACGATGATCTGGTGAGATTCGCGGGAACCTGCATGCGATTGATGTAGAGATCTTTGGGGGAGGCCTATGATTATAGATAAAATTATATTTACACTATTAATATGAAATTCAGTTTTAAAAGACAACAGTCAAGCATTTAGTTTATAAGGTAATGGAAAGTAAAGGATCCTTTTAATACTTGGGAAAGACATGAATCTAATTATGTAGGTCTAATAATAAGACCCTACAACGTGGTACTGCAATACATCAACTTACCAAGGAGAATAATTAATTATATTAAATTTAGTTCCAGTCATGGAATATTCTGAAAAGCTTTCAAGGTCACAAGATCTTATTTAGATGATTGCGATCCAGTGTTGTAATTCAGAAATGAATATTAAAGAATACATATCATCATCATCAGACGTACACGTTTATAAGCTGGATGTGGAACTGTAAATTTAGAATGAGCAATAAATCAATGAGACATTTTATTTCACTCCACGGTGAAAGCTGGAAGCCGAAAGCACTGTAATATTTATAACTTGAATACACCTGAGCCTCAATTTATATCTGGCATATTTTTTCCCAACCAGGGAATTTACTACGTGAGTGTTTATTTGATTTTTAACGAGGTTTGCTCCTGACTTTCTTTATCACGTTTATCATATATACAGATTATTACATAAGATTAAATTGCTTACACAACCATGTTTAAATTCTATAAAAATTATAGATCTTCTATAAAAGTATTAAACCTTCCTCTTTAATCTTATTCATTATTCACAAAATATTGAATTATTTAATTTGTATAGCACTTTAACGGATCTACAGTATTTTATGCTATTTCTATAGCCACTCTGTGTCGGTATCAACAAATCAATTATTACTAAAATATATTGCTGCTACAAACTATAGTATATAGAGAGTATTTCTTATATATAATAGATTATAATTTCACCACAACTTCACTTGTTGTTTAGTGACAATGTTTATTGATGGCGATGAAAGATGATAAAGATGATGATGAGTCATGAGATTCCAAAGCATGACTTCATATGTTTGCGGTCGGAACACTACAACGCCTAATTCTATGAAGTTTTTAATAATATAATATAATTATAGTAGAATACATAAATTTCTTTATTTTCATGATTAATTTCAATAGAGTAACTAACATCGAGAGAAGCTGGATTTGAAGCATAATAACTGATGTAGTCAGGTGCTTTTGGATTAATCCTAATTACAATTATGGTTTTATAAAGGATCTATTCGAATGCTTTTTTTATTTGGTATTTTTGCTACTTAAAATTATGAAAATTTGGTATTAATATATAATATAATATAAGTATTATATAATAAGTTTAATACCATATAAGTTTATCAGGTGATTTGCGAATTGAAATTATTCCAACGTCCACAATGTTTATCTTATCAATGTCAATTACGAATCTCTTTTTTTGTTCACATTTACATTATTCGAATGTTAAACAAAGCAGTAAAGAAAAAAAAGGGTGTATTGTAGATCAACTTACCCCGAAAAAATATTATTTGCGTGCCCCGAAAATAATTGTTTTTGTGACAAAGACACAGCGTCGATAAATCATTTGAGCAATAAACGCTGCGGCGATTAACACTGAACCTTTACGCCGACGCAAACAACGCGTTTGTTTACCAAACTTTTTAACCTTAAACGGAAATATTTACAATTTTCATTAATAAATATAACTAGAAAACATTATAAATGATCTTAATCGATATCAAAATTTAGTAAAGAGTAAAGAGAAATAAAGTAAACGGGGTGTGTTGTAAAAGGTAACGAAACCTTTCCATGTCTCCTGTATACAGCGATATAAAAATACCAAGCCAGAATATAACTCTTTTAAACACATGGATTTAAAATTTTTGAAACCCCATTTCTGATGAATTTTTAACAAATATTTCATACAAATTAATAAAAAAAATCCTAATAATTTAAATTCCAAATTATATGTCTGTTGCAAGTTACTGTTAAGGTAAACACCGCAACGCCGCTTATACTTTAAGACTGTAGATACGAAGGTCAATGAAGTTTCTCTTAATGATAACTATCCAAATATATTCCACAACTAGGTAATAAATAGAGTTGCGAGGATCGGAATAAAGTTCTAAATCAATTAACATTGAATAACAACGCATTTCACTAGCAATTAACTGTTAACCACTAGATACAGTTTAAATTTAAAATGAGATGAATCTAAATCAGCTGTACTCGTTAAATTTGTACTGTTGTTTCAGTTAAATTCAATACTAACTAAACAAATACCATTACAGAAAGATCTTATAACGCAGCTTCTAGTTTTGAGAGAGAGAAGAGTGCAAATATTCTTATTTTAACAATCATTATTATCATTACAAGTCGTAGTACATCGCTGAAAATAGATCCTAGTAGATTTTACAATTTAGTGTTATTATCAACTACAAATGTTATATAGAACAAATATTAATTTACAGGTTCTACTAGCTGTTCCCCACTCAATTTACTTGCTGTAACACCCTCGTCATTGCCTTTAGAGAAAAAGTTATGAAAATCTATTCTTAGCTCACCCCTGAACGGTTATCTAATATCTGTACCAAATTTCGGAGACCGCAAGTAATGGATATATATATTTGTATATATCTTTAGTCTTTTACTTACTCTTCCTCCTGCCTTTTTGCCAGCTATGTAGGGTCGGCACAGTATGTACTCCTCCGTATCCCTCTATCAGCCGTCATATCTGAATTCACACTCTTCTTACACATGTCATCTTTCACACAATCCACACTTCCTTCGGTCTTCCTCTACCTTTATAACCATCCACATCCATTATCATTACTTCCTCTGTTATATGTCCTTCATCCCTCCGCACAACATGCCCGTACCACGCTAACCTCTTGCTCCTCAATTTCTGTCACTGGAGCAACTTTCAGACTTCCACTAATATACTCATTATAGGTATATATAGGTCTTTTACTGCCTCATTTATTTTTTATTGTAGTTTTTACTATTTAATTCATTAGAAACAAGACAATGTTATTGCTTGTTTTAGCAAATGTAAGTATACAAATTCGTCAATGAGAGTACAAAATATGATACATGTTGAGATTGTGATATTTATTTGAATTCGCTGAAGGGTCGAAATGTTCATATTATTTTCGCAAAACCAACTTCTTATTCGCGGTGATAAAACTGAGCCATTGGGGTGAGATGTGAGGTGTTAAGAGTTTGTTTCTTTGTTGCGGAAGTTTTCGCGAAAACTATCTGTAAACTGAAGGCGGCGATAGCACAACGCTAAAGTTCGCTGTATGTACGTCGCCGAACGGAAATGTGCGACGAAAACCATCACGAAATTTTTAATATTATAGTGAATAAACTAAAAGACATAGAGGAAAATTTGTTGTTTTTAAGATTAACTAAAAACTGTTGAAGACGAAGAAATGTTCGTAGACAATTAGCTACAATCAGAAAGAATAAACACTTACAGTGTAGTTTAAAGGAAAGAGACGAAGATCATTTCCAATTTCTATCTTTTATAAAGTTTTTTGGACGTAGATAAAATTTCATAATAAATTTGTATTCGTTAACGCACTAATTGCAATTTTTAAAAATGTTAGTACATCTAACAATAACCTAAGACTTTACTGATGATAGATCTCTGCTGCCGGAGACCGTCTAGGTAGGCCTATTGCAGCCGACAGACAGTACTGTGCAAACTATTAATGTAGTGGGGTAACAAGACAACATCTTATGAATGAGACGATGTGGTGTGGTGACGAGCGCAATGTGGTGCAGTGTATAACATCCTAACTAGCGTTGTGTTGATAATGAGCAGAAGTATCATATACCATCAGGTGAACCTTCCACTAATCTAATCGCTTAATTGAATATAATAACTGCTAAGGTAATTATCACCATGATCATCAGTCGATAGATATCCACTGCTGGACTGTCTCCCCCAAAGATCTCCACATATAGTCAGCATGGCCTCCGGTACGACTGGGCATTAAGGGTTGTCGTATGTAAGGCTTCATATGGGGAGATTTGGGCCATTTGGGAGCTAGATCTAGATTTCGCATTGATCTAGCAATTCTTATAAAACTAAGAGAGGATATAATAAAGTCTAATCCACAAGGTAGACATAGAGACCTTTTTTGATAGATCTATATATATATATATATATATAGGTTTTCTTTGTTAGCTAATCACGTGAAAACTAGTGAATGTACATAGAAACAGCGCATTGAATGCGGAATGATTTGTCTATGGTTACAGGCTATTATTAGATCTTTGTGAGGCCTATGTCCAGCAGCGGACGTCTATCGGCTGATGATGATGATGATAGGCTGTGTTTTTGATTATAATAGATCCTCCATAATGTTGTTCCTAATTATCTTTCATACACATTTTCATTTCGTATTATTTATACGGTTGCTATAGTAACAGTTGCTAGAATATAAAGAAAAATAACAAATGATTATTGTTCCGGTTTGAAGAAATTGTACGTAATGAAATTACCGAGGTAACCAGTAACATTGAATAAGTAATATGTTATGCTTCGTGTTATCTTGTGTTGATTTATTACATATAACAAAGGAACACATCGTCGACTTATTTTAAATTCCTCAAAAATATATCTTAATGTTCCCACTGCTGGGATTAATACTAATGATTTAGACAATATAGTATTAGATTTAGATAATAGTAAATATTATCTAATCATAGTATTTTTTAAAAAAGTTTTGTTCTTCTTTTCTTTTTCTACATACACCATCACAGTCACCATCACAGTCATGGTCATCATCGTCATGGTCATCACCGTCATGGTCATCGATGTCATGGTCATCATCGTCATGGTCATCACCGTCATGGTCATCGATGTCATGGTCATCATCGTCATGGTCATCACCGTCATGGTCATCGATGTCATGGTCATCATCGTCATGGTCATCGATGTCATGGTCATCGATGTCATGGTCATCATCGTCATGGTCATCACCGTCATGGTCATCGATGTCATGGTCATCATCGTCATGGTCATCACCGTCATGGTCATCGATGTCATGGTCATCATCGTCATGGTCACCCTTATCGCTACGGACGAAGAACAATTAGTTTGACAAAGTACAAACGTAGTCCACATTTCTTTCTTTCATAATTATAAGTATAAACAAATAATTATTCTCACCATTATTATAGAAAGATACAATGAAAAGATAATTTCTTAGAACTGTATTCACATTTAGTATAAGAAAAAGTCTTCAAAGTAAATTCAGGATTTATAAAGAAACTGAATACACTTGGTTAAGCGAATCGCGTGACAGTCTTTCGGCTTAATTCCATTCTCTTCCTAGTTTTTCTCAAAGTTTTTGAATAGTACATTTAATTTGAATTCTCTTTTCATTAACATGAAAACTGTAACGAATATGAAAAATGTTATTTAACTTATTTATATACAGAAATTGTTACACATTGATAATATATTTTGTGTAACAATGACAAACTGTTACAATATTCTTTTATTGGCAATAGATCTCCCGACAAACATTCCTAGGTTCAAGGCGCTGTACCTAGTTTAGACGATTTCTTTAATGACTATCTAATCCAATTAATCCATTCCAATCAGCCGGAAGACGTCCACTGCTGGACAAAGAAAATAATGACTATGCTATATCTAAATAATTATTATGTAGTGTTTGAACTGAGGCACCTTATGGGCGTTATTCCGAGGCAACAGCTACAATACTGCATCAGCTTTATTCTTTATGATATCGAAGGTAACAAAGGAAAATGTTAAGGTTATAATATATATTAGTTTGGCAAATATCTCCCTTCCGTTTTTTTGCTCTTTATTCAATGCTTTATAAAAGTGTTACAGTGATCGGATTTAGTTCAAATATGCGCCGTTTTGTTCGATAATCTGTTTGCATCTAGACGGCAACTTCATAATACCTCCCTCGTAGAAGCCCCTCCTTTTGCGAAGAATTCGGACAGCCACTTTTCACAAGCCTCTTTTGAGTTCAACTTTACACCACCAAGGGCGTTCACCATGGATAGGAACAGGTGGTAATCACTTGGCGCTATGTCCGGGCTATATAGTGGATGCGATAAAACCTCCCATCCGAGCTCCCGTAGCTTCTGACGAGTCATCAACGAAGTGTGTGGTCTGGCGTTGTCCTGGTGGAACACTACACCCTTCCTGTTGGCCAATTCTGGACGCTTCTGGTCGATCGCCTGCTTCAAGCGGTCCAGTTGTTCGCAGTAGATGGTAGAATTAAGCGTCTGGCCATATGGGAGCAGCTCATAGTGGATGATTCCCTTCCAATCCCACCAAACACACAGCAAAACCTTCCTGGCCATCCTTCCTTCCTGGCCGTCAATCCCGGCTTGGCCACTGTTTGGGACGATTCACCGGCCTTCGACCACGTCCGTTTTCGCTTGATATTGTCGTATGTGATCCATTTTTCGTCGCCAGTCACCATCCGCTTCAAGAATGGGTCGAGTTCGTTCCGTTTCAGCAGCATATCGCAGGCGTTGATTCGGTCCAGAAGGTTTTGCGTCAAATCATGCGGCACCCAAACATCAAGCTTTTTTTGTATCCAGCCTTCTGCAGATGGTTTAAAATGGTTTGGTGACTAACTCCCATCTCCTGGGCGATGTCACGAGATGCCACATGCCGGTCTAACTCGATGTAGTCCAAGATTTGATCGGTATTTGTCGTCACAGGTCTTCCGCCGGCTGGCTTATCCATGGTGTCGTTTTCACCGGCTCTGAATCGTCGAAACCATTCCTCCGCGGTTCGAAGTGATAGAGTACCATCCCCCAAAACACCATTAATCTCACGGAACGTTTCTCTAGCGGATTTGCCTTTAACGAAGGAAAACTTTAAAATAGCGCGAATTTCGGCGTTAGTGAACTCCATGTTTACACGTCTATAACTGTTGAACGCAATATCTAAACTAATTATGCATAGCGTCGTTTTGTAGGTTATGTCAAGACCTTTCAAATTATGTATAGTATTGCCAGATACGAGTTCTGTAGCGCTTTGTACATAGCCGCGAAATTCAAAAGACAAAAGGCGGAAGGGAGATATTTTCCAACCTTATATATCTCTCACTTTGCTGGCCGAAACTCCTCTACTTCCTTTAGAAGTAGGAATTTTGCAAAATCCATTCTTAGCTGACCTCTAAATGGCAGAAGCATCTCTACCTAAGAGGTGTAAGGGTTTCAGCACATCAAATCACGGGACCCGAGCCAACCTCACCTGCTCGAGATGTAGCCTGGTAATCAAGAAACGAGGCTCTGGCTTCAACCAACCCGTCCAAATCCTCTAATACGAATCCTGACCCGAACGTGTGGGAACCCTTGGGGCCCATGATCAGCAGTTGATATCCATCGTGTGATAGTTTTGGAGATCTGGTGTTAATTTAATGAATCTCTAGATCCTAAATATATATAAGTATACATAGATTACCTTCTAAAAGTATTTTTAGAAGGTAATCTATGTATTATATATATTCTAAGTGTATTTAGCTCACTGTGTTGGCTTGTACTTTTACGTAAAATTCAGTGAAATAAAATCTTATAACTACAGTCACTGACCTCGAACTGTTTGCATTAATAATGTTCAGTGGGTCTCCTATTTGTATCTTTCCTAATCTTAGTCTGTTTCTATTTATCTTAACATACACATCCGAGGGGATGAATCTCTTACACTCAAATAACTTTTCTAATAATGGAGATATTTTACAGTATATGTAGATTATCTTTTAAATATAAGAAATAAGTGTATCAAGTATATTATATTACGTAGATGAAAATGTTTTATTTAATTTTATTTAATGTTTATGTAAGGGGTCTTTTTTTTTTTTTTTTTGATATCGGTGGTGGAAATGCTGTTACCGCATACCCAGCGTCCTTTTCAAGGGGGAACGCCGGGTTATGTGGGGCTCGGGGCCACTGAGATGTTGTGCGTGACCCCATACCCACTAAAACCACCACCGCTTGTCCCGCAATACGCATACTGGAGACGCCCGGGTTTCAGGCAAGCAACTCTCCGGGCGCCTCCGCGTATAAAACTCCTCCTGGTGGGTGCCCGCGGGGAGCAAAGGCACCCACCTGCCGTCCCGTACCGGCCCCTCGCGGGACCGGCACGTTGGGGCCCCCGACCCCACAGACTACCGCGCGCGCCCACGATGGAGCGCATGCCCGGCCGCCGCCTTCCCGTGAAGGAATTGGGCTTTGGCCTCCTCCCTCCAGACTCCCCTCGTCGAAGTGGGAGGGGGGACAAAACAAGACTCCCCGGGGACGCACCCCAGGGGAAACACGACAAAGGCCCAAGGGCCACGCCTAATGGCCCGAACGCCCCCTCACACCGTGCCCGGCTAGGGGCCCATCGCTCACGGCGGGAGGAAGCGGACGGCGTGGTTCTGCCGCCGCGCTCTCCCGCCGGCCCGCCGCCGCCTGCAAGATGCGGTAGCGGCGTCGGCCTCCCTCGTGCGCTCGGCGGCCTCCTTCTGACGCATCACTGCACCGCAGAAGGAGGCCACCGCCTTCCAAGACCTCTCGCTGCTCAACATACGATCGATTACAGTCGGCAGCGAGAGGTCACTGCCGACTTGCGCGACGAGGGCGTGGCGCTGCGGCCCCATGCCGGGCACTCCGCCAGGCGTGGTGCGCCGTGTCAATCGGCGCACCACACTCGACGCATTCTTGCGTCATCTCTCTACGAGCCACCTGGTGCAGGTACTTGCCAAAACATCCATGGCCTGTCAGCACCTGCACCAGGTGGAACGTCAAGGCCCCGTACCGCCGGCTCATCCACCGGGACAGGTGGGGCCTGATGGCCTCCACCGTGTCCCGGCCGGCGGCAGGGTTACCTAACTCCGTCTCCCACCGCCGGATCAGGGCGTCATGGGCAACGCGCCTGATCCGGCGGACCGTGGCCGGGTCCGGCCGACGCTCTCCGGCATCCCGCAGGAAGACGTACACTTCCGCGAGCGACTGCGCCTGTAGATGCCAAGGCGCATCGCCCGCGAAGCGTACCCGCCGTCCAGGACACCGTACGGTACGCCCGACAGGCTCGGACCGCCAGGATACGTTGGGCCCTCTTCAACACGGGCCCGTTCCTGGGGGGTCTCGCACCTATCCACCCATACGGGCGCACCGTACAGTGCCATACTCCGCAGGATGCCAGAGTACAGGCGCCGACACAAATGACCCGGCCCCGACATTGGGCAGCAATCTGCCCAGCGCAGCGGCGGTGGCGGTGAGCTTCGGGAGAAGCCGTTCGAGGTGTAAGGGGTCTCGCACAACTCACAAGACCCAAGCCAACCTCACCTGTTCATGGTGCACCCTGCTAATCAACAAACGAGGCTCTAGCTCCCGCCAACACGCATTGAGTCAGTGTGGAGGGAAATGACCCAAATACCACAACATAAATCCCTACAAAGGACAGCCCCTAATGCCTACCAGTACCGGAAGCTATGGTTGAACCGATCGATATTTCTTTAGATGTTTGCGGGAGGCCTAATTCCAGCTGTGGACGTCTATCAGCTGATGAGGAGATGTTTTATTTAATGGACTACTAAATACACATATAAAAAGTTAAATATATAAGCGAGGGTTGTTTAAAACTTTGCATCTCTGTACAAACAAAGCCTGCTTCAAAAATAGAGCTGAAATTTCAGGGGTGTTATTAAAGAGCTTAATTCAATTCAGGCAAGCTCAACGTCAGGCGGAATTTTATTTTTAGACACGGTATGATATTTTTAATTAACAGACTTCACGTCTCATCCCTTAATTTTTCTCTTCTATATATACAAGTGTTTGTTTTGTTCATTCACCCCCGTGAATAGTTGATATCATCAAAGTTAGTGTGAAGTAAAAATTAATACTATCCATACTGTCTCTCTTAATTAAGACTTTCTTTTCTGGTGGTGTTTCTTTTCTGGTATGTCTTTGTTTCCGAAAACCATCTAAGTACCACTGCAGCTCCAATTTCTGCCTTCAAACAGGAGTCATCAAAAATTATTGTGATCCAGTTTGAAAGGCGCTGAAGCTATTAAAAATACTGAGGTAACCATACTTACCATTATAATATATCCCATCTGTATCACACCAACTAACGCCACACTGTTATCGGTGTCACTTCCGCCGCTGTCTATTTTAGACATTTTTGAAATTACCTAACACTCATCGATTTCTAAGGAACAGTAGAAACATGATCTATGATCCAGCATGTCTACGAACTCTAGACATTAAGGTCTGAACCTAAAAGAGAGAAAATGTCAATTGTAGTAACATGATGGGACTCATCACGATATCACCGGAACCATATGGCCTGGAGAATTGAAATTTGGGAGGGATATTCCTTTTGCCGAATGTAGGTCAGTTATGAACGGATGTTACAAAATTCCTTCCCCAAAATTACGGGGTTGTTACGATAAGCAATGCAGGCGGGGAACTGCTAGTTATCTATAAGGGAATTTAAAATCTTTACTAAGAAATGGATAAAGGTTGAAAGGTATAGATGGCAAGAAGTAAAGAGTAGTTGATTTTAATATATTATAAATGAACAGTATAGTGAAAATAGGAATTTAGATATAAGTAATATGAAAGAGAAATAATCTAAGATCATATTTAAATACTGGAAATTAGTGATATGTATATATTTTGTGTATCATATCATAAACAGGTATCTCTCTAACGTAACGTAAGTTACATCTGACGTGCTAAACATCGATTGACAAAACTACTTATAAATTTAAGACATCTTCTGCCGGGTGTTGGTCTGAAATACATTAGAAAAATTATGTTACTAGCAGAAGCTTTTTAAAATGAAGTACCACGTCGATTCGACCGGAAACGACTTCAAATGGCACTGTAAAAAGAAACGTCGTTCGATAACCGAAAGAGAAAACTTCGGCGTACGTTCGGAATTCTTAACAAGCTACAGTGTATTTATGTTTTTATCTACCGATGTAGAAATTGGTTTCTATTCAAAAAAGTTACATTCACACGCTGTAAAATTGTTTATACTGTGACACAGGAAGCACTTCCAATTTAATATTGCTGATGTTTTTACATCAACACTTTTACATCCAAACTCTACCATCCAACTGTATTCATCAATCTACAACATGTCACAATGAGTATAACTTCAAACATTTCTAATTCGTTTTAAGTTAACAAGTATATATTATATATTCATTAATATACTTTAAAATTGTATAAAATTTCAAATAACAGAGACCAGTTGGTAGTAAATTGTAACATCCGAATTACTTAGACAATAACTGAGTTTGTTTCACCAGGTCTGAATACAGTCGAATGCTGGAGCTACGAGAAAGTTTTCTTTGTTTCACGACAAGTAGAATTACTATTCAATTGGCGTAAATTAGAAATACAGTGGAATTGAAATAGGGTTATATACTAGTAGCACTAGCTAGTACTAGTATATTACCCTATTTACTTGGTAATATACTAGTAGTACTAATATATTTTTTTGCTTTGTATTGGGCGATCGCATGCCTTGCTGCTGTGGATTGTATTGTTTACGCCTATTTACTTTGGTAATAAGCTCTTGGGGGCTGTTCAGTACTGGAATTGCATCCACTGGACTCATCATCATCATCATCATTCCATTCAACTCAACTGAACGAATACGTCCAACTGGATGGGGTAGATCACTGCCGACCACTGCCTGGGTTGCTGCTGCATCTTAAAATTTCGAAGCGCGAAATACTAGTAGTACTAGCTTCTAAGAAATTTAATACTAGATAGTATAATACTATAAAATCCAAATTTTGGTGATTTACAGCATCATTCTTCTTAACTGTCTACTTAAGGATATAAATCTTTCTAGTAAGGATATTTTAAACTCTTATTTTCGTCTTCAACGGTTTTGGTTTTCTGTAACAATTTTCTTCCTTTAAACGTGTAAAATGCCTCTGGCAAGCGAAAGCTTTCAGGGACATATCGATTTCTCTGGGCTCAAAAGGCGAGATACTACGTTTTTTTTAGTACAGCAAAAAAAACGAAAATAAAAATATCTGACACATCTCTTTTTTATTTTTTTAGCATTTCTTTTAATTCTAATTGATTCATAGGTTTCTTTTACACGACCTAAAAATTGAAAAAAAAAAAATCATATTTAGCGACAAAAAGTACGGATTTACAGGGTGTTTTTCTTTGTATGTTCCACCACCTTTAAATATATATATATTGATAGAGCTTGAAAAACTGATGATACTTCAACTAAGTTTTTCCACAGTGCTGGAGCTTACGCCCTTTGTGCCCTGAGGTATCGATATAACAATCAGCATTTTTTTTTTTCATTTAGTGATGAGACTAGCGATACGTTAACCTGATGGTAAGTGATATATTTTTATTTGATCTTTTGTCCACCTACCTCAACATCTCAGCATTATCATTAGTATATATAAAGAGTCTAGCACAAATTGATTGACACCAGTTCAGCTTACTGTTGTACACTGAACGTAACCTAAAAAGGTAACTATTCACCTCGAATAGTACAGGTTATAAAGTGAGCTTTTCCAATAGTTGTCCTCTTTTAGTCGCCTTTTACGAAACACCGGGGAAAATGAGGATATTCTAAATCGTCTGTTACGCAGGTGAATTTCATTATTCGGCGATATTTCCACCAGTAGTCAGATACGGGCGATCGTTGCGTTTTATTGCCTCGTTTGTTCAGCTATCTTAGCGACTCCATCGACGCCTGTTACGGGCTCTATTACGTTGATCGAATAATCTAGCCTCACCTCACCTGTCGACTGTCGTGCGATACTATTTTTAAACCCCACCACAATAGAGGGTTGTTGTAAATTAAACGTTATATAACAAAAGAAATCGATCTAAGTCTAGTTGACGCTGTATTAATAGTGACCTGATCAAATTGCTTTGATATATGTAACGTAGGGAGCTTGGTGAAATGTGGGCGTTCTCCATCTCCTCGCTCTTCATCCATAGTTGATTCAGGAAATAAGCCTTGTTATATACTGAATAGGTTTTAATTCAACAAATTAATTAACTTCGCAATCACAATACGTGGACGCGACTCGGAAGACAAACGAATCCTTCATGCAATATGGTAAACTCGGATGGCGGTCGGCTAGGATTGTCTTCCCCGTTGTATCTCACCTTCCGTGTCCTTGCTTTTAGTAGTTACGGAGACCTCTTGAACAGTCAATGAATCTCTGGATATTTCCATTACCTATATATATAAGATTTCCACTTATATAGAGATTCATAACAATATCTCCATAACCATAAGGCCTGGATAATTGGAATTTGGTAGGAGTATTCTTTTTGCCGCGTATAGGTCAGCAAGTATGGATTTTACGTTATTCTTTGAGAGAAAAAAGGGTTTTTTTCAGAGGTGTTACGGCCATCAATGCGGGCGGGAAACAGATAGTATATATATATAGATTGTGAATAAATACAAAAAAACAATCGTCTAAATTAAAATCGTTAATTTATTCTGTTAGTAAACACTTAAAAGTCTTTGATGACCAATTTCGCTATAAATCATATTAATAATTTTTCCTTAATGAACATCCCTTCGGGCACAAAGGCGGGCAAAGTTTACGCTACGTTATTAATTGTCAAATTAATGCCAACAACAGATCGTTCCTTTCCTACTTTTTCTATAACATAAAAAAATACTTATTTTAATTTTCCCAATTTCCATTCAAAAGCGCCCACAGCTGGACATCAGTTTGTACCAATAATATCTGCACGAATCCCATCCGAACAATATATCCTGTGATTGCTGGTAATATTTAAGATGACATATAATTTTGCTCGTCGCCTTGACACACAAAACATCAATATTCGTTACCACAGTAATATCATCACCTACAGAACACTTTAAACCGGAACTCTCTAATAGTTTTTTTTATTCATTTAAGTGACGAAACGAGCGGATCTTTCATCTGGTTGTAAATGATATGCATACCCATAAACAACGTGGCGCTAGTTAGGATTATATATAATATATACTGTACGTTAGATTCATCGTCTGAGACAGGAAGTTGAGTCCAGTTACCCTAGTAATTAAACTAGGTACAGCGTCCTTCAAACCGAAACACGTAATGCTTGCATACAATTGTTTGACGGAATTAATAGGCGCTACGGTGGTACCTAAATCGAAACAGTCTCTCGATCCCTTACTTTCCCCTCTCTCTTTCTCTCTATATATGTATATATATACGTGTATATGTTAGTGTATATATCTTAGTATGTCGTAGTGTGTAGTTAGTAATAAAAATAATATAGTGACAAGATTATAATGGCATCGGACGCGTTCAATATTCAAGCGAGCGTGTATAATGCGATTATTACGTAGCGTTGAGCTGCTGAAAGGTCACCGCGACCTCGTGTATACACTTTAACCTTTAGCGCATTACACAAGTGTCGACACGTGCATCTATATGTCCAAACATATAGACGCATATTGTCTATTAGCTGGACTCAGCGCCCAATGTCAGTGTTCTTCCAAAAGCGTAACCTCATGCTTACGGGTCAGAAACATAAAATCCTAGGTCATGTACTCGGTCATCAGCGATTTGATCTTCTGCAGCTGATTATAATGGGTAAAGTTTCTGGTAAATTAAAAGTGGGGAGAAAGAAATAGTCATGGTTGAGGAACATCAGGGAATGGACTGGGATATGTGGACCGTCCGAAAAACAGAAAGGACTCTACTACACTGATCGCCAACCTTCACTGTATGGAGAAGCTTTTGACTGCAGCTCAGTTAACTGGTGATAGATCTCTATTGCTGGAAACCGTCTAGCTAGGTACCACCGCAGCGCTTTTGCAGCCGGCAAACAGTTATGAGCAACCGTTACTGTGTTCCAGTTTGAAAGGTGCTGTAGTTAGTGTTATTACTGGAGTAACGAGACTAAACAGTCAGTCTTAGGCGACGAGCGCAGTGCGGTGATGTATATATCATCCTAAGTAGCTTCACGTTGTTAAGGGCAGGCGTATCATCATAAAGTGAACGTCCAACTTGTCTCTTCGCTTAATTTAAAAAAAAGGAAGAGATCGATCGAGACTTATCTTAAGTAAGAGATTTTTTTTTTCCTAGAATATCTGTTAATTATATTTTAAGTGGTAATCTGTTATATACGGCACTTTAAACTTTACAGGGCTTAACAATTTAATATCTTACGTTAGAGTGCGGCTGTAAGTCTTGTTATGAGTAAGCACATCACTTAATAATATAGGGTTGTCAAAGTACTGCAGTAACAAGAATAACATACGTCTCAAAAGTCAGTATAATGCGGTGCTGTATCATATACAGGAGTATCATGTACCATCAGACGAACATCCCGTTCGTATCGTCGCTTCTTCAAATCACATAATTCTTACTCACACTTTACTTCGCAAGATCCCGAGATCACGAGCAAGATTTTTCTTTTAACATTATTCACTTCAATTTCAGTGATTAACCGCGTATGGGTTTCGAAGTAAAGCTCCATTCCTTTAAAGCTTACATCAACACTCAATAGCTGTTGGTGTAAATCCACCACCTACCCTTGTTTAATTATAACAAAACGAGTCAAAATCTAAGTATAATAATTCTTTTTCACATTTAACTGCTTGCTCTTAACTTACAATTAAACTACTACATATATTAACTGCTTATTTCAAGTATCAATATATAGAGTTGTCAAATATCTCCCTTCCGCCTTTTGTCTTTTGAATTTCGCGACTATGTTCAAAGCGCTACAGAGCTCGTATCTGGCAATACTATACATAATTTGAAAGGTCTTGACATAACCTATAAAACGACGCTATGCATAATTAGTTTGGATATTGCGTTCAACAGTTATAGACGTGTAAACATGGAGTTCACTAACGCCGAAATTCGCGCTATTTTAAAGTTTTCCTTCGTTAAAGGCAAATCCGCTAGAGAAACGTTCCGTGAGATTAATGGTGTTTTGGGGGATGGTACTCTATCACTTCGAACCGCGAAGGAATGGTTTCGACGATTCAGAGCCGGTGAAAACGACACCATGGATAAGCCAGCCGGCGGAAGACCTGTGACGACAAATACCGATCAAATCATGGACTACATCGAGTTAGACCGGCATGTGGCATCTCGTGACATCGCCCAGGAGATGGGAGTTAGTCACCAAACCATTTTAAACCATCTGCAGAAGGCTGGATACAAAAAAAGCTTGATGTTTGGGTGCTGCATGATTTGACGCAAAAAACCTTCTGGACCGAATCAACGCCTGCGATATGCTGCTGAAACGGAACGAACTCGACCCATTCTTGAAGCGGATGGTGACTGGCGAAAAAAAATGGATCACATACGACAATATCAAGCGAAAACGGTCGTGGTCGAAGGCCGGTGAATCGTCCCAAACAGTGACCAAGCCGGGATTGATGGCCAGGAAGGTTTTGCTGTGTGTTTGGTGGGATTGGAAGGGAATCATCCACTATGAGCTGCTCCCACATGGCCAGACGCTTAATTCTACCATCTACTGCGAACAACTGGACCGCTTGAAGCAGGCGTTCGACCAGAAGCGTCCAGAATTGGCCAACAGGAAAGCTGTAGTGTTCCACCAGGACAACGCCAGACCACACACTTCGTTGATGACTCGTCAGAAGTTACGGGAGCTCGGATGGGAGGTTTTATCGCATCCACCATATAGCCGGACATAGCGCCAAGTGATTACCACCTGTTCCTGTCCATGGTGAACGCCCTTGGTGGTGTAAAGTTGAACTCAAAAGAGGCTTGTGAAAAGTGGCTGTCCGAGTTCTTCGCAAATAAGGAGGAGGGGGCTTCTACGAGGAGGTATGAAGTTGCCGTCTAGATGGAAACAAATTATCGAACAAAACGGCGCATATTTGAACTAAATCCGATCACTGTAACACTTTTATAAAGCATTGAATAAAGAGCAAAAAGCGGTAGGGAGATATTTGACAACCTTATATTAAGTAACGTTTTGTCTTATGAAAGCATAACTGTACGCTTAATTAGTTCTCAATACTAAAATACATCGAAATGTCAGCTTTAAAGCCTTCTTCCTGTAGAGAACCTATCTAGACCTATTAGAAGAAAAGCTTTCATACTTTATTCATCGGTTAAGTTACAATAAAGATTTGATTACTGTAAAATTTAATAATGTTCTAAATGTAACTGTATGATCTAGAATAATACTAAAAAAAGAGTCTAGATGAGATGCAAGCAAAAGCTTGAATTCGACAAACATCAGTAGCAATCGGACGGGCTGGACAAAGTGGGCGATGCGGTGAGCTCCCTTCAAAATTTCAGATGTTCCACTCCGAGCTAAAAGCAGACTGAAAATATTTGCAATAGCTGAATAAATTCCTCTCCGCAAGCTAGACACATTTTTTAACAACAAACAATTAATAGACTTTTTATTTTGTTGGTTTTTATATAGGAAAGAAATAGTATTTTTCCTCTTTACTACAAATTGAATCATTGAACCTACGATAATTAATTTTGTGAGGTAATTGCAGGAGGTATACTTCTTTAAGAGGCACAGGTTGAATTTGAGCTTTCGGTAAAGGGAATTATTGTGAGGAAACTGACATGTTATAACAACATCTTTTTGAACATGTGACCATTCTCCATTGGGCCTGCATTTGGCCAACGTTATGGATCAATGATAAGTGATACGCCTGTCCCCACCGAAGTGGCGTCTGCTAGAATCGTATACAATGCACCACGATTTCTCAAGACATAGATGTTGAGACTCGTTACCACAGCAATTATACTGGCTATAGCACCCTTCGAACCGGAACACAGCAATGTTTGCACACTACTGTAAGGCAGCTGCAATAGGTGCTGCAGTGGTACCTAGCTAGACGGTCTCCAGTAACACAGACCTACCACCAATGAACCGCCAGACTAGTCTTTTTGATGTATTGGTTTATTCAGCGTGTATACTGTAAAAAAAAATTGTCAGGATAATTATATTCACTCCATTTGTAAATGTCTTTGAATACGGAAACGTTCACTGATTTTAGCGTATCGAAGTCACGTTGCGGGAGCATTTTGTTACATTTTCACGTGTTACAAGCTCTTCAACTGTCGACATTTTCTTTTAACACTCCTCTCTAGTACGATACATTTAATATATGGGATTATTTTAACTTAGCTATATTATAAGAATATGTATACAGAAAATGTTTTGATAAAGAAAAAACATTTCATCATCATCAACTAATAGACGTCTACTGCTGGATATAGCCCTCTTCCATTGACTTTACATTGACTTCCTGCGACATTCACCGGATCGTCGGCCCACACAGCATGGAATGCGGTACCGCCGGGCATTAGGGACCGTCGTATGTAGGAGTTCATATACAGAGATTTGGGCCATTCCCCACCACACTAGCTCAATGCGGGTTGGTGGGAGCCAGTATCTCGTTCGTTCAATAACAGTGCGCACCACGAGCAAGTGAGGTTGGATTAGGTCTCGTCACAGGTTCGTTTGTTGAGCAATATGGGCCCATTATGGCAAAGCTGGTTGTTAAACAAGTGAGATTGGACAATTGCTGAATCCAACAGCGTTCGACTCTATACTTCACGACAGTCTCCGAAACCCATCATCCTCTTTTGACCTTGCTCCAACTGATTACCACTTCTTTTCAAATTTTGGATAACTCTCGCAATGAAAAAGATTCAATTCCAATGAGGCATCGAAACCGCTTTCAAACATTCTATTGATTCTCGCAAAATGTTTTCAGCGACGGAATCCATCAATTACCTATACAAGACCTACCACCAGTACAAAAATTACTTCATCATCATCATGATTACAACCTATTGTTTATAGCTAAACATGGGTGGAAGGCGGAGACTCAGTCCCAATCAATCTTCTCAACTGCCAACTTCACCTGCCCGTGGTGCATCCAGCAGACTAAAATACTACGTACCGAATCTGGCAGCAGCGACATCGACCTTATAAAGTTAGTACTGCGATTATCAACCGGCCTGCCAAGCGTGGTGATTATTGGCAAAAGCCTTTGTGGGACACATCACAAGAGACCTATGCCCAGCAGTGGACGTCCACTGGTTGAAATGATGATGAAACTTAGTCTTCCACAAAATAGGACGTCCTTTTTCATATATAAATCGTGTTGTTTGTTTCATTGATATAGAAGCGATAGTTTGCAAATAAGTTTTGCTGTAAGTCGTAATTTAACTTAAGATAACTTAAGTTGAGTATTTGGACCGCGGAGACTCTTTTGTCTTTACAGCCTCCAGCTTTTATAAAGTACGTACGTAAGCCCGGCAGACGGCAGCGAGCGGTGACTCGGAATGAATGAGGATTCTTGAGGCTTTTACGTAGCTTCAAGATTTTTTTTTATATCATTTACTTATATCTATCAGTATTATAATGCTATAAATACTCTTTAGTCTAACGTCTACATATGCTTAAAAATAAGCAGCTTCTATTCCTGCCACTAAACAGTAGTGTGCAAACATTACTGTGTACCGAATTGAAGGGAATTGTAGCTATGTATATTTTTTATATTTACTGCAGTAACGAGACTTATTCTAACTAGCCCCATTGTTATGGGCGGGCGTATCACTCACCATCGAGTGAATGTCGTGTTAGTCTCGTCGCTTTATTGAATAAAAAAAGTGTGATTTATCTATATATATACATACAACGTAACCTTGACGTCGTGCTATAACAATAATGAAGATGAAAACATTATAAAAAAAAATTTCTAAAACTACTTAATAAAGCCGTCATGTAAATGTCACAAATCGGGACGTTTACCTGATGGTAAATTGTACGCCTGCCCATAATAACGTGGTACTAGTCAAGATGGTACACACTGCACCACATTGTGCTCGTAACCTGAGATATAGATTTTGAATTTCGTTACCTCAATAATTTCATTACCTGCAGCGCCCTTCAATACGGAACAGTAATGTGTGGTGTATCTAGAGCTACCCGGCAACGGCGACCTACCACCAGCGAACAACGCAATTGTTCAGTGTATTTTTGTTGTAAAAACCGTGGAATTAAAACTTTATTCAGTCGCAAACGGTAACATCCCCTTCAGGACCGGACGGGGGTCTAGTGTTTCAATTTGAAATAAAATTACTTCCGCAGCGCAGTGTGCAGGTGGATTTTTTTTATGCAACTTCAGCGTTGAACCACAGTTGTTATTATAAAAGTATATTAATGAATTACTACTGTATTTATATTTCTAAAAATAATATCTCGGTCGTTGCCATTGATACTCTGGACTAATAATCACATATCAGTTACTATATATAATATATAAAGCAGACGCAAATCAGCGCAATTGAACCAAGTTTACTGCAGCGTGTGGCACGGAATACGAGGCTCCGTTTCGAACAGTGTGTGCAACAGGATGGAAGACATTTGGATGACATTATTTTTAAAAAATTAAATCCGCATTTGTACTCTATCTTTTAATACTTTTAGTAAAATTATATGTCAAAAATATTATTTTTTATTTAAATTTGAAAACATAAATCTGCCACCAGACACCCTGTATATATTAACTTATTTTTTTTAGACTAAAGTTAAAAGAAAATAATTAATATTAGGATTTGTTATACAGCTAAGCTAATAGTGAAATTAAAAAAAAATTAAAATGGTATTTCTTTTAATCAACCCTTTAAATTATGTAGAGAATAAACAGTAAATAATTTATTAATCTTCCTCTCTTACATCTACTATGATGAGAAGTGTTAGGTGTCCCGCACAACGACTCACTGGACGCAAGCCAAGATCGCCTGCTCGTGGTGGATCCTGCTAATCATCAACCGAGGCTCTGGCTCACACCAATCCGCATTGGGCCAGCATGGTGCAAAATGGCCCAAATCTTTCCAATATGAAACCTTGCAATCGCGGGAAGTTAATGTAGAGATCTTTTGGGGGTCAAGTCCAGCAGTGGACGTCTATAAGCTGCTGATGATGATGATGATCTATTAATATGATATTTGTGATAGAAAACTATTCATTAGATACAAAAAGGTAATGTCAGTTTTTGTATTTTTCTGTTTGTAAATGAAATTCGACAAACCAAACGATTATTTAGATAATCGATTGTACAATGTAGGGAAAGCGCATCTCACCATTCACGACTTCCTCATTTAACATCATGAGGTCAAGTGTTATCACATGGTAGATAAGGAAACAAGGTTAGAGTTGATACCGAACATTTCCCATGTTTCATGTTATAAAATGAAATGCAAACAATTTAAAGCTCTCGAAACTACCCCCATCCCGGGATTTGCATACGCGACGCTTTGTATCCGACCACCTGCTCTTTTATCTCCCGGGGGCGCCGGAACAAGTGCAAACACAACAATTTAAAATATACATTGTTTCGTGACATACCGGAACTATTTACAAAATGTGAATTCGCGTCAAACTCCTACTTCCGGACTCCTCACCCTCCCAACTCTTCCCCACTTTTGGATACATTGTCGCGCTGCGGTTGACCGACAGGCGACATTAAACTGAAACTGGGAGTTACTGGACAGCTAGATACTGTGTTTTGAAGAATAAACTTAAGACCTATGTCCAGCAGTGGGCGCCCATCGGTGGAGATGATGATGACAATGCTTTGGTTATCAATACATATAAAAGATTTCTACCTATATAAACACCTATCACGATATCTCTGGAACCAAAACGCTGGGTGATTTTAAATTTGTTAAAAGTCCTTTTGCCGTGTATAAGTTAAGAACAGATTTTACGAAATTCTTACCCCAAAGAGAGTTGCGGGGGTATTTAGGGCAGAGAACAGCAAGTATATAATATGCTTAACTTTTATCAATACTAATACCAAAACCAAAATCCGATGTCTAAGTACTACCGCAGTTCCTATTTCTGTCGACAGACAGTGGTGTGCAAACATTACTGTGTTCCGTTTTAAGGGCAAAATAGATCAATCATCAGCCGATAGACGTCCAGAGCTAGACATAAGCCTTCAACAACGATTTCAACGTGGCCTCCGGTAGGACGGCGAGCACTCATCATCATCTTTTCAACCTATGGACTTCAACTGCTGGACATAGGCCTCTTGTAATGTATTCCACAAAGCACGGTCTAGCGCTCTTTGAATCCAGTGGTTACCAGCGATTTTTTTAACAGGGTCTGCCAATGCTGTGCTTTCCAGTGCGGGGTTACCATTCCAGCATTTTAAGACCCCAACGTCCATCGGTTCTACGAGATACCTCACTGCTTCTTCAGCCTTGCGATTTTAAGGGCTATATACCGTGGTTCTTCTGCGGTGTCGGGTACCAGGGTCTTCATTTATAGTTTCATATGAGAGATTTGGGCCATTTATTATCACGCCGGGCCAATGCGGATTGGTGGGATCCAGAGCCTCGTTTCTTAATTAGCAGAGTGCAGCACGAGCTGGTGAGGTTGACTTGGATCCCGTCATTTGTTGTGCGGTAACCCTTACACCCCTTATATATCCGATTATAGACTATATTTCTTCTTAATTTGTTTAGTCTAGCATTTCTTGTTAACGTTCAGCTTAGTAACGCTAAAACTCCAGATATAAGACCTACTTTTAGTATTCAGTAATAGCCCCGCTTACGATCAGGTGTGCTTGTAAATAACGAGCTCTAAGGGTCTTATAGTGCCGGAGATATAATTAATTACTACGGAACCCGGGCAGTAGTAACGCTCTTTCGGGTACAACTAAATACAGTAGTTTTTTCTTTTAACACCCGAAGAGTACAAGTTTAACATTTGTAGGTTCATAGCTTATTAATGGTTCAACCAATTCTTAACCCTTTTGTTTTCCTTTAAATTGTTATTAAATGGGGTATGTTTGCAGTCATAAATTATCTTTTTTTTTTTTTTCATTATTTTAAGATTACAACTCTAGTATATTTATAGTACAATAATTTGTCTGTCCATTGTTATAAAAAAACAATTGTTACATGAAACAAAGATGAGCAGCGTTTACAAGTTTTCGACGCTCTGTAATGAATACTGATCTTCAGATCTGGTATTCAGATCGTTACAGTAATTAAGAGCAACAACACATCAAAAGAAAAAAAATACGAAATACAATCAAACGAGAACATTTAAAAGAATATGACAATATAGAAAAGTAAGTTCTTATAGTCTATTTCCTCTCACATGAGTATATAATCATTGTCGTTTATTCATGGCAATGGGAAATGCAGTTCTGTCTGAATATCTTCTTGAAAATATAATACTCATATGAGAACTTAATATGAGAATAACTTTTGTAGAACAAAAAAGAAAGTTTACTTCCGATCCTGGAACCTTCTCGAACATTTGGGAGACGTACGCTTATCCCGAGAAAAGGTGTTTCGTCTGGAGCCCTTTATGGCTCCTTTATCTACAAAGTTATACCAATACAACTATTTCAACGGAAACTATTATGTTCTTGTAATTTATATAAGCATCTTTGCCTGTCTTTATACAAAAAAAAAGCAATTTAAGTTAAAATAAAAACCAATAGAAATTGATATGTTTCATATCGGAAGAGGAACTGACCGATTTTCTCTTATCAAATTCCAAACCAAAAACACTATTTAAAATAATGATCACTTGCAACGCAGTGATTCACTTATTTGCAAGTGATCTTAACTTGAAATAGTGTAGATTTAGTACATTAATTCTATGTAAGATCTTCTAAGTTAAAATGTATTTACATACTTTAACACGTCCAAATAAAATTCATGTAAATGTGTTATGCAAATAAAAGCTTTCACTTCCTGTTAGCGTATGATGAAAAAATCAAATAACTTATTCGTGGCTTATATTTTTTTTCGTCTAAGCTACGAGCAAGAGGTTCACCTGATGGTAAGTGATACGCCTTCCTAGGTAGTAGTAATGGTCTCTGTTCACTGGTGGTAGGTCTCTATTGCGAGAAACCGGTTAGGTAATTACCACCGCAGCGTCTATTTCTGCCGCTGAACAGTAGTCTTTAAACTTCCGGTTTGAAAGGCGCTGTAGCTAGTGTAAATACGGGGATAACGAGATAACATTTTACGTTCCAGGCGACGAGCGCAATGTGGTGCAGTGGATACCATCCGCCCCGTACCGCTTGTCGCCTTAAGATATGGTCTACTTTCTTACTTTATTCACTCCACTTCGTTGCCTCAGTAATATCACTAGCTACAGCGCCCTTCAAACCGGAACACAGTTTAAATACCACTGTTTAGCGACTGAAGTAGACGCTGCAGTGGTGCCTAGACGGTCTCCGGTAACAGAGATTTCGGCACAGTTTATCCCAACTTATTAACTACCAGAGTTAATATTTAAACCGGAAAGAGGAAGTGAGCACTTTCTTCTACTTATTTCTTAAAACGTTTTCCTCTTACAAACAAATAGCTATAAAAACCTAATAGTTTTTCTTCGGAGTAATATAACTTTATCGATAGTATCCCAAGGAGTGCTTTGGGCAAACATTTCAATTAAGTATATTGCGTTTGTTACAAATTTATATATTATGTCCAATAGTAAGTGTACAGATCTTGGGAGAGGTCGTTTCCAGCAGTCAGAAGAGCGAGATGGAGGCAGACCACCATCACGTCTTATAGGAGTATGCGGATATAAGTCGGAAGGTGATGAATGGAATGAATCAAAAGGAAGTGGACTTGGTGTACTAGTCGGAACTAGTAAGCTTTTTGTTTATGTAATCCAACGATAGAACGAGCTGTTCACCTGATGGTAAGTGAAACGCCCATCCATAAATAGTATACACTACACCACACTGTGCTCATCGCCTAACTCCTGTGGTTACACTAGCTATAACGCCCTTTAAACCGTAACACGATAATGTTTGCAGAAATAGGCGCTGATAAGGTACCGATCATTGGCAACAGAGACCTACCACCAGCGAACAGACACTTACTATTACTACTATCTAGTCAGGCGTATAACTTACCATCAGGTGAACGTCTTGCTTGTAGTTTAATCAAAAAAATATAACAAACGTTACTGTGTTCCGGATTGAATTGAGTTGCAGTCAGTAAAATTACTGAGGTAAAGAGAGAACATCTTATCTCCAGATGCAGTTTATACCATCCTAATTAACGCCAGGTTGTTATGGGCGAGCGTATAACTTACCATCAGGTGAACGTCCCGCTCATCCCGTAGCTTCCTTGAATTAAAAAAAAAAATTAAAAAATGCCAACCGCAGGTACTAACAGTAAAAAAAATTCTAAATAAAATCCTACATTCCAGACGCACGTTCCCAATACATTTCTATTTCCTGTTTCTTTTAAATCGACTTCATATCCTGAGAATTACAGCAACATTTTGAACACTAGAAAAGTATAGAATGTATGTTTTTTTTTTCATATTTTATTACCTTAATTCTTAAAGGCTATTATGATAACTATACCTCCATCGAAATATCGAGCAGTTACATTACCTAGGTTTCTTATATTAAAGTTCTCTATAAATTTACTTTTTTTTATTCGATTAAGCGACGAGACGAGAAGAACGTTCACCTGATGGTAAGTGATACGCCTATGTAGTCGTAAGACAAGATTTTATACACTGCACCACATTGCGCTCGTCCCCATACACAAAAGATATTGAGTCTCACTACCTCAGTTATTATACTAGGTACCTTCAAAGCGGAACAGTATTATTTGCATACTGTGTGACTAGTAAATAAATAAAATACGTACACTTAAAACAAGTACTAAAGTTAGTAGTAAGTTATATTAACAAGAGACTAAGTTGCCGTTCATTAATGCTCTATTTCACCATCGAAGGAAATGCAATAGCAGCCCCGGATAAATTGACACGACGTAATCAAGTCAGGTTAACGAGACTTGACAGAAATATGATGAGCAAAGAGCAAGGGTGGGGGAGGATTTACGGCATCCCCTTCTCTTAGTTGCGTATCGATCGACAGAGGTTCCTGTGAACAAGTTAAACTTGGTTTATGCGGATAGTAAAACTAAGGTCGGATACACTAACTCACTGAACCCCTTTTAATTATTTAACTAACATAATGAAAGTAACTTTTTAGAAGGGATAACAATTGATAGATATTGATTTAACCCGTAGCTGTAAGGGTTTGTTTTAGGCTAAAAAGATTTATAAAAAAAAATCAGTTGGGAATTGGAGAAGCATTTTTCTTTGTACCATTCAAATTGTAAGTTCCTGTGAATGTAGGCCACAGTTACTTGAGGAATCGTCTTATCCTCGCAGCTAGCATAAAAGTTTTATGTGCTGACGCAGCCGCGGGCGTGCGGCACTGTAAATATATAATCGAACTTTCCATACTGACTATTAACTGTACAAACGCCTATTTAGTTATTCTAGATTTCAATCCTATCAGACAAAAAAAAGGGGTGTAGATGAAACCGCAACCGATTTGTTTGGATTACAGGAAGGAACAAAAATCTGTATCATAGTTGTTAATCGATCATTCTTGATTATACTTAACAAATTTAATAATTTTTTCATAGATTGATATGTATATATATATCATTATCAGCCAACAGATGTTCACTGCTGGATATATGCCGTCCCACAAAGATATCCACGTCGTTTGTTGGAGATCATTGAGGGGAAATGAGCCGTAACTAACCACCAGTGATGGTTGGTGGCTGGTCAAAGCCTCGTCTGTTCAACAGGGTGCACCCGCGCAAGTGAGGTTGACTTGGGCTTAGAAAGATGTCGTTCGCAACCCCTTACACCCTCTATTCATAGATATATATATAATATTTACTAATATATTTATAATGTTAGTATTTAATTATCAATCACTTTCAGTAGGTCTCTTTTGGCGAAGACGTCTAGGTAGATACTACCGCAGCTCCTATATATCCCGACGAATAGTAGTAAGTAAAAATTAACTGTTTTCCGGTTTGAAAGGCTTTGTAGCTAGTGAAATTTCTGGAGTAACGAAACCTAACATCTTATGTTCAAAATGGCGACCAGCGCAATGTGGTGCAGTGTATACCATTATAACTAGCATCACTTGTTCTAGACAGATACTAAGGTAATCAAGTACATGTTCGATTCATCTCGTCTCTTCGTAGAATAAAAAAAAACAGCTTAGTAATTATCTTAAATATCTATATAACTTTTTTCCTATATCTAGCTTTTGTTAGTGTTAATAAACATTTTTAAATTAATGTACAAGAAAGAATAATCTTGAACGTATTCACTGGTAAGGCTTTTATTAATCTTTACTGTTTAGGTAGGTACCACCGCAAATGGAAGTGTATGAACTTTACTGTGTTCCGGTTTAAAGGGCGCTGTAGCTAGTGAAATTACTGGGGCAACGGGACTTAACATCTTATGTCTCAAGGCGATGAGCGTTCGATGTTTTGTATGTCAACGCAACCAGCACTACGTTATTGTCTACCACCAGGTGAACATCTCGGTCGTCTCAATACAAAAAAAAAAACGTTAAGGGTTAAGTTATATATGTTCAAGTCCAAAATAATTATTAATAAATCAGGGGTGGTTCAAAGAATATATACTGCGTAGTAACTGTGCGAAGCGTCTCTCCTGGGAATGCTGAGGGGATTAAACGTGTTCCCTGAATTGGAGCATGTTCCTCGCTTTACTGTCTCCATTCTAAATCAATTTATATATCTGAGGCGAGATTCCAACATATAAGAAAATAAATAAAATAATAAAATTCATTAGCTTTAAAGCCCTGGTTATATAATACTATATAACAAAGAAAGTAATGTGAATGAACGTGGATGGTTATAAAGGTAGAAAGAAGACCGAAGGACGTGTGGATTGATTGTGTAAAAGATGACATGTGTAAGAAGACTGTGAATTCGGATATGACGGCTGATAGAGGGATATGGAAGAGAAGTACATGCTGCGCCGATCCCATATAGTTGGGAAAAGGGCAGAAGGAAAAAGAAGAAGAGTTAGAATACTAGCTGTTCCCCAACTGCATTGATTTCCGTAACACCACCGAACACCATTTGGAGAATGAATTTTTTAAAATCGATTCTAAGCTGATCTCTAAACGGCAGAACTATCTGTGTCAAATTTTTAGTGTTCACGTCTAATAGTTACGGAGTTCTCGTGAAAGTAATCAGTCCATAACAACGTGATGCTGGTAAGGATGACACCACAATGTACTCATCGCTTTGTGATGTGGGATGTTGTCTCTTTACCCCAATATTTTAACTAGCTACAGCTGCATTACCGCTAGTCGCAGAGGGTAGGGACAGCAGCTAATCGTGTTTCCGACACTCATCTCTCTCCGCGAATCCACCACAACTGAAAAGAGCAGAGGAAGCTTCCCTCGCAACCCACTGACACACATTGGAGATCAGCTCGCAAGCTTATCTGAAATGGTTACCTAAGGCTAACCGAGTAGGTTCCTCTAAGCTTCAACATTGATGACCACACAGCTACTGTGGCTCAAGGCGGGAACCTGTAAGGGAGCCGGAAATAGAGAATTACAAAAAATAAAATGTAGTTTTCTAACATATAATTATTGGAATTTAAAAAGCGTAGTTATAAGTAATATTAATACAGTAACAGTCATGATCACTCATGTCACCGAGGGGACAGGACGCGGTCGGAGCGCGATGACAGCTCACCGCCGCAAGGCGGGGCCGAGCGCACGACCGCCGAATGGCTCCTCGGCAGGAACCTGGCGCCGCGACCGACAAGGGCCGTATTCCGACGTGTCGCCACGTAGGGATTTTTAACGGAAGTGGTGCTTCATATCCCTCCCCGAGGTGGGCCAGGGTCATTCGGGCGCCGTTCGAGGAGTCGCGGAGGAACTGAAATACTTTATCCCGCGACCCCACGAGCACGTGGATGAGAGTGGAATACTGTGTGAAGCTTTTTAGTCGGTTGGGGCCCGACACTACCACCGACACCGGCCCAATTTGGCGACGGGGTGTGCGTTCCGTTAGCATTTTGTTACACAGGTTAATAAAAAAAAAAAAAAAAAAAATGATCACTTATGTACACAGTACACGATCATCTGTTTTGAGGTTATCGTATACAATCTACGTATGAGTATTACAGCCGTATTAGATACCCTATGTTTGGTGAATCTATAAGTTTTCTAGTAACTTAATGTCTAGTTATAACTGATAACATAATCGCACACAAATGAACTCAATTAATCGTAACTTAGTTTAACTTTGTTGTGTTTGCTTCCGCAGCCTGTTGATATTCGGTTGCGGTTATAATTGAGACTGGCTCCCTGCCAGATTTCAATTTTGCTTACCAAGTTTTCGACACCCACGAGAGTTTTACAGCTTGTAGTGGTTTCCGTGTTTATACAACCAAGATTAGTTACTTTTCATCATCATTATCAGCCAATAGACGTCCTAGATATAGGCCTCCTCCAAAAATCTCCACAATGGGCAAGATATCAAGGTTAAGGAGACTTAGATCCATTTCCAACCACGCTGGCCCAGTGTGGGTTGATTGGAGCCAGACCTTCCTTCATTGATTATCAGGGTTCCCGTGAGTTGTGCGGGAACTCTCGTACCCCCAATTCAGTTACTTTTAACTTTAACAATTAACCGTCATGTCTTATATTTCTCATAACGATAATATAAAATAGTAACGATGAGATCAGAAGAGTTCTTCTTCTTGCGCCTCTCCAGCTTGTGAAGATTGGACACCAGTTCTGCGAATCCCATTCTGTTGCGCTATATGGATCAGCTCCGCGGCGCTCTTGACGTTGTCTAGCCATGATTTATTTCTGCGATCGATTTCTCTTACCAGCTACTTTCCCCATTATGCCTATTTGCTCGACTGTATAAGGTATTTTGGACTATATGTCCTAAATATACCGTCTTCCGATTATTGATGGTTAGGAAAAATACCTGTTTCGTTTTCGCTCGCAGCAGAACTTCTTCATTCATTAGTCACCCTCCAGTGTGCATTTGTTCCACATCCACTTCCAAAGGTCTTCATTGACTATCCACCCTTCACCGCCACAGGAGTATGAGAAGAGCTGTACACTCCACCATAGGCTGATCGCAATATGCAAAATATAATAATTCATTTTAGAGTCATGCTTTATATCAGTTGATATTTAAACAACACAATAGATAATACTGAGTCCCAGCAGTGGGAAATTTACGTCTTTTATTTGTCTACATATATAGGAGATATCCTAAAATTCATTGACTTATCACGAGATCTCAGAAACTATAACACGTAAGCAATAATATTTGGTGGATATGTAATTTCTGCCATTTAGAAATTAACTAAGAACGGATATTACAAAATTGCTTCCCCTAAAAGGTTTAAAGTTGTTACGGCCAGCAAAGAGGGCGGAGGACAGGTTATATATTTATATCTGCGGAGTATGGCACTGTACGGTGCGCCCGTATGGGTGGATAGGTGCGAGACCGCCAGGAACGGGCCCGTGTTGAAGAGGGCCCAACGTATCCTGGCGGTCCGAGCCTGTCGGGCGTACCGTACGGTGTCCTGGACGGCGGGTACGCTTCTCGCGGCCGATGCGCCTTGGCATCTACAGGCGCAGTCGCTCGCGGAAGTGTACCTCTTCCTGCGGGATGCCGGAGAGCGTCGGCCGGACCCGGCCACGGTCCGCCGGATCAGGCGCGTTGCCCATGACGCCCTGATCCGGCGGTGGGAGACGGAGTTAGGTAACCCTGCCGCCGGCCGGGACACGGTGGAGGCCATCAGGCCCCACCTGTCCCGGTGGATGAGCCGGCGGTACGGGGCCTTGACGTTCCACCTGGTGCAGGTGCTGACAGGCCATGGATGTTTCGGCAAGTACCTGCACCAGGTGGCTCGTAGAGAGATGACACAAGAATGCGTCGAGTGTGGTGCGCCGATTGACACGGCGCACCACACTCTGGCGGAGTGCCCGGCATGGGGCCGCAGCGCCACGCCCTCGTCGCGCAAGTCGGCAGTGACCTCTCGCTGCCGACTGTAATCGATCATATGTTGAGCAGCGAGAGGTCTTGGAAGGCGGTGGTCTCCTTCTGCGGCGCAGTGATGCGTCAGAAGGAGGCCGCCGAGCGCACGAGGGAGGCCGACGCCGCTGCCGCACCTTGCAGGCGGCGGCGGGCCGGCGGGAGAGCGCGGCGGCAGAACCACGCCGTCCGCTTCCTCCCGCCGTGAGCGACGGGCCCCTAGCCGGGCACGGTGTGAGGGGCCTTCGGGCCATGGGCGTGGCCCTTTGGGCCTTTGTCGTGTTTCCCCTGGGGTGCGTCCCCGGGGAGTCTTGGTTTTGTCCCCCTCCCTCGTCGAAGTGGGGAGTCTGAGGGAGGAGGCCGCCGCCCAATTCCTTCACGGGAAGGCGGTGGCCGGGCGTGCGCTCCGTCTTGGGCGCGCGCGGTCGTCTGAGGGGTCGGGGGCCCCAACGTTCCGGTCCCGCGAGGGGCCGGTACGGGACGGCAGGTGGGTGCCTTTGCTCCCCGCGGGCATCCACCAGGAGGAGGTTTATACGCGGAGGCGCCCGGAGAGTTGCTTGGCTGATACCCGGGCGTCTCCAGTACGCGTATTGCGGGACAAGCGGTGGTGGTTTTAGTGGGTATGGGGGTCACGCACAACATCTCAGTGGCCCCGAGCCCCACATAACCCGGCGTCCCCCCCCCTGAAAAGGACGCTGGGTATGCGGTAACAGCATTTCCACCACCGATATCAAAAAAAAAAAAAAAAAAAGGTTATATATTTATATACCATGATTATTATTTCAAATGTAGTTTCACATAATGTTACGTATATAAGAAGTTTTCAAACAACTCAACAGATGGCGCCGCCTTCAACAGTAGATCACGCTATCGTTTGTCATAGAGCAAATCGTTATAAGGATCGTACATCTTTGTGCACATTCACTTCGGCTGACAAATCCTTTCGGAGTATAGAATTGTATCCATTTACTGGATCTCTCCGGATCTTTGCAATGCCAGGACTTGAGTCACTAAGTTGTTGCGGAGTGTACAATTGAATGTTTTAACTGGATCGCTCTGGATCTTCGTATTACCAAGAATCGAGACAGAGTCTATCACGAAGTATACAAGTGGATGTCTCTGGATCTTCGTAATACTGTTGTCCTTACTAACTTGCTCTGTACTATAAATCGTAATTATCAATATAGTTATTGATGCGTGCGTTGTCATTTATCAAAGACCCCTCACCCCACCATTAATGCTTCTACATTTTTTTTTAACTTTTATAAATATCTTTCAAAACTTCAGTTCCGATGCTAGTAGACGGCAATTGGCTTGGACAGAGAAACACTGATACTAGATAAATAAGTACTTTTGATTCGAGTAAATAGAGAAGGCGAGACATGTACGCTGGAAGTTAGGACTTAGATTGTGTGTAGTACTAACTTACAGAATTGGTTTATTTGTACAGTACAGTTCATTCAGCAGTAACTTCATGTACTTATATATATATAATATATTTATTATATAAATCAATTGATAAATGCAATCAGTGAACATTTTCAATGATTGATTTTACTTACTTTTTACTGTAAGGTGAACCTGTCAAGTGAAAGCACTTGACAAAGCCAAGAAGCGTGATGGTAACTAAAGAGTTCCTTCTTCCTGAGCCTCCTGGCTAAATTATGGTAAACGATGAAGTATGTATAAGTGCATATAATTATTATTTTTATTCATATAATTAAATTTTTTAGTGTAATTTACTGGAAACTTATCTATGTAAGTAAATTTTTCAAATATTAGCAACTACATTACAACTTTACTCTTAGGCTCAAACTTTATATCAATTGTATGAAAAAAAAGGACATAAATACTATATAAAAAAATGCTTGTTTAATCTAGTGTTTAAATAATTACTGTTAAAGTTATTTAGTATAGAAAAACCATATTGTAAGTTGTTATGTTAATATTTGTAAACAAATGACTCCGTCATTAATAGCAGTGTATCTTAGTTTATCTGTGTAACTCCATTATATCAATTACCATAGTTAGCTCATCGATTAGTCGTGTAAACACTAGGTGTAAATATTTACACGAATATCGGTTCGTTCTAACATTACCACGCAAATGAAAAATCAATTTTTATTTCACAACATTAGATACATACTTAGTAAAATTTACAACCACCCCGCCGCGCTCCCTTCCGCTGTTATAACGGTTTTCTTTACAACAGAAAATATTATAACTATATAGAAATTATTATAGCAACTGGAATTAAATATTTAATTTATTTTACTTTCATCATCATCATCAAGCGATACGCGTCCAGTGCTGGACATAGGCCTCTCCCAGAGAATACCACATCGATCGGATAAGGATTCATATAGGTAGATTTGGGCCATTTCTCATCACGCTGGCCCAATGCGGGTTGGTGGGAGCTAGAGCCTCGTTTGTTGGTCATCAAGGTGCACCACGAGCAGATGAGGGTGGCTTGGATCCTGTGAGTTGTTGTGCGGGACTCCTCACACCCATGTTTACCTTTAGTAGGTTCCATCGAAGCGCCTATTTCTGTCGCAAATATTACTGTGTACTTTGAAGAATACAAGAAGATTTGAAGGGCGTTGTAGCCAGTGAAATTATTGAGGTAATGAGACATCATCTATTGTTTTTTTTATACCACTTAGGTGGCAAACAGGTAGGCGGTCTTGTTGAGAGATAACACCAGACGCATCACTGGACGTTTTGCCGACTCCGCAGAAACATTTGCACGCCTTTTTTGAAGAACTTCATATTGTAGCCCTTAGGGAAAATGTCGAGGCAATCCTTTAATATCACCACGTTGTTAATGGTAAAAGTATCGCTTACCATCAGATGAAGGTCCCGCTCTTAGTTCCATTGATAAAAAACTTGCTACGAATTGAGTACTTGCTTCTTGGCTGCGGTTAAAATTTAATAAATATATTTAATATCTGCGAACGCCGTACTCGATCGTCCGACAACTTTGTACACGTATACATCAAACTTTAAAAGCTCCTCCATCATCAGAATTTATCGCTCGCCGTGATCGGCACTGTATCATTTCGCGTCGTTTAACGTCCCCCACTTGTCAACATTAGGGGCCCGCCTGCTCGGGTTATCTCGGCCGTTACAAGGGCATGAAAATGTTACGTGAAGTATTACGTAGCTGTGTATACGAACGTTTTATACAACGGAACATCGGGACGGGCAGGACATCATATCCTTAGCAATAGCAGCAAAAAAATTGAGCATCCATCTGATGGTGATACGCCCATAACGTGTATCTAGTGGATGGTATAACAATAATAAAAAAAAATATTTATAGGTTAATTTCATTCCCTGATAGTATAGTCTCCAAATTAAATTGAGATCGTCTAGTAAGCAAGAATATGCTATCAGAATCACAATTTCCCCATTTCTTTACTAAAATCCCACCAGTCAGTCGATTGCTGGTGATATTTAACATGATATAGACAACAACAGTGCTCATCGCTCTAAGACAAAATATAGTATGATGTCTCATTACCGCAGTAGTGAAACATTAGCAACAGCACACTTAAAACCGGGGCTCGGTAATTTTTCTTCGGACCTTCGGTGACCCCTACCCAGACGGTTTCCGGCGACAGAGACCTACCACCAGAAAAAAGGAGCAAACATTACTGTGCTCCGATTTGATAAAGTAGCTAGTGAAATTACTAGCTTAACGAGACTTACTTTCTTATGTTTCAAGTGACAAACATTACGCAGTGCTGGATATATCATCAAACACTCCACCACCACCACCATCAGCCGATAGACGTCCATCACTAGATAGACCACCCCCAAAGATCCCCACGTCGATCAGTCCTATGCCGCCTGCATCGTAGTTTGTTGTTTTCATATCGGGGGGGTTTAGGCCACTTCCCACCACGCTGGCCCAATGCGGGTTGGTGGGAGTCAGAGCCTCGTTTGTTGATTAGCAGGCTGGTCCACAAGCAGATGAGGTTGGCATGGGTCCCGTGAGTTGTTATGCGGGGGACCCCTTACACTTGCTTCGCCTAATTTTTTTTTATTCAATTAACCGACGAGACGAGTACGACTCATTACCCCAGTAATTACACCAGCTACAGCGCCCTTCAATCTGGAACATAGTAATGTTTGTATAGTACTGTTTGGAAGCAAAAGTAGTCGCTGCGGTTGTACCTTTCTTTGTTATCGCTAGAGAAATCTTCTTAAAAGATACCCTACTTCTGGGGGGAAGACAAGTTTCAGCGGCAAAGGACTTCTACCCACTAAAAGCTCCTCAGTGGTCTCTGTCAGTGTATCAGTGGGGCTCCGGGATCGCCTACGGAACGCACCGGTGCGCTGCTATGGCACCGAACTAGATGGTCTCCGGTAGATCTACCACCAGTAATTATAAAAATGGTAGTGTAAACTTTTTACTTGGAAAGTATATAAAAAAAATGCTTGTTTTTTTTAATAGGTCCTTAATATATTTCAATGAACCATTTTGTTTCCGAAGCATCCGGCACTTGTCCTAATTTCATCCGTTTGTGTATTTTATGCCGTTTTTTATGACGTAAAGTGATACTGAAAGTTTATGCGGCCACTCGCTCGTAAAACTCCCCCCTTTGTTTACTTTTCTATAAAACTTTTGCAAACTACCAACCCCACCCACCGTGACCAGGGTGATATAATGGTTATCGTTATTTAATACAGAGTAAACTTTTTATAAGAAATATTATAATTGTGTTCACCTCTAACGGTGCATATATAACTTATTTTTACAATTATATTAAAACTCGCTGTTTCCCGTTTTGCTGGCTGTACTACCCCCGCAACTTTCTTTGGGGAAGGAATTTAGTACACTCCATTCTCAGCTAACCACTGATAGAAACAATATCTTTATCAGAATTTGAGCTCTTACGTATAACAGTTTCAGAGATTTCGCGATGAGTTAATAAATTTTTGGATATCTCTTTCTACAACTATATATATACATATATTGATAAACATACCATATTTATATTGTCACTTACCTAGTGTATCTATGGCAATACTTTCAATAAGATTTTTGTAATATTTTTTATTATTTGTACCTGATGATAAGTGATACGCTAGCTCATACTAAGGTGGCGCTAGTTATGAAGATATGTACTGCGCCACGTTCCCTTCGTCTTAAGACATAAGATGTGAAATCTAGTTATCCTAGTATTCACTACCTACAGCGCCCTTGAAACCGAAACTCAGTAATGTTTGGACACTACTATCTGTCGGCTGCAATAGGAGCTGCGGTGGTACCTAAGGCCATCTCCAGCAACAGAGACCTACGACCAGTAAAGTAATTATTCTCTAGTGTAATGAAGAAAAATTATTAAAAAAAAATATTATTACTATTAAAGACATAAGTTAATAAAAAATCACTACAATTTATCTGATTTATAATAGATTATTGAGAAAAATCTATTTGTACTTGGTGGAGTAATGTCCACTTATTTATTTACATGGCCTCTTTAGTGATTTCCCGGTACGACACCAATTCCACTCTATTTATCTGATCCCTATTTGATTGAAGACTCGGTTTCCATTCAGGTAACCTTTTGTTTTCAATTTAATCACATCATTTCTTTTGTATGGTATGAGTTAGACCATCTCGCACTTGTTCTTCAGCACCTTCAAAGCCAACCAACTCGAAAACCCTGTTAATCGCCTTCTACGATAGACTGAGATTACTTTAGTCGGAGACTACAGGGCAATTGTAACAGGTACCTTGTTTTTTTTTAGGGGAGGAAATCTTCTAAAGATGTATTGCTTCTGGGGAGAATTCAGGGTTATGAGATTCTTATTCCCTAAAACCACCTCGCTGCCCTCAGTGCATTCGGAGAGGCTCCGGGATCTCTTATGGATCGCATCGGTGCCCCTTGACACTTTGTATTAACACGTCTCTGAGGAGGAACCAAACCCTCCTAGACATCATCGCTGAACCATACGCTGTTCCACGCAGGTTGAGCGATAAAGACCCCCACCCTCAAGGCCCGCGAAACTCCTAGACCCTGTTAGTCGTCTTCTACAACAAGCAGGGCTTACCTTAGTCATAATGATACTAGTCCGAGACTACAGGGCTGACAGGCTAGTGCATACATTACCATCGCCCCACGGTCTTCCTCGCCGAATGGAATCAAGCCTCTCTTGCGCATCGGGTACCCTAACCGTCCCTTGTCTTCCATATTTTTTGCTATACATCTCCATTTTCATCAGATAACGTCTCATAAAACATCATCTAGCTTCACTTGCAAATGATTTGTATATTTTAGTGTACAACTAATTGTAAGTACAATAACAATACAGTTAATATACAAAATTAATTGTAACAAAATCAAATTAAATCTATTTCATAATTATTTGCATATAATTCAAACCTTTGTATCGTTTGTAATTAACCTGAAATTGTAGGCTATATTCAATAGTAATTGGAAATAGTTAAACTTGAAATAAATTACATACACAACACAGTACAGTAGTAGCTTTATAACACTGGATATATTCGTACTGACGGTAGGTCTCTATTGTCGGAATCCTCAACCCTATAATACCACTACAACACCTATTTCTGCCCACAAACAGTGCAAACATTACCGTGTTCCAGTTTGAAGGGCGTTATAGCTAGTGAAATTACTGGGGTAATAAAACTTAACATATGTCTCAAGGCGACTAGTAAGGTGCGGTGCTGTATATATCTTCCAAACCAACGCTATTGTTGTGGGCAGGTGTATCCCTTACTATTAGGAGAACATCCTGCTTATCTCGTCTTCGTGGAATAAAAAAAAAACAGCTTCATTCAAAATTAAGTTCTAGTTAGGATAATTACACAACACTCCATTCCGTCCGTCGCCCTGAAACTGTATTATTAACAACCTTTTAAATTCTAACTTAGTGATATTATAGACTATTACTACTTTATAGTTTTATCAAAATATTCGCGGCGGTAAGTTATAACTTAACTATACCATAGTAAAGCTAACTTATCTTGTATCTACCTTCGCATTCATCATCATCATCAGCCGATAGACATTCACTGCTACACATAGGCATCATCCAAAGATCTCCAATTTTACAAAGGGATTTAGCCCTTTCCCACCACGCTGGCTTAATCCGGATTGGTGGGAGCCAGAGCCTCGTTTGTTGATTAGCAAACTGCACAACGAACAGCTGAGTTTGCCTTGGATCTCGTGAGTTGTTCGCGACAGCTCTTTCACCATCCTCATTAATCATTAATTTTATGAGGAAATATCGACAGGTTGTTCATGAGTGATTAAACGATGCTAGGTTAACTTTCATACTTAGTTAGAAGGTTCACCTGTATTCTCTGATGGTGTCTGATACTGCTAGTCATTTGAAGAACATCTACAGAACATCTGGAACTGGATTAACAAGGTAGCTTCCCGATGGTATATAAAAGCGGTTGTGTATCAGAATTTTAACTAAGAATCTATACGATGATCTAAGGCTCGGGCTTGTTCTATAATAACCTGCACCTATGTCTGAAACTGTGTGGTAACTAAGTTATTACCGAGGCGAGTACAGTCCCTTGTGTTGCTTATATTTCAGTGGAATGAAGAGAGAGAGGGAGAGAGAGATTGGACCAAGTTTCCTTCATCTAATTCCTCATGGAGATGTAAAAGTGCTTCGGCTACTGTTGTAGTGGGTCCTCCGACGATCATAAAACTTTGACAACAAATTGACGAAATCCAACAGAAACATTTGAAGTAAACAACAAATACAGACTTCTCTAACAACAAAAAACGTTGTAGCCGTGTTTTTTTTTTTTAATTTGGAGTCGCCGACGGGAGTAAACAGCATTATGCATCTGTAATGCAAAGCTCTGTGAAGAGATGAGGTTTCACTTGTGAAAATTTAAATTTGGCAGCATTCCAGTTTCATTTGCAAACGACAAACCAACAGGTTGTTTTTTTTTAAGCAAACATTGAAATGAAATCATCAATATATTACTGATGATAGTATATTAGATCTTCGTTATTCTAATGTTAGGTTTTATACTAAAATCAAGCGAATAAGAAAAACTAGATGAGCGGAAATAGATCTTATTACTGTAAGGAGAATAGTCTTCTATTCAGCGGATGCCGGCACATCTTGAAAGGAAATGTAGATGGATGTTTATTGAAATAAAGTATTTTGTATTCATAGAATGTATGTCATAGGCAGGGCGTCGCGTATACAGGGACGTGAGTGACTAGTCCTTGCACTACATATTACAAAACTACCAAAGTTATGTAAGAAAATAAAATTTGGACAAAAATCGTTCATAATTTTCTTTTCTTTTAGTTACATTTGTTAAATAAACGACTAGTATATAGCTTAAGTTTTCCGAGGCTATAGAGAAAAGTATTTCGACCATTTTTATGACATGTTTCTTAACCTTGACTCCTATTCCTGCTTTTTTCTTATTTATTACAGGATGTAATATAATCAGTCATGTCGAAAGATAATCCTTAGGAATTATCCTTTCGCTGGTTGATAATTTCAACCAAGTAGGTGCTTTTTTTTTAAGGTCACCTTGGAGTTAAACAGATTAATCATCCAATATATACAACTTTATAAATATATTCATTAATGTTCGCAATTGTAAATGTTTAATTGACACAAGAGAAAAATACAACGTAAGGGTTGGAAAATTTTAAAACTAACAATGATTACCAAATTTCTCTAGAGATTGTCTCCAACAGTCACATTCGTTAATAATAACGAAAATGCTTTAAAACAAGCTTGTACCCTTATTTCTTTTTATGTCAAATAGTAAAAAGATAGGTCTTCGTCTATTACTGTAATAAAATTGTAGCGATTATCTTAAGGCAAAATTATTTCTATGTAAATTATGAAAATGTATAAGGAAAACGAAATTTCAGTTCGATTTGAAGCACACGTTTATTCACTTTTGGTGTTCCCCTGAGTGACGGTCCTGAGGAATAGAGATTACAAAACGTTATCAAATTGCAAGCGTGTGATCAAATTTAAACGTGAAAAGGATCATTTCCTTAAGAGCTTTATATTATATTACGAATCATATCGTTTACGTAAAATGTTTTTTTGACCGTGTTTCATATAAACAAAAAGTATATACGACCCGCCTTGTATTCCGTTTCGATTTAACTTCAAATCATCTATCAGATAGTAGTTTGAGATAATAATCATCATTTTATTCAATTCGTAAAGCAAAATTACTTATAAGTACAACCACAAAGGTTTCAGAATTTTAATCAGGTCGTATAGCTTTCCAAAGTATTGAAAATATAGTTGATAGATCGAGAAAATTTATGAGAGTTAACATAACCAAACAAATTTACTACATGATTGATCTTTAGTTACTTCAGTCCACACATTTTGGTTTACTATCGTCAATATATAATAAATCACAGCATATGATATGATTTTATGAACTACAAATATCACATATATAACCACCACGACATGTAGTCCCCAATTCCCATTGAAGAGTCCGGAGAATGGGACAAGTACAAGCGTCTAAATTTCTCCGATCGTTACTGCTGCGTAGTCTCCCACTGGATTTCAATCAAGGATTGCATAGAATATTAAATGAGGTACAGTCAGAGGGATTTGTAAGAACATTGCCTGTACTATATCAACAGCTTTTATTCTATTAACAATACTACATTTAAAGAAGATTAAAATAATACGCAGATAGATAGTAGTTACAAGTATACTTAGTAGAAATTTAGATAGTTCACAAGAAGATCCCAATACTAACACTAAAAGTGGTCACCGAGGATGTTTTAGTGAGTACTAACATTAATCTGACTCCTCAGAAGCAAGAAGTTACTTTGAAGACCTCATAACCAAAAACATAGTGATACTGTGCAAACGTACACTTTACCTTTTAATCTACTACAGGAACAGAGTTCTTTAATCGATTCATGATTTTTTTTAGACCTTTCTTTATGGAATAAAAATCTTTTTTGTCTATTACTAGAAGGACTGATAATAAAATCACTAGAACGGTATCATCGAATCTGGATCTTATTTTTTTCGATTTTTTCGACGATTTCGATTTATCGCTGATTCCTTTGTCTATAAAGTGAGTTAAGATTGTTTTTTTTTTAAGATCAATGTTAATATAGTTCACGGATACGAGATTAATAATATTATATCACCAAATGAAAAGTGATTAGTGTCTGCATGAACCTTTCACTATTACGACTCAACATCAGTTAACCTGTTGAGCTGTCGGAGCTGGAAACGGGCCAAATGACAGAGGAAAGCTGAATCTCCTTAACTCTCGTTATTAATGAGCCGGCACGTACTAGACATTACCGGGCTTCAGGCTTCAGGTGATACAGAAAAAGGTTTTCGGGTGTAATGTATCAATTATCCCTTTTTATGTCCCTACCACTTCGATAATCCATTATATCTTAAATTGCAGTTAAAGGTGTGCCACACTGATCATAAGTCGCAGTTGCTGGAGACCATCTAGGTTACCACCGCAGCTGCTATTTCTGCCACCAAACAGTGGTGTCCAAACATTACCGTGTTGTTCAATGTAAAAAAAAATTGTAACGACCCTGGATCAGTTAGTTCAATATGAAATCCTATTTTTTCCTTTTGTGTTCTTTAAAGGAATATAATATAACTAGTGAGATTATTGTGGTAGCGAAATTTGACATCTTAGTATCAAGATGAGCACCAAATGGTGTTGTGTATATCATTCTAACTAACACATATTAGGGGACATACCGTTTATCATCAGGTGAAGGTCTCGCTCAACTCTTTGCTTCATCGAATAATAATCCGCAAGTGATAGTGTTCCCCTCTAAAGACTAAATGGGTTTTGTTCATGAGCAGACTGTATAGGTTGTTGCCAGTTTAGTTCTCTTTACCATTGCTGACCACATCAACAATTACCATCAAGTGAGATCTAGGTCAAGAGTAATATGTTTTGTATTAATGTCTGGTCTTTACTATCGTATTTACTTACTTATTGCTTATTTGTATAATTGGCATATCATCATTATGAAAGCCTGTTCTCAGAAAATTTAAAATTGTATGAAATTTCAAAAGTATGAGATATATCCATTGGTTCCATTTCCTTTAGTTTATACTCTAGTTGTAAAATAGATTTTTTTTTTCAACAGCCAATTTACGTCCGTAATGGTGGGCCTCAATTTAGGAGCGATGGGCCTTAGTCACCACGCCTGCCCAATGCGGATTGGTGATTTCACCACACAACTTGTTTGATGTTTTCCTTCACCGTTTGTAATTCGCTGTTGTTACTAAGTTCACAAATGTACATCATTTATATATTAAAGTCGTCGCGACCTTCGGAATGAAGGCTGCTCTATTAGGCCAGCGAGCGACTAGTAAAATTGGTTAGGTTTATAAAAATAAATACTGGCGGATGACCAAAGAAATTGGTGAATTCAACAAATTGGCAACGGGAAGGAAAAATGATTTGTAAGCGGTATCTCGAAGCGGCGAAATTGTTATTCAACATTGCCAAAAGATAATCGATCTCCGGTGCAGCAATATCTGTTTTCGTGACAGCCGTAACGCCCTGGCGTGGAGCCAGCACCGGAAGTCAGCGACATTGCTCCGTAAGCACAATATCATACGTTTGCACAGTAGTGCTGTTATTGAGTTTCATTGTCATTTCTTAGGGCATATTTATCTAGTTGTTTCTTATCTGAATCCTTGGCGTTGCAGACAAACGCTTCTCTTCTAACACAGAAATCCTTCGACAAATTCCGGAGCCAAACGTGGTGGTATTCACATGACGACAGGGTTTCTAAACCACCGATCTAGGCATCAATTCACATATGGCAAATCGAGCGCCATCACAGCCTTCCCGTATTCTATCAAAATATGAGAGGTAGAGTTTTCTGTCGGAGAACTAAACCTAATATTCAGCTTTATATCATGTGAACATAAAACCAATTGAGCCCACATGGTTTAAAAAAAAAACTTCACAGGCATTTCAAAGGAACTCTTTTTCTTTTTTCCACGAAAAAACTTTCAAAAGCATCCGTATGGTGGTAAATAAAACGCCTGTAGATTTTAAACCTGAAAGCAATCAAATCACTGCCTACACTGAAAATCAGATCTGTACACTCCAATATGTGTATTGAATTTAATCCATTTTTGTCCACTGTTTATTTAGTTTTTTTTTTAAAAAACAAAAAAAATATTAAAAACAGATTTCTTTTTTTAATTTTTTTTATACTACTAAGCAAAGAGACGTGTGAGACGTTCACCTGATCGTCAGTAGTGATCCTACCTCTAACAAAGCGGCTCCGGTTCTAATGGTATGCACTGCATTATATTGTGCTCGTCCCCTAGAGACATAGAATGTTGTGTCGTTACTCCAGCAATTACACTAGCTACAACATCCTTCAAACCTGAACACAGTAATATCTGCACACTACTGCTTGTCGGCTGCAATAGGTGCTGCGGTGGTGGAAAATCTTCGAAAGACACCCAGTTTCTGAGAGGAAGTCAGGGTTATGTAAGATTCTTACTCATTAAAACCCCCTCGGTGGTCTACATCAGTGCATTCGGAGGCTCCGGGATCTAGTCTTCCCCTTAGGCACCATCCTTGAGCCATTCTCTGTGCCACGCAGGTTCGCTTGTTGAGCGATAAGACCCCCTGCCTTCAAAACCCGCGAAACTTGTAGAACCTTTTAGTCGCCTTCTACGATAGGCAGAGCTTACCTAAGTCCTATTCTTACTAGCCCAAGAGTACAGGGCTGAAAATGGTTCCTACCTATTTCTGTGACCCTCGCGGGGACAAGGACAGATTATGTCGGACTTGCACCGACTAAAACCTCCACAATGTTCCACCGTCATCGCTTTATGACGGGGTAAGGGTGTGTCCGAACACACAGCACGCCCTCCTCTCTCGAATCCGTCATCCAGAGGCCATGGGAGCCAAGAAGAAAAACTTTCCCGACTCCGAATTGAATCTTGAGTTTCTCTTATCTTCACCGTAGGTAGCCAAGCCAGGGCTACTGAGCCAATGGTATTTACCTAGAGGATCTTTGGCAACAAAGACTTACCAACAATCAGTAAGTGAATACCTTTATATCTAAGTACTCAGACTCCACTCTGGCTCCGATTTGTTTTTGTGTAATATTATATAAAGCTACTAAGTTTAAGCCATTGCACAAAAACCGTCTTGCTTAATAAATCCTTGCAATGTGCTGTCAGATTTAATTATATTTTTGCATTTTTTCCAAGGACTAATTTCAAATTAAATTGGAGCAGCGCTCTGCGAGCTAAATTTGATTCAGAGACCAGAGATAAAGTTGGTAATTAGTTTCGTAGTGACGCTCCTTACTTTTACCGATTTTTTTTTTATTTTTCATGTTGCTCTTGAGGGGTTAAAAAGTTATTGACAATTATAATCTTTAATATTAAAATTGCGTTTTTGTACACTTGAAGAGAAACAAGAAGATTCGTCGCCCGTAAATTTTATTAATATTTCTTCACGCCTAACAACAATTAAAGAAAGGCCGATGTTAGTCTTAAAAAATTATATAAAAAAATCTAATTCATCTTGAATCGATACTGGTACTAAATCAATAATCGAAGAGTTTTTCATGTAATTAAAGCTGAATCTTTATCCTTTTCTTAATATATTTAACCAATGGTAGGTCTTTATTGCATAGTAGACGCAGCAGCACCTGTTTCTTCCGCTTAGGAGTAGTGTGGAAACACAACTATGATGAAGGCACATAGCTAGTTAAATCACTGAAGTAATGAGACTTAACCTTAAGGTGGTGAGCATGATATTATTGGCAGGTTCGTCTACTGTTGTTACTTGAATAAAAAGGATAAGAAACGTAGTAGGAACTTGATTAATTTATTCCAAGAAGCCACAAAACTAGCGACGCGACCAACTGATGATAAGTAATACGCCTGCCCAATATACGTAGTAATACAAAGCAATAACCTGGTGCTAGTTAAGATGATATATACAGAACCTTGTTGTGCTCGTCACTTTGGGACATGGAATTTTAAGTGTCGTTATCCCAGTAATTTCTCTAGCTACACCACTTTTCAAACCGGAACACAATTGTGTTGATTTATATATAAATTAAAAAGCTTTAACCTAAAAAATAACCTCAAATATTTTTAACATGTCATCAACACAATAATGCTAAAGCGTAATTAAAGTAACAGGTGCGCCGCGAGGGTTATCCCTTCGACAGGATAATACTCCGCAAATATAGCGGCACTCGTACCATCACAAGTATCAGCAGAAGTAATATTACCCCACCGCAAATGCGGAAACATTTAATAAAACTCAGATTCCCCGCGGCGTTTTGTATAAGAAACAAGAACAAATTATATTGTTCGCTTCATATGTTCAACATTTAAAAGAAATACGAACAATACTGAAGAGGAGTGATAGAATAATGTCTACTGAATTAATTTCCTTTTAAGTATTCTCTTATAATCAACGTTGTGGTTTCAGGGTAATTTAAAAGGGTAACATCTACTTCCGAAAGATTATGATTCGTATCGGGAAGCAATCGGGAAACTTGGTTATATTCATCTGATAAATACCTCAATGTTTGAAACGTAAAGTTTAATCGGTGCGTCCTGCACGATATGTTAGTTTTCACAGGAATATTATATGCGAAGACAATCAAAAGATGAGAAAAGATAAAGGCATAACACACAAAATTAGCGTATGAATGTAGGAAAAGGCCAGCAATAGCTATCAAGTCGGTAACAACTGATTAGATAATTCTAGAGTAAGAAGCCGATGAAGGGACCGTAAAGAACTTCATAAGAATAAAATAAACAGGATGGATGGTGAAAGCAGATTTATCCAAAGATATAAACATAGTTGTAAGACGGAATCCTTATTAATTTATACATATTAATCAAAGGAAATCTCTTAAAAAGGGGAAAGAGAAAGGATAAAGGGTGAGTCATCTAAAACGCGATAAAAAATAAATTACGGCGAGATTGGCAGAAATTATTGCGTGAAAGGAAACTTTTGCGAAACCCTTGCGCTTTTCAAGAGTAACCTTAAACGTTTCGTTGGAAATGGATTCAAACTTTGCCTATTGTTTGATAATATATGATTTATTTTATTTAATGATCCTATTTTTAAAAGGTTACAAGCTACTGATTACGAATGATCCGGAGTACTTCAACCTTTGATAACAGATATAGAATCACAATTGCCAATCTACAGAAATATTATGAAAATGAGTATCCTTTGTTATTCGCCTATCACGTGAAATCTAGTGAACGTATCGAGATGGGAACGTGATCATTCGACGCGGAGTTAATTGTAGATGGTTAAAGGCTACTAGGATGTAAAGAGTCCCGCTCAACAACTTACGAGACTCAAACCTACCTTACCTGCTTGTAGTGCACCATGCTAATTAATAAACGAGGCTCTGGCTCTCACCAACCCGGATTGGATCAGCGTGTTGGAAATTGGCCCAAATCCATCCATATAAACCCCTACAAATGTAGGAATTATTGTGATAGGCATATATCCAAGAGTAGACGTCTATAGACTGATGATGATAATAGGCTATTTGTTTTTTTGAATTTCATAGACCCATTATCATTGTATTTCTAATTAACTTTTACATACATTTTCATTTGGTATTATTTATGTGGTTGCTATAGTAACCGTTGCTATAGAAAATCATTGGCAGTTGCGGTTATTCTCAAGTAATAATATATTTCAGACAAATTTCAACTCCAATTCTATATTACCACCAGCAAAGCGAGCGGGGAACAGCTAGTGACTACATACAATCAATTGAATTTACTGATAATTTAGATGTATGTATCTACATTAAAATCTGATTTTGATCCAAAACAAATGAGATGAATATATTATGAATAACACCAGAGGTGAAAAGTATAGCTCGGGAAATTTTCCAAGCGACGTACAGTTCCAAACTCGAGCCAAAAACTTCGAGTAGCAAGAAAAAGTTTGAAGAAGTTTCCAGAGAAACTTCAGTAGTTACTAGTTGGTTTTCACGGGGGCTTTGAGTACTAAATAAACTCTTAACACGTCATCATCTTATTGCACCGCCTTCGTGTTGTGTTTCAGGCACTAAAGTTGTTGTTTTAATGGATTTTTTTTATATCAACAATTCTATTGGACGTTTGATCAGTCGCCAAAACGATTTTGGAGAACGTATGTGAGTACGGAGCTTACTTACTTACTTCTCGGAGCTGTTTTCTGATGATAAGTCCTTGATGCCGGAGACTATCTAGTAGGCATCACAGCAGCGCCTATTACTTGCGGTACTACTTAAATTACTGGGGTAATTGGTGTACGACCGCTTACAACAACGTGGCGCTAGTTAGAACACGCACGAAATTGAGCTCGTTGCTTTAAGACATTAGATGTGAATCCCTGTTACCCAAGTAATATTACAAGCTACAGCACACTCCAAACCGGAACGCAGTGTGTTTGCATACATCTGTTTGACGGCGGAAATATACGCTGCACCACTCAACTAGACCATCCTCGGTAACAGAGACCTACCATCAGTAGTATCTCAATGTGACGAGGAAAATGTGGTGCAGTGTATTCCATCTTTACTAGTCACGTTGTTATGATACCAACCGAATAAAAAAACTACTATTAATACATTGAACTTTTAAGCTATTACAATTATGTTATATTATTTATATAGAATATATACACCAAAACATCAAAAACTCTTCATCACGGGAATGTAAAGGTTGTGACTGTACATTTTAAATTAAAAAAAAACTAATTCACCTAAAGAGTAACGGACATTTTGAAAACAAGAAATACGCAATTTTATTGAGACTATTCGTAACAGTTTTATGTCAATGTTACCATTTTAAAATTTCTTTTAAAAAGGGAGATAATTAATATAAATCTAACAAATACTATAAGTGTCCGTTAGTTCAATCGTTCGATCATTTGTTAACTTGCTTATTTGTTATTTCGTTCATTCGTTAATTCTTTTATTCGTTCATTCGTGTATTTTTTTCATTCGATCATTGGTTCATTTCTAGATTCGTTCGATTGTTCGTTCGTTCGCTCGCTTGTTTAATAGTTCGTTCGTTCATTTGTTCGTGCGCTTATTTGCTCGTTCGCTCATTGACTCGTTCGTGCGTTGGTTCGTTCGTTTGTTTGTTGATTAATTAATTCAATCAATAATTCATTACTTCATTCGTTTCTTCATTGATACATCTATTCATTCGTTCGTTCATTCGTCCATTTATTACCAGTAGACAACCAGGATGTTAGCACATTAACATAACATTCGCTAACCGTCGTTTATACACATCTTTTATAATAACAGCCAAGCAAAAAAGTTTGAAACAACTTAAGTTATTAAAGTTGAATATCATTAAGCAGAAGCTATATTAGTATCACAATAGCCTTTTCGTAATCCCTAATCCCGAAAAGCGACTGCTTCCATAAATTATCCCTTCAGATCTAACGTCAATCATCCCTTTCATTTATGTTTTATTAGTTCCCCTTTGTTATTTCAGTCAAAGCTTAAAAGGATTTAAATTGAAAGTTGATTTTTTAATAAAAAATTAAAGAATCTATAGTTTAAGGGTTGATTGATACATTTCCATATATTGTTTACTTTCCATAATCAAATTGCGAATGTATGTGGTGGATGTTAAAATTAATATAAACTTCTATATAATCATAATCGGTTTTCTTTGTTCGATAATCACATAAAAACTAGTGAATATATTTACATAAGAACACGACCATTTGACGCAAAATAATTTGTATGGGTTATTTATTTAATTTCATGGATCCTTATCATTTTATTTCAAATTAACTTTCACATATATTTTCATTTTGTATTAATTATGCGGTGGCTACAATAACGGTTGCTATAGAAAGTTAATTGCAGTTGCGGTTGCTCTCAAGCAATATTTCAGACAAATTTCAACTCTAATTATATATTACGGCCAGCAAAGCGGGAAGGAACAGATAATGTTTCTTTATATCCAATGTAATCTAACATTGGTTTGAACTCATCTTTGTCGCAACATATCTTTCCACAAAGTAAATACAGCTTACTTAGAGGAAAGTTAAAATATTTAACGTTGCCTAATTTCATTACAACGTACCCTTTTAATATTTCGGAATGAGAATTACAACTGAAATCACGTGTTGACAGAAGCCGAGCAGTTGCGCAAAATGAACCAATTTTCGTATAGTTTGTGACTTACATAAGTTAAAAAAAGGAAAATGAACCGGTTTAATTGATAAGCATTCAAATATTTATCATATTTACCAAATTTTGTGATGTTTATATAAATATTAAATTAATTTAATTAACCGTGGCATATATAATAGAATAATATCTCTGAACATTATTATAACAATCACATCATGAATAGTGGTAGGTCTCCGTTGCCGCAGACCGTCTAGGAAGCTACCACCGCAGCGGCTATTGCAGCCGACTAACAGTAATGGGCAAAGATTACTGGGTTCCAGTTTGAAGGGCGCTATAATAAATGAAATTATTGGTAACTGGTACTGGTAACGAGACTTAACATCTAATATATCGAGACGACGAGCGCAATGTCGAGTTATGAATATCTTCACAAGGGACTCATTATTATAGGGGTGATGGTGAATACCGACGCGTTTCTTGACTTTCTTGCATAAAAAAAAATCTTAAAAACTTGACAGAACTCTGAAGAATCCATTTTACCAATTGAGCATTTTGATTTTACTTCGAATCGATTCGTAACTTTATATAGTATATAAAGAAATTTTAGGGGCCAACAGTGTTCAGATATGTATGAAAGTATTCCTCGTTTCTCTGAAAGCTTAACCGTGTACAACTCTTAAGCAATTATGGTAATATTTATGAATTATTAATATAGGAGCCCCCACAAATTATTAACAATTCGTATCTCAATACCGTGAGAGGGAAATAGAAAAATGTTTCCTAAGTACAGGGAAAAAATTTCATTTAAATATTTATATATGAAACCTTTTTAGGTTCTATGAAATTTAATATAACGAGATTATATGAATTTATTTTTCGAAAACATTTAAAAGTTGATTTATTTATGTCTATGTAGAAACTATCTACCCATCTCCTTTGCTGGTCATAATATTAAAAACTAGACTTGAATTTTTTCTGGAATATTCCTTGAGAGCAACCGCAACCACCAATTACGACTTATAGCAACCGCTACTGTAAGAAACATATATATATATATTTTTTTATATTGTCACGCCTTTTTCCCAGTAGGGGTAGGCAGAGGTGAATAAACCACCCACGTTTCGCCAGATGTGGTCAGATTAGGTCCCATGTAACAGGGGGCGAGCCTGTTGCCACTTTATTTGGACCACCACACACACACACACACAAAGATGATATCAGTGTGCGGGTTTCCTCACGATGTTTTCCTTCACCGTTTTTGTATCTCGCTGTTGTAACTAAAGTTCACAAATGTACATAACTTAAATATTGTCATTGGTACATACCGAGGTTTGAACCCGCGACCTTCGGAACGAAAGCCGCACGCTCTAACCATTAGGCCAGCGAGCTACACACATATATATAATACGAAATGAAAATGTTTATAAAAGTTATTTAGACACAAAACTATGAAGGATGTATGAAATTCAAAAAATAAATGGTCTGTAACTATCTACAAACTAGTTTTTACGTGATCGCCGAAAAAAGAAAGCCCATTTTCATTATAGGTATAAGTAAATTTACTTACAAAAGAAAAACATTAAATTAGTTAAAATGTTACTAATGTCCTTAGATAAATAGACTTACAACAGGAAATTCATGAAAAAAAAACATTTTCATAAGATATTATTAACTGTAAGCCACTTATAGTAACGGATCCGGGGTTTTCATTAAATTTAAAATTTCCGTGAATCTTTTGAGCTCATTAATTAGCGACTTGCTCAAACTTGCTTCGTTTAACTTCAAAGTGAAATCAGTATTAAAGCATCCGATGTAACCAACTTGAAGTGTACGTTCATTTTAATAATTTTATCAAGTTATCGTTACTATTTAATTCAATAAATTGATCACATTAACTTTACAATTAACTCTAATTGATACTATTGTATATCATCTTATGCCTTTTCACTAAATACAAAAAGTAAGTTAAATAAGAAACCTTTGTGAAAGACTTAAATATAAATTAGCAAATATACAAACAAAACTAACTGAACCATATAAAGCCCTGGGAGTTTTTTTTTTAAGTATAACGATATCAGTATTTTTAAATTGGTGAATTTATATCTTAAGTTACGTTTAAATCAATAAATACAACTTAAGGAAAAATTTTCGTTTCAGATTTATCCACAAAAATCTGACAAACACTTTAAAACTGTAGACAGTGTCTCGATATCCCCGTGATTGAACTAGCTACGACGCCTTTCAAACCGGAACGAAATAATGTTTGCACAGAACTAAGCGTCCCGGTGATATCTACATAAACAGTCTCCTGCCTATCACCAACTGTATTCTATAGGCTTCTGTTATATATATAAATATCATCCATCCATCCATCCAATCAGCCGGAAGACGTCCACTGCTGGACAAAGGCCTCCCCAAAGATTTCCACTTAGACCGGTTAAATATGTTATATATAATAATCGATCTGCTAGTGGGTAAATACTGAAATCTTTGTGTTATTCTTTTTAATACTTATATAAATGAATGAGATAAAAATCGTGATTGAAAATCTTCAATACTTATTTATTCTCAATAACGTCTGTAATGTATATTCACTGTATAATGTTGAATATTGTAATAACAAAAGTTGTGGGTAGGAGTACAAATTTATTCGTCAATCCTTAACCTCTCGTGGGCGTAGCGAGATTCAACACCGCGTGGGTAGATCGTTTACTGGAGACCTATTTTATGTTATTTTTCCCACTCACATGATACTGAGTAAGAGAAAATTGATTCCTCATTAGTTAAAGTCATGTGCAGTAATATTAATATATATAATGAATGGACTGGCATATCTGAAGCATCTGAATTGTTCCGCAAAACCGGAGACAGAAAGGACTGTACCACGCTGATCGCCAACCTTCACCAGTTGGAGAGGCACTTTAAGAAGAAGAAGATAGTAATATTAACATTAGTATTTGCATGTAGTATCAATGTAACCAACGCGACTGGGCAACGTTCGGGAGGTTATACGGCATCATTTCGTCTCAGATACCACAGTGTATAAAGACAACAGTCTTCAACTCGTGCGTGTTGCAGGTGTTGACATATGGAAGCGAAATGTGGCCCGTCACTATCGGTCTTATAGAAAGGCACAGAGGGCAACGGAGAGATGCTCGGAGTTTCTCTACGCGATCGTATCAGAAATGTAGAGGTCCGCAGAAGAATTAAAGTTGCCGACATAGCCGAAAACATTGCTATACTTAAGTGGCAGTGGGCAGGGCATATTGCTCGAAGGACTGAATGCAGAACAAGCAGTGAGGTTCTCGAATGCCGCCCTCTACAAGCTGAACCGACGATATGATGAAAGTCGCAGGAAGCTACTGGATACGAGCAACGCAGGACCGATCGATGTGGAAATATTTGGGAGAGGCCTATATCCAGCAGAGGACGTCTATAGGCCGATGATGATAATGATAAATACATCAATTGTTGATTTCAATGTGTTTTGTCATGAAAATATTAAATCATACATAATAGCGTATGCTTACTAACACAACTTACAAGATATTATATACTATAGAAGTGATAAACGTACAGCACATCATTTATAATAAAGCTGGCATGATGATAATCATCAACTGAGGGGTAGGTAAAACTTAGTATACTAAAAACATCATTTCCTAAACATTAAATCACGAAATAGATTTAGAAAAAAATGAACGGCTATTTACGTTTTTTCATAACCGGTCTGGTCGTGACACAAATAAACGATGTCGATTGCTTCCGACATTATAACAAATTAGGATAATTATGAACAAATAGACGAAAACGTGAAAACGAAATGTGTATAATTTTTTTTTAACCCGACATTAACTACTGTTTTATACAATTTGCAAAATAATTTATAACATTGGATTATCAATACATAAAACAAATTATAACCTGGAATAATAAATAAATAGTTATATCAAATTATATATCGGATAATAAATATATATCTAAATCAAATTACAATATTGAATATTAAATATATAGACAAAACAAATTACATTATCGGATAATAAATATATATCTAAATCAAATAACAATATTGAATAATAAATATATAGACAAAACAAATTACAATATCGGATAATAAATATATATCTAACCAAATAACAATATTGAATATTAAATATATAGACAAAACAAATTACATTATCGGATAATAAATATATATCTAAATCAAATAACAATATTGAATAATAAATATATAGACAAAACAAATTACATTATCGGATAATAAATATATATCTAAATCAAATTACAATATTGAATATTAAATATATAGACAAAACAAATTACATTATCGGATAATAAATATATATCTAAATCAAATTACATTATTGAATAATAAATATATATATAAATATATATAGACAAAACAAATTACATTATCGGATAATAAATATATATCTAAATCAAATAACAATATTGAATAATAAATATATAGACAAAACAAATTACATTATCGGATAATAAATATATATCTAAATCAAATAACAATATTGAATATTAAATATATAGACAAAAACAAATTACACATTATCGGATACAAATATATATCTAAATCAAATAACAATATTGAATAATAAATATATAGACAAAAAACAAATTACATTATCAGGATAATAAATATATCTAAATCAAATAACAATATTGAATAATAAATATATAGACAAAACAAATTACATTATCGGATAATAACATATATCTAAATCGAATAACAATATTGAATAATAAATATATAGACAAAACAAATTACATTATCGGATAATAAATATATATCTAAATCAAATTACAATATTGAATATTAAATATATAGACAAAACAAATTACATTATCGGATAATAAATATATATCTAAATCAAATAACAATATTGAATAATAAATATATAGACAAAACAAATTACATTATCGGATAATAAATATATATCTAAATCAAATAACAATATTGAATAATAAATATATAGACAAAACAAATTACATTATCGGATAATAAATATATATCTAAATCAAATAACAATATTGAATAATAAATATATAGACAAAACAAATTACATTATCGGATAATAAATATATATCTAAATCAAATAACAATATTGAATAATAAATATATAGACAAAACAAATTACATTATCGGATAATAAATATATCTAAATCAAATAACAATATTGAATAACAAATATATAGACAAAAACAAATTACATTATCGGATAACAAATATATATCTAAATCGAATAACAATATTGAATAATAAAATATAGACAAAAAACAAATTACATTATCGGATAATAAATATATATCTAAATCAAATAACAATATTGAATAATAAATATATAGACAAAACAAGTACATTATCGGATGTAAATATATATCTAACCAAATAACAATATTGAATAACAAATATATATCTAAATCGAATAACAATATTGAATAACAAATATATATCTAAATCGAATAACAATATTGAATATTAAATATAGACAAAACAAATTACATTATCGGATAATAAATATATAGACAAAACAAATTACATTATCGGATAATAAATATATATCTAAATCAAATTACAATATTGAATAATAATAAATATATAAGACAAAACAAATACATTATCGGATAATAAATATATATATCTAAATCAAATAACAATATTGAATAACAAATATATAGACAAAACAAATTACATTATCGGATACAAATATATAGACAAAAAACAAATTACATTATCGGATAATAAATATATATAGACAAAACAAATTACATTATCGGATAATAAATATATATAGACAAAACAAATTACATTATCAGATAATAAATATATATATCTAAATCAAATTACATTATTGAATATTAAATATATATAGACAAAACAAATTACATTATCAGGATAATAAATATATATCTAAATCAAATTACATTATCGGATAATAACATATATCTAAATCGAATAACAATATTGAATATTAAATATAGACAAAACAAATTACATTATCGGATGTAAATATATAGACAAAAAACAAATTACATTATCGGATTAATAAATATATATATCTAAATCAAATAGCAATATTGAATAACAAATATATAGACAAAACCAAATTACATTATCGGATGTAAATATATAGACAAAACAAGTACATTATCGGATGTAAATATATATCTAAATCGAATAACAATATTGAATAAATATATATCTAAATCAAATTACAATATTGAATAATAAAATATAGACAAAACAAATTACATTATCGGATAATAAATATGTAGACAAAACAAATACATTATCGGATACAATAAATATATATCTAGAAATCAAATTACAATATTGAATAATAAATATATGAGCAAAACAAATTACATTATCGGATAATAAATATATATATCTAAATCAAATTACAATATTGAATATTAAATATATGAACAAAACAAATTACATTATCGGATAATAAATATATATCTAAATCAAATAACAATATTGAATAATAAATATATCTAAATCAAATAGCAATATTGAATAACAAATATATAGACAAAACAAATTACATTATCGGATAATAAATGTATATCTAAATCAAATTACACATTGAATATTAAATATAGACAAAACAAGTACATTATCGGATTAATAAATATATATCTAAATCAAATAACAATATTGAATAATAAATATATATCTAAATCAAATAACAATATTGAATATTAAATATAGACAAAACCAAATTACATTATCGGATAATAAATATATATCTAAATCAAATAGCAATATTGAATAATAAATATATGAACAAAACAAATTACATTATCGGATGTAAATATATAGACAAAACAAATTGCATTATCGGATAACAAATATATAGACAAAAAACAAATTACATTATCGGATACAATAAATATATATCTAATCAAATTACAATATTGAATATTAAATATATGAACAAAACAAATTACATTGTCGGATAATAAATATATATATCTAAATCAAATAACAATATTGAATAATAAATATATAGACAAAACAAATTACATTATCCGGATAATAAATATATATAGACAAAACAAATTACATTATCAGATAATAAATATATATATCTAAATCAAATAACAATATTGAATATTAAATATATATAGACAAAAAACAAATTACATTATCGGATAATAAATACATATCTAAATCAAATTACAATATTGAATATTAAATATATAGACAAAAAACAAATTACACATTATCGGATAATAAATATATATCACAAATCAAATAACAATATTGAATAATAATAAATATATAGACAAAACAAATTACATTATCAGATAATAAATATATATATCTAAATCAAATTACATTATTGAATAATAAATATATCTAAATCAAATTACATTATCGGATGTAAATATATAGACAAAAAACAAATTACATTATCCGGATAATAAATATATATCTAAATCAAATTACACATTATCGGATAATAAATATGTAGACAAAACAAATTGCATTATCGGATAATAAATATATAGACAAAACAAGTACATTATCGGATACAAATATATATCTAAATCCAAATTACAATATTGAATATTAAATATATATAGACAAAACAAATTGCATTATCGGATAATAAATATGTAGACAAAACAAATTACATTATCGGATAATAAATATATATATCTAAATCAAATTACATTATCAGGATAATAAATATGTAGACAAAACAAATTACATTATCCGGATAATAAAATATAGACAAAACAAATTACATTATCGGATAATAAATATATATCTAAATCAAATTACAATATTGAATAATAAATATATAGACAAAACAAATTACATTATCGGATTAGAAATATATTGTTAAAATAAACACGATTGAAGTACGTAAAATTTTGATTATTTTACCTTATATGTAGACTCGTGTACCTTCTTTTTGTAGTCGGTTAAAAAACGAAGAAAAAATATTTCAAACTTCTTCTCCTTCTCAAAATGCCTCTCTAACTTGCGATTCAGATGCCTCAGATATGCTAGTCCATTCCCTGATATTTCTCAACCATGACTTTTTCCTTCTCCCCACCTTATACATAAACCATATTATATATTATTTATTTTTTGAGACTATATTTTAACATTCTATATATCGTCGTTAAATTGACTCTTAAATTTGTATATATGTTGTAAAGTAATGTTTCTCCCAACTTTTTTTTTAATTCAATTAAGCTACGTAACGAATGGGACGTTCACCGGATGATAAGTGATCCGCCTGTATACAGGGAGTCTGGTGGCAGATTTATGTTTTCAAATTTGAATAAAAAATAATATGTTTGACATATAATTTTACTAAAAGTATTAAAAGATAGAGTACAAATGCGGATTTCATTTTTTAAAGATAATGTCATCCAAATATCTTCCATCCTGTTGCACACACTGTTCGAAACGGAGCCTCGTATTCCGTGCCACACGCTGCAGTAAACTTGGTTCAATTGCGCTGATTTCTCGCCGAATATTTTCTTTTAAGTCCACAACAGTTCGCGGATTGTTGGCGTAAACTCTCTCTGTGAGGTAGCCCCACAAAAAAAAATCATTGGAGTTAGGTCGGGTGACCTCGGTGGCCACGGGATGTCCCCAAAGCGACTAATCAGTTTTTGAGGGAGATTTTCTCGCATCAAATCCATCGAAGCTCTGGCCGTGTGTGCGGTCGCACCTGTACCGCATCCTGTTGAAACCACGTGTGTGATGAGAATGATGAATGAGCTCGCAGGTTCGGCAAAAAGAAATTCGAAATCATGAGCCGATAATTCTCACCATTGACATTCGTCGCTTGGCCCCGTGCATTTTCAAAAAAATGGTCCGATTATCCCATTCGTGGATAAAGCGCACCAAACAGTTACCCTTGGGCAATGTAATGGTTTTTCGTGCTTCAGTCGAGGATTGCGAGTTCTTAGAGCTCAGTAACGGCAATTTTGCTTGTTTACGTGTCCGTTTAAATAAAATGAGCCTCGTCGCTCCAAAATGGAATTCACAGTGCGAAAACGCTCCAACATGGTTTCACAAAAAATTTGCATGACGCAAAGTCATTTTTTTTCAATTCTTGAATTATTTGAATTTTAAAAGGATGAAACTTCATATCTTTTTTCAAAATTTCATGCACAATTGCTCTTGGAAGTCCCAGTGAAGCTGCCCTTTTCCGTATCGAAAGTCGTGCATTTTCACGTAAACTGCGTTCAACCAGTTCAATGTTTTCGGGGGTCCTTGACGATCGACTAGGTCCTAGCCGTGGTGTGTTCATAGCCGAAGCAGTTGCGCGGAACCTCTCCACCCACGAACGAATTAAATTCACACTCGGCCCATCGCCTATCCGTCGAATATTGAAATGTGAACAAAACTGTCGGCGAACGAGTACGTAAGAGTCGTTACTCTTGAAAAATGCTTCAATAGCGAACGCGCGATGCTCACCCGACCACTGCACCACTGCACCACTGCGACATCGTGACTAAGAAATCCGCACGATCGGTGATTCTAATGACACCACCTTCCCCCGCACTGTTTATAACTTATTGAGATATTCGTTTTTTAAAATATAAATCTGCCGCCAGACACCTTTTATATGTGTACAGGGTCTTGAGATACAAGCTTAGCTCCGTTCAAGACTCACGGTTTCTCAGTGTATATGTAAATGTAAATACTGCTAATGAATCATTATTATTATTATTACAACGTGGCGCTGGTGGGGATGATATACACAGCACTACATTGCGCTTCTCGTCTGGCACGTAAAACGTTGAGTCTCGTTAGTCCAGTGATTACACTAGTTACACCCTTCAAACCGGAACACAGTAATGTTGGTGGTAGCTATAAATTCTCCTTTGTAATAGTTGAACACTTCCGGCATACTGAAATACAGAAGGGATGTTGTTCCAATCGATCAGCCGACGTATTTATTGCGTTTCCTAACAAAACACGCACTGGAATTGAATTCTGTACTGTTTCAGGGAAAAATATTTATTTTTAATTGTCTTTCAGTCGTAATAGATAAATCACCGTTTTTTTTTTTTTCAGGATTTCTGCACAAATTGCATATGTCAGTCCTAACGTTACTTATAGGTAGACACCGTCATGGTAGGTACCACCACAGCGCCTATTGCAGCTACCTACAAATAGTAGTGTGCAAACATTACTGTGTTCCGGTTTGAAGGGTGCTGAAACTAGTGTAATTACTAGACGAGAACGAAATGTGGTGCGGTGTATACCATCTTAACTAGCGCGAAGTTATTATAGGCAGGCGTATCACTTACCATCTGGTGAACGTCCCGCTCGTCTCATAGCTTAATTGAATAAAAAAAAATAGAAAAACTATGGTTTAATATATAGATCAAAGTTAAATGACGACTTAACGTCGACATATAGGATGTAAGAATACCGTCTTAACTACGAACTATTGTGTAAACATTACTATGTTCCGGATTGAAGCGCGCTGTAGCTAAAGAAATGGATGGGGTTATAAGACTGAACAGCTTATGTCTCAAGGCGACGATCACAATGTGGTGCAGTGTATACCATCCTAATAATACCTCATTATTTTGGGCATACGTATCACTTACCACCAGTCGTTGCTTCTTTGAATAAAAAAAGTAGTTTCAACATCAATCTATTTAAAATCTCTTCACCGCATGAATTTGATAGGTTTTCAATAACTAAACTAAACTCCTATTTATTTAGATTTCTAACTTTATTGGTAATGTCTAGAACTTTAAGTTATTATAACCGTTTTAATTAAACTAGCTTTGTATAGCTCAAAGTACGTCAAAAGTCGAAGCTTAAAGTTTCCATATCCTTTAAGAATTATTATATTTATATCAATTTCTTTAATTAAACAAAGTATATACTTTACAGCAAAATATTAAGGTATTATAATATAGTAATATTGCCATCAGTATGCTCAGAAATCATGATTGATACACGAAATCGTTTCTGTCCCCGTCGCACCCCTCTCCGTACCCCAGGACCCTCTCGGCGACATTAAGGCGCTGCTCCTTTATCTACGAACATTTAGGAGTCGTTCAAACTTATCAAAGAGAGAGTTTCCAAAATATTCTCCAAGAGAAATTCCTGGTAGATCATTATGGTTGACAAATATTTTCTCAATAATATCTTACAACGAAGCTTTTCTTATGTGATTACAAAACCATTTCCTTCTTCATTAGTAATTCAGATTATTTTATATTTATACCTAACTAAAAGTTACTTTATAACTAGAATATTAAACCTAAAATCAGTAAAAACTACTTACCTCGAATACCTCCGTCCAAATATTCTTTTCGAGGAAACTAAAAATTCACCTGGTGTCTTTAAGAATGTGTACATTTCTTCTAGATTAGTCCATTGTTCGCAGATGGTACCGTCACTTGAAATCAGGTGCGAATGTGCTTAAGTATTCACCAGTACATTACAAAAGCAAAAAGATGAAATCTTTTGAACTATGAGTAGTTCGAGTACTCGAATACTTGAGAAAGGACTATGACTACTACGTAGAGTACTTCGTATCCTATATATATATGAGATAATATCTTCTCTCTATAAAACATTTATCATTATTATAAAAGCAGTTTTAATTGAAATAAAATTGTGCTATATCTGGTTTCGTGGTCTTTTCATAGATTTTTTGTTTTTAAATTTTAACGAGTTTAATGCTGAAGGTGTTTCAAAGATATATATCTTCAAGATCCACCATGATATATTTATTTATTCACAGTTACAAATATTCAATGTAAATTATGATTTACGGCTGATATAGAATCGTAAAATACTTTTAGTGTTACCAGCTGTCAGATATCATGTAGACACACCACACAAATCAATCGCTGATGTTCCATACATCCCCAATATCTCACCCCTTGTATTAAAGTGAGTACATATTGGAGTGTTTTTCGGAATAGGTATCAATATCGAGATATCGTCGGATAAAATAGGGACGAATTTCCTTTGGTTCTGATCAGTAATTTGCAGAAGGTCAAGCGGAACGGAGGAAAAAGGCGATATCCGGCGGAAGCCTTTCCGGGTCACAGACTCCGCGAACTTTGCGAAGCATCTAATAAAATATGAATAATAATTTATCTATGTGTAAAATAGTACAACGACCCGAAAATTAAATCTAGGACGAATGGTACGTTAACTAGAACTTTGTTAAATCTATGTTTTATTTATTTAAGCTTTATCCTCTTTTATTTATTTAAGCGAGGAGATGAGCTACACGTTCACCTGATGGTAAGTGAAGTTCTTTTCATAGCATGGCGCTGTTAGGATGATAATATACTCCACGTTGTGCTTGCCATCTGAGACATAAGTTGAATCTCGTTACCCCAATTACACTAGCTACATCGCCTTTCAAATTGGAACACAAGTAATGTTAGCACACTAGTCTAAATTTAACTAGTGCATATTCACCATCCTTACTTACGGCGCAGAAACATATCCTTGCCCATCGGGCTGGTCTAGCGAGTGATGGAGAGAGCTATGCTTGACATTTCTCTAAGGGAATAAATCCGGAACGAAGAACTTCGACGCAGAACTAAAGCTGTCGACGTAGCTCTCAAAATCTGCAAGCTGAAGTGGAAGTGGACCGGCCATATCTGTCGTGTCAGTGACGCCCAATGGGGATTAAAAGTCTTGGAGCGAAGGCTACGTACAGGACGCAGAAGTATAGGACGTCCTTCCTACAGATGGACTGACAAAATCATCAGGGCGGTCAGAAGTGGATGGACGCAAGAAGCTGAGGATCGCATTTGGTGAAAGACATTAGGAAAGACCTATATCCAGCAGTGGATAAACAAAGACTGATAATGATGATGATGTTTAACGGCAGAAATAGGTGCTGCGGTGGTAGGTGCAAATACATATGTATATATTTGTGTGTGATGTATACTATGTGATTTAGAAGGTACAACAATATTTACAACAAAAAAAACTCCAGACTGAAATATTAATACCGAATGATGGAGAAGTCCTTTGACAGCTAAAGTAGATGGTTATCACCTCTTTTTACTTGACCTCTGCTTAGAGAACACTAAGCAACAAGTTAAGGTTATGTAACTGTACCAATGAGATATATCCGTTATTAATCAGTTACCTGTTGAGCTGCCATTGTTGGCAGGGGTCCACGTAATACTGGACGTCATACGTCCTCAATTCCAGTTATTAACGATCAGTCACGAACACGATATTCGAATTGATGCTTCAACTTGTAGCTACAGTCAGATTCAGCTTCAACCGGATATACAATCGACTACTGAAACTATACTTCCGACTTTATTTAAACGAAACGACGTTTCATGCTGCAGAAGCGTCTCAATATAAACTTACTCTTCTTATTGGGACAACTTAGTAGCACAACATTAGGCACTTCTCCCACAACAAGCGAGAAAACTACTAGTAAATATTACTCACTATAAAAGCGTAGAGTAGTTATTAATCTCAAGTGAATAAAGCAGGTATATGAATAGATGATCGCAATCAGGTCACGCTGCTGGCGAGACTCTCACTCTGTCGCAACGACGACGACTATCAAAGATATTATTATCTCGCTGAAGGATGTTGCCAATGCTATCAGAAAGAAATGAACCAGCACGCGGCATAGCTCCTTTGAAGGTTCGTAAAGGCATGTGCTATCTCGGCCGCCTCGAAATATTGGTGCTAGTAATCACTCGTAACCCTGGAATAATCACTTATATTCCAGTGCTCAAACCATCGGAGCTTCACACCAGCTATTCGCTGCTAGATAGCTCATTCATAGTTGAAGGGTCTACTTATTTCTCATAAGTCTTCGGCGGTGAGATAAGTGCCTTTGTCCACTGAACTGTAGCATGCTGATTGTATTATGTTCCTGCTTGTAGGGCGTTGCAGCTGATAGTACTGAAGTTACGAAACTAAAAATCTTGTAAAACACGGCCACGAAGTCAAAATGGTGCTATATATATCACCTTCCATCAGAAGACATCCTGTAAATCTCTTTAATATTGAAAATTTTCTAAAATAACTATAGTTATATATTAAGTATTTTCTCTTAGCTTAAAACATTATATATTAATAATGATTAAAATACTATAAATCAACCTTCGCGTACCATAAATCTTGGTACTTGGTTCCCGTTGCTTCTTTCCGTGTATGATTTAGTGGGAGAAGGGAACAAAGAAATGTCAATCGATACTCTACGTTTTCAATATTCCAGATGGGAACTGGGTACTCTCTGAAATACGATATTACCTGTGTATCTACAATACCAATCATACTATACTCTTGTATATTTATTTTTTCATATATATAATAAATCTAATATTTTATAGGAGAAAGTATTTGTTAGTGATTCAATGATCCACTTTTATAAGAAATAGTTAATATCTGTTGTTTGTATTATGTATCACATTCAATGGCCGGTGTTTTTATATATTTATTCATAATACTAAATAAATATTATATTAAAGTTAATGATAAAATATCTAATATATCGTTTGATTAGTCGATGAATGAATTATGTATTATTTACGTGATGAAGATACACAAAGAGTTAGAACTAGACTTGTCTAATTTTGAGGTTATCCTCAAAATTAATTACAATCGTAAAGAAAGCGACATTACTTTCATGATTCATTCCGTGTTGATACTCTCAAGATTATTAACATTTGACTAACTGAATCGAAGAGCAGGATATAAAATATTACTTTTGGAGTTTAAATTGAATGTCGCTCAAAAAACAATTTTCGCTTTAATCTGTAATCAATCAAAATCAGCGCGGAAAGAACTTAAGCAATGTAATTTTTCAATCTTTAGATCGTTTGAGATTCATTGTTTTAAAGCATTTCTGTTTACGGACCTTTTAAACACAACTATATCAAAATTTACATATAGCTAAGATGTTTATTGAAAATGTTTATATTTTCCTGTTCCAATGAGATCGTTCATTAAACCAGAGACGAACAGAAACTTGCTAATTTACAACGGAAATAGCTTGGAAAAATCTTAGAATCGGTTAGTCGAATACTATTTTATACTACTACTTCAAAGTTATGTCTCTAAGTTTTTGTCACAATTGTCTTTTGTAACATTTTCTATAGATATAAAAAATTCACTTTCACCTCTTCGTTCATAGTAAATAAAATTTTATATAGTGTTAAACTCATAGAACATTTATAAATTACGGTCCCTGGAGTTACCTTCCGTTTAGTTCGGCTATGTGCCACTAAGCGAGTCCGGCCCGTACTTTAAGTTTAAGCCTACACAAATACTGTACATAATTCAAAAAGGTTATTTCTTAAACATCTTATATAAAACATATTCTATACCTTACTAAATTATATTTCGATAATGTTGTTAAAATATCATATAGTCATAAAGTTGTTGAAAAATTAAGCTCTGAAGATAACTTCTCATATAACTTAAAGCGATTATATAAATAGGACCATTGCCATCGCTTCTGATCAGCTTTCCATGGTTTAGTTGTCGAATTAAGGTCACCTATTGTGAAGTGAAAAACTGAACCTATTTAGACGTAGACATTACGTAGATCTGACCCAATATGACCCCTTTAGATGTCACCTGTAACTATTTCCAGGAGGGATACGTGAAAGGGTGCGGCTGCAATGAAGTTTGAAGGTCGTGTGAATTGTAAACGTTGAATATTCAAATACCATAAATTGGAGAGAATTTAAGCATCAATAGACTGAAACAAAAGAAAATATCAAAAGCAGCAAAGAGGGATATGTAGAAACCTCTCTAGTATGTATTGAAAGTTATTGATAGCAAGTAATAAATTATTACAATCCGACAACAATTACTTCGTAAACAAGTACCGAAACATTTTATAGTAAACATAAAGCATAAATCATACAATTAGAAAGAGAAAGTTTATCTAATAATAAATAATTCGACATAACACAGGGGATGAAAAAATCGTAATTTGCCTAACAAAAAGAAGGGCACTTCTTTTGTTAAATTCGCCCTGAAAACCTTCGGCACGGCAAAGCTTATTTTATTATGGGTCCCCTCTGCCGCCCTTTACCCTATCTACCTAAACTTCATAAAGGCTAGAGGCTATAACGGGAAACGAACTTGAAGGGTCAACCTAATTAGTGTAATTTGATCTAAATTACACTTTTTACACAGTACAAATTCTATTATTACAGAGCTTTAAGGTTCAAGGTATAAGGGTTGTTTTATCTAGTATACTTTGTGTCTAAAAAATTGTATTATATCTCAATGTAATAGGGATGTAATGATTATCTCTTCGTTATATTACCTATTATATATTTTAGTTCAAACAACAGTATGTTTCACACATTTTTTCAGGGTTTGGAAATATTAGTAATATCTGTTAATACTTCAAAAACCATAAGTAAGTTATTTTTTTTAACGTTGTCGTATATTAAAAAATATCAACTAATTTATATCTTGTACGCAGTAAATCCGTTAAGTATTAAATAATGTATAACTTAAAGCAAGATAGCATTGCGAGTTAACTGTGAAGTTAAGAAAGTAACTTAGAGTTACTGAAACAGCTCCCCTGTTTGATGCCCGGGAAGAATACTTAACTTTTATATAAGTTGCAAACTTCGGGTCAGTGTTGCTTCCTTCCGATAAGAGACAGGGTGGCTAAGTTACAAATAATAACTAAAAAAAACAAACATTTCTCTATAATACATAAATAGTTCATTTTTTTTATGTTACTTAGTAACAAAGATACAAACTTGTTAAACAAAACGAAATCTAGTTTCAACAGAAAATAACCGGCACAATATCAAAGCTTTCCTGTTTTTTCACCCTCAGCATTGAATTGATTATTTATATTTTTGTGGACCCAACCCCTGAATACATTTTTTTATGTTAATGCTATATATTCTTTCAATTATTAATAAGGAGTTGAACAGTTGAACAAAATTACCCTCAGTTATTAAACATTAACATAAAGTACGTGTTAAGATTTAAGCTCTGAAATAGGACAGGTTTTCTCTTTAATTCATCTAATGGACCCTTCGGTTGTTTGTAATAAATATAATAGAAATAAAAACCGCTTGGGAAACTATTATTTGACTTATTTTCGAAATACAGCTGTCTATCAGAGATAAGTTATCTTAAGCTCTGAGAACTTTAAAAATGTACTAACTATTTCAGATCAAAATTACGCTCACGCAAGTATCTCAAGTATCAACTATTCCAAGCTTACGAACGATCTCGAATAACGGAGCCTCGCACGAGGCAATGCTGCTTTGAATTTAGCTGCTTGCACAGTGGTATGTGTTCCGATGAGCCCTTTGATATGATACTGCTGGCTTCGCCAACCATAGCATCTGTAACTATTGACAGAATCCATCCTCATACCTCAGAACTTTAGTAAGTAGTCTAAGACCAAATCAATGGGATGTACCTGGAAATTATATTATATTTTCGGTATTATTCTTCTAAGACAACCCCTATCCACTAGTCATACATATAACACGTTGCTTTCGATTTAACATCGATGGTGAAGTGTCATCATTATCATTATCATCTCAACCAATGGCCTGGAACCTCTACTGCAGGTTATGGTCTCTTGTAATATATTCCCCAAAAATGCTTTCGCTCTATTTGAACCCAATGGCTTACACCAAAGCAATCGTACGTGAATTTCATCGGTCTATTTAGGGATCTAGATCTTATCTCCTGAATTTTCAAAGTCCACTTTAATTTCTCCGGCTCTTATATGTTGGCAATCAGTACACAGCGATGCTATTATAGTAACAAATTCAGTTCAAAACCCTACTACCAACCAAACTTTACAGTATATGTCCTCGAACCAGATCCCTCTATGTCAGCGGGTAAACGGTAAGCCATTGTACCAAGGAGAGAGTTAACAATTAAGGAGGTTTCAAGTAAGGGAGCAGTAAGGTGGTTTGTCTACAAAAGTAACCCTTGAGTAAATCAAGGGTAACGTATAACGACATAACGTCTTATAAGAAATGAAATTAATCCAAAGCCAACATTTATTTGACAATTTATTTAGCTCCCTTTAACTTGCCGCCCTTTCCCTTTCACAACGTTCGTTACGCAAAAATAATTAATATAATTTACGACGGAATTAATTACCCTTGAAGCCATTTAGCGGAATATTAGCGGAAGGAGTAAGCTATTGGAATGATGGATCGCGACGTTTATAGAGAGTTTTGAATTCTGACTGTAAATAATCGAATATATATACCACGCATCCTTACAAGAGAACACCGACACCCACAAAGGATTCGCGAGGCAATTAAAGTTATATATACATCCTAACTTCGATAGAGATGTTGGGTGGGAACACTGGCGCCGGCGGCAGCAGAACTAAGATCACCGACATAACCTAAAAGATTGCTAGACTTAAGTGGCAATGGGCTAGGCACATTACTCGAAGGACCTACGACCGATGGGGCAGTAAGGTCCTCTTGTTAATAATTGAATTCTAATAAAAAAAAAACAAATCTACGTAACATTAAAATACTATCTTAACATAGAGCTTTATTCATAGTATCGAGCTCATACTTTATGGACCTCACGAAGTGTAACTCTTAACGACAGTCACGAAAGGATATGGGTATAGCGATTAGACAGCTTAGGGTGTATTCTTAACAAACTTATGTTAGTTTTTAGTATCCTCCCCCTCCCCTAAGCATAATTACAACACCCAAAAAAACCAAAGAATACGGTAAACGATTACCGTTTGTATTGTCGATCACAGCCGTGGTAGAGACGTAGGGGAAGAAGTATTGTATCACCGATCTCTTCTCCATCCCCTGCAATTCATGCTCCGGTGATAGAAGTACAGATAAATATGTTCTTTTGACCTTGAATTAATAAAATGGCTGATGACTTTCGGTTTTAAGGCGATTGTCGCGGATTTACGAGGATCTCAATCCGCGTACATTTGTAACTGATTACGTTAACGTCACCCCAATTTATTAAGGTTTATCCACAAAGCCCAGTGTAAGAAGATTCAGCGTTGAATTTATTTAACGTGAATTAATAGGTTTTATTTCAACCATCCCCTCGGTTTGTAACACATTTTCTCTCTTTCCACTCGCAGACTTTGAGGAATCTTTGCTTACCGAAGACTTATTAAAACTGTAGTAACGAGAGGTAACATCGTCCTCTCTAAAGCTATGAGCACAATCTCATCATCATCATCGTTGCCACTATATGAATGGCACTAGGAAGGCGACCATCAGAGAGGAGTGGAGATGTGTTGTTAAGCTTGCGACCAACACCTAAAATGATGACCACGACCACTCATTCAAGAGTGATACCGAGGAAGAATGAGCACAATATTTCAGCTCAATACTCTGCTAATTTCGTGGTTTAATTGTATTAAACAAGAATATCACTTCCGGCAAAGATAATGTTTCAGTAATTTCTTATGGAAGTAGTCCGTTTAAAATCATTAAAAAACTCCCCTTTTATATGAATTTAAATCACTAATATCGTATATAGCAAATAGGTAATAAAACTTAAGTCCTAGTTCACATTTTTGTCTAATCATGTGTTAATGGTATTGTGTTACGATCATCTGATGAGTAGATATGGCTCTAGCTCTCTGTTGCCGGAGACAGTCTAGATAGGTCTTAGGCGCTTATTTCCGCCGCCAAACAGTAGTGTGCAAACATTACTGAGTTCCGGTTTAAAGTAGTACTGTAAGTAGTGTACTTACTGGGGTAACGAGACTCAACGTCTTCTGTCTCAAAGCAACGAAACCAATATGGTGCAGTGTATACCATTATAACTAAAGCTACGATGCTATAGACAAGCGTATCACTTACCATCAGGTGAATGTCCTGTTCGTCTCTTCTCGACTCATCACGAGATCTCTGAAACTTTTAGACTTCCGCCATTTAAAACACAGTCAGGAATAAATTTTTCAAATATCCTTAAGCAAACGGAATTGGGTGGCGGTGTTACGGATAGTAAAGCAGGGAATAGTCAATTTACTTTTCCCTGCTTTACTATCCGTTTTATGGAAATTATGCAAACAAGTAAAAAGCTCGTGTGATGATGGTTAATTTCAGTCGGCTTGTGAGAAAGGGGTAAGATGTTTATTTGAAATTAACTACTAATAGCCAAAAATGATTCTACAATATATTTATCAAAAAATGTTGAGTTTAACATTCACAATGGATAATATCCGAACTAAATTGCCGATCATGCGATACATGAAGATAGTACTTAACTTTGAATACTATATTACTGTGATAGGATACAGGACATCGATCCGAACAACCCCTCGGAATACCGTCGTTTGTTCTTTATATTAAGGTAATAAGATTGTATATTTAATTCCTGTCGAACATAAATTATAAGTATAATGCAAATTAAAGGTCTCACAAAGCTAGAGAAAAAAAAAAGTATTCATTAATATTTATGTTCGCCTCATTATTCAAACCACTGCTCGTTATTTATCCGGGAACGTTGAATGAAAAAACATCAAAAGGAAATTGGAAAGGAGGCGACGACCGGCCGAGATCTGTAAAGACATAATACAATTAATATTTAAAAAAAAAAAACAGTAGCAATGATTTTGACTTATTATTTAACATTATCATAAATTCAAGATTTTCATCATCATCATAGTTACTGAAAAAGGCATCCCCAATTAAGGATAATTGCCGTACTTACCAGGCTTAGTGTGCGGGTTGGCAAACGGATTGTTTGTGAAGGGCACAAGGATTAAACCCTTACCTAATTTTTTTTAATTAAACAGGTTAGTGCTTGACCACCATCCCAACTGGTTTTGATGATGGTGGCCTATTTAACCTATTCTTTTAAAGGCACACATCGTATTTCTCAAATCGTTCCACCCCTTTGCTTATCAAGAACGACAAGCTAAACCTCTTCGTTCATAAACTAGTTCTTTTCCTCCAACTGTTCCTCTTTAGTCGCCTTTTACAACACTCTAAGTACAGAATGGCGGTGAGGATGTTCTGTCTCAAGTACCACAAAGAAAGAACAGACAATTAAATAGAAAATTCACGATTTTCATCTAAACATATATCAATTTGTTTAAAACAGAAAATTTTAATTAAAAGCAACGCCTGTACCTATCCGTACTGAGGAACTGGGAAGCAGCTGTTCGCAAAGTCGAAGCACTGCTTCCGGAAATACACTCCGTGAATTTTACTGTATATCCGGTAATTGTAATAATATTTCTCTATCAAGATTTTTATAATTTTAATATTTATCTAAATACTAACTTACTGGCGGTAGATAGTTTTTTGCCAGTGACCGTCTAAGTAGGTACCACCGCAGCTGCTAATTCTGCTGCCAAACAGTACTGTACATTACTGTGTTCCAGTTTGAGGGGAAACGTAGCCAATGAAATTACTGGGGTAACTTGACTTGGTGTAATATTCTAATACAATAATTTGAGATGTACAGAAGGATTTTTACCACCAGGGATTAAAACGATAGTATATCTAATTGGCAACGGGCAGGACATATAGCTCGAAGGACTAACGACTGTTGGGGCCGCGTATGCGTTGTGCAGACAGGCTCCTCTTCTGTGGTAGTGAGACAGGTCAGAAAGGTCAGCGCAGGACCAATTGAATTGGAGATCCTTGACAGAGGTCTTTGTTCAGAAGTGGACGTTATCTAGCTGTTAATATCTACTGCATCACTGAAAATATGTTCAATTACCTCATTAATTTCACTAGTAACGGCATCCTACAAGTTGGTGAATGTTTGCATTTGACAGTTCATCAGCAATAATACCGGAAGTATAATTACCATTAAATTACATTTTTTGTTTATACACTGCATACAACCACAATGTTTCAGTTCAATTGGTGCGGATTTGCAACGGAAATACAGAAGATATTCCGTATATTTCAGTGATCACTCGGCATATTTGCTAGGGGTGAATCTTGATTGGAATTGAATTATGTATTGAATGCAGAATTTCGCGATAAAATCAGTTGCATGTATAAACTATAGATGTCTTTTCGGTGATTAACCATTCCCATTCGATATTAAACTATGTTACTGTCTCCACCTTTAAGTTATTCTTGATAAATATTAGAAGAATTATGTTAGTGGAAGTCTGAAAGTTGCTGCAGTGACAGAGAAATTGAGGAGCAAGAGTTTAGCGTGGTACGGGCACGTTGTGCGGAGGGATGAAGGACATATAACAAAGAAAGTAAAGAGAATGAACGTTGATTATAAGGGTTGAGGAAGACCGAAGAAAGTGTTGATAGATTGTGTGAAAGATGGCCTGTGTAAGAAGAGTGTAAATTCAGATATGACGGCTGATAGAGGGATATGGAAGAAAAGTACATACTGTGCCCACAGTACATAGCTGGGAAAAGGGCAGGAGGAAGGAAGGAAGAGGACACGATTTACAAATTTTAATTAACAAAAAAGTTTAGTGAATTCTGAATTTTGATAACGGCTCTTATATATCTAGACATAAATACACATTGGCAAGGTATTTGAATGATTCAGTTCTGTTTTTTAATCCCAATCCCCAACTTATCGGTGGGAGAATCTTTGGAGAAAGCCTGTATCTAACAGTGGACGTCTATCTGCTGGTGATGATGATAAACCTAATGGTATAAAAAATGTGCTACTGTAGTTAAATTTCACCCGTTTGTCTTGTTCCTTGAAAAATATTCAAATGGTAATATTTATCCCTACTTTTTCCATGTTTTTAAGTTACAGTATAACTTAATCTCGTTAGGTTTAACTGAGAAGAGATGTAATAGATAAAATGAATGACTACGACAAGATATATTACATTACTTATGTATTTTATTATTGACTTGAATCTGTGATAGGTTAGTTAGTTCAATAGGATATATTCGTAGTACACGTTATGCCACTTCAATTCTCACTAAACTTCATCTTTACTTCTTTCCTACTCCACTATTCTTTCACACTTCTTTTCTATATTCTGCATCCTATTTCCTTCATTCATATCTCTCGCAATTAAACTCGCCTTTTTCTTCTCTTACGTCCTTTAAAAAACCTAAAATACATGAAGCATCTTATCATCTGTTATTTTCATTTCTTATTCTTAACATATTCCTTTATTTAGTTTTATGTTTGTTATATCTATTTTCTTATTATTTTCTCTTGTTCTCTCAACCGACATGTTCCAAGAAGAAGTCTTATCTTTCCCCGCGTGAGAATAATCTATGCACCCACAAAGGTAACTTTAAAAATGTTGTTTGTTATTATTATACTCTTCCACTTTCTAATATCTTACTGTGTAGTCGAAGTTAATAAAATACCAAAATGAAAAGCTTTTAAAAGCCGGCTACGTCGTTGGATAAAAATGTGTTTATATATTTTTAAAACAACGGAGGCGGGATAACAATATCAAATACATGAACAGTTCAGCGACTTGAGGATGCGCGGCGACACGTACGAGACATGTTAGCTTCGCTCAACTGCTTATTAAACTACACACTACACTAAAATTCAGCTCCACCTACTTCTACATTAACAAATTGTTTATTTTTTGTTTACTTCTTTAATAAAACAAAGAGTAATAGCTTTAATAACATCATCAAATCATTAGCCGTAAAATGTGCGCCGTGATTGATCTCTCCCAATTCTCTTCACGCCGATCAGTCTTGCTTGTCTTCCGTATCTCGATGATAAGTGATACATCACCAATTAACAACGTGGCGCTAATTAGGATGATATAAACAGCGCCATAATATACCTCGAGACATAAGATCTTAAGTCTCAACCCCAGTAATTTGTCTAGTTACACAGGGCCTTTAAAACTGGAACATAGTTATATTTACAGAAACTTTCTTTTGTACCCGAAATAGGAGCTGCGGTCGCTTGTTTGAAATTTCTTCTCTTTTCCTCTATGACCAAAGTTCACAGATCTTATTTGTTTCTTCTTTATTCTACATACTTTCTTTCTTACACTACTACTAGCGAAAACCTCTGCCATCAGTCTTTTGAGAAATATATTATGGTCATCAGTTTATCAACTTTTTAGGCTACTTGGGCGATTCGTTAAGTATCTAATTCTTAAATATTAATGTTACGGCTGATGAAATACCTAATTAGATAGACTGAGGCTATCAAAAGAATCGCTGGGAGCCACTGGATTCAATCAGCGCAAGACCTTGGTTTGTGGAACACTTTGGACGTCCAGCGGTTGAAATGATGATGATGATGAGCTAATGAAATTACGAAGGTCGGAGTCGGCAGTTAAATAACTTAACATTACTTACTTTAACATAAGTATTTCTTTTTCTAGCAGTGTTGCTGAATAAATCGTATTTTTTTCTTCAATGAAGCGTCGAGAGGAGCAACACATTCTCCTGATGGCAAGTGACGCACCTTCCCATAAAAACAGCGCTAGTTATAATCACTACATTGCGCTCGTCGACTTAAGATCTATAATGTTATGTCTTCTCACCCAATTAATTTCACTAGCTACAGCGCCTTTCAATCCGGAACAGAGCAATGTTTACACACTGTTGTTGGACGGCAGAACGCAAAGGGGGTACCTACCTACACGGTCTCCGGCAACAGAGACCTACCATCAATATCTATGATCGTAATGGTGATGGATCATTTATGGCGTCATTCTTTAAATATGATCTTTTATACTATACTATAAGGGGTTGTGTGAACAAAGCCAAAGCCCAGCCTATTATTAATCCTGGCGACGAGTGAGGACGCGATTAATTGGTGTTGCTTGAGCAAAGGGGGTTGGGCGGTGCGAAATGGAAAATCGATGCCCGCAAAGCCTTCGGTTGCTTAAAGCTCGTTAATTTTGTTACGGAAGCTGTATTTCTCAAGTTTCCAGACCTGACCTAATTTATTACATGTAAAGAACAGCCTTCCCCTTACAGGTGTGTTAATTTTACCACCACCGTTACACGGATACGTTTAACCTTAACAATTTTATCCAAACTAATTAATTAGAAACTGTATGAAAATGTTTGTTTGTTATTAAAAAAAAATTGTCATGGAATTGGATTCATGGTTTTTAAGACTCATGACTTGTTTTCAATTTATTTATTTATTGTCATTGTGTAAAAAAAATCAGCTGAAACTACTGATTATAATTATCTTAAATTAAATTTAACTATAGTTTTGTTTATTGTTGAAAAACCACTAAATCTTAATATCTAGTTTATAATTTACTAAGCAAATACTAATAAGGGAGGGGTTTGAGCCATTTCTCACCGAGCCTCGTTTGTTGATTAATATGGTGTACCACGAACAGGGGATTGGATTGGCGGATCTTATGAGTTGTGTGGAACCCCTTACACCCCTGCAAACGAGGGTCGCTGGAAGCCGAGATCTTTGGAAGAGGCCTATCTCCAGCAGTGAACGTCTATCGGTTCAAGATGATTACATACAGTTCATCATACAGGTGACAAAAATTAATTTTATGTATATATCTCATCTTTGTTTTCGTGTAGACGAAAGTTCTTCGAACCTTTGTATAAAAGAAATATTATTAGCACAAATCATAACAATTCTGTTAACAGAAACTGAGGGTTTTGGAAATGAGCCAACAGGCAGCAACAGGTTGTGAAGGTTGTTAACAAAACGTACTACATAAGTAATCACATGAATTTTAATCATTCACCCTTTTATCATACTTTTGTTAGGTTATTTTTTTTTATTCAACGAAGCTGCTAGACGAGAGGGACGTTCATCTGATGGTAAGTGATACCCTTGCCCTTAACAACATGGCGCTAGTTAACATGGTATTAATATTACCATGTTGTGTTCATCGCTTTGAGACCTAAGATATTGAATGTTCATACCTTTTTAAATTCACTAGCTACAGCGTCCTTCAAACTGTAACGTTTGCAAACTACTATTTGTCGGCTGTAATTGAAACTGCTGTGGTCATATCTTGGCGGTCTCCAGCAACCAACCTACCACCAGTGGATTTTATTGTTAGAATGAATAACTGAACAAAATATATGACGTATGATATTTTTTTTTTACCTAATTGCGGTGTTAAACATGTTTGATTGATTAATTAACTCTTTATCCTTTTATCTATTGACCACAATTGGCAAGTGGGTTGGTGATCGCTGTACTGACTATGTAGTATTTAAGTCATAATGGTTATAACGTCATTAGTCGGTCGCCAAAACCTCCTTAGTCAATCTACAGGATATACCACGAACAGGTGAGGTCAATTGAGGACACTCATCTCCTCACACCCCATTTAGTAATCCAAATGATAGATGACCCGAAAGTTGAGCCTCTGTCAAGTAATACGTCAGCTTATAATATGCTAAAAGGATGTTTTGTATACGTAACCATTCACCAGTTGCGTTGTGGGTTAAGATACATAATCGTCTTACTTTGCTTTGGCAACTAAACTAAATATATAATACAAAATTAATATTAGTAATTTTTTTAGATAACTAAGCAGCAGGGCAAGCTTTATGTTCACCTGATAGTAAAAACACTGTAGAACATTACTGTAAAATCCATTCTTTGCTGACCTTTAAATGGTAGAAGATCTACTTCTCTTGTGCCCTTCCAACTAGAGATTTGACACCAATACTACAAATCTTTTCTGTTACGCGCTAGGATATATATTTAGATATTTATAGTTGTTTAAATATAAATATATATATGGGTAGCTCGCTGGCCTACTGGTTAGAGCGTACGGTTTTATTTTTTTTATTCCTAAGGTCGCGGGTTCGAATCTCGGCATGCACCGATGTCTAATATTTAAGTTATGTACATTTTTGAACTTAAGTAACAACAGCGAGATACAAACGGTGAAGGAAAACATCGTGAGGAAACCTGCACATGAATTAGAATTTATTCTCAGGTGTGTGTGAAGTCACCAATCCGCATTGGGCCCGCGTGGTGACTATGGCCCATTCGCCTTCATATTGAGGGTAGACCTGTGCCCCAACAACGGAGACGTAAATTGGCTGTTATAAAGATATACATGTGTGTGTGTGTGCGATACATATTAGTTCTTTAAAAGGCATTATTTATAGTTTAGATGTTTTGACGTCAAACCATTTTCATGATGCCATCCTGAAAAAAAAGCAATTCTAATGAGCCCTTTTACACGCCGCCGTCCATTTGTACGAATCCAAGTAATATATATGTTAATACTTCATATATGAACAACATAGCAGTGGCTTTGCGGTAAAATCAACGGCATGATGTCAGCAATGATAGTCAATTAACGCTTTAATACCACACTCCATCACACGCAGACGTATTCAATTGGGATGATAAACAGGAAATTACCAAGTAGCGAAATGAAGATGCCAGGTTGATATATTTAAAGCTTTATATCTACCCACACAAAAAATCTAGATAAAGGAGGATTTAATACCAAAGGGAATCCTCTACCAGTCTACTTAACAATTGAGCAAAGTGGAAAGTAAAGACTAAATCGTATGCTGACAGATGAAACATAAAAAAGGATTCCCTTTGTAATTTAAAACATGAAGGACCACTTTGATCTTTTTGGCTAAAAACAGAATAATAGATATCATCGATTTTTTGCTTTGTATATATTTCTGTTGCCAAAGAAAACTGTGCAAATATTACTAGATATTAGTAAAGAACATTTTATATATCAGGGAGAACTGAACAGCGTAAAATCATTCATAGCAGGTCTCCATCAGAGACCATTAAGATAGGTAAGTACCACCACAACTATTTCAACCTACAAACTAGTGTGAACATATTATTGTGTTCCGGTTTGAAGGGTGTTGTAGTTAGTGATGTTACTGTAGAAACAAGACCTAACATTTTATATGTCAAGACGACTAACACAATATGGTGCTGTATATATCGTTCTAACTATTGCCGCTCCGTTATGTTCGATATAATACTGTGGTTTCTGCCTTTACTAAATAGCAAATACGACAAATTTACCTTCAACGTCTTCCCAAGTGCCCGGGATTCTCATAATGGTCTGAGACCGACAACCTGAATAGCTTTTAGTTGTAAGAAATTCTATATAATCCTGAATATCCTCTCCTAAGTGAAATAGGCGATAGACCAACGTCCTCTCTTTAAAAGGTATTACAAAGTCCTTAATCTAGATGTTTTTTAAAGTTCCTAATCAAGTTATTAACTTATTCATGCTACTTGAAGAATCGCTCTCAGGTATTATATACACCTTTTCCTACTGCTAGTTTTTATCACCTCATTTCTCCCATTTCTTTCTCCCATACTTCGCGCCCAGTAATCCAATGTCCATATCGTTTATTGTTTGTAATTCATGTATAATTAGCAATAATACTACAAAAAACTGTGATGAATATGAAATAAAAAAAATGCCTTATAAAGAAAAATGGTTAGAGATGAGGAAAAAGCACATTATTTTATCGCAGCTGCGAAACTCAGAATCCCATTCCGTTTGTCAACACCGGAACACGTAGCAGTAAGATTATATACCGGATGGTAAGAAAATACAATTCTAGATCTATGCTTGAACAGTTTTTTTTTAATCCATACATTTCATGAGAACCTAAGATATTGAAAGCTAACAAAGAATTTTAGGAAAATTGCAGGTGTAAGAGTTCCCAGACAAAAACTCGAGGGACCCAAACCAAACCTCACCTGCTCATGATGCAGCCTGGTAATCAACAAACGTGCTTCGGGCTCCCACCAACTCGCATTGGACCAACCTGTTGAAAATGGCCCAAATCCGCCCCTATTAACCCTTAAAAACGGCGCCATATAGTGCCCGATGATACGAACACCACAAGACTGATCGATGTGGGAATCTTCGTATTTTTAAGGGAATATTCTTACAAAAGTTTATACCAAATAATAATTATTGTCAGAAAGACTAAGTGGATAGATAAAAATTCACAGCAAGGACATAAGGGTTTTTTTATGATAGATAACCAACTAAACAAATCAAACCTTAATTGTAGTAAAAGCTGATTTAATACTAATTAACATGGGACGGGGCAACATTATGATTTATATATAATTCAATTCAAGAAATAAACTCCACCGAAGAGTACTTACATAAATAACTCTCAAAGTAGTATTCCTGTGCTCTTAGTCCTGCAGTTGTTACTTATATTACTATATACTTACATATTTAAAATTATAATATTAATAAATAAAACGGAAACTATTCTTACCTGCTACAAGGAGCGTGCGGAGGTTTACGTATATAAATGCTGGAATCTTGATTACGAGCATTTAATTTCCGCTGGCGTGTTTTAGCACTGGAATATTTTCTGCGATATAACTACATGTATACACATTTACATTGTATTAAAACGTTTGTTAAGTAGCATTCAATGAGAAAGAGAAAGATTGAGTAGCTAGCAGGCCTAATAGAGCGTGTAGCCTTTAATCCGATGCTCGCAAGTTCGAATCTTGGCATGTACCGATGACTTTTACATTTAATTTATATAAATCTGTAATAAAAAACAAGATGGAGAATGGGATGTTTAGATGGTACGGCTATGTGGAAAGAATATAAGAAAGATGGATGACAAGGTCAGAATGATTGGAAAAATCCGGATATTCCGATTAAAAAGAAGATGTCCAGATGTCAAGAGTACTCGCAATCGACGAGAATGCATGAAGACGTTCATGGAAGTGGAGGAAGCGAGAGAGGTGTGCCAGGATCGTAGCAAGTGGAGAGAGGTGGTCTCTGCCTACCCCGCTGGGAACGAGGCGTGATATATATGTATGTACATTTGTAGACTTTAGTAACAACTGCGAAATACAAACGGTGAAGAAAAACATCGCGAGGAAACCTGCACATGAATTAGAATTTATTCTAAGATGTGTGTGAAGTCACCAAAACGCATTGGGTCTGCGTGGTAACTATGGCCCATCATCCTCATATTGAGGGTAGGCATGTGCTCCAAAAGTGGGGACGTGAATTGGTTGTTATGAATTCAATGAGATAACAATCAATATAATTCAATCAATCAGCCGGAAGACGTCCACTACTGGACAAAGACCTCCCCCAAAGATTTCCACTCAGACCGGTCCTGGGCCACCCGCATCCAATGGTTGCCAGCGACCTTGACCAGGTCGTCGGTCCACCTTGTGGGGGGTCTGCCCACGCTACGTCTTCCGGTACGTGGCCGCCACTCGAGAACCTTTCTGCCCCAACGGCCGTCGGTTCTGCGAGCTATGTGCCCTGCCCATTGCCACTTTGCGACGGCGACCCTTCGAGCTATGTCGGTGACCTTAGTTCTCCTGCGAATCTCCTCATTTCTGATTCGATCTCACAGGGCAACTCCGAGCATAGCTCGCTCCATCGCCCTCTCGGCAATCTTAAGCTTGTGGACAAGGCCCATAGGAAACGGGCAATGAGAAAACAGCGATTATTTACTTAAAACTTTGTACATATATACGTGTACATAAAAACTAGAGCTTTAAAAGTCAACATTCTATTCTATAATGTAATAACTATTCCGATCACAAAAATTATTAGTCTTCCAGGGTACAGAACTAATCTTTCAATACACCCACCACGCCAGAATGCAATACTTATAATCACTACTATAATATTTAATGGATATTTATTGAATACTGTTTCTACGCGATATCACTGTATTTAATGTGCACAGCACCCTATACCTGCCTGTTGATTGTTTGATAACTGATATTTGTTCAAAATTTCCATAACAGCCAATTTACGTCCCCAATGTTGGGGCGCAGGCCTACCCTCAATATGAGGGCGATTGGGCCATAGACAACACGTGGGCCCAATGCGGATTGGTGCTTCACACACACCTTAGAATAAATTCTAATTCATGTGCAGGTTGTCTCACGATGTTTTCCTTCACCGTTTGTATCTCGCTGTTGTTACTGAAGTTCACAAATGTACATAACTTAAATATTAAAGTCGGTACTTGCCGAGATTCGAACCTGCGACCTTCATTTTATATTGTAATTAATAGTAGTCTATAATTTCCTTTTTCACTTTCATGTTTTTAAGTCTAAAACTATAGCGAAAGCTGTGTATGTCTATAATAGTCATATATATAATATTTAATATTGAACAACGTAACTAGAACATAAGATAATATATTATAAGTTTGGCAAATATCTCCCTTCCGCCTTTTTGTCTTTTGAATTTCGCGGCTATGTACAATGCGCTACAGAACTCGTATCTGGCAATACTATACATAATTTGAAAGGTCTTGACATAACCTACAAAACGACGCTATGCATAATTAGTTTGGATATTGCGTTCAACAGTTATAGACGTGTAAACATAGAGTTCACTAACGCCGAAATTCGCGCTATTTTAAAGTTTTCCTTCGTTAAAGGCAAATCCGCTAGAGAAACGTTCCGTGAGATTAATGGTGTTTTGGGGGATGGTACTCTATCACTTCGAACCGCGGAGGAATGGTTTCGACGATTCAGAGCCGGTGAAAACGACACCATGGATAAGCCAGCCGGCGGAAGACCTGTGACGACAAATACCGATCAAATCATGGACTACATCGAGTTAGACCGGCATGTGGCATCTCGTGACATCGCCCAGGAGATGGGAGTTAGTCACCAAACCATTTTAAACCATCTGCAGAAGGCTGGATACAAAAAAAGCTTGATGTTTGGGTGCCGCATGATTTGACGCAAAAAAACCTTCTAGACCGAATCAATGCCTGCGATATGCTGCTGAAACGGAACGAACTCTACCCATTCTTGAAGCGGATGATGACTGGCGACGAAAAATGGATCACATACGACAATATCAAGCAAAAACGGCCGTGGTCGAGCGGCCAAGCCGGGATTGACGGCCAGGAAGGTTTTGCTGTGTTTGTTGGGATTGGAAGGGAATCATCCACTATGAGCTGCTCCCATATAGCCAGACGCTTAATTCTACCATCTACTGCGAACAACTGGACCGCTTGAAGCAGGCGATCGACCAGAAGCGTCCAGAATTGGCCAACAGGAAGGGTGTAGTGTTCCACCAGGACAACGCCAGACCACACACTTCGTTGATGACTCGTCAGAAGCTACGGGAGCTCGGATGGGACGTTTTATCGCATCCACCATATAGCCCGGACATAGCGCCAAGTGATTACCACCTGTTCCTGTCCATGGTGAACGCCCTTGGTGGTGTAAAGTTGAACTTAAAAGAGGCTTGTGAAAAGTGGCTGTCCGAGTTCTTCGCAAATAAGGAGGGGGCTTCTACGAGGGAGGTATTATGAAGTTGCCGTCTAGATGGAAACAGATTATCGAACAAAACGGCGTATATTTGAACTAAATCCGATCACTGTAACACTTTTTATAAAGCATTGAATAAAGAGCTAAAAAACGGAAGGGAGATATTTGCCAAAGTGATATATATAGTATGCTGTTGATGTACTGTAATGTAGTTATACCAAATAAATCTTTAAATAAGAAAATGGCTGACGTACCTATCATCAAAAATTGCTAATGTTTATTGGTGTGAATAAAAAAAACTCAATGAATTCTTCAAGAACATCTGAAACTGTGGAAGTACGGACGCAGGAGGTGCTCGTAAATTCTGTATCACTATTGATCATAAAATAAATCATAAAGATATACGAACAGACGCAATAAAGCATAGAGCTCCGGATACTTCGTGAAACAAATGGACCGTCGAAATGTATCAAGGGTCCATTGGATGAATCTTGTAATGGGGTACGGAACCTCGCATTTTTACATCCAGACACTATGTTTTACCATGTGAACTGCTATATGGACTACATCCGGTAATAAATATAGTATTAGGTTGGGGAAAAAGAAATCCATTATTTTTTCGGTAGATAGCTGTAGTGATAAATTTCTCGTAAAGTATCGATCAAACAGTTTCAGATTTACGCTCGTTGGAAAGGTGACATTTCGCAGTAAAAAAGTTCTTTTGCTGTTTTTTGTTTGGTGCATTCAATTGTGAGTTACGGGTGTTAAAAATGGAAGTGAACAAAGAGAAAATTCGGTATATTTTACAGTTTTTCTTTGACAAAAGCGAAAATGCAAGCCATGCGGCTAAAATTGTGAATGGTGTTTATGAACCCGATACTGTAACAGCCAATTATGTGCAATTTTGGTTTCGTAGATTCCGTTCAGGAATTTTTGATGTTAAAGATGCACCTCGCACAGGTAGGTAAAATGTCGATAAAATCGGAGAAATGATCGAAGTTGACCGGCATGTTAGCAGTCGTAACATCGCCCAGGAGCTAAAAATGGACCACAAAACAGTTTTAAACCCTTTACACAAAGCTGGATTCAAAAAGAAGCTCGATGTTTGGGTGCCACACCAATTAACAGAAAAAAACATGATGGAACGAATTTCCATTTGCGAAGCCTTGGCCAAACGGAATGAGATAGACCCATTTCTTAAACGGATGGTGACTGGAGATGAGAAATGGATCACATACGATAACCCTGTGCGAAAACGATCATGGTCAAAGAGTGGTGAAGCATCTCAAACGGTGACCAAACCAGGACTAACGGCCAGGAAGGTTCTGCTGTGCATTTGGTGGGACTGGAAGGGGATTATTTATTATGAATTGTTTCCATATGGCCAAGCACTAAATTCTGATCTCTACTGTCAACAACTGGACCGTTTGAAGATAGCAATTGACCAGAAACGGCCAGAATTGGCCAACAGGAGAGGTGTCGTGTTCCACCAGGACAACGCAACGCCACACACGTCTACAGTGACTCGCCAGAAACTTCGGGAGCTTGGTTGGGAAGTTTTAATGCATCCGCCATACAGTCCGGACTTGGCACCAAGCGATTACCATCTTTTCTTGCATTACAAAATTTCTTTAGTGATAAAATATTGGCATCTAGGAAGATTGTGAAAATCGGCTACTAGAGTTTTTGCAAATAGAGACCAGGACTTCTACGAGAGAAGCATTATGAAGTTACCTTTAAAATGGCAACGAATCATAGAACAAAACGGCGTATATTTGAACTAAATCCGATCACTGTAACACTTTTATAAAGCATTGAATAAAGAGCTAAAAACGGAAGGGAGATATTTGCCAAAGTGATATATATAGTATGCTGTTGATGTACTGTAATGTAGTTATACCAAATAAATCTTTAAATAAGAAAATGGCTGACGTACCTATCATCAAAATTGCTAATGTTTATTGGTGTGAATAAAAAAAAACTCAATGAATTCTTCAAGAACATCTGAAACTGAGGAAGTACGGACGCAGGAGGTGCTCGTAAATTCTGTATCACTATTGATCATAAAATAAATCATAAAGATATACGAACAGACGCAATAAAGCATAGAGCTCCGGATACTTCGTGAAACAAATGGACCGTCGAAATGTATCAAGGGTCCATTGGATGAATCTTGTAATGGGGTACGGAACCTCGCATTTTTACATCCAGACACTATGTTTTACCATGTGAACTGCTATATGGACTACATCCAGTAATAAATATAGTATATTAGACATACTGTGATATAACTATCATATTGATACATACATATGGATGTGAGGCTTGAACCATTAAAGATCTTAAAAAACGTATTGAAGCTTTTGAGATGTGGACATATAGAAGCATGTTGTCCATTAGCTGGACTCGGAGAATGACCAATGTCAATGTTCTTCAACGAATTGGCCAATAACCTCATGCTTACGGTTAAGAAACGTAAAATCTCATACCTTGATCATGTAGTCCGTCATCAGCGATCTACTGCAACTGATCATGAGTAAAGTTTCTGGAAAGTGAAAGGTGGGGAGAATGAAAAAGTCATGGTTGAGGAATATCAGGGTTTGGACTGGCATATCTGAGGCGTCCGAATTGTTCCGAACCGGAGACAGAGAGGACTGTACCACGCTGATCGTCAACCTTCACTAGTTGGACAGGCACATTAAGAGTATATAGAATATTATAATTAAAGAAATCATGACTTATTTGATTTCGGGTTATGATCTATTTAAATACAATGACATTGATTTATTTTACCGATATTCATTATGAAAGCACAGTATATTAAATAATAACTAGAACTAGATCAAATTTTGCTGGAGATCATCTAAGTACTACCTCAGCTTCTTTGTCTACTGCTAAAATATACGGTACAAAAATGGAAGTGAACAAAGAGAAAATTCGGTATATTTTACAGTTTTTCTTTGACAAAAGCGAAAATGCAAGCCATGCGGCTAAAATTGTGAATGGTGTTTATGAACCCGATACTGTAACAGCCAATTATGTGCAATTTTGGTTTCGTAGATTCCGTTCAGGAATTTTTGATGTTAAAGATGCACCTCGCACAGGTAGGTAAAATGTCGATAAAATCGGAGAAATGATCGAAGTTGACCGGCATGTTAGCAGTCGTAACATCGCCCAGGAGCTAAAAATGGACCACAAAACAGTTTTAAACCCTTTACACAAAGCTGGATTCAAAAGAAGCTCGATGTTTGGGTGCCACACCAATTAACAGAAAAACATGATGGAACGAATTTCCATTTGCGAAGCCTTGGCCAAACGGAATGAGATAGACCCATTTCTTAAACGGATGGTGACTGGAGATGAGAAATGGATCACATACGATAACCCTGTGCGAAAACGATCATGGTCAAAGAGTGGTGAAGCATCTCAAACGGTGACCAAACCAGGACTAACGGCCAGGAAGGTTCTGCTGTGCATTTGGTGGGACTGGAAGGGGATTATTTATTATGAATTGTTTCCATATGGCCAAGCACTAAATTCTGATCTCTACTGTCAACAACTGGACCGTTTGAAGATAGCAATTGACCAGAAACGGCCAGAATTGGCCAACAGGAGAGGTGTCGTGTTCGACCAGGACAACGCAACGCCACACACGTCTACAGTGACTCGCCAGAAACTTCGGGAGCTTGGTTGGGAAGTTTTAATGCATCCGCCATACAGTCCGGACTTGGCACCAAGCGATTACCATCTTTTTCTTGCATTACAAAATTTCTTTAGTGATAAAATATTGGCATCTAGGGAAGATTGTGAAAATCGGCTACTAGAGTTTTTTGCAAATAGAGACCAGGACTTCTACGAGAGAAGCATTATGAAGTTACCTTTAAAATGGCAACGAATCATAGAACAAAACGGTGCATTATTGACCCAAATCGGACAATCCGAAGCATGTTAAATAAAGTCCTGAAGTTCATATAAAAATAATGGATTTCTTTTTCCCCAACCTATTATATTAGACATAATGTGATATAACTATCATATTGCTACATACATATGGTGAGACTTGAACCATTAAAGATCTTAAAAAACGTATTGAAGCTTTTGAGATGTGGACATATAGAAGCATGTTGTCCATTAGCTGAACTCGGAGAATGACCAATGTCAATGTTCTTCAACGAATTGGCCAATAACCTCATGCTTACGGTTAAGAAACGTAAAATCTCATACCTCGGTCATGTAGTCCGTCATCAGCGATCTACTGCAACTGATCATGAGTAAAGTTTCTGGAAAGTGAAAGGTGGGGAGAATGAAAAAGTCATGGTTGAGGAATATCAGGGTTTGGACTGGCATATCTGAGGCGTCCGAATTGTTCCGAACCGGAGACAGAGAGGACTGTACCACGCTGATCGTCAACCTTCACTAGTTGGACAGGCACATTAAGAGTATATAGAATATTATAATTAAAGAAATCATGACTTATTTGATTTCGGGTTATGATCTATTTAAATACAATGACATTGATTTATTTTACCGATATTCATTATGAAAGCACAGTATATTAAATAATAACTAGAACTAGATCCAAATTTTGCTAGAGATCATCTAAGTACTACCTCAGCTTCTTTGTCTACTGCTAAAATATACGGTACGAACAGTATTGTCTTCCGGTCTAAATAGCGTGGTAGCTGCTCAAATTACTGCGGTAACGAGAGAATATTTTATGTCTTATCACAATGTGGTGCTGTGTATACCATCCTAACTAGCACCACTTTGATATTGGCAGGCATATCACTTACCATCAGGTGATAGTCCCGCCCGTCGCTTCGTAGAATAAAAAAAACTCCAATAAAGAAACAGTCATAAGATTTTATTAAACAAATCGTGATATATTTCTAGGTTTATTTCACATATATTATTATAAATAAATAGATAACTTAGGTCATAAATTACTATGAAATATAGTATTTTTATGATTTTCGTGATCTAACTTAATTATTATTGATATGTTATTGAGTAAAAAAGATAAAGCCTATTACTAACTATTTGTTTTGTTACCTTCATTATTGATGTCAACTGCTGAAGATAATTTCTCCCATCAAACGTTTTGCTGGAGGTAGGTCTCTGTTGCCGCAGACAGTCCAGACTGTCTGGATAGTGCTGTGCAAACATTGGAGTAATGAGACTTAACATCCTTTGGCGACGAGCGCAATGTGGTGCGGTGTATCCTAACTAGCGCCACGTGATAAGGGCAATCGTATTACTTACCATCAGGTGAACGAAGAATCAGTCGAATAAAAAAAAATGATGAATGATTCTAATAGCAGATACAGAACAATGACCTATCTATTGCATGTAATTACTCTTTCCTTAGTAACCTCTCACAGGATATAGAGGATATGGTGTAGTATATAGTGGTTTCCGTAAATTGAGGGTTTTAGTAACAACCCCCGCTTTCAGTTATTTTGTACACTACGGCAGGGTTCAGTCTTTTAAATACACATAATGTATGCTTGTGGTGAGACCTAAGCTGAAATTTCAGGAATTTAAAGGTATTATACCTTACAAAAAAATTTCTTTAGTGATAAAATATTGGCATCTAGGAAGATTGTGAAAATCGGCTACTAGAGTTTTTGCAAATAGAGACCAGGACTTCTACGAGAGAAGCATTATGAAGTTACCTTTAAAATGGCAACGAATCATAGAACAAAACGGTGCATTATTGACCCAAATCGGACAATCCGAAGCATGTTAAATAAAGTCCTGAAGTTCATATAAAAATAATGGATTTCTTTTTCCCCAACCTATTATATTAGACATAATGTGATATAACTATCATATTGCTACATACATATGGTGAGACTTGAACCATTAAAGATCTTAAAAAACGTATTGAAGCTTTTGAGATGTGGACATATAGAAGCATGTTGTCCATTAGCTGAACTCGGAGAATGACCAATGTCAATGTTCTTCAACGAATTGGCCAATAACCTCATGCTTACGGTTAAGAAACGTAAAATCTCATACCTCGGTCATGTAGTCCGTCATGAGCGATCTACTGCAACTGATCATGAGTAAAGTTTCTGGAAAGTGAAAGGTGGGGAGAATGAAAAAGTCATGGTTGAGGAATATCAGGGTTTGGACTAGCATATCTGAGGCGTCCGAATTGTTCCGAACCGGAGACAGAGAGGACTGTACCACGCTGATCGTCAACCTTCACTAGTTGGACAGGCACATTAAGAGTATATAGAATATTATAATTAAAGAAATCATGACTTATTTGATTTCGGGTTATGATCTATTTAAATACAATGACATTGATTTATTTTACCGATATTCATTATGAAAGCACAGTATATTAAATAATAACTAGAACTAGATCCAAATTTTGCTAGAGATCATCTAAGTACTACCTCAGCTTCTTTGTCTACTGCTAAAATATACGGTACGAACAGTATTGTCTTCCGGTCTAAATAGCGTGGTAGCTGCTCAAATTACTGCGGTAACGAGAGAATATTTTATGTCTTATCACAATGTGGTGCTGTGTATACCATCCTAACTAGCACCACTTTGATATTGGCAGGCGTATCACTTACCATCAGGTGATAGTCCCGCCCGTCGCTTCGTAGAATAAAAAAAACTCCAATAAAGAAACAGTCATAAGATTTTATTAAACAAATCGTGATATATTTCTAGGTTTATTTCACATATATTATTATAAATAAATAGATAACTTAGGTCATAAATTACTATGAAATATAGTATTTTTATGATTTTCGTGATCTAACTTAATTATTATTGATATGTTATTGAGTAAAAAAGATAAAGCCTATTACTAACTATTTGTTTAGTTACCTTCATTATTGATGTCAACTGCTGAAGATAATTTCTCCCATCAAACGTTTTGCTGGAGGTAGGTCTATATTGCCGCAGACAGTCTAGACTGTCTGGACAGTGCTGTGCAAACATTGGAGTAATGAGACTTAACATCCTTTGGCGACGAGCGCAATGTGGTGCGGTGTATCCTAACTAGCGCCACGTGATATGGGCAATCGTATTACTTACCATCAGGTGAACGAAGAATCAGTCGAATAAAAAAAAATGATGAATGATTCTAATAGCAGATACAGAACAATGACCTATCTATTGCATGTAATTACTCTTTCCTTAGTAACCTCTCACAGGATATAGAGGATATGGTGGTTTCCGTAAATTGAGGGTTTTAGTAACAACCCCCGCTTTCAGTTATTTTGTACACTACGGCAGGGTTCAGTCTTTTAAATACACATAATGTATGCTTGTGGTGAGACCTAAGCTGAAATTTCAGGAATTTAAAGGTATTATACCTTACAAAAAAAAATTTACGCGATTTCAACCCAAGCGTTGAAACTACTTTTCATACATCAACATTTTTATAATAGTGTACATATATACCTGATCCGATTTAAAGGGTGTTGTGGTTAATGAAATTATTGGGGTAAAGTGAATTAAACGCCTTCCCTCTAGATGGACCGATATCATCAGAGCGGTCGGAAGTGGGTGGATGCGAGGACGCGATCGTTTTCGGTGGAAGTCCTATATCCAGGAGTGGATAAAAATAGGCTGATAATGATGATGATGAATGATGAATTATACTCAAAAGCAACGAGCACATTATGGTGTTGCTACCATCATCTTAACCAGCACTTCATTGTCATAAACGTATCAGCTACAATCACAAAATCGATATAGTCTCTGCGGTAGTTTGTAACAAGCTTTAAATGTTAATATTAAACGAAGGTTATATAAGAATGTTAATCATCATTAACGATACTCGCGCATAACTACAGTAGTTAAAGCTACACAATGCGTCGCTTTTTAATACTACTATATCTTGCATCAGCTTGCTTGGCTAATTGCCCCAATACAGATACGTCGGGTTTCAAGAACAGCGAATGGTATCCTAATAACGTTCTAATAAAATTATTAAATTTCGTATACGACAGCATGTGAGTACATTTTTATGTCATCATCATCATCATCAGCCGATAGACGTCCACTGCTGGACATAAGCCTCCTTCAAAGATCACCTCAGAGGTCTTTGAAGGAGATTGAGCCTAACCCACAAGGTCAGAGTCTCGTCTGTTATTCAGCAGGGTGCACCGCGTGCAATTAAAGTTGACTTGGGCTCTGTAAGTCGTTGTGCGGAACCCCTTATACCCCTTTTTATATATAACATAAAATTACTAATCAAATACATCTACAATACTACTGCTTTATCTTTAAGTAAAATAAGTAAGTAAGAGTTAGTAAGTAGGGTTTTTCCAGAGTACTCTCGCTGCTTGCTACCCTCATAATCTACCTCTATAACAGAATAGCTTTATTATGGCATTTATATATTAAATTGTGGGAATTTCTCAGTTTATTATTAAACATAAATATCTATATTGTAACAGGTTTACATGAAAAATTACTTAGATGAATTTTTAATGTCGCAGAGCTCTCACCACAGGGGATATGTGCGCTTCGGATAAGCGCTTCATGTCGGTATATACCCTAGCGAAGACTTATTTCATGACGTGCAACGACACTAACTACGACAGGGCAATTGCTGAAAGCCGGAAGAGGACTGAGAAAATGTTGCACAACACATCCGCAGCCATTGCAGGCGCCTTCAGAGGACTAGTAGACGCGGTGCTGGCTGTAATTGATCAAGTAATATATACTTTTCATCTATATGTACTCGTATATGTATATTCCTATCTAGAGACTCATCACGATATCTCTTGAACCCTAAAGTACGAATTTTTAAAATTTGGCAGGAATTTTATTTATACCGAGTACAGATCAGCTAAAAACGGATTTTATGAAGATAGTTACGGGGGTGTTAATAACAGGGTTGTCGAGGAACAGCTAGTTATGACATACACATCTAAACAAGTCAGAGGTCGTAGATTTTGATCCATATTAGACTATGCGTGTTAGAATATTTATCATACTCAATCTGCAATTGTTTGAAACGAAATGCAACAAGCGAATTTGGTCCTTTGCTAAATGAAAGCTATCGTTAAATTCCATTGTCCCCCCAAATAACTAGGTAACGTGTATAATTAACTTTGTATTGAAGTTAACCGCTGATTAAATCGGTCCCTCACGGGTCGCGAGCGTTATATGGCTTAATTATCTTTAATGAAGCCATCAACGCTTTGGAATAGTTAGTTTCGAGGCATTAAAACTAAGTTAAGCCAAACGTTTACGCAAACAATATATATATAAAAAACCGCCTTACCTATCAGGACATATAAAAAAAAACAAATGGATAGGAGTTAAATTACCTTAAATGATATCATTCCCTTAAAATATTCCTACCGATCAAAATGGATTTGCTTTATAGTCAATGGTAATAGTTTTTTTTTTAATAAAAAATAATAGTAATTAAACTATAAAGCTTGTAGTTATTGAGTAGTAATTATGTAATTTAAAATTTTAATTACAGAAAAGAGGTTTTAACAGTTGCCTGCGTCTATGCAAATCGTGTAACGGCCGCAAATCTATAAATTTCTAGACCACAACTGCACAGAACCGTTCGGAATGAAATTATAAAGAGCTGTACCCCTGTTAAACCGCAATAATCCATATTTACGAGGGGGTAGTGTTTATTGAATTAAATCCTGCTCATAATAGATTGTGGTTTTATAATTGAACCGCAGCGGGAGGCCGCTTGCCTTTAACACTGAGGTCATTGATACTATTCCGCGTTCACATTATTTTGTCGATTTTGAATGTTAGTAGTGTTTGTTCATCTAGCTTGTAGTATCATGTTCTCTACCAAGTTCACTTCAGATTCCATAGCTTTGATGGTTAGGACCCTTATTGCCTATTGAATAAGCTAGGGGTTGATGACAAGCAAGAGGTAGTCTCGTATTTGTCGTACCAAAGCGATGATGCTGGGAAGGATTGCTATTCGTCCCTAGGACGAGTTTAGGCGTAGTGCAAGGTGTACGTGGGGAAAGTTGCTCGCTGGCCTTAAAGCGAGAACGTACGGCCTTCATTCCTAAGGTCGCTGGTTCGAATCTCGGCATGCACCGATGACTCTAATATTTAAGTTATGAACATTTGTGAACTTTGTCACAACAGCGAGATACAAACGGTGAAGGAAAACATCGCGAGTAAATCTGCACATGAATTAGAATTTATTCTAAGATGTGTGCGAAGTCACCATTCCGCATTGAACTTGGTTTCTGGTGGACATTGAGGATGGCCACCGGGAGGATTTTATAGGGTAATAACCCCACAACACGGGTTTGTGAGGAAACCCGCACACTGATATCACCTTTGTGTGTGTGTGTGGTGGTCCCAATAAAGTGGCAACAGGCTCGCCCCCTGTTACATGGGATCTAATCTGACCACATCTGGCGAAATGTGGGTAGTTTATTCACCTCTGCCTACCCCTACTGGGAAAAAGGCGTAACTATATAAAAAAAAAAAATAACCCCCCATAGTTTTGTCGTCCCCACAGAGTATCTTTTGAAAATTGCTCTAAAGTTATCGAAAATCAATGTCAGTTACAAATTTAACTGTAATGAATATTTTAAAAGGATATAATTTAATGAACACATTAATCGATAAATGAATGAAAAAATCCCCTAATAATAATAATTGAGGTTTCATATATAATGGCATAGACAAGGTAATTCTTTTTAATAAAACAACCTTCTCGACGTTGACACGAAATGACCTAACAGTTTCCACATTCCGTGAGAATTCGGTTCAGAGATAAAATCCTTTACCATTTCACTTGTAAAGAACTCAACAATCTAAGTAAATCCTCGCCCGTGAAGATATTCCTGAAATATTTCTACTTCGGTGCGGATCCGAGCTGAAATCTCAAACCGACTGCACGTGCCCAAGTGTAAATTCACATCTCACTTAAGCACCAGCCTCTTGAACATCCCGACTGTAGTCAACGAACTGTTAGAATATCAACCATTACGTTACAACTAACAAAAAAAAACACCCATGTTATCTAATTTTTAACGATTAACGATATAATAACGATTTTTGAAGTTAAATATCATTTATGAAACGAAAAAGTGTAACGAATAAGAAACAACTATAAAACTAATTTGTCCACTGCTACTAACTAAACTAAGCTGCTGTAAAGCGGTCGAAACGTCGGAATAATAATAATATTAAATAAAGAAATTAAATAATATGTACAGAAATATATAATATAAAATATACAGGATATCTGGTGGCAGATTTATGTTTTCAAATTTAAATAAAAATTAATATGTTTGACATATAATTTTACTAAAAGAATTAAAAGATAGAGTACAAATGCGGATTTCATATTTTAAAGATAATGTCATCCAAATGTCTTCCATCCTGTTGCACACACTGTTCGAAACGGAGCCTCGTATTCCATGCCACACGCTGCAGTAAACTTGGTTCAATTGCGCTGATTTCTCGCCGAATATTTTCTTTTAAGTCCACAACAGTTCGCGGATTGTTGGCGTAAACTCTCTCTTTGAGGTAGCCCCACAAAAAAAAATCCATTGGAGTTAAGTCGGGTGACCTCGGTGGCCACGGGATGTCCCCAAAGCGACTAATCAGTTTTTGAGGAGATTTTCTCGCAACAAATCCATCGAAGCTCTGGCCGTGTGTGCGGTCGCACCTGTACCGCATCCTGTTGAAACCACGTGTGTGATGAGAATGATGAATGAGCTCGCAGGTTCGGCACAAAGAAATTCGAAATCATGAGCCGATAATTCTCACCATTGACATACGTCGCTTGGCCCCGTGCATTTTCAAAAAATGGTCCAATTATCCCATTCGTGGATAAAGCGCACCAAACAGTTACCCTTGGACAATGTAATAGTTTTGGTGCTTCAGTCGAGGATTGCGAGTTCATAGAGCCCAGTAACGGCAATTTTGCTTGTTTACGTGTCCGTTTAAATGAAAATAAGCCTCGTCGCTCCAAAAATGGAATTCACAGTGCGAAAACGCTCCAACATAGTTTCACAAAAATTTGCGTGACGCAAAGTCATTTTCAATTCTTGAATTATTTGAATTTTAAAAGGATGAAACTTCATATCTCTTTTCAAAATTTCATGCACAATTGCTCTTGGAAGTCCCAGTGAAGCTGCCCTTTTCCGTATCGAAAGTAGTGCATTTTCACGTAAACTGCGTTCAACCAGTTCAATGTTTTCGGGGTCCTTGACGATCGACTAGGTCCTGGCCGTGGTGTGTTCATAGCCGAAGCAGTTGCGCGGAACCTCTCCACCCACGAACGAATTAAATTCACACTCGGCCCATCGCCTATCCGTCGAATATTGAAATGTGAACAAAACTGTCGGCGAGCGAGTACGTAAGAATCGTTACTCTTGAAAAATGCTTCAATAGCGAACGCGCGATGCTCACCCGACCACTGCACCACTGCGACATCGTGACTAAGAAATCCGCACGATCGGTGATTCTAATGACACCACCTTCCCCCCGCACTGTTTATAACTTATTGAGATATTCGTTTTTTAAAATATAAATCTGCCGCCAGACACCCTTTAGTATTCGCGTCAATATAAGAAATCATTATAAATCTAATTTTTGAGGTTTTAGACTGTGAGGTAATGATCTAAAACCCGTTACTATTTAATTTCCTTGCCCTCAGTCTGTTCTTTGTATTATGGTCTGGTAAATCAATGAAAAACATTCTCGATCATTCGTTCCCTCTTTTCATCCCCACCATTGAGTATTTAATTAACTATTTTAAAAATTAACCATAATACAAAGTTTCACTTCTATCGCTTGTGGGTTTTTTTCCCATTTACAATCCCTATAATTTTTTTTACCCTATTATAATGTAGTTAATACTATTCCCTTAAGTTTTATAAGTAATGGAAAATTCTTCAAAACTGTTTTTATGTATGACCAAGAATGACTAGTAGCAATATACCCACCGATGTTTTACAATCAACATATTGTAAAAGTCACTCATTTCACTAAAGTTTTTAATATAGTTATTAAACTATAGTGCTGAAGACGTTAATTAGCTATAATGATCATCATCAAATAGCGGTTTCCAATTTCAGCCCATGAACGATGTACTAGCAAGCTGCCGCCCGGATACCTACCAAGACGAGTGTAAAGCGAACCTGGACGACTACCGCACGAGATACGAGAAGGAATGCAGAGGTTATAATAAAAACGTAGCTGTTTACAATCGGCTAACACGCTGGGCGAATAGGCCGGACGCCGTAGACTATATGGAAGACCTGACCCATATGAGTACCCATCTCCACGGCGATACGGCAACGTTGGACTACTTCGAAAAGCAGGCGGCGGTGAAATACAAATCAGCGTTAAAGGAATTGCAGAGTATAATATTGCAAGTTAAACAGGACCACTTTAATTGCAACGCCTTAACATTCATTAATATTCATTGCATTTAAATCTTCATTACTTATTATATGACGTTAACCATATCTAATAATATTTGTTGAGGATTTCTGCCTTTTCTAAATCAATCAATGTTTGCCTGTTCAAAATCTTTCTTCGGTGTTATAAAACAAATACTGAATTATTTTGCAGTTTTACTTCTTTTCATTACAAACCCTACCACAGATATGGTGGAAGACTTACCGCCAACCAAATGATGTTTTTTAATTCGTAATCAGTAGTCTATAATTACAGGAGCATTGATTGAAATCAACACCATCCAGTTTAAGGTGGGACTTATGGTTAATAAAACAAGATAAGATATTTTTGACCACTGCTAAAATTTAAGATTTCTAGACTTGATGGCGCTTGATATAATTCTTCACACATATTATTTAAGTAAAGTGCCATCTAGTACACTGCTGTGAAAATATTACATTACTCCTTAAAGAAAAATCAGGCTTTTGCAATAATATATATGTATGTCATAATAATGAAAGTTTATGATGAATTTAGTTTTTGACAAACAAATATATTAAAAACCTTTAACTAGATTTCTAGACTTAATAGCGCTTGATATAATTCCTTACACATATTATTTAAGTACAGAGCTATCTAGTATACTGCTGTGGAAATATTAAAGAAAAATCAAGCTCTTGAGATAACATACATGTATGTCATAATAATGAAGGTTTATGATAAATTTAGTTTCTGACAAACAAATATATTAAAAAGTTTTAACGACTTTTATTTTGAATAAGTACACAAATACATAACACATATATTTACAAAAATATTCTTTAAGTACTCATATAGCAATTAATTTACCAACTTTACTCTATACATGTCTATATTTAAATAGGCGTCTAGTACAGGAAATATAAACTTTTCGTAGTACTTTTAATTATTTTATACACTAACTGAATATTTTTAATTGTAAACCATATTTTTAAGGCATTTAACAATATTAAATTACAATATCTGTACAATTTTCAATTAGTTCTGGAGTTAAATAATAAATACATAACTATATACATATTAACATCAAAATAATCAACACTTAAAGCTTATAATACTGCGGAAATAGTAAAAATACTATAATTCTTACTACGTACGATAAGATCTTATTTAAACCGATATTAATGACTAGAAACACTTTGTATAATCAATACTCAAATAATATTGATAAACACAAACAAATTCATGAGATTTTTCTTGTCTAATAACTATAAAAATTTATTTGATTCACATTTACACTAAAGCTCCGGACGATAACGCGTGACAGATCGATGTGGAGATCTTTGGGGGTGGTCTATCATATGTCCAGCAGTGGACGTCTATCGGCTGATGATCATGGTGATGAAAACTCCGGACTGAAGCGCGTTGTAGATTATGAAATTATTGGGGTAATGCGACTTACACTCAAGGCATCGAGTACCTGTATAATTTGTATCATCTTAATTATCGCTACATGCCCACATTATGGATAAGGGTATTAGACAGATGTAACGCTCATCTTGCAACTCTGACGAACATTAACAGATTTAGTTACTGTCAGAAAAAACCATGAAACCCGAGGAATTCAAATTTTAACCAACTGAATAATAGACAGTTAATACAAAAAAAATACTCGTGTGAATAATGACTATGATATTACAACGTAAAATATTGTTAAGAGAATATTTCCAGGGTACACTGCGCTTACCAACTCACCATCAGATTGTGCATACCGCAAAATCTCTTGTTGAGGAAGCCTGTATTCTATAGGAGATATCAAGAAGATTCAATAAAGTCACGTAGCAATTGTCGGTTTAATAATTGGTTGAATGGTGAAATATAATTTTATATACTTAAAGGTCATCTGAAGAGGAGTTAATATAACAGATAAAATTTAAGACAAATGCAGACTAAACCGTTTTTAAGAGCATGATGTAATAGTTTCGGACACTAACAGTTAATTAATCATAGATCAGTTAGTTTATACCCAAAGAAGATATCTCTTCTTTGTATTTTGGTTTTAAACCTTTGGAATAGTAATCTGGTATCCTTGTACAGTTCATATGATGCGTTCAGGATGGTGCGGCAGCAACGTTGTTGGGTACTACTTCCGATTCCTCATCAGCCGTGTCCGCTTCGCTCTCTTTAGTGACCGGCTCGTCCGGTTCATCGCGCATCAGGGCTCTGTACTTCTTGGCGATAATCTCCCAATCGACAACGTTCTCAATACGCGTCATATTGTTGAAGCTCAATTGAGAACCAAGAGGGCTCAGATGCACGACAGACAGACGCGTAGAATCTACAATAACATGCGATTTAAACAATCTGTACTTGCATATACATATAAAATAATTGTATTTGTATAACAGCGATATTTGAATCTTAGTGATAAAACAGAAATGATTCAATAATTAAGTTGAAAAAGACATGTATGGCAGTTATTTTACCCTTTGGTACGACTTGTCCTCGTTTTACTTTGGAAAGCCATTTCGCGCCTGCTTTTGATCTAGCGCTCAGTTGATCCTGTCTTTGCATTCCAATCATATGTATCAAACTCGGCCGTTTCTTCTTACTCAGGCGATTCTAAAAGCATTATATTTCTTTAACAATACTCAAATATTTATCCATTGAATTATAGGACTTTATTGCTGGTCCTAGAAATTGTTGTATCTAAAATATTAGCTACAGAAACAACGTCGCAATAGATACCGAAGTAGCTGCCAGATGTACCAACGGACAGCGATAAACACATACCATCAATACAATCGGAGCCATTGATGTTATTCCGTAAATAAAATTACGATTCGCTAACCCCATTACAATTTTTATAAGAAAATTGTGGATATTGGTCTTACCTTACACCTGTGAATCAACCACATCAGCCACGTCGTGACTAAGTTAAGAGGCGATGGGGCCGTGTTAGTACGATGCATATTCCGAATTAACTTCGACAAGCCATACTTCCACTCTATATCTGATTGCGCCTGTGAATTTTCATGATAACATAAATTTAACGTAACACTGTGCCGCCAACTTACAAATTGCTCATATCCAGTCATGATTCGTATATTTTTTTACAATTTTAAACTTTACTTGTAAAACAATTTTTTTACACTGCTTTAACAGAATCGATATTAAGTTTTATAAAAGAAACTCAAATACAGTAGAAGTTTTAGTTAAACTTCATCAACTTTTTAAAATTTCAATGAGTTAACATTATGCTGTTTTTATAATAGAATTAAAGTGATATCAACAGATTATTGGAAATATTTAATAGTGTTTACTAGACATTTTTATGGTCATTATATCAAAATTTTGGTGGCATTATTATATGTATAAAACTAGTTTTAAAATCAGTGTCGATCACAGCGCCAAAGAATCATAGTTGTATCTAAATATACCTGAATTCTCTGATACGTGTCAGACATCATAGCAATCAGCAGATTGATTAGTACGACAACAGATACCAGCATGTAAGTTCCGAAAACAATTTTGAACAAATAATTTGTCCACGCGGGCTGCGTGTTGGTATCGTTTCGATGCACCCTCGCCTGCTCCGTCGTCGTTTGGCCAAACACGGCGAAGAATAACAGCTCGAACGAAAATAATGGGTTCATCGTCACTGCGAACAAAACTCGAGTTCGAAGTAACCGTCAAGTTACCTGTATGCGCTGATAAGTGTCCGACATCATCGCAATAAGGAGCGTTATGAGCACCACGACAGATATCAGCAAGTAGCCCCCGAACACGAACTTGAAGAGGTTCTGCGTCCACCAAGGTCTCACGGGTGATATGTAGTTTAAGTCGGACAACGTGATTTGGCCGAAAAGGGCGAAGAACAATTTCTCGAAGGCTTCGATCGGTGATAAAGCCACTAGAAGACAATACTCAAATGGACCAAATTCTCATACGAAACAAATCTCAACACAAAAGAGAGGTAAGGGTAGCTTAATGCACTGGTCGTCAAAGTTTTTTTTATTAATGAAGTCTTGTGTCCATGTTTTATGCTGCATCAATTTACCCCTACAGTAAGATCTAAAGCGAATTCAAATTCAAAGAAACGTATCGTAACAAAACTTCCAAAGGATCTTAAATAGTTTTTAGATCATTTTGTTTAATTTCGGTTATTGCTACGATAGCTTCTAAGAGAGAATTCATGTTAACCTTCTAAACATCAACTAGCTTGATTTCAAATGTGCATGGACGGGGTAGATTGATACGTGTACATGTAATGAAGTAATGTTTTGTAGATGTCAATATGTTTGATCGGATTGATAATTATGGAAAAAGTATAGATTGAATAAGAAGTAAAAGTGTATGCCAATTCATCGATGCATCATTCCACCCCGATCCTCTCTAAGTAGCAAAACAAGATTAGTGTTGGCACAACATAAGTGCCACAACGACGACAACAAAAACACATCCGTAGCATAAAGTGATACCTCGAGACACTGGTGTGACAAACGCGGCACATAAGCCAGCGACGGCATGCACATAACACAATTGCTCCATCGAATGCGGTGAGGTCGGCCACTCATTCCACTAAAACTATCATTGTGACGAGTAATGCGTGTTCTGTGCCGGCAAACACATCTGGAAAACACATCTCTCGTACAACATCACGCAGCGTGTCATGGTTGAATTTATTGTGGACATTTTCATCATTTCCTCACTAATTGTACTTGCATGACAACTTACGCTACACATTTTCAATTAAAACAGCTTATGACTAATTGTGTTCGTATGTATTGTACAGACCTATCACATTCCACATACATATTGTGTAATATTAACATTAACTAACATGTACTAACTTCGGTATTAATATCAATTGACGATGATAACATTCCCGGTGATGCGGCGAACATTCAAGCCTGCAAGCGGATGGATTTTAAATAATAGAATGGTAGAAGCACACCGAATTGTTATGCGTCCGTCAGATGAATAATTTACTTCGTGAGCGATAAAATAAAAATTAACATCTTTTGCCTCTATCTCTAACACGGACTTACGTCCCGTCGGTCCCTGTTTCCTCCGATATGATTCTTCGTTAGGATTATTACCCCATTGTGAATCATATGTTTGTCGTTTCATCCGAAGACTATTATCTAAGTTCATAATAATAATAGTTAAGTAAACAGTTATTTTACATAATCATTTATAACCGAAACATCCGCACTTTTAAATTTTCGTAATAATTACATCCGGAAATTTTATTGTGTTCTTAAGCTCAACAAAAGCTCTGTGAGTGTAGTGTAATTTAAAATCTAATAAGTAATGAAAAAGATCTTACCGTCTGAAAAATAATTCCTTCTAGCTTGTCTGGCGTATTTATTGTCTTCCGGTTTATTTAAATTCCTAAACGGTTGGTTCAATGCGACAATATGCATAGAAAAACCAAAAACGAATATTGCTAACACAGCAAGAAATCTCCCCAAATCTTTCATCAAATCACCAATAATAATGGCCCATGGACCAAAGAGATGATGAAAAGACAAAAAGTCCAATATTTGGACACATGCTAATAGAAAAGAAAGAGCAAAACATTGATTTCTGCAGTACATCAATGTTGGCCAATATTTAGGCATGATGAATATCCAACCTACGACGTGAGTTGCTACTCCAATCATTCCTAACAATAACACGGCAATTTTTATCCAGCCGAGTCCTGATTTATCACTAGGATTAGTTAATTCTAAGAGAAGAAGTCCACTTAATGATGTAAGAAGCATCCATTCATACCATGTCGGAAGTAAACTCTCCCTGAATATTGAATTATATATAGGTGTTATTGCTACTAAAGCTAATAATATCATAAGATAAATATGCGCCGTTAAATACGACATAAATTTTATTATTGGTATTTTATTGTACTTGTGGCCCAAGGGGAGAGAAAACACCAGCCAGACGGGTGGACATATTATGAATGCGAAAAAAAGGAACATAATTTTGATCCCACTCCATTTGAGACTCCCTCTCCAGAGTTCCTGGAAGAAATTATGCGTTATTTATATCACAGTATAAAATCAACTGGTAGGATTACTATAATAGACGAAGTTACCTATTTTTTACCTGAAGATATCTTTGGACGACCGTGTGTGCTATTACTTCCTTTTGTTCATTCTCTATTAATACATCTAAAAATTCGATATTTCTATTGTCTGTAGCAGTAAGAATATGGCCAGCTGAATCTGCACCGGCTGCCAATGCTAATAATTCTGTAGCCATTGCTTCACACTGCTTACCAGCCGCTATTAGATCTTTGGCACGCTCCTTTTCCTGCATAAAAATAAATAACATAATTATAATCAAAGTTGATAAAAATTATACATTGATTACAAATACCTTACCTTAGTAGATAAAATAATATAAAGGTTAGACAACTTTGCAGCTGTATCTACGGGTGCTGGTGAAACCAATACAAATTCTTCAATAGGAATATTATTATGGTTTTTTGAACAGACCATTAAGTTATAAATAAACCTCTTATCGTCCATAAGAGATTGAGTGTCATGTTCTTTATGCAACAAATATTCAAGAACATCATTATGATTTTCCGATGCAGCAAACCAAATAGGAGCACAATTTAAATTTGTTTCACTTTTAGGTGAAGCCCCGGATTCGCACAATAGTTTCACCACGTTTAGATGTCCCGCTTTTGCTGCACAGTGTAATGGAGTCCAACCGTTTTTATCGGTCGCGTTTATTTCCGCACCTTGACCTAATAAAACTTCTACCATTTGGTAATGACCGTATGTTGATGCTATGTGTAGTCCTGTTTTACCGTGCCTATCTTTACTTTGTAATAGTTCCGCTGATCTGCTTAATAATAAACCAACAATAGACATGTGACCTCCAAAGCATGCCAGGTGAAGCGGATTGTATCCCTAAAAATATAAAAAATTGCACATTTGTCGTTCAACACACAAACAGATTTTGTAAGAAAATTATTTATTTTCTCGTATCATCAGTTAGTTTATTTCATCTTACATTTTCGTTAGATGCTGCGTCGACTTGAACTCCAGGTGAGTTCAAAAGTAATCTCACAACATTTTCGTTTCCATTATACGCAGCAAGATGAAGTGGTGTAAGTCCGGATTCTGCGCCTAATACAGGAACTAGTGACATTCCTGTAGGTGGTTCTGACTTCACCGTTCCAGGAACATAAGAAAGAAGCTCACGAACTGTTTCTGAATATTTTGTAAAATAGAGTAATTAGCAAATATTTCGAACAAAAATTTTACGTTACTTAAACGTTATAGTATTTATACTTACCGGCTTGACCGTAATATGCGGCTATATGAAGAGGAGTCAAACCTAATTTTTTACTTGAAATTCTTAATGTGTTTGTTGATCGCATTACATCTAGAACATTAGTATGACCATGCTCAGCAGCTAAATGAACAGCTGTCAACCCTGCTCTATTTTCATCTGTACACGATGCTCCTGCTCTAACAAGAACCCGAACTACATCTGCGTGACCACCTTCCGCAGCCAGTTGTAATGGAGTTGAGTCATTCAATTTATTTCTAGCGGATATAACACCAGTTCTATCAAATTTCATTAATTCTTCAATCACTTTTACTGAACCTTGAATAGCAGCTATGTGAGCACATGTGTTACCGTCTTTTGTGGTTACCATTACCAAATTAGGATGCTGTTGTAGAAATAACTGAACAACTTCTGAATAATTGTTCTGAGCAGCGGCATGTATTGGTTTTTGGCCTAACTCGTCTGTAGCATCAATATCTGCCCCCAATTCTAGCAACAATTTACAAACTTCTATTTGCCCACTAGCCGCAGCCAAATGCAACGGTGTTTGTTTCTTCAAAGTTAGCACATCAATCACTGCATTGTGGTCACGTATAAGAAACTTAACCAAATGAGCATATCCATTCATTGCTGCCAAATGTAAAGCTGTTCTACCGTTTCTTGCTTTTGAGTTTATAAATGCTTTATTTGTAAGTAATGCGTCACACACTTGCAGGTAACCATGTTCAGCGGCGAGATGAAGAGCAGATCTACCTTCTACATCGAAAACATCTACCCTGGCATGATTAGCTAATAAATTATTTACAAGTTCCATATGTCCTCGATGACACGCTATTAAAAGAGGAGTCCAGCCTATTGAATTTTGTTTATTAAGAGCTCTGCTAACATCAGCTGTTGAGATATCGGAAATCATTTCAGTCATGACGTCATTGTTACCAGCAATTGCGCAAAAATGAAATACTGTTTCATAATTATGTTTTGTTACTAAAGTTACGTCAGCGCCATTCTCCATTAGACATTTTACAACTTCGCGATCAGCGGACGGCGTTTTTACCTCTTCTTTGGTAATTTTACATGCAAAATGCAACGCACTTGCGCCATCTTCATCGACAGAATCTATATACGCTGTAGCAACACTTTCTCCTTTCTTTTCTTTTACAAATTCTATTAAATGCCTAACTACATCTGGTTTACAACTTCTACATGCCATATGAAGAGGTGTTTCGCCAGACTGCGGAAAATAACGTTAAGCATGTTTTATAAGTTACTAAAGTAATAAATATCTAAGATCAGCTAACAAATCTTCATCAATCGTTTACCTTGGTTTTCCTTAAAGGATCCCCGCCATCTTCTAAAAGCAACAATAAGGTAGCTAGATTTCCATATTTGGCTGCAACGTGCACAGGCGTCATGCCATCTTCGGTAGCCTTGTTTGGTCCGGCACCGGATTTTAATAGCATAATTGCACACTTATCACCTACAGGTTAAAAAAAATGTTAGCAATTAGTCGAAATTCTTGCAATGATAGAACATTATCGAATCAATAATACCATCAGGTATTCTCGCGGCTATGTGTAGAGGAGTCTCACGCTGCTTTCCGCCTCTTATGTGTACGTCAGCACCATATCCCAGAAGTGTTTCAACCACAGCCGGCTTGCACGATTCCACTGCAACGTGGAGTGCTGTGTAGTTGTCCTAGTTCACAAAAAAAACTCGTATAATAAGAAAATGGCTCACCTATTATTTCTTATTCAATAAAAAATATCTTTGCAGTATATGTAACATGTTGTAAGCATAAAAGAAATATTTAAGAAACGTTAATTAGCAATTCGTAAATATTATATGGTGACATTTTTATATCAAAATATTTGGTTTTTCGATGGTAAACCACTAACCAAAAGTAATAACTTTTATTTGAAGGTTACTTAAACTTTAAGGTATTAATAGAAATTTTAATAAATAAACAGTACGTTAGTCGTGACATCCACACTCTCTCCTTTTTGCAGCAAAGTGTTGATAATTCCAACATGGCCGTATCTCGCCGCTGTGTGTATACTGCGAGCACCATCCTGAAAGAAAAAAAAAACAAAAAATCAGTTAATCACAATGAGCAAACGCATTTTGTTGGGAGTCCAATACTTAACATTATCACACAAACATTAACCACCTCCATTGAATCACATGTATTTCATAAATTATGGTTAATAGACTAAATCAGATTAATATTAAGAATGAAGCATTACTAGTAGTTGTGTATTATAATATTTCATTCTAAATCAAACAAACAACCAAACTAATTTTAATTTTTTTTTATCAAGTATCTTCTAAAAGCCAATCCCTATAGCGTTTATTGAAGAACTGCCACGGCTAAATATCCATACCTGTAGAGTGGCTATTCTTGCTAAGACTCAATATTTTGGCGATCTCACTTTACTTTATTAGAATTAAAGAGGTCTAAGTTATCACTTTATGCTTGATGTCTCCCACATCTAAGTATGCAACCCCCATTGTCTTCATTAAAAATATGTAAACTTTTCTAAAACATGATCACGATATGTAATCAATATACAATCCTCCGCGGTTCGAAGTGATAGAGTACCATCCCCCAAAACACCATCAATCTCACGGAACGTTTCTCTAGCGGATTTGCCTTTAACGAAGGAAAACTTTAAAATAGCGCGAATTTCGGCGTTAGTGAACTCCATGTTTACACGTCTATAACTGTTGAACGCAATATCCGAACTAATTATGCATAGCGTCGTTTTGTAGATTATGTCAAGACCTTTCAAATTATGTATAGTATTGCCAGATACGAGCTCTGTAGCGCTTTGTACATAGCCGCGAAATTCAAAAGACAAAAAGGCGGAAGAGAGATATTTGACAACTCTATAGTTAATCATTTGATCTACTATAATAAACATGGTATCCCACATAATACTGAAATTTTTAAATTACTGTTATATAATTATAAGCTAATAAATATATTGTTGTAAGTTATTAAAAGATGTATCAATTAATTGGTCCTTTTTCTTCCTTTGATTTTCAAGTAAGCTTTCTTTACGATAGAAGCTTCACTTAACTTTTGATTTCAAGTAGTTCTAACATATTTTTCTTAACCATAAACCAATGATTTTGTCTTCGCCTAGTTTTCAAACATCCACAGATTTCAATATAAACGAGCAAAGTCATGAAAACAAGATAATTCATTTGTTCTTAGAAAATTCTTTCATAATCACAATATATTAATTAGATTTTGTAACTGATTTAGAAGATATATTTAAATCCCACGAATAATCATAGTTTTCTAGGAGTTCACCTACAACAGTCAATGCATTAGCAATGTAGAAGTGGTACTTACCAGGGTTCAATAACATTACAAGAAAAGTCGGCGCTTGATCTTTATACAAACCTTATTTGGCATGTGCAGGTACACTCCCTTCTTGAACAGCATCATTGCACAGTCTGCATGACCGTTCAGCGATGCAATATGCATCAGTGTGCTACCATCTTTTGTTCTCTCAAAGATCGAAGCTTTGAATTTGTCAGCAAGTAGTTCGATGATCGCCGCGTGGCCGTTTTCCGCTGCCAAGTGCATCGGAGTCCGATCTAAGGTTTGAAATTCATCAATATTAAAAACAACGAACGAAAATTTATCTAATTATAATAAAGCATAAACTGTTTCAAACCTGTGAGAGAGAATTATGCCTTTTTGCTAAAGAATATAATGAAAGGTACTGTGCTCTGTAACTGCAACCAGTTTCAATCCATTTAATTCAGGTTTCAGTCAATGAAGGTCGTTATCTGAATACAAAGTTTCTTCAAATGACTGATCGTGATCATGTCATTATTGAGAAATCATTGTGATTTTTACATAGTGTACTATGTGACATTTATTCATTTTGAATATTTTGCAAACAAATAGATCTTTAAAAAGACCATCAAGCAAGATAAACACAGCGCTACTCCGTTAAGATTTTAGATCATTGTTAAAATTAAATAGCAACTTATAAGTGTTTATAGTGTGATTCCTTACGTCAAGTTAATTAAGTGAGTAAGACTGTTCAGTAGTAGGTGCAATGTAAACTTTTAATTTTAAAGTTTATAAACAATTAAGCCATCCTATTCATTGAAAACAATGGATCGTTGGAAACAAGTGTACGGGTAATGGTCAGTAAGGAACGGTGAAAGGAGATGGAGGACGTCTTCACCCAAAAAGGGATTCATATCTCGAATATTTGCTCATAATTATAATTACTTGCATAATCATTATACTAACATATTTTTTTTAAATATATTTAATTTGATGACAAGTGGATTAAGAAACTATAATATCTTATTCGTTGTTAAAGCATAGCACACGAGTGTTTTGATTTTCAAATCTATAACAGTCAAAATATTTAGCAACATACCTTCATTGTCTGTGATGGAAGCGTTCGCTCGTACTCCATAGAAGTATTTGACGAGAGGCTCGTCGCCTTCAGCGGCTGCGATGTGCAAAGCGGTTTGTCCTGCTCCATTCACCGCATCCACAGACGCACCATAGTCGACTAAAATACGCGCCATGTCCACGTCCCTCCTCCTAGCTGCGAGATGGAGCGCAGTGTCCCCGGCCGGTGTTGACCCCTGGATACAAGATCAGCGCGGAGCAATTTAAAAGTAGATAAATAATAAAAACTTTATATCCAAATTAATTGACTGTTCTATCCTATTCTTAGGTGTCACGAGACTCTTCGAGAAGAATATTGGTAAACAATAGACCAATACTTTTGATTCATACCCAGATATTAAAATTTCTTGCACCGTGTTACTCATAACGTACCTTGAGTTGTTCCGCCGTCTGCGCACTGAGGAGTTCCCGGACCATGCTCTGGTTGCCAGCCTCCACGGCGAGCAGCAGCGGTATCTTGCCTCTCTGGAACACCATGTCGCGAATTAACTTTTTCCATTCTTTTTGCCTTGCGCGCTCTTTATTCAACTCGATAAAACTAAGCTCGAGCTTCTGAAGATCCCTAGATTGGAAATTAATTGGCGGACTTCGGTTACCCGACCTCAAGTTCAAATTCGCACTCCTTGGTACATCCCTCCTATCCTCATTCATGGCGCACGTGCAACTGATTGCTTTAGCCCTGATTTACACCCGCACTGAATTTCATTCGATGCAGTGTCTATGCACAAACTACTCACGCTACTTGCGGCATACCACTGCACGGAGCTTCCAAACTGTGACACAAGAACAATAGTTTCCAACTTATGTGTATTCCAATATTCGTAGGCAATTCGATGGAAAATAAAAATCGATGGGTTATCGCGGTAGCTGCATGCAATTCTATAAGAATTACGATGAGCCGTCAAGGAGCCACATACGTACTTGATCCTCCATAGTGACTATTTAAACACAAAGGCAGCGCGTGCGAACATTGTGAAGCGGCCTGGCTGTACTGGTGTCGCAGCAGTGACTGCGACGGATTCTATTAAAATTACTAATTTTGAATTTCAGCACCGACGTTATAACTAATATTCAGCGACTTATTTGCATTGTAAATTTCCCGTCGTGACGTTCACCGAGCGGTTAAAGCTCGGCGGATAATTAGCTAGTTTCCATTCGCGTGGGGTGGAGTACACCCACTGTGCAGTAATGCCCTCATAACATCAACCTTGCGGCAGTTTTCCTCAAGTTAACACACCTTTTTTAATTTTTGCGTGAGGCAAAGAATAAGCACAGGAGTCGCTCAATTCAGAACTTTTGTCGTGTAATTGTTTTTACGAGCTACTCGTAGAGGCATTGTATTTGCAGGCGCTTTTTCGGTAATTCCTGAATCGGCGGCGGTTGGCGGTGCCAGGCGATGGGGCCGCACGCGATCGCTGTGACCAAAGTTGCATCCCACCTATTCACTACGTCTATTCTCTAATGAGAAACATAATAACAACATCGTAAACTTTTCATTTTACTGTCTCCCCCTGCATGAACCGCGACCCAAACTATTGAAAGCTAATGAACTAACATTTCGTTGTTTTGAGTAACTGTTAGCGGTAGCAAAAAATAATAAGATGTACTGACAGGATTTATTTTTTGTTAATTGTTAGTTGGCAACATTCGATATGACAACCCAGAAGGAGCGCGCGGACAAAATGGCGTCGGTGGACAAAAGCGAGAATAATTTGTATTAAATGATTTTGAGAGTATTGTATATATTTATATCATTGTATATTGATTAAAAGTCGTAAGTAAAATCTCAACGATCTATTATTTAGTGAAAGACATTCAACAGTGGATAAACAAAAGCTGATAATGATGATGATGTTAAAGTAGAATCTCAGCGATTTATTATTTGTCAGACTGAAGGATACTTTAACATAACATAGTTAAGAATCATTCAATTATAACGAATGTAAAAATAGTTATTTAAAGTAATTAAAAAACTTTTGTACATAAGTTTAAATTTCGCAATCTATCGTAAAAAATACAGATTTTTGTTCTAAAACAATTACTAATTAATTGTAATCTTTACTTTGTGCAGTGAGTTCCCAACTGGACGGCAAAATTCCTGGAAAACGTGCACCTGGTAGACAGCTCAAGAAATGGTTTGATAACATTAAGGAATAGACCGGGTTGAATATCATCGGTTGAAAAGAATAGCTGAGGATCGAATTGGTTTTCTCAACCTAATCGCCAAACTTCAGTTTGAAGAGGGCATCTAATGATGATGATGACTGTGCAGATGAAGTTGTTTTTATAAAAGTGCTAAATTCGATTCAAGAAATGATTTTGCATAGGATATTACGCAAGTTTGTGCTTAAAGAAAAGGGCCACAACCATAAAATGTCTCCTGTTCAATTCTTGAACACATTCCATAAATTAACTCAAGGAAGCTCTGTTTCACGTAGCTCTATGCGTCGGAACAGCATTATACAAGTCGCGACATGAATTCATTAAGCGGACCATGCGATGTAATAAATAACGATATTCATGTTTAAAAGAAATAAATAAATGGGGTGACTTTTTCCGTTTCTAAAGAAAACAATACTGTGGTTTAACTTGATGAGGATACAAAAAAAAAGCAAATAAATTTAACGTGTGTTGTATCAAACATTGCAATATCTACGTAAATTTCAATTACTGTAACTAAAGTCATAGTAATGACGACTTTGATGACCTCATACTTCAAAGAAAACACATTATCGTTGAAACTGTAGAAAGAGTTTCTTTACAGTTTTCTGGATTTTCGAAAAGTTAAAGTAATACACATTCTTATTCAAGCGCCGTCTCAATATAATAAACAACTCTATTACAAGAGGTACGGTTTTTTCATGTATATAAACCAATTAGCTGTATTCTCGCCCGCTTTGCTGGCTGTAACACCACCACAACTGCCTTTGGGGAACGAATTTTATAAAATCAATTCTCAGCTGACCTCTAAATGGCAGAATCAATATTGCTACCAAATTTTGAGTGTTTACGTATTATAGTTTTGGAGATCTCGTGATGAGTCAATGAAAGTTTAGATATCTCCTGTATATAGATAATGCGACTTTCTAAACAATTGTATGTAGCATTGGATGTCCATCGGTGGTAATTATGATGATTGGATTGAAATTAGTAATATCAGTATTTAATAACCCGGATAGAAAATCACAATATATTTCATACGCGATTATTATCGGATAATGGATAATTCTCATCTGTTTTCATGCTACTAAATAAACAATAGATAGTTTAAAAAAACCTATTAACTTACTCCGTCAACTCGTAACCGGATATCCTTCCCAGCGGCCGTGAGCAGCGCTCGCAGGATGCTCGTGGCAGTACCGGTCTGTCTGCTGGCTACTAGATGCACAGCAGTTTGCTGCCGGCTCTAGATACAAATTAAATATAAGTTAAAGATACAGAAGACAATATTTATTTACACATTTTTTTGCATTATGATATGCCAAAATATTATAATTTTATCGTAAACGAATAGAGTAAAAAATGTCCTCTATCAAAGAAATATCTCCAAAGGGCCACCTCACAACAAATTTTATAATATTAAGAAAGTTAGATCTGTTTCTCTTCTAATTTGCTTTAACAAAGATTCTTTATTGTTTTATATATTTGCTCTTTGATCATTATAAAATAATAACAGTAATAACTCGAATATTTTTTTAAAGAATTTCCATAGTAAATATAAAAAAGTAGTATAAACATGGATTGACCTTAAATTAAAATTTATATTTTCGAATCGAAGCAGCATGCTATCCTCATGATATAAAACAATTTTATAACCTCTATCATAAAATTCAAAACCCTCTCTAGCATAGTTATATTATATCGTCTATAACCATAGAGTTTAGTTTCATAAATAATGCTGACTGTTTCATCATGCAAACATTGTGTTTTCGTCTGCAAGTAACAACTTTTTATTTCTACTCTGATGGTCGGTTTTTGTGTATGAGACTGTTGTTGTAGATATCTGCTCCTATTTCTATCTCTCGGATATGGAGTGGATACAACGAAACTAACATCTCTTATCTCGATGTGTCAAGCAAATGTTTGTGGTTCCAAAGATATCATTTTGCTTTGAGAACAAGCAAGCGAAATACAGGTATTTTATATAATGTATCTATTATAAGCGTTATGCCAATAATAGGATTTTTGTACTCCATCATTGCCATGTTGCGTTACATAAAGACGAACTACCGTTTTCGTTTACCGTAAATAACTTGTAATAGTCATCGTAAAATAATGTTCCTACCTTATACATGTAATATTTATGGAATATATATAAACATAGGCTCTCACAATATTTCTCTCATTCAAGCGGCAATCAAATTTTATTTCGCAGTATTTTATATTGGACACATTAATTCTGTTACAATATTTAGGAAAAGTACAAACATTTTATATTTCTGAATGCTCAGTCAAAATAATGAATTACTCTTTACTTCTGCTACAGATTAATCAGCCCCAATCGAAAAATAAATAGTTGAAAACCCAGAGTTTAATTTGTTTGATACTGGTGTTGCTAGATGTCGTTGTTCACAACTTTAAGGTTGTCAAAACAAAGTAATAGATGCCGCTGTTAATAATTATTACGATATTCCTACGACTTACTCCACCCGTTGCGAAGGGATCGACTCCACGTTTGGACAATAATAGCTTGACGATATCTTCTCTCGAATACATGGCAGATATGTGCAACACATTGTAGTTATCCTGTAACAATAACGTAGTGCGCATTATTTTTCGAAATCATCATTGTATGTAAATTATTTCTATATATAACAAAATCAGTTCACAAAAATATACCACACACATGAATATTCAGCTTTTACATATTCGTTTAGTATAACCCGCCACATCCGCCCGCATGACTAAAGAAGCATAAAAAAATTAAAATGGAAGGTTTTTTTCGACTCATGCGTGTAAAATTCCTTGACAGTTGGTTTCCGTTTCCATTTTAAGTCATAAGTACACCGTTTTACATAATAATTAAAAAAATGAAATAAAGTTATTAGAAATTCCTTGTAGCAAAAGTTGCTCAAGATTTTTAAGCAATGGCCTAAATACATTGATTAAAACGTTAGGTATTACTTTAAACCGATGGGAAAACGCTTACTAGAAATAATTAAAGTATTTACATAGCCGAGTAGTAGTTATATATAAAAGAGATAGAAATACTGTGGTTACAGAATTACTGAAAACACAAGACCTTATCATCTGGTATTTCATGGAGGCGTGCACATTGTGGTCACATAGTGCGGTTTGGAGAACTGATCGTTTACTAACAGTAATTTTATATATTCTTTCCTTTTTTAAAGAAGGGTGGGCAAACGAGCGAACATGTCACCTGGTGGAAAGTGTTCACTGACACCCATGGACTGTCGCATCAGCAGAAGAGTCGCGGCTGGGCTGCCTACCTTAAATTGCTTTTTAGTCTTAACTAAATATCATCCAATTCTTTCGGAAAGAGAGACGTTAATGTATAATTGTCCAACCAAAAATAAAATTGTCTCCTAAAATTGATCTTACTTCAATATTTTAACAAAAAGAAAGAATAACAAAAAGATACTTTACATCGATGTTAATACTTAACTTAAAAGATAACCTGTACTATATATATAAGTGATGCAAGCTGATGCCCGCGTATCTTCGTAGTATATAACTACCTGCTCCTGCGACTATGTCCGTCCACTCCTAGGTTTATCTAATCTATCTACTAAAATGTAAATGAATATTTCTGTATAAGCCATTTATAGTATTTGAATGAATATTCAGGAATAACAAAAAGTATGTTAATCTGGTCGCCAACCTCCGCTAGTCGAAGAGGTAACTTAAGAAGAAGAAACATTGTCTTTCGTTTTATTTCATGCTGTCATAAAATTATGACATCCATTAAAAACCTAAACGTAGCCAGTTAATGCACATTACGAAGAAAGATCGTGACCTAATTTTAGTTATAAAAGTCCTTATCGCACAATCGGAAGGTATGAGCAAGAAAACGAGAAGTTTCGAGAAAAGCGGCGGAACTGCCTTCTTTGAAGTAAATTTACGGCTGCCGAAATACATAAAACTAAGTATACAATGCGATATTAAAAACTTTAGTCATCTTTTAACCGACAGTCCAAAAACATGGTGTGATTTGCGTTTTACACTCTATCTGTGTATTCGTTTGTGTCTACGGATTAGTCTTTTTGATATTTTTTATATAAATAGTATTCTTAGATGCAGTTCATCGAACATTTTTCACTTTTTTCTCTGCTGTCTCTGTCGCCGGATATCACCTAGGTAGATACCTCCGTTAATATCTTATGCCTCGTTATATCACAAAGCAACGAGCAAAATACGGAGCGGTGTATATCATCCTAACTAGCGCCACATTATTATCGGAAACAAAATTATCAACCGGTGAACGACCAGCTCATGTGTTGAGACTAACTCTACCGACAATCATTGTTTATTTCACAATATTCTTGGCATGAATATATATAATGAGGTAAAGGTTTTGTTTTTTATTTCACCTTTAATCAATCAACAGTTCACTCTTTATACCGTTCTAGAAGTTTAAAAGAAGAATAAGCTAGTATAGGTCAAAAAATTACTCACATTGTTCCTAGCTCCAACGTCGGATCCTAGTTCGATGAGGCGCTCCACGAAGGAGGTACGATTGTCCTTCACCGCATACATCAATGGCGTCATACCGTTTGCCTGTAAAAAAATTTCATATATGTAAAACAAAATTGATATTACCTATATATATAATTCTGTATTACCTTGACCTACCATCAACATATAAGATATATTTCTAAGTCTATAATCATATAGTGTTAATAGAATTTAATGTATTGAGAATCGAGCGTTTATCTTCTTTTAATGGCGTTATTCAAATTTGATCGAATCTTTTTGACTTTAAGATTAGGTCATTATTTTTTTCAATGTTTTTATAACCAACTTAATAGTATACTTCATCTGAAGAAATAAGGATTATTGAAATTGAACTGCGTCCAGTGGTAAACATATGCCTCTCCCAAAGATCTCCGCATCGTACTGATTGCTCATACTTAAGAGTAATATGCTTCGACTTGAGGACCTACTTTTTTAATCGGTTAGAAATATAGTATACATCTTTTCTGATAGGTGATCTGTTATATTAAAGTTTTCAATTCTGAAGGCTGCTACAATTAATCCAACTTACTCATATCGTACTCGCCATCCTTGATGCAAAAGAACGCAGTATATTAGTAACTATCACAGTTAAAGCTGCTTGATTGCCTTTGATCGTCCCCACTACTTAACGATGTAATAGAAATGGTAGTGTGAGGAGGTTCCCTCCTCGTATACGAGCAGAATGATTGCTGTAGCTTACATAAATACAGAACTAAAGACAAATGAAACAGTAACGTATGATATGTTGTGTGAACTGATTCAATCGACGCTTTGTTATATGATGAAAGATTCTATGTTAAGTCTTCTTCGCTACAATACTATAAAAAAACATTACTTTAGATAAAGTCTTAATAGGTAATTAAGATATCAAAACGTAAGACGTTAAATGAAATTATTTTTATAACACGTTTCTCCTCTATCGTTTAGATAACCCAATGGCATTAACTTCCGATATTACTTGATCTTATACTATGTTAGTTACAATTATATATTATGAGTAAATATATGAACATAGTACATAAGATCTATAACGAAGTGATGTCTACATTAAAAATAGTTATAACTCTTTATATTTACTTCAAAATGTTAGTGATATTAATGTTAAATAAAATTGTCACTATAACTTCTTCTCCTCAATCCTGTCTTCATCAGTTAGGAGTAAACATACATACACAGACATACTCATAGAACTATAGATGTGAATAAGATAATAAATAGACTATAAAAGAATGTGTTTAAAAACAGAAACTACTAGAGAAAAGATGTCTTATGATTTCAGGATATAAGATAGTAAAAAAACGCGATAGTCTTCACTTGCGAGAGGTATGGAAGAAGGTCTTAGGATGCAGAATGATAGTAAAGTAGTGTGAAAGAAGATCAGAGTACAAGTATGTGAGATGAGTAGAGGAGAAAGATGAGAAGGAGATAATTAAAAATACTTGTACTAAATAACTAAGACGGTAAATGATCTGAAATAAAAAGGCCAAAACACGCAGAGGAAATAATACAAAAAAAAACTGTAGTTATGTCATACTTAGTAGTGGTAGGTTCTGTTGCCAGAGATCCTCTACCTAAGTACCACCGCAGTGGCTATTCCCGCCGCCAAAGAGTTTTTGCGAACGTTACTGTGTTCCGGTTTCAAGGAGGTTGTAACTAGTGAAATTACTGGAATAACGAGACTTTATATCTTATGTCTCAAGGCTACCAATGCAATGGGGTGCTATGAATTTCCTCTTAACTAGCACCACGTTGTTATAGGGGGCGTATAGCTTATCATTAAGTGAACGTCTCGCTCATCTCGATGTTTCATTAAATAAAAAAAATATATACTGTGTTGCTAGTTACATTATTTTAAATATAATGTCCGTTATGCTAATAAATATAAATAATTTAAGTGGTGGTGGACCCTGCTAATCAATAAACGAGGATCTGGATCCCACCAACCCGCATTGAGCCAGCGTGGAGGTAAATGGCCCAAATCATCCCGTATGAACCCCTGCAAACTTGGAGATCTTTAGGGGAGGCATATGTCCAGCAGTGGGCGTGTAACGACTGATGATGTTGATGATGAATTTAATAATGTGTTATTATAGTAATTGAATATAAACTTACAGTTAAAAATTAACTATTTATTGCACTAATTAAAGTAAATCTGAAGTAATAGTAATATAGGAAAGCTTAATACAGATGGGGCCATATTATTTTTTTTAAATCATACGTTTCTTGGCATAAGTCATATACAAGATAGTAGCTCTCTGTTGCCGATGGTGTCTACCACTTAACAATAATGTGTAACTTTTACTTTACTCCGGTTTGAATGGCGTTATAACTAGTACAATAACGTGTATCTAATATGTCGTAGTATTTATCACCTTAACTAGCGTCTTTTCAAGGGTTGGCGTACTTATCATTAGGTGAACGTCACGTTCATCTCTTTTGTTTATTTATAAACAAATTTTATTCAACGGCTGTATACAAGCACGTCGCCGCATTATATAATAAAACTTTACTATTACTTATACATAAATATTATATGCTGCAGTATATTTCACCTGACACCGTAATGACTGCGAAGTTCTCACCCTCAGTAGAAAAGGGGTGCGGGCGTGACCAGCACTGATTATTCATAATTATATTTGATTACAGCGCACCCTCATTCTTGATTACACTTCACACGTTTAAAGTTCAAGGGGAGCCTTTTTAAAAAGTTAACTTTTTTATATGTTATAACCTAACCCTGAAAATTCAATTTTACTTGATGTTATGTTACGTTTACGCCTGAAATGGTCAAGCGTGATCAGCTACATATGAGAACAAGAGACTTTTTTGACGGTAATTACACAATATGAGAGAATGATAAAAACGGTTGATAATTAATTAGGATCCCGTTGAAGACTCACAGGACCCAAGCCAACCTAACCTGCACTGGACCAGGGTGGTGAGAAATGGCCCAAATGCCCCCCTATGAACCCCTACAACCGTGGAGATCTTTGGGGGAGGCCTATGTCTAGTAGTGGACGTCTATCGGCTGATGATGACGATGCATAGCTGGACATAAGCCTCCCCTAAGGATCTCCACATACAGTCAGCATGGCTCTTGGTATCGCTAGGCATTAGAGGCTGTCGTATGTAGGGGTTCTTATGGACGGATTTGGGTCATTTCCCACCACGCAGGCCCAATACGAATTGCCGGAAACCAGAGCCTCGTTTGTTGATTAGCAAGGTGCACCACGAGCAGGTGAGGTTGGCTTGGTTCACTTATCCAGCCCATTAATTAATAATGAAAAGAATAACTAATAAACTTCGGTAACTTAAGACCGTATTAAAGCCAATATAACCATGGATGCAGTCAATTAATAACTCAGGGTATAACTTGTGAGATAAAGCACTAAGTCTGAATCTAACTTTGATACAAGTATTCCACTAATATGTTTAAGTTTATTTTTGCATTAGAGAAAAGCCTTATTAATATTATTTTAAGAAAGAAGGCATTAAAACGTTAATATAGAAAATGCTTAAATGAAACGTATTTTAAGTTACATTATAATCTTAGTCTTTTAGTCTCTTTGGAAGTACCTAGAGTCATAAGGAACTAAGCCACGAAGACTCTAGCATATCGAAACTAGTCTATACATGTCATCTTTTTAGATTTTTTTTTTATTCTACGAAGGGACAAGACGAGGGGGACGGTCACCTGATGATGAGTGATACGCCTGTCCGCGTGGCCCTAGTTAGGAAGATATATACACTACCACATTATATTTAACATATACTTTGTCAATGCCTGTAATTCATGGTTCATTCAGGTTATTGCCAAGGGATCGGTCTCGTTACCGCAGTAATTACATTAGCTACAGCGCCATTCAAACCGGAATAAAGTAATGTATGCTCGAAGGACCGATGGTGCAGTTAGGTGGACCGACGATCTAGTGAGAATCACGGGAAACCTATGGATGCGAGCAACGAGGGACCGATCTATGTGGGGATTTTTGGGGAAGACCTATGTCCAGCAGTGGACGTCTATCGGCTGATGATGATGATTGCACAGGACTGTTCGGCCACAGAAATAGGAGCTGCGGTGGTACCTACCTAGATGATCTCCAGCAATTGACTTACTTCCAGTAGTATAGTCGTACTAGTAAAAATTAGTACTTACAAACTTTGATTGCTTTTCCTTAAAGATTATTAAAGCTATCGTTGAAAGGAGCCATTATAAGGATATATACATTAAACGGCATTAATTATGATCACAAATATCCTAATTACTAACTTAATTTACTTATTTCTATACATTCAAATGTAATAGATATATATGAAGCTACTATAAGCAATGAAAAAATTGCGCAGTCATTAAACTAGCTAGGTTATATGTAGTTCGCTAAATCTAAAAAACTAGGAACTTATATTACTTCGTGACCTATGCCTCAAGCAGCAAGTTAAAGCTGTTACGTAATAAGTGGCTCCGCGAAAACTTAGTTTTCACTAAAACTTAAGCTATAATTTCGAGTTGGATTTCTACTACGAAGTATATTTTCGGCGTCCAACAATTTAGTCGAGTATTAGGAGTGGGCGATTTTACTAATAAATCACTGGCTTGTGGAACGATATTGTAATATTTACTAAACGTAGTGTTACTACTAATTCTTACGATAACTAATCATCAGACAAATAACTGACGTGATGAGCTTTGGTAGTTATAAACGGCAATGTGCTGATATTAGAGCAGTAAGTTCGCGGGTAGTGCCACATTGAAGTCTTGATATCTGGTGAAAGTTGTAGGAAGCCTTCTGATAATGTTATGGAGGAGAGGTCGAAGGGAGTAGGAGCTTTGATTTGCAGTAACTGTGGAACAGGTGGTGATGATGAATAGTCAGATAACAAAATCAAACTTTTAAGCAAGTATTAGCTCTCAGCAGATACTGTCGCAATTTTGCAGCGGATGTCTAACTTCTAGATTCTTCGACTGTTTTCGTTCTAATTTACTGTGTTGGTTCCGAATAAATATTAGTATCTTCTCTCTCACTCTCTTTTCTTTATAAAAAAGGCTGAGATCATTGTAATCGCCTTGCTATTCTCGGAACTGTGTCAATATACATTGATAAACAAAGCGACCGATCTAAATATCCGAGTGGCAGGCGATTTCTGACCGGTTTGTTTTTTTTTTGTTCCACATACCCAAATCTTGCACGGTAATAACAGTGGTAATTCAGGTCGCGACGTTAATGTTGGTCGTTTTATTGCAGAAGTCGTTAACTGTTTCAGTTAGTTTCGAGTAAGATTACTGTGCAAATTGACCTTTAACGCTGAAGTCATCGACGAGTTTTCTACATCTCTGACATCAAGGTATATTATTTAAAAAGCTTTGCTCTAGTTGGTAGTCGTACGACTAAGTTATGGGTTACTGCTTAGGTCCTCAGGTGTAGAACATAGTATTTAGGATCTGTCGCAAGAGACTAGACCATGGATGAAAGGGGCCTTTGGAGTTGTTGGCGGACAGGTTTATCATCGCCATTCATTTAGAAAAATGACCCTGAGTTGGACAATGGCTGGACGTGGTCTTCAGTCATTGGAGTAGTACTCACGGAGCTGGTAGGGTATGCATAAAGCAGACCTCAGGAAGGGCTATCCCAGCATACCATTAACGAGGCCACAGTTGTGTTCCGAACGGAGATGCCCGTGGCCTCTCCAAAGCCGAAGGTGTTTTAGTGGGGAAAAAACTCCTTATCATTCTGACTTCCCTCCATAAAGCAGAGTATTATTTCGAAGATTTCTCCCTTCGAAACTAAAAAAAATGGTTCGCTTGAGACAGCGCCATAAGTAGTAAATATCAGTAAGAAAGCTTATTAGCTTATCTATTAGGCGATGGACAATGTGATGCTATGCATGGAAAAGTAATTTTTCATTCTGTCAAATTAACTTGTTATCTATGAGTATATTATAGACACTTTTTTGTATTATTTATGTATATATAATCACTTAAACAAAGATGAGAGTGAGAAAATTTTTTATGTTCACAAAAATCCTTGAAATCGATTTCACAATGGCATGGCATTAGTTCCGCCAGTGGCCGTCATCTAACAATGGCCTAAATTAGTAGAGATATCTATCAATATGCTCCAACTAGATATTGTTATAAATATTGTGAAATCACACAATAATGGGAATAGTAGTGAAACAATGATTTTGTGTTTAAAGTGAACATTAGTGGAAAAATTTAATTTTTACTGGTGGTAGGTATCTGTTGCCGGAGACCGTCTAACCACAGCAGCGCCTATTTCTACGCCAAACAGTAGTGTGCAAACATACAGTGAAGGAGTTATATATATGTAGTGAAATTACTGAGGTAACAAATGGTAACATCTTTTGTATCAAAGCGACAAGCACAGTGATTCAGTTTATAACATTTTTACTAGAGCCACGTTGTCAAGGACAGGCGTGAAACTTACCATCAGGTGAAAGTCTCGTTCGTCTCATCGCTTCGTCGAACAAAAAAAAAGTTACTAAGATATCGAGACTTAATATCTCATTTTTGATAAAAAAAAAAATGATCCGTATATATATCCGTTTGTTTCGGATAACTTCTGAAACCTTTAATTTTTTCCAAGATTGTCAATACTAAAGGGTGTCTGGCGGCAGATTTATGTTTTCAAATTTAAATAAAAAATAATATGTTTGACATAATTTTACTAAAAGTATTAAAAGATAGAGTACAAATGCGGATTTCATTTTTTAAAAATAATGTCATCCAAATGCCTTCCATCCTGTTGCACACACTGTTCGAAACGGAACCTCGTTTTCCGTGCCACACGCTGCAGTAAACTTGGTTCAATTGCGCTGATTTCTCGCCGAATATTTTCTTTTAAGTCCACAACAGTTCGCGGATTGTTGGCGTAAACTCTCTCTTTGGCCTTTTTCTCTGGCCGTGTGTGCGGTCGCACCTGTACCGCATCCTGTTGAAACCACGTGTGTGATGAGAATGATGAATGAGCTCGCAGGTTCGGCAAAAAGAAATTCGAAATCATGAGCCGATAATTCTCACCATTGACATTCGTCGCTTGGCCCCGTGCATTTTCAAAAAAAATGGTCCGATTTTCCCATTCGTGGATAAAGCGCACCAAACAGTTACCCTTGGGCAATGTAACGGTTTTTGGTGCTTCAGTCGAGGATTGCGAGTTCTTAGAGCCCAGTAACGGCAATTTTGCTTGTTTACGTGTCCGTTTAAATGAAAATGAGCCTCGTCGCTCCAAAAATGGAATTCACAGTGCGAAAACGCTCCAACATAGTTTCACAAAAAATTTGCGTGACGCAAAGTCATTTTTTCAATTCTTGAACTATTTGAATTTTAAAAGGATGAAACTTCATATTTTTTCAAAATTTCATGCACAATTGCTCTTGGAAGTCCCAGTGAAGCTGCCCTTTTCCGTATCGAAAGTCGTGCATTTTCACGTAAACTGCGTTCAACCAGTTCAATGTTTTCGGGGGTCCTTGACGATCGACTAGGTCCTGGCCGTGGTGTGTTCATAGCCGAAGCAGTTGCGCGGAACCTCTCCACCCACGAACGAATTAAATTCACACTCGACCCATCGCCTATCCGTCGAATATTGAAATGTGAACAAAACTGTCGGCGAGCGAGTACGTAAGAATCGTTACTCTTGAAAAATGCTTCAATAGCGAACGCGCGAAGCTCACCCGACCACTGCGACGTCGTGACTAAGAAATCCGCACGATCGGTGATTCTAATGACACCACCTTCCCCCCGCACTGTTAATAACTTATTGAGATATTCGTTTTTTAAAATATAAATCTGCCGCCAGACACCCTTTATATCATCGCAGCTTCAATTTCTTCCGCTAAACAGTACTGTGGAAACATAATTGTGTTCCGTTTTTAATGGTGTGTTAGATAGTGAAATAAATGTTATTGTTGCTGGCGTTAAATTCACTTAATAATCATTTCATCTTTACAACTCTTGCTTGGTTATCTTTCAAGACAATAGTTTGTTACAATCAGCGAAAAGTTAATGCTGAACAACAATAAAAGTGAACATAGTTTATAAACTTTGTTGTTGCAAACTCCGTTACAAGACCCGTTTTCCCTTTTCCGAATTAATTATAATAATTATGTAGTTGATACGGCGTCGTAACCTAGTGGGAGTTCATAAAGTTTTCTTTCGAAGTATTTAATTTCTTAGTTCTCATAAGTATGAATAAAGTTACTGTTCACACTCGCAAACTATGAGGTATTACCGTAGGATACAATAAAAATAATTAGGGTATAGATATATGGGTGTAAAGGGGCACAACAACTCAAGGGACCAAAGCCAACCTCACCTGCTCGTGATGCACCCTGCTAATCAAAAAACGAGGCTCTGGCTTCCATCAACTCGCATACAGCCAGCGTGGTGGGAAATAGCCCCAATCCTTCCATATGAAGCCCTAGAAACGACGGCCTCTAGTGCCCGGCGATGCAAGCAACGCAGGAGCCATCGATGTGGAAATCTTAGAGGGAGACTTATGTCCAGCAGTGGACGTCTATCGGCTGATGATGATGATGACAAAATTTATATGTAATGTTAAACTAATTTTATATTTAGAACTAAATTTTAGGGATTGTTTAATCTAACGGTTCATATCTCCACGTAAGAAGATATCAAAGATTCAGTAGTGTGATGTTTCGCTTCGTAAAAATTAAGTAATAACCTACCCTAAACAAAACTTGATTAATCATATTAGTAAAGGAAAAGCCAAAAAATATACATAATATTAGGTTGGGGAAAAAGAAATCCATTATTTTTTCGGTAGATGGCAGTAGTGATAAATTTCTCGTAAAGTATCGATCAAACAGTTTCAGATTTATGCTCGTTGGAAAGGTGACATCTCACAGTAAAAAAATTATTTTGCTGATTTTTGTTTGGTGCATTCAATTGTGAGTTACAGGGTGTTAAAAATTGAAGTGAACAAAGAGAAAATTCGGTACATTTTACAGTTTTTCTTTGACAAAGGCGAAAATGCAAGCCAGGCGGCTAAAATTGTGAATGGTGTTTATGGACCCGATACTGTAACAGCCAATTATGTGCAATTTTGGTTTCGTCGATTCCGTTCAGGAATTTTTGATGTTAAAGATGCACCTCGCACAGGTAGGCCGGTCGCCGAAAATGTCGATAAAATCGGAGAAATGATCGAAGTTGACCGGCATGTTAGCAGTCGTAACACCCAGGAGCTAAAAATGGACCACAAAACAGTTTTAAACCATTTACACAAAGCTCGATTCAAAAAGAAGCTCGATGTTTGGGTGCCACACCAATTAACGGAAAAAAACATGATGGATCGAATTTCCATCTGCGAAGCCTTGGCCAAACGGAATGAGATAGACCCATTTCTTAAACGGATGGTGACTGGAGATGAGAAATAGATCACATACGATAACCCTGTGCGAAAACGATCATGGTCAAAGAGCGGTGAAGCACCTCAAACGGTGGCCAAACCAGGACTAGCGGCCAGGAAGGTTCTGCTATGCATTTGGTGGGACTGGAAGGGGATTATTTATTATGAGTTGTTTCCATATGGCCAAGCACTAAATTCTGATCTCTACTGTCAACAACTGGACCGTTTGAAGATAGCAATTGACCAGAAACGGCCAGAATTGGCCAACAGGAGAGGTGTCGTGTTCCACCAGGATAACGCTAGGCCACACACGTCTTCAGTGGCTCGCCAGAAACTTCGGGAGCTTGGTTGGGAAGTTTTAATGCATCCGCCATACATCCAACGCATCAAGCGATTACCATCTTTTTCTTGCATTACAAAATTTCTTTAGTGATAAAAAATTGGTATCTAGGGAAGATTGTGAAAATCGGCTACTAGAGTTTTATGCAAATAGAGACCAGGACTTCTACGAGAGAGGCATTATGAAGTTACCTTTAAAATGGCAACAAATCATAGAACTAAACGGTGCATATTTGACCCAAATCGGACAATCCGAAGCATGTTAAATAAAGTCCTGAAGTTCATATAAAAATAATGGATTTCTTTTTCCCCAAACTGTTATTTGTAAGGCTTAATATATTATTTATAGTTTTGGATGAATTTCTTGCGATGTAAAATTGTATCTTTTTCCGAATATTTCCAATGTCCTGAGACGTCTTGAGAACAGAGCGGTGTGAAGGCAGCTGGTTGACGGGTCATTAAGAACATTTCAGGACAAGTACGACCTTCAGTCATGAATTACAATAAAGAGAAGAAGAGACTTTATCTCAGAGAGTAAAACGTTAAACCTTGAACAATATTATCGCTAATTAGGTTTCCGTTACGTTTAAGGATCAAGGTCCTTGAACGTTCGTTATGACGTACCAGTTTCCGTTTTAAGAACATTCCTTCCACTAGCCCACATAATTCAGACTGTAAACCCAATGTTAGGGCTTCAATTTGTGTGTCAAGGGCGAAGGCCAAGAGTTTTGCGTGTTAGTTAAAAGAAAAGGTGTTAATCGATGGGAGATTTCCGACCTTGGCTGTTGCCGCAACATCCTTGGGTCCTGACCCGTCCGAAATCTACAAGGTTATATACAACTGTTAATTTCTTTAACGTGTTCGTTTAATGTAGACTACTTAAAGTCGGATAAGTGATTTAAGGGTGAATTTATTTTCTTTACTATATTATTAAAAAAAAAGCTTAGCTTTACTGTCAATTTGTTAAGTTTTTAAAGAGGAGAATAAATTTAACTTTTGTAATTCTTTCATATATCATCAGGATATAGACATCTACTTCCCTAATCTACATATTCCCACAACAATTGGGGCCGATTTAGGTTATTTCCCACCACGCTGGCCCAATGCGGGTTGGTTGCTGGGAGGAAGGGGAAATCTTTATAATAACGTAATTTCACTTTGATATCTGCTCAACCCTGAGCTGAATCGAATGATTATGCCACTTGGCATTAAGTCAAGAATATTGTGCCTTTAAGGTTTTAAGTAAAATTAAATTCAACTCAAGGCTATTACAAGTTGGTTAGAAGCGGTTAGAAGTTGCGCAATGGAGTTAGTGGAGGTAGGTATCTCATCTGTACGGTGCGCCCGTATGGGTGGATAGGTGCGAGACCGCCAGGAACGGGCCCGTGTTGAAGAGGGCCCAACGTATCCTGGCGGTCCGAGCCTGTCGGGCGTACCGTACGGTGTCCTGGACGGCGGGTACGCTTCTCGCGGCCGATGCGCCTTGGCATCTACAGGCGCAGTCGCTCGCGGAAGTGTACCTCTTCCTGCGGGATGCCGGAGAGCGTCGGCCGGACCCGGCCACGGTCCGCCGGATCAGGCGCGTTGCCCATGACGCCCTGATCCGGCGGTGGGAGACGGAGTTAGGTAACCCTGCCGCCGGCCGGGACACGGTGGAGGCCATCAGGCCCCACCTGTCCCGGTGGATGAGCCGGCGGTACGGGGCCTTGACGTTCCACCTGGTGCAGGTGCTGACAGGCCATGGATGTTTCGGCAAGTACCTGCACCAGGTGGCTCGTAGAGAGATGACACAAGAATGCGTCGAGTGTGGTGCGCCGATTGACACGGCGCACCACACTGGCGGAGTGCCCGGCATGGGGCCGCAGCGCCACGCCCTGGTCGCGCAAGTCGGCAGTGACCTCTCGCTGCCGACTGTAATCGATCATATGTTGAGCAGCGAGAGGTCTTGAAGGCGGTGGTCTCCTTCTGCGGCGCAGTGATGCGTCAGAAGGAGGCCGCCGAGCGCACGAGGGAGGCCGACGCCGCTGCCGCACCTTGCAGGCGGCGGCGGGCCGGCGGGAGAGCGCGGCGGCAGAACCACGCCGTCCGCTTCCTCCCGCCGTCAGCGACGGGCCCCTAGCCGGGCACGGTGTGAGGGGGCCTTCGGGCCATGGGCGTGGCCCTTTGGGCCTTTGTCGTGATTCCCCTGGGGTGCGTCCCCGGGGAGTCTTGGTTTTGTCCCCCTCCCTCGTCGAAGTGGGGAGTCTGGAGGGAGGAGGCCGCCGCCCAATTCCTTCACGGGAAGGCGGTGGCCGGGCGTGCGCTCCGTCTTGGGCGCGCGCGGTCGTCTGAGGGGTCGGGGCCCCAACGTTCCGGTCCCGCGAGGGGCCGGTACGGGACGGCAGGTGGGTGCCTTTGCTCCCCGCGGGCATCCACCAGGAGGAGGTTTATACGCGGAGGCGCCCGGAGAGTTGCTTGGCTGAAACCCGGGCGTCTCCAGTACGCGTATTGCGGGACAAGCGGTGGTGGTTTTAGTGGGTATGGGGGTCACGCACAACATCTCAGTGGCCCCGAGCCCCACATAACCCGGCGTCCCCCCCCTTGAAAAGGACGCTGGGTATGCGGTAACAGCATTTCCACCACCGATATCAAAAAAAAAAAAAAAAAGGTAGGTATCTCATGCTGAAGACTGAAGCTCCTGTTACCAACTGACAGTGAAAGACTGTATCTAGTCAAATAGTTAAAGAATAATTTTATGATTCTAAGCAATATAAAGCTATGGAAATTCTTGATTTGTTTCTTATGGCTAGACTTCATCAGGTGAACGATCTAGTTATCCGGTCGTTCCATGTTTTATATGAAATATTCCATTGTAGTTTTTACAATGAAGTCACCAGTCAGCTTTTATACGTCATTGATATTGGGGTTAATCATTTTCAGGCGATATTAAAATTATAAATTTGCAACATTCCAAAACTTATCAATGTAATTGATTCTTTCAACGGATATGACTAAGCTGCTTTGGTCCGGCCAGCGCTCATATTAATCCTACTAAAAGCCTCCCCCGGATATTGCAATTTGCTTCAAAAGCCGATTAAGGTGATGTGGTAAAAATCAAACCACAACTGAAGGAAATTGGTTCTACAATTATTATTGACAGGGTTTTTGGTGAAACGTAAAACTTGTTCATGGAAACGCGATAGATTAAAAAGATTATTTATAACAATAATGACTGAAAGGAGTGTCAGGAGTCCCACACTCACAAGACCCAAGCCAACCTCATCTGCTCGTGGTGCACCCTGCTAATCAACAAACGAGGCTCTGGCTCCCATCAACTCGCATTAGGCCAGCGTGGAGGGATATGACCAAAATTTCCACAAATGAATCCTTACATGTAGAGATCTTACGTCTCTCGGCTGATGATGAAGATGATGAATGGCCAAAATACCAACAACCAATGTCATCAGCGCCTTTCGAACTGGAACACAGTAGTGTTTGCATATTAATATTTGGCGGCTGCAATACGAGCTGCGGAGATACCTACCTAGACGGTTTTAGCAACATAGACCTATTGACTATTGAAACTCTCTGACCTCATCTTCAAGCTTTGTTACCCCAGTAATTTCACTAGTTACCCCTTTGAAGTAATAGACATTCAAAAGTTCAATTTCGAGGGTCCGATATTCATCACCAGTAACGTCACTTAATTTCGTGTATTATGAATTTACAGCGATACATACCTCCAGAGATGTATCACCTGCTACTATTAGTTCAGTTCCAATTATAGAATTCAGTAGTAAAGTCATAGCAGAAATAATCAAAAAGAATCAAAACAAATAAAATAAAATAATCACAAAAATAAAAATGACGTAAAAGAGAAAGAAAATTATTAAAACAAAGTATAATATAGTAAAAATGTAAAAACTGAAAAGTTCTAGAATTTAGAATAGAAAACCGGGAGAAGAAAAAGTATGCTGAAGAGGATGACTTCATGTATTCCATGGTACCGCGAGGAAGACGGCGAGCGATAGACTTCACTTAGGAGAGAGGAATGAAAGAAGAAAATGGAATGTAGAATGAAAGAGAAAAGAAGTTTGAAAGAAGAACAGAGTATGCAAGATGAAAAGAATGATAGATGAGAAAGTAGAAAATATAATTAGACTAAAACTGTCATGAAAATTGAACTGCAAACAAAGGCCCCGACCCACCACACGCAGGGGAACGATTAAAAAAACACCATCAAGTTCAGTGCAGTGTAAACATCCTAACTGGCGATATATTGAAGTATCACTCCGGTGAACATCCTGCTTATCTGGTCGCTTTATTTCATGGAACCAGATCCACGAGTCCAGCATCAGATGAGCTGTAAGAGTCATTATGACGTTCAAGCACTCAACATCTCCAGAATATGGAAAATGGCGCTTAATACAATGAAATTTATGTTATCATACTTATTTTTTATAACTTAATTATATGTATATCTGTTAGGATTCCTATACTATATATTGTCGAAAAAGGTTATTTGAGTGTTTTTTTTATTATAATAAGTTATCTAATCTGTTTGTATTCTAAATCCTATTGATACAAAGATAATAACTACGATTAGAATTAGTGATACTAGTTGTGGTATACTATGAGGAATTGTAGGTCATTCGTTTGTCTATATTCACTAACCTACTACTAGTATTGGTAGACCGTCTGGGTAGGTACAACCGTTCAGCTCTATAATCTGGGGCTAGTAAGAATAGGAGTAACCTACGCCCTACCATAGAAGGCGGCTAAAAGTGTCTAGAAGTTTTGCGGCCCTTGAGGGTGGGAGCCCTTATCGCTCAACAAGCGAACCTGCGTGGGACAGCCTCTGGCTCAGCGATGGTGCCTAGGAGGGTTAGGCTCCTCCTCAGAGACTTAGTTACCACAAAGTGTAGAGGAGCACCGGTGCGATCTATAAGAGATCCCGGAGCCTCTCCGAATGCACTGATGTAGACCACTGAAGTAGTTTTAGTAAGAATCTCACATCACCTTCAATTCCCTCCAGAAGCACGGTAGTTAGTCGATTCCCCCCCGGAACCAAAAAAGGTAGGTACAATTGCAGCGCATATACTAAGGTCACCGACATAGTTCAAAAGATTGCTAGTCTCAAGTGGCAATGGGCAAGACACTTCGCTCGAAGGTCGGAAAGCCGATGGGGCACTAAGGTCCTCGAATGGCGCCCGCAAACCGGTAGACGTAGTTTTGGCAGGCCCTCCACCAGGTGGTCGGACGATCTGGTGAAGGTTATGAGAAGCACCTGGATGCAGGTGACGCATGTGGAGATCTTTAGGTGAGGCCTAAGTCCAGCAGTGGACATATATCGGCTGATAATGCACTAACGTTATAACTGACGGCTATGTACATAAATCTGCCACCAGACACCCTGTACGTAGGTACAGGGTGTCTGGGCACGGGGCACGGGGCAGTACCATCTAAGTAGTTAGATGGTCTCCGCAACAGAGATCTATCATCATCATCATCAGCCAATAGACGTCCAACGCTGAGCATAGGCGTTACTAAAGATACCTACCACCACTAAATTATTGACATACGAATACCATAAGGGTAGATATTCGTTAAAAAAATTATTCAACCTACATTGAGATACGTTTCTATATTTAACTGCTTCCGTGGCGCAGCGCATAGGCGCTTCTAACACGAATGTCTCTCATTCGATTCCGTCCCAATATTGTGGGATTGGGCAGATAGTATAGATATACCACATCCACATAATTTGTCACCACCAGCATATAGTAAATCAGCTGCCGTAACAGCATTGCTCTATACATGCTGTCGACATATATGAACTGGAATACTTTAGACCTGCATGCGTTTCGATTACCTTTCGTCTGACTAATTAAACATTAGCTACAACCAGACTCGAGTAGTATTTATGATGGGCAGATGAATCATAAATAGAACAATACGGTTTAATGTAAATATCCTATACAGCATCTCCATCGATGAAATGAACTTTGTAACAGTTAAACGTAGCATATCAATGAATGACCTGCTAATGTCCTTACTTAAACATGATTTAATAAAATATAGTATAGATATCATAAACAAATTGCAAGCAGCCATTACAATATTTTACAGAAGCTTTTTTTTTATTTGAGAAGTTCGGGGCTTTCAATTGATAGTAAGTGATACAGCTACCTATAATAACGTGGCGTTAGTTAGAATGGTATACACAGCACCACATTGTGCTCTCCGCCTTAAACATAAGATATTGATTCTCGTTACAGTAATTTCATTAGTTACAACGCTCTTCAAACTGGATCACAGTAATGTTTTCTCGTTACTATTCGGTAGTAAGTGAACGCTGTGAAGGTACCTACCCAGACGGCGCCCGGCCATAGAAAGTTACCACCAGTACAGCAACCTACCTCGCTATAGCAAAACAAAACATACATGAGGGATTATTCGATCGATCTCGAGCCCTCCGTTTGTTGGGGTTGTAAAAACATGGAAAGATGTCTTGTGGATGGAGGATCACGCGATCCGTTGCCAAGATATCGAATATACAGTGACCCGGCGTAGGGCAAACCGATCTTACTTCTGTACGCAATCTGATAGGAATTTCCATTTTATGTCTGCGTTCGTATAATCGAATTTTTAACATTCATCGCTTTATTTGGAGACTTCTCTTAAGAAAACACTATTCATCTGTCAAATAAACCTTATCAAGGAGAAAAAGTACAGTGTTATATATCATTTGTTTTTAAAACAATACCTTTTGTTAACATAGTTATTGATGTAAAAGTGAAAAGACATCTCATCAAGCAATTGCTTAGAATTGAACGTTCATATACTTTTGCAATTCTAACATAACCAAACTTTGTCAATCTTGATAAATCTAACTTTATATTAAGAACATAACTTAATAGACCCTACTTATCTATAATTTGACATAAGTTTTGTGTGACTATAAGGGATTATGAATATTTTCAATTGAGCTATTATCTTATTATCATTCAAAGTTTGAATTAACCTTTGTTTGTAACTTTGTTAATCCACTCATAATGTTCATAATAAATATAGGTTTTACGCATATACGCCTATAAATTCTTACCATAGACTAAAACAATTTTTTTAATATTGAAAATAAATTAAATAATAAGTAACGTTATATAAAGTATATATATTGTTTTGAAACACAGTCAGATTGTATTGCTCTCGGTGATTCTGTAACATTTATTTTCTCTCAACAATACTTAAAAAATCGACGCACATTCCGTTTTCCTTTAACACTTGCATTGTCCACATTCAACGACTAACCGATATCTTCAGCAGATCGTTAATCCCTATGATATCGTGTCTACTAGAATTAAAATTGTCACTAGAAATCAATTCGAAAAACCTTTTATTTAACAGTGGACAGCGATAAGCGAAAATATAGAGGATCATGTCATCATCGATATCATAATGTCAAAGATAAGTGAAAATATTGTCAACAGCTAATTAAAACTTTTGGAGAGCTCTTACCGTCTATTGTTATAATTCTTGCTAGAACTACGCTTGACGTGCTTAAGATATGCCCCGTCGGTACCCACCCTTGATTGTTAACCCCAACTTTATTTATTGTAACATAATTTATTAAGCAGAATAAAATGAATCATGCAAGGTGGGTGAACCGCTGGCGAGATTTTTGTCTGGCCTCGCTTACCCCGCTCAGGGACAAGTTACGTTTGCCTGAAGTTAGGAATCAATGTAAATATTTTTTTATTATAAATTAAAAAGTTAAAAAACCTAAATTAGTTTTTGTATTTTCTCTATTAGTAATAAACTAACAGTAACTAAGTGACAATAAAGCTAAAGATGGTGATGTTAGAAAACTCTAGGCCAGATAAGTTGATGATAATACCAATCTTGTTATGGCAGCAGATATGTAATATAAAGATGGAAGCTACATACATAGAGGCAAGATTTAAGTTTGACAAAAGTATTGTAGACTTAAATTGCAATATTTAAATTTCTAAATATTGTATATAAAAACATTTTAGTGACGTTTCCTACTTTCCACAGAGATTATAATAAAAGGTTCGATAAGATAAAACGACTATGGTGGGAATTTTTTCTCGATATGATTAACTATGCAATGTTCACTAATTCAATCATCCTAATTTATAAACAATTCTTTGCTCAGCAATAATTAACTCCGGACGTGTTACTGTGTTCCTACTACCAATAAATTCAAACCAGAGTAGATGGCGAGTACACTTCATCAATACCACCTGAATTTGAGAGTTAGTCCACTGCAGATATAAGTAGAAAAGATTATAATTACCTATCATCATCATCATCACTACCTGATAAATGTCCACGGCTGGACACAGCCTCTGCTAAAGACATGCTCGCCGAAAGGACTATAACGTGGTTTTGAGTTATTTCAAAAATTTCTTACACGTTATAAGTTAGAAAATAGTTAAATAAATAATAGGGGATAAATGAATATTATGGGGTCCTTGTAAATGTTATAACTCGTAGCTATTTCTCGTAGCGGCCTTCCGCTGAGTCGTAAAAAGAAATTAATGTAAATGCTTTTCTTAATTCACGACCGTAAAAATCAAATTATAACAGCACTTAATGTAACAAGTAACTAACTTATCAGTATTTATGTAAATTTTTTCACTCGTATTGTTTCGTAGAGCACGGGTCGATTTGTTGATTCAGACAGATTCCACAATCTTCTGAAGATAGGCTTTGCAAGGATCAAAACTGCAATTTTAAGTCTAAATTTGATGAACTGCAATTGCTGATTTTTATATTTCCTAAATATGTGATATTGAAACAGTATCTTCAACAGTATTATTATTTGCTGAAGCAGTGCTACTCATTGAAACTAATCAAATTATGTTTGTAAAATTTACCGGATCAAGTATCCCAGCCATTGGCACAGTTATTATATCTTCACCTCCAGCAGCTACCAACTTCTCCAACACCTTGAGAGTCTGTTCTACAGCCGACCATTCTCCCTTTTGCGCCAACCCCAGAATCTTCGCCGCCGCCTCTCGCAAGTTAACACCAGCACTTGGTGGCTTAACCACATCTCCGTTCGACTCCTTAACCTCCTTCTTATCGCCATTGTTAGACGACGTCTCTTCTTTTTCTTCTGCATTCTTCGGCACCGTTGACTTGTCATCGTCTGTGTTCTTTTTCGGTGGTCCTTTTCCACCTTTCTTGCCGCCCGGCGCTTGCGACATTTTCACTTCACTATCATAGACCTGTCACTGTTTAGATGCACTGCACTGAAGTTCTCGAACAATCATGGTTATTTATATAAAGGGATGTGTTGACCGTTAGGCGGGCGGAGCATGACTGCGGCAGTTGCGTAGCGGAGCCGACTTCTTGCATGTTTCAGGTGAATAAAGTCGACGGCGACGTAAGCTGGATTTACAAACAAAACTCACAAAGGCACCGTCTAGGAATGTCCCATGCATTGACCCATTTGTATGATGATGAGAATATGCTATTTGATTTACATTTCGTTTCATGAAATTCTTTCAACAAATCCATAGAAATACTACTTTTAAAATTCATAAAATATGTACTGAATCGAAAAAAATATTGAATTCATTATATACTTAAGAAATACGTCATAAACTTTTTACAAATTAAGAACAATTTCAGTTAGTGCTACCTCTGGTCGAAGAAGATACTATAGATATTAACTTGTTATACTGAACAGGTATAATTCCGAAACTTAAAGTAGTAAAATTTGAAAGAGGAAAATATAAAGAGTAAATTAAACCCGAAATGGAATCGCAATTAAGATTATTAATCATCTCAATATCTGATAAATCGTGAGGATATCAAATACCAACTTTGAGAAGAAGAGATGGATATTGAAAATATATCATCAATACTGTAAAAGACTGCCGATCAAGTACTGTAGATCAAGAACATATTTTTGTATTTTGGCTATGTCCAGGTGTGTTCGTCTATAGGTTGATGATGATGATGATGATGGTTTGTTTTTAGTATAAATTTAAAATTTTCTTATTATTGAGCATAATAGAAAAGTTAGGTTTTGTTCACATTAAAGTTTGAGAGAGAGTTTTGTAAAACAAGATTAACAATAACAGGATAAATTATTCTCTAAAGGTATGTAAATACGATTTTTAAAGCAAATAAAGACCATCAAACCTTTTTACTGGTGGTGGGTCTTTGATTACTGATGGTCGGTCTCTGTTGCCGGAGACTGTCTAGGTAGTCTTCGTAACTCCTATTTCTGCAGCCCAACAGTAGTCTACTGTGTTGCAGATTTGAAAGCAGTTGTAACTAGTAAAATTACTGAAATAACGAGACATCCTTTGTTTCAAAGCGACAAGCGCAATATAGCGTAGTGTATGCTATCCTAACTAACATCACGTTGTTCTGGGCTGGCATATCATTTATCACCCATCACTACCAGGTGACCGTACGACTTATCTCGTGATTTCGTTTAATAAAAAAAATCAAAGCGTAAACTTTCACTGTGATACAATATCCTCATGAATATGCGAACATAAGACGGAGGAACATGTAAACGCATTTCACCTGACGCGATCCATATCGCCGGCTCGGGAGGTCGAAGAAATTTGCATGTTTCGTCACAAGGAAGAATGAGGGGCCAGCGTCGCGTGCCCCACGCGCCATTTCCGTAGGGCGGAGGGGGCAGCAGGCGAGGCGGAGCCCCGGCCTCGATTCCGCTGCCACCAAGATCAGATACCATTAAAGACCGCTTGACCCTCAGAAAAAATAGCGGACTGTTTGTAAGGTGGACTGCAATTACACGGCACAGTAAAACCATTGTTTATTTTTTTAATGACGATATCCAAAGCAAAGGGTTCAAATTAATATTTTATTTACCTTCATCAACTAGATCTGTGCTTCCCCACTTCTTTCCGAATCCGTACCCTTTAAATAATCTTTTTTTTTTAATGAATCCTCGCCTCATAACTCCAAATGTACTTCTAATGTATCTCGTTTCTCCTGAGCTTTATCAATTGTCAATCCTAACTTTGAAATATACTCTCTGTCTCTCTCTTTAATTTCTAGCACCCTAGAAAGTCATTAGTTGTGAGGTTCATTTTAAATTAAATATTGTTGATATAATAATGTACAAAAGATAATTATTTCCACTTCCCAATATTTTCGTCATCACGAATTTGATTTTCAATTACAAATCAGTACACAAATCACAGGTTGGGAAACCCTGGGCTAGAGAGATAAATTTACCGACACCACTTCAGTTCTAGATAAACTAAAGATTTTTAAGTCGATACTGACAAAAATTCTCAAAGGTAATAAAACATTAAATTATTACAATAATAATAAGAATTTCAGCTTTTTAATATGCTGAACATGGGCCAACCCATTATCCATATCCCTAGGTAGGTTAATAAATGTCTCGCTAGCCACGCTAGGGGTGTGAGTTAGAGAGCGTTGTATATTGGTAAAAGATTACAAGGTAAGTTACTGCAGTTGCGTTCCATTATAATTTTCTTTTATAACACACCGAGAATTCAGTGGGGGTGGAATTCGAACCCAGTCTACCACATAACATGATAATGATCATAGGCTACGTTAAGGAAGCTCGGCTTACTGAGTAGTATTATTTTGTTTTGATTTCGGTATCTATAACCTGACTATCGGGCTTTTCCACCGATGGAAAGAGTTATGCTTGGCATTTGTTTACAAAATCAGGAACGAAGAAATTTGAAGGACAACTAAAGTTGTCGACGCAGCACTCAAAATCTGAAAGCAACAAGTGAAAGTAACAGCCGATGAGGGAAAAATGTCTTGGAGTGGAGGCCGTGTACAAGTCGCCGAAGTGTAGGACGCCTTCTGCCCAGATGGACCGACCACATCATCAAGGCGGTCGGAAAAGAGTAGATGCGAGCAACTGAGAATCGCATTTGATGGAAGACATTGGGGAAGGTCTATATCTAGCAGTGAATAAAGAAAGGCTGATAATAATGACGTTGATAAATATACAACGATTTTAGTACGTCGATCTTTCGTTATCTTTTCGTACGATAATCAACAATGAGACATTCTTTAAATGAATTGATATAAAGTAAAAATCGAAATTTATCTCTTTCCTATGTTAAACAATATTTTATGAGTTCATTTACGTCTATAATCTTTTTATACTATCAAATAAATAAGGTTAATTATCTATTAAATATAAAATAATAATAATGCGATTACCTTTAACCTTTACTTATCCATTAATAACATACATCGTATCAAGCACGTACAAAGGCAAAATGATTAATAAACAAAATATACGAACTTGTTTTTTTAACTTAATTTTCTTCTTCTTACAGTCACTCTCCGACTAGTGAAGGTCGGCGATTAGCGTGGTACAGTCCTATCTGTCTTTGATTCTACAGAACAATTCGGACGGGCCAGATATGCCAGTCCATTCCCTGATATTCCTCAACCGTGACTTTTTCTTTCTCTCCACTTTTCATTTTCCAAAAACTTTACCCATTATAACCAGCTGCAGAAGATCATATCGCTGATGACGGAGTACATGACCGAGGAAGGAGATTTTACGGTTCTTCCTAAGCATGATGTTACGCTTTTGGCTAATTCGTTGAAGAACACTGACATTGGTCAGTCTTTTAGTCCAGCTTATCAATTTTGCTGCAAAATATTCACGACCTTGCATCCAAGTTGTTTCTTTTTTTAATTTATTACTTGACTTTTTTGCCAGCCGCCAAATACACTACGATCCTGGAGACATTATTTACATTATTTAGTGATAATGTTACTATTGCTATATATCGCTTTCAATATTAGATCTCGAATATGAGACATTCAATAACGAACTTTTATTGTCAACAGTCTGCTGAATGTAAGTTCAATTATAAAGGAAAATAGTAATATTACTAATTATATTACTGATGTAACTACCGAAGAATTGCGAAGAGTGTAATGTAGTGCTTTGTAAACTAGCACCGTATTGTTATAGATGGTATTATCATCTACCAGGTGATTTAAATAGCAAAAGGAAAAAAATATTCTTCACTCTTATTAGTAACAGATTCTACCTGAGAACTCTAATTTGAAGATCAGTAATAAGGAATCGGGGCGCGTAAGAACCCTTTGGTTGAGTAATAGAATAATTTATCTATAAGCAACTTGGCTATGAATACCAGTTTTCACTATGCATATAATTTATATAATATTATCTCACGAACATGCGATAAGTTTCACACATAAACTGTGAACAGTCGATTTGTGTCGCTTTGTTTGCGCAGTTGTGTGTCCCTCTGTATTCGCGAGTGTCAACTTGCCTCTCACAAAATGTTAATGGCGCGCGCAACTTCATACGTAAGGAATTTCTCCGTGTGCCGAACTTATCGGTAAGTTAATTAAATTATTAACCGTTTTTTTTTTAAAAAAGTTAAATATTATTTAAAACTACTAAATTTTATTTTCAAACTTTCTTGTAAAACTTTATGTTTTAGGTACACAAAAAAAGGTCTTATCACCTACAGATATTTTCTATCAGCCAACCTTAGATGAGATGATATATTTTGGTAGTCGATAGGTTAAAATATATTAATTAATATAAAACATAAAGAATAGTAGTATTTAATCAAATACCAAATTATCGTTACCTGATTTATTTTCTCTCAACTTTCCATCAACGCTCCTTTGGAGCTTTCAGAATTTGATCAGCTAAGTTCCACAGTCGTGTAGACTGAATTGCACACTATCCATAGAACCGGAGAAGGGACTAGGAATAGATAAATAAATTTATTTATGGAATAATTAGTCGTTTACCTATTAAAAAAGACTGTAAATAATATCCTAAAGTACTACTTTAAGAAAATTTAAACCATGCAATTAAGTTTGCTTTGTACTGGAAAGATTTACGAACCTCGACAGTAATCTTTATGATCATCATCAGCCGATTGATGTCCACAGTTGGACATAAGCTTCTCCCAAAGATTGCCAAATCGATCGGGTCGGGATTCATTTGGGGGGATTTAGGCTATTTCACACCACGCTAGTGGAAGCCAAAGACTTGTTTGTTTATTAGCAGGCACCACGAGTAAGTGAAGATGGCTTGAGTCCTGAAAGTTCTTGTGCAGTTCAACATCATCATCGTCTTAAATATATTAGATCATTGCATGTATATGCTGATACATCTATGTATCTATATTATTATTTTCTGTTATTACATATACAATATAAAACCCTCACTAAACTTATTTATTATTCTACATTTCTTCCATCCGAAGATTGTGTGGAAGATATTGCTTTTATCAATTGGACCGCCCATTGCGCATTTAGTATTACCTTCTTTCTTCTTCGATCTTTTGTTAATTGTAATATTATTTAATGTCTCTTCTCTTCTATTATATTCTATTTATATTACTTTTGCACTCAATAGTCTTTAAAATTATGTTCTACAATTTTTTTCATTATAATTTAATAATGTAATCATGTATTAACTCTATTGTTTGTGTTTTTTGTTTAGGTTAACGTCTTTATGTTTTTTACTAGTTAAGTATTTTATATGTAATAAGTTTAGTAGTTTAGGAAGTATATCAGTTTAAGGTCATATTTACATTAAGGTTATTTTGTCATCATCATCATCAGACGTCACCCAAATATTTCAACACGATTGGGATTCATATGGCGGGATTTAGACCATTTCTCGCCGTGCTGGCCCAATGCGGGTTGGTGGAAGCCAGAGCCTCGTTTATTGTTTAGCAGGTTGCACCACGAGCAGGTGAGGTTGGCATGGAACCCATAAGTTGTTGTGCGTGTACCCTAACATCAGTTATTTTATTTTTCCGAGTTTTATTGCTACCGAAAGTAACTTATATTGTTTCGTTTAAAGTCAAACACATGCAAGTAAAACGGATAAGAATCAATCGCATTACAAAATTTTAATTGATGGAAATTTGTTTTTAATGCGGAACCCTAACTGATGTTTATTAAAGAGATATTAGAAATCATAGCATACATTTTTGTCAAGATAATGTAACACAATTAAACCATCTAAATACAAGGTATGATGATAAAAATTGCACCCGTTCATCATCATGACTTGTGTCCGTGATATTATGTTTGTTTATACAAGTAAATATTATTTCGCGTCTTTAATAAGTAATATAGGATTAATATAAGGTAATTAAATTATATCAATAATCAACATTACTAGTTTCTTCGGAAACACTTTTACATTACTTATTCCTTGAGCCCGATAGACGTCGCTTGCCTTGAACGGTCCGTTGATAATTCATTCAATTTATAATTATCATTGATAGTAACAAAAATTACCACTCCTCAGTACTTAAAACAACTTGCAAAGGGTAAGACAAGTGGCCGAATCTTGTTTATAAATTTTATGTTAAATATATAACTTACCGTGAGCAGTCAACTTATACTGGTTGTATGTCTCTGTTGGCGGTCTAGGTAGATACACCGCAACTCCTATTGCGGTCGACAAACAGTACTGTGCAAACATTACTGCGTTCCAGTTTGAAGGAATAGCTATAAAAATTACAGAGATAACGAAGCCAATGACATGACAAGCCCCATATGATGCAATGCCATATCCTAATTGGCGCCAAGTTATTATGGGTGAGCGTCTCATCGCAACGTCCGAAAAAATTATATTTTCTACCTTGCGCGGAACCTTACTCCTTTACTTACATATGCCATACATAGTCAACAATATTTGGTTAAACTCTCATCAAAATCTGTCCAGACTTTTTGGGTTTTAACCAATTCAAACGGACTGACCACAATATTAATTTTTTCATAAGTATCGTTTAAACAATGTGTATGAATTTAATTAAAAGCAAACAAAATTGTAGTATCATAACAAAACGATATTAAATTACGAAAAGCCTGCGGCAGCCTACACACTAATTTTTACGTGAACCCTAGGAATGAAGTTTAGCTCAATCTTTACTAGTACGCACCTATATATATAATTTAAGAAATCACTTTGATTGTTAGACCGTTTGCCCTTTTCTTTTATTTCCTGTCATGACACAACGACTTCTTATCAATCTGATTCATACATACAAGCAATCATCGGTTTTATCTTTCTCCCCTACTTTACTCGAGTCCTGAATAAAACTTATTATAGCGTCATTATAATTATATTAATATCATTCAAAATAATAAATTTCTTTACTTCAATGTTCTTTTTTTGCTTGCAGACAGATAAGTCACCTTCAGACTGAGCCTAACGCGAGTTATCTTTATAACGAGGGTTCTGAACCTCTGTCAGTCACAACACTTGGCGAGATATTCGCGAAGACCGCTCACAAATATCCGGGTAGGATCGCTATCCGCTCTGTGCACGAGGACTTACGTATCACTTATGAAGATCTGTTAAGACAAGTATGTATGATCAATAATATTATATAATAATAATTATATGCAACCAATCCACACGATCCTAATGGTGATATCTGTTACTCATATATATTATTACTCAATTGGACAAGTCTTCCTGTATCCTAAAATATTAATATAATTATTAATAGAAATATTTCCTTATCTCTCCCCCTATAGCACTATCCACCTCTTCAACCCTTCCGCATCCAAAATTTTTTCAACTTTCTTCTCTCCCTTTTATATACAAGTTTATCTACATAAATAGTTTTATGTATATATTTAGTTTCGAGTGTTTTGGATTTTTTGTGTTTTAGTTTCTAGTTTTAGTGTTATTGTGTTTGTTTAAAGTTTTAGTTTAATTTCCAATTGTTTAATATTATTTTTGTTATTTCATCTCGCGGATATCACATCCGAGCCCTGAATACGATGAAGCTACAATAGTTGTCAATATAACTAGTGGCGCAAACTTCATCATAAAATAAAAAAAATTGAAATATTAAATTCGCGTACTTTAACTTCTTTACGTTCGTCTGTTTGTCGCTTTGTAGCTTCGACATTGCTGTACGAGCCATTAAATAGTTATTTGTTTCTTTTCCAAATTTATCTTCCTAATGAACGTTGTCTATTATATAGTATATTATATTTAATGACGAAACAACATTTTCATTGACCTGATTGTTAATATCATGCGAACCTGAGGTCAATTATTAGCCCATTCTCAATAGAAAAAAACAACAACCACGAAAGCATAGTTTGCGTTAATACAGATGACGTATTTTCTAATAATTAACTATAATTAATAAAATATTGATATTTATATCAGGATAAAAAAATTCTTGCGTACTTAAGTAAGAACGTCATTTATAGAGGATGATTATATTTCTTTCTAGGCAGATTCATTAGGTTGTACTTTAAGAGAGAATGGATTCGATAAAGGGGACAGAATGGGAATATGGTCGCACAACGCGACTGGATGGATTGTCTCCTTACTGGCCGCAGCAAGAGTTGGATTGATATCGGTAAATGTATTAACTGTTTCATTTCGGATTCTGAATAAAGTGAAATAAAGTTAATAAATTCAATGATTAAACGAGACTTGAAGAATATGATATATATGAAGACGATAAGCACAGCGTGAGATAAACGTTCTATTGCCACAATGTTATCGACAGCCGTATCACTACTCCGAGCCATATTGTTGCTCAATTGATTAATGAAATATATATAATATTAAAGCCCGTACGTTATCAGACAATATAAATCATAACAAATACAATTAAAATAAAAAAATCATTACTTACTACTGTTGCTATCTATCAATGAATGGTTGTGAATTAAAATTTTTAAAGACAATTCAGTGGTCAAAATTTGATTAGTTACAAACACTTGCTTTGATAATTACAGGTATTCATCAATCCCCTTTACGAGACATCGGAACTAAGCTTCTGTTTAAAAAAAACCGGTATAAAGGGGCTCGTGATCGGTAACGCTTTAAACAATAGACACTATTACAATAATCTATTAAAACTGTTACCGGAATTGGAACAGTCGGAGCCTGGCCGCTTAAAATCTGAGAACTTCCCACAACTGAGCACCGTCGTCAGTTTGGAGAAAGAGAAGTTAAGGTTAATTAACTTCATTTATATTTAATTAAAAAACACAGTCTTTTGGAGATTGTTTTACATTGTTTACATTATATTATCTTGTGTAGTAAACAATACTTCTGACTACCTGGCGATTGCAAACAACCAATGTACCACAATGCACTTGGCGCCTAAAGATGTTGAAAATATTAAAATAAAGTGTCAAAACTTATAACCAATTTTAGTAGCTACAACATCTGACTACAAATTTATGGCTATTGAAACTGCTTGGCGATGTAGTTTTGGGCAAGTTAGAATAAACGGTCGTAATAACAGAAGTTTCATAATTGCTTGTCAATTAGCGCCCTGAAACTATGCTTTACATGTTCATTAACAAATAACGAACCTTATAATATAAAAAAAAAATTAGATTACCACCAGACAATTTAGTAGTCGTACTTAATAGAGACCAAGGAAAATAACCAGAACATTATCTTTAGTAAAACTGTTATTAACCATTTGCTTCTTAACTTTTTAACATTGATCACTTTGGTCTAAGAAAAATATCCTGGCTAAAGAAATTATGCCAGTGCTTTAAAAGAAGCAACTGTTCGCTCTTCAGAGCTGCGGTATCGAAAGTCTAGATCGCCATAACGGTGGCTGATCATCTGAAGAAAATGACAATTTATGAAAAAGAACGTTCATAACACACTAGTGTAGTAATTCTGTCAGTATTAAATAAGGTTTTATTCACAGTGGTGTGTTCACATTTGACTCGCTGGTGAGCAACAGAAATGATAACAAAGTGTCCATGTATGGGGCCGAGGTGAAGGCAGAAGATGGGAGCATGATCCACTTCACTTCAGGGACCACTGGTGGGTTCTAGAGGTAAAAAAGTAAACGGTAAACGGGGACACGTAAAGAGTTTTTTGTCTGATTACAATGACATATTTGTTCGTTTATTACTATCTCGAATATTTACAATAATAATTACTAACAAAGTGCAAATATCAATAATGTAGAATACAAAATCCGGTCCTGTATCTAATATTGCGTATGCATATTGTAAGAACCTGTTATTTTACTTCAGTTTTATAAATAGAATACTTGTATTAACTCAAATTACGTGTACATATGTTATATTGGATAAGAATTTATCGCATAAATATTTAACATCGTACTAATGTATTATATTACAAAAAAAACATTATAAATGTTTTGAGGTGGGGTGCAGTCTCTAGTGCATGACAACACACGCAGCAATATCGGCACTATATTGACAAGGACAGAGCGATTTAAAGTATAGAGCAAGTTACTAAGTACAACAGTATTACGAAGATCCAGAGATCCGGTTAATGAGTATTTGTATACTCCGTAACGACTTAGTGATCCCAGTCCTGGCATTACGAAGTCCCAGTAAATGGATACAATTGTTTACTCCGTAATGACTTGCTGGCCAAAGACCTGGCATTACAGAGATCCAGTTGATGGTTACAGTTGTATACTACGTGATAGACTACTGTCTCGATTCTTGGTATTACGAAGATCCAGTTAATGGATACAATTGTGTACTCCGCAACGAAGTGACCAAAGTCAATATATCGTTTTTTATGATGGAGCTTGCGCGGCTAGTTCTATTGATAGCTATTGCAGCTTCATCGGACTCAACACTCGCAGATCTGGGTTCCGCGACTAAAATAAAACTAAGAAAAGGAAATTTAAGCTAAAACTTTAAACAAACCCAAAGTACAAAACTTAAACACATTATCTAAATATATACAAATGTATATAACTTTTTTTTTTTGATGGTGATGTTCTCGCTGCAGTTTTATTGACAACTATAGCGGCTTCATCGGACTCAGGGCTCGCGGATCCGGTATCCGCGAGCTAAAACAATAAAAATTAAATATATACATATATATGTAGATAAAGTAGTATGTATGAGGGGGAGGAGAAAGATGAGAAGATATTGGATGTGGAAATGGTTGAAGAGTTGGACAGTGCTATGAGGGAAGAGAAAGGGGTGTACTTAAATATATACTACATAGATAAATATACATATGAATTTAAGACGCGCACGGTGCGCGTCGGATGGCGGCAATCCTTTGAGGTCATCGGAGGGGGGCTCGGGCCCGTCCTCCGATCACCTTCGCCTGTGACACGGGACGGTGGCGGTGTGACTTATGTGCGCAGTGTGCGAGCTTGACGGGCGCCGCAACCAACGGCGGAAGCGGCGCGTCCGAAATGTGGTGAATACGTCTTTTGTGTCGTTGATGGGAGTGTCGTGCCTGTCGTCGGACCGACCCTCTGTATGGATGCGGAGAGGGAAGCACGTTCCGAGGTCGTCGATTCTTACTGGTGGCATCGGGGATCGGGACGTAGTTCACCGTTTGCCCTATCAGTGGGTTCGGATGGTGTGTGGCCTTGGCAAAATGGTAGATAGCACAATCTTGCATAAATTGTGCTATCGAAGCAAGTTTGAAGTCGCTGTGCAGGTCGATGCTGCGTTGGTAACATTCCGCACCCGTGGACTTCCGGGTGAAGCGGTTTTGGATAACCTGTTTGGGTTTAAGGGTGAGGAGTGCGCGAATACAACGCACGCATAAGTCATAATAGGTCTTATGCAGGCCTTGTAAAAGTGCACCTTATGCCTGAGGGCCAATTTGCTCGACTTGCAGAGCAAGGGATGAAAGTTTGCCCATTACATAGGCAGCCTTGTTCCTCACTCTGCGTAACAAAAATGTACGAAGGTTATATGTATTTGCGTTATCGCGATCTATTATTTGTAGTGGCGCCATCTGTTGAGTTCTTCAAAAACTTATTGTTACAACATTTAATTAATTAAAGACTTAAAGTCTTAAAAATATGCAATATCCACAACCCGTATTTGCTAGAGAAAGGTAAATAACCTTGACGTTTTCCTTGTGGGAGAAGGCACAGAGTCCCAGCAGTGAAAGTAATAAGTGGGCTCTGTGTTATTATTATATAAAATTATAGCAACATTTACCAATAAGTGTTGAATTTCGCAAAAGGCTGATCAAGTGTCTATGTTATAACTTGCATTGGGCTACCTTAGTAACTATATTGCCTGACTTATGGAAGATGGGCCGCAGTCCCACATATGGGAAAATAAAGTGGGCCGTTTGTTACTATATATATATATATATTATCTTACTTTGTGAGTATGAACTCACTGCGTTGTACACTAATAAATAAAAGACGATATGTCAAAGAAGCAATAATGTGAAAAAAAGATATTATATTACAATTTGGGTAAAATTTCAGTATTTCGTATATCATAGATTTTTTTTAATGAATGCAGTTTATGTGGTCGTGGGTTTTTTCCCTCGTAAACCAGCACTTCTGTGGCCCTTTCGTGGATCTTCTTAGTTTTACTAGGGGAACATCTTAATATCATCACTCTAGCGTTTTATTTGTGTACGTGTTACAGGAAACCCTAAAGCTGCGTTGGACTCTCATATAGGAGCAGTTAATAATGTGTACTTCTCGGGAAAGAGAAATAGATTTAACGAAGGTCATCAGATAATATGCCTACAGGTATTATACACTTATCGTATATTAAGGCTTACTCATCATATTTTTCAGGTATTTAATTCAAAAGGAATAGATACAATCCTCTTTGCTTGGATTGTAATAAATGCTTTGTTTTAATTAACTAAGTAACGAAATGCTTTTGATGTTGAAGTTGTTTGTAGTCACTTCTGCGACAGACGTGACTAGTTCATTGCCATTAGGTTTGCACACTCGGAAGGCTATGTTGGTAACATTGGTTTTATGGCAGATTACTTCATTAAGAATCTTATCAAAGAGAGAATCGCCAAGAATAGCTTTCCATCGCTCTCTAAGCGGCTCTGAGTTTATGCAGCAGTGGCAACATCAAGGTCCACGTTACAGCTCCGTTACTGAGTACAGGTATTACGCATTGATCAAAGACTCGTCTTGAAGCTTTGAAGTATGGGTGACGAGAACATTCGACAGAACTTACGAAAGACAATCCAACTTTACAATTTAGATAATACCTCAGTTATATCTTTGGCATCAGAACTACCCAAAATTGCTGCAATGCTACGTTCCTAGACAGTCTGCCGCAAAGGAGACCTGCCACTAAAATATATTATTATTTTGTTTCTAATATAAATTGCGAATATGTTTAGGCGCCGCTCTTCCATGCGCTAGGATCACTAGTAACTTGTATGAGTGGATTAATCCACGGTGCCACTCTGATACTACCATCACCGACTTACAACGTAACAGCTAATATCGACGCTATGCTTGCTGAAAAGTAAGTCTTATTTTCAGTTAACACTACTCTTCATGCAGACCTCAGATATATTTGTACCACTAGCAGCCAATAATTGATTGTACTAATTAAAGATGCACGGCGGTCACCGGTACACCGACGATGTACGTTGACATAATATCCCAGATCAAGAACAAAGGCGAACTGCCTATGAAGCTAAGGACAGCAGTAGCAGCCGGTGCACCATGCAGCCCACAGTTTATCAGAGACATTAAGAAATATCTTAAGGCTACTTCTGTGTTGGTAAGAATACATAAACAGTTTAAAATAGCTCCCAGAGAATAACGAAAAAGTTTGGTTGTATAAGAAAATAACTCAATTTTTAAACAACCAAATATTGTTTTTAGTTATCATATAACTAATTATTAAATAAACCATTGTGAAATGAAGAATATCACTGAATGCAAGTGTACCTGCAGGAACTACTTTTTTTTGGCGTAAATGAAAACCTTTTCTTATTTTGCAATGTAAATTTGCGACATCCATTTGACACAAGAATAAATGCAATACATCGTTAAACATCAGCCCTTTCATCCCGCCCTATGTTGTGATTATAATTAATATTATATGACAAAGATGTCAATGACAATAATGAGATCGACATTAATACTTTCATTAATTAATCTTCATATACAGGCCCTGTACGGTTTGTCAGAATCTACGGCTACCGTGTTCCAATCGCTGCCCGAGGATAGTATTGACATAGTCGCCGAGACAGTCGGCTACGTCCATGATCACGTAGAAGTTAAGGTAAACTGTGCAAACGAGAATATAATAATATTCACTATAAACATATATACACATATACAGGGTGTCTGGTGGCAGATTTATGTTTTCAACTTTAAATAAAAAATAATATGTTTGACATATAATTTTACTAAAAGTATCAAAAGATAGAGTACAAATGCGGATTTCATTTCTAAAGATAATGTCATCCAAATGTCTTCCATCCTGTTGCACACACTGTTCGAAACTGAGCCTCGTATTCCGTGCCTCACGTTGCAGTAAACTTGGTTCAATTGCGCTGATTTCTCGCCGAATATTTTCTTTTAAGTCCACAACAGTTCGCGGATTGTTGGCGTAAACTCTCTCTTTGAGGTAGCCCCACAAAAAAAATCCACTGGAGTTAGGTCAGGTGACCTCGGTGGTCACGGGATGTCCCCAAAGCGACTAATCAGTTTTTGAGGGAGATTTTCTCGCAATAAATCCATCGAAGCTCTGGCCGTGTGTGCGGTCGCATCATCCTGTTGAAACCACGTGTGTGATGAGAATGATGAATGAGCTCGCAGGTTCGGCAAAAAGAAATCCGAAATCATGAGCCGATAATTCTCACCATTGACATTCGTCGCTTGGCCCCGTGCATTTTCAAAAAAAAAGGGGTTGATTATCCCATTCTTGGATAAAGCGCACCAAACAGTTACCCTTGGGCAATGTAATGGTTTTTGGTGCTTCAGTCGACGATTGCGAGTTCTTAGAGCCCAGTAACGGCAATTTTGCTTGTTTACGTGTCCGTTTAAATGAAAATGAGCCTCGTCGCTCCAAAAAATGGAATTCATAGTGCGAAAACGCTCCAACATGGTTTCACAAAAAAATTTACGTGACACAAAGTCATTTTTTTTCAATTCTTGAAATATTTGAATTTTAAAAGGATGAAACTTCATATCTTTTTTCAAAATTTCATGTACAATTGCTCTTGGAAGTGAAGCTGCCCTTTTCCGTATCGAAAGTCGTGCATTTTCACGTAAACTGCGTTCAACCAGTTCAATGTTTTCGGGGGTCCTTGACGATCGACTAGGTCCTGGCCGTGGTGTGTTCATAGCCGAAGCAGTTGCGCGGAACCTCTCCACCCACGAACGAATTAAATTCCCACTCGGCCCATCGCCTATCCGTCGAATACTGAAATGTGAACAAAACTGTCGGCGAGCGAGTACGTAAGAATCGTTACTCTTGAAAAAATGCTTCAATAGCGAACGCGCGATGCTCACCTGACCACTGCGACGTCGTGACTGAGAAATCCGCACAATCGGTGATTCTAATGACACCACCTTCCCCCCGCACTGTTTATAACTTATTGAGATATTCGTTTTTTAAAATGTAAATCTGCCGCCAGACACTCTTTATATCACACCTCGTTCCCAGTAGGGTAGGCAGAGACCACCTCTCTCCACTTGCTACGATATACATGATGAATGAAATAAAAGAAAGAACAATAATAAGTCGCAAAGCTATACTATAAGATTATGATGAAGATAGAAATAACCAACAAGTTAAACATTTAAGAATTTTCACCTTAAAGGCACCACAGTGCATATTACTTTCAGCGAACAGTTATGGCGAAAAATTCCTGTTAAAAGGAAACTAAATAATTAAATTACAACAGAACAATATATTCTTATTCCTCGAACCATTCTTCGCCTTTAAAATAAGAGAGGCCTGAAAGCCAAACTCTGTTTTAAAGCATAAAAAAACATTACCACTAACGACATTTTTCAAGGTTGTGGACGAAACCGGTTCAACGGTCCCATTCGGTAGTCCGGGAGAACTTCTTTCCCGTGGATACAACAACATGATCTGCTATTGGAACGACCCAGAAAAGACAAAGGAGATCCTCAGCCAAGACGGATGGTTAAGTACGGGGTGAGTTTTTAATATTTAATGTATTCTTGATAGAGATTTATGCAATAAATTAATTTTGGACCCTGAAAAAACATATACAGAACAAATATCAAAAAAATGATTCTGTAGGAGAATGGATTGCATTAGTTAGACGGAAATAGAAAGTTTAACATGCTTTAACAATGGCCTCGCTCGTAGCGGCGATAGGGTGACCTCTCGCTACCGGCCGTGGTCCGGACCATGGTCAGTGGCGAGGCGTCATGGAATGCGGTATCTCGATTCTGCGACTCTGTTATGACGCAGAAGCGGGAGACCGAACGTATCCGAGAGCGGGCGCCGAGGGGACAAGACGCGGTCGGAGCGCGATGACAGCTCACCGCCGCAAGGCGGGGCCGAGCGCACGACCGCCGAATGGCTTCTCGGCAGGAACCTGGCGCCGCGACCGACAAGGGCCGTCGGGCCGGTGCCCCCCTTGGAGAGGGTTCCTGGGGTGGATATGGTGATGCGTCTCGTATTCCGACGCGTCGCCACGTAGGGATTTTTTAACAGGAGGCGTGCTTCACACCCCTCCTCGAGGTGGGCCCGGTCATTCGGGCGCCGTTCGGCGGGTTGTGGATGAACTGCAATACTTTATCCCGCGACCCCACGAACACGTGGATGAGAGTGGAATACCGTGTGAAGCTTTTTAGTCGGTTGGAGTCCGACACTACCACCGTCGCCGGCCCAATTTGGCGACGGGGTGTGCATTTCCGTTAACATTTTGTTACACACGTAAATAAAAAAAAAAAAAAAAATGCTTTAACAATCAAAGCTCTTTAGCAAAGCTTTCTAAGCTTTGTTAAAGAGAAATTAACGAAGTATAATATATTTGAAAATGATAACGTACACGTAATATAAATGTTCTGTGTACATCACAAACTAATTTCTAGTGAAGCAGTTCAAAGAAAAGCCTTTTCTGTCTGTGACCAAAACCAGCTCTATAAATTATTAGATTAGTATAAAAAACAAGATTGTCTATTTTTTTATTAGCAGTTAAAATAGTTTCAAACAAATTGGTCAATGAATGCTTGCTGGCAATGATGCTTAAAATGACTTAGTTAAAGAGACTTAATAATTAGTATCTTGAGGTGACATGATGTAATGTCTATAATCCTAACTAGCCCCGTAATGATATGTATAAACTTATCACTTATTATTAGGTGAACGTCCTGGTTATATCGTCTTTTCTTCCAATAAAAACATCGGTCTCTGCGATACTGGCTTTGCTTAGTGTCGAGTCCTTAAATATTAATGTATCGTTAACCTTTGCGATAAGATTTATAAAGTTTCTACCTCATCCTCGTGGATTTGAAATTGTTGGTATACCATGTTTATTAATAATGCAACGTTAAATTTTAATTACTCGTTATTTGAGCGATACTGGATTTTTAATTAGTTTATTTACGTTCGCTGACGCACGAATCTCGACACGAATGTTTTCTTCGTCATCATCCAGTATTCTTTTGTTATCATACTAAAGATTAAATTTGATATAAAGTATAACATAAAATAGATTTTTCTTTTTTTATTTTTGCACAGCTTCTAATCTTATACATCTAAATTTACTAAGTTACTATGTGATATTGGTTGTCATATTACTAAATTAATTATGAAAAAACAAAAATATTCATTAACAATTACTTATTACATTATAAATACGCCATATGTAAGTTACATTCGTTATGTTTATTGGTTTGTATTTTTACTTCGTTCAATAGAATTACATTTAAAATTTTATATATACTCTTGGCAGGGACAAATTCACAATATCTCCCGACGGCTACGGTCGTGTCGTAGGAAGAATTAAGGACATCATAGTGCGAGGTGGTGAGAACATAGCGCCGAAGGAAATAGAGGATCTACTTAATACACACCCAGATATCATCGAAAGCCAGGTACTGTACTCAAATCTCCTATGATTATTTGTTTAAAATTAAACAGATTAATTGTTTATTTTTTATGATGATGATATAAAAACATAAGGAAAAGTCATTACGTAATGCCTATAGTTTATACTAAACGGCAGTAGCAATTTATATTACAGGGCCAATGAAAACATTACCATCAATGTTTCGTAAATCCAGATTTGCTATTCATTACTGACAGGCGCTTTATTCTTTTTTAAACATAATTTTATTTTCGTACTTCCTTGTGATGTTACCATGTATCAAATAATACAAAAATATACAATTATAACACATTACATTATTATAATACAATACTACTTGAACAGTTCAAACCAACATAGCCCTAATTAGATACAGATGCTTAGTTATGAACTGTTACATATTATATTTCAGAGTAATCAATGAGTATCTATAAAGATTCTATCGATAATATCTATACATACCACCACTTTCTTTTCAGGTACTCACTACCAGTGACCTTTCATAACTAGAACATAGTGTTTTACTTTTTTTGGTTTTATTTATTTGATTTGCAGGTGGTGGGCGTTCGGGACGAGAGGTTAGGCGAAGAACTGTGCGCAGTACTCAGAACCCGTAACGGGGCCTCGATAAACCTCAGTGACGTTAGAACCTATTGCAGTGGTCACCTCGCAAGATTTAAGATCCCAAGGATATTGAAAATCACAGACAAATTCCCCAAAACCGCCTCAGGAAAAATTCAAAAGTTCAGACTGAAAGATTTGATTGAGTCTGGAAAATTATAGGATGATTGTACATTATATTAAGAATATCTAATTATGAATCTTTATGATTTTTCCTTTAATTCTTTTAACAATTAATATAACAAATATTGTATACCTTTGCTGCATTTTTTTCTCATCGGATAATAAAAAGGAAAAGCATGAAGGCTTTTTTTATGTACTTAGTACGGCCATAAGTTCTGTTACAAATAAAAATGCATTTTTTTTAATGAAGTGATGTAACATTATTTAAATTTATACCTACAGAAATGGCCAACTTTGGCTTTTATGCAGCCCTTTAATCTGTTTGGCCACGAATCCATTTCTAAGGGAAATTTCCACCACCGACACTGCTTGCTTCAATGATTTTGTAAGAGATTCAATGTCGCCGTGTCGTTTAGAGCAGGTCATGTTTTTTAAAAATTACTATTATTTGAAGTCTAAAGGGTTGAAATCTAGGCTAGATGAGGGCCAGTCTTCAGCTCTTATAAAGTCTCTGGTGTACATTGGTATCAATCCAGGCTTGGGTAGTTCGTGCCTTGTGACCAGGCGCAGAGTTCTGCTGGAATGTCCACGGTATATTTATAAAAAGTGTATTGCTGAGAGGTTTCGCAACATAATCCAAGACTGTATCTTGATACACTTTGGATGAAGTTTTCACTCCTTTTTCACCAAAATCGTGTTTTGTGACTCCTTGATAAGACACGCGCCACCAAACCATCGCTGACGCAAGATGATGACCACGTAGTACCTTTCCAACCACTTGAGCAGCTTATTTAGAACTGTAAGCGAACATTTTATCATTTTGCTTATTGTAGTGGTTTTCAATCTTGAAATTTTTTTTATCGGTAAAGAGCATATTTCTGTCTTTCACCTGCGCATCGCGACAGAAGGAAATTTGATCGATCCACTCTCTCCTAAATTGTAAAAATTGATTTAGGGCATGTTCTGTATATCGACGATAAACACCGAGCTTCAGGTCTTGTTTTATAATACGTGACAGAGTCCTACCGGGAATCTTCATTTGTCGCGATAAGACTTTTTTACTTCCTAATGGGGTTTCGACGAATTTGGCTTCAACAACGTTAACGGCCGCCCCGATCTTTTCTGGTCTTCTACAAAGGAAGTGTTGTTGTATCTGTTGATAGTACGATATACGAGCATACGGCTGATACCAAGCTTTTGAAGTGTCTGGAATATGACCGACGGCTACATACTCACCTTGTGCAAGGCGATCACTGCAATCTTATTTTCTTTAACACCCCATTCCATATGGTAATTTGATAATGAACACAAAAATATATGAAATGGCGCAAAAGGGAAAGAAGTTTTAAAATAATTTACGTGTTTCAAATTCAAAATATTAAAAAAGTTGAAAAAAAGAAAGTTATTATGTAAAAGTATTTGTAGCCAGACTAGTTACTTAGTACGTATCACATTTTATAAAATTATTCTTTGCGAGGGATACTATAATTCGTAAATTATGTTTAATACACTGTCGTCTTCGCTTAGAAAAATAATAGTTCGTTATATGCTGTTTGGAGGACTAAAACTACTCCTTTAAGCAATTAGATACAGTGGTTCCTGCTTAGACAACCTCATCATTACAGGCTGAACAAAGCCTCTCATAGAAGAGCAGACGTACTTGCCATGCTCGGCATGCAATCATAAGACCAATCCAGAAATTATTGCCTTCATGCTTCACGTCGGCACACAGAACCCGTCTTTTTTTTTTAATTGTTCCCAACTAAGGTTGGGTCAGGACCTTTAATTTACAGTTCACTCATCATCTATACTTATTCTATACAATTTTTAGACAGAAGCCTTCTCGTCTCCCTCACGCAGGGACACACAGCTCGAAAGCAAGTATTTATTAGTAATCTTTACATACATTTTTATATTATAGCGGAAAAGCATTTTTCAATGTTCTCGTCATTAAATAATAAACAAGAAATTATAAAAACATTTCCGCTGAATAATCTGTTTATCATTAAGGACAAGCCTAACATTACTTCTATTCAACTCCTTGTGATTAATTCAGAAGGTCGTGCCCTTTCACGGCACAAACAAATATTAATTTTAGTATTAAAACATATTGTTTTAATACTAAAGTTAATATTTGTTTTAAACAGAATGATAAAACACTTAGGACGAACAAAACTAAACTAGTTTTCAGTTATTTGGAACAATAACCGAATATGAGTACTTACGAGGGCGATACATTTACAGTTTTTGATAACGGAAGAAAGTGGGTTTATTGAATAATTACTACATTTTCTTTATAAAATAGTTATTTCGCCGCAAAAGTTTGCCATTGCATACTCGTCCATCTAGTATTAGAACTCTAGTGATAAATTATGAGTTTATATAAGTATAATTTGATTGTCACCATAATCACTGTCTTAGTAACAGGTAAGTAATTATTTTAATAATTAATTTGATGAAATGAGGAAAATTTTTTTTTTTTTGCGATAACGTCTTCAGAATATTTATGTAGTTGTATAGTAGAAATGAAATTAAAATGCCTTAAAATAGTTATTGTGCAATATAGTACTCAGTTCTCGAAAGATATCTAAAACAATATTCTTTTATATGTAATATTCGACCTCTATTTTACACGATTCTAAGTGATAACACGGCCGAAGACGGTGAAGTGCTCTTGGCAAGAGTCCTTTGGCTCCCATATTTATTAGTAATCTCATGTGTGACTACCAGAATAAACCAACTGTAATGTACCGGCAAATTGATAATGAGAGCTAGAGCTAATACCAGACAAGTCCGATAAAACCGTAGCTTTAACCAAACTCCACAACTGGTATGGCTCAGGAATCAGATCTGAGACCTCTGTGATGCCTCAGTATAAAAGCCGCTACTTAAGGGATGCTTTAAAGTCTCAAGAAGTATATCATTCCATCAATGGTAAAAGATTATCTTCAACTTCTGGATTCGTTCACAGATTTAACAAAGGTCCGTGCGGCTGAATTACTGTGCTATAATGGGTAAGCAGTTAAATATTATTAGTTACATTTTAACTTGAGTAAAAGAATAATATATAATCTATAATATCAGTAAAAGATAAATCTTCCTTTCTGATCTTTATTATATGAGAGATACTAAAGAAATGCAACTGAGCCACGCGATAAAGACGAATCTGACTGGTAAGTCATCTGACTCCAATGTTATCTTTGTAAATAGTCACACAAAATATTTCATAGTCGTTCTCTTTAAATAATTCTAAATGAAGTGGAAAACATTCTATGCAAGGTCTAAAAAAATTCCGGCAGAAAACAAACTTAGGATAGGTATTATATGATATGACAGAGTGGTGAGGAATGAATTGTGGTCCATATTGTCTGCTTATGGGGTGAACAGAACGCTGATACGAGCATTGAAATCACTTTATGAGGGTTCTAGTGCTTGTGTCAGGATAAACGGAGCTTACTCAGACTGGTTTAGCATCCAGAAGGGTGTTAGACAGGGATGTGTGGCCTCGCCGTGGCTGTTTAACCTATTTTTAGACAATTGCTTGAAAGATTTGAAAGATAGTGAGTATGGACTAAGAATGAATGAGTTGACCGTCAAGTGCCTCCTATACGCGGATGATCAAGTTTTATTGTCATCATCGGAGAGGAGTTGCAAGCGATGGTCGACATGGTGCATGGAGCTTTAACAAGCAAAGGAATGAAAGTGAATGTAAGCAAGACGAAAGTAATGGTTTTGAAAGAGAAGAATGTATGACAAACTGTGACATTATGATTGAGGGACAAAAGTGGAACAAGTGAAAGAATTTGTATATCTGGATTCACAGTTTACGAGAGATGGCAAGTGTGATGGTGATATTGAAAGAAGAGTTTTAAAAGGAATCAAGTCAATGGGGCACTTCATAACTTTATGAATAGCCGGAACGTTTCACAAAGTGCACGACTGGCTGTGCATAGAGGCGTGTTGGTCCCCACACTGATGTATGGTAGTGAATGTTGGGTATGGCAGAAGAAACATGAAAGTAGGATTAATGCTGTGGAGATGAGAAGCCTGAGAAGTATAACTGGAGTGAAACGGATGGACAAAGTGAGGAACAGTGTGATAAGGAAGCGGTGCGGTGTGGTTGAAGATGTAGTGACAAGGATAGAGAAAGGGATGCTTAGATGGTTCGGCCATGTCGAAAGAATGGATGAAAGAAGATTAACGAAAGAAATATACAAGGTAAGAATGATTGGAAAAATCGGTGCAGGCCGACCTAGACGGACATACTCCGATCAAATCGGAGATGTCCTAAAGAAAGGCCGGATCAAAAGCACACGCAACCGACGAGCGTGCATGAAGACGCTTATGAAAGTGGAGGAAGCGAGAGAGGTATGCCAGGATCGTAGCAGGTGGAGAGAGGTGGTCTCTGCCTACCCCGCTGGGAACGAGGCGTGATATATATGTATGTATGTATGTATTATAATATTCAAGACGTAGGTAAAAAGATTAAGGACCGCCAGAAAATAAATGATGATCAAAGTACAACAATACAAAGTACATTTAAGAATATTTTCTCTAAAACTATTCGATCTAGATGTACCTTATTACGGCCAAAACGCATTTTGCTTGTAGCCATAATTTTGACAAAGAATTATTAGGATGTAAGCAGCTGAAAATAAATAGGTAATATACGTGCATATTAATAGATTATGTACATAAATAATTAAAGATAAATAATATGAGATATTTGCTACTTTTACTCAACTGCTTGGCTTATTGTATCACAACTAAAACAACGCTAAACTACATAAGACCAAAAACAAAGACGAGTATAGTATGTAGCATTGTATATTGGCAAACGAGGTCATCAGGGTATTTTTAAAAAACTTACATTAACTGAAAATTATTCAAAAGCATTTTGTTTAAATTTTAGATATCTGGAAAATCCACAAAGGACACCTTTAGAATTACCACTGCCTCTAATCCAGAATAGAACTTGCATCGACACAAATCGCACAACAGTAATATTCGTTTACGGTTACAATAGTAGCGCAGAGAAAGACGAACCAGTTGGAGTTCTCTCAGGATATATAGAAAGAGGAGGAGTTAATTTACTACTACTAGATTGGCCGAAAGAGGCACAAATCGGTGCACTGGGTAAAGTATTGGGATACGTGCGAGCTGTCAAAAATACAGAGGTGGTGAGTTGGAATACAATACTATGGTTTTTTTATTGAATATTTTATAATTAAAGAGATCTCATAACGTGCGATTTAATTAGAAGCACTCGGCATGATGTTGCATACTTGCAATCGTAGGAGGTTAAGTCCATGATTCCAGTTATTTAACTTTCTATAGAGTCCTTTCAAACCTACACAGTTTAAATTTTACCGATTTTCTACAAAAATAAGTATGGTAGTTAATTACTAAATAATTAATCGATAATCAGTGAATGGATGGAGCAGTAAGGTCTACGAGTGGCGCCCGCGTACTTAGACGTAGTGTTGTGAGGCCTCCCATAAAGTGGACCGTCGAACTGGTAAGAATCGCAGGAAACCACTGGATGCGAGCAACGCGTGACTAATCGATGTGGGGATCTTTGGGAGAGGCCTATGTCCAGCAGTGGACGTCTATTGGTTGATGATGATGATGAAGATGAATCGGTAAATCTATGGACTGGTCAAGTTAAAAGCGTAGAACATATTACATAATTTCAGAATTCGAAAGAGATTTGTCATCCAACTATTAATTCATTAATCTGTCATCTCTCTCGTTCAAGGTTGGCAAAAAATTTGCAAAGACGTTACTTACTCTCGCTGATGCTGGTTTAAATTTCACTAAGCTCCATCTCGTTGGTCACTCCCTCGGCGCACAAGTATGTGGTATCGCTGGTAACTACATCCGAAATCAAGGGAAAATTATTGCACGGTAGTATAATTACCACAGATATCCACACGGATGATTATAAGGATAGAGGAAAACCGAAGAAAGTGTGGATGGATTGTGTGAAAGATGACATATGTAAGAAGAGTATGAAATCAGATATGACGGCTGATAGAGGGATATGGAAGAGAAGTACATACTGTGCCGACCCCACATTGCTGGGAAAAGGGTACGAGAAAGAGTATACTTACTACAGCCGCTACTATCCACTATCTCGATACACCACACAATTACCATGTACAACTACTTTGTGGAATCAATTGACGTCAGCGTTTTTTCCGAAACAATATGATTTGGAAGCCTTCAGGAAAAGAGCATATCAATTTCTTAAAGATCGGTCAACATAGCCGCATCCCCTCACGTATTGCATCTGTCCGGGTGTTGTCATGGGCGATAGTCACCATTTTCCATCACACGAACTGTTCGCTCATTTGCCCGGTTTTCATACAAAAAAAAATAATTTGTCAGACTTGAGCTAGAATTGGTTTTTTACACAGTATTACAGGTTTGGATCCCGCCAAGCCGTTATACGAAGGTCTAATCGCGCTACCAAACGCTTTGAATATGACCAGCGCTAGTTTCGTCGATATCATACACAGCGACCCATGTCTATACGGAATAAAAGAATCTGTTGGTACTGCTGACTTCTGGCCCAACTATAAAGGCCACATCACTGTCCAACCTGGCTGTCAAAAATTGGTTTTCCCTATTTTGAATAAAAAAGGTAAGTACAAAATTGTCTTAGGTCTTATTATACTATACAATGAGACAAACGTTTTCTCTTAAAATTATCAAATGACCATTTTAGTGGTGTTCCCTTTTTATTTTTTATTCTACTAGTAATAAAAAGATTGCTGGAAAAACTTCAGCATTTCTTTCTTCCAATCAATCTATTTTTACAATTTCTTCCTTCAGTTAATTTTACGTTCAAATTCCCATTTCTTTAATACTTTCAATACATCTGTATCTATTCTGTTTTAATTATGAGTTAGTGTGGTGAATTGCGTTAATAAGTCAAAGATAAGAGTAATTTGTTTTGTACCGAAGGATATAATATTTGGACGACATTACTGAATAATAAGTTGATTTTGGGTTTTCTTCGCCATTATGCGCCGACTGTTTGATCAAATTAAAGCATTACTTGTCATTAAACTCACAACTCACGGGTCCCAAGCCAACCTCACCTGCTCGTGGTGCACACTCCTAATCAATAAACGAGGCTCTGGCTCCCACCAATCCACATTGGCCAAGCGTGATGGGAAATTGCCCATATCCTCCAGCAGTAAACATCTATCGGCTGATGATGACTAAACATTCTCTTTGAATAGGTTTGATCTTTAATGGCTTTTATCTTTTTGACACCAACAGGTAGGTGCAGCCACGATCGATGTTGGATGTTCTTCCGAGAGTCGATACTAAACAGAGACGCATTTCCTGCCGCTGGTGAACCAGACTATGAGACCTGGATCGTGAGCAACGGAACAACAGACAGGATCGCGCATATGGGCGAATATGTGTCACTTGAGTTTGTATTTAATACTATATAATATACAATGGACTTTCATTTACATTGAGCTCGTGGATTTCGAACTGTTCTCGGCCTAAAATATTCTCAAGCTCTGGCTCCAGAAACCAGGTTAAGTGACGTTCCTAGAGACCAATATCCAGCAATGCCTCGAGCTAATTGTGATGATGATTTTAATGTAGCTTCGTCATATATATACTATGATCCACGTAGGAAAAAATCTATTAAATTGTTATAAATAAATACTATCAAACTATTTGACATTTAGATATGCCGCTTTGCCATCTTTTGAACAAAATTTTATATGTCAATCAACGTGTTTCAGAGCCAGAGGCAACTATTATCTCGTGACAAACGCCGCACCACCTTACAGTAAAGGTGACGCCGGAACAAAGCCCAACATCGAAGAAGATGTAGATGACGTATAAAAAAAACTATACATTCCGTTTTTTTTAGTTATGATAGCATTTATTATAAGAAAATAGTTTATTAAACAGAAATTTATGGTGTGTAACATTAACTGCTTCCGAGTCGCAGAGGATTACCGCTTACCTTTATAGGTGATAGATCTTTGTTGTTATCTAGGTTATATATTGTGCTCATTGCTTTAAGACCATAAAGTGTTAAGGAGCAAGTAGCAAAACTTGCTTCTGTCATTTGAATGTCAGCTAAGAATTGGTTTTATAAAATTGCTTCCCCAAAGACGTCGGGGGTGAGACAGCCGGCAAAGCGGGCGAGGAACAGCTGATTTTGATATAAAGTACTAAATCTTATGTGTAAATAGATTTTTCCACAGTTATAAAAAATCTTTTAATTTGAGTGATAGGTCCTTTTGCCGGTGACTGTCTAGGTATCAACGCAGCACCTATATCTGCTGACAAACAGTAATGTGGAAACACAACTGTGTTCAGGTTTAGAGGGTGTTATAGCTAATGAAATTACTGGGGTAAAGAAATCTAACATCCTGTCACAAACTGATGTGGACAATGTGGAGCAATGTTTATCAACCTGTTGTTATGGAAAGGTTTGAGTAAGTTTTATATAAAAATAATGAAAATTCTATTAAAATTATATCAAAATAAATTAATTAAAAGGGTTTTTTTTTACGCCTCAAAGTTGAAAAAATTAAGTTTTTGGATAAATACTTTAAAAACGAATGTTAATGAAAATAATCTTTAAGCAACGGCTAGAAGACGGTTGTCATGTCAGCTTACCTTTTGTGTATAACTTGAAATCCGACTCGGAGGACTATATGTTTATTTTTAAGTTGTTCTTGACCTTTCGAGCTTTAATATAAAATACATGTTCTTTATGCGACTGTTAGAGTAACTACGGATATTTAGTAAATTAATAAAACAACCAACTGATGGGTGGGGATTTCGATGGATCTCTTTTACATTATTCTTTACAACATGTAGTTAGTTTCTTTTAAAAATATTAGGATTTCGAGGAATTTGATTTAATTTTGAACTTTTCTTTCCTTTGGTTTCAATTCGCCATCGGATGGGTTAGAAGAGAGTATTAATAAAATGTGATTATACTTTAAAACGAGTTCAATACAGCTATCTTACTATTAATGTTCTACTTTAATTGTCTGTTTATCTGTTTTATGTATGTGTTTATTATTATCTTTAACTGTTAATTGTTACATTTACAGAAGCAATTTACAATAAGATCGATATAAGTAGAATCTTCATTTCCCCGTAGTGTATTTTCGCAATAAACAGCTTTACGTTCGGATTCAATATTTTCCATTGTTCTTTGTGTTTTTTGATCAATATGAGTATATACTACATTTTGAACAATACAATCTTCTTTCTCTATATTATAGGTAAGTACCGTAAATATTTTTGAATCTTGAATTAAATATTCTTTTTTGTTTTCCTCTCTATGGAGTCCTTTGAGCGTTAATATAATTTAATCAGAATTTGATAACATTCTGTTCTACCTTAATACTTACAAAGGTTTTACAAAGGCATATTAAAATTGTAAATTTCAATTGTCCTTGCAAACATTTAAAAAGGCAAGTAAATAATATGGACTTGAAAAAACTCTGGTTTAATATTAATTCAGCGATCTGATAGATTCAATGCCTTGGAACTATATACTTAACTCAAATTAAAGTGCTTTAGTTGTACCTGGTTCTACCTTTTTTCTAAAATCATAACAATGCAAATAAATGGTGCTTCTCCGCCAAAAATCTTTATATTAGGGTCACGTTCATTACTTTGCTTCTTTTTATGTGAGAGAAGGAAAAGAAGGATGAGGAGTTTTATGTAATAGGTTCTTTCTTTCTCTCCTTCTATGCTATTACTCTACTATAAATCACTTCAATTTAGATACATTATTTTTCATTTAATATAACAAAATCAAATTGCTCGTCAGGATTCAAGGCGGTTGTTCAAGCAGCCTTCTTACGCTGTTACTACAGGTATGCAGCGTACAGCTCAACCATATATAGACCACAATTCACTACACCCCATATTCAACACAATACTTTTTGAATGCTGCTGCGGCTACCGATGAGTTGCAGAACATCAGCTATATACGTGTACAACCGAACACATAGTTTGTATCATCCCCTCCCCCCCGATCGTCGGTCTGCTAGTGGCTATATTCAACGCCCTGCTAGCCGACTGCTCCTTCCCAGACGCCTGGAAAGAGGCCGTAGTGATAGGTATTTCGAAGCCCGGAAAGCCGAGGAACCTACCCCACAGGTACCGTCCGATCAGCCTACTGAACACCTTGGGCAAACTTTACGAGCCCATCATTCTAGAGCGTCTGCGCCATTTCACCGCAGAGAACAACCTCCTCCCCGACGAACAGTTCGGATTCAGGAGCAACCACTCTTGCGTCCATCAAGTGCACCGACTGACCGAGCACATTTTGGCCGGTCTCGAGCACAGACAAACAATCGACACCTGCGCCGTCCTATTCGACGTCGCGAAGGCGTTCGACAAAGTCTGGCACGAAGGCTTGATATTCAAGCTTTACTCTCATAAAGTGCCAGACCGTCTAGTCACCGTCATTCGAGACTACCTCTCGAATCGCTTCTTCTGCTTTCGCGTCGAGTACGCTCTCTCCTCGCCCCGGTCGATTAAAGCTGGCGTCCCTCAAGGCTCTTGCCTCTCTCCGCTACTCTTCTCGCTCTACACGAGCGACATACCTAGAGACCCCTTTGTCAAGATGGCCCTTTTCGCGGACGACACCGCTCTTTATCACTCCGGCAGAGCCCCGGGTCTTATAACGATGCGCCTACAGAACGCGACCACCCGCCTAGGCGAGTGGTTCCGGACGTGGCGAATCGACGTAAACCCGGAGAAAAGTGAAGCCATTCACTTCACCCACCGAAAGTCATCTACCCTTCTCAAGAAGGCGACAAAAAGCGGCCATAAACTCGGCCAGATCTCCCTTTTCGGCCAGTCCATCCCATGGAGGAACTCGGTCAAATATCTCGGCGTCACGCTCGACGCCAGACTCAATTTTGTCGCCCACATTCGCGAGGCGAGAAAGAAAGCGGCCGAAGTACTGGGCAAGCTATACCCCCTGCTGTGTAAGAAGAGCAAGCTCTCTCTCAGACACAAGCTTAACCTTTACAAGGTATGCATAAGACCTATAATGTCTTACGCAAGCGTTGTCTTCGCCCATTCGTCCGAAGACCGTCTTAAACCTCTACAGAGTCTCCAGAATCGTTTCACCCGCACCGCGACTGGTGCCGAATGGTACCAGCGCAACGTGGACATCCACGGCGACCTTAAACTCCCAACGATCAAGGAGCACTTCAGAGAGTGCTCCGTGACCTACTTCGCCAAGGCGGCAACTCATCCCAACCCTTTGGTGGCAAGCGCGGCCAACTACACGTTACCTCCGAATCCCAGGACGAAAAAGCGCAGACCGCGGCACGCGCTTATTCCGACATCCCAAGGGGTCCCGCAAACCACACACACGCCCATAGTCACCGACAGCACCGACGTCACCAGACACACTTCGGACACTACCAACACGCTCCGAATATCAGCATCACGCTGCCCTCGCTTCAGAACGCGGCGCCGCAGCTACTCACACAACGCGTACACTAAGTACACCCGCGATCGTGGGCGGTCCTCACCGCCCAGAGATTCCGATACAGGCGAAGGTAGTCAGGGAACAGGCCCGCGCCCGGCCTCGACGACCGAGTAGAATCGCCAGATAAAGCACAACAAGAACCATCCGCCACACACAATACAGAATCATCCGCCAGACAGCTACATCCCGCGTAGCGCATTTTAGTTTTTTAGAAATTTCAGGCCGTGGATCCGGGTCCACGAGCCCAGTGTCAGATGAGCTGTAAGAGCCCCTGTGGCTTCCAGCCCGATCAAAAACAAGAATATAGGTCAGGTTTGTATCATGTAATCATCATCATGTCAAGCGATGGACGTTTACTATTGAATTTAAGTATCTTGTTAGTTATTCCTGCGATTTTTGAGTCCAATAGCTTCTAACGATTTTTTTGATAGTCCATATAATGGCGAGTCTCCTAATGATGCGATTTCCGATGCACGGTCGCCATTCTTCTCAGTGGATATTATATAATATGTTGTACGTTGTAATATGACAAACAATTACTTCTACGCGTATTATGAACCGCGTCCGTTAGATCTTCGGCAAACAATTTACAAAATGGACTGTTATATATTATTATGAGTGAAATAAATTAGATCATGTCAAAATGTTCCTACAGTCGACAATTCAATCATTCAACAAGTAAAATCAATTGTCAGTGATTTTTTTTTAATTTAACTTTCTACTTCCAGTACCCTGGACAATCCACTGATAACACCTTTAGAATCACCGCTATCTCTAATACAAAATGGTTCGTGCATCAACACGAATCGTCCGACAAAATTGTTCATTTCCGGTTTCGATCGCAACGTAACATCCGATGAATCAGTAGGTTTCATGTCAGCTTATATCCTCAAGGGTGACGTCAACCCTATTTATTTGGATTGGGGTGAGGAGGCGCAAAGAGGTAAACTTGGAATATCGCTTGGATATATGAAGGCTGTCCAAAATACAGAACGGGTGAGTTGTAGTTATAGACTAATAAACTTTTTTTAGTACTGGGTGACGGTTACCGGACCTAAGTTTCTTCGTTGATAGGACCTTTGTAGGTCTGTACCAAAACCGTCATCTTAATCCGGAATAAATAGCAGCAGAAATTACCTTTTTTTAACTACATTAGAAAGATTAAATGACGAGACCTAAAATATAAAGTGATCCCCTTCAATACTCTAGTTCTCGTACTAACTGTTAACAACTGGAGAAGTAATGCAGTTATTGAAAAAATCCTACTACCACTTTCATTCCAGATTGGAAAGCTGCTGGCGAGCGCATTAATAGGTTTACGTGAAGTTGGTTTAGATCTAAACAACGTTCACGTCATCGGCCACTCCCTCGGAGCCCAGATATCCGGCTTCGCTGGACGTGGAGTACGAAACGAAGGGCAAATGTTAGGAAGGTTGGTTGCTTTTGACTAATTTTTCATTAAAGAATCTTTATATGTACTTAAGTTCTATATTAATTTGATTTTATCAAATATTATGTCAGCTGTGTCTCGTGGATCATCTTCCAAATGTATATCTTTTACAACAAAAGTGAATGCTGTTTTTTTATTTATTACTCAATTTCCATTCTTTCATTATAATAAAGAACAAGAAACATATCTAGCATTTCAAACGCTTGCCATTTTTGAGCTCTTGGCGCGACATTGTAGCACAAGCCTTAAAAGCAGCTACTTTTATCTTAATACTAAGTTTCTAGACAATGAAATTTTAGGTCACTTTCATCTTGCAAAATGTCGTCTTTACATATACCCAAATATTTACAAAAGAAATAAATTTCTTCATAAAAGAAGAAGTTATGATAACAATTAAGTACTTTTAGCTAAATACTGAAAAAAAATCAATTTATCATTTTGTCAGAGGAAAATTTGGTGTTACACAGACTCTTCTGGTTTTAGAGTTACAGGTTTGGATCCGGCTCGACCGTTGTATGAAGGCAAAATCACTTTTAAGAACAGCATTAACAAGGACTGTGCAAGGTTTGTCGACATCGTGCACAGCGACGCCGGTGGCTACGGCATCGCGGAGCCGGTGGGCTCGGCCGACTTCTGGCCCAACTACGAAGGGAAGGCTGGTGTGGGCACTCAACCAGGCTGCCCTTTAGGCACCTTCCCGGTCCTCAGTGAACCAGGTAAAAATTACGCGTTATATCTTTAAATAACTGTATAACTGGAGTGAAGGTTTGACAAAGTGAGGAACAGTGTGATAAGGAAGTGGTGCGTGGGCGTGGTTGAAGATGTAGTGACAAAAATAGAGAAAGGGATGCTCAGATGGTTCGGCCATGTCGAAAGAATAGATGCAAGAAGATTAACGAAAGAGGTATACAAGGTAAGAATGATTGGACAAATCGGTGCAGATCGACCTAGGAGGACATGTTCCGATCAAATAGAACATGTCCTAAAGAAAGACCGGTTCAAGAGTACTCGCAACCGACGAGCATACATGAAGACGCTCATGAAAGCGAATGAAGAGACGTGTGCCAGGATCGTAGCAAGTGGAGAGAGGTGTTCTCTGCCTACCCCACTGGGATCGAAGTGTGATATACATGTATGTATGTAGTGGGTCTCTAACACCGCAGACTATCTGTGTAGATATCCCGCGGTCGCTCAAATTTCTTCCGCCAAACATTACTGTATTTCGGTTTGGACGGTGTTGTAGCTAGTGAAATTGTTGTAGTAACGAGACTTATCGTCTTTGCTCTCAAAACGATGAGCTATATGTTGTTCTATATATATCACCATAACTAAAGCCACTTTGTTATGGGTAGGCATATAGTTTATCATCAGGTGAATGCCTCGTACTCCCTCCATTGTCGTTGCCTGGTCAAAATTATTTAGACTACAGTATATGTATATATATACTTATTTTTAAAAATGGATAATCCAAATTAGATTGTCCTATCCTACCGATCTCCTGGCTCCCTCTCTCATAATCTATTATGTATGAAGATATTGTGTATGTTAATTATATTTGGTGTGTCTAGTTTTTATTTGTATGTATAACTTTTATCTCATTTTAAATCCAATTATAGGTTATTTGCAAAAATTTCACTACAACAAATTATCACAGATTTATTACAATGAGGGATCCATTTAAATTCCTTGCCTTCTAGGTCTTTGCAGTCATGTACGTAGTTGGATGTATTATTTGGCGACCATCGCCGATTGCAACAGCTTCCCCGCTGCCGGTCAGCCAGACTATGAGTCGTGGATAAGAACGAGCGACTCTACAAACTCTATCGCCTATATGGGAGAATGTGTATCACCCGAGTTAGTTCCTAAAAATCATTGCAAATTGAAAAAGAATTTATTTTTGTACTTATCACATTGTTTATATTTGTTATATTATACGAACATGACAGCTCACTTCATTTTTAATTCCGAACATATACCGATAACAGTGTTATGAACTTATACTAATAGTCATATTGTTCTTTCTCTGTATATAACAGGGGCCTAAGACCTTATTGTCTTTCACCGTGTGAAATTGAAGTCAAGTCTAAGCTCATCTATATATAGGAGATATCCAAAGATTCATTGACTCTTCACAAGATGTCCTAAGTATTATACGTGAACACTCAAAATTTGATAGAGATATTGCTTCTGCCATTAAGAGGTCAACTAAGAATGGATTTTACAAAATCATTTTCTCAAAGGGAATTGCAGAGATGTTACTGCTAGCAAAACAACGGAAAATTCTGTCAATGCCGAAAGAAAAAACACGAAATGATTGATTGTGTATATGTCCTTATATGCAATGTTAATGTTTTCAGGACCAAAGGAAACTATTACTTAGTAACAAACGATCGATCACCATACAGTAAAGGTGATGAAGGCTTGAACCCCAAAAATAGAGTTATCAAGCAATAGGAGCACAGGAGTAACTTAGTATTATGTTTTGAAAAATTAATTATCAGTATTTTTTTTATACAATAATGTTGTAACAAGTCGGATTTCATCTTAAATATATTAATATGAATATAAAAAAAAATCTTTGACTTTTATGTATTTGTTATCTGTTATAAAAATACATAAGTATGTAGCATATATATGAAATATTCAAAGCTCATGCAATCTATTGTCACCGTAATTTTGGATACATAATCTGTATTCTTACAACCAAAGAGACATACATGGCTCCTTGATAAATAATCTTTTAACATGTAGCTATGGTTCCTCTGTCCATAGAGTCTACGGTAATGGTCCAAAATATTGTAACAAATGCACTGACACGGATATATCATGCTCATCACGTGTTAGTATGTATTATGATATATTATCATCAGAGCATTGTGTCTCAAATGGAGAACACGCGTGGCATTGAACTCGGAGTAATAATAATTAAGTTATACATAAGTTTATTAATATATTAGAAGATATTACTTATCGAAGATATATCATATGTAGAAATTACTTTGATATTTTAATAAGTACAATTTTTTTTTTCGGTAATGTTTTCTCATATCTGTTTTAGAGAAAATAGATATATGTATTTATTTACTCACCTAAACCTTCATCATTTGTTGCCTTTAGTAAACTACAACAGGCTGGATCTCTTAAACAGACTATGGTTCCGTCGAATAAAGTAAAGTTTTCATTAGCATAAACTCAGGACAATAGTACTAAAGACATAAATCCACACGATGTATTCAAGTTAAGCAGTTTTTTTCTAATAACGTAAAAGTTTTTCCTTTCTTATTACTGTACTGCAATAGATATTGAATGGTTTATCTTAAAACCCGCATAAACTTCAAACTGTATCGTTCTTGACACCAATAAGTGCTGAAACCTTGATGAACACCTCCAAATAAATAACAATATCAATTTGGATCACAACCACCTGTCCTCCGCGCCATCAACTACTGACGTATTGTAAGTTCCTCAAAAGGAACAAAAGATATAAAATTATTAGTTTACTTTTGTTTGTTAATGTATTACAATTAGAATTATCATTTTATTAACAATATGTATATAATTATAACCATCATAAATGGCATGGTACCAGCTGATATAATTTATAATTATACGAAGCACGTTTACCCACAGATAAGGTTTATACCCTTATCATCTCAAAGTAGATGAACTAAGCTAGTTCAGCAATTGTAATTACTCCAAACGAAATCAGAGAGACCACTGATTAAATCTATATATATATATAAGCAATATATGTTTTATTGTTTGCAATTCACTTGAAAAGAAGTGAAGGTATGGACATAATATTACCTCTCGACGCGGAATTATTTCTAGATGTTCTCCAGTGTTCCGTGTTTCTTCCTTTAGGTTCATGGGAACACTTTCGCATACCTCTGCTACTCCACTAGCGTCAGATTTTTTTGGCGATCTAGACTTCTATTCGCGTGCTAAAATGACTCATGTCTGTAAAAGGCGGCTGAAGAGGTATTCGACATAACGGGTTTTGTTCCTATTGCTATCTAAACGAAACAAGGATGGACTACAAATACGTGATTTCGTGTTTATCGTAACCATGGAAGGGCACAGGTTTTGACGTACCCTGAGACTAACTAAAGCGCAGTATAGAGAGTCAAGTACCTGAAAATCTGGTCTAAAACTCAAAAACCTAATTATTGTAGAGCCTAAAGAACTCTGTAGTCCTTAAGTGGTGCATCACCGTTTAGTTGCGGAAGGGAAGAACAAAGCTCTCTCTACTTCATCTGCTGCAAAATAACGTAGAACTGCTTAAAATAAATAGATGACAGAAGATATTAATATAATAATAAAATAATAATAACAGCCCATTTACGTCCCCACTGCTGGGGCACAGGCCTACCCTCAATATGAGGGCGATTGGGCCATAGTCACCACGCTGGCCCAGGTGGGCCCGGTCATTCGGGCGCCGTTCGTGGGGTCACGGATGAACTGCAATACTTTATCCCGCGATCCCACGAACACGTGGATGAGAGTGGAGTACCGTGTGAAGCTTTTTAGTCGGTTGGAGCCCGACACTGCCACCGACGCTGGCCCAATTTGGCGACGGGGTGTGCGTTCCGTTAGCATTTTGTTACATACCTTAATAAAAAAAAAAAAAAATTTTTACACATCCCTTTTATGAAATCATTTATATTTCTGTTTGACTAAAATTTCCGAATCCATACTAAGTTTACTTCTTTTTCTTTTTGTTATATTTCCTGATTGGTTGAAGAAATATAGAAGAAAGAGATAGAGAGGTGTACTCTTTCCCAGTGTAGAACGGGGTATAGTTGTATGATCCTTTATTAGCGTTTTAATATATAGTTTAAATGGAAGGATAACTTATTATTTCTATCCCACCTTTCAATCGATTCAAATCATCAAGGTTAAGTCACCTCGTCCAATAGACTTCTTTAAAAGTTATATTTAATTACACTACTTTAATTATATTAAAAAAAATATATATTTTTGGGTAATTTACACAATCACTATAGGAAACTAAACTAGAGGTAAAAAATATAATAAACAAATTTTATTTAGACTGCTTCGCGCTCGTCAGAAAACGTGATAATCAGAATTATTCCATTGTATGCTACGTTTGAAGTGTTTTCCCGTGTGTAAGGTCATATTTTTTTTGTTTTCGTTAATGCGGCATAAAGCAAAGCAAGAAGGACGACTTCAAAAGTAATTGCTTGCTATTGTATACGAGATTGTATTCCATAATACGTATGGGTTTCGGTGCCGTGTGATGAAGCTACAGGTTTCCTACAGAGAGTAAAAACAATGTACATAAACTATTTACAGCAAATTGACATTACTTCAACAGTGAATAATAAGTTGAAATAATGTTAAAGATAATGATTTACAGAATGATCTGTATTTAGACTTTATATTATTTGAATAGAGTTTTCTTAGTCATACAATTTTGTTAAATATTCTAATACTAAATAGGGGAAAATGCTGAATACACTTGTTTGCATCTTTCATGATATAGTCAATCAACTGCTATTTTTCTATCGGCACATTTGAAATAAAAAACTGAAAAATTAATTCCGTTTTATATGAGTTAAATAAAAAAATTAAATATAAGGCGAGCGGGGCTTCAACATGTTGGTAAACGTTAGGTACTACCACTAACAATGTACTTAGGATGTCTACACAGCAAAAAATAATAATCACAGAGCCATGTGACAACTGTGTGACAATACCTTAGTAATTCCACTATCATTGCCATCATCATAGCGTCTTTATTGTTCCCACTATTGGGACTCAAGAGTCCAGCCCATTTATCCACAACGTTGTTAGTTCTTAGATCATGCTGGTGTTCTCACGTTTCTCTTCACCGGAAATTCAAACGTACAGTAACACGGTCTACGAACTGTAGCTTCAAACCCTGAATTAAACTAAAAATCATACCAATAATATCATAACTAATTTTTATGTTACATTGAACTAATACAACCGTGTACATAAAATTCTCAATTCTCTCTATTAGTAGCATGTCATTCGCTACCATAATAGTAAATCGATTATTAACAATGTTATCGATTTTAATTGAAATTTACACGCCACAGAAACTTAAATTACTTATATGAAAAAATAAAAAAACAGTCGTTAGGTTAAGGTTAAAATTTCGCGTTGAAGGTAATCGTACTATACTATACTAATATAACGACGGTGATAATACTGTTATCACACCTCAGCATTTATCACCGTTTTCTACTATCACCCGACAGACTGCTGGACATAAGCCTCCCCTAAATATCTCAACAATGATCGATTCTGCACTGCTCACATCCTTGCTGCTTCCAGCAACTTTCAGCAGATCGACGGACCACCTGCTGGATGGCCTCTTTTTTTTTTTTTTTTTTTATCGTGGGGAAATCCTACATTGGATACCCTTCTGTTGTGGGGGCAACAGAGGGGTTATGCCGGACTCGTACCGGCTAAAACCCCACGGTGTACGTCTCAACGCTTTAGCCAAAACCACAGGAACGCTTTCGCACACAACTGTGGTCTCGACGGCGAAAGGCCACAATGGAGCCGCATCTCGGAGTGAAACTGGAACTCTCCACCCCATTTACCAGTAATAGGCGGAAGTACCGCGCGCTCCATCTGGAGGCCTAACGTACTTGGTAACGGGTTCCCCAAATCCGCCACCATGGCCTCCGTACCTGCTGGATGGCCTGCCAACACTACGCCTTTCGGTATGCGGTCGTCGTTTCTCCTATACAAACTTCCTATTAAAAACCTTAAGGAAATATGAACCGCTTTTAAAAGCAGTAGAGATCTACTTCATATAAATGATCTACTGGGATCAGATAAGATGATAAACACTGCAGTAAATTGTGCTCGTCTCTTTAAGATAAGACGTTAACCTGCAACAGAGATCTATCATAGATTATGTCTTAACTGAAACAGTTCGGTTATTTAATATTTGTGATATACTGTAAACGGCGATAATATCTATTATATATAAAAGATATCAAGAGATTCATCGACTTATCACGAGATCTCCAAAACTATTAGACGTGAACCCTCAAACTTTGATAGAGAACTAATTCTACCATTCAGAGGTTATTATTTATAATGAAGTTTGCGCCGCCAGTTTTGTTAACTATTGCATGCAGCTTCATCGGATCCAGGGCCTTGGGATCTGACATTCACGAGCTAAATAGATAATAAAGAAAAAAAAATTAAATGTAAATGAAACTAATACAAAAACTAAATACAAGAAGGCAAACCTAAAAACAAAACACAAGAACTATATATATGTAGATAAAGATTTAAATAAAAGGGGGAGGAGAATGGTGAAAAAAATATTATTAAAGCGGAAGGGTGTGTAATTAAATATATTTAGAGGTCAGCTAAGAATGGATTTTACAAAATTCCTTTCCCAAAGGATGTACGGACAGCAAAGCTGACGAGGACCTGCTGGTTTTGATATAAAGCAGTGAAACACTTATACTAATCTCGTAATAATTTACTAGTAGTAGGTCTCTGTTGCGGAGACAGTCTAGGTTAGGTACCATCGCAGCGCCTATTGCAGCCGACAGACAGTAGTGTGCAAACATTACTGTGATCCAGTTCTAAAGGCGTTGTAGTTAGGGAAATTACTGGGATAGTGAGACAATATCCTGTGCCTGAAAGCGAAGAGTACAATATGGCGCTATGTATATCACGTTAACTATTTACCATTTTAATACAAAGATTACTAAAAGTACTGAGATAATAATGTTTGGATAAAAACATATATATTAGTAGGTTTAATATTCTCTTCATATGAAATTGCATCGGCTTTCGACCTTCCACTTTCATTGTGTGTTAAAACTTGAATAATTATCCTCTTTTGTGTCAATGGGTATTATAAATAACTGATGACACAAAGGAGGATCGGGGAAGCGCTGAGGATTATCATACAATTGTAACGAATGAGGGCCACGCGTGAAATATATTCCAGCAGCAGTTCACCACAAGAACTACATCGTCGTTATTATTCAACCGCTTCAGTCAAACGGCGGTGCGCGAAACGCGCGTTTGTGCGACGGAAATAAAAAAAAAAAAAAAAACTAGTGCCATATACACCAAAGTGCAGTTCTCGCCTTCGAGTAAACACAACAAAGTGCAATACGTATGTAAAATGTACGAAAAACAATTAAAAAAGTTATGGTTCATTTTAACTATTTTAGGTATGTTCTAACTGTGCTACTTTTATTCTAATACAACGTTCATTGAAGTTAATTTTTTAAACCAAATATATAACAGTTAAACAAGAAATTAAACCAATTTTCTAGTTTTTGTTTCATAATTAACACAATTTTTTTTATACAACGTACTTCTGCTTTTCGACTGTTGCTTTCACGGTTAGTTTAATTCTATTATTAGATTAACTGATTTATTTTCAGGTTATAGTTATTAAAAATTATGTAATATTTAAAAAGGATAAGTAATATTAAATTACTATAAAGGCTTATGTCCAGCAGTGGACATAAATTTCTTATGATGAGGAAATAACTGTATAACCAATAATACTATCGTTAAACGTCTTCCTTATATGAGTGATATTTTCATTTCCTGAATTACTTTATTAAACAAAGACTAAGAATATAAAACATGAGATGTTTTTATACTACAATTCTTCTTCTTCTTCTTCTTCTTCTTAGCATTTATATATATGTTTTAATACAACAATAAATTTTTAAATAAACAATTGGCACAAATACAAATGGGCCAATTTACATACAAGTTTGATGTTTCAGGTACATTTAAATACAATCGAGCGGCTTGGTTAAGGTGCTATACCGGGTAAGTTTATATTAACATAAGGAAACAGATGATGAGCTAAAATGTAGTTTTTTTATCATTCAACAAAGCGAGGAGATGAGAGGGACATTCACCTGATGGTAAGTGTTACCCCTGTCCACTGTCACGTGGCGCTAGATAATATAGTGTACACTATATATTGCGTTTGTCGCCTTTAGACATAGGAGGTTAAGTCTCGTTACCCCAGTAATTTCACTAGCTACGACTCCTTTCAATAGGAACACAGTAATGTTTGTCAGCTGAAATGAGAACAGTGGTGTTAGCTCCCCAGACGGTCTCCGTCAACATAGACCTATCACCATAAAAGTTTCTTTTTGTATAGGTTTTACTCTACGTAACAAATAAAAGAAAAGAAAAGGATTAACATAAAACCACAATTATAGAAAACGATATATTATATTAGCTTATATAAATTCTCTTTTAAAATAACGTTTCTCTATCATCATCATTATTATCAGCATTTGTTTATCCGCTGTTGGCCTTTCTGTATAAAATAAGATATTTAATCTATGATAAGATAAGACTTATCTAATAGATGAGTTAAGTTTCCTTTAACACTTTCTCTAAAAAAATAACTGATTTGTACAGAAAAAAAAAGTTTTTTTTTTACTCATCAGCTAAATAATCACTTGTCACTAAAAATGATAATGTAAACATCCGAAGTTGCGTAACATTATTGATGGACTAGAACTTTAAATTCCATTCATGTTATTAACAATTCAGATTCTCCACGTGGACTAATCGAATATAGTTACGAAATGATGGACATTTTATGTTTAATTTAATAGTTAAAGCATTAATTTCTACCTTCTCTAAATCTTTGACACATATAATATACATTCATTAAGTTCTTAACATATTTAACATTACATATGTTTTTTTATACAACGAAGCGTCGAGGCGAGTGGGACATTCAATTGATAAGCGATGCAACGTGGCGCTAGTTAGGAAGGCGACGAGCGTAATGTGGTGTTGCACATTACGCTCGTCGCATTGAGACAAGATATTGAGTCCCGTTACCCCAGTAATTACACTAGCTACAGCGCCCTTTAAACCGTAACACAGTAATGTTTAGACACTACTATTTGCCGGTAGAAATAGGCGATAATACCTACCTTTATTTTTCTTCACGTGGGGGAAATTCATTCGCATACCTGCGCTCGCGGGTGCAAAGACCGGTTACATCGGATTTCGCCATATCGTCGACTAAAACCCCCATGATGTTCCACCATGGGCAACTGATCGTCCCGAATCCATTACCCAAAGGCTATGCGAGCTATGAGAGAATATCCTCTCAGCTTCAGTTTTGGGTTGAGATAGCGGCGAAATGCAACACCGACACTCCTCTTCCTTCGCGACTGCACCAAGGCTGCGAAAGACATTTCTAGCCTGCCCCGACAGCCGACTTGCATATATCGGAGGTGAGCTCACTGAGCTCACCTGGAGCAGTCAACTCGGGCTGGCCTAGTAGATTCCTCTTAGTTTCACCGTGGGTAATCAAACCACGGCTATCGAGCCCCACCGCCACGACAAGGCGGGAACCCCTTTGGGGAAGAGGGTTTACCTACCTAGATGGTCATCAGCAACGGAGACTTACCATCGGTGTGTACTATAGTATGTTTGACACAAACAGTACAGTAGTAATAGTCATAGACACTAAGTACTCAGGCCGTGGATCCGGGTCCACGAGCCCAGTGTCAGATGAGCTGTAAGAGCCGCTGTAGCTTGCAGCCCTGTCTACAACAAGAATATAGAGACACTAAGTACTTACATACGGTTATTTATAAACCAAATTCCACACTCTACTAATGAAAGGGAAAAAAAAATGAACAATTTCAATGATAACTTAAATTACTTAAGTTATATATATATACTCTAAGATATATTCGCTATTAATGGAGCGTATACCGTCTTTGTTGCCAGAGTTTGTCTAGGTAGGTATCGCCGCAGCTAATATTTCTGCCACCAATCATTTACCGTGTTCCGGTTATGAAGGCGTTATAGCTTTTGAAATTACGACGACAACGAACGAGACTTAAAGTCTTATGCCTCAAAGCGACGAGAACATTTTTGTAATCACTCAATTCGCTTACAAATAATAGCTTTTCAAAAAGTAACTTTCCACTAAATATAATTAAGATATAAAAGATAATGCAGTGCTTTATAGTTAAATATGTAAATTTAACTATATAAAATTTATATTGTAGCTCGCTGGCCTAATGGTTAAAGCGTGAGCTATTTATTCCGAAAGTCGCGGGTTCGAATCTCGGCATATACCGATGACTTTAATATTTTAGTTATGTACATTTGTGAACTTTAGTTACAACAGCGAAATACAAACGGTGAAGGAAAACATCGCGAAGAAACCTGAACATGAATTAGAATTTATTCTAAGGTGTGTGTGAAGTCATCAATCCACATTTGGTGGTGACTGTGGCCCATCAGGAAGCGGAGGAAATCCCGGACGTGGGACGGGCAGCAGCGTTCACGATAGGGCCTCCGTAACTGCGATCGCCAAGCCGTCTGCCAAGCGTGGCGATTACGGCAATTCCCCTAAGATGAGATCCCAAAATAAAAAACGGCCCCTAGTCCCCGGCGGCCCCGCTATTCCTGGCTACGGTAGCGGTCACGGTAACGGCAGGCCAGGGGTGCGAATCTCCGGGAAGCGGCCAGGCTACCAAAACCAACAACATCTGGCCTGGCAACACTCAACACGCGTACACTGCGGACCGACGAGAAGATAATTGAGCTGGAGGAGGAATTGAGCAGGTTAAGATGGGATATAGTAGGGTTATCCGAAGTCGAAAGAGGGAGGACACGATAACTCTTAAATCAGGCAACCTGCTCTATTTCCGGGAAGGCGACCAGCAGTCCCAGGGTGGCGTCGGGTTTATCGTCCGCAAGTCTCTTGTGAATAACGTTGTCGACATCGTTAGTGTGTCAGCAAGGGTAGCGTACCTGATACTCAGAGTTACCAAGCGTTACTCGCTGAAGGTCATACAGGTATACGCACCGACTACGGCACACTCTGATGACGAGGTGGTAACTGTGTATGAGGATATTTCTAAAGCCATACACAGTTCCAAAACTCAGTACACCGTTGTCATGGGAGACTTCAATGCAAAACTAGGGCAGCGAAGTAGTGGAGAACTGAAAGTGGGGCAATTTGGATATGGACAGAGAAATCCACGAGGCCAAATGCTCGCCGACTTCATGGGGAAGGAGGGCCTCTATATAATGAACTCCTTCTTCAAGAAGCGGGCCAGCCGCAAGTGGACGTGGATTAGTCCTGATGGAGCTACTAAAAATGAGATAGACTTCATCATGTCGACGAAGAGGCAGATATTCAAGGATGTCTCAGTGATCAATGCTCTAAAATGGGCAGCGATCACCGAATCGTGAGAGGCATTTTGAATATCAACATATAATATATTAGCTTATATAAAATCTCTTTTAAAATAACGTTTCTCTATCATCATCATTATTATCAGCATTTGTTTATCCGCTGTTGGCCTTTCTGTATAATACAAGATATTTAATCTATGATAAGATAAGACTTATCTAATAGATGAGTTAAGTTAAGTTAAGTTAACACTTTCTCTAAAAAAATAACTGATTTGTATAGAAAAAAAAAGTTTTTTTTTTACTTATCAGCTAAATAATCTCTTGTCACTAAAAATGATAATGTAAACATCCGAAGTTGCGTAACATTATTGATGGACTAGAACTTTAAATTCCATTCATGTTATTAACAATTCAGATTCTCCACGTGGACTAATCGAATATAGTTACGAAATGATGGACATTTTATGTTTAATTTAATAGTTAAAGCATTAATTTCTACCTTCTCTAAATCTTTGACACATATAATATACATTCATTAAGTTCTTAACATATTTAACATTACATATGTTTTTTTATACAACGAAGCGTCGAGGCGAGTGGGACATTCAATTGATAAGCGATGCAACGTGGCGCTAGTTAGGAAGGCGACGAGCGTAATGTGGTGTTGCACATTACGCTCGTCGCATTGAGACAAGATATTGAGTCCCGTTACCCCAGTAATTACACTAGCTACAGCGCCCTTTAAACCGTAACACGGTAATGTTTAGACACTACTATTTGCCGGTAAAAATATGCGATAATACCTACCTTTCTTTTTATTCACGTGGGGAAAATGCTTTCGCACACCTGCCCTCGCGGGAGCAATGACCGGTTACATTCGGCCGTATCGTCGACTAAAACCCCCATGATGTTCCACCATGGGCAACTGATCGTCCCGAATCCATTACCCAGAGGCTATGCGAGCTATGAGAGAATATCCTCTCAGCTTCAGTATTGGGTTGAGATAGCAGCGAAAAAAAACACCGACACTCCTCTTCCTTCGCGACTGCACCAAGGCTGCGAAAGACATTTCTAGCCTGCCCCGACAGCCGACTTGCATATATCAGAGGTGAGCTCACTGAGCTCACCTGGAGCAGTCACCTCGGGCTGGCCTAGTAGATTTCTCTTAGTTTCACCGTGGGTAATCAAACCACGACTACCGAGCCCCACCGCCACGTCAAGGCGGGAACCCCTTTGGGTAAGAGTGTTTACCTACCTAGATGGTCATCAGCAACGGAGACTTACCATCGGTGTGTACTATAGTATGTTTGACACAAACAGTACAGTAGTAATAGTCATAGACACTAAGTACTTACATACGGTTACTTTATAAACCAAATTCCACACTCTACTAATGAAAGGAAAAAAAAATATGAACAATTTCAATGATAACTTAAATTACTTAAGTTATATATATATACTCTAAGATATATTCGCTATTAATGGAGCGTATACCGTCTTTGTTGCCAGAGTTTGTCTAGGTAGGTATCGCCGCAGCTCCCGGGAAGGAGTCCGCCGCCTCTATTCGGGTTTTGTGCGATCGATGGCTCTCTATGGCGCTCCGGTTTGGTCAGATCGGTTGACGGGCAGCCGACGTTGCCGGGCTAAAGTCAACAGTCTGCAGCGGAAGATAGCCATTCGTATCGCACGGGGATATCGGACGATATCGTTTGAGGCGGCCACTATCCTGGCCCGGTTCCCACCTCTGGACATTCTGGCGGAAAGGGAAGCGCGGATTTATACGCGTCTACGTTCTCATCGAGAAGAAGCCGAACCCCTGGATGTGGTGGAAGTGCACAGGCATGAGCGCCGCCGCGCTTTGGAGGTGTGGAGAGAGCGGCTTGCAGAGCCGCGGAACTCACGGCAGCGTATAGTAAGCGCTTTTCTGCCGAACCTCGAAGCCTGGCTTAGATCGGGTGGAGTGGCGCATGTCACCTTCAGGCTGACTCAGGTACTCACAGGACACGGGTGTTTTGGTGAGTACCTGAATAGGATTCGACGCGAATCAACCACGCAATGCCACCATTGTGGTGGAGAGCTGGATTCAGCTCAGTATACGCTCGCAGAATGCCCTACGTGGAGCCTGAACGGAAAATTCTCATCCACCAAATCGGGCATGACCTTTCTTTGCCAGTAGCGATATCAACTGCACTGGCAAAGAAAAAATGGGTGGATAGCGTTGGTTTCCTTCTGTGAAACCGTTATGATGCAGAAGGAGTCCGCCGAGCGAAGTCGGGAGAGGCCGACTCCGTCCATAGACGAGGACGTCGGGGCGATGGCAACGGACGCCCCAACCCGTCAGCCCTGTAGTGCCGGGCCATTAAGAATAGGACTAAGGTATTCTCTGCCTGTCGTACAAGGCGACTAAAGGGTCCTCGGTTTCGTAGGCTTTGAGGGTGGGGCCCTCAGAGCTTAATAAGCGAGCCTTAGGAGGACGGCAAATACATTGTGGTCTTGTATTTTCCGTAGCAAAGCGTGGGGTCTAGGAGGGCTTTGGCCCTTCCGTGGAATGTTTAAGCGAGAGTGCAGGGGCGCCGGTGCGTTCCGTAGGAGATCCCGGAGCCCCTCCTAATGCACTGAGGGAGACCACCGAGGGGGTTTTAGTGGGTAGAAGCCCCACATAACCTTGTCTTCCCCAGAAGCAAGGTATCTTTTAAGAAGATTTCCCCGCGAGAAAAAAAAAAAAAAAAAGGTATCGCCGCAGCTAATATTTCTGCCACCAATCATTTACCGTGTTCCGGTTATGAAGGCGTTATAGCTTTTGAAATTACGACGACAACGAACGAGACTTAAAGTCTTATGCCTCAAAGCGACGAGAACATTTTTGTAATCACTCAATTCGCTTACAAATAATAGCTTTTCAAAAAGTAACTTTCCACTAAATATAATTAAGATATAAAAGATAATGCAGTGCGTTATAGTTAAATATGTAAATTTAACTATATAAAATTTATATTGTAGCTCGCTGGCCTAATGGTTAAAGCGTGAGCTATTTATTCCGAAGGTCGCGGGTTCGAATCTCGGCATGTACCGATGACTTTAATATTTAAGTTATGTACATTTGTGAACTTTAGTTACAACTACGAAATACAAACAGTGAAGGAAAACATCGCGAGGAAACCTGAACATGAAATAGAATTTATTCTAAGGTGTGTGTGAAGTGATCAATCCACATTGAGTGGCCACTATGGCCCATCGCCCTCATGTTGAGGGTAGGCCTGTACCCCAGCAGTGGGGACGTAAATTGGCTGTTAAGAGAATGAGAGAGAGAAAGTTTACACGTAGACATAACTCTTCGTTAACTTAAGTTTCGACGAATATTTGATGAGATCAGATGTCTTTCATTAAGTGAAAGTCAAATTTCACTGCGTAATGAGAACCACTTTTCGGATGCCGGACCAGAATGCAAATGGGAGAGTATTTTAATTATTATCTAACGTGTAAACATACGTTTAATGTTCCCACAAATGGGACGCTGGGAATTCATCACATAGGCTGTTAATCTGGTTCACTAGTCAAGTGTGGGTTGGTGTAAATAGATAATGAAAATTGTCACACGACTTCTTTCTTCGCTCAGCAGCATCCTGAGCTATCTATTAATCGAAGTGTTTCAATTTACTAGCATAACCCCATTACTATATTTCTAGCAGTATACTAGATAACAAATGGACTATTCTGGGCAGGTATTATTCATTATCTTCGATCTTATTGGTGGCAGGCAGGGCATTTATCATACCACCATCTTATGCACGTTTTGTGAAACACGGTATTGTTTTAACTAGTAAAGCGTCTAGGATACCTGTTCTATTGTCCCGTAGTTCAAAGAGATCCTATGAAGAATATTCTCATGAAGAAAGGGTTTATAATTCCTGGTGTTGTAGCTGGTGAAATTATTGGGGTAATCGGACTCAAAATCGTATGTCTCATGCGACGAGCGCCATGTGATGCTGTGAACACTATCCTTACTAACACTGGTTTTAACCCGTAAGTTTGGGCTAGCTGTTTTGTTGTCCCGTAGGTGATAAGGATCCCATGTAGGATTTCTTCATGAAGAAAGGGGTACTTAGCACCACTGAGTGCTGTAGCTAGTAAAATTACTAGCGGAATAAGACAACATCTTGTCTCATGCGACGAACGCAACATGGTGTTGTGTATATTATCCTAAATATGATCATATTGCTATGGTCAGGCGTAGCACTTACCATCAGGTGAACATCTATTTCATCTCGTCGCTTTGTTGAATAAAAAAAACCTAAAATTGATATGTGATAACACATTGACATATGAATATTATTATGTTGCGAAAGACACATTCGCAGCATTGCTAATCTCAATGGTAGGTCATTTGGTGCTGATTTATAATATAAAATACTTTATTATCACGATGTTACGTAATTTATAAATAGATAATATAGCCAAGGTCCTCCCAAAGTGGACTACGAGGGCATCATAGTTACGTAAAGCACGCATTGACCATACATAATAGCTTTCTTCGCGTTACGGATTCGTACGTCGCTCCAACAAACCCGTTCTTTGTTTACGTCGATTCAAACAAATCGAGTTTTCTAATGGTTTAATATGTTCACGCAATAATTGTTAAGTGAACTCTCAAAACACATTGTAGAGTTCCAAACAATTTAATCAGAGTTTATAATTAAATGAAATTAAAAAAAAATCTTCAAAAGCTTTTATTGCGATGTTTTGAAAAGGTTACCATTAACTACATATAAAGTATAACAAGTTTAGATAGACTTATTCCTTAAGGTATCGGAGCAATTATTCGATATAATTCCCCATCCCCTCTTCACCACCGGACGACCAGACGTACACCGAGACACTCTCCTTATGTTGTGGACATCCCTAGATAGCGAACGAATAGGTTCAGTTCCTCGTGCTTCATGAGAACAACATAGGGAGTGGAACTAATTGCAGGCGTTGGTGTTTGCGTCCAAATACAACGTGGGTGTACTCAAGAGAAGTGTGAATAGGCTCTTACTAGGTAGTCCATCAGCTTGCTCCGTAACAAGGTCACTAGTTCGATTCTAGAGGCACATCTGAAGTTTGGTCGATGGTCGTTTTTTAGGCGGTCGACTATCACTCGTATCTCCTTACCTTCAATATACCACTGATCGAAGGCATTTAAAAAAATATATACTAGTAAACAATGACTGTACAAACGAGTTTTTTTCGATATTCATGTAAAAGCGAATTAAATAGATTTAATATGGTTGTATAATAAAATTACATAATAAGAGTATAACGGGTGTTGTGCAAAGCACGATCGAACAAACGCCAGTAGAAACTACTTTTAAGGATTGGTTTAAAAAAATCATCACGTGTTGAACTGATGTGTAACTCTTGGCGTAACATTTGTACTTGCACATTATATATGTTATTTCTAGTTTATATATATATTTTAGAATTGGTTGTATTAGTCTGTTTTACCATTAATCATCTGTTAGATGAACCAATACAATCTTTAACTTCATACATTTTTAATCGCGATGAGACTTCTATCAGATAGTATTATTTCATTACAGACTATAAAAGTTTTGGTCAAGTAGCACAAACAACAGATTATTTCATTTCGAAGGGATATTTTCAATTTTTCATATCATCATTAGTTAATAGACGTCCACTGCAGGACAGAGGGCTCCCGATCAGAGGGTCCGATCTCCACGTCGATCGGACCCGCGCTGCCCGTATTCAGCGTCTTCATTGACCAGATCGCAGGGGGTCATATGGGGAGATTCGGACCATTGCCAATGTGGGTTGGTGGGAACCAGAGCCTTGTTTGTTGATTAGCAGTGTACACACCACGAGCTGGTAAGATCGGTTAGAGTCCCGTGAGTTGTGCGGAACCCCTTACACACTTACAAAAGAATTGCAACATGTTATACCGCGACCCTTGTGTATATTGCCGGATGTGATTGGAATACCGTGTGAAGCTTTTTAGTCGGTTGGAGTCCGACGTTCGTTCCGTTAGCATTTTCTTACACACGTTAATAAAAAATAAATAAAAAAAACTCTTATATCCCCACTCCCAAATTTCTTTTTCAAAGCAAGGGTCGGTAGAAAAAAAAATATATTTTCTCTCACCCGTTTGATTTTACAGTCGAAGCTATTAGAATAAGACTAGAAATTTTTTAACGAGTTTAAAAAATCACGTAAAAGAGAAATCGTGTAAAGAGTCTCCTTCTTCTTAAAATGCCTCTCCGACTAGTGAAGGTTGGCGATCAGCGTGATACAGTCCCTTCTGTCTCTGGTTCGGCGGAAGAATTCGTACGCCCCATCCATTTTCTATCGTGAAAAGAATAGTGTTTGTATGATCATCTTGCATCATCGGACAAACCTGTCGCTTCATCTAAAAAATACCAAATAATGTCTCTAAAATAAAATTGCAACAGTTTTAGTAACAACTATGTGATCATAAAACTCGTGATAATTGATGTGTTTCCCATTTGTCAATTCCAGGTCTACATCGGAGTGTTTGGTTACACCATTGGAGTATCCTCTACCGATCGCTCAATCCGCGTGTTTGGATCGCTCCCGGCCCACGGTCATCTACACGTTTGGTTACCAAGGTCGAGTCGATGGCCCGGCCACAACGGCCGTTAAGACGGCATACCTAGCGAAGAATAAGCGGAATTTTATTCTTTTAGACTGGCAGGAGGAAGCCAAGAGTGGTATACTGGGATTTCAACTCAGTTACGCTACGTCGGCTGCACCATACGCTAAAAAGGTTTGTAAAGGAAATTAATCAGAAGTCATATTAATTTGTTCTTGTTAAAAAAAAATCCGGTTATCGAAGAGACTGGTTATTCGTTATACGAAAATGTGCTCTCTTTTCTTCTCTCTCTTCTTCTAAACAATAACTAACTAAATGTATGAACATGTATATTATTTTGTAACAGCTATTTTTAATCATAGATATCTAGTGAAATTACCACCCATATCTGTCTCCATGGATGTCGTGAGGATTTTCGGTACATTAAAGCCCATAACAACGTTATTACTAGTCAGGATAACATGATGTTTTAGTTCGTTTTTTTATGATGAAGTTTACGCCACAAGGTTATCTGATAACAATTGCAACTTCATCGAACTCTGCGGATCTGGTTTCTGCGTGCTTAAATAATAAAGAAGAAAAGAAAATTAATTTAAAGTAATACTTTAAATGAACACAATAATACAAAAACTAAACAAAACACAAAAACATACACAAACCTACAAACAATATATACAAATATATACATGGAGATATAGTTGTATATAAAAGGGAGAGGAGAAAGATGAGATAATATTGGAAGCGGAAGTGTTGAAGAGATGGATAATGCTACAGTGGTAGAACAAAACTTACTGATATAAAAGATATTTAATTTTATTCCAGATCGGGGCACTGCTTGGTAGAGCACTGCTAACACTATCCAATGCTGGAATCGATTTGAACGACATACATTTGATCGGACATTCACTGGGTGCTCACCTCATGGGATACGCAGGACGGTGGATTAGAGAGAGGGGCAAAGTTGTTAGCAGGTAACTTTCATATTTTCTTTTTCGGGGGAGAAATCTTCTAAAGATACCCTGCTTCTGAGAGGAAGACAGAGTTAAGTGAGATTCTTACTCAATAAAACTCTCGGTGCTCTGCATCAGTGCATTCGGAGAGGCTCTGGGATCTCTTATAGAACGCACCGGAGAAATCTTCTATACATACCCTGCTTCTGAGAGGAAGACAGAGTTAAGTGAGATTCTTACTCAATAAAACTCTCGGTGGTCTGCATCAGTGCATTCGGAGAGGCTCTGGGATCTCTTATAGAACGCACCGGAGAAATCTTCTATACATACCCTGCTTCTGAGAGGAAGACAGAGTTAAGTGAGATTCTTACTCAATAAAACTCTCGGTGCTCTGCATCAGTGCATTCGGAGAGACTCTGGGATCTCTTATAGAACGCACCGGAGAAATCTTCTATACATACCCTGCTTCTGAGAGGAAGACAGAGTTAAGTGAGATTCTTACTCAATAAAACTCTCGGTGGTCTGCATCAGTGCATTCGGAGAGGCTCTGGGATCTCTTATAGAACGCACCGGAGAAATCTTCTATACATACCCTGCTTCTGAGAGGAAGACAGAGTTATGTGAGATTCTCACTCAATAAAACTCTCGGTGGTCTGCATCAGTGCATTCGGAGAGGCTCTGGGATCTCTTATAGAACGCACCGGTGCCTCTCTACACTTTGTGTTACACGTCTCTGAAGAGGGACCTAACCCTCCTAGGCAACGCTGAGCCATACGTTGTCCCACGCAGATTCGCTTGTTGAGCGATAAGGGAACCCACCCTCAAGGTCCGCGAAAGTCCTAGACCAGTTGCCTTCTAGGACAGGCAGAGCTTACCTTAGTCCTCTTCTTACTAGCCTGAGACCACAGGGCTGAACTTTCGTATCTATCTCGAAGAATTTGTGCAAAACAAAAAATAATGGGTTGTAAAATGTAGTTATATCACGTCGATTCCAATGGTAAAGGGAACAATACCAATTGGTGGAGAGATCCTTTTGATCAGCAGTGAGCGTCTTCCAGCTTATTATCATGTACAAGATCGCGGGATATGGTTTGTTTGTAGATTTACTGGTGGTAGGTCTCTGTTGCCGGAGACAGTCTAGTTAGCTGCCACCGCAGCATCTATTTCTAGCGTTAAGCAGTAGTCTGTAAATATTATTGTATTTCGGTTTTAAGTACGCTGTAGATGGTGTGTGGTAACGAGACTCAGATGTCTCAGGCAACGAGCGTAATGTGGTGCTGTGCAAATCATACTAACTAGCGCCATCAGATGAACATCCTGCTCGTCTCATTGTTTTGCAGCAGATGCAGAATGGAGAACTTTTGTACATCACACAGCAATATCTTATATTTTTCTTCTATTTCATCTTCTTTAGCAATTATGTATAAGAATATTGATTTAAGTTTTTAAATTAATATTAACAGTAACATCCAAAGCCTCAATTTAACCACCAACTGCTATGTACTAAAAAACCACAAAGTCCTTAAAACTTTCAGGATAACCGGCTTAGACCCGGCGCGCGCGTTGTTTGAGGGCACATTCGCTTTATTCACACAACTGGACCGGACGTGCGCCAGGTTTGTCGACATCATCCACACAGACTCCGGAAATTATGGGACCAGTAAATCCACGGGAACAGTAGACGTTTGGCCTAATTACCATGGAAAAAATTCCAAGCAACCTGGCTGCCCTAAGACACCACAGGAGACGTTCAGTCGTGGTGGTAAGAAAAAAGTTTTTTTTTCGAATTCCATTAACCATTGCAATTAACCGGAAGACGGCCCATGCTGGATATAAGCCTTCATGAAAATTGTCTTTAACTCCAATTCAATTGAAGTATTCAATAAAACACTGTGCTGTAAGGTACCCTGCAAAAGAAAACCGATGAATGCTGAAATGCATGGTCGAGACCTTTGTCCATGAGGGAACGTCTGATGATGATGATGATGATGTAAATAGCATTGGTATGGTGAATAATTTTATTGTAATATTCTATTACCACGTAACATAATTCCAAGTACATTGTAAATTTTATTAAATGTTTATTATCTCATATTCTCAAGGAAGACTGAAAATTATTCATATGTATAATATTATATAACTAGAATAAAAAAAATATGTAACAAAGCATAATTTCAATTTTAAATTAATTATAATGCATTTATACATGTAAAAATATAATTACACAACACATAAATAATTAGATTAAATACAGAGATTACCTGATTTTTTTTTGTTGTTTTAGTATACCAACAAGGTATAAAATGAGCTAGCAAGCTGGAGGCTACAATTTGTTTCCTTTGAACCTCAAATAAAAAAAAGGTTCATTAGTTTAACGCCCTTGTCTATCATAGCCTCGAAACTGAATACAAATAATTTTTGTTTTGGTACTTATGAGTTCAACTAAAACAATCACAAAATCTTTTAATTGTTACTTAGTAGTTTTATTACATACAGTTTTTTTTTATATACGGGTGTGAATTCTTTCAAAAGATACCCTGTCGTCTTGGGGAAGTTAGAGTTATGTAGAGATTTTTACCCACTAAAAACCTCTCGGTGGTCATCTCCAGCGTTTGGAGAGGTCACGGGATCTATGGTGAGGTAGGCCATCCCGGGGTCTGTTTTATGAAATCCCTATCACGTTAGAGATTACTACGTCAATAGTAAGAGACCACGTCAAGCCATTGTCCTCCTCAGGATATTTAGTTACATCAGAGTTAACATTACAGTATTTATTTACATGATATATCAGTATTTTTTTTTTCAAGAGAGTATAAACGAACTAATATACAACTATAAATAACTAATTAATTTGGTGGATGCTGACGATGATGATGATTAGTAAGTAATAGTTGTACCTTCAGATCTTTGCTCTCACGATCGCTCGTGGCAGTACGTGGTGGAAGCCGTACTCTCCGGTACGAACATCCTGGCCGTGCACGCGAACAGCTACCAGGATTGGCTGGCAGACTACACTCGCAGCAACTTCACCATATACATCGGTGATCTAATCAACACGAGGTACACTATTGGCTTATTACAGTAATCAACTAAAGCCTACTTTTTGGTGGAAAAGTGCATTAGTCTAGAAGTAGGCTATTCACTCTTGAAGATTCCTTCATCCTACCGAAAACACTGACTGAAACTGATTTCACAGAATATGTCAGCAAACATAAGCACCTCCCAACCATCAGGGTTAAGACAGTCTCCGACAAGGATGACTAGCGTATAGTGGTGACCTATATCTTCTCTTTCGTACGCTTAATGATATATGGTGGCGCTTGCTTTAAAATACCTTTACGGATGTATCAACCAGGCGCCTTCACGTCGTTGTAGACTCGCCCAAGTCATCTACACTGAGAGAAGCTGAATACAGACTAATCCCTGCAATGACCTGTTCAGATCAGATTATTGTCTGGTTGTGTACAAACAATATACTCACAGTATCCGGGAATTCATTTCCATATGTCATCACCATCAGCCCTCCGCTGGGTGCTGGTCTCCACCAAAGATCTTCAAATAGATTACTACTCTTATTTCATATGTTAACTTATATTTCAGAGCGAGAGGCAACTTCTTCTGTTCAACCAACGCTGGATCTCCGTTCGGTAAAGGAATTGAAGGTCTCAAACCAGATTACCAAAGAACATGACACAGTACTTAAATTTGTGTGTGTCACCTATAATTAATATAGTTAATTAGCACTTTACTACGTTCCAGTCTGAAGGGAACTGTAGTCAATTTTATAAACAACCTTATAAAGGCGTCATGAGTTTATTGCAAGTATTTTTTTTACTTTAAATACTTCTTTGTTTGCATTATGACATAGATATAATTGTGCTGTAGCAACCCTTTGATGAGGGGAAATATGATAGGTGACCCAATAGAAAATAGACAATTGCGAAATAAAACAAGATATGCAAATTAAAAAAATAATAGATCTGGATGTCTAGTCGTAAAATCTTGTCTTCTTTTTTGATGACTGATAATTGTCTCTTTGCTATTTTAAAAAGAAACTTATCTATGCCGAAAACATTGTTAGAACATTTTATATACAATAAAGTTTTAAAGATTTTTATTTATAAGGAGTGGGTGTTTATTATTATCAGCCAATAGACGTCCACTGCTGGACATAGGCCACCCAGATCCCACACAATCGGGGATTCATATGGATGGATTAGGGCCATTTCCCACCACTTTGGTCCAATGCGGGTACGTGAGGGAGGAGTGGGTTTAAAGAGGTGTTTTTAATTTATAAGTATTATAGAACAAATGACATTTAGAATAATCTAAAAATGACTATATCGCTGATGATCCAGGATAAATGTGTAAAAAAATACTAGTAACATCTAGACGCATCCCATACAGCTTTAAATGAACTCTTAACTTTTCGGCATTTATACAAGACAGTGAATAATCATAGTTTGTTAGTTGTACAAATGAATTATCAAAGATTTTCTTATAAGTTTTAGTTAGTTACAGCTAAGTAATTATAATAAGTTTGTAATGTTGCACTTTTTCTATTTAGATCTGTTAGGAATACTATTAGTATTACGATGATGAAATAAATATATGTCACAACTTTGTATTTTTTTATTCATATTGACAAAGGCGGAATAAGGTGGACAGAGCCAGGAATTTGGTAACCATTTCTTTATGTATATTATTGTCTGGCGTCATAACAGCATCATCAGCATCTTGATCGTAAATATAAATAATGCTAAAACCCAGTCAAAAAACTCAGATTAAAATGCACTATAATAAAATGGTGAGTATAAAATGATTTTTATTATATTTAAAACATTTTGTACATATTCACAGAGATGCTTAATAATACTACAATCACAATTCATTACCATATATTTTGTTAACCCTAACACGTGGCAAAATTCCATCAATATATAATATATTGTCCGAAAAAAAAAATTTCAGCCTCTCAGAAAAAGGGCAACTCTTCTTAAAAAACTACGGTATAACACCAAAGCTTTATTTATCACATTATGTGCTTATTACTCAAAATATCGTTTAATTCATTAGTAATAACTTAGTCATGTCCCAAAGGCATTACCGCAATAATTTCCGTAATAACATAATTTAATAATGATAATATATCTCTACCAAATGGTAGATTTTTTATGGCAACTCTGGTGTTGCTGGCCGTGACGTCACAGCCTACAAATACCTGTACTACGTCGGTGAGGTACTGTAGAGCCTTTTCATAGTTGAATCGATGTCTACGATGGCGTTCCGTACATCGTGGGCGGAAGCACCTATCGCTTCGAAGGAAGTCGCCAACCTTTCTATTGCTCGTGCCTGGTAATAAACCATTTTATTCATTTAATATATTAGCAACATTAGAATATTTAACTAGATTCATTTTTAAATATATTAGTCGAATGACTGGTGATGGATTATTTATCTCCTTCTTAATTGCCTCTTCGACTAGTGGAGGTTGGCGGTCAGTTCACGATTTTCCAGCTTCTTCGCTAGAACGGAACCGCGGAAGCACTTTTTTTTTGTTTGCACTTTCATCTGATGTTAAGTTATAAACTGTGGGTAACAAAGTTATGGTTACTAAGCTTTTCCTTCTAGAGATGGTAAAAACAAGTCATGGCTAGGCTTATGTTAACTATTATTTAAAGCGCCTAGGAGATAGGACGCGGTCGGAGCGTGATGACAACTCACTGCCGCAAGGCAGAGCCGGGCGCGCGACCGCCGAATGGCTCCTTCGGCAGAGGAACCTGGCGCCGCGACCGACATGGACCGTAGGGCCGGTGCCCCTCTTGGAAAGGGTTCGTGGGGCGTATATGGCGGCGCGTCTCGTGTTCCGATGCGTCGCCACTTAAGGATTTTTATCGGGAGGGGTGCTTCACATCCCTCCCCGAGGTGGGCCCAGTCATTCAGCAGCGATCGGGGGGTAGCGGAGGAACTGAAACATGTTATCCCGCGACCCTTCGAGTATGTGAATGAGGTTGGAATACCGTGTGAAGCTTTTTAGTCGGTTGGAGTCCGACACTACCCCGACGCTGGCCCTTTTGGCGATGGGGTGTGCGTTCCCTTAGCATTTTGTTACACACGTTAATAAAAAAAAACTATTATTTAAAAACCCAAAACAATTGATAAGTTAAATGTTTTATGTCATCATGTCATATATATACCTGTATCTGTGACGCCTCAGCCAGTCGCTCCATGGCTTGTGCATTGACATGGGAAGCGCGGGCCATCTGACCCATAGCGTTCGCCTGGTCAGCCATTACCTTCACCTGTGAAATGAAAATTGCGTTGCTATTAAAACTGTCCACTTGTCAGACGCACTTAAGTGTTTTATGCGCCGTTTACATCAACCGCCGTATTGTTTAAAGATGCTAACCATATGCTTTTTACCACGGAGGTCTCTAGTTAGTACCGGGACCGCTTATTGAGGAGTTTGATTGATGATAGGGTTTTATCGCAACCATGAGCAAGCTTCCTTCCACGCTCATTAAATTTATTTCGGCTTCCATAACATTGCATATGTGCATTCCATAACAAGCATTGTGTAATAGTTGTAAACGTATTAGAGCCAAAACATCTCTATGCGGACACGCATCATAATCTACAGCCTCATTTTCACTTGAAACAATGTGAAATTATAACAGTTTTTAATTTTTTTTTGGTAGAGAAAATAGATTTAGGCAACATTTTACAAAACTGAAGATGACAAATTGTAAAGCGTTTTTTTTTTATTGTGTTAGCACTAATAAGTTACTAAAATACTAAATGGTAGATATTACTTATATTTTATATTAATATAAAATAATAGGTTGGGGAAAAAGAAATCCATTATTTTTATATGAACTTCAGGACTTTATTTAACATGCTTCGGATTGTCCGATTTGGGTTAAATATGCACGGTTTTGTTCTATGACTTGTTGCCATTTTAAAGGTAACTTCATAATGCCTCTCTCGTAGAAGTCCTGATCTCTATTTGTAAAAAACTCTAGTAGCCGATTTTCACAATCTTCCCTAGATGCCAATTTTTTATCACTAAAGAAATTTTGTAACGCAAGAAAAAGATGGTAATCGCTTGGTGCCAAGTCCGGACTGTATAGCGGATGCATTAAAACTTCCCAGCCAAGCTTTCGAAGTTTCTTGCGAGTCACTGTAGACGTGTGTGGCCTAGCGTTATCCTGGTGGAACACGACACCTCTCCTGTTGGCCAATTCTGGCCGTTTCTGGTCAATTGCTATCTTCAAACAGTCCAGTTGTTGACAGTAGAGATCAGAATTTAGTGCTTGGCCATATGGAAACAACTCATAATAAATAATCCCCTTCCAGTCCCACCAAATGCACAGCAGAACCTTCCTAGCCGTTAGTCCTGGTTTGGCCACCGTTTGAGGTGCTTCACCGCTCTTTGACCATGATCGTTTTCGCACAGGGTTATCGTATGTGATCCGTTTCTCATCTCCAGTCACCATCCGTTTAAGAAACGGGTCTATCTCATTCCGTTTGGCTAAGGCTTCGCAGATGGAAATTCGATCCATCATGTTTTTTTCTGTTAAATGGTGTGGCACCCAAACATCGAGCTTCTTTTTGAATCCAGCTTTGTGTAAATGGTTTAAAACTGTTTTGTGGTCCATTTTTAGCTCCTGGGCGATGTTACGACTGCTAACATGCCGCTCAACTTCGATAATTTCTCCGATTTTATCGACATTTTCGGCGACCGGCCTACCTGTGCGAGGTGCATCTTTAACATCAAAAAATTCCTGAACGGAATCTACGAAACCAAAGTTGCACATAATTGGCTGTTACAGTATCGGGTCCATAAACACCATTCACAATTTTAGCCGCCTGGCTTGCATTTTCGCCTTTGTCAAAGAAAAACTGTAAAATGTACCGAATTTTCTCTTTGTTCACTTCCATTTTTTTACACCCTGTAACTCACAATTGAATGCACCAAACAAAAAACAGCAAAAGAATTTTTTTACTGCGAAATGTCACCTTTCCAACGAGCATAAATCTGAAACTGTTTGATCGATACTTTACGAGAATATTATCACTACAGCCATCTACCGAAAAAATAATGGATTTCTTTTTCCCCAACCTAATATAAGTAATATCTACCATTAAATATTTTAAAAAAGTACCAATTTCTCCATCACGAGCATCTGTCTTTCCTCCAAGTCCGCTATGGGCTCTTCAAAGGCAAGCACCGGTTCGCTGTCCGCGTGATTCTGATCAATACTGTCGTCGTTATAAAAAGACTCGTCCGCGTAATGCGACTCCTGCTTCACTGAACTTCTATCTTCTGAAAGTTATTAGTTATTTTTAGGGACATGTGAGGGTACGAGGTTCAACCAACAAGCAATATACATGTTGGTAAGTAAAGAGTAAGAAGTAGCTCTGACGTCCTTTTAACTTTTTATTATTGTAAGATCCGTTGTTTGCGCCCCTAACACTGGCTCGGTGATGCACACAATACATCTGTCGTACGACCGCTCTCGCCGGCAGCTCCCGTGTTACTACCACGTACTAACATTGTTTATCCTCACTCGAGACAGTGTACCCACATACACTACAATGAGCATTCTTAAAAATAAAGCAAATTTAAAAACTTACTTGATGTATCATTTGCTAGGAATAGATCCCATATTTTTTTTTCTATATTGGAACTTAGAGTGTTAGGATCACCTCCGCTCGATTGTACCTTCGACCGTATAGTCGACTTTTTATCCGCCCAATACTGAAAAATAATGATTACTTATTGAAATTTCAAATATATTATGTGAAAAATTTAAAAAGAAACTTGAAGAAAAGAGAAACTATAAATGTTTGACTGGATGTTAAATAAACAATGGTTACAATTGTTTTCAGTGCACACCACTCATTTGCTTAATGAGCTAATAAACAAGCCTTTTGCTAAAGACAGTTTAAGCTAATATAGGTTAAGTATTGACTTAGACCACCCATATTCAATTACCGGCACGACGGCCTTTTTGGTCGCTCCCTCTATTGTTAACATTAATTAAATCATTTTGAAACAATCGCTAAAACCTTTGAAATTATTAGGTATTTTTTTAACATTTTTGTAACTGCATTTGTGTAAGACCCACATGAAAAAAAGGTCGAGTAGCACTGGATAAGACGGTCCTACCGTAACTGCCTCTGTCGCGCTGTATCTCGCCGCCTGCCTAGTAATACGGAGACACGGTGTAATAATATTGACAATATAAGAGCCAGAGTAGCTCGCTGGTCTAATAGTTAGAGCGTACGGCCTTCATTCCGAAGGTCGCGAGTTCGAATCTCGGCGTATACCGATGACTTTAATATTTAAGTTATGTACATTTGTGAACTTTAGTTACAACAGCGAGATACAAAAACGGTGAAGGAAAACATCGCGAGCACATGACTTAGAATTTATTCTATAGTATGTGTGAAGTCACCAATCCGCATTGGGCCCGCGTGGTGACTATGTCCCATCGCCCACATATTGAGGGTAGGCCCATGCCTCAACAGTGGGAACATAATTTGACTGTTATGGATAAGAGCCAGAGCGTTTTATTCGAATGCTCTGTACCGTCCCCGGCCTCATCATTATTTAACCATGCGCGACAAGGACAAGCTCATAATAGATAAAAAAATTAAATCAACTCTTTTCTTAATTTTTTAGCCAGTAATAACAAAATTATTACCAAGTTTAATTTTAATGGTTCTATGGATAGGGACCTTTTTTACGAACGTACTCACATTTCATTTCTAAAGAATGAGTCAATATATTAAAATAATAAAGAGAAGTTTGAAACATTCGCAATACTATCGTTTATATAACGTATCATATTTTCAGAAGTGCCATAGGAATGAATAATTACACCTACTTTAACCCAAGATTTTAATGGTCGATCAGGCCCCTCTAGGTTGTTGACAATCCTCGTAAGTCTTAACCAGAGCTTTTTGCACTCGTCACGTTTCTCGAGACCCCTCATCTGACCTAATGCGAGTGAGGGATGTTTCTCCATAAAATCAACAATAGCCACAACTTGCTCAAGACTGGGCCTCGACTGGAAATATACCAATAAAAAATTTCGTACATCGATTTCGTATTTATCATTTATTATCTGATGAAAGAATTAATATTTAATAAATAAATAAATGATTATTTGTTTTACGGCCAGGTGTTTTCGAACCTGGCCCCATTTTGAAAATCATGCTTAGGGTATTATTTTCAATCATAAAATTGATTGCACTTTATAACGTCCAAAATACAAAAATGAATGTTATAAGCAATTACAGTACTATAATAAAAGGAGTTATTGATACCAAAATATTAAAAATTAATACATTACAAGACCATATTTTGTGCAATACATTACAAATTTCTATGTCCAGCAATGAACGTCCATTGGTTGAAGCAATAAGGATATTTCTTAAAAAAATCATCATTATTACTATAAGATAAAATTTTAAATGCTTCGGTATATATCATAATATAACAATTTTGTCTTTCAGTTTTTAGTTTTTTAGGTGATACTACATTGCTTTTAGTCGGTAGTTACATTATAAAATTATATTCTTCGAGATGAGAACTTGAGGTTATTTCACTCGAATAAATACTTCGTATTTTATTGTTTTACTTTTAAAAGCGTCACTTACCGCTATAGAACGGTCCGTCATTTTGTTTTTGTGTAAATTGGCAGTATATTTAATATTAAGTACTTTAGTTTTTCATGAAATAACTTATTGATATAAATTTATTATTTCATGTCATTTCGAATCGAATTCACGTACTTTGTTACTATTTTCACGAGAAAACACCGCTCGATGAATGTAGTTTATGACAACCATTGGTTGGGGCCATAGCCAGACACAGATAAGCTAAATAGATTAAACATTTAAGGAAAAATAGATAACTAAAAATTGTTTTATGTAACAATAACTATTACACTAAAACATTAAAAAAATGGCTTCAATTAAAAAAATTGTGATTGTTAAGTAAATGCTACTATCAGTTAATAAGCATGAACTTTTCTAATTCTTATTAAATGTACTAAACACAAAATGTAACAAATTTATCAATTTTGACTCTTTAAATTTAAAAACATTTTATATATTTTTTTACACCACAATGAACAACAAATATAGGTATATGAATTTATTAGTGGTTGAATGATCAAGTACAGTACACAAGTGATATTTATATAAAAACAAACAATTTCAGTTGTCAAATAAATGAAATTGGAGTTAGGGGTTTTATATTTCATATTTCGTAATATTTTCACCAAAAGCTTTATTAAATAATTTATATAAGCGACATGTTTATATTTTGTAGTTAAGATTGCAATTAGACATTATCTTTTATAAGGCATTTTGAACCATCGAAATATAAATTTGTAACGACTATGAACAGTTGGTCTGAATTGATTTAAAGGTAAAAAATGGCAAATTCAGTTAATATATCTGTTGAGGCACCTATTGAAAATCAAATACAAGAAATAACCTACGATGGACAAGAAATATATCAGGCGTAAGTGAAGTTTTTACTGATACAGAACATTTAAAACACTTCCTTGGTAAAATATAAACATTTAAAATCAAAATGATTTCAGCCCACTTTCAATGTCAGAAAACCTGGCCAGGTTAGCACAAAAAATTGATTTTTCTAAAACAGAGGATGAGTTTTGTAATATTAAAAAGGAAGGTGAGAGTAATATTGAGGTAAAATCAGAGGATGAGAAAGAACCTGGCTATCAATCCAGTTTATGGCCATGGGATTCTGTGAGGAATAAATTAAGAAATACTCTTACAGAAGTTTCTGTACTCTCAGATGTCCTGAGCATTGCTAAAGAGAAGAGATACATGGTATGTAAAACTATATAAGATAAATATTATGAAAAGTGTTATGATATATTATAACATTTACTTGATTAATGCAGTCTTGATCAAGACGAACATCTGGATGAAGAATCTAACTTGATTTGTTTCAGGACAACACTACTATTAAAGCTTAGTATAGTGTAAACTTTTTCTAAATATAAAAGTTAAAATGATTATTTAAGTTGTTTTTCTAGTTTTAGATTATGTAGCTTCATTTTATTTCCAGCCAAGTTTTTTGCAAGTTTTTAGTTCCATTTAATATTTTACAGAGCATGTCTTTTATTTTTTTATATTTATATGTTAACACTTTATGACTTCTGACCATTATTATTATTATTAAAAGTTCCAATTTCAATACAAAATCATGGTATCACAAATTAATCTTTAGTTAAAGAATATCATCCCTCCTGTCGAATTAACCAATGACCTAACACAAAATTCCTGAAATTTTTAGCAGCTTAGGCTATCTAAATTGAATCATCACAATAGTTCTAAAATTGTTGTGTACATTTTAAATCATTAATGTACTTTCTAAGTATATCACATATATATAACACAAGTTTATTGTGCTATGAAGCCTCAGATAATATAAAAATACTGTATGGTTTAAGGTGCTGGATCCCATCCAAGCAGAACAAGTTGATAACCGACCCATGGTGCAAGTGTATGGTCGCAAGAAAGCATTAGGTGCAGCAGGAGCTGTTCTACTTGCGGGGGTTGAAAGACTGCGAGCCAGTGAGACAATGAGGATGACCCGAAATATGCCAGACTTTCACATTGACTTGTTGAGGCTCAGACAAAATTGGAGACTCAAAAAAGTTTCGAACACTATTGTCGGAGACTTGAGCTATAGGACTGCTGGTTCCAAATTCAGTCAGACAGGAGTTTTTGAAGTAATTTTTAACAACAAGTTTAGATTATTAAGAAAAATTGAAATATTTAGATTATTAACAATATATTTTTTCAAAACCAAGAACAAATTTCTTACATTGTTTTTCCTAGTCCTAAAAACAATAATTTTTTTTAAATATCTTGATTGATTTCTAAGTAAATGAAAAATATGGATTTACTCTACAATTACTAAAGCACTTCTTGTTCAATAATTTTTACCAATAAGGTTTTCACTTTTTAAAATCATCTAGTATAAAATAGTTGATTCACAAATAACAATAAATTCTCATTTTTTAATCCAATTAATTCAGGTATTATTCTGTCTTATTATTTACTATAATACTAAATCTTCTATGAACTTTAAGTCCATAGAAGTTTACTTAGTATGACTAGGCAACTTATGATTTCCCCAGGTTACCAAAGCTCCAGAGGAGCAGATAGCACAAGCGATGAGCATGAATGCATCAGGACCTGCACCTTCAGCATTGAGAGTCACTGTACCACCAGAGCTTCAAGGAGTTGCGTTCATTTCTGTACTCTGTCAAAAAGGTTTTGTTTATATCTTATTTACTTAAATTTTTTATTCACATGTAACTAGTAGTCTTTACTAAAAGTGTATTTTAATGTAATATATATTAAAATACTTACAGAACAGGAGGATGTAGTAACAGCAACATTAAGTTCCTCAGCCCTAAATTGCCCGGGGACTTTACTTGGTGATGGAGCAGAACTTCATTGGCAGCAAAAACTAGAAGCGGCACAGAATGTATTATTTTGTAAGGAGCTGTTTGCTCGCTTAGCAGCCGAGGCTGTACAGTTAGACGCTTCCATACCCCATATGGTTGTAGGAAATCAGATAATGGCTACAGTAAGTGGAACTATTTTTTTTATTATATGGAACATTCACTTAATGGCGAATGTTTCTGTTTCAACAATGGTAAGTGTAACCTTTGCTTATAAAAATGCTAATTTCAATGTTCGCAATAAAGCATGTCATGGTCTCTATATTAAACAGTAAAACAAAGATAACATAAGTATAACTTATTAGTGTCAATTCTCGATTTTTAACATGGACAAAAACCTATATATGGCTCAATGTGACATACATTATCATAAGGTGGTGTGATATATATCATCTGAACTAGCGCCACTTTATTATGGAGTGGCGTATCGGGTACTATCAACTGAAAGTCACTGATCTTGCCATTTCAATGACAAATTTATACCCCTTATATACATTTTATTGTAAATGCTTTTCTTTTTTTAGGTACTTCCTGGCATTCAGTTGTTGATAGGCCTCTGTCACAATAATGGCCAAAACAGTAACAACAACATTACAGATGGAATAAAGGTATCGAAAAATTTATACATGCATATATAAAACTGTGGTCATTAACATGGACGTAGAAAAAGAACTTTTAATATTCCTCTACATTTAGTACTCTGGTCTTCTCTATTAAGGAAAGAGTTGTGCCAATTGGTGGATGTCTACGAGAATTGTGACGATATTAACACTGTATCTCTGGACTTTGAAATGAATATGATTTACTTGAAGCTACTTGGTGATAATAATATATTCTTCACTGATATCTACCATATGATTCATTAAATTATTTAACATTTCTTACATAGATATAATAACTTGTTACTAGACTGAAGGCTCCAGCGGCAAGTCGGAGCATGACCATGTACTGGAGCACTCGCTCCACCAGCTTTTGCGTGCCGTGCACCACAACAATACGCATCATCCGTTCCCTCATCCGGCTACCGGACCACTCGGACCATCTAAACGTCGATCTCTTGCAGGTATGGAATAATCCACAGAATATTCCCATTTAAAATATCGCTTTTTTATGCGAGATGAAAATCTTCAAGAATCTATTATGTTAATTTTTATTTTACTGCATCAGGACCAATGGCAGCAGATCGGTACGAGCTACTAGAGATGAGCAAGGAGCAGTCACTACTAGAGCAGATAATCCAACAAGCGCAACATTTCTTCATGCGCCGTCGCAGCGAATATGTTCTGGACACCATTGCTAAGGAGGTATAATTCTTTGCTATATCTAAACTAGGTCTCTATTACTGGAGACTATTTAGGAATGATTCTTTACTATACCATTGCTGCTACAAAGCAGTTCTGCGGAAACATTACAGTTTTCTTGCTTGAAGGGCGTTGTAACTTTATTCGACAATGCAACTAGATGCACCATATATGGCATGTCTCTTACAAGGTGGATTATAATCCACCTTGTAAGAGACATGCCTGTCCATAACAATGTAAGGATGATATACAGTGCACCATAAGAGGAGAAGTAACTAGTGAAATTACTGTAGTAACTATACTAAACCTCTTAACTTTCCTCTCATGCAATGAATAAAATATAGTTTAATATTTAAATATTTATAGAGATAATAAATGCTACCTTCTAATCCTCTCCAATTATGATTAAAAAAATACATATATTTTGAACTAAAGGCTAAGAGAAACCTTTGGATATAAGCAGCTCTCTCAACTAGTGTTCTTTGTGTTTTTGAGTTATCTATCGTGAGATAATGATAATGTTATATTGTTTATCCACCAGGTGAAGGATCCCTTCATAGTATCACATTGGAATGCACTGAACAGCCCCACACAGTCTTGTGTCAAAATCAATATTGTGGCTTACGGGTAACATTAAACTTTATATAATTTTTAACTAATATTCTGACGCTACGACCGAGATCTTTGGGGACGCCTATGTCCAGCTGTGGACATCTATCGGCTGATGATGATAATAATGATTCTGACGCTGTAGTAATTGTTTTTATATTTTTTATACATGGGCTCATCGAAGATAATGCGTGCTTACCCACAATACTATGATTCATATGTTAACATCACCATCATCAGCCGATAGATGTCCACTGTTGGACATAGGCATCCCTCAAAGATTCCCTCATTAATTGGGTACGGATTCATATGTCGGATTTGGGCCTTTTCTCACCATGCTGACCCAAAGAGGGTTGGTAGGAGCCAAAGCCTCGTTTGTTGATTAGCAATTTGCACCACGAGCAGGTGACGATAGCTTAGATCCCGTGAGACGTTTATGTTGACAAAATAAAAAAATGCCGTTACAGATTTATGATTTGAACGTCGCAATTAAACAGGTCGATTTGATATGACCGTATCATTGTCCAAAATCAATATGTGCAGAATTCGAACCCGGGACCATCGTGCTATGTAATATTTACAAACTGCCTTGTAAGTAACGTTTGCATACGATTTTAGGTACGACGCAGTCTTCCGCACCTCGCTGGTGGTGCACGTCGGCGAGAAAACTCTGAAGTGCATTTGCCGCGACGGCAAGGTCCGCCACCTATCGTATGAGCTGCAGGAGTTAAGGGATCTCATCTATTGTCAGGTCCGTTCACATACTTCCCAAAGCCCACAAAAAAGCTCACATAACCTTAAGACAGTGATAGTCTAATATTTTTTAATGAAGTGTAAATAATACTTTGAACCCAACTCGCTTTGCTGGACGTAACACCTCCGCAACTCCCTTTGTGGAAAGAATTTTGAAAAATCCATTTTTAACTGACCTCTAAATGGCAGAAGCAATATCTACCAAATTATCGTCGTCTAAGAGTTTCGGAGATCTCGCGATGAGTCAGTGAATCTCTGGATATCTCCTGTATGTATATATACAGATAATCGATATTAAATATAAGAACTATTACAGATTTACCAGCACCAGATGACAGCAGTACAGGCTGTGGGACGCTGCATGGGGTGGCAACTATTAGCCAGCAGTCCACACCTTGGCTCTGGGCCAGTTGAACCTCTAGGCAATGCTTCCTCCTGTCTTCTAGCTTCACCTAACGGTAGAAATCATTCCAATATATCTTAATCAGAATATCTTATGACGACAAACACCATGCGGTGGTGTTTTTTTTATTTATATATATTCAAGTGACAGGACGAGCGGGATATTCACTTAGTGGTGTGACATGCCCGCTGATGATATGTACTGCACCATTTGTCGTGCTCTCTCAATAGGCAATTATTATTATTATACAATGACATTATTCATTTTGACATTTGATACTAAACAATAAAGTTCCATAATAGTGAACATGCAAATGTCACTCCATTTAATAAGATAATTCATTGACAGTTCGGGTGTCCTCGTATTCCGATAAAGATCCGAGTTTTAGCGAAGGAAAATTTCTCACTACATCTGTAATCTCGTTACCCAGTAATTACACCAGCTACAACTCTCATCAAACCGGAACACAGTATTATTTGCACACTACTGTTTGGAGATAGAAATAGGCGCTGCGGTAGTACTTACCTGGTTGGTCTCCGGCAACAGACTTGCCACCAGTAAACTATCATAACTAGCGTCACTTCGTTATAGGAAGGCATATCACTTGTCATGTGAAGGACCGAGTCGTCTCGTCGCTTAGATGAATAAAAAAAAAAAATCAAGTTTACCTGTTGATTTTATTTTGAGGACAGGTAGTTAAACATATATTTTTTATACGGCAAAACGTGTAATGTATTTGATGGAGCTGGTTAGTATGATGTACACTGTTCCATATAGAACTTGTTTCTTAGAGACACAAGCTTAATTGGGTATAGGTCTCTGTTGTAAAGACCGTCTAAATAGCTTCCACCGCAGCTTCTGTCTGAAGCTAAACAGTTGTGTACAAACATTACTGTTCAGATTTAAAGAGCGTTATAGCTAGTGAATTTACTGGAATAAGGAGGCTTAAGATGTTATGAAACAGATTTAAAGGCTGGATTTTAAATATACAAATATTACTGCGAAACTGGTCTCTCAGTAATATTTGTAGTGCAGTATAGAAGCCATGTTAGTCTCAAACCCTCCACCGGAAGTCTGTGAGGGAAACCTTATCCAACAGCGGTTTTCAATCATTTGGATATTGATATAAACTATAAAAATTTCAAGCTTGACAATTTTGTTTCAGGTGACAGAATGATAGCGATAAGGTGTGAACCATCGGTGGGAATACAAGTGTTCATAGCTCAATCACCTAGAAAGGACTTTTTCGCAAGTGAACTAGTACAAAGTAAAAAATGGGAGAACCTAGGCGGAGCCTTCAAAGAGATCAAATTAGAAAAAATGGAGGGTAAAAACTTCCTAAACAAGATGGAATTGCTCATGGCATGCCTCAGCAGCCCATCCTAGCTTGTATCACTAGCAGAACTTATTAATAAAAACAATTTGATATATGATATCTTTTATTTATATATATTCAAGTGACAGGACGAGCGGGATATTCACTTAGTGGTGTGACATGCCCGCTGATGATATGTACTGCACCATTTGTCGTGCTCTCTAAATAGGCAATTATTATTATTATACAATGACATTATTCATTTTGACATTTGATACTAAACAATAAAGTTCCATAATAGTGAACATGCAAATGTCACTCTATTTAATAAGATAATTCATTGACAGTTCGGGTGTCCTCGTATTCTGATAAACATCCGAGTTTTAGCGAAGGAAAATTTCTCACTACATCTGTAATCTCGTTACCCAGTAATTACACCAGCTACAACTCTCATCAAACCGGAACACAGTATTATTTGCACACTACTGTTTGGAGATAGAAATAGGCGCTGCGGTAGTACTTACCTGGTTGGTCTCCGGCAACAGACTTGCCACCAGTAAACTATCATAACTAGCGTCACTTCGTTATAGGAAGGCGTATCGCTTGTCATGTGAAGGACCGAGTCGTCTCGTCGCTTAGATGAATAAAAAAAAAATCAAGTTTACCTGTTGATTTTATTTTGAGGACAGGTAGTTAGACATATATTTTTTTATACGGCAAAACGAGTAGTGTATTTGATAGCGCTGGTTAGTATGATGTACACTGTACCATATAGAGCCTGTTTCTTTGAGACACAAGCTTAATTGGGTATAGGTCTCTGTTGTAAAGACCATTTAAATAGCTTCCACCGCAGCTTCTGTCTGAAGCTAAACAGTAGTGTACAAACATTACTGTTCAGATTTAAAGAGCGTTATAGCTAGTGAATTTACTGGAATAAGGAGGCTTAAGATGTTATGAAACAGATTTAGTCTGGAATTTAAATATACAAATATTACTGCGAAACTGGTCTCTCAGTAATATTTGTAGTGCAGTATAGAAGCCATGTTAGTCTCAAAAACCTTCCACCGGAAGTCTGTGAGGGAAACCTTATCCAACAGCGGTTTTCAATCATTTGGATATTGATATAAACTATAAAAATTTCAAGCTTGACAATTTTGTTTCAGGTGACAGGATGATAGCGATAAGGTGTGAACCATCGGTGGGAATACAAGTGTTCATAGCTCAATCACCTAGAAAGGACTTTTCGCAAGTGAACTAGTACAAAGTAAAGTTTAAAAGAAATTTCAAATTATGATGGTAATTAACTTAATGTCTATATTAAATTTAATTTATGATATGAATGGTCTTGAGGATTTTGGAAAAAATATTACTGATTACACAAATTGAGTGCAAACTAATCATAGCTACATCATATTTATTATTATTTAGTCAATAGAATATGACTTATAAATAAAGCTAACTATATAAAGCTAGCTATGTTGAGAATATTGTTTCTTTTGTTGTTTAAATTTATTTTAATTATCAACACACTAAATTTTTGAGTTGACATTTCATAAGTTTATAACTATAAAAATCATCTAAAAAATTATAGTATGTGGATAATTAAAATAAAAATTAAACAAAGATTTTTTTTTATTTTTCAATGAATTTATACAAATTTATATTAAATATTCAACTCTGATACATTCTATATGATTTTGTCAAATAATCTATATATTTCTTTATCTGCAACAATCAATTTCAACATGTATCAATGCTTAAAAAATTTACAGAAAGTAATGAACAAACCAGACTTGACAATAAATAATGTAGAAAAATAATATTTTTCTATCTACTTTTTCTTGAAACATATTTTGGTGATTAGAAAGTTTTGAGTGGGTATTCAAAAAAAATACATTAGGTAATCAATTTAATAAGTATAGCAATTAAAATCTTTTCACATTTTCAAACAGTTAATGTACATTTATAGGCGTGAAGTAAGAGCTGACAAAATTTACTCATTTAAAGAAGTAATATTGAACAAACAAAACAGAAACACAAATTCAATGATAATGTTGCTTAAACTAAATTAGAAAATTACAGCAGCACTTAATCTATTAATCGGAGAATACTAAATGATTGGGTCCGTTGCTAATTGTATGTTAATTGGTATGTATTATATAATCATTTAATGGCAAATTATAAATTTTATATTTGATACAAAGTACTGGAGTTTAAAAGAAATTTCAAATGATGATGGTAATTAACTTAATGTCTATATTAAATTTAATTTATGATATGAATGGTCTTGAGGATTTTGGAAAAAAAAATATTACTAATTACACAAATTAAGTGCAAACTAATCATAGCTACATCATATTTATTATTATTTAGTCAATAGAATATGACTTATAAATAAAGCTAACTATATAAAGCTAGCTATGTTGAGAATATTGTTTCTTTTGTTGTTTAAATTTATTTTAATTATCAACACACTAAATTTTTGAGTTGACATTTCATAAGTTTATAACTATAAAAATCATCTAAAAAATTATAGTATGTGGATAATTAAAATAAAAATTAAACAAAGATTTTTTTTTATTTTTCAATGAATTTATACAAATTTATATTAAATATTCAACTCTGATACATTCTATACGATTTTGTCAAATAATCTATATATTTCTTTATCTGCAACAATCAATTTCAACATGTATCAATGCTTAAAAAATTTACAGAAAGTAATGAACAAACCAGACTTGACAATAAATAATGTAGAAAAATAATATTTTTCTATCTACTTTTTCTTGAAACATATTTTGGTGATTAGAAAGTTTTGAGTGGGTATTCAAAAAAAATACATTAGGTAATCAATTTAATAAGTATAGCAATTAAAAATCTTTTTCACATTTTCAAACAGTTAATGTACATTTATAGACGTGAAGTAAGAGCTGACAAAATTTACTCATTTAAAGAAGTAATATTGAACAAACAAAACAGAAACACAAATTCAATGATAATGTTGCTTAAACTAAACTCTTAACCTCTGAAGCAATGACAAGCTTAGTTTAAATTGGGGTTGTTTATTAACGATCAACTAACACTGTCCTGAATTTCACATTGTGTTAGTACACATTTGAAGTACTCCGATTCTTATAAATTGGAAGCCAAAATCCTCAGAATGACAATGTAATGGCTAACAAGATGGGTTAGACATAACCTCTCTACAGGTAGTTTCAGAACGGATCCAGGACCTTGATGATGATTTAAATAATTCAATTGTACAGTACGTAAATGTTTCAATCTATTCAATAACTATATTTATAGCACATTTTGAATCATAACCTATTTATCTTAGCACAAAGACAGTATATTGCTTTTCTTTTATTTTAATGACAATATAACCTTAAAATATGAGAAGTAAAAAATTTTTAAACTGATATCACAAAACCAGAGTGTGGTGCATTAAAACATTACTGATCAGTTTACACTTAAACAGTTTTTAGATAATTTCAAGCATGAAAATGGGTATTGATGATAAGTAAATGAATTTGCTGTTTAAAATACATACCATTGATAATGTTAAAACCTCTTTTTAATAAAAAAATACAAATTAAGCAAACATTACCTCTAATTCCTTAGTCCATTGTGGTCAATGGAAGTCTTCCCAGCATTAAACCCCCCCGTAAGAACAGACATTGAATTTAAACACTTGGAAGGCTTCAGATAATGTCAACACTAAACCTAACTAAAAGCTAAAATTAATTAAATGCGCTCTAACGGTGACCTAGACCTCATGTTGTTTCCTGAGGGATACTTGTTGTAAGACTGGCCTCCATTGCGGTTGAAGGGCCTACCACCGCCACCACCACCGCCGCCTCCAAACGAATTAAAGGATCTGTTGCCTCCGGGCGGTCCTCCGAAAGAACGTCCCCTAAAATTACCACCTCGGCCTCCCCTGAAGTTGCCACCCCGACGCGGTCCGTCACGCTTCCTCGATAACTCTACTTTTAGTGTCGCGCCTAACATTTCAAAGCCGTTCATCGCGGTACAAGCTTCCTCTGCCTCCTGCATGTTTTCAAATTCTATGAAAGCAAATCCGGGGGGATTGAGTGCTACCCAGACTGAGTTTAGTTTGCCATATTTGTCAAATTCTCTCTCTAGGTCCTCTTTCTTTATGCCTTCTACGAGTCCACCGACGTACACACGTGTTCCACCGGAACTCATGGTGATTATTTATATCTAAAAATTAGTAACGACATCATGAACGTCATAAATAGATAAATACAATGAACAAACAAAATGTCGTCGACATCGCGGCGGTGCCACGCCAACACCACACGCATGCTCATACAAAGAAAACTTAGACTTACGTGTATTAAACTGATGATGAATGTTCTTAGTTTGGAATTGAAATTAAAACTACTGCGTTTTCGTTAAAATTACTGCAATAATTATGTATTTATCTATTAAAATATGAAACAAAACGAAAAACGGATTGATCGAATTGAAGAGTGAATGAATAAGAGGCGGAATAAATAAGAGCTGCATTTGAATGAAGAAAATGTTGCTATATTTAAAAATTAAAATATTTATGTTTTCGTTAAATGTTTTACAACTTAAAATAACTATGTTTATTTTTTATTACACAATAATTAATATAATAAAAATAAATAATTATAGTAATTTAAAAATATGATTAAAATTTTAAGTTATTAATGCGACAATATCATTAAACTTTTTGACACATTTAACGTAAAAGAATGAATTATTTTTGAGAAAGGAACGGAAAAGTGAATGTATGAAGTTTACTTTGTGAGGAGGGAGGAGGCTTTGATTTGAAACGTACGAAGCAAGTGGGAGGGCAGGGAGGAAGAAACTACATGTACAAAACCGGACAAACGACTTTGTTCAACGGTCGTGCCCTGCGCGCGTTTTCGCTTATTTTCTGTTAACACACCCCACCTTTGTTAAATTGTTTTGATTAAGAGTTTATAATAAACTATTTTGTTTTTTAAATTATATTGCTTATGTAGCAACATGCGTATCATTAGCCCGTTTAAATATACCTGTTCAGAGTTACGATAGGTGTTTTCACAAGGAGCGTTAGTAAAAGTGAAATGAATATTTTTGTGTTCAGTTAACAGATAATGGAATGTTCTAAAGACATGGGTTTACAAAAGAAGCATAGTCAATTCAGCGACACTAAGTATAAATGGCGGACAGTGCTGGTGTTTCAGTTGTTTTCATTGTGTGTTTGTAACGGACAAATTGTACGGAGAGATACTGATCCGTATTTACTTAACAAGTCTTTAGGATTGACTGAGTTACCTGGAGGAGTGTTAGCGGGCGGTCGGACATTGTGGAAGCTTAATGGAAGTCCATACCTCCTTAGAGATGATCTCCTGGTGGAAAGGGAGGCGGAGTTGATAATAGAACCCGGGGTAGAGCTTAAATTCGCTCCAATGGTTGGGCTTACGGTACGCGGGAAATTGATCGCAATGGTAAGTTTCTTATACGAATTTAATAATAAACACGCAATATCCTCGAGTTAATCCTTCTGCAGTAATCTATTTTATACGTATAATACGTACGTAATATAACATGTTTTTGTTATTCTAATTAGCGCTACGATGTTGTGGTTGTGCGTATCCCTTACTATAAGCTAAACGGGGCGGTACTGGTTCCGTCGCATTGTGAAATGCGTTATTTAAAGTTTAAAACTTGAATTTTTACGTAAAACGATAGACAATTAACCTTTACTAATACCGATGCTACATATTAGTCCTGATTCTAACTGGATTTTAAATTACTTATTATTTTTAGAAAAATATTTAATGTTAAAAACTTGTTCTACTAAGAAAGAATTGTATCAAAAAAAGAAAGAATTTTTCATTACTAAGGACGAAAAAATTGTATTTTAGAGTACACATATTTGAAACAAATCTTTACGTCCGTTATAAAAACCTATAACAAATTACAATCACAATTTTTAATCTAATTAGATAATCATATAAGTTCTTGAATTGGTAAAAATTTCATGTTTGAAAGTAAATCATGATAAAATTTTGTTTTTAAACGATTTGAGTTAGAAACTTTACTTATAATTTAAAAAAGACTATGAAGTTTTCCACTTTTAAAGTATAAGCAAACTATAGTTTGATTGTTCTTAGTTTTGAGCCAAGTTGAAGAAATGATGGTATATAAGCCTTGTTCGTTAAATACTTCGGAAGTTTCACTCAAAAGATGATGACTACATTGAAGTTGTGCAGTTGCTTTTAATTCTAAGAAAATTCAACATCCCCAAATATATGTAAAATAATAACCGGTTAATAAAAAGAAAATTACTATTAAATTAAACATTCTTTACCCTGATAAAAAACCGATCAAATAGAAAACGAGTTTTAAAACAATCGGAATTCATAAATAGATTTTTTATATCCCATCTGTATCCTTGACACAATTCACTTTCATATGGCATAAAAAAGATCACACCATAAAAAAAACTTAGTACATAAGTTAGGGCTTCAAGAGCCCTCGATGGAGTACAATTACGCGATAACGGCGCACCTGATAGCGGATATCAGTAACCAGCTATATTGATTTACTCACCTGTTACTCGTGTCAAAAATAGGACACGATAAAGTTAAAACAAAGTACACCAAGAAAAACCTATTTATTTATTTCAATATTTCACACATCCTTCGAGTCCTGAGCTAAGAACAGGTTGCATCGCAGGACCCATAGCTTATATACTTACATAGTACCAATACGATTAACAATGTTTGTGTATGTTATATGTAAGCTGGTTGTCTATTTAATAACTAACTAATAATAACTGTGTACTAGTGGAAAGGCTCTGTTTCTCTAATTATAAACTAAAATGGTGCTGATGTGCAAATATCCTGAACTATGCTGATACGTCTTATATAGAACAATAGGCAGAGCGTTTTTAACTACAACACTGAGAAAGTCGTAACTAGTAAGTGTCGACGTTTAATGTGACTTTGTCGAACTAACTTTCTAGTACTACATATGAGACATAAATTGCTGTGGTATAACCATAATATGGAATTAAGCATATATTCTATGAATCGATTCTTGTAATCATCATAATCATAAACCCTCAAATCCTCCAAACTGACGATGACAAAGACATTTCTTTAAAGCATCAATATTGTGTCGATACTTGATGTCAAAGTTATATAAGTAGTAGTTCATAACTATATTGTCCTCCATAGTTAAATATATATATATGTATATATATACTTTTCATAGTTAATCTGTTAACCGGAGAAATCCCTTTTTAATAACGTACGGACGTGTCAGTACGTTTACGCCCGTAGAACGTTTCAATTGACTGTATTTATACGTCCCGATCGGTTAACAGGATTTAGGTCGATTACAAAGGAGTAAGACAGATCCTGAAAGAACAATCTTAGCACATCTATAAACACCTTATGTATTGTTAATTAATCATTTCATATTCTCGGTACGAGAAGCCCGTTTACAAGTGAAACCTGTTATAACATATACCTTACGTTGCCTCGTGAGTCATTTGACATTAATCGAGGAGCTGCCGTCCGAAGCAAACAACACTATGACTAGCTTTTAACGACAAATTGATAGTAATCATAATGTAGCCTTTGTTGATATTTCATTGTCAACAATAGTAGTAGGTCTTCTATAGAATGGTCCGAAGGTCTGAAGGTCGTGGGACGCTGCTACGATTACCGGTACATACATACATACACATCACGCCCCGCTCCCAGTGGGGAGGCAGAGACGATTATCGGTAGCCCTGTAGTATCTGGCTATTAAGAATATAACTAAGGTATTCCTTGCCTGTCGTACAAGGCGACTAAAAGGGTCCTCAGGATCATGAGCTTGGGGTGGGGGCCCTCAGAGCTCAATACGCGAGCATTAGAAGGACGTCAAATGAATGGTGGTCTTGTATTTGCTGAAGTACGGCGTGGGTGCTAAAGAGGGCATTGCCCTTCCATGGGATATTTTAGCTAGAGTCCACCAGTGCGTTCCGTAGGAGATGCCGGAACTCCTCCTAATGCACTGAGGGGGTTTTAGTAAAAGCCCAACACAATTTTGTGTTTCCCTCTCTAGAAACATGGTATCTTTTAAGAATATTTCGCCGTATATAAAAAAGTCGACTAGTTATGACTAGATATCACCGGAGAGCCTATATTTAGCCGCTATTATTTCGAGCCGCCAAATAGTAGTAAGCAAACATTACTGTATTCCAGTTCGAAGGACGTTCTATCATATGTTTCAAGGCGACAAGCACAATGATATGCTGTGTATAACATCTTAATTAGCGCTGTATTGTTATCATCATGAGTATCACTCATCACCAGACGAACTCCCGATCATCTCGTCGCTAAATTGAATAAAAAAATCTGTCTTTGAAGGGTTAAAAGAGTAGAATAACACTGTACTAAGAATTAATTGTTTATTTAATGAATGACCAAAGTAAGATTTATCCCATATTTGCATACTATTACCATCGGGAATAACCATACGCTTACGACTTATGAATCATTCCTCTCGGCTACGTTCAGCTGCCTGACCCGTGCGACCTCGACATCTCGCTCGTTCATTCAATCATGTCTCGTAAATCTCCTGTTGACCCCCCCGTGATAGATCCACCGCCGACGATTGGACATACCTCCTCTCCAATTTATTCTGGATAGTCCACATCAGGAAAGTTGCTACAAAATTAAGGAACTACCATCATTTATAATGGTACTTAAATTTTTAAAGCTTACATTTTGTTTATGTTTATTATCTATTTATTTACTAATTAATATAATAGTAACTGATCATTACTTTGTATTTGTATAATTTTATAAGTCTACATTATTTTTTTAACTGGTTACTAGTGATGAGTAAAACTGGTCTCGGTCATGCGAAAATGCAAAACCAAGACCTAATGATCAAGACTTAATACGCAAGGCTAAGACTAAACAAGCTAGATACAGACAAATACTAACGTTGGCCAGGTCTTGGTCGGCGATTGGTGTTGCGACTGTCCATGGGCTTCGGTGATCACTTTCCACCAGGTGAACGGTGTATAACGAATACATGGATAAAAAATGCTAGTACGTATATTTAACAAGCATGTTATGCTTCTAAGAAATTGTAACGGCGTGGGTAAATGTTCACACGGCGCTTTGTATATTTCTCTTCACCTTCGTGTACTCCATGATGATCATCCTTGTCCTAAAATTCTCTTAATGACAAGTCAACCAGCTCTCCAACGGTCTATTCTCGGTCCATCTCATGGCATCCGGAATGTTGGTGCCTAAGATTGCTTGATGGTCGGACTATCAGGTAATCGATCGACCCCGTGATCTCTTCTCCTCGACCTTATAATATAAAATAAGTTACTTGTTATATGATTCTCAATATATATGTAAATTAATATCTGGCAGATCTTTACCTGTAATGTCTTTGTGCGAAATATTGATCAGCCTGAAATAGGCATAATAATATTTGTACTAATATGCGTATTTAGTGTTATTCTATGTATTATATTGAGTCTAAATTTTTACTTCCAATTCTATTACTGTCTAGAAAAATGTCGCCGGACTAACGCAGTATAACTATATCAATATTTGAAACAAGATATGTTTCGTATAATACGTTAGGATATGTATATAAAAAATTATGAACTTCCGTTTAACAATTTCTTGAAAACGACAACCCTATAATAAACTTTCACTGTTTTATACTAAAAGATGGTGGGTTTTTTTACCGAACCGGTCTCCAACAGCACGAGTTTGCCGAAAAAAATGGTCCCTTTGATAAAAACACCCTAATGCAATGCTACTCGAAGTTTTGACGTTTTTAACGCTATTTTCTTAAAGTTTTGAATCTGTTATTAACATTATAACATATACAAAAATAGTAAATATTATGTAGGATGTATTACAGTCTTTATATGGAAATATTTATTATTTTATATTACCTAAAAATAGTCACAATCATTTGTACTAGGTCAAAACTCTAGTTCTTTTTGTATGCTTACAACATAACATATATATTAGCTTGAGTTTTAGATAATAATACTTTATAAAAAAGGTAATAATAAGAAAGTTTTACTTAATTTTAATAGTTAAACACTATTGCATTAAAAACTACTTTACAAGTATCGGAAGCTTACCAGCTCCTCGTAAGCGATTTGCTTCTGACAAGAATAATTGCTCTCCCAAGGTTATTAAATATAATATAATCGGTATGTTATTACATAAAGGTATGCTCTATTATAGTATATTGAAAATATATAATAAAAGGCATATAACAGAAAACTTGAATTTATAAATCTAGGTATCATATAAAGCATAAGTTATTGCTTGAAAAGAAATACCTTTATCTTAGTAAGTCTAAAAAGCAATTTAGATAGAAGTCTAATTATGAAAAGTTACGACTTCAAAGTTTGAGATGCGTAGACTCGACAGGAGTGAAGACTAATAACCTGTCCAAGGGGAGATAATTCGTGAGGAAGTAACCCAATAACTATTCTCGAGTCAAATGGTGCGAACTTCCGTCGATCATGTCTAACGAACCCTTGTTCAATAAAACATTTGAAAAGGTTAAAAATAATTTTAAATGGTGGTAGGTCTCTCTTGCTAGAGACTGTCGTGGTAGGTACCACCGCAACTTCTATTTCTGCCGACAAACAGTAGTGTACAAACATTACTGTGTTCCGGTTTGAACGAATTTGTAGCTGGTGAGATCATAAATATAATAAGACGACCACAATGTGGTACAGTGTGCCACCCTAAAGCGCCATGTTTTTATGAGCAGGCTTATCATTAATCATCAGGTAAATGTTTTACTCGTTTCGGTCCTTAGTTTAAAAAAAGTTATACTATGTATACGTAGCTTTACATGTCAAAGTGAGAATTGTATTAAAAAAAATATATTAAGTCACGGAAAGAATTTTTATTGATCAGTCGTCGAGACGAATCGGAAGTTCACCTGATGGTGAATCTATACGCCAACAACAACGTGGTGCTAGGACTATATACTCTGCACCACTTTGTGGTGGTCTCTTTGAGACACAAGATGTTAAACCGGAAGACAATATTTTTTGCACACTTCAGTTTCACGGCTGCAATAGGAGCTGCGTTGGTACCTACGTAGACAGTCTTCACCAACAGAAACCTACCACCAATGAGAATATTCGTCAAGTGTTATCATGATAGAGAGATATGTCACGACTATTACGATAATATTCTGTTCTATGAGGATTTTAATTTAAAAACCGTGTACCTTCAATGGTATAGTAACGTCTGCTAGACTCTAAAACACATACACACATTCTTCACACTTATCTTATTTACTGATCTTGGCACTATTTTGATATGGGGATCCTAATCAAACAAACTGGTGTACCTCGACAATGATAAAAAGTTTGGTTTTATTTAACCTCTCACAATAGAATCTTGAACTATTTCAAAAATAAGTTAAAGTTTAAAATAAAGCAAAATATTATTTATTATCCACTATATGTGTATTATCCACTATAGATAAATGTCCATCTTCAAAACTGTCTAATGGTGATCTCTGTTCACGGTTCCCTGTTCGTCTGTCGGAGACCGTCTAAGCAACTACCACCACAGCGTTTGTTTCTGTCGCCAAATAGCAATGTGCAAGCATTGCTGTTACGGCTTGAAGGACGCTGTAGCTAGTGAAAAAGGAGATGTTTAGAAGCGACGAAAACAATGTCGTGCAGTGTACTTGTACGTCAATTTAACAGACACCACATAATTATGGTTAGACGTATTACTTACCCGCATTGGACCAGCGTGGTGACTATGGCCCAATCTCCTTCATATTTGAGGGTAGGCCTGTGCCCCAGCAGTGGGGACGTAAGTTGGCTGTTATGTATGTGTATTTTACTTACCATCAGGTGAATTGCTCGTCTCGTCGCTTTATAGATTAAAAAAAAAACTCTACCAGCACCCTTCAGGCACTTCCATCGCAGGCGTTAAAACGACTATCAACTATTTTGTCGCTCAAGTAACGTCCAGTAGATTCAGGTCGCGTGTGGTTGGAAGAAATCGCTTTATGAATAGTTGATCGCTGTTTTTTCACACTGCGGGCGAGATTTCTTCTCTACCAGCTCCATTGCCACGATAACAGCCACCAAACATAATCGCCCAGAGATGCTTGAAAACTCACTGGAACAGCAGGCTACATTTACCTTTACAGGCTTGCAAAGGGATGTATCGAGACGGTCGCCCGGAGCAGGGGTGCGAGAGGCCCCTCGCGCTCACACACTCGCCTATATTCCTGCGACAAAATTATCGAAGCTATACACAAAGCACTCGCAGCTTACTAAACTCGTTAATAGATAGTCTACTCGATCCTCATTATCGCTGACAATGGGACAGATGCAAGTAAAGACACTTCAGTTCATTGGTTGAGTTAGTCAATGCTATGTCACCTAGCTCGCCGGCCTAATGGTTAGAGCGTGCGGCCCTCATTCCGAAGGTCGCGGGTTCGAATCTCGGCATGTACTGATGACTTCAATATTTAAATTGTGTACATTTGTGATCTTCTCATCTTCTTGAGAAGACCCGCACAAGAAATATAATTTATTCTAAGGTGTGTCACCAATCCACATTGGGCCCGCGTGGTGGCTATGGCCATTGCTCTCCCATTGAGGGTAGACCTGTGCCCCAACAGTAGGGATACAAAATTGGCTGTTGAAATAAATCATTTTAATTGTACTGAGAACACTTTTACTTGTTTATATTAATACTCTCTATATCTAGAAAAAGGCTATAAATTGTATAGTTTGGTGATTGATTGATGATAAAGGCTCTTAAGATTTAATCTTTTAATTAGTATTTTTGGTTCATACTTATTTTTATTATTTATTTCAACCGAACAGTTAAATCGAACGGTTATTTCGGTGCTACAGTTAAACCGTTTAATTACGCAAATCGTCGGGTTTACATGCGATGCAATAACTTCGGACTAGTCTTATATTCTTTTAAACTCAATTATTTTTAATAGAAAATCAAATATGAAGAAGCAATACTTATTTTAATTTAGTCTATCATACCACCTGTACCCTAACAGTAGTGATTACTCACAGGTATAAGCTAAATGATGATAATTAAAACTTTTGTATGTTAATTACTCTTATAGTTTATCTATAGTTTACCTTCATTTGAGATGATGTCACTTAAGAACCAAGTCCATTCTCTTCTAAATAATCGTTTTTAGAATTGTAGATAAATATATTAAGTAAATAATATGGATATCTTCCAAATAACATTTATAGTAAAAATGATAATATTTCAAAATCACACAATAATATACAATATAAATAAATTTTATTCTTGTACTTAGTTCATCGACTGTCTGAAAAAATTACACTTTATTCATGTTGTTATAATGAAGAGTATTTATTTATAAACATACATTGGTTACGTACTTTGTAATATTAAATTATGAGCAACTGTTTACATGACCTGACCTTGGATACTAATACCAACCGTCATCAATATTACAGACTTAAGATTTGCCCCACTTTGTTACTCGGTGATTTATAAATCGATGTTGCAACTTAATAGCAAATCTATTCATGTCTGTTGTAAGATATGTAATTAAAAATATATATAAAACAAACAAAACGAAGGGGTTATGAAAATCTGTAAAGCGTAAGAAAGGAATTCAATTTTAAACTATATTTCACTTGATATAACCTTTAACTCTGTAGTATAAAAAGACTATTGGCTAAGTCAGCCACACTAAGGCATATGAAAGGCAAAATTACTGAACTAGCCGCTGTACCGCAAAACGGCCTGGAGTACGCACAGACAGAAAATCTAATAAAAAAATGAACTACTGAAGAAATCTTTTCAAGTTTTAACAATAGATATACAGTAGACACTAAGAGTTAAAATACTGCGCATAGTCAATTGAAACCAAACATACAACATTATCAACGGTACAATGAAAAATTTTTTATCAGGTAGTTTTATGGAACATACAAACATTATTATCAATTTCAATGAATAACAAAATGTGTTTATATATTTACCACCAGTACCACAGTTACCACCAGTAGTAAATATGTACTTAATTTATCATTAACACTCAAATTATAATTATACTTATGTAAACCTTTGTAATGTTTATCAATTATTTCTTTATCATACACGTAATTGAATTGCTGTGGGCTGATACCATAGGAAAGTAAGTATACTCCAGGCGTGCATGCCTCACCGTCTTCTATCTCAATATCACTTTATATCGGGTGAAATTAAAGTTAAAAGAAAGTCTATTATAATAAAAATTTATAGATTACTAATTTTTACCACTATTGGGACCCAGGGGCTTCTCTTAGAAGTGTTAGAGATATATATGTATATGTAAGTATTTTATATATACTAGTGCTATAGATATTGAAGATGAGAATGAAAATAACAAACCCTCTCGATTTTCCCACTGGTGGGACAGCAGCGAAGTACTAGTTGGTACAAATCAAATGTCCACAAATATATCGGTGTTTCACGATGTTTTATCCGAAGCCCACGCACAGTAGGCATTAAACCCGTCCCCACAAGAAAATTAATAGTAATATGCAATAGCAGTGATAAAACACCATGAGGAGATCCGCAGAAGAACTAGGGTCACCGACATAGCCTACGACTCGCTAAGTTGGAGTGGCAATGGTTGGCACATATCTCGTGGAATCGATCGACATTGCAGTCTTAAAGTACAGTGTAGGCAGATCCCAACTAGATGGAGTAGAGGATATAAAAAAAATCGCTTGAAGCCACTGATTCAAACAGCGCTAGACCATGCTTTGTGGAACACGTTACAAGAAACCTATGTCCAGAAATTGAAATAATGATGATGACATAACCCCGGTAATACTATCATCGTTTTAAGACAACCATCTGTAGCTCGGCTCGCACGCTTACACTACAAACGTACTAGAGCATAACGTATCACAGTATAAAAAGTTCTATACGTTATGAATGAATATATCGCAGTATCGCAACATTTTATCAGACATTCTAAACTCTTGATTCACGAGATGGTCAATGAATCACGCTTTATCAGTGTCGCCAACGCTGAGTAATTACCGGTGTTGTGTTACTTCCGTCGCAATGTTTACTATCTGAGCTACTGTTTCATTTTTCATTTATACTATTCTGTGTTACTGCGAATCAGTTCGGATTTATATACCGTGACGTACTGAGATAATACAGCGTTAATATTACGAAACGAATTTTTATGTCTATAGATTCAGCGGTGAGAGTTACGAGTATCATCTGTGTACTATATCTCCAATTCACTGGTGGTAGGTCTCTATTGCAGGAGACCATCTAGGTAGGTTCCGTTCCAGCGCCCATCTGCCACCAAACAGTACTGTGCAAACAGGTGGTGGGGTGTCGTGCAGATCCGAGACGTGGTCTCTTACTATCGGCCTTATAAAAAGGCTGAAAGTCACCCAAAGAGCAAGGAAGAGGGCTATGCTCGGAGTTTCTCTGCGCGATTGAATCAGAAATGTGGGGATCCGCTGAAGAACTAAGGTCACCGATATAGCTCAAAAGATTGCTAGACTTAGGTGGCAGTGGGCAGGGCTCTTTACTTGAAGGATGGACGGCCGATAGGACAGTAAGAACCTCGACTGGCGCTCGTGTACTGGTAGACGTAGTGTTGGGACCGCTTCCACAAGGTGGACCGACGATCTGGTGAGAATCGCGGGAACACACTGCGTGCAAGCAACGCTGGAGCTATCGACAACTTTACGGGAGGCCTATGTCCAACAGTGGACTGATGATGAACAGGTGGTCATTCTCCTTGTCTCACCTCTTCCTAGCATAAAAAAAAAATTTTTTTTTTAAAGATTAATAAGGATTAAATAATATTTATACAAAGTAAAGGAAGTTGCTTTTCCTGTAAGCTTAATTAATAAATTCAGCTTTCACATGACAAAACGAGCTATAGCCGCAGTTACTATCTATAAGAGCGGTCTATGACACTATTAGCAGTTAAGGCACCTTGAAAATATATATAAAGCTTTAAATACTAGAAAAAAATTTTTTTTTGACAAAGCGATCACATTCATATGTTATTGATACTTCTGTTATGATAGTAAAACATCCTCTGGGGTATTTATAGTACCAGTGATGTCTATTGCCCAACACTGTCTGAGGAGGTACCACAGCAGTTCCTACTTCCGCTGCCAACGATCAGTGTGCAAAAACTACTTTGTTTCGGTTTGATCATCGTTTTATCTTATAAAGTTATTGGGATAACGAGACTTAACATCTTATATATCCAGGCAACGTGTATGATTTGGTGCTGTGTATATCATCCCAACTAGCGCCACGTTTTTATAGGCATGTAGGATTCTAATAAATCGAATCGGACGGAAACTTTCTTTGCCAGCAATCATGTCGGCGATGCTGGGAGGAGACATTGCATGGAAAGCCGTGGCCTGATTTTGTGAAACTGTAATGGTACAAAAGGAGGCTGCTGAACGGGACCGAGAGAGGAGATATCCCGCTCATAGACGAAACAGTCATGGGGCTACCGCGCGTTAACAAGTCGCATCGGTGAATTGTGTTCCCTTGCTATAAATGGGGCCTTTGGGGTCGTTGGCGATCAAGATAGGAATTCGCATCGCCGTCTAAACGACCCTGAGGAGGACAGTGGCTGGACGTGATCTCCGGTCATTGAAGTAACTCACAAGGCTGGTAGGGTCTGCATAACATAGACGGGCTATCTCAGCATGGTGTTAGCGAGGCTGCTGCGACTGTGTTCGGAACGGAGATCCCGTGACCATCCCATACGCCGACCGTGACCTCCAAGGAAGTTTAAGCGAGTAGAAATCTCAACATAACTCTGACTTCCCCTCAGAAAGCAGATTATATTTTCAAAGGTATACCCCCGAAACAAAAAAAATGGCTTATTACTTACCAGGTAATGCTTCGTTCGGTTTAATTAAAAAAAAAAACACGTTCTGTATACTCGAACTTCTAAAATCGGATCATGGTAATATTTTGCAAATTACTATTAAAAATACTACGTGATAATCGATTCATCGAAATTGCCACAGTTAAAGAAATACATGTGTGTTTGTCTGTGGTACATGTTAGTATTAAAAATATTGAATTCCTATTATATGGTGGCTTTTCGTCATTAAGTGATGATATAAATATTTTACTGTAGGATGAGCGGTGTATGTTGTTTGTGTGTTTTATAAGGTCAGGCCATAACAGCACAAATACTGTACGGCCGTGTATCTGGGTTGCTTCGTTCGCCGTACGCTTGCGTAATGACGTCCTATCACGTCATGCCTTGCGGCTTGTTCATTTCAGATTTTTGATCGCCTTTTTACTTTCTTCAAACTCTGTATTTTAAGAATCTGCTGCTATAGTTTTTTTATCTCATTCTAAGTGAAAGGTTGAGTAGAATTAGCACCCAATAATTCCTTCTCGGTTTTCATTTTCATCGCTGCGAGTTTTTAATTTTTATTATGTTAACAGATTTATAGTGTTTCGGTGGATAATATATGGATGCCAGAATATTCTGGACGAACAAGCTTTACTTTTTTCGTTCCCAAAGTCACTTCACATCACCTAGAGGTCTATTAGGATGTTATACTTAGCGCTGGCAAGGTGGCTAGATCCAATCTAACAGTCTATCTTCAGTCTCCAATCTAAGCCTGTAAGTTTAGTCTGCCTATGAAACATTGTAAGTGTATGTCGCATTAGAACCGCATTTCTCTCACCATAAAAAAGGTGTTGTAACGTACCATAAGCAAAAAGTCTCGAATTGCCTGACAAATACCTCCTACTCGTTTTATAACATAGAAAGTGAACATACGATAATGTTTGAAGTAGTAAATAGAATTATAAATCAGTACAAAAATAATGAAGAAACCATAGATCATTAACGATTTTGTTTAAAATGGCAAATCAAATTCTATAGTAAAATTGAAAGTTAAGGATTTTGAACTATATTATTTTTGATAATTCCTTGTGAGAATACTATGTACACTGATAATACGTATGAGATAAAATGATAAGATATCACTTTATAAGGATAAGAGACATTGAGTAGAATTGCGGTTGTTTAATCGCAATTCTACTCTACTGCCTATTTAAAAAAAAATCATATCATCAACTTCATAGTATAATGAACAAGAAAGATCACTACATAGTTCTAGTTTGATAAAACTAACCTTTTCGAATTTTGACACTTTTATACTTAATATAAGTTATAACAAGAACCTGATCAATGAGCTATCGAGTCTATTGGGGTTAGTGCATTTCAGATATTACTTAATCTAGTACGTGGTAATAGTTGATCAATTCCGACCATAGTAAACCGACCCGCGGTCGCGGTTTTCAAAGTATCAGGATCAAATCACGTTCCGGAATGGTATCTTATGTATCAATTAGACCTATGTGGTAATTGTATTTACTACATTACTCTGAGTCAAGAATCAATGTATAAATGTGTATTTTTTTTTATTTCGACGTAGCGACAAGACAAGGGGGCGTTCACCTGATGGTCAGTGATACGCCTGCCATATTAACGTGGCGTTAGTTAAGATAGTATATACAGTACCACATTGCGTTCGTCACTTTATACACCCCTCTCTCTTCCCTCATAGCACTGTCCTACTCTTCAACCCTTCCACATCCAATATTTTCTCATCTTTCTCCTTCCCCTCATACACGCTACTTTATCTACATATATGTGTATATATCAATTTATTTAGTTTAGCTCGCGGATACCGGATCCGCGAGCCCTGAGTCCGATGGAGCCGCTATAGTTGTCAATAAAACTGCGGCGAAAACATCACCATCAAAAAAAAAAAAAAAATCGTCACTTTGAGACGTGTATGTTAAATCACGTTACCTCAGTAATTCCACTAGCTACCGCCTTTCAAACAGGCACATAGTATTGTCTCCACACTGCTCTTAGGCGGGTGAAATAGCAGCAATGGTGGTACCTGCCTAGACGGTTTTCGGAAACAGACCTACCACCAGTAAATATATATGTACTTCAATGACCTACATAATAACAAGTGATACATTTGTCCTTATGTTAATATTGCTGTGCTTTCAGGATAAATAATAATGATGATTCAAACACACGAACAGACAATAAAACACTAGTTAATAATAAATTGTTTTATTATAGAAACAAAAAATAACAATCGAATCAGTTATTTAAGAGTCCGAATACTTCGGGCATAGGTAAAACTAACAACATCCTCTTTTAAAGATGGGCTATTTCAAACATTTTTTTTACATATACACTTTAGTCTTTATACATTGATCTGGTACTAAATTAGACCATATCATAGATAGTTTTAGTTTAAATTAAAACCGTTTAAAATTAGCCTTGGCACTAGATTAATAAAACCTTGCTTTGAATTCTCTATAGACCGCCCGCATTCATCAAGATTCTTATCAGGAGCATTGCCGAAGGTCTACCATTTATAGCTTCCTTTATAAAAGGCAACTAGTATTTTTATTACTAAAATACATATACGTATTAAAAAGACTTACCATCCATATTTCATACTACATACTTTTTTATACAGATATAAGAAATATACTAATATTATAATATCAACGTGTCCCATTTTAAATGATGAAGGATCTATAATCTTCGCTATGCGAGTGTGTGATGAAGAAGTAAATACGAGCTATTAAGTTACTTTACTAGAATTACTTAAGCCCATGGATCTGCAGAGATGATTGCGACAAAAACTTATTATCATAAGGATCTTAAAGTATTTAAAAAATTAACTAAAGTATATCATAATGGATGGTAGTGGATTTAGTTGGTTATTCTAATTGTTGTCAGTGAACTTCTATCGGCAGATAGTGATGATTTAGTAAAAAGTACTATTTATATAGCATTGTCTTTGTTCCATACATTGATCTGGATGTTCGATGAGACAACCTACATGAGGATCTGTACATAATGTACAAGATTAAACAAACAACGATTTCTTTTCGCAAAAAAAAAACTAAGGAGAAACCCATTGGTAGTATAACTTAAAACATCTTAATCATTATATATTATGTATAGATTATAGCCTCTAAACTCATGACTGGTTTACTTGGTTTTCATTTTAACTAAATAAATTTACAGAGACAAATCTGGTTATTTCACGGTTTTATTTATTTCTTTTTATATCTGAAAGATCTTAACTTTTTTTGGTCTAGATGATTAAGTCAAGTGTTGCTCTTGTCGCTTCTTCACGGTAACGGTTTGCTAAAATCTTTACGGCGTCTCATTTCACGGTTTCTAGTATTGCCATTTGGACCGTAATACGTAGTTTAATATTGCACGAAATTGCCTGCTTCTTTAGAATCTTTTTATCTGGTCTGGTCTTTTAATGATACTGCTAGACGATTTCGAGCCTAAATCAAGTAAAATCTATATGGTCTCTTCATTCATAACACATAGCGATACTTCAGTGTATTCTTTCACTATATAAACACTTCTGTACCAAGGGCACTGTTCCCTAACCTTTTTACATTTTCGTACCCCTTTAATTGACCTTTTCATTTATGAGCACTCCTCCTCCGAATTATGTACCTACTCGTAAGATTGTGTCTCGTTTCTCTTAAGCTTTATCTATTGTCAATTTAATCTTTAAAACATACTCTTTTTCTCTCTCTTTATTCTCTAGTACCTTGTTAAGTTACTACTTATAAAGTTCGTTCTAAACTATTTCTAGAAGACGTAATATAATGCATTATTATCATCATCACCCGGTAGATGTCCGCAATACATACATTATAATAAAGTTTATATACGTTAACTGGTCTCCTCAGTATTTCCGCCATAATAACCAATATTATTTTATCTCCGATGGGACCCCGCGAATTTTTGCCTATACAAGGAGGTCTATTATAGAGACTTTATGGCAAAACTCTAAAATAGTTATAACATTTAAAACAACAAATACTTATCAAGTTTGTAAGGACTATTTTAAATATCACACTTTTAGATGATGTTCAAATTTATGATCGGTGACTTTTTCGATTCCCAACAGCACTGAAGTCGTGCTCTTCGTACACGACTAGAATGTTTCGTTACAAAAAAGTAATCCAAGTCACGGTCCTTGTAAATGTTAGTTCACATGTACTTTGCGAATTAACAACAATATCTATACAGTAACGTTTCCACGTGTGAAAGTTGTGGATACTTTGTCCGTCCGATCTGTTAAGTTTTTGAAGTAAAATCTACAAACTCATTAGATTTTAATGTAGTAACTAGATTTGGATAAATTCTGCGAAACTTCCATGTCATCCACTTTATAATGTACAGTAAGGTCACTACGTCAATTTCGTGCCGACTCTTGTGCAAGTTTCCTGCTTCGTGCATTAACGCATACTTCCCTCAAAGGTTAACCTGACATATAAATATTGGAAGTATTTCAATGTTTATATTATTGTATACTACATCATTAGCCTTTATTAATTTATCGCTGGATAAAGGCCATCTCCAATATGTTCCACTAAAAGTAGTTCTAAGCTTCATCGGTCTATCTGAAGCTCAAGACGACTCCTTCATCAATCGTCCGCATGCATACCGAGATTTGAATTTTAAGAGTTAAAAATTTGGAAATGATACAGTAACGGCTTTGTTAAACATATCACTGTATGTTAATTTCTTATTAATAAATATAGCAAATGGTATTGATTTTTTATTTTATGAAACGACGAGTCATGCACGCCATTCGCCTTTTGGTAAGTCATACGCCTTGCCATAACAAAGTGGTGCTTGTCAGGATAATAAACACTGCAATGAATCGTACTACGTAACCTCGAGACAAGATTTTAAGTCCCGTTACTCCAGTAATTTCACTCGCTGCAACGCTCTTCAAACTGGAACACAGTAATTCTTACACTCTACTGTTTAGCGACAGAAATAGGACCTATCTAAAGGTCTTCGCCAACCAAGAACCAGTAATGATTGCAGTACTTTCAAATACAGCCCATCGTTCCTCGAAAGAGCTTATGGAAAAGAGAAGAAAATAGTCAAATTTATTTCAATGAAAACGTCATGATCTCATTACTAATATACTACATAGATGTACTTAGGATAGGCGATGGTATAAAGATGACGACATGCGTTACCTATGGGATGTAATGTCAATCGACATGTCGAGGATAAACATCGAGGACAATAGCCATTGAGACTCTATTCACATAAACATCTAGCAAGTCACGACTCCACTGTTTTAACCCTAATGGCAGGTGATTATACCTGTAACTTATAATTTTTTTATTCAATCCTATCGCTTTTTTTCTAAAGGAAACGATAATGATAAAGAGGTAAGAAAGCTTGGTGTTTCTTAAAGCTACTTGCTTCTTTCTTTAATCGTCTAGAAATTTACTTCCATTAACAATACTCATATTTCCAACCTTGAACCCCAACCGGATATTTGTTTCTGTAATCTTTTAGTTTTATTATTGATATAATAGTTTTTATTCATTGTTTTAAGTATTAATAATAACTGTACTAAGAATTTTTCTTGGTTAACAAAGTTATTCTCTCTCTTCTCTCCTATAATTTTTTTTCCGAATATGAATCTTTTTTATACTCTTTAGCCTGTTTCTTTATTCTTGAGGTCACTATTTTGAAATTATAATAATTTTGCTATTTTAATATGGAATCCATTAATACATACATATTACCTATTCTATTATGGATATTAAAACCTTGAGCGTCTACGTCGTTAACTGGTCGTACTCCAAAATATAATAATATAACATGGCGATTGCGATATGCTTTGACATATAAAGATTGTACGTTAAACTTGAAATTATGTTATATCTATATATCTTTAAAATAAGCACTAATTACCACGATATAAGCTGCACCAGATAGTGCTTATCGTCTTGAGATGTGAACTGTTACGTCCTCTTGAGTAATTTCAATACCAACATCATTATCATGAAGTGCCTTTTTAAGATTGATGTTAGGGTAGAACACTGATAAAACTAAACCTTTTTCAGCTATTCTTTTCAACTAACTACAGCGCTTTTTATAAAGTCGGTAATATTAGCACACTACAGTTTCTATACAAATAGTTGGTACCCACTTAGTATCCAATAACAAAGACCTATCACAAATCTATTGATTTATTCCATATTTATTACAAATGTATCTGTGTAATGGGTTGATTAACATGTCTTGAATCTTACTAATGAACTCTACGGCATGGTGCAGCAGCATAGCACCATAACCATAGCTCGCGAACTCTTCGACCATAACAATAGAGATCAACGTTTCACGAGCATTCGTTAAGGACTAGATAACATACATCCGCTCCGCTTATACATTTCGATAACAATAAATTGAATTGAAAAATATTTGTTAACAGCTACAACAGTTTTTATTTTTGTAAATAAAAATCTATTATATAATCTGTAAATAAGCCTTATTAAATGTTCTCAAAAAATAAGGCTTTTCTATTAAGTAAATTATGTCTACATGAAAATCCCGTAGAATGAAGGCGTAGCGTGGGCAGACCATTGGATGCGGGTGGCCCAGGCCCGGTCTGAGTGGAAATCTTTGGGGGAGGCCTTTGTCCAGCAGTGGACGTCTTCCGGCTGATTGGATGGATGATGATGATGGATGGAAAATCCCGTTATGTTTAGACATATGCTTGCAAACTGTAACTCTATCAACGCCTTATATTTTCATGTAAACTGATCGAAATCTATATGTATAAGAAATTCATTCACACACCACAAGATATCAAAAACTATTAGACTAGATTTATTTAAACATTCTAAACTTTGATACAGCTATTGCTTCTATGATTAAGAAGTCAGCTAAGAATTGTTACCACAATATTCTTTTTCCTTACAGAGTGTGAAAAACAAAAAAAAGGCCCGAAGGGGGCAACAGGTTACTATTAGGATATTTCTGACAAATTTCAGCACTAAATTTGAAATCTAATATATTACGGCTTCTAAAGAGGGCAGGGAATAGCTACATTTTTAGAAGACTTTTCTTTAGAATTAGGCTGTTTGTGTATACAAAGAACCTAATTCTGTACATATAATATAAAGTTTTTATATTAAAAATATTAATTATGAAAGAATAATTAATGTGTGGTTACTGAAGCTGTTATTCAGTAAATCAAAGCAGTTTAGTTTACGCGGATAATAATATTGTGAAACATTTACGTCAGTGTAACGGAAATCCTCTCAACCACCATCCTGTGCGATTGTCTGAACAAAAACAATGGCGTTATTCTATCAGTCAGACTAATGAACTTTGTGTGACCAAAGGGTACAATAGAAAAGTATAAAACGGCCTAGTGATGCTTTGACCTCTTTCCCATATTCAACAAACGAATATATTCCGTTATTGCTTTTTTTACTATTGCCATTTAAAAATGTATGTAAACTCTTCTAGTCTTAGAAATAATTAAATATAAATTTAATTTAAGAGGATCAAAGAAACAATATATCTAGTTTTTTTTATTGATCTATAAGAAAACATTTATATAATCTACTAATACTTCCATAGACAAATGATACTGAAATTTCATTACCATTTTGTTTTTCAACGTATCCCGGTGTTTTATATAGATCCCTATTATTATGCAGTGGTGTATCATTTATCATCAAGTAATTTTTTATATACATAAAAATGTTTACATACATTTCGCTATACGGATATCCTCAAATACTTTAGCGTCCATGGCCTATCAGAACAGACAACAAAGCGGACACATACAATACACCTGTGTACAGTAGCAGTCGTTAACTTTAGCTTCGGTCATTTAAAATTCCACGCCGAACGCGGGGAGAATCACATTCCTTGTTTACAGGAAGTCGTCGACGTAGTGCCACGTCTAACTGCCAAACGGCCAACCATCGCATGCGTTTTTAATATTTTTTTTTTTGGTTTTATTGGTAACATTACTTTTGTATTCGAAGAAGTGACGATACGAGCGGAACCCTTCGCATCATTCACCATTAGCTAAATGATGCAACTGCCCATAACAACGCTAGCTTAGATGATATACACTGCACCAGTTTGCGCTTGTCACCTTGATTTGACACCCAAGAAATTTCACTTACTACAACTTCCTTCAAACCGGAAAACAGTAATGTTTACGCAGTACTGTCTGTCGGCTTATAACGAGGTACGGTGTTACCTACTTATACGGTCTCTGACAACGAACCCCTACCACCGGTACAAGTGGTGGGAGTGAAAAATATGTAATTTTTTTATCCAAAATAAGTGATAAAAAAATCTCAATTATTATTGAAAAAGTAATAACCTAGGTAAACATTTCGCTCAATTGTTCTACATCATTTCACGTGACGTATAAGTAGATTACCAATCCGCTACGTTACGCTCAGTTGGCTGAGTGAAGAAAAAAAAACCACAAAAACACTAAGAGACCGTTGTAGGACGTCGCAAGGACGCAACGGAGAGCTGATGACTCAGTGCCATGTGGGTTGACTGAACCGTACTTCCCCGTTACACATTTTTTATATTAAATAGCATTTTATTATATATGAATTACAGATAGTTCAGTCAAGATTTCAGCTCAAATTATTGTGTCAAGACAACGAGCACAACGTGGTGCAGTGTATAACATTCTGACGAGCGCCACGTTGTTATGGGCAAGCGTATCATTTACCACCAGATGATTGTCCCGCACGACCAGAGGGGTTCGAATACATCCTACCACCTTCCAAACTCCAACACGTAGGATCTTAAGGCGTCAATCTTGTAATACAAGAGATTTTTTTCCTCGTTCCTATGACTCAGTGCTTCCCAAACTGTTTTGTTCCACCGTTCCTCTTCCTTAAAAAATATTCCTTAGTACCCACCGGTAATTATTTTTTATTTTAATAGCAATTAAGAAAGTATATATGATCTGTGATAAAAGACAATAAATCTTCTCTTTATTATCTTTTATCACTGCCTCCACAATTTATGGCTCCCAAAATGTACCTGTGTCCATCACCGCCCCTGAATAACTCCATCAGCTGACTGCTCTCGGTACTGGTGCTGCATTACATTAACCATTCCGGACAATTCGGTACCCGATACAAATAGGGGTCAGCGATACGTGACAGCATGTAGAGGGTCCCGTGAAAATACCGGATGTAGTAACTATGTAGCGCAAGGGCGATTAGATTGATGCTCCACTCATACTGACCGGTCTGGTGAAATTGCCAATTACAACTGTTGAATGAGGAATTCAAAAGTGCCCAAACCTTATTTAAAACTAATGAATCACGATTAATTTAAATAAGGTTTTATGTTACTCAATTTTCCGTTTTACCGAAATGGGAGATAGATATAAATGAACACCACCCATTCTATGTGAACAGTCCTCCGCGTGGGCAGTCCGTGTCTATGCCTGCCATATCGGTAGCAATGATATCATATGTTAATGACCTTTGCCTTTTAAACCTTCTATTGATTCAACTTGACATTATGTAAAATAAGTCTTGGCCGGTTTTGGTATTGAAGGAGGCGTGACGACCTCTAATGCAGTGTATACATAAGTATATCAAATATCTTTTATAAAGCGATCGTTTTTTTTTTCATGAGTCGTAAGGTATGCAAAACTTTCAGAATGTACAGCGCTATTTAAAACGTTAGGTCTTTAAGATATTACTTGCTCATAGAAGCTCCCACTAATCGTTAGTTTTGGTGGTATGCCATATGCTGGATATGATCGAACAACCTCTTAATGAGCAAGCAATACAGTGACAGATTGTTCTAGTTTATGAAGGCCGGCTATCTACCTCTTCAAACTAGAATACAAGGCGTGTTAATACGACCTTGTTACAAAACCTTTTAAATACTCTGTGTGAACAATTGGTGTTGCAAACTCGGTGTCTTTAAGTCCGTCCATTCAATGGGCCTGCTTCCGACCACTTTCTAAAGCTGTTTCGCAATTGAAAAAAAAAATTCTCGTAACAAATCAATTAAATGTTAGGTAGTACCATTGTGTATCGTCATACTTTCGCCTAAAGATTTTGTATTTTTGAGGAAATCGCACGAGGATACTAACTTTAAAATTTAAATCGTGTATCATACATGTTTTGATTCGTGATAGCTAGGAGACTCAGGTCCAATCCCATTAAGAATGAGCTTTCGGTAAAGGCAACCAATGTGTTTCAAGAACAACAGCTTTCATGATCACATGACTTTCACCGACCTGCACTTGGCCAGCGCAGTGAATGATAAATGGTCTTTACTCTCTCATTGTAAGGCCCTAAATCGCATTTGTAGTATTACATATTTAGTGGGCTATTTATTTATATCTATTTCCCACAGCGCTTCACTAAAAGGCTTTATATGATGTTACGTTTTTGTTTTGAGAATCAATTTTGTGAATGTTTTTCGTATGCTAATAACATAGTTTTGATAAACTCTTAAAAATAATAACGATGCAGGTACTAACTAGAATACAATTGAAAATTATACTTTGATTTTGTTTCACGGCATCAGATATTAGTAAAAAATTTTAGTTATGTTTATCTTGTTGCAGGGGAAACATGACAATAAAATAACATTCACAAGCACTGAGGAGCCCTCAAAGATATCTAAAACACCTGCTGTTCGTCTGGTTGATGGCCCGTCTATACTCGTTGGCAGGGTTCAAATACTACACAGAGGACAATGGAGATCAGTATGCACGAATTCAAGAAAGTTAGTATTTTTATTTTACCAACCATATCTCATTATCATCCTTATTTGGTGCCCTCTTCTATTCTTTTTGACTGATGATATTTAAGCCCGGTCCATTCCATTACGTCGTCAAAGTTCTTCCGCTGATACCCCATATCACACTGATTGTTAAAAATATTATTTATTAACAATAACGTTATAATGATGTATTGTTTGAATCAAAACTAAACTTTCTTTTTTAACACAAAATTTTCCGTACGCTTGTATGTATGTAATGTAATGTAAAGTGACAATCGCGTACAATAAAAACATAACCGTTATTTTGGTTCCAGTTGGACTATCAACGACATGGAGACTGCGTGCAGGCAATTAGGTTTCATGGGCGGAACGTTCTACAACTGGATGGACAGACAGCAGGGTCGCCGCCCCCGCCTTTTATTCGAAGAACCCAAGTGTAAAGGAACGGAGTACGATCTGTTCCAATGCGATTGGAATTCGAGACAACTCGGTTCAGGTGTTTGTGACTACCACCCAGACCTAGGTATTCAATGCCTGCCACATCACGATGATAATGAGATAAGAAACTACGGACAACATTGGAGAGGAGTTCGATTCGAAAACGCTGTCTTTGAAAGAATACTAACTGCTGAAAATACTCTGTACATACCTACCTCTATGTCTATTCTCAGACATGTAGTTATTAGAAATGCCGGACTAGGCAGAGACAACAATGCAACTAGTGCCTTAGACGTAATAGGTGTACCACCTGTTATGGAAGACATAAAAATTACAAATTCAGCCTTCAACGCTATAAATGTTACTTCTCCTAATGCCCCTGTTGTAATAAATAATTGTACTATTCAAAATAACAGGGGATATGGAGTTTATGTTAATTCCACATATGGCATGACCAAAATAGAAAATTGTTTCATTAACGATAACGGTGGTGACGGTGTAAAATATGTTGTCCATGAAATTAATATTGATGAAAAATTTGATCGAAGCGAAATTTTTGATCTCTGTACTCTGGCATCCACGCCTAGCCAAACATTTCCAATACAAATGTCTATAGAACAATCCAGATACTCGAACATGGAACGAGATTGCCATCAAAAGTTTTATACAAGACCGGATCATGTACTTACATTAAGCTTTTTAAAACTTGTGACTAACATAAACAACACTGGCGTAATTTATGTTTACGATGGTTTATCATCAGATGATAAGCTACTGTTGTCTTTTGGTATTCGCAATCACACCCGGCCTCAAAGTGTTACATCGACGCGAAGTCGTATGTACGTCAGATTCCATGCTAATACTAGAACAGACATTGTTGGATTTTTACGACTCACATCTGGTGTAACTAAGACATATGACTTAAATATCACTGATACAATTATATCAGATAATAACGGAAGAGGCGTTGTTATTGAAAATCTACGATCCCAAGTGCATATTCACAGAACATCTATATCAAATAATAACCATGTAGCGGGATTACAAGTAATAAATGGTGTCGGCGATATAAATGTTACAGAAAGTAGAATATCATTTAATCAAGGTGATGGTATAAACGTTACTGTAACTGGTGGGAACAGAAATATATCTAGAAGTACCGTAAGCTCTAACAGTGGATATGGCATCGCTATTTGGATCAATAATACCAAAGAAACGGAGTATATACCTATAAATCAAACTACTGTTGTGGAATATTCAGAAATATTTAAAAATTTAGATGTTGGTATATTACATGGTAATTTTTGTGGTGACAGTTGGGTGAATATTACTGGAAATTGGTTTAATTCTAGTATAGAAAGCACAGTGGACATAGCATCCTGTTGGAGATTTAGCGATCCTATCAAATTACTGCATTTGCAAATAGGACATAATAAATTTTTTCAAAATCTTCGAGTCCCTGTGAAGCTTCAACCGGCACTAAACGTAATAGGTAAAATAGAATACAACTATTTTGAACATGGTGAATATGGTGCCATTGTAATAATGAATAGAATTGAAGGAAAATACCTAGAGGAATTTGAAATACTCCCTGCAAGATTTCTCATCCAGCACAATTACTTTTTTGGCAATAGAGGACCTTTTGTCGTCAATCTAGGTCTTTCACCTTACAGTGACATACAATATATTTTATTTTCGAGAAACTATCTTAGAGATAATAAAATAAGAGAACCATTTGAGCCCATAGAAGGCGTACCGACAAGGTTAACCCCACGAAGCAGAGTAGCAGCAACTATCGTCTTAGCTTCGAGTAATATAGATGTTTTCAGAAATATAATAAATAACCCTGAAGCGCAATTTGAAATCGGATCTCACGTAGAAGACCAAAGTAAAACATTAAATTGCACTTATAACTGGCTTGGTTTTGGAGAAGAAGAAAAAATTTACAATAGACTGTTTCATAGAAAAGATCGCTACAATTTAGCTAAAATTATTTATATGCCCTATCTTCTACACAGCAGTAATCCTGGTGCAACCCAAATTAATTTCAATTCGTTATATGTTCCCCAATTCAATGTACCAGGGACTTTTATTGTAGGAGGTGAAGTAGAAGGCATAGAAATTTTAAGACAAGGTGAATACGATGTAGACAAAGACATAAATATTCGGCCAGGTGGGAAGCTAATTCTGCAATCAGGGGTTACATTAAAATTTCCTCCAGCAATAGGAATGATGATTGCAGGCAAAATTGAAGCGAGAGGAAAACGTCCAAATGATATCACATTTACGCTAAAAGAGGACGTTATCATGAGTAATGATAGTATTTACGAAACGGACACAGAAATAGAACCAACCACACCAAGTTACGCAGAACCCATTATTCCAATAAGACTTCTGGGTGGACGAACGCAATTTGAAGGAAGATTACAAGTGAGAATCGAAAATAAATGGGGAACAGTTTGTAACTATAAATGGAATATTGTAAATGCTGCTTTAGTATGCAATCAATTAGGTTTGGTATTAAATCCGGACGATTGGTTTTTAGAGCCTAACGAAATTCCGAGTGCAGGTACAAGTGAGGATATTATACTATCAAATATTGAATGTACAGAATTCGATAATGATATAACAAAATGTAAAGCTGAATCTGTTGAACATTTTGAAAACTCTTGCACACATGATAATGACGTGGGCATTCGATGTTATGAAACAAGTTGGGCGGGTTTAAGATTTAGTGTAATTGCTGAAAGAGCTGATTTGCAATATGTAAACATAGAAAAAGCCGGTCTCTTAGATTATTCATCAAATATTTTTAAACCAGCACTACAAATAGACTTTTCTCGACACGGCTTAGAAAGTGTGAAAGTTTCAAACAATTATCACGATGGATTGGGTATTTTATACTCTGATTTATATGGGGCTGATGCTATTAATATTGTTAGAAACTCGGAATTCAGTAACAATAGAGGAAGCGGTATTAGTTTTAAACAATTAGGCCTAAAGATATATGGATCAGCCATTGAAAATAATAATGTAGCTGGGATTTCACACAATCCCCACATAAGAGGCCCTCAACAGAGAGAAATTGCTGGATGGTTTAATTTAGATCCCGGTCTTAATATAGATGAGTCGAATTACCGTCCTATCATGATTCCTGATTACGAAACTGATATTAGTTTAGTAAATGGAGAAACTAGACATTTAGTATTTACAAAACATTATGGCGACAACATTGTTAAATCTTATAACATAAGATGCAACCCTGGATATGTTCTTGGATTACAACTTTTGAATCCTATTCACAATTTTTCCACTGAAAATATTTGCATTTACGATTCACAGAATATTAACGAAGGAAGCACAAAGTGGTGCCTTAATCGAGATTTGTCAACTTTCCCCACCACTAGTAATAGTTTTGGTGTTGTTTTGACTTATGAAAGCGGTCAAAAAGCTTTAGGCGGGGTAGTATTGGCTCTAAGCACTATTACAGCTCCAGTTCAAAATCTTCGGAATCGTATCGTTAAAGGTCCAGTTCCAACACTTCAAATAGTTAACTCAAAAATCAAAGGAAATACCAAAGGCATCAAAGCTTTATATTACAATAGATATTTAAACGAGCTAGGTGATCACTTTTTGCGAAAAGCTAATGAAACAATTAAAGTATTCAACTGTGAAATAGCTCATAACACGGAAGAAGCTATCTTTGTCAACACTCCGTATTGGGATATACATGAGAGCAATATTACTGAAATAACTATAATGGTAAATAACAGTTTAATCACAGATAATGGAAGAGGAATTTATCACTTTGCTAGAGATTTACGGAGCTCCAATAATCTTTATCATTACATACTCCAGGATAATACAATCGAAAGGAATAAATATGGAGGCTTTGATATTGGACTTCCATATGTTTGGCAATACAACGAGAATTTTACGCATTCGGTTTTTATGCACAATAACACTTGGCGAAATAATCAAAACTTTGGCGTTATTATTGATGGTCATTTTGCTGAAATAAATATTTCTAAAAATGTATTTACTGATAACAGTTGTAAAACAGGTGCAATCTCTATTCGCGGTATGGAAAAGAAAATGAGAATTGACGGCAATACCATTGAAAGAAACAATGGTCAATACATGGTTCAATTTTATATGGACAGTCAAAGCGAAATTATGGGTTTTGTGTACGCTGTTTTTGTTTTTAACCAAGTTAAAAATAACAGATTTTCGTCAGCTATAAGCAGAGGGGCGATAATGCGAACACTAGATCCATCTTATGTTATAGGATTTAAAGGTATACAGAAAGTTAAAGTTAGTAGAAATTTGTTCGGAAATAACGATTTAAAATACACTTTAGTAGGCGGAATAAAAACTGCTAAAATCGATAATTTATTAGACGTCACTGAGAATTGGTGGGGAAGCGCCGACGAGAAAGAAATAAGGAAGCAAATTTTTGATTTTGATGATTGGAATAACTACGCCGTTGCTACGTATCTGCCATATTTGCTTGAAGATAGCATTGATTCAAGTGTTTCTATTACTTTCAGTACGGACAACTCAGTTGACGTCAATTCCCTTGGTGGGAGATTAATTGCAGATTTAATATTGGAGCCACGTATCGCACCTTATATAGTTAAAGCTGATATAACTATCATGCCTGATGTCACACTCACAATTTCTCCTGGAGTTATTTTAGAATTTGGACCAAATGTCGGTATACTTGTTATGGGTACTTTACATGCTATCGGTCATTCTCAACTACCTATTATAATGAGACCGATTACAATTAATGAAAGAGATGAATTAAACAGAATTGAGAAACGGGACACTGGACAATATTCTTCAAGCCATTATAAACGCAGAAGACAGTTAGAAACTTTAGTACTTCAAAAATCTATACGACTATGCACAGGTAGAAACTGTTCTATTAATGATATAAATACTGAAATAACGAATGGAGGTTTTCTAGAGTACTATAATAAGACTACATTACAGTGGGTACCGATGTGTGACAATCGTTTTACTGAAAGAAATGCACAAGTCGTATGTCGAGAACTGGGCTTTGACCCAATTAATGTTTTCTTCGCTCATGATCGCCGAGTAGAATATCACAGCAACTCTTTATCCAGAATTTGGTCATGGCCAGAACCTTTACAATGCGTTGGAACTGAAGATCGGTATGAAGATTGTCCAATCAGGTTAAATGGTCAACTTTATGGGCATAGGCATGAATGTAAGTGGGATTCTGAATTCGTATTCATCCACTGCGGCGAAAGAAACTTAGATGTAAACCTTGAATATTGGGGTGGAATACGATTCACTTACCCCGAATTTGAATACTCACTGTATGAGCATAGAATACACGATCATCACACACACGAAACTCTAAAAAAGGTTGAAAGTATTCTCGAAAATGTTCATATAATTGGAGCTGGAATTTTGCACAACGAAAAATCACCAGCGGTGCAAAGTATAACGAAGAATCCAAGTATTCAGAACGTTAATATCAGCAACTGCGCTCATCACGGAATCAACATTATATCTCCCACTGACACGATAAACTTGATGTCCAACTCAATCAACAATGTTCTCGGTGAAGGAGTGAGCGCCATATCTCTAACAGGAGAGGGAAGAGAGTCGGAAGAGTCCAGCTTCACACCTTTAAAAGATTTAAATCTCCCATACCACTTGTTCTCTGTTATTGATATTTGCGACAGCTCTAAAGTGATAACGGTAGAAGAGCGCGTCCTTCTGTATTACAAATATGACAACAATCCCGTTAATTGTGTTAAGATTTTCAAGAGCATGTTTAGAGTGAAGCCGTTTGGACTCCGTATGCTGCAATTCAATTTGTTTAACCACACTCTGAATTACGGGAAACGAGACTCATTGAGTCTTTACGACGGTGACATCTATAACATAACGGCTCCACTGATCGGTTATTTAGAAAATGGTTCACCTGATGAAAAGAAATTGTTCAGAACAGAAGGTTCTAGTCTGAGTGTGAAATTATTTGCTAACGGTGCGTCATCCTTTCATGGGTTTATAGCCGAGGTCGTCACACTGCCTATATCCGCTATTGGATTCAGTAAGCATTGATAAAACATACATTTATTTCAACAGTTTTCCTTTCCCGTGGTTTATAATTAACTTTGCATAGCTATTTTACAACAAACCTTTAACTATTGATAAATTAATATACTCTGTATATATTATTTTTACCATTAAAAATTTAAAAAAATAGACATTATTATCTTTATAATTTACTTGCTTAACCAGCTTTTGGTCGTAAATAGTTTTTAGTATGATTAATTAGAATCCTCTTTGACTTGTTTCTCATGACGACGATTTGAACAAAAGTACGATACTTATAATTTTGTTCTTCTCTATAAATTATGTTGTACTTACATGTATATGTTTTATTGATTGCAGACCGAGACGTCCAACATAATATATCGAACAGTGAGTTCATAAAGAACAGAGACGGTGCCATCTCCTATCAGTCCGTTGGCGAAGTGAACCCGCTGGTAGCAATCACAAGAAACGAAATAAGTGATAATTGTCTGAAGTTGTACGGCAATTTTACAACTTGCCCCGCTGCAGTGAGGGTAGATGTGCAAAATACACAAACTTTAGTCTTCCGGGTATGCTAGTCATTATGAGTATTCGTTATATATTTTAAATAATTTAATCTTCATCAGTGTTAACAATATGATAATGATACTGAATACCCGTTCATTAAAATAAACTTGTACTTTCTAGAATAACCTCGTGAGGAATAACGTCGGTGGTCTACTGCTACGAGCCGATTCCCGTGGTTCAGCCACTTCTCTTCGCGGCTGGATACATAACAACCTGTTCTACGAAAATCATGACTTGCCTTGCCTTAAAGTTGAAGGTGATTAACATGTTATTAACATTAAATGGAATGGATATAAGGAGTCTTAACATCTAATATGTCAATCCAGGAGTGTAATGTGATGCAGTGTAAACATCCTGACTAACACTTTATCTTTATAACTATGTCTATCACTAAGCCAACCTACTGCTCGTTTCATCACGTTTTGTTCTACAAAATAAAGATAAGTTTATTCCAGTGGTATAGTAGTCAATAAATTACCATGTTTATAACAAGCAGCTGTCTTTATCATCATCATTGTAAGCCGTTTTTGGGGATATAATTTAATTTGCTATTGTTCATAACCTTTGCAGGTCGGCAATCATCCCCATATCAAGAAGTTACTATCTACCGCAACTACTTCACTCGTAACCGAGTTCAATATAAAGACGTTATAGTGCTGCGCCAGGTTGTGTCCAATTTCACTTACAACTACGTGCACGGGAACACCGGACAGAGGATTTTGGAAGTTTCCGGGTTCGACAAAGTTCGTCTGCCTATATACCAGACCACGTCGCATAATGGATTTTATAAGTAAGTATTGTTTTGTAAGGAAAGGGGAAGGGACTAAAGTGGCATCGATGTTGATTAGATGGAAAATCATACGTCTGTCTAAAACAACATGGTCCTAGTTAGGATGAAATATACTGCATCCCATAGCTCTCGTCGCTTTCAGACATAATATGTTAAGTCTTTTTACCCCAGTAATTTCACTAGCTACAACGCTCTTCGAACCGGAACACACTTTGTTTCTCGGTTTATACATTATTATATTGCCTCAGAAATAGGATCTGCGGTGGACCTCCCTACACGGTCTCAGGTAACAGAGACCACCCATCATTAAAGTTCGTTTCCTCTCAACCTCATGAAGGATGCTATAAATTTAAACCTAACATTCAAAAGGATACATCTTATTTTAATACTTTTAATCTACTATTTGCACATAATCGTAGCTCGCTGGCCTAATGGTTAGATCGTGCGGCTTTCATTCCGAAGGTCGCGGGTTCAAACCTCGGCATGTATCAATGACTTAATATTTATGTTATGCACATTTGTGAACTTTAGTTACAACAGCGAGATACAAAAACGGTGAAGGAAAACATCGTGAGGAAACCCGCACACTGATATCATCTTTGTGTGTGTGTGTGGTGGCCCCAATAAAGTGGCAACAGGCTCGCCCCCTGTTACATGGGACCTAATCTGACCACATCTGGCGAAACGTGGGTGGTTTATTCACCTCTGCCTACCCCTACTGGGAAAAAGGCGTGAAAATATAAAAAAAAAAAAATATGCACATAAATAAAATTTAAAGAGAAAACATGTTATAATAAGTAACATAAATATTAATGTTTTGGTTACGTTCGTTAGGTTATAAGGGAACTGTTGTCAGCTGAACACGGCTATCATTTGAGATGAAGATGGTGATGACAACAATGATAATGGACTTTGTCGTATATTATATATAAACACATTTACGTACATCGTTCTAGATTTCCGCACATATTCTAAATACACATTTTATTACCTATAATTCTAAAGCAAATATCAAACTAAACTATCACCGTCTGAATGTTTTAGAAACTACGCGCTGGACCGGGTCGGGCGAGCTACCGTGGTGGCCGGCACTGCTGGTCAGCACTACGTCGACAACATATTCTTCAACCCTGACAATGATTACGAAATGATAACCGTCAACCGTTCTATGTGAGTAAAAAAATCTCTTGAGATTAACATCACTAAAAACAACTCCCGAAGCCGCCTAACTAGCCTACCTTCTTCTGGAGAACCTGCTGCCAAGTCGGAATAAATGTGTTCACACATGGTAAGTGATATGCCTGTCCATAGCAACGTTGACCTAGTTAAGATGTTATATAATGCATCACATTATGCTCATCGCATGTGACTCGTTACGCCAGTAATTTAACTGGTTACAGTGCCCTTCAAACTGTAACGCAGTAATATTTGCACACCATTGCTTGGCGGCAGGAATATGGACTGCAGTGATGAAGAACTGTTATATATCATATCATTATCATGTAACATAACGGTTGTCTGGCTATCTGGGAATTCTCTGTTACTAGTAATTCAGTCATCAACATCAAAACTCTTATACTTCGCCATATTTATAGATTAATAGGTGTCGTATTTAATTCATCATTGCATGCATTTAACAATTTAGATTGACTTGTTACCAGTAATTAGTAGTCGTTGAGTAGAACACCAGACTCGATTTGCAGAATTGTTATCCAGTTATTTTTTAGTAAATAAACTTGGTGTTTAACTTATCATCGCATGCCGTCGTTTTTTTAACGCAGCCGAGGATTGAGACAGTACTCAATACGTTTGAATGTTTTGCATGTTACCGTTGCATGGCCGCCATGGACCTTAGCTTTGTTGACTATAACCCCAACGCTATGAGGTGAGTCTTACAAACGATCGATAGATCTCATGTACTTATTAATTTATTTAAGTTCTAGCTGTAACCTTGGAAGAAAATCAGAAATGAGACTTTACCTCTTTATCCAAAATAATCTGTTGTTTTACTTTATTTCGTTTCGACAACGAAACGTCTTTATTGTTATTACTATTATAATACAATAACCTAACATTAATTCTACATATGGGTTATGGTCTGTTATACGAATATTTCTATACCATATGTTAAATCACCACTATTGGACATAAGCCTATCTTATAGCTCTCCACGACGATGCGTATATTTATTATTCAGTAAACTAAAGTATCTAAGGAAGAAAGTTTTGTTTAGTAAATTCCATACCATCACCAGCATGGCTACTTTACTACAGGTGTCCTAAATTCTTATTGTAAATATGGCACTATCGCTCTTCGCTATTAATATTTTAACACTTTCAATTAAGTGGGGTAAGTTCGTAACTTATGATGTCAATACCACATTAAGTTACCATGATATTATAGTTCCCTACCGTTTTTTTTTGAAAAATGGTATGAAAGTATATTAAGGTCTTTATAACTTATGTTTAATTTCACTTTTCACTGATTATACTAAATTAGACTTTCTTTTAAACAATACCGTGTGTTTTTTTTTTCATTATGTTTATTATTTTTGATGAAAATATTCTACAAATATTACAGCTCATTGGAACTGTGGAGGACGCGTATCGACGCCAAACACAACTACTGGAGCTACAACGAGAGCTTGGCCGTGGCCGGCCGTATCCGGGATCGATCCGACGACCCTCTACTGCTAGAGGTACCACCTTTTTCCTATCACATACTCATACAGATATAAGCTGACACATTTTGAAACCAAAGTAATTGTTTCTTTCTCTTTAATTCTACGAAGCGACGACATGGTCCACACGTTCACTTGATGGTAAGTGATACGCCTGTCGATAAAATCGTGACGTTAGTGAGGATGTTATGCACTGCAGCACATTGCACTCGTTGCCTTGAGACATAAATTGTTAGATCTCGTTACCTCAGTATTTTCACTAGCTATAGCGCCGTTCAAATCGGAACAAAGTAATATTTACTCAGTATTGTTTGGCGGCAGAAATAGTCGCTGCGGTGGAACCTACATAGATGGACTCCAGCAACAAAAACCTATCACCAGTAGAATTACCGCCTTAACAATATTGCTGTGTTTGTCGATAGTTAATTCTGGGCGAGTACACTTTACCATCTAGCTAGTCTCACTTAAAACTTTGTGAAATTGAGGTCCAGAGTTTGCTTATTTGACATAAAAAAAGAGAAATGTTTCAACTGTCCCTATCAGGTGGATTACCAGCCTTACCACATGAACAACGCGACGGTGCTGGCCGGCGGCAAGTGTCCGCCGGGCTGGGACGCGGTGGCAGGCACCTGTTACATGTACATCGGCGCGCCCATGACCTACGAGCAGGCGCGCCAATTTTGTTTGGTGAGACTTCATTTTTTTTTTTCTAAAAACCCTTCCTATAACAATGACATAAAATAGCACCCCTAATATTATCCATATTAAGAGACAAAAATAATTAATTAAATAAGAATTGCATGTACGAAATTTTGTTAGTGGTCATAAAATGCTGTGGAACTGAAAAACAAGATTTTTGTTTATTTTGTCTGAAGAAAAACTAAAAAAATTTTAATTTAAATTATTTAATAAAAAACTATATATAATAAATAAAAAAAAATAATCTATACAATATGAGAAAAAAAATCAGCTTTGACCCCGACGTGATTTGAACACGCAACCTTCTGATCTGGAGTCAGACGCGCTACCGTTGCGCCACGGAGTCGATGCTTATTCGCGATCAAATTTGGAGATAATTGTACTCATACAATATTTTCTTTACTTTAAATTATTTAATATTAGAATAAAAATAAATTAAAATCTGATATAACTCTAAAGTATCTATAGATTGGGGTACATAATAATTTTGTTTAATTTATTTCGTTTATCACATGTGGACAAATTTAATGAAGTTGTAATCTATGTATATAATGAAAATGGGTTTTCTTTATTCGTCAATCACGTGAGAACTAGCGAACGTTCCCATGTCGGTGAACATGAACATTCGATGCCGAATGATTTAAATGTATGTAGGCTATTTATTTTTTTTATTTTATAGATCCTTCAACATTTTATTTCTAATTAACTTCTGTAAACATTCTCATTTCGTTTCATTTATGCGGATGCTGTAGTAACGATTGTGATAGAAAGTCATTTTATAATACGTTCAGCAAAGCGGACGTGGAACAATTAGTTCACAACAACTAATTCAAACGTATGAAAATATTAATTATACTTTGAAATTTTTTAGTTTTAGTCTGATTATTGATAAAGTGTAAGATAATATATACAAAATATTCTTGATACTTGAACCGCTGCAATTAAACTATCAATCCCTGACAGTTACTTGAAATTTCATTGCAACCTGCATGAACTGCAAATGAAAAAAAAATTAATAACGAATTGTCTTGTTGATAGTACTTTGAGTATTAATTTTTTTTATGGTGTAATCTCGTTTTACAGTCCGACAACGCTTCGATGCCGTACGTTTCCGGCGACTATGGCGCTCTGTACGAGTTCGTGCACAGGCAGAACCAGTGGTACCAGTATGGAGACCGCGTGTGGGTAAACCACATCGACTACGTGACACGATGCACCTCGTTCGCGTTCTCCGCCATAGAGATCACTGATTGCAATCAGAAGAATGCGTTCATATGCGAGATCGGTCAGTGTTTTAACATTTTTTTTCTATAAAAACTAAGACGTGATACAAAAATCGATACTAAAAAGATCTATACAACACGTCATTGCTAATATTGCCTTGTGACTTTTTTTTAATGGAAAAATGTTTTTTTTTATGGATAACTTTAATTCAGATCCAAAGATAACTATCGACCCGTTGTCGTGGCGGGGTGACACGTTGGCGGTGGCGTTCATCGGCGCGCTGGTGGCAGCCGTGGTGCTAGTGGTGGCCGCGCTCATTTGCTGGTATTCCAAATCTAAACATAGGTAAGTTGCTTTTCAATTAAACGTGGAAACGAATGTAACTTATTATTGATAGGGAACTAATGAATTTGAATTAAAGGTTTTTTAACTTGACACCAAATTATAAAATTTTATTATACATATTTTTTTTTACTTCGCTATCGTCTAAAAGCATGGACTAATATATTACTTACCCAATTTATTTAGGGTTGCTCTCTATAATAGGTTTGTGCCACAGTTCTTTGCAATGGCTTGCTTAAGTTGTTATGTTATCTTTCTTAAGGGTTTCCAATACATATAGATCATAGATGACCATCCACTGCCTCTTCTTACCTCCCAAATATTTAAAAAAAAAATTATAGTCAACATCTTGTCTCGTTATCCTATATACACACAACTTCACAGTAACTGGAATTATTTAATTTTTTATATGCTCACAGACACCTTCAGCGCCTGGAGCGACGTAATTCCATTAGACAGTCCTTGCATTCCGTCAGATCCATCGGCAGCATCAACGGTGGCTTCCCCGACACTCCGTACAGGAGGAAACTCGCGCAAATGGTGAGTCTATATATTTATAAAACAATAAAATTTTATTTTAAACAGTAAGTGGTAGTTTTTTCTACATTCGGATTATGTATTACATATTTATTGTGACAAATTTGTAATATGTGTGTAGTAGCTAACCAAACAGCTAGAAAAGTTGAGGATCAAATTAGTTTTCTCAACCTGATTGCCAAACTTCAGTTTGAAGAGGGCACCTAATGATGAATAACCACCTTAATTGTATAACTTAATTTAATAAGTAATGTAGGTTAATATAATATGTAATATTTTTTCTTCCAGAGTACACGGTCGACTGACACTCTGACGAAGGGCTCGGACTACCGTAAAATGCTCGCGTCCACCACCTCTATGGAGTCTATGGAGAAAAGCCAATTCAACTCTTCTATCGAAGATACCCAAAGCTTCGATATATACGAGGCGCATAATCCGAACAACATCATACAACTGAAACACAGCACGTTTAACAAAAAAAACTCGCCCGAATACTCAATACCCCAAACGACCCATCCATACCATATGGGTTACCGAAACGATGGGTACAAGGAAAACGCCGGCGTTAGTGAAACGCCCATGAGTACCATGACTGAGGAGTTACCCATCATACATCACCCTGGTGGCTTAACATCACCGGAAGACGACACGCTATCACCGTCACGCGACTCGCAATACTTCACATCGGATACACTGCCTCTACGACCGCTGGACGATTCGGATCCATTAGCTTTGAAAAGGGAATTGGAGAAAGAAGGGAGAATATATGGCCCTTACGGTACACCCACATATGGAACCCAACCAAAACTCTCTTTCCTAATGGAGTTAAGGTCGAAAATGCCAGAGCAACCTCAACCAGGGGCTGTGCCGGCCACAACATTTGGACAAAGAAATGACACACCAGGTAGCTAAAATTATATCCTTGTATTAACACTCTAATAGCTTAGTTTAAAAGGCGGTCGTACATTTCAAAGAGGCGCCAGATCGATTCGCACTATTCTCAGATAAGTACCATAGCAGCACCTATTTCTGCTGGCATAATGTTTGCACACTATCTTTGAAGTCGGTTTGAAGGGCGTTGTAACTAGTGGTTCGTCTCACATGAAATCAGATGAATGTTTTTCTCGTCACTTCGCTTTATATAATTAAAAAATATTTACTTTGTTTTACAGACCAACAGCAGTTCTACGAAGACACTCTATCATCACCACATCCCCCGGTTTACTCTTACGACTCGCCTTCCGAAGCTCTCGCGAGTTATGATTCCAGCCCGAACTCTTCGCAACAGTATGACACGTATCCATCTGACTTGCAGAACCGTTCGAAATCCGAAGCCTTACTCGAAACTAACTTCGACTTCGACGAAGCGACTCCCGCGCCGATGACTGAAGACAGCCGATCTTACAGTCAACCGTTGGAGACTGCTATGTGATGGACTTTTTTTATGGATGAAATTAATACGGTGTTTACTTTACACGACTTTTACAGTTTCATAGAACTAGTGGCACGCGGAAACAAAAACCAAGAGAATTTACATAGCCACGCCGTTTTCATGTATATCTAGAAGTAAAACATAGCGCAAAGATAATGTATTTTGTTTTTAAAAATACCAAGACAAAGTTTTTTATATAGATTTCTTATTAACCTATATAATTACACTGGTGTCGGAAATCATCTATGTAGATACCACCACAGCGCCCATTTCTACCATCAAACAGTATTATGTAAACTTTACCATGTTTCGGGTTGGGTGGACATTGTAGCTAATGAAATTGTTGAGCTGACGAGACTTATCATCTTAAGTATCACAGCTGCTAGCAGGATCTAGTACAGTGTGTCAACCTAACTAGCGCTACGATACTTCTCATTCACTACTGGGTGAACGTTTTGCAAGCCTCATCGCTTCATGATATAAAAAAAACTTACTTGATAAAGCAATTAATATATACATATTCCCATGTGGCCTTATAGAGAAATTATCGTATAAATATCGAATTACGTCAATTATTGAAGTAGGAATGTAATTATAAAATCAAGTAACATGAGTATACCAATATTATAAGAAAAATAAAAATAATAAAAATCATAAATTACAGAAAAACAATTACTACTTTCGCTGTGTTTACAGTAACCGCACAAATTTGTGATAATAAAATTCTGTATAGCCATAATATAGCACTAATAAAATTGTAAAAAGAATAATCAAAATTTTTTTCAATAGAATTATAATATTATCGTCTTTTTGGATAATTAATTAAAAAAAATGTACGAATGAACTAGAATAGCACCACTTGGTAAATACTAAAGATGTAGTAAAGGTTATAACACAAGTAAATAAAAGACTGAAAATAGACGTCACATATTTAACTGCATTTGTGTATTTTAGCTATCTTCGCTTATATGACCTCTGGATGACGGACGTCAAGAGATCTATTGTTCCAGTGCGCCTTATCAGAAGAATAGTCCCATAGATGAGGCCGATGACTTCTGCCAATGCTGTCATATATAAAAATAATAAAAATCATAAATTACAGAAAAACAATTACTACTTTCGCTGTGTTTACAGTAACCGCACAAATTTGTGATAATAAAATTCTGTATAGCCATAATATAGCACTAATAAAATTGTAAAAAGAATAATCATATTATCGTCTTTTTGGATAATTAATTAAAAAAAATGTACGAATGAACTAGAATAGCACCACTTGGTAAATACTAAAGATGTAGTAAAGGTTATAACACAAGTAAATAAAAGACTGAAAATAGACGTCACATATTTAACTGCATTTGTGTATTTTAGCTATCTTCGCTTATATGACCTCTGGATGACGGACGTCAAGAGATCTATTGTTCCAGTGCGCCTTATCAGAAGAATAGTCCCATAGATGAGGCCGATGACTTCTGCCAATGCTGTCATATATAAAAAATAAGAAATTTTGTAAAGAGATTATGATCTATACTTCATAATAAAAATAAACATTTCAAAGATAATAAAATTCTGTATTGCCATAATATAGCACTAATAAAATTGTAAAAAGAATAATCAAAATTTTTTTCAATAGAATTATAATATTATCATCTTTTTGGATAATTAATTAAAAAAAATGTACGAATGAACTAGAATAGCACCACTTGGTAAATACTAAAGATGTAGTAAAGGTTATAACACAAGTAAATAAAAGACTGAAAATAGACGTCACATGTTTAACTGCATTTGTGTATTTTAGCTATCTTCGCTTATATTATTTTTTTAATTTATATTATTTATTTATATTAGTGTATGTATTTTGTTTTTTTATAAACTTTTTTTTTGTACTAACTTTTACCATCTTATTTCTCTCCTCATATTGAAACTCTTTACCTTTTCTCTAAATACATATTCTTATTAATGTTCAATTCATATTTATTTTATCCCTGATTTTATTTATTAGAGATGACAAACAAAGAAATGTTAATATTTAGTTGTGTATTTTTTAAGAAAAATATATACAAGATCTCATTAAGTGAAGTAATGAATTCTCTTTTTTTTAAGAAGAGTATGAACACAAGAATTTTTTATGTTTTTATACATTAATTTTATTTTATACTTCAAATTAAAACAAATTAATTCAGTCTTAATACTGTACCAGTAAAATTAAGTTTTTTAAGTTTTAGGTAAGTTCGAATTAATGTACTAGAACAGGTTATATGTAGTGATAAGTCCATGTAATATGTCCGTCCTTAGATATTTCATAGTAATAAATTTAACAAGAAAATATTTTCACACCAATAATTTTTTTACTCAAGCTATACTTTAAATTATATTTTTCTGTCACTTATTTCAATTCAAGTTTATCAGTCTTATAAATTTATAACAATATAATGTTTGTAATTTTACTTACGCCTTAATTGTTACTTTGTACAAAGTTAAAAGACAAAAATTATGTTAAATAAGAAAAAAATTATATTTTATCATTTGTAGTTTCATTTATACTTTATATATGTACTATAAAAGCATTTACATTTTTATTACTTTATGACTAAATGATTCAAAAATGGATCTAATGGTTTATTCCAAAATTATGACTCGGTAAATTGTTTAATATAATTGCAGTCTATGTATTGTGAGAAAAATGTTCTTTAAATAAAGACAAAATTCAAATAATTAAAATTGGTGCTTGATCAGCTTAACTCTTCGCTTATATGACCTCTGGATGACGGACGTCAAGAGATCTATTGTTCCAGTGCGCCTTATCAGAAGAATAGTCCCATAGATGAGGCCGATGACTTTTGCCAATGCTGTCATATATAAAAAATAAGAAATTTTGTGAAGAGATTATGATCTATACTTCATAATAAAAATAAACATTTCAAAGATAATAAAATTTTATTATATGTTTTAAGCTATATGCCAAAAAGAAAAAATAAACCGTAAAATACAATATGTTACATACATTTTACACATTTGACTTAGTAGTGCATTATATGTGCAAAGTTTCGATATAGTTTTATATAGTTATATAAATATTCAAATAACGTAATTAACAAAAACATACATTTTTACAGTGCGATGTGTGCTTATTTTGCAATATTATGAATTTTAAAAGAAAATTAAATTAGTGTATGGGTAGCAAAAAATTATTTTATCGATACGTATCGACATACAAAATATAGGTAATGTAGAACGAAACTATCGATGAATGTGTTTGTTGTTGCCAGTTGCCTGCCTCTCGTTTATAGTAGAGCACGTCATAGATTTTCACATCGGCAGAACGATGGTATCGTACGTAGATAATAAAGTGTAATTGTATAGGTATCATTTTATATTACCATTATTATTTAAATATATAGTAAAATTCAAACAGAAGATTGTACGGAATGGATCAATGCTAAATGTTTACTAATGTTTCAATTGTTCTTACTGTCTCAAAAATGTCTTAAATAAAGGTAAAATCGATCATTGTAAAAGTGATAATAAAAATAAGATATATGCGCAAACTCTTGTCAACTGTGATAAATTCATATAGTAAAAATTATAGAACATAAAGATGGATACAACAGGGTCGATAAACAATGTTGGAATTGAGAGTATTGAAAACGAAGAAGAGGTAATTGATGATTCGGAGGAAAGGGAGTTGGTGACCGATTCCTGTTCCACCAAAGTCTTAAACAGTGAAGACCAACCTGTAGATAGATATCGACTTGTTTACATATTGTTTTACCTTTTTGGAATAACATCATTGGCTCCATGGAATTTTCTTATGACTGCAAATGACGTAAGTGTATTTGGAACATTTTTCTTGTGTATTTTTTGCACTCCTTTCGATTTGTACCTTTGTACAATGTCATAGTAAACCTTGCGATTAATTCTTAATTTGAGAATCACTCTATTATGCAGTTTCCCAACCCAAAAAAATATTATGAATATTAATTAATGTGTTCTTGGATGATATTTTAAACTATAGATTATATATTACCATTAGAAAATTTGTCATAATTTTTAAGCCAATTCTTGTCTAACATAACCTACCCAAAAAATTTCCAGTGTGACTGTTCAAAGCTGTTTACATCCAGCATTTCACTTAAATTCTGCAGGTTGTAAGTCCACCTGGTAAGTGTTCCTACCACACAAGGGATTGGCAATTGTATAATTCAATTTATTTTATTTAATGGTTGTATTAACAAAATGTTATTTAAAATATATTTTATTGAACAATAATAATGTTGATTGTAAATGAATATACATTAAAATAAAGTTTAGAAATATGGAGGTTAGCACTAGTGTAGTCACAGAGAAAGAGTGCAAGAATTTATTACAAAATATGTTATATACCTAGGCCTTTATACAAAGTAAGTCAATTTCTAGCCTCTATTTGATGTTAAGGTATTCATGTTATATTGTTACAAATGTTCAATATGCTCAACTCAATTGTACTTAAGTTATTTCAATACAGATTTATATGAGATGAAAAAAATTCCTATTTTTCAACAATACATAACTTACTATATAATTTATAGTTAATCTTGTTACTACTAAAATAAATATCATATCATCATGATACATTTATGTATGAATAGTATCATCTTATATCTTTTTTCATTTTAACTGATGACAACTTTTTTATTTTTTCTATTAATGCACTTTGTTACTATTAAGGTTTTTGGATATTAGTGATGACAACAATATTGGTTTTAAATTGATGAGATGATTGATGATGATAATATTACTAGATTTGTTTATTTGACATATAAGTTCAATAATAAAACAATCTTGTTTTATACAGCATATTTAAAAATTGTGTTTACACGAATCTAAATTAAATTAAGACCAAGTATACCTGTCCCTTGTTCAAACTGGTTTATCTGCTTTATACCTTTATTGTTTTAATTTTGTTTGTCTCCAACATGTCATTGACATCAGTGTGCTTCACTGGTAGGTGGTAGGTAAGTTCTCAAACTTTTTATAATTTATGCCTGTAAAGCCTGTTTTAAATAAATGCATTCTTATTAAGACTAAATAAAGTTAAATGATTTCAGTATTGGATGTACAAGTTTCGTGACATCACACAGAATAATGTGACAATGGTGGTCCGCAAGACACAGTTCCAAGCAGAGTTTACATCCTACCTCAATGTGGCCACCGCCATACCAAATTTGGTGTTTCTCGTTCTGAACTCATTGTATGGCCATTTGTAAGTTTGCATACTAGTGTTAGTTTTATTAGTATAACATTCAGTAAAAACCTAGTGCTTGGTGAAGTGCAGATTTACTTTCTACTTTTACACATATTTACAGTGTCATAATATTGTGCACAACATTGACATAAAGAATTGAGTGTTAATAACACCCAATTGAACACCAGATATTAAAATATTTGGTGGTAGGTGGTCCATCATGAAATATATGAATATTTTTTGGTTACCAAATAAACTGTACAGAGCTAATTTAAAATTCTAAATGTTGGTTAAAATTCAGATGTAAGTTAGTTTGTGAAATTGGTTACAATTAATGCTCGATTTATAAGGACTGCATCAAAACTGATAACACCAATGAAATGTAAAACCTGATTATGGCTAATTTGTTATGTATCAGTAAAATTTACATATGTTGTTTTAATACTTAACCTTTTATCTCTATGATTAAAAGGACAACTTTTGTATTTTTTGCAAGCAATATGTCATGACTTAAGCTTAATTGAACGAAAGAGTTTAATTATATAATATCTACTAATTCCTCGACAGCTTTGCTGGCTATAATATAGAATTGTATTTCAAATTTGTCAGAAATATTGCTGACCGGCCGCAACCTGCTGCTCCCCAGGTTTCTTTCCATTATTAACCCTCGCAACACCCGTTCGCAAGGATTTTCCCTTCTATATTCCCTTCTAAATTGACCACTAAATATCTTTACCAAGTATTTGTATCTAATTGTTTCGGAGATCTGGTGATAAGTCAATGAATCTCCAGAATTCTTTATATCATTATTATATATATATATCTTTATTATGTTGTCACTGTTGGGCCTCAGATCTTTCCCAAAGAAAGCCTCCGTCGTCTAATATCTCTGTCCAAGTGCATGTTGGTGGATGTGACATGTCTGTAAGACCTGACTTCAAAATATTCTAACAACTAATGAATATATATTTATATATTGAGGAAATAGATTATGAGAAAACTAATATTTAGTTTTGTTACATTGTCTTTCCTCTTAAACTTAGCCCAGCCCAAACTCATTATGAGGTGGAGCATCTGATAATTAAATTACTTTGTCTTTAAAATTAATATTTTTTTAAATCCTTCAGTAATTTATGTCATGCGTTGCTTCGATGTTTATGTAGCAAATGAAATGTGATACTACCATACAGTACGAAATGACTGTGATGCACATTCCTGTGAAGACAAGTCCGTATAAAATTATGATAGGTTTCTGTTGCCGGAGACCGTCTAGGTAGGCACCACCGCAGAACTTATTTCTGCCACCAAACAGTAATGTGCAAATATTACTGTGTTCCGGTTTGAAAGGCGCTGTAGTTAGTAATTACGGGTATAATGAGACTCAACATGTTATGTCTCAGGCGACGAGTGCAATGTGATGCAGGGCGTACCATCTTAACTAGCGCCACATTATTATGGGCTATCACTTACCATCAGGTGAATGTCCCGCTCGTCTCGACGCTTAATTACATAAAAAAAATGTCCAGTTAATATAACACCGATTACAATATGCAATTTTGTTTGATATATCAAAATTCTTGTTGGAATAGTCCGTTGTAGAAATAAACTTGTTATAATTGACAGGGTGTCAGTCAAGTGCAGACTTCAAGGCTCGCTGGTGGTGGTGACGCTGTCCTTCCTCGTCACGACAGCACTGGTGCAGGTTGACTCCGACGAATGGCAGAACACTTTTTTCATCATAACCATAGTGACCGTTGTTATAATGACTGGTAAGTTTAATGTAGAAACATTTATTCATTTTCAATCGCTTTGTCCTTGTATCGTACAAGGAAAAAGCGATTGTGGTATCTTTTTTTTTATATTGAGTACAGAAAACGAGGAATCAGAGGTGAATAATATCAAATAAGATGCTATATGAAATAAAAAAGCTAATTAACACTTTAATATCGAGTGGTGTTACATGACAATCACAATGAACACTGTGAAAGACGAGGGCTCTTCGAGAATATTCTTATACTTTAAGCTTAAGTAAAGTTACGATGGCGACAGGTTTATAGCTTGATGATGGTAGCTAACTAGGCGGATTAAAAAGAATATTATAGTATACCGTATAAACTCTTCCCCTGTGGTCTTAAGATCGAACCAGATACTGTAGTTTAGTGGTCAACCACCGCTCCACTGAGCCAATAATAAATGTTTCGTTTTACTGGTGATAGGTCTCCATTGCCGGAGACCGTCTAGATGGGCATCACCGTAGCGCCTATTTCAGCCGCCGAACAGCGGTGTGCAAGCATTACTGTGTTCCGGTTTGAAAGGCGCTGTAGTTAGTAATTACGGGTATAATGAGACTCAACATGTTATGTCTCAGGCGACGAGTGCAATGTGATGCAGGGCGTACCATCTTAACTAGCGCCACATTATTATGGGCTATCACTTACCATCAGGTGAATGTCCCGCTCGTCTCGTCGCTTAATTACATAAAAAAAATGTCCAGTTAATATAACACCGATTACAATATGCAATTTTGTTTGATATATCAAAATTCTTGTTGGAATAGTCCGTTGTAGAAATAAACTTGTTATAATTGACAGGGTGTCAGTCAAGTGCAGACTTCAAGGCTCGCTGGTGGTGGTGACGCTGTCCTTCCTCGTCACGACAGCACTGGTGCAGGTTGACTCCGACGAATGGCAGAACACTTTTTTCATCATAACCATAGTGACCGTTGTTATAATGACTGGTAAGTTTAATGTAGAAACATTTATTCATTTTCAATCGCTTTGTCCTTGTATCGTACAAGGAAAAAGCGATTATCTTAGTATATTTTTTTTTATATTGAGTACAGAAAACGAGGAATCAGAGGTGAATAATATCAAATAAGATGCTATATGAAATAAAAAATCTAATTAACACTTTAATATCAATTGGTGTTACATGACACAATGACCATGAACACTGAAAGACGAGGGCTCTTCGAGAATATTCTCATACTTTAAGCTTAGGCAGAGTCGTTATGATGGCGGACAGCTTTATAGCTTGATGATGGTAGCTAACCAGGCGCATTAAAAAGATTATTATATTATACCGTATAAACTCTTCCCCTGTGGTCTTAAGATCGAACCAGAGACTGTAGTTTTGTGGTCAACCACCGCTCCACTGAGCCATTAAAGTTTCGTTTTATTGGTGGTAGGTCTCCATTGCCGGAGACCGTTTAGATGAGTACCATCGCAGCGCCTATTTCAGCCGCCGAACAGCAGTGTGCAAGCATTACTGTGTTCCGGTTTGAAGGTCGTTGTAGCTAGTTTAATTACATTCGTAACGAGACTCATCTCATGTCAGGCGATGAACGCAATGTGGTGCAGTGTATACCATCTTAACTACCGTCATGTTATGGGCAGGCGTATCATTTACTATCAGATGTTCGTCCCGCTCGTATCGTCGCTTAATTACATAAAAAAAATTATATTACTACTCTTTTAAGGATAGTAAGGAAATTGTTATTTGTCTATCACAGTAAACAAGTTAATTGGTAACGTGATAAGCAGCTGACTCGATTGAACCGAAGCACCGGCGCATGGCCTAAAAGATATCTAGGTCATATCTAAGCGTGATATTTTCATGACGTCATCAACCAGCTGTCGCGCCCGCTGCTGTCTTATCAGCTATAGGTCACAAACATATTTAATACTATCCCCCGCCCGCTTTGCTAGCTGTAACACCCTCAGCCCCCAACTATCTTTGAGGAAAGATATTTTGGGAAATTTATTCTTAGCTGAACTGTATTCGGCAAAAGGAATATTTCTTCCAATTTCTAAGATTCCAGGACCCTATGGTTCCGGATATATCGTGATGATTCTATACATAGGTGGAAATTATTTTGTACAGATGATGATCATAATGGGGTGTAAGGCGTTTCGATCATAACTCATGGGATCCAAACCAACATCACCTGCTCGTGGTGCACCCTGCTAATCAACAAACGAGGCTCGGGCTCCTACCAATCCGCATTTAGCCAACGTGGTGAAAATTGACCCGAATACCCCCTTATGAACCCCTTATGAATGACGGACCCTAGTGCCTAGCAGTACCGGAGGCAATACTGACTAAGACCGCGGGAAGCTGGTGGATGCGGACACCGCAAGACTGATCTATGTAGAGATCTTTAGAGGAAGACCTATGTCCAGTAGTGGATGTCTATCGGCTGCTGATGATGATCATCCCTATGCACCATAGAAAATAGACGTGTTATAAAAAAAATTATATTACTTCGCTTTTAAAGATAGTAAGGAAATTGTTATTTGTCTATCACAGTAAACAAGTTAATTGGTAACGTGATAAGCAGCTGACTCGATTGAACCGAAGCACCGGCGCATGGCCTAAAAGATATCTAGGTCATATCTAACTAAGCGTGATATTTTCATGACGTCATCAACCAGCTGTCGCGCCCGCTGCTGTCTTATCAGCTATAGGTCACAAACATATTTAATACTGTCCCCCGCCCGCTTTGCTAGCTGTAACACCCTCAGCCCCCAACTATCTTTGAGGAAAGATATTTTGGGAAATTTATTCTTAGCTGAACTGTATTCGGCAAAAGGAATATTTCTTCCAATTTCTAAGTTTCCAGGACCCTATGGTTCCGGATATATCGTGATGATTCTATACATAGGTGGAAATTATTTTGTACAGATGATGATCATAATGGGGTGTAAGGCGTTTCGATCATAACTCATGGGATCCAAACCAACATCACCTGCTCGTGGTGCACCCTGCTAATCAACAAACGAGGCTCGGGCTCCTACCAATCCGCATTTAGCCAACGTGGTGAAAATTGACCCGAATACCCCCCTTATGAACCCCTTATGAATGACTGACCCTAGTGCCTAGCAGTACCGGAGGCAATACTGACTAAGACCGCGGGAAGCTGGTGGATGCGGACACCGCAAGACTGATCTATGTAGAGATTTTTAGAGGAAGACCTATGTCTAGTAGTGGATGTCTATCGGCTGCTGATGATGATCATCCCTATGCACCATAGAAAATAGACGTGTTATAAAAAAAATTAAATGTCTCTTGAGCCATAAATATATATATATAATTGTATATATCCCTTCAAAAAAAGTAGTGTAAAAAGATTGATGATGAAGTATGAATTTAATTTGTGTCCTTATTTTTCTTCATTTTAGCGGCAAGCGCTGTGTTCACCGGTGGGCTAGTGGGCATCGCGAGCAAATTCTCTAAAGAGTACATGGCAGCGGTGGTGGCCGGCCAGTCTCTAGGCGGTATCATAGCGGCCATCGCGCAAGTAATATCGCTGGCCTTCAAGATATCCCCTCTCCACAGCGCACTTATATACTTTGTGATTGCTGACATAATGGTGATAACGTCCTTGATCACCTACGTGCTTATGTACAAGATCGACTTCTTCACCCACCACATCCTGAGGGGCACGGGGGGCATGGCAACCAACAGGCACAGGGACGTCTCCATGTTACTGATCATGAAGAAGATTTGGGTTTACGCCTTCAGTATATTCGCGGTGTTCGCTATAAGCATGTCCGTTTACCCGGCTGTCACTGTCCTGGTGGAATCTCATCCTGTGACCAAAGGAACCGATTGGAACAGTGAGTACTTTAAGATAAGAATTTGTGGATGATATTTGATAATTGAACATAAGTAGAATTAAATTATAAATATATGTACATTTATACATATATATATATATATATATATATATATATATATATATATATATATTATATATGTATATAGAATAGAACCCTTGTTCATAGATGTTTTCCCACTGCCATCAGGGAAGGGCGTATACTTTGGTGGAAATCAGTAGAAGGTGTAATAAAATATAAGGATTTGTGATATTTGTTAGCAAACAGATTACTATCAATATATTTGATGTTAACATAACAAGAAATATATTTATATTTCTTTTTGTCAAAAAGTTATAGTGATATTAAATATAAGAATAATAAGTTCATCTAGTGGTTATATCATCATCAGCCGACAGACGTCCAATACTGAACACAGACCTCCCCCAAAGATCTCCTCATCGATCAGTGCGGAGTGGTTATATACAATGTAAAAATGATGTCCATCATCATTCATTATCAGCTTTTATTTATCCATATGCCTTCCCCAATGTCTTCAACCAAATGCGATCTTCAGCTTCTCGCATCCACTGACTTCCTACCGCCCTGATGATGTCAGTCCATCTGATATCATCTGGGGTCATTTACCCCGTGTGGTATACGGCTTAGAATATCCTTATAATATCATAGTATCTTTGGCGTGTCGTAAGAGACGACTAAAGAAGGAAAAATCTAGTGAATGGTCAGCATAATATTTCTGCGACCATTACTAGCATACCTAGTGGGTTCATCTGTCTAATAAGTACGGGTTCGAGCCCCGAAGATCACAGCTAGTACTATTCTTCTCCCCACAATATTACAAATAGTAACATCATACATTACTCATTATTCCTATGTATTTTGCAACATTCCTCTCAAAAGTCTATTCCTCCCATATCTCCATATCCTTACCCCAATCCCTTATAACCGCCAACCCTCATGTCAAGAGAGGTGAACAAACAGTGATGTTAGTAATAAAGGTTGTTACAAGCAGGTACTTAGGACAATTAGACAGCGGTCGTTAGATCCAGTAATATAAAAATCATATTTCTTACTGAAAAGTAGTAAATGTATGACTGTCTATATCTCGACTATCTTTCAGATATATTCTTCGTCCCCGTGGTGAACTATCTAATATTCAACTGCGGCGATTACTCCGGTCGATTGGTATCTGGTTTCCTTTTACGGGTGAGTTATTTCATGCATATTTGTTTTTTATTCTATAGTCAATAGATTAATTGGTATCTTAAAATATATCAATATTTACTATAGACGAGGCGCTCAAGATGTAATGTATGATAAATTTTATGCAATGGATCAAGCACAATATTTACTTGGTATAATGGCTAAACAATAAGCTGGAAGTTAGAATATTTACACAGCACCACATTTATCATTCATCGCATGTATGTAAAAAGGGGAGTAAGGGGTTTCGCACAAAAACTCACGGGACCTGAGCCAACTTCGCCTGCTCGTGATGGACCTTGGTAATCAGCAAACGAGGCTCTGGCTCCCACCAATCCAGTATTGGGCCAGCGTGGTGTGAAATGGCCCTAATCCTCTCATATGGAACCCCTACAAATGTGGGGATCTTTGGGGGAGACCTATGTCCAGCAGTAGACGTCTATAGGCTGATGATGGTGTACATAAAATGTTGTCCCATTACCCCACTTTAATAACTTGACGACAGTAAGGTGTACTTCGGTCGTACTTATAACCAGTGACTATTAATTACGAGTAAGATTGTAAATTAATCCTAAATACTCTACAGCCGGTCAACCAATGGTTGATAGCGGGTGCCAGTGTCGTGAGGATAGTGGGAGTGCCGATGTTGATGCTGTGCAATGCACAGCCTAGGAAACACCTGCCCGTAGTGTTCCTCTGGGACTACGAGTATATCGCCATCATGATTATATTCGCCTTCACCAACGGCTACCTAACTAACATTGTGATGATCAATTCTACCAGGTAAGCTTAGCTCTTGGATATTATATGAACAGCTCTCCTAACGTTTCCGCTATTGGTACTCAAACCCTTCTATAACAAGGAGACAGTAAAGCGCGTAAGCCTTCAGCTAATGACCTGTCCCAAATAAAGTCAACTAATAGATAGATTTTAAACTAAATCAGATATTTTAAAACTTAAATGCTATTAAGATATACACATAAAGTATGGATACATTTCTATTTCTTTATAACTCTATGTAACTGAAAGAAATAGAGAGACAGAGAGAACGACAGTTACTGCTAGAACTATTTTTCAGATTATTTTACGAACAATTACATTAAAAAGGAGCAAATTTTCAAGGTCATGGGATTGTTAGCACTTATAAATATTTAGATTTCAACAATAATTTATGTATAGATAAGCAGAGTGTACTGTAGTTATTTACATTGAAAGTAAAAACTGTTAACTCATAGATCAAGTAGTTAACTACAATTAAGTCAATTGCTTATCAGTTAGCGAGCTGGGGTGTCTTTATCTACACATATACTTTATACAGATAAACAGAAGTACTTAACCATTATTTACTTTCCGATAAACGCTTTTAACCGTCTACACTTCCTCATTATAAACAGCACCATAGACAAGAATAAAAAAATATTTTAAATTTTTAAATTGAGATGAGTGTGAGACATTCATCTGATGGTCAGTGATATGCTTACTCATATTACCTTAGAATTGGTAGTCGCCATGAAACAATATGATAAGTCTCGTTACCGCAGTAATATTAACAAAGACCGACCACCAGTAAAAGTTACTCAAATATGTTATTATATATAATTATATATATGGTGCTTCCAGAATGGTGGACCTGCACGAGAGGGAGAAGGCCTCATCTGTTATCGCTACTCTGCTAAGCGTCGGACTGACGGTAGGCGCAGCGATCGGCATGCTGCTGGTGAAGCTGTTGTAAGTAATCTGAACATAGACAAAAATTTAAACAAAAAATCTTCCTTTTATTAGTATCTTATATAACCTAAAGTCTTATACAACACCAAATATTTTTTGACGAACTAAACTACTTATGAGTAGAATGATCTTTCGGATCCCTATCGTAAGCATCATCACCACCCGTAAAAATGTGGTGCTAGTTCGGATATATACTCTACTACTAATAGGTGTCGAGCATAATACATATAACCATTTAAAAAAATGTCTATGATTATGGTAATCGATTAGGAACCACATCCAAGATAAAGTTTGCATAATTTTCTTTTTAATAATAACTTATAAATTACCAGTAATTAAAGAGTAAATGGTACCAGTATAGTAAAACATGTAATTATTGATCGAAAATAAGCATAATTTAATATTCGGTAAGAATCTCATCGAGCACCAAATTTTTATGCGAGTGGGTGATTGTGTCATCATCATCACCCTCAGGGTCTACTCTATATCTAGAACTTGAAAAATTACTATAACTGTCTACTATCTCTAGTATTGTATAAATTTATACCAAATGTTGACATTCAATTCTGCTTACATTTATAACCTTAATTTAATTTGTTTATAATATTCGCTTTAAGCTGCTTAAGTGATATTAATTTATTTAAATATAAGAGCTTTCAACTTAAGTTAGTGTACTTATTGTTAGACCAATTTTAGTTATAGTAGATTTAATATACACTTGGTGTCTATGGTGTGTGGAATTAGAGTATAGTCTGTGGTAAATAAATTTTAAATGTTTAAACACATCATTCAATTACTTTAAATAACCTAAGCCTTCATGAGCTATTTTAACATAAGTACATGTCATAACTTAGCATATTAGTTTTATGATTAAAATTATTAAAATCATAGACAATTTCCATATAAAATTTTGCTATTGCAATCCGGGTTTTAATCTGTGTATACCTTTTCTGTAAATTGTTTAAAATATTTTTTTTAAGTATAATTAATACAAATAATCGGTTATATATTTGATACATTTTATGTTGCTGGTGGATTATTTTTGTTTTTTTGTTGTGGATTATTTTTAATCTACAATGGGGTAAAACTTGATCTCAAAATGGCTTGGCGTTTAGTGAGAATGAGGCTGGAATATCATAACAGCTGGAACATAGAACCGCTCTTGTTGCGGTAGATTGCCAATAAGAGGATGGTAGCTTTACAAGAAAATCCTACCACCAAACACCATGTGACAGTGGAATTGTAACAAGGAGTATTGTTATGCCATAGAGACTTTTTTTTAATACAGTTATTACCATAGAGTTTAAGATATAAATAATTAAAAAAAAAATCTAATAATGTAGTCATATTTATATGTACGGTTTGAAGGCCTATGTCCAAAGTGTTAACCTACATCGGTTCATGATGATATTAGTATAGCTTAGAATAGTTAGAATTCAGCCGGCTGTATAGGATGTATCACTCTTGCCTATATAGGTCATAGAAATTTGTGTTTAGGTCTAGTTTATTAAGAGTAGTGTAAATGTATATTTTCGAAGTTCTGCTACTGACAAACAATGTATATTTAGACTTAGTTATCTTCTTTTAAATGTTAAAGTTAATTCCATTAAGTATAAAGTTAACTAGAACTTAAAACAAGTTACAAACATAAAATAATTACTAGTTATATTTAAGTTAATGAAACAAAGTTACATGGGGTAAATGTCTTCACGTATCTTCCCTTGCGGGGTTAAAGGCCGGCTATGTCGGACTTGAACCGAGTAAAGCCCTACGACGTTCCACCGCGACCTCGCCAGCACCGGCTGAACTTTGCAGCCCCAAATTGGGGGCGCAAACCTTCCTTACCACCTAAGGGTGCGCCGAAACATACAGCGCGTCCACCTCTCGACCTATTATCATCACCTGGGCAACGGAACCCGCAAATCTGTCACCCAGAGGCCTTGGGAGCCAATAGAGAAAACTCGCCAGACTCCTCGCGAGCTATGAGATACTATATCATCTAACCCATCAGTACTTGAAATGAGACAACAATACTTAACATTCCATTAAAATTATTAGTGAGTAATAAAAAAAATATTAAAAACATTTACATACTAAATCAATTAAATTGAATGTTGTCTATGTATTTAGTAAACATTAATATAGTATTACAATAGATCAGTAGTGGATATGAAGTGAAATAAGTTTAACGAATATGTGGTGGTGGGTTCGACCTAAAGGCTCATCCCTTATCAATACCAGTTTAAGTTAAAGTATAATTTAAGATAAGCACAGGCGTTTCAATGTAATTAATTATACTTATGAATATCATTGTAGCGGGTGGATGACAAAAGTTGAGGATCGCATTTGGTGAGGGCATAGGCCCTGGGTATATACCCAGCAGTAGATTAACAAAGGCTGTTGTTGGTGATGTCATTGTCGTCTCGACTGATGGCCGTCCACTGTTGGACACACTACTCTTATATATATATTAGATCAGAATTGAAGAGATCCGTTAAACAGTTTAGGTCATAGGCCTCAGTAGATGCAGTACTAGGTTCCTCTCAAGGTGATTCGACGATGCTATAGTAGGCGTGGTCAAGACCGATCTTTAGTTCATGCCTACCTCCAGCAGTGGGCCTTTATTAGTTTATGTTGTATATAGTAATGTATAAGCTAATCTCATACACGCTGTGTTTGGTTTTTATATTTAATTTATTAATTTTAACTTTATACCAGAATTACATAATCATAGATTTCGTAATTTACGTAAAGTGTCAAAAGTAATATTTTTATTTCGAAACTATATTTTTTTACAATAATTCTATGAGATGCTCTCGTATGTTTGCATTGTGATATTATATTTATAAGTTATTAAACTGGCAACACTTCCATAGACGATGATATATTTATTTTGAATATTATTATATATTTCAGTAAATGAAATGTAAGGCGGTTTTTAATTTTACAACATATTTAATAATGTCTATTAAACAGATTGTAACACGTTAAAATAAGTGTAATCATGAACAAATGACCTCATCCCGTTTATTTCAATAAAGATATTTACTTCTTTGTTTGTTTTTTTAATTAAGCAAACTAACTTCATAACACTGACGACATAAATATTTATTACTTTATTTTCACCATCTACCGATACGTCCACTGTTGGACAAGCCGCTAGCTGCTTGCTTACAGTTTTATATCAAAAACTTTCAAAGAGACTAGGAAGATAATGAAACACTTGACAAATTTCCTAAACTAACTAATCTATGTATCTATATACATATAAGAGATTTCCACAAACAACTCTCCGATCCCCATCGTGTAAGCGATTCCGCACAACTCACGGGAGCCATGCCAACTTCACCTGCTCGCGGTGCACCCTGCTAATCAACAATCATGGCTAGATGCCACCAACCCGCATTGTGCCAGCATGGTAAGAAACGGCACAATACCTCGCATATGAATCTCCACCCGCCCGATGTGGGAATCGTTGAGCAGCAGTGGACGACTAAAAGCTGATGATGATATTAATAGAGATGTAATTAAGGAGAACAGTTATGATTGCACGGTACTATTTAGCGAGAGAAATAGACCTACTTCGACGGTCTTTAGCAATTTTTTTTGTTTCGAGGAAGAAATCTTTGAAAAATACCCTGCTTCTATGGGGAAGTCAGGGTTATGTGAGATTCTCATTCACTAAAATCCACGGTGGACAGCATCAGTGCATTCGGAGAGGCTCCGGGATTTCTAATAGAACGCACCGGTGCCCATATACAGTTTCTGTTACACATCTCTGAGGAGGAACCTAACCCTCCTAGGCACCATTGCTGAGCCATACGCTGTCACACGCAGGTTCACTTGTTGAGCGATAAGGGCATCCGCCCTCAAGGCCCGTGAAACTTATAGACCCTTAGTTTCCTTCTACGACAGGAAATACTTACTAGCCCGATACTACAGGGCTGCGGCAACAGATACCTACCAGAATGTAGGTTGTTGGATTTGTGTCTTCAGTTTCTTTAAGATACATCCAAATTATTTTTTGTTCGAAATATCGCAAAAATATAATAAAACGAAACATTTTATTGTTCAGTCATTTATTTTATTAAATATAAAATGTCATGTAAAATGAAACGATCACAATTTCTGATATTAAGACACGCGGGCGCGCAACCAGCTCAGCACCATGAGCACATAGCACGTAGTGTTACATCTGCCCTTGATTACCGAAACGATCACATCATACAAGATATTTAAAAAAAAAACCCTTTAAACAGTTTAATCCCACTCTTTGTTTGGCGCAGTGGGATACCATGGAGCATCAGTCAGATCATGAACCAATTAACGCTCTTAAAATTACTAAAACATTAATATATAAATATATATCATTTTATTATTATCCGAAGAGTCGAAGACGTTTACCTGATGGTAAGCGGTACGTCTGTCAGTAATTTCACTAACAACGCCCTTCGAACCGGACCATGATAATGTTTGCACAGAAACAAGTGCTACAGTAATTCAGTTAACATTGTTAATGAAGACAAAAAGAATACAATTAAGAGACGACGAGCGGGATGTCGATTCTCATTACAACACCCGTCAAACCGGAACAGAGTGAGCAGTGGGCGCTGCGCTGATACCAACCTGAGGGTCCCCGACAACAGAGACCTACCCACCAGCTGATTGACACCAGAGTAAAATATATAATACGGGCATCACATACACAAGCGTACATATCACAACTTAGGAATAAATGAAACTCCATTATTTAATTTCACCAACAAATAAATCATAGACAATTGATATGTGTAAATCTAGATGTTTGTCTATACTATGACGGATTATAAAAAAAAAAACTTTCAATTTGCAAAGTTCGATTTGGGCGTTTATCTAGTAATATAGAGATCACTCTGTGGAGGGCGAGGCTTGTAAAAGTATATATATAAGAGGGTTCCTTAAACTACTAAACCAACCTCACGTGCTCGTGGTTCACCCTGATAATCAACAAACGAGGATCTGGCTCCCAGCATTGGGCTAGAGTGGTGGGAAGTCGCACAGATCCTCTATATGAACCCCTACAAACGACGGTCCCCTAGTGCCCGGCATGCGGGCAGCGCAGGACCGATCGATGTGGGAATCTTTGGAGGAGGCCTATGTCCAGCAGTGGACGTCGATGTACTGATGATTTATATATATATACATAGAGTATATAATGGTGTATGATATATATTTAAGTAAAAACAATTGAGAGGAAATTAACCGGCATAAAGTAAAACGAGATATTTGTCGTAAATTTTAGGCACGGAAACGTTATTACTAAACATAATTACTAATATAACGTATTATTTATAAAAAAAAACAAAATTTATTGAAGGTAATATTTTTCACAATTAAAAATTTTATACGTTACAACGCCTTTCAATCCGGATCACAGTAGCATTTTTACTCTTGTTTGGCGGTAGATATAGGAACTGCGGTGATAGCTACACAGTCTGAAAGAAACCTTACAAGTCTCTATTCATAGAATCTTTGTTGTTCAATCATCTTTCCCAATTCGAGAAAGTTCCGATTCCCAGCAGTGGGAACATGTGACAACAACAACTGTGTTGTTTATTATTACTAATCACTATGGTAACTATAACAGTGACGCAATTTAAATATATACATTTTCAAAGTGTACAATGAGGGTTATAGTCGGCATAATAAACAATGTGAAGTTATAACACGGCTGAGAACGAGAGACCAGCTCCGCCATATTGAACGATTACACAACGCGGTCTATCGCAATCGGTCGGATAATACAGTTTGTATGTAATAAGGCAACGTATTAAATTTGATATTAGAACGCCGGCAGCGAGAGACCGATTTGTGGGTGGAGCTTGTGGCAGATCTGTGCCCAGCAGTGGGCGTCTTCCGTCTGATAATTTATTCAATACCAACCTTACGAAATAAAAACTTGTTTGATATTAAATTAAAAAAAATAATATCTATTGAGAGTTGTCTTTTTTTTATATAACGGCACAGGTCGCTTAAATCAGCTGGACGCGAGCAGCGCTGGTCTGATCAGTGTAGATGAGATGATGCCCACGTTCACCGGTGGATCAGCTGATGAACATCACAATGATTTTTTTACGATGAAGTTGATGTTGTTATTGATTTTTTTTATTAATAATAAAACACAATTTCCATGTCCCCCATTAAGAAACGTCGAAATAAAGACCTTCAAATTTTAATTATACAACTATAAGACCTAGACGTAAGAACTGATCCGTAACCCCCACCTTCCACCCCCGACGCACTCCACTATCAGCTGTACCGATCCGCTTCCGCTGATTTCCTCACCAAGCGGAACATACCGTTGGAGATCGCCACCACGGGTGAGAACAGCTTCAATGGATATTCACTGCGGATGGAAGTTTTTTTTATTATTAATAGTATTAATGAGTAATACCCTACATTTTTTATCTAACCTGTTAACCGAGCGGGACGTATAAATAATTGACGTACTGACACGTCCTAGCGAAAAAGCTCGCGCCGGTTATATCCTGCGCAATTAAAAAGGGAATTCCCCGGTTGACAGGTTAGTGTACTGTCACGGCGAGATAGATGTACACCTGATGTTAGAGAGTATGAGACATAACATGTTAAGTTTTTATCCCCGGTAAATTCACTAGCTACGGCGTCCTTCAAACCGGAATACAGTAATGTTGGCACAGTATTATTCGGCGGGAAATGTAAGCGTTTGGATGGTAGCTAATATGATGATCTTCAGCAACAGAGGTTTTTTTTTGGTTTGGAGAGATGGGGTGGGTTTTTGCAAGATATCCTGCTTCTAGGAAAGTCAGGATCATGTGAGATTCTTACTCACTAAAACCCTGCATCATAGCATCAAACCCTGGTCTGCATCATTGCATTCGGAGAACTCACAGGATCTCTTACAGAACGAACCGGTGTCCTTACACTAATACTTTGTGTTAGCAGTCCTCTGAGGAGCCTAACCCTCCTAGGCACCATCGCTGAGCCATACCCTGTTCCTCCACCGTCAAGGCCCGCGAAACTCCCAGACCCTTTCAGTTTCAGTCTACGACAAACAGGGCTAGCCTTAGTCCTATTCCTACTAACCCGAGACTTCAGGGCTGAGCATCTGTTGCTTTGCACCTGGGCTGCCGTCGTACCCATCATCCCAAGTCATACCAGATAGATTAGGTTGCAGCACTCACCTGCCTATGACCGGGGTGGCTTCGTTCCCGCTCAGAATGAACACCGGGAAGAATATGGAGAACACGCAACCACTGAAACAGAGGAACAGTATACCATGATGTCCTTTTCAACAATTACATACTGGTGATTGGTATATGCTGGAGACCGTCTAAATAGTTACCACCGCAACACCTATTTCTAGTCCTATTGTGTTCCGGTTTCAAGGGTGCTGTATATAGTGAAATTACTGAGGTAACGAAACTTGAATATCTTATGTGTGAAGGCGATGAGCACAATGTGTGGCAGTAGTTGTTGTGTACTCTGAACGAAGGTTTCTAAGAAGTATCCAATGTATCCTAAAGAGGAGTGTAAGGGGTCCCGCACAACAATTCACGAGACCCAAGCCAACTTCACCTGCTCATGGTGTACCCTGCTAATCAACGTAAGGGGTTCTGGATCCCACCAATCCGCATTGAGCCAGCGTGATGGGAAATAGTTCAAATCCCATATGAATCTCCACTGGAGCCATGCGGGAATGTTTAGAGGAGGCCTGTCCAGCAACGGACGTCTATAAGCTCATGATGATAATCCTATAGAAGGATATAGGATCCGTTATAATGCACTAAGGTTTATCACCGTCGAAGCCAGAGTATCTGGAGAGAACGTCTCCTGAAGAAACTCTTACCTCGATTAATCTCTATGAAGCAAAGTAGAACCTACACAGACGAGACGAGCGGGACGCTCACCTGATAGTAAGTGATACGCCCGCCCATAACAACGTGGCGCTGGTTAGGATAGTATATATTGTATTCGTCGCCACGTATGTTAAGTCTCATTACCACGGTAATTTCACTAGAGTACATTATGCACAGCAGAGTACGCTGTAAGAACGCAATGTCTTATGTGTAGTGTAAGTGTCTGTAAGCAATGCATTCAATTTCATTAGCTACAGCGCCCTTCAAAGACTTCACTCGGCATCGAGTTTTTTTTCCATGTTATCACTATCACTTGATATTTATTAACTGTTCACATTCATCATCGTCGACAGTAAAAGTCGAACTTTTATAACCGACTGCTCTATTCACTATGATCGCACACGGATGGGTCGGCGGCGGTGACGTCACGCGTAGTACCGTAATCACCTTGTACTTTGCCACCGCGATATCATCATATACACATTTGTGACTATTAAAATATGATTATTATACTAAAACTGATAACCGTGCTCCACGTGGCTATATATATATATATATATACACACACAAACACATATATATACTGTTACCAACTCGCTTTGCTGGTCGTAACAACCTCGCAACTCCCTTTGGGGAAAGAATTTTGTAAAATCCATTCTTAGCTGATCTCTAAACAGCAGAAGCAATCATCATCTAACGCTGGACATGGGCTACCCCCAAAGATCTCCACATACAGTCAGCATGGCCTCCGGTACTACTGGTCACTAGGAGTTGTCGTATGTAGAGGTTCATATGGAGAGATATGGGCCACTTCCCACCACGCTTCCCCAATGCGGGTTGGTGGGAGCCAGAGCCTCGTTTGTTGATTAGCAGGGTGCACCAAGACCTGATGAGGTTGTCTTCGGTACCGTGAGTTGTTGTACGTAAGCAATATCTCTACCAAAATTTGAGTGACCACGTCTCATAGTTTCTGAGATCTCGTGATGAGCCGATGACTCTCTAGGTATATATACGGCAATGTTTAAAGTATTTTTTATTAATACCACAGTCCCACGTGGTGGTGGGATGGTTAGCCACCACCATATCATGAATCTGCCGTCGAAGACGAGTGAGATGTTCACGCGATGGTAACTAAAACACCTGCCTGATATACACTGCACATTATTGTACTCGTCGCCTTGATACTTAACATGTTGAGTCTCGAAAGTTTAGTAATTTCACTAGCTCGAGCGACCTTCAAACCGGAACAGAGTAATGTTTGCACACAACTGTTGGCGGAAGTACTAGGAGCTGCGGTGGTACCCTCTCTACTGATCGAGATCAGAAATTTTAATTTAGGTTTTAACCATTTAAATGATCATCTCGTTATTATATGTTGTGTATTCATTAGTTTGCTTTTTTTCTCTTTCTGTCCACATACACTCCTATCCAACTCCTCATCTCTCCTTTTATCCAAAACTCTCTCATCTCTCTTCTCTCCTCTTTTAGCAGAAGTATCTACATACGTATACCTCGTTTTTATATTTTTTTATATTACAGCTGGAATCTTCTATTTTATTTATTTCATCATCGTTTGCAACCGACAGACTACTATATTATTTGTTTATATATCTACAACTGCTAAACAAGTTTGCGTACGTAAAAACATGTGTTAATGAGCCAACTGATAATACCGACGAGGGTCTCACTAATTATTGACCTTTGAATAGATCAGCATCGATATAGAGAACGCTGTTTGAGAACCTTGTTGTTGAACAATGTTGTCAAATATCTCCCTTCCGCCTTTTTGTCTTTTGAATTTCGCGGCTATGTACAAAGCGCTACAGAGCTCGTATCTGGCAATACTATACATAATTTGAAAGGTCTTGACATAACCTACAAAACGACGCTATGCTTAATTAGTTTGGATATTGCGTTCAACAGTTATAGACGTGTAAACATGGAGTTCACTAACGCCGAAATTCGCGCTATTTTAAAGTTTTCCTTCGTTAAAGGCAAATCCGCTAGAGAAACGTTCCGTGAGATTAATGGTGTTTTGGGGGATGGTACTCTATCACTTCGAACCGCGGAGGAATGGTTTCAACGATTCAGAGCCGGTGAAAACGACACCATGGATAAGTCAACCGGCGGAAGACCTGTGACGACAAATACCGATCAAATCATGGACTACATCGAGTTAGACCGGCATGTGGCATCTCGTGACATCGCCCAGGAGATGGGAGTTAGTCACCAAACCATTTTAAACCATCTGCAGAAGTCTGGATACAAAAAGCTTGATGTTTGGGTGCCGCATGATTTGACGCAAAAACCTTCTGGACCGAATCAACGCCTGCGATATGCTGCTGAAACGGAACGAACTCGACCCATTCTTGAAGCGGATGGTGACTGGCGACGAAAAATGGATCACATACGACAATATCAAGCGAAAACGGTCGTGGTCGAAGGCCGGTGAATCGTCCCAAACAGTGGCCAAGCCGGGATTGACGGCCAGGAAGATTTTGCTGTGTGTTTGGTGGGATTGGAAGGGAATCCTCCACTATGAGCTGCTCCCATATGGCCAGACGCTTAATTCTACCATCTACTGCGAACAACTGGACCGCTTGAAGCAGACGATCGACAAGAAGCGTCAAGAATTGGCCAACAGGAAGGGTGTAGTGTTCCACCAGGACAACGCCAGACCACACACTTCGTTGATGACTCGTCAGAAGCTACGGGAGCTCGGATGGGAGGTTTTATCGCATCCACCATATAGCCCGGACATAGCGCCAAGTGATTACCACCTGTTCCTGTCCATGGTGAACGCCCTTGGTGGTGTAAAGTTGAACTCAAAAGAGGCTTGTGAAAAGTGGTTGTCCGAGTTCTTCGCAAATAAGGAGGGGGCTTCTACGAGGGAGGTATTATGAAGTTGCCATCTAGATGGAAACAGATTATCGAACAAAACGGCGCATATTTGAACTAAATCCGATCACTGTAACACTTTTTATAAAGCATTGAATAAAGAGCAAAAAAGCGGAAGGGAGATATTTGACAACCTTATATAAGGTTGTCAAATATCTCCCTTCTAAAAAACTAATTATGCATAGCGTCGTTTTGTAGGTTATGTCAAGACCTTTCAAATTATGTATAGTATTGCCAGATACGAGCTCTGTAGCGCTTTGTACATAGCCGCGAAATTCAAAAGACAAAAAGGCGGAAGGGAGATATTTGACAACGCTATATAAAAAAAAATTACATAAGGAGTGAACCGGGCTTAAATACCATCAGTTGAAAAAAATTGCTGAGAATCGCATTAGTTGTTCTCAATCTAATGATGATGATGATTTGAGAAACTTTACATAAATCGCTCTTTTGTCGTTTTGTTTAATTGAAAATAGACTGTCGTTTTTAAAATAGGTTTTAGATTCATCATCATCATCAGTCGATACACGTCCACTGCTGGACATAAGCCTCCCCCAAAGATCTCCACATCGAACGGTCCCGCGTTGCTAGCCCAGTGGGTTACCGCGATTCTAACCAGATCATCGGCCCACCTTATAGGAGGCTTTCCAACATTACGTCTTCTATGCGAGCGCCACTCGAGGATCTTAAAGCCCCATCAGCGATGGCTCTTAGGTTATGATAAATATATACCATAAAAACCTTGGGTCTCGAAGTCAGAAGAGTAAGCAATAAAACATTTCAACCAATGAACTGACCTTATGATATACGAGTGCGGTATCTGAGTGAGCACCGCCAGCGGCAGCCCGAAGCCGAGGAAGTACGGCCAGTTGGTCTCAATGAAGGTGAGTCGCTTGTGCAGCTCCCAACCCATGTTGAACCACTTGTACTCGAACGAGTATAGTGAGTACAGTAGACACATGTGCACCAGGCACAGCAGCTCGCCGATGTAAGTGATCGGCAGCATGCTTACCAGCATACTCTGCAAATTAAACCAAATACACTACATCATCATCACCTGCCGATAGACATCCACTGCTGGACACGGCATGGAACTTAAATCATCCTCTGAATGTTCAGTTATGAAAATATAAGTCTCCAGCAACAGACTTATCACCAGCCGAACACTTACCTGGACTAGAAACAGCGCCTGCACCAGCAGGCTGAACAGCGAGTCGGCAATTATTTTGCTGACGCTGGACATGAACTGCGGCCTACCGCGGCGGTGACGGTACGCGGAGTCCGCTATATCCTGGTGACCAACGTGGTATCAGTAATAAACCTATATACTATCTGGTAACACTTAACCATTTTTTATCAAGTATTTTGTTTCTCTTGCCCTCATTGTAAATCTACCAACGTAGATATACCATGTCGTCTGGATGTTAACATGTCAAGGTCAGTGTAGACTAAATGGATGTCATCAAATTTGAGATAAAGAAAAATCTATCTAGATGATTTTTTCAGCATATATATAATGCACACTATTAGTGTATTTCAGATTGAATCCTGTTATAATTAATGAATAAGCTATCTCATTAAGATAATTACAATGTGATGCTGTGTAATCATCTCAAACGGTTTACAATCAGTCATAAAAGAATGCACATGGGTGAAAATTAACTTAAAAAAAAGAAATATTACCTGAAACCAGAGACTGTTGACTAGTTTACTCAATAAGAACAGCGGTAGAACCCATATCATCCTAAACGTCATGGAGAGGAACGGCTGCATCCACGCCCAAACGTTGTGCGCGACTCCAGGGTCGTGACCGAACACGGCCAGCACTAAGTACCTCACCGCTGGTAACAGGGCATACTCGAACACCAGTATGCTTAGTAGAAATATGAAACCGTTGAGGATGCATGACTGTAGCACCCTCGTAAGTACTTTGGATTCCCTGAAAAAATATATGGAATTAATAAAGTTCTATAGAAATCTTTATTATCCACAAATGATCTTAATTTCACATGATGTTCAGAGTACAATAAGTCCAAAGATGGTGAAGTAAAGACCTTAACACCTAAGAACCACTGCACGGCTAGAGCTTTGTATTTTATAAGTGCAATTGCTAGTATTCATCATCATCATGAGCCGATAGACATCCACTCCTAGACATAGGTCTCCCTCAAAGATCTCTGCTTCGATCGGTCCTGCGTTGCCCGCACCCAGTTCTCAGCAGATCATCGGTACACCTTGTGCAAGGCCTCCCAACACTACTCTACCGGTACGCGGGCGCCACTCGAGGATCTTACTGCCCCGACAGCCGTCGGTCCTTCGAGCAATGTGCCCTGCCCAATGCCATTTAAGTCTAGCAATCTTTTTTGTTAGACTTAAGATTGTTAGTATAATAATGAAAAAATATGTTGTTAGTTATAGCTATTGCCCTATTAATAGGCCTTAAATTAATAAGTTTATGTCAGTATACCTTAGAGTAAATTAGTAGTAGATGCAGGTTCAGATATTTCTGTGATTTTAGATCAGTGCTTTCTGATTGCAATTACAACTGAATTTTTCTCTATCTAGTATCTAATAATTATTTAGAAAACAATCTGAAAAAGTTTTTTGCTCTGCTTTTATTTACTTTTAAATAATTACAAAATTTAATCAAGAAATGCTATAATTTTTTTTTTTAATATAGATAATTGTAGATTCTTTTACTGATGATCAATAAATAAATATTCGGTGGAATTCATGACTTTAATAACCCACAGGATTTGCTTGCTTCTGACAAATTACTCGAAGTACATGTTTCTTTGCTCTATTACTATTTTTAATAATTCTTTCAAAATATAGTTTTGTCTTTATATTTTAGACAATGCATTATAAGATATAGCACAGGATAATGAAACCTCTAGATATGTGAAAAATATTTAAAGATTATATAATCATTGTAGGACTAATTAATTAAAATACCACAAAAAAATTATTTTACCAAAAAATTCTAAAATTCTTAATGTAATAATATCTTACTTCTCTTCACTACATTGATATATCTGGTATATATTTATTACACCAGAAACTTGTTTTGTTTTCATTAGATTTAGTTAGAAATAGCTTCCTTACAAATAATTTATCATTTAATCAAGAAATTTAAGTTTTTGTTATTAAATGGAGAGATGAGACAAGCGATATGGTTATTTACTTGTTAGTGATAGACCTGTTTATAGCAATGTAGCACCATTTAGGATGACATATGGTCGCAACTGACAATCATGCATGAAGAGACTCATAAAATTGGAGGAAGCGAGAGAGGTGTGCCAGAATCGTAGCAAGTAGAGAGAAGTGGATTCTGCTTACCCCATTGGGAACGAGTCGTGATATGTAGGTTTGTATATAGCATCACATTGCGCTCGTTTTCTTTAGACATTAAGTGGTAAATTTCATTACGAGTCATTTCACTAGCTACAGCACATTTAAATCAGAACACATGGTTATACACTATTTGGTGGCAGTAAAAGTAGCTGTGGTGGTACCTACCTACACAGCCTCTGGGAATAGAGATCTGCTACCAGTTAAACCCAGTAATTCATTATCTCTGCATACATACATTACATACATATCACACCTCGTTCCCAGTGGGGTAGGCAGAGACCACATCTCTCCACTTGCTACGATCCTGGCACACCTCTCTCGCTTCCTCCACTTTCATAAGCATCTTCATACATGCTCGTCGGTTGCGAGTGCTTTTGACCCTGTCTTTCTTTAGGACATCTCCGATTTGATCAGAATATGTCCGCCTAGGTCGACCTGCACCGATTTTTCCAATCATGCTTACCTTTCATCATTATCTCTGATGAAAATTAATTAGACAGTTTCAAATACAAAAGTAATAAGTTAACATGTAAGTAACATTAATCAATGTATCAACGATGTTAAAAAAAACTCGATATATGCACATCTTCATTATTCCAATATGCAAATTCTGTTGATATTAATTCTATGTGCCTACTTGACCTCTTCTTGTTTAATTAATAAATTGAAAAAATTTATATCCACAATAACACTACATTTAAGTTGATGATGATATAAACTTTTTTTCTATAATTTTTAGTTATTTTAAGGTAGAAATTTTAAAATAATATTTTCTTTCATCAATGATATTGCAAGCCAAACTTTCACCATATTGTAAGTAGTAAATATTATGTAGTAGTAGTAAAAATATTTACAATTCATTACTTTGTGCTTATCACCTTTATACATGTTATCATTATAATTTCATTATATAAAGTAGCCATCAAACTATATCATTGACAATAGTCACACTGGTAAAACATATTTATCATTAATATTATCACAAAAGTTAATACATTTAAAAATCTTTACCAAATTAGTAATTTGGTTAGAAACTAGTAAAAGATAAGCATTACATATAGTCCTATACTAATTCAATTTCTATAAAGTTGATTAACATACTTAAAATAATATGATAATAAAAGTTAGTGATTTTTACAACATTTCTGTCAAGGAAATCACTTTTAACTTTTTACTCAAGATGAAAATCTTAAATCATGAGATTATGTAAAGGAAGAAACAACACTTGTTTTGAGACCTTTTGTGAGATGAAGGAATAAAAAGAACAATATCAAAATATTTTAATAGAACATACAAACTAAGGTAAATGGTATGTTAAAATATATAAATTATTATTAATGATATGAACAAAAAGTATAAAATACATATGCTGTAATAAAATAAACTGTTTCATGATTTAAACAAAAAAAAAAAAAACTAGTGAAGGCCAAGGAAATTGGTAAAGTAATACTAAATAGTAATATAGATATAGAAACCTATATTCATAAAATAGATAAGGTTTTTATAGTTCAAAAATAAATATAAATTTAGTTTATTAAACACTTTAATGTCTAAGAGTCTTTTATAACAAGTATAATCTATACAAGTTTTAAACTTTTAGTATGGTGTAATAGTTACATTACGCAACCCTAAATTTATTTATGTAATGAATGTAATATAAAGCAATAAAGATCAAATTTATATTACTCACTGTTGGATTTTAACTTGCTTCTGTTTAAGTTTGTTGTTTTCAGAGTCTATTTGCGGTGATCGACTGAGGGCTCGTTCATTTATTTCTTTATCAAGGTACAAAAGTACACTAACTCCGCGCAAACTGTCTATAAAACCTTTTATAAGCGATACAGAAAAATTCTGAAATGGCAAAAACATTATGAACAGCTGTTATTAAGATACCACACAACAAAGAAAAAATATCAAACGTGTTATATTACTGTAACGCTTTCCATTTTATAGTTGGTAGTTATCTATTGCATTATTCAAAATGATTATAAATGATAGTGAACTTCGACTTATTTCATTATGGATTTATAGTCAAAAATTTACGCATATACGTAATACGCGCCTGTTTCGTAGTTTTATGTTTGATATTGTGGATTGTGATTTGTTCGTCTTTCTTTAATTGTCAACGTTCGCAGTCAAAGACGTTAGATATATACAGCATATTGTACTCAAACTACTAAAATTTGTACAAGTGAATTTCAAAAAGATAAAATATACTTTGTAACTTTTTAGGGCATTATGTATTAATTTTATGCTCTTAATTTTATTTTTTTTCATAAATTATTGCTATTGTTTATCGGCATTCACCACAGACAAAAGAATAGTATTACAAGTTTAGCTGTCATGGAATCTCCATGTAAACCACAGAGAATATTATTAGTGACATAAACATTGTTTGTTTTTTATAGTTGTTTGTACATAAATTTATTTTCTTATTAACTATAAAATATTTTTAAGTTTGTTATGTATTAACTTTATATAGGATGGATAACGTGTTCATATTAAATAATTTGAGGTAACTGTTTTTACAAAATATTAAAACTTGTACGCAATTTACAACGTAGACATCTCACTTGACCTCTTTTTGAGATAGTTTATACTTTATTTAATACATTATCGCATGACCTGTTAGCGACATTTCACTAGAAAATAGTTTTAAATTTCGTTTTTCACTGAGTCGAATGATCATGTATCCATTAGGAGAAAAATGCTTTTGAACTATATTTAATTAAAGTACACGTATATCTTTTACCATTTCTCTATAAGGCCAATTAATGTTTTCGATGAATGTATTTCATTGCTTTTCTGGGAAAATCTTAACTTTTGAAGTTCTAATGCGCACAGATTACAACATATGTTCAGTCCTTATCTTCATTTTTAGTCTTGATAAGTGAACTAGTAGATGTGTTTTATTTTGAGAATAAAGTATCTTTATAAAATGTATATCAGGTCCTCTAATTAAACATTTATCCCATAGTAACAGTAAACCGTATTTTTAGATTAGTGATGCTTCTTTATTTTATCTGCCCTCTTTTTCTTAAATTATTATTTGGCATGTTATTTATGCACATGGCATATAATTTAAAAAAAAAGGTTTCAATAAAATTATGTGTTTGGGGAATTATAATAAATTTTATTTAGTGGTACACAGAAATATCTAAAAAATAAATAAATAGTGCATTATTTCTCTAAAATCAAATTTAAATAGTTAATGATTATTTTGTAGCTTTTTTAAATGTTTGTGGGAGAGTTATTATTTTTTAACTTTACATTATTTTTTACTAGTAAAACAAACAGTTCTGCGAGGTCAATTATTTGTATGGATTTAGGTGTTTCGGTTTGATGTGGAGATCTTTTGGAGAGGCCTATGCCCAGCAGTGGATGTCTATTGGCTGATGAGGTGTTTGTTTATCTGTTATACACTTTATATTAAATTTTGTTTTATTCTACTGTTATAATTGTACTGTATATTAATTTATTTATATAGAAAAGATTACGTTTTTTTCCGAAGTGATTATAATATTTTATAATAATTAGTCAACCGGTTTATTCGCGATCAAAGAAGCGGAAATAATATCTATATGATTAAATGAACATAATTATAAAAATATGTGGAAGTTTAGTCTTGTTGAAGTATTGCTATTGAATAAATAGACAGGGACAGCGCAAAGTTCAATTGGGCGAACTGTCTTTGTCTCTGTTACTCAACGCGTTCGCCAGTCAGTGCGCGAATGTGCGGCGTGTCGGTCGTGCTTATCGCGCCGCCGTCTATCATCAACTTCTTTGTGACGTAGGGGCATGAACGTTTAGTTACCAAAGCCCATTGTGTCAGCACAAAATGAAAGTGGACAAAGACACCAGCCCCGCGGGGACCGTGGAGACTAAGCCTATTCTCTCCGACAGAAAGGGCAGCTTGAAGGTGACCATCACCCCTGCACAGCACAAGACACTCACGCACCTACCAAAGCGCCCACCGGTGGACTTGGCTTTCACCGACTTGACGTACAGGGTCCATGAAGGAAGAAAGAGCAGTAAGTGAACATTTATCTACAGCATACAATTTACTATTTATAATTGTTTGTCATATATTAATTATGGCATTTTCTGCCATAAATTTTCTGCGACTGATCATTGATAATGACCTTTTAATTGTTTCACTGTAATCAATTTAGTCGACTTGTTTTCAGTTTGAACGGAATGAGTCTTGTTTTTTTAAAACGAAGCAAGCTTATGGTAATCACAAAAAAATTGTGCATAATTAAATACCTACGTTTATTAGGGGATATGCAGATCTTTACATCGCCTAGCACATTTAATTACACCATTTATCGTTTGTTACTAAGGCGATAACTCGAGACAGATTATATTGCGGTATAATCTTTTGCTTTTTTTGATAATATTTTTAAATAACATTTCACCCTTATTTAATATTTAAAACTAAGGGTAGGTTAAGAAAACTCCCGCGCGTCTTAATGTTGATTTCTAAAAAACCTCGTAAATTATCTCATTTACTTTCTCCTCCATTTGTTTAAAGCATATTCATTATTAATTATGTGATAATTTTTATGATATTTATATATTGATTTGTTTATTTATTATATATTAATTAAAAAAATTATATACGTATAAATTAAATCTTTAAAGGTGTACACGTTTGATATGTACCACAGAAATATAATTATAGAGCGAGTTTATAGATGGTTAGCAAGTCTACAACTTCCTTAAGTTTGAAAAACATCGTAATCCTCACTTAAGTGATTTAACTTAGAAACGGACATTGTCGTGCAAAAAAAAAAAAAAATAGGCAAAAGTTTTTTTTTTATTGCAGAATAATTCTTTATTATTTTTACTGCTATCCATTGCAGTTATACTAATACTAGTTTATATGTTATGGTACTCTCCGGTGTGATACCATATAGAAAGCAATTTTTTTATTCAACGAAGTTACAAGACTAGTGAGACGTTCACCTGATGGTAAGTGATACACCTGTCGATTTAAAAATGGCGCTAGTTAGGATGACGATACGTTACACCAAATTGTGTTCGTCGCGTGGATAGTATAAGATGTAAAGATTCTTGGCTCCTTACTAGGATTAATTACTATTAATAAAACTAGCTACAGCGTCCTTTAAAGCGGTACACAGTAAATTTTGCACTGCTCCTTGGTGGCAGTAATAGAAGCTGCGGTTGGTACCTGCCTAGACCGACTCCGGCAAAGCTGCCTAAATTTTTTTTTATTCAACGAAGCGATGAGACGAGCAAGACTTTCACCTGATGGTAACTTATACGCTTAACCATAGCAAGGTAGCGCTAGTTAGGTTGACAACCACTGCACCATAATATGTTTGTCGCCTTGAGTCATAAGATGTTGAGTCTCCTAACCCCAGTAATTACAGAAGCTACAACGCCCTTCAAAACGGAACACAGTAAAGTTTGTACATTGCTTGGCGGCAGAAATTAGAGCTGCAGTTGGTTCCTACCTAGACAGTTTTAGCCAACAAAGCTACCACTAAAGCCTTTTTCCTGTTTGCCCATTTACCATTATAATGAGCTCCGGTTTGAATGGTTTTGTAGTTAATGTTTATTATACAGATTATAATTGTTTATACTGCCGCAAAAGTATAGAGAGGAAAAGACCAAACTTTTTATTCATATAATGAATTATGATTGTTACCAATAATTTCTTGATCATCAGTCTATAGCCGTCCACTGCTGGATATAGGCCTCCCTCAAAGATCTCCACTGTAGGAGTTCATATAGGGTGATTTGGGGATTTGGATTATTAAAAAAATCATTTATTTTCTGTCATTCTGATACCAAATCTTCCTTTGTTGAACATTCGTTCACTTCATTGTTAACATTAACAAAATCACCGTCTGAAGGAAAGGAAGTATCCGTAATCTTGATGCCTTGATCCTGCTTCAAATTATAGATTCATCAGAATCACTCAAAGATGATGATCCCTTTATGAGTTCTCACGGTTGATCTTGGAGGGAAAAATTCCAGGAAGACAGCTCAGGAAATAGTTTGATGACACAAAGAAGTGGACCGAGTGTAAATACCATAAGTTAAAAAGACTAGCTGAGGATGGAATTGGTTTTCTCAATCTAATCGCCAAAATTCAGTGTGAAAAGGGCACCTAATGACGATGATGTTGATGACAATCATTTATTTTCATATCCATGTTGTCTATTTTTTATGGGCATAAATTAAAAAAACATTCTAACCACCTTTACAGTTATGCTTACTGGCAAAAATCTGTGGTAATGATGAAAAAACGGCTCGAGTTCCACAACTTGCACAATGAGCACTCATTGTAGTACTGAATAAGGAAACGTCGTGACTCCAGACAGGTCTGGACAGGCGACAATCACCCTCCACCAGACGAAGATCGGCTCCGACGTGAACGTGTTAAGGTTCACAGTTGGCTGATGGCAGTACGTTACATGTGTAACCGAGGGATACGTATACAGGAAGTTGGATTTACCTTGCTTAATAGTAGTGCGAATACATTACTGTGTTCCGGTTTAAAGGGCGTTGTAGCTAGTGAAATTACTGCCGTAACGACTACGCTTTTTCTCTATAATAATATTGCTGAGTTCCCATCTCAAAGACAAAGAAGTTTAGTCTTATTTTCATTTACTAACATTGAGGTTGAAGTTGTGTTTTTTTTTCATTAGTCTATGAGACGAGAAGACGATCGGTACGTACACCTGATGATAAGTGATACGGCTGCACTTAACAAGTTGGCGCTGCTTAGGATGTTACAGCACAACACTATGATATACTTGTTTTGAGACAATATGTAGTCTTAGTTACCTCAGCAATTTATCTAGCTGCTTCATCGTCCGTATCACTCTTGGCAGAGTGGTCGTGGTCATCACTTCAGGTATCGCTCGCAAGCTTAACAATACAAAGCTACAGCGCCTTTCAAACCGGAATACGGGTTTGCATACTACTGTTCGCCGGCTGCTGTAGGAGCTGCGGTGGTCCTTCCTAGACGGTCTGCTGTAACAGACCTGCCAATAGTAATTATGCCACCAGTTTTATATTATCAGAATATTTCGTGTCGCCTTTGGTGAACACAGTTTAAGTAATATTTCTTATTCGAGAATTTAATTATTCATAGGAACCGTAGCATGGTATTTAACTGGATATCCTTGGCGGATGATTATCAAGGCAGTATGTGGACGGTAGTTGTTTTAACTGTGGAGTTTCACCTCGGCCACATCTCTGTATCATTCTGTTTAATTGCATTAATTTTTCTTTAATTGACTATGTGTAAAAAAAAACAATAGCAAAACATCTTAAACAGTGACTGTGATCAAGAATGATTGTTAGTAACATAACAATCCTTTACTACTGCCCTTTTCCCAGCTATGTGTGGGGTCGGCAGTGTGTCTTCTCTTTCATATCCTTCCATTAGCCGTCATATCAGAATTCATATTCTTCTTACACATGTCATCTTTCACACAATCCATCCACGCTTTCTACGGTCTTTCTCTACCCTTATAACCGTCCACGTTCATTCTCATTACTTCCTCTGTTATATGTCCTTCATCTCTCCGCATAACATGCCCGTACTACGGTAACCTCTTGCTCCACAATTTCTCTGTCACTGGAGCAACTTCCAGACTAACAACCATCACACTTGGTTTCCCACTTAAGAGTTTCATAGCAATGTCACTAAACTCTCAACATGGTGATTGTATTCGTTACTATAAGACAGATTTGTATATGACATTTAATAGGTTTCTCTCTTGAGCCGATAAACGTCCACTGCTGGACATAGGTCCGCACAAAAATCTTCACATTTGTAGGAGTTTACATGAGAGAGTTTTGCGTTATTTCTCATAACGCTGGCCCACTGTCAATTGGTGGGAGCCACAGTCTCGTTTGTTGATTAGTAGAAAGCAACACAAGTAGGTGAAGTTGATTTGGCTCCAGTAGTCTGATCTATAGATCTATAAATCGGAATATAATAACATCGGAAAATAAATGGTGTAAATAATTGATTACTATGGGATAATAGATAAACTTCTCTGTCCTTCTTTGTATTCACCACCACCACAACCATCAGCCGTTAGACGTCCACTACTAGACATAGGCCTCACCCCAAAGATCTCTACGTTTGTAGGAGTTCATAAGGGGATTTGAGCCATTTCCCATTAACTGGTCTAATGCGGGTTGATGGGAGCCAGAGCCGCGTTTCTTGATCAGCAGGCTGCACCACGAGTAAGTGAGGTCGGCTTAGGTCCAGTGACTTGTTATGCAGGACTCCTTATACCCCTCTTACCTCTTTTTAGTCACCTTTCAATAATGGAGTAGAACTAAGTTTATTAAAAAAAATGCTATGTAGCTAATCGCTTTCAATGTAACACTGAGGTTGGTGCATTCCAGGCTCACCCAAGTTTTGATATTTCGGTGATGGTAAGATCTGAAACCTGACGTCTCATTATATCTGTCACCATAACTGTTCCACTGTGAACATGAAAGCTACATTCTGATATATCATACTGTACCATCTACGACCTGATTGTCACTTAATACCGCGCGAGGTACCAAGTTTAGGTGAAGCGTTAACTTCGTTAGCTAAATGGAAACTTTTCAACCTTCACTGGTTAAGGTTATTGGCTGATCCGCATAGGAACTGGTTTCGTTTTAATGCATTTCTTAACGTCAGTAATTTTTTTTTATAAGGAACACGTTTACACGAGCTGGTGGAGTGGCGGCAGCGCCCTTTGCTCCATACAATGATTTCACTATATCGCTAATAATCAGCCTCGAACGGATACTAGTCGTTTTAACCATACCGTAGCGTGCAATCATTACAGTGTTCCGGTTTGAAGGGCGCTGTAGCTAATGAAATTACTAGTCTTATCAAATCAAGGCGACGAGCACAATATGGCCTTGTTTGTATCATGACTAGCGCCGTATTTTTATGGTCAACATATTAAATATATCACTTACCATCAGATGAACGAAGAACATATATTTGTGATAAGCTTTGTTCGGTTGACATTTTTAATATTAGTTTGGCAAATATCTCCCTTCCGTTTTTTTGCTCTTTATTCAATGCTTTATAAAAGTGTTACAGTGATCGGATTTAGTTCAAATATGCGCCGTTTTGTTCGATAATCTGTTTCCATCTAGACGGCAACTTCATAATACCTCCCTCGTAGAAGCCCCCTCCTTATTTGCGAAGAACTAGGACAGCCACTTTTCACAAGCCTCTTTTTGAGTTCAACTTTACACCACCAAGGGCGTTCACCATGGACAGGAACAGGTGGTAATCACTTGGCGCTATGTCCGGGCTATATGGTGGATGCGATAAAACCTCCCATCCGAGCTCCCGTAGCTTCTGACGAGTCATCAACGAAGTGTGTGGTCTGGCGTTGTCCTGGTGGAACACTACACCCTTCCTGTTGGCCAATTCTGGACGCTTCTGGTCGATCGCCTGCTTCAAGCGGTCCAGTTGTTCGCAGTAGATGATAAAATTAAGCGTCTGGCCATATGGGAGCAGCTCATAGTGGATGATTCCCTTCCAATCCCACCAAACACACAGCAAAACCTTCCTGGCCGTCAATCCCGGCTTGGCCGCTCGACCACAACTGTTTTGCTTGATATTGTCGTATGTGATCCATTTTTCGTCGCCAGTCACCATCCGTTTCAAGAATGGGTCGAGTTCGTTCCGTTTCAGCAGCATATCGCAGGCTTTGATTCGATCCAGAAGGTTTTTTGCGTCAAATCATGCGGCACCCAAACATCAAGCTTTTTTTTGTATCCAGCCTTCTGCAGATGGTTTAAAATGGTTTGGTGACTAACTCCCATCTCCTGGGCGATGTCACGAGATGCCACATGCCGGTCTAACTCGATGCGGTCCATGATTTGATCGGTATTTGTCGTCACAGGTCTTCCGCCGGCTGGCTTATCCATGGTGTCGTTTTCACCGGCTCTGAATCGTCGAAACCATTCCTCCGCGGTTCGAAGTGATAGAGTACCATCCACCAAAACACCATTAATCTCACGGAACGTTTCTCTAGCGGATTTGCCTTTAACGAAGGAAAACTTTAAAATAGCGCGTTTTCGGCGTTAGTGAACTCAATGTTTACACGTCTATAACTGTTGAACGCAATATCCAAACTAATTATGCATAGCGTCGTTTTGTAGGTTATGTCAAGACCTTTCAAATTATGTATAGTATTGCCAGATACGAGCTCTGTAGCGCTTTGTACATAGCCGCGAAATTCAAACTACAAAAGGCGGAAGGGAGATATTTTCCAACCTTATATTTATGTCTTATGATAGTATATTTGTACGAATGATTTAGTCGACTTATTAACCGTAAGGATGTACGTACACCTTCCGTGTGATTCTGTTTTTCCTTAATTTAATTATAATATCAACAATTATCGCTAATTAATACTTAATTTAGATATATAATCACATTAAGCATATAATCGCTGTGAATATGTTAGATTTATAAAAACATCTATTGTCTTTATTTTAAGAGAGAAATATGTACTTCTGTGTGAGTAGCATTTCCTTACATAGTCATAACATCCAATTAACGTCCCCACTGCTGGGGCACAGGCCTACTCTCAATATTAGGGCGATGGGGCCATAGTCTCCACGCAGGCCCAATGCGGAGTGGTGACTTAACACACCTTAGAATAAATTCTAAGTCATGTGGAATTTTCCTCGCGTTTTCCATCACCGTTTGTATCTCGCTGCTGTAACTAAAGCTCACAAATGTACATAACTTAAATATTAAAGTCATCGGTACATGCCGAGATTCGAGCCCGTGACCTTAAGAATGAAGGTGGCACGATCCAACCAGCGAGCTACTATATATGTATGAGTATATTATATATACTGGGTTTTAGGAGATCGCTTCCGAAAAAACAGACAGACGATAGTACTGATAATGACACCTTTGATAATGGGTCGGAAAAATAATCGGAGCTGCTTAAAAAAAATTATATTTTTAAAACGTTTTATTAACATTATTTACGCAGAAGCAAAAAAAACCAGCAATGAAACACAAAATAGAAAACAGTTGATGCTCAGATCAACGAACGCCCGGGCGGGCAATCTAAATGCTCCATGACCCTATGAAATAAGGTACAAATTGGAACCAAATACACGTAGAGTTCCCGCCGCGCCCGGGCGTTCGTTGATCCGAGCATCAGCTGTTTTTGATTTTGTGTTTCATTGCTGTTTTTTTTTTTTTTCAGTAAAGTAATATATTTTTTCTATTGTCTCATTTAGCTGTACTTACATGATGGAGTGTAAATAATGGTAATAAAACATTTTAATAATATAACTTTTTTTTAATCAGGATGTATTTTTTTACGTCCTATCAAGTCTCCTTATATATATATATATATATAATTAACAAGGTAAAATTTTAACAAATGAATACTGATAGTGTGTGTTACGGTCTCGCACAACTCACGGGACTCAAGCCAACCTCACCTGCTCGTGGTGCACCCTGATGAACCAACGTGGCTTTGGCTTCCACCAACCCGCATTCGACCAGCGTGATGGGAAATGGCCCAAATCCCCCCATATGAACCCATACAAACATAAAGATCTTTGGAAGAGGCCTATGTCCAGCGGTGGAGGTATATCTGCGATGATGTTACGGTTAGTATTAGAATTTAATAAGCACTGTATCTAGTTATACTGTCTCGTATCTGATAAATATGGCGAACGTCCTGCTCGCCAACTGATACGGATTATTTATTGATTTCGTAAGATTATCATTACTTTGGTATTTAAGACTACGTAATATCTGGTGACTGTTAATATTTGCATTTTTTTTCCTTACAATAGTACTCTAACATACAAACATTTAATATTACAAGAATAGAATATATGAATATATAATATTTAATCATCTCATAAGTAATGATATTCTTGCGAAATCAATAAATAATCCTTATCAGATTGCGAGCAGGATGTCCACGATATTTGTCATATACGAGATAGTATTACTAGATACAGTGCTTATTTAACTCTAATACTAACCGTGACATCATCATTATCATCACTGGTAGACGTTCACTGTTGGACATGGGCCTCTGCCAAAGATCACCACATTGATCGGTTCTGCGATGCTCGAATCCAGCGGCTTCTTGCGGCCTACAGTCAGCATGGCGTCTGGTATCGCCAGGCACCAGAGGTCGTCGTTTATAGGGATTCATATGGGATTTGGGCCGGTTCAATGCGGGTTGATAGGATCTAAAGCCTCGTTTGTTGATTAGCAAGCTGCACCATACAGATGACGTTGGCTTGGGGCTCATGAGTTGTTGTGCGGGAGCCCTTATATCCCAGTTTATATTAAGTTATTATATATTATAGTTATAAGTCCCACCACGACTATAACATAAAATTTCAATATCGACGATATCTCTATTATGACGTTATAATATGTAACAGGTGGTAGGACAAAGGTAAGCCCTACGTGTCGTAGAAGGCGACTAAAAGGGTTTTTAGGTTCGTGGATCTCAAGGTGGGAGCACTCATTGTCCACTACGCGAATCCGGGGTAAAATGCAAGCAATAAGATATGGTGCTTATAACAAAGTGGGGGATCAGAGGAGGGCTACGGCTCCTTTCGAGGTGTGCTTAGACACAAAGACACCGGTGTGTTCTGTGAGTGATCCCGGGGCCTCTTACTTAAGGACGACTAGTTTTTGTGGGTAGAAATCCCGCATTATCCTGACTATCCCCTCAAAAGCTTTTGACCAAAAAGTCTGTGGACTGTGGAGACTCTATCTCCGCCGCCAAACAGTACTGTGAACCGGTTTAAAGGACGCTATAATTAATGACATTACTGGCGTAATGAAACTTAACCTCTCATCTCTCAATGCAACGAGCACAAGGTTGTGTTGTTAATATTATCCTAACAACTCCGTGTTTTTATGGGCAGATGTATCACTTACCATCAAGTGCACATCTAGCATGTCCTATCGTTGATTAAAAAAAAACAGTTCGTAGTCTTTTTCCTATCATATAGTAATCTTTATACATTTATAATGCATACGATTGGAAATTATTATCAGTTGACAGATATATTAGAATTTGATAACGAAATCAATTGTTGGGTTAAGTGTGTCAATAGATTGTTGTATCTAAATATTTTAAATAACATTGTAATCTATTATAATCGACAAATTCGAAGTATGTATGATCAATAGGATCGTCGAAGGGCACAACTCACGGGACCCAAGCCAAATTCATCTGCTCGCGGTGCACCCTGCTGAATAGCAGACGAGGCTCTGACCACCCACTAACCCGCACTGGGCCCGCGTGGTGGCTTACGGCCCAATTCCACTCAATGAACTCTAACAAGGAGATGTTTGGGAGAGACCTATGTCCAGCAGTGGACGTCAGCCGGTTGATGATGATCTATAGATCTAAAAAGTAGCTTCGTTTATACCGTTATCGTACCGTTATAAAAAAAAAAAGTATTTGTTTCGTTATCGTTGTAATGTTCGAGGAGGGCTTATGACACTGGACCACTGATAAAGGAAGGTCGCGACCAATCGCCGATCGCGGTTCACGTTTACAGCTGATGCAAAGCAGTTGAGACAGTACGTTTCGCTCTATTGTCTACAAATCTATTATATTGTCTTCTTTATGATAGAAAGCATCGAAAAGTCTTTTGTTATCCGAACTCTTTATAATAAAATCCTGAAAAAAGTGCGGAGAAAATTTTTGGAAAAGTGTTTGCGGTATGAGTAATGAAATGTAAAATATTGGATGAATGAGAAAATACATCATGCACCTACTCCTCTTAGTTGGATAGGAAATAGGGATTCTACCTAAAAGTTATAAATAAAGAGTCTCTATTAATTCAAAGATAAAGCAATTCTATCGATACACACATTATATATATATATATATATCCCCTTGGACGTTCACTACTAGACATAGGCCACCCTCAAAAGACCTCCACATCGATCGGTCACGCGTTGTTCGCATCCAGTGGATACCCGCGACTGTGACCAGATCGTCGTTCCACCTTAATGAAGGCCTACCAACACTACATCTACCGGTACAAGGTTGCCACTCGTGGACCTTACTGCACCATCGGCTGTCGGGCCTTTGAGCAATGTGCCTTGCGCACTGCTACTTAAGTCTAGCAAACTTTTGAGCTATGTCGGTAACCTTAGTCCTTCTGCGGATATCTTCATGTCTGATTCAATCGCGCAGAGAAACTCCGAGCATAGCCGTCTCTATATCTATATACATATATATACGCATTTATATGTGTATATGTATAGGTACCGGTAGACAGTGCTGGGACGACCCTGGCAAGGTGGACTGATAAAGGTAGCAGGAAACCGCTGGATGTGGATAGCGCAGGACCGATTAATGTTCGAGGGCCCTCTGGGTGGCCGCCAGTCACCTGCGTGAGGAGCTCCGGGGACTGTACGACGCCTGCATTCGGCGCGTGCAGTTTCCGGAGCGCTGGAAGACGGGCAGGCTTTGCCTGCTGCGGAAGGGGGACCGTCACCCCGACTCCCCTTCCGCGTACAGACCGATCGTCCTTCTGGACGAGGCGGGGAAGGTCTTCGAGAAGATCTTGGCCGGCCGTCTCGTTCGGCACCTCGCCGAGGTGGGACCGGGCCTCCATGAGGCCCAGTACGGATTTCGGGCAGGGCGATCCACGTTGGACGCCCTGCTCGACCTGAAGGGCCTCTGTCTGAAGGCCTTCGGTAACGGCGAGGTGGTCCTGGGGGTGTCCTTAGATATCGAGAACGCCTTTAACAGCCTGCCATTCGCGACGATCAGGGGCGCTGGAGTTTTCCGGCTCCCCTACATGATCGGGCTGTTGGGGCGTACCTCCGGGACAGGACGATCGTCTGGGTTGATGACAGCGGCGAACTACATCGGCGGCGCGTGGAGAGCGGGGTTCCACAGGGGTCGGTCTTGGGCCCCTTGCTGTGGAATCTCGCGTACGATTGGCTGCTGCGGCAGCCGGTCCTCCCCGGGATGAGGTACTATGCTACGCGGACGACACCCTCGTCTCGGCCCGGGGAGGAGTTACGACGAGGCTGCTCGTCTGGCCGCCACTAGCACGTCGCTGGTGGTGGACCGGATCGAGCAGCTGGGTCCTGAGGTCTCCGTCACGAAGACGGAGGCCCTCCTCTTCCACGGACCCCGCAGAGGTCCACCCGGGGCGCGCTCATCCCCGTCCGGGGCGAGAGGGTCCCAGTGCGGGGAGCCCTTAAGTATTTAGGGCTCACTCTGGACGGGCGATGGAGCTTCGGGGAGCACTTCGAACGGCTTCTCCCGAAGCTCACCGCCACCGACGCTGCGCTGGCAGATTGCTGCCCAATGTCGGGGGCCGGGTCATTTGTGTCGGCGCCTGTACTCTGGCATCCTGCAGGTATGGCACTGTACGGTGCGCCCGTATGGGTGGATAGGTGCGAGACCGCCAGGAACGGGCCCGTGTTGAAGAGGGCCCAACGTATCCTGGCGGTCCGAGCCTGTCGGGCGTACCGTACGGTGTTCTGGACGGCGGGTACGCTTCTCGCGGGCGATGCGCCTTGGCATCTACAGGCGCAGTCGCTCGCGGAAGTGTACCTCTTCGTGCGGGATGCCGGAGAGCGTCGGCCGGACCCGGCCACGGTCCGCCGGATCAGGCGCGTTGCCCATGACGCCCTGATCCGGCGGTGTCGTGAGTTAGGTAACCCTGCCGCCGGCCGGGACACGGTGGGGCCATCAGGCCCCACCTGTCCCGGTGGATGAGCCGGCGGTACGGGGCCTTGACGTTCCACCTGGTGCAGGTGCTGACAGGCCATGGATGTTTCGGCAAGTACCTGCACCAGGTGGCTCGTAGAGATGACGCAGAATGCGTCGAGTGTGGTGCGCCGATAGACACGGCGCACCACACTCAGGCGGAGTGCCCGGCATGGGGCCGTAGCGCCACGCCCTCGTCGCGCAAGTCGGCAGTGACCTCTCGCTGCCGACTGTAATCGATCGTATGTTGAGCAGCGAGAGGTCTTGGAAGGCGGTGGCCTCCTTCTGCGGCGCAGTGATGCGTCAGAAGGAGGCCGCCGAGCGCACGAGGGAGGCCGACGCCGCTGCCGCACCTTGCAGGCGGCGGCGGGCCGGCGGGAGAGCGCGGCGGCAGAACCACGCCGTCCGCTTCCTCCGCCGTGAGCGATGGGCCCCTAGCCGGGCACGGTGTGAGGGGCGTTCGGGCCGTTAGGCGTGGCCCTTGGGCCTTTTGTTGTGTTTCCCCTGGGGTGCGTCCCCGGGGAGTCTTTGTTTGTCCCCCTCCCACTTCGACGAGGGGAGTCTGGAGGAGGCCGCCGCCCAATTCCTTCACGGGAAGGCGGCGGCCGGGCACGCGCTCAGTCGTGGGCGCGCACGGTCGTTGTGGGGTCGGGGGGCCCCAATGTGCCGGTCCCGCGAGGGGCCGGTACGGGACAGCAGGTGGGTGCCTTTGCTCCCCGCGGGCACCCACCAGGAGGAGTTTTATACGCGGAGGCGCCCGGAGAGTTGCTTGGCTGAAACCCGGGCGTCTCCAGTATGCGTATTGCGGGACAAGCGGTGGTGGTTTTAGTGGGTATGGGGGTCACGCACATCTCAGTGGCCCCGAGCCCCACATAACCCGGCGTCCCCCCCTTGAAAAGGACGCTGGGTATGCGGTAACAGCATTTCCACCACCGATATCAAAAAAAAAAAAAGGACCGATTAATGTGGGGATATTTGGAGAAGGTCTCTGTTAAGCAGGAGATATTTGTCGGCTGATGATGACCTAGGTTCCTAACCTGGTTTGGTATAGCTGGATATAAGATAGATGTAATGAATAGTTATTACTGCAGTTGTTTAGTAGGTATGAGCGACGACGTTCATGACTCGGCCTCTATTAATTACTACTATCTTATCGTGTAAATTTTACATGAATTTCAAGGCAAGTATTTGTGTGTTTATTTGCTTGATTGTTTCAATAATAATAAATTATTAAGAATTTTTGGTAATCAGTAATAAAGAGAATAACTAGATGAACTTGATCGCATTGTACTCATCTTAAGAATCAATTTGTTAAGTCTTGTTACCACAATAATTTTACTGTTTGTCAGTAGAAATAAGTGCTGCGGTGGTACCTACCTAAATGGTCTAAAGTGTCAGGGACCTAACAATGATATGTTAATTTTTATCAAAATAATTTATGATATTAAATTCGATATATAGATTGTGTAAGTTCATTTTAGTTAGGAGGACAAAGTTGCGCTATCGCTATTGCATTCACAACAGGAAGTGGAATTTGACCTGTGTGTCAACAGTTTATCAGTACTTCTACGTTTTTCTATTGCGCTTCATTGTCAATAAATTAAACGCACTTTATTTATCGTGTACTTCATAATGATTAATATTCGATATTTTTTTTATTGTATAGACTAGCGCTACGATCCCACCTGAAGGTAAGCGGCGTGTAGTCTTTGATGGTGAAGCGCACTCGAGATCTCCTAGCCATACCTGGACGAAAACACTGGTGCCGGCACACTGTTCCAATCCTTAGCATTGAGAAGGTCGAAGCGAAACGCTTCATCCTAATGCGCGGGATGATGACAATATAGGGATGAATGCCTCCGGCGTGTCTGTACGTACGCTATTTAGGAGTACACGTAAATAGGGGTGGAGTTACCAGGAGTTTTTTTTTTAAATACAGTTTTATTAAGGGGTACGTGAACGAAAAAAAGGTTGAGAAGCACTTGTTGATATTGATGAATAATAAGGCTGCATGTGGTACTCAACCATTATTAGAGTATGGTCATTCAAAAGAAAAAATTTAACTGTTTCACTTAATATGAACATTTTTAGAATTGTTTTTATGTACATTGTGTCTGGTTATAAAATGATTTTATTGCTCTCGTGAGTTATATTCTACTTACTTACCGTCGTAGTCTTTTTTAATGATATTTTTAATGGTTCATACTCAGTACTGAGTGGTCGTACACTACTTTACAAATGAGACTGGAGGAACGTTACATCATCATCAGCCGATAGACGTCCACTGCTAGACATAGGTCTCCTCCAAAGATGGACATCGATCGGTTCCGCGTTGCTAGCATCCAATGGGTTCTCTCGATTATCACCGGATCGTCGGTCAACCTATATACGTTAAAAGTGAACCGTTATATATTGGCCCAAATCTTAGGAAGTCCATTTTACCACTATATTTCAATATAACTGTCCATGCTGGGTTTTGTCTTCACTACAATTTATCTGTATCTCGTGCTGCATCCGACTTTAGACAAAACTCATACATCATTAGAGTCAGTAAATCATTTAATAAAGGTTGCAGTAACAGAGACGAGATCATCCTTTTTATCATCAGCGGTGTCTATATCTGTAAAGAATTAATCTTACCTACTAGTTATACTGTGCAAATGAGCAGACATCCTCAACTATCTTGTATCAAGTGTGAAAACTCGTTTCGGATATTTCTAAATTATCCTCCTTATCGATTTATATGTAAGCTGTGTGATTTTTTTAAGTATATAAATAAATAATAAAATTCCACTAGAATAGTTTATGTAATTGTTATATTTTTAGTTCTATAAAGGAGAAGAGTAGCTCGCTGGTCTAATGGTCAAAGCGTGAGGCCTTCATTCCGAAGGTCTCAGGTTTTAATCTCGGCGTGTACCGATGACTTTAATATTTAAGTTATGTACATTTGTGAACTTTAATAACAGCGAAATACAAACGGTGAAGGAAAACATCGCGAGGAAACCTGCACATGAATTAGAATTCATTCTAAGGTATGTGTGATGTCACCAATCCGCCGCATTGGACGTGCGTGTTGACTGGCCCATCGTTCTGATATTGAGGGTAGGCCTGTGCTCCAATAGTAAGAACGTAAATTGGCTATTAAAAAAGGAGACTGGAGGAACGTTACATCATCATCAGCCGATAGACGTCCACTGCTAGACATAGGTCTCCTCCAAAGATGGACATCGATCGGTTCCGCGTTGCTAGCATCCAATGGGTTCTCTCGATTATCACCGGATCGTCGGTCAACCTATATACGTTAAAAGTGAACCGTTATATATTGGCCCAAATCTTAGGAAGTCCATTTTACCACTATATTTCAATATAACTGTCCATGCTGGGTTTTGTCTTCACTACAATTTATCTGTATCTCGTGCTGCATCCGACTTTAGACAAAACTCATACATCATTAGAGTCAGTAAATCATTTAATAAAGGTTGCAGTAACAGAGACGAGATCATCCTTTTTATCATCAGCGGTGTCTATATCTGTAAAGAATTAATCTTACCTACTAGTTATACTGTGCAAATGAGCAGACATCCTCAACTATCTTGTATCAAGTGTGAAAACTCGTTTCGGATATTTCTAAATTATCCTCCTTATCGATTTATATGTAAGCTGTGTGATTTTTTTAAGTATATAAATAAATAATAAAATTCCACTAGAATAGTTTATGTAATTGTTATATTTTTAGTTCTATAAAGGAGAAGAGTAGCTCGCTGGTCTAATGGTCAAAGCGTGAGGCCTTCATTCCGAAGGTCTCAGGTTTTAATCTCGGCGTGTACCGATGACTTTAATATTTAAGTTATGTACATTTGTGAACTTTAATAACAGCGAAATACAAACGGTGAAGGAAAACATCGCGAGGAAACCTGCACATGAATTAGAATTCATTCTAAGGTATGTGTGATGTCACCAATCCGCCGCATTGGACGTGCGTGTTGACTGGCCCATCGTTCTGATATTGAGGGTAGGCCTGTGCTCCAATAGTAAGAACGTAAATTGGCTATTAAAAAAAGGAGACGAGAAGAGACGTATAGTTGTCAATACGACTAAGTCCATTAACATTGTTAGATATGGAGAAAAATTCTGAAAATGAAACGGTTGCCAAATGGATAGACTTTTTGAGAACTGTACCCGTATAACATCGTCCACCTGAAGTATCTGAACTAATGCCAATACTCTGCTAAAGAATTATACTTATACGTATAGCAAACACCAATGTTTCATATTTTTTAATCTTCCAGACTTTATATGTTTTTATTTACCTGATATCAAGTTAGCCAGGTGTGATATCAGTTTTACAGTGTTAATAATGGGGCTGGAGATAGTTAGGGATGTTCGCCCAGTACACTGGTTATCATATGATGGTAGCCAAGAGAGTACTGCCGTAGTGCAGGAGCATGTCCTGCATATAAGCAAATATGAAAATAGACTAATAAGAACTATGCCCTATGTAACCTAAAACCTATCTACATAATAATCTTTGGAGTCTCCCAAAAGGTAATCCAGCGTCTAAGCTCAACGGAATGGACTGGCATGTCTGGTGCGTCTGAATTCTTCCGCCGAACCGGAGACGGAAAGGTCTGTACCATGCTGATCTCCAACCTTCACTTGTTGGAGTGGAACTTCAAGAAGAAGAAGTTTATTTTAAACATATATAAGCACAGATATTTGTTGTGCATATCCCACCTTATCTCTGTACGAGCTTCTATTGTAATAGCGTCAGATTTACAATATAAGGGTGACAGTTACTTTATTCGAACCATTAGAAAATCTAGATTTCTTTATTAAATGATTATTTGTATTTTAATTTCTAGTGTGAGTATAATCTATATATGTTGCAATGCGTAATTAACTCAATGGAACATTGACACGCAATGGAGTCATGCTCATTGCGTGTGTTGATCCTGTTTCTCCGTTTGAGATGATATGAAATGAATAAACGCTATAACGTCAACCAACAACAAGCAGAAGTAATTAATTTGTAACAAATATTTTTTTTTTAATTATACTTACAATATCGTTTAACGCCTGAAGTTATATTATCTATATTACTTTCGTCTAAAAGAGGGTTGTTATAGGTTCAACGAAGGGTGTCTATTTACGTTTATTTACCACTGTGTGGAGATGCATTAGAATACCTTACCGAAAGGGGTTCAGCTTTCTCTGTGACCTGAACCTTGAATACAGCAAATGTTTCCTCTTGAAGATTTATGTTCAGGTCTTCGTCAGGCTGAAATGATCTATTTTATTATTAATAATTACATACGTTTTGTCCACAGATGAAGATGATCTTGAAATCGGTTTCCGGCCGTCTCCGGTCCGGCGAGCTGACTGCAATCATGGGGCCGTCTGGCGCTGGAAAGTCCACGCTACTAAACATCCTCACCGGATACAAGTCAGTACCTATTTTTTTTTTAATTATACTTACAATATCGTTTAACGCCTGAAGTTATATTATCTATATTACTTTCGTCTAAAAGAGGGTTGTTATAGGTTCAACGAAGGGTGTCTATTTACGTTTATTTACCACTGTGTGGAGATGCATTAGAATACCTTACCGAAAGGGGTTCAGCTTTCTCTGTGACCTGAACCTTGAATACAGCAAATGTTTCCTCTTGAAGATTTATGTTCAGGTCTTCGTCAGGCTGAAATGATCTATTTTATTATTAATAATTACATACGTTTTGTCCACAGATGAAGATGATCTTGAAATCGGTTTCCGGCCGTCTCCGGTCCGGCGAGCTGACTGCAATCATGGGGCCGTCTGGCGCTGGAAAGTCCACGCTACTAAACATCCTCACCGGATACAAGTCAGTACCTATTTTTTTTTTTTAATTATACTTACAATATCGTTTAACGCCTGAAGTTATATTATCTATATTACTTTCGTCTAAAAGAGGGTTGTTATAGGTTCAACGAAGGGTGTCTATTTACGTTTATTTACCACTGTGTGGAGATGCATTAGAATACCTTACCGAAAGGGGTTCAGCTTTCTCTGTGACCTGAACCTTGAATACATGCCGGTCAACTTCGATCATTTCTCCGATTTTATCGATATTTTCGGCGACCGGCCTACCTGTGCGAGGTGCATCTTTAACATCAAAATTCCTGAACGGAATCTACGAAACCAAAATTGCACATAATTGGCTGTTACAGTATCGGGTCCATAAACACCATTCATAATTTTAGCCGCCTGGCTTGCATTTTCGCCTTTGTCAAAGAAAAACTGTAAAATGTACCGAATTTTCTCTTTATTCACTTCCATTTTAACACCCTGTAACTCACAATTGAATGCACCAAACAAAACAGCAAAAGAACTTTTACTGCGAAATGTCACCTTTCCAACGAGCATAAATCTGAAACTGTTTGATCGATACTTTACGAGAAATTTATCACTACAGCCATCTACCTAAAAAATAATGGATTTCTTTTTCCCCAACCTAATATTTATGTTATGTACATTTGTGAACTTTAGTAACAACAGAGAAATACAAAGTGGAGGAAAACATCGTGAGGAAACCTGCACATGAATTAGAATTCATTCTATGGTGTGTGTGATGGCACCAATGCGCCGCGTTGGACGTGCGTGTTGACTGGCCCATCGTTCTGATATTGAGGGTAGGCCTGTGCCCCAATAGTAAGAATGTAAATTGGCTATTAAAAAAAAAGGAGAAAAGAAGAGGCGGATAATTGTCAATACGACTAAGTGCATTAACATTGTTAGATATGGAGAAAAATTCTGAAATTGAAACGGTTGCCAAATGGATAGACTTTCTGAGAATTGTACCCGTATAACATCGTCCACCTGAAGTATCTGAACTAATGCCAATACTCTGCTAAAAAATTATACTTATACGTATAGCAAACACCAACGTTCCATATTTTCAATCTTCCAGACTTTATATGTTTTTATTTACCTGATATCAAGTAAGCCAGGTACGAGTGTTAATAATGGGGCCGTGGATAGTTAAGGATGTTCGCCCAGAACACTGGTTATCATATGATGGTAGCCAAAAGAGTACTGCTGTAGTGCAGGAGCATATCATGCATATAAGCAAATATGAAAATACTAAAACCTATCTACATAATAATATTTGGAGTCTCCCAAAAGGTAATCCAGCGTCTAAGCTCAATTGAGAGTGGTTAGTTTATTTTTATATCAGGGAATGGACTGGCATGTCTGGTGCGTCTGAATTCTTCCGCCGAACCGGAGACAGAAAGGACTGTACCACGCTGATCTCCAACCTTCACTTGTTGGAGTGGAACTTCAAGAAGAAGAAGTTTATTTTAAACATATATAAGCACAGATATTTGTTGTGCATATCCCACCTTATCTCTGTACGAGCTTCTATTGTAATAGCGTCAGATTTACAATATAAGGGTGACAGTTACTTTATTCGAACCATTAGAAAATCTAGATTTCTTTATTAAATGATTATTTGTATTTTAATTTCTAGTGTGAGTATAATCTATATATGTTGCAATGCGTAATTAACTCAATGGAACATTGACACGCAATGGAGTCATGCTCATTGCGTGTGTTGATCCTGTTTCTCCGTTTGAGATGATATGAAATGAATAAACGCTATAACGTCAACCAACAACAACCAGAAGTAATTAATTTGTAACAAATATTTTTTAACTAATATATATTCCTTAATTATCTCTAGGTTCGTAAGTACCTATGAAAATCCTTGAGGCTAATGGATCATCGTTTAATATAGTAGCGATAGAACTCTGACCTTTCTACACTTATGTTGACATAGGAGAAAATATGTTACAAATAATTCTTAACTTTTTGGTTATAATATATCTTCCTATAAAGAATAAGTATTTTTCCTCAAGCTTAATTTTTTTTAATTATACTTACAATATCGTTTAACGCCTGCAGTTATATTATCTATATTACTTTCGTCTAAAAAGAGGGTTGTTATAGGTTCAACGAAGGGTGTCTATTTACGTTTATTTACCACTGTGTGGAGATGCATTAGAATACCTTACCGAAAGGGGTTCAGCTTTCCCTGTGACCTGAACCTTGAATACAGCAAATGTTTCCTCTTGAAGATTTATGTTCAGGTCTTCGTCAGGCTGAAATGATCTATTTTATTATTAATAATTACATACGTTTTGTCCATAGATGAGAAGATGATCTTGAAATCGGTTTCCGGCCGTCTCCGGTCCGGCGAGCTGACTGCAATCATGGGGCCATCTGGCGCTGGAAAGTCCACGCTACTAAACATCCTCACCGGATACAAGTCAGTACCTATTTTTTTTTTACTACTTTACTACTACTGTTTCTATATTAAGACACGATAATGACTGACAGAAAAACTATTGTATACAGTTATGTTAAATACTTTTGCTTACTCTGTAAATGCGAACGTCATCACTTCAACCAGCTGTTGTAATAACAAACTTTTTTTTTATATTTAACAAACAGCAAAAAAAAAGACGCTTTTGTTAGTAACATTCTTAAAGATATAGACAGTTGTAAACAAATAAACGTTTTCACCGGCTCTGAATCATCGAAACCATTCCTCCGCGGTTCGAAGTGATAGAGTACCATCCCCCAAAACACCATTAATCTCACGGAACGTTTCTCTAGCGGATTTGCCTTTAACGAAGGAAAACTTTAAAATAGCGCGAATTTCGGCGTTAGTGAACTCCATGTTTACACGTCTATAACTGTTGAACGCAATATCCAAACTAATTATGCATAGCGTCGTTTTGTAGGTTATGTCAAGACCTTTCAAATTATGTATAGTATTGCCAGATACGAGCTCTGTAGCGCTTTGTACATAGCCGCGAAATTCAAAAGACAAAAAGGCGGAAGAGAGATATTTGACAACCCTATATAATAAATATAGTATATCTCATAGCTATGCTAGTTGCATTTATTATCCATTAGCTCCTAACAGTTCTATGCTATTAATTTTACGACTTAAGTGATTATTTATGATTTTTCCTTATTCTCGGCCAGAACTGAAAAACAATTGTGGTCTTTTGCTTTTTAATTCTGTTCTTTGGAGTGACTTCTACCAGGATAAGTACTACAAATGTGAAGTGGCTAATAAATTTAATAATTGCCAAAACAAGCTTTAAACGAGTCAGAGAATCTCTGTATAGTTAAGATAGTTTTGTGTAAGTTGATAGCAAGAAGAGAGCAATGCTTGAAGAATACTACCATCAATCAAACTTTAGAACGTTAGGTCCCGGGTTCGAATAAGAGACCTTTTTTTTTTCTTTAAGCGGAAGCGATGAGACAAGCGAGTGCTTACCTGATGGTAATTGATACACCCATATGTTAGGAAGATATACGCAGCATTCGTCGCTTTGAGACATAATATCTTAAGTCACGTTACTCCAGTAATTTCATTAGCTACAACGCCATTTAAACTGGAATACAGTTAATCTGATAGTAGAAATAGATGCTGCATTGGTAGATATCTTGATGGTCTCCGGCAAAAGAAACAATCTATTAGTCACCTCCCCACAGAAGCAGTTAAATTGTTCTACTGTGCTGTCGAGAACTATATCACTTGAACCTTATAAATTATTTCGATCTTACTATAATCGGAAGGCAGTAAAGAGTTGTAGTAAGTTAGCAATTTACTATCGTAATTGTTAGTAAATAGCTGTCCACGGCTTTGTGTGAACGGATCGCCGAGTGAGTTATGGACGGTACTCTCACTACACGCTTTCTCTCTTAGCAGTTAGATGTTACTGTGAACGTTGAGAAGTAGGACAAGTTACAATAACAATTTTTTTTTAAGTGACGAGACGAGCGAGACGTTCACCTGATTGTAAGTGATACGCCTGCCTATAAAAATATAGTCCTAGTATCGTGTAGATAGCACTACATTGCGCTCATCGCCAAAGACATAAGATGTCTGCATATCCTAGTAATTACATTAGCCAACATCCTTCAAACGGGAACACAGTAATGTTTTCGTGGTACTACTATATATAATATCACTCTATTTTAAATGGTATTAGAGAAGCCGGATGATGTAAATGTATCCAGTACGCGTGTTGACCCTAAAAGGTCAAGTTTATAATACCTTGGGCGTCATAATCAGTTGCTTGTGGCTTTGAGTCCTCACGTCAGCAGTGGACTGATAATGATGATATGTCTCTTTCTAGAGGATTTTAGACTATTTTTAAATGACTATGTGTCTACACAGATAATCTAAATTCTTCTATTAGGTATTAATCTAGAACGTTGCTTGAGACCAGTGGGTATAACCGCAGCGCCTATTTCTGCCGCTAAATAGTAATGATCAAAAACATTTGTTTTCCGATTTGAAGGGCCCTGTAGCTAGTGTAATTACTGAGGTAACGACGCTTAACATCTTATCTTATGTCTTAAGGCGACGAGCACAATGTAGTGTCATCCCAATTAGCGCCACGATGTTTTGGGCAGGCGATATCACTCACAATCAGGTGAAGGTCTTGCTCGCCTGGTCGCTTACTGGAAAATAAATAGGGAAAAAAAAAAATTAAATAAGCAATCCTCAAAAATATCAGAATACGGATACGGTAGAAGTGCATCACATAGCTCCAAGAAAGCTCTTTTTTTTGTATAGATCAGGGACCAGTTGAAATTTTTCGAATGAAATGGTGACTAACAGGAAGTGATAATAAAAAAAAAAATTACCATTTTCGTTTCACATCGAATGTCAAGTCGGAGCTGACATTTCATTTTACAGCAAGTTACCATAACAATATCCTGCCGCCTTGATTATATTCAAGGTGGGTTATTAATAAGCGATTTGTAAGTTACCTTTTCTCGTTATCCTTTTCCTTCATTTTGCTCCATTATGTTTTTATATTAATCAAAATGTTAAATCTTTGTTAAAATCGATGATAAATGAATATGCCAGTGATCGACAATATTTTTTTTTTTTTTGCCTAATAAATTTATCGTTTTATGATAGGAAGAGTGCAGACGATACGTGTAAATCACATTGCGTCCTTTCTAGGCGACTTAGGTACTGGATCAAACTTACCTAGGTCTCGTAGTACTAGTTTGTGCTTGTGACATTGTGGTGACAAGGTGTAAAACATCATAGGTTAAAAGTGGATTAAATGGTACGTCTTATAAAGATCAGTGCGGTGTTGTGTAAAGATCCTGTATATATAATAATCGTTATATAAGTTAACCCCAGCATGTAATACAAGAATACTTAAAGGATATTTAGGATGGTAGACTTTGCCATAGCCCTGTAGTCTCGGGTTAGTAAGAATAGGACTGAGGCAAGGCCTGCCTATCCTAAAAGGCTACTAAAAGATTCTAGAAGTTTCTTGGGCCTTGAAGGTCAACCAGCGAACCTGTGTGGCTAGGAGGGTTTGGCCCCTCCTCAGAGACGTGTTAATAAAAATTTTGCTCCGGTGTATTTTATGACCACTGACGAGGTTTTAGTGCCTAAGTAGCTCGCTGGCCTAATGGTTAGAGCGTGCGGCTTTCATTCCGAAGGTCGCGGGTTCGAACCTCGGCATGTACCGATAACTTAATATTTAAGTTATGTACATTTGTGAACTTTAGTTACAACAGCGAGATATAAAAACGGTGAAGGAAAACATCGTGAGGAAACCCGCACACTGATATCATCTTTGTGTGTGTGTGTGTGGTGGTCCAATAAAGTGGCAACAGGCTCGCCCCTGTTACATGGGACTTAATCTGACCACATCTGGCGAAATGTGGGTGGTTTATTCACCTCTGCCTACCCCTACTGGGAAAAAGGCGTGACAATATAAAAAAAAAAATCTCACATAAGCCTGACATCCCCAGAAGCAGGGTATCTCGATTATTCGTCCCCCATCCCCGAAACATAAAAAACGATTTTGGTATACTGTGAGCACTGAGAGATAGAAATCCCACATTAGACTTACTTGCTCCCTAAAATAGAGATATCTGTTTAAAAATTCCACCACGGTAATTGGGGGCGTTTCTTGGTTAAGAAATCATCCTGTGTTTATAAATACTAAATGTAGGTTACTATTAGTGTTTCTTAGTAATTGAAACAACGCCTCGTCAGTTGTGTAATATACGTCGAGTCGTTCCACTCTGCTAATTCCACTTTCTGCTAATGCTACAACGGCGTGGTACCGTCACCATTACGAGATGCTCCTACCCGTTTACTGTTTAATTTATATGTATTGTTTTGTGGATAGTTGGAAGGACAGCTTCTGTAGTCAAAGGCTATTAGCAATGAGACTAAGATAAGTTCTGTATATAATAGAAAGCGACTAAAAGACTTGAGGGTAGCGGCCATTATTGCTTAATAGGCGGACTCCAGTGAAGCAGCAAATTCGACTACGTTTCGCTTACTTGCTGTTTGGCCTTTCGTTGTGATGTACTGAACCAAAGTGAAGACAGGCACCGTTGTTTTCGATAGATCACTGGGATTTTCCTAATGCACTGAAGGAGACGATCGAGGTGGTTTTCGTGGGGATAAATCTCACTTAACCCTGAACGTCTTTTAAGCAGAGTATTGTTAGAAGATTTTCCCCCTACACGAAAAGGCAATAGGAAGTAAAGTCTCATCATCCCAAGTTATTTTTCAAATAGCATTAGACATATATATTATGATTATTTTAAATAGGAATTTTTGTTATTGATTAAATTTATTTATACCTTGTCTCTGTATGAATGTAATTCTATTCCACTTGGAGCTGGCTTTTCTCACAAGAACCATTTTCCTTCTGCCCTAAATTAAAAGGGCTGTAGTGTTATAAAATAGATAGTATATTTGCTTCTACGTAATCGATTACAAATTCCTTTGTGAAACATGTGCGGAACCCGTCATTGTTTTGCGCAACGTTGAGCCGACACTTCATCCGGCTGCTTGTTGCAAACCAAGCAAGCGATGAATTTGCAAACAATGGATTCCACCAGCTCGCGCAAACTCCAATCGACTCCTTACAAATAAACTTCTATATATATGTGAACAAGGTATCATTTCACAAAGCATTTATACAGGGAATAATGAAACGAATCATATTGATTTAATCTTTGTTGTAAATAAATATACTTCTAAGTAATTGTGTTGTGCCGCTGAATAGTAATGATTATTAATCGGCCCTTTAAATGCAAATCAATGATATTGCTGAACATTGATGGACGTTAACTGTTTTCAGTAAATCATGCTTCACACATAAAACCTGTGAATATACATACATCATATATACCACGCGTCGTTCCCAGTGGGGTAGGCAGAGACCACATCTCTCCACCTGCTACGATCCTGGCACACCTCTCGCTTCCTTCACTTTCATGAACGTCTTCATGCATGCTCGTCGGTTGCGAGCACTCTTGACCCGGCCTTTCATTAGGACATTTTCGATTTGATCGGAACATGTCCGCCTAGGTCGACCTGCACCGATTTGTCCAATCATTCTTACCGTGTATACCTCTTTCGTAAATCATCTTTCAACATGGCCGAACCATCTGAGAGCATCCCTTTCTCTATTTTTGTCATCACATCTTCAACCAGGCCGCACCGCTTCCTTATCACTATGTTCCTCACTTTGTCCATGTGAATATACTCTTTCTTCAAAGATGTCCTCATGCTCATATGTAACGATTGTTTGGTACATGTGTGTAGACGTTATTCATTAGCATCATCATCAGCCGACGTCCACTGCTGGACATAGGCCTGCACCAAAGAACCTCACATCGCTGCACGCATTGCGAGCTCCATGTGTCGTCATCTGTAGGGGTTCATATGTGGGGACTGGGGTCGTTTCCCACCATGTTGGCCCAATGCGAGTTGGTGGGAGCCAGGGCCTCGTTTGTTTATTAGCAGAGTGCACTGCGAGGAGATGAAGCTGCCTTGGGTCCCGTGAGCTGTTGTGCGAGACCCCTTACGGGGGTAGATAAGAGTTTTCCACCTATGTAGTGGACTATAAGGGCTGGAGACTTGAAATGTGGTGGAAATATTCCTTTGGCCGATTGTCGGTTTCCTAAGGATACATTTTACGAAATGTTACCCCCTAAAGCGTTTTTTTTTTAATATAAGCGACGAGACAAGCGGGGGTGTTACAGCCAACAAACCGGGCGGGGAAAAGCTAGTATAGTATAATTGGTATTATGAATTATGTTGCGTCGGCTTGATCACAATAAAAATAATAATTATGTTAATTTTTTTTTTAAATTAATCTAACATATTATTTTAATGGATTAATCGTAATTATTAAGTTATTCTGAATATTTTTTTTTTTTGCCTGGTTTGTCAAATTTGAATGTTTTGCATAGGTGAAGGTGATCGTGTGTGTAATAGTTACGTCAAATTACTTCATGCTTTAAATTAACGGCCGATTTGATTCCTAAGACCAGGTCGTTATACCATTTTAGAACCAACTGCTAGAACTCGGGATATTTCACAGTGATTGTAGAATTAAAGCTGCTGTTCAGCACTGTGCTTAGCATAATCTTATATAATTAAACACAATGAGATGAGCAAGTATATCATCGAGTCTAACTGATACTAAACGTTGCAACCATTCAGCTGCAGTTTAAAAATATCGTTGCTATCGTAATATCAATATGGTTCAATCACAACACATATCGGTTACGTACCAGACGTTATAAATGACCTCGTGACCCAGTAAGTGACGATAAAATTGAGATCCGGTTTGATTACACGACTTCGCTTCTCACCTATCCTATCTATATACTCGTTAAGAACTGATTAATATCAAACTGTTGTATATATTTTCTGACTAAATAAAGGCTACTTTAAATCCATCATAAGTCGAAATTTTACCTGTTTATACGTCACCTCTGATAAAATCGATGTTTAGTTAAATATTTGTGTTTTTTAGTTCAAGAAATACTTCCCGGTTGTCTATTACATAATGTGAGCTATCGACTCGGTTGAAAATTATTACATTTTATTCAGTGCGCTCGTTTTTTAAATATGTATGTATAAATGTATTAATATCGTCATCATCAGCTGATAGACGTCCACTGCTGGACATAGGCCTTCCCCAAAGATCTCCACATGGATCGGTCCTACGCTGCTCTAACGTTGAACACCAGGTGCTGTCGTTCGTTGGGGTTTATATGGGGGGATTTTTATTGTATTATGTTGATGTGGGTTGATATTGTAAATCCGTAATAATTTTGAATTATTATTATATAATAGCATTTAATAAAGGAGTGCAACGAGTTCCGCATAATGACTGAAAGAGCTCAAACCAACCTCACCTGCTCGTGGTGCACCCTGCTAATCAACAAACGAGGCTCTAGTTGCCACCAACCCGCATTAGGCAAGCGTGGTGGGAAATAGCCCAAATACTCCCTTATGAAACCTTACAAACGAAGGGATCTTTGGAGGAGACCTATGTCCAGCAATAGACATTTATCGGCTGATGATGATGATGACGACTTAACAAACTACTTTGCAAGGCCGCGCGCTTCGTACAGGCAAATAAGCATACCCTTAATCTCTAAACCTAACTTAATAATATTAAAATCTTAATTCACTGAAAAATTATCTATTGTGAGATACTGGTAAGTTTATATTTAAGTATAGATAAGCACAGATATTTCGAATACTATTTGTATACATTACACGAAATCTTTGTACAAAACTCTGGTTGCAAACTGTACACGAAAAGTACTTCTTATATTTGTTATAGGATGCAGCCACTGCTTTGATAAGCTATGGTTTAATAACCTTTGTGATCATCAAAGCTTCATTTTAAGGAGATTCAACCTCGTGATGATGATGACATAAGAACTGCTTGCGAAAGTATTTCTCAATGATAGTTTGATATACCTTATAGAACAATATCGTTCAATCAATGTCTATTGCTTTCATAAGGTGAAATCTAAATCAGCAAAATAAAACTGATGAAACCTAAATAAAATTTGGTCTAGGTTATAGATCTTGAAGTATTTTTTAATTTATTCTTAAGGTACGTACACGATTAAGGCAGATTAGTGTATGGGGTGGACTTAATGCTGTAATAGCATTTTCTATCAGTCGATCCTCGGAGGCAAGGGATACTGTAGGTATCTGATAAACGCTTTGAAAATTTGTAACTATTTACTATAATTATGTACAATCACTACTAAATTTAGTATTTATAATATTTTTTGAAGAATTTATCAGATGGTTTGTTTGCTTAATATTATACCTAACTCGTTATGGTAAATCTGATAAACCCTATATAAAGATTCATTTAGTTTGTGCAACTGTTGTAGAGTTTCAATTACAAATTAGTTAATATTATGGCTATTAAGAAAGCTAATAGTAGTTTTCTTATGCAAGAAGAATGTATTATTCTACATGAATTAAAAAAAAAAACTAGACCTTACAGTACTCGTTCAATCAGTCATCCTATTTATCTCATTTACTATAACGAGTTGGTAATAAGCAAAAAAACCTGTAACTACATAATTTTTGGAAATTTATCAGCTGTAGTAATTATACATAATTACCGGCTATTATATATGTAATCACCAATTTATTACTGTTCTGCCACTGCCTGCAGATTATAAACCGGAAGTTACCAAACTGTTTTTTTTCTCGTAGACCATTTTCGATTTTTTCTATTCTTGGTAGACTGCCGACTCATTTATACTATATTGCCAAAATCACTAAAAAATCATTCCTAAATCTAAATTCTGAGTACTAAAATATTACTACTATGTAGTAAAGTAATAATTATCAGTTAGCAAAACGGCAACAATTCACTTTAAAATCCAAATAAACAATTTATAGAAAAAAATTACTATGGTAGCCAGAAAAAATATCGTCGACTCTTACTTACAACTTACCCCTATTTTCTTTTTCACACCAACCTTGACGTTCCATCCCTCCGTCCGTACTTTCTCAATCTAATCTCCCATTCAGCCTTAGGGTCTACCAGACCCACATAGGAAGAGGACGTCTGATATAAACAATTCTTAATACTCAACAGTCAATTTACGTCCCCACTATTAGGGCACAGGCCTACCGTCAATATGAGGTCGATGGGCCATAGTCACCACGCTGGCCCAATGCGGATTGGTGACTTCACACTCGACTTAGTATCTCTAATTCATGTCCAGGTTTCCTCGCGATATTTTCCTTCGCCGTTTGTATCTCGTTGTTACTAAAGTTCACATATGTACATAAGTTATATATTAAAGTCATCGGTACATGCCGAGTCGAACCCGCGACCTTCGGAATGAAAGCCGCACGCTCTAACCATTAGACCAGCGAACTACATTCTTCATACTATTGTTCTCTATTCTCTGTACTAAGTATATGGCTAATCAATTTTGACTTGGACAGTCAATCTGATACTGGACTCGCAGACTTGAGGTCCATGTCCACACATGAGTGTGGTGGTATATGAGTGGTGGTGGTGGTGGTGGTGATATATGAGTATGCAAATGGTGATATTAACTATGTACTTTTTTTATTCAATGAAGAAACGAAACTAGCGTGGTGTTCACCTGATGGTAAGCGATACGCTTGCACATAACGATGAAGCGCTAATTAGCATGGCATGTACCACATTGCTCTCGTAGCTTTAAGACATAAAATGATAAATCTCATTACCTCAGTAATTAACCAGCTCCAGCGCCCTTTCAAGGCGGATCACAGTACTGTTTGTTGGTTGCAATAAGAGCTGTAGTGTGGTAGTACATGATGGTTTGAGCATTGCTTCGGGTTTCGGCTACGGATGCGCGTCGGTACAGATCGATACGCATTTTGCGCGCTAATGGTGCGCGTGCGCAACCGTTCGCTTTTACGACGCTATATGGCGCAAAGCGGCCCGCATTAGTATGCAAACTTGAGAAATCGTACGTTACCACAAATCACATTGCCCAGTCGATCTCATCATATCCGTGTTACCAGTAAACAAATTTGATTTTTCGATTCATAGTGTTTTTTTGATTTGATTCGTCGTCATACGTCATCATCATCTCATAGACGTCGACAGTTGGACATAGGTACTCAAGTCGATCGGTCCTGTGTTAGTCAACATGGCTTCTGGTACCACCAGGTATTAGGTTCCATTGTTTGTAGGATTTAATAATGAGGGCATTTGGGCCATTTCCTACCACACTAGTCCAATGCAGGTTGGTAGGGGTCAGAGCCTCGATTGTTGTTTAGCACGGTGCACCACGAGCAGGTGAGGATGGCTCGGGACCCGTGAGTTGTTGTGGCACTAGCTGATCCGGAGCATACATAATATGTTATATATCTATCTATCTATCTATATATATATATATATTTATTTATTCAAGGAAGCGTTGGGAGGAACAACAAGTTCACAGGTTTTTAAATGATAACATCGTGCTAGTTAGGATCAGCCTCACATTGTGCTCGTTGCCTTGACACATAAGTTGTCGAGTCTCGTTAAACTAACAATTTCACTAGCTACAGCGTCCTTCAAACCGGAACACAGTAATGTTTGCACACTACGGTTTGGCGGTAGAAATAAACGCTGCGGTGGTACGTATACTTATTAAGGAAATAAATATTTTCTTCCGTTAGTTCATCTCGCGCTAATTAATAGTGAACTTAAGCACATTTAAGGCGAATTAAGTTTTAAATTACTTCAATCAAGTTATAAATTGGTGTGATAACGGCTTAACTTAACAAAACAACAATAAAGCAACCCGGCAGTAATTCTGACGGTGGAACTGGTTTCCATCTCGTTTAAGCAGCAGTGTGAAGGAAGTAATAATCATTAGTAAAATTTTGTATTGACTTAGATTATTCAACATAATCGTTAGAGTAGTTTTTTTTTATACCATTCTCTTATAAACTTTATCGTTTATTTAGTGTATAGGTGGTATGGTATATATATGGTATAGTATATACATGGTATAAACATTATCGTCTAATCTATCTACAGCAACCGATGGATGGATACATTAGAAATTCTTCGGTTGTTGAATATATGGAAGATTCATTATCTGGTGGTCTCTGTTGCCGAAGACCGTTTAAGTAGGTGTAAAGGTTCCCATACAACACCTCACGGGATCCGAGCCAACCTCACCTGCACGTGGTGCGCCCTGCTCATCAACAAACGAGGCTCTGGCTCCCACCAACCCGCATTAGGCCAGCGTGGTTGGAAATGGGCCAAATCCGCCCACATCAATCCCCACCTAATCCAGTGATAATCTTTGGGAAAGGTCTATGTCCAGCCGTGGGCGTCTATCGGCTGATGATGTAGTTAGTGTATTTACTGGAGTGTCACTCAACATGTATTATCTCCAGGCGATAAGCACAATGTTCCTACGTCACATTACATCGCCATCGCCTGGAGACAATACATTGAGTCTGAATACCCCAGTAAATTCACTAGTTACAGCGCCCTTAAAACCGGAACTAAGAGCCGCGGTGATACCTATCTAGATGGTCTCCGACAACAAGGACCTACCACTAGAATTATGGTATTGATTCAATAAAAATTGTATAACATTATTATTTTTTTTTACATGCTAAAGACAAATGTTACTATATATTTTTTTTATAACATGTCAAGAACATGTCACGTTGAGTTTAATTTAATAGCACATATAAAATTACAAGTAATAACTTATGTCATTATATATTACTTAAGTAGTTTAGTGCGTTTCGATAGTACCTGCTCCGGCGACCTTGGCCGCGCTTGTGGCCATTAACATACAAAGATTGGCAACGAATTTGCTAACCAGTCATCATACAAATTAGGCGGACCTTTTTTTTTTTTCTGGGGAGGGGATCTTTGAAATATATCCTGCTTCTCAAAGGAAGGCTTATGTGATATTGTTACTCACTAAACCCCACTCGCTGGTCACATCAGTGTATTCGGAGTGGCTCCGGGATCTCTTATAGAATGCACCGGTGGCCCCCTCTACAGTTTATGGTATCACGCCTCAAAGGAAGGGTCAAACCCACCCCGGCACCATCGCTTAGTAATGGCATCATACATACGCTTAACCCAGGCAAGGCTTACCTTAGTCCTATTCTTACTAGTCTGAGACTACAGGGCTGAAATTAGACGGACCCAGAGCTAGCTAAGTTCCTTTGGATGAATCTTGAGTAAACATCATCTAAAGTAATTATTCATACAAATAGTTACATTATTGTTTTTACTCGTGGTACGTATTCATACCATCTAGATAGGTACCACCGCACCACCTGATGCTGACGACAAACAGTACTGTGCATACATTATCATATTCCGGCTTGAATGGCACCATAGCTAGTAGTGATTACTGCGGTAATGAGACTTAATAACCTGTCTCAAGGCGGCGAGCATAATGTGATACTGTGTATATCTTACTAACTAGCACCACGTTATGGGCGGGCGTATCGCTTACCATCAGGTGAACGTTCTTGTCGTCTCGTCGTTTTATTGAAAGAAAAAAAATAGAACCGTCATTTACCAATGTCGGTTCTGTAGGCCTATGCAAGAAAAACCGGCCGAATATCACAGTTTTACAATGGTTCGGGAAAATGCGTATAAAAACCAAACGAGAAACAATATTTACATGATTCAAAAAGCTGCGTATTTTTGATGAAATACAGAACTGAACAATGACACCAGTTTTTTTGTACTCATTTGTAAATTGTGACAATTGAAATATGTTATTCACATCACCTATGGTTAAGAAACTAACTGTTCCTACGTTTCGCTGCGGCAATGCGACGTTATTTCGTGAGTCTCCAAACACTTGTTTATATAAAACACTGTCGACAAGTACCGATAAGGGTCCAACGCCGCAGCGAATTACGGCGCAGATCGAATATCGCCTGAGTGGCGACCATCGGTATTTATGTTAGACTTCGGTACCCCCAAGTGATAGGAAAACGTCGTCGTCCACAAAGATTTAAAACGAATAACTATGTATTTTAAATCTAAATTTATAACGTATTATAAATTTATTTTGAAATAGACTTCTCCCGCAATACAAATAGTAAAGCGCTACAAAGCGTGGGCCGATTTATCAGTTCTGGCACTACTCACCAGTGCAGCAACAGCCGATATCGGCCTCCGGCACTAAAAGGGTTAAAGTTTAATATACAGCTGTTTAAAAATTTGGCGTTTAAATATTATTAACCTTCTTCTTAAAGTGCCTCTCCAACTAGTGAAGGTCGGCGCGGTACAGTCCCTTCTGTCTCCGGTTCGGCGGAACAATTCGCACGCCCTATACATGCCAGTCCATTCCTCGATCATCCTCAACCATGACTTTATTTACTGAATATAAAGTATCAATTGGTTAAACGTTAACGATTTGGTTAAAAACTTGCGAGTTCAAAAGAAAAAGGTTCTCGCTGATGTATCTTTACAACCTTGGTATCTTAATAAATAGGATATAGGCAATGTTTTTATCATTTAACTTTAATTTATACTCTTCCTTGTTCCGGGACTATTGTTAAGTAATTCAACTTGGTATTCACTACAATGAATTAATTTTTTTTTTAAATATCAAAATTAAACGTTTATGTAAGTTTATGCAAATAATACGAGACATCCAGAAATTCATTGGTACATCACGAGATCTCCGAAACTGTTAGACTTGGACAATCAAAAGGAAGTAGAGATATTGCTTTTGATATTTGGAGAACAGCTAAAGCCCCCAAAGGGAGTTATGGGGTGTTACCACATTGTACGTTTGTGGTGGTGTGTAGAGGGGCGGGTCATGTAGCAACACGTTTTTTATGGAATGGTGGTGGATCGCGGGAAACGTATACTTAACATCAGCCGACCGTCATACACTGCTGCACATAGGCCTCCCCCAAACATCTCCTCATCGATCGGTCCTGTGCTGCTCGCGACCAGCTGCTTCCCGACCTTCATCAGATTGCCGGATCACTTAGTGCGAGGCCTGCGAACGCTGCTTCTTCCGTCGCGTGGTAGTTATTCGAGGACCTTGCTACCCTATCGGCTGTTAGTCCTTTGAGATCCTTCGATGTGTACCGACACACTTGAGGGAAGGGTGGGAGGAGGAAGAATATTTCTGACAAATTCCAAATCTAAATATATATTACGGCCAGCAAAGCACGCGGGGACCAGGTAGTATATATTTAGATGAAATGGTCATGATTGCTCTGTGCTCCGGCGACTGCTATTAATTGTACCAATTATTTCTGAATTATGCTGAACAATCGCATCATTGATGTTTTGCGTTAACGTTATTGTAAATAATACATTGTATTTGGTTATAACACGAGGAAGTAACGAGACGAGCGACATGTTCACCTGATTGTAAATGACACGCTCGCCCATAACAACGAGAATAGTTTGGATGATATACACTGCAATAGATTTTACTCGTTGTATTGACACATAATGTAAGTCTCGTTACCCCAGTAATCTAATTAGCTATAGCTTCCTTTGGTATAATGTTTGCACACTACTGCTCAGCAATCTTTATCTATAGACGGTTTACGATATGTGTATACATAGGATATGTATTAATCGTGCGCACGCGCATCGTTGTGCATTGTGTATACTTACAATAATTTTTTTGTTATAAAAATTGAAACTGTGAAACAAGTATAATGTTGCAACCTAGATTTGCGGAGTAGTTTTTTTTTTTTTTTTTTTGTAATACGAGTACAATCTGAACAAAGTCCACATTGTGGAATACTTAAGTTTTTATTAATAGCTTACTTCACCTTTATCAAAGTTATATATATAAAAAGTAGGTACTGGATGTGGTACTTTGAAGGTTCTGGCAAAAGAGACCTACCACCAGTTATATACGTTTTATATATCATTCTCGTTGTCAAGCTTTATAATATGCATTCTTTTTCTGCTTTTAACATATTACACGTAATCGAATGATTTCCGTTTCCGAAATTAAAATTGCTTACAAATTATCAAAGTATAGTAATTTTCTTGTTTCTCGAATAATAATTGAACAAAAAGGTCAGCTATTGTGGACATGTAAGCATAATTCAAGTTAACTATAATTGTTATAATTTGATTTTATTTCACAATGTTGCCATTGTAATGCTTCGTCGCGATCTACGTAAAATATTATTTATAATATAATTTCTTGCGTTTGCCGATCAGGACTTCAGGAATGGAAGGCAGTATAACGGTGAACGGCATGGAGCGAAATTTGTCCAGCTTCCGCAAGCTCTCGTGCTACATCATGCAGGATAACCAGCTGCACGGAAATCTCACCGTCGAGGAGGCGATGGCGGTCGCAACCGCTCTCAAGCTGCCCAGCGCCACCACAAGAACTGATAAGGAGGAAGTGGTAAGTTTAGGATGATAAAGATGTGATGGCAGAATATGATGTACCTGAAAATTCAATGCTAATTTTCTCTTTTATAGATACAAGAAATTCTTGAAACACTCGGTCTGTCGGAGCATCACAAGACAATGACCTCCAATCTCTCCGGAGGTCAGAAGAAACGTCTCTCCATAGCCCTGGAGCTTGTGAACAATCCACCCATCATGTTCTTCGACGAGCCTACGTCCGGGCTGGACAGTTCGTCTTGCTTCCAGTGCATCTCGCTCTTGAAGACGCTCGCCAGAGGAGGACGGACCATCATCTGCACCATTCACCAGCCGTCGGCGAGGCTGTTCGAGATGTTCGATCATTTGTACACGTTGGCCGATGGTCAATGTGTCTATCAAGGAAGCACAGGGAGGCTGGGTGAGTTTGACACTGTGCTAATAGGCTAAACTAGTCTTTAGGCTATGAACCCTATGCTGTAGTACAATCCAGAAGTATAGGACTAGATTGTACGTTGGCTGGGCGTGGATATCAGTTCTTGATGTACCTGAGGTGGCGCTGGTCATTGCTTCACGCCTGAGAATCACGGCGCTGCGTTTAAGAGTTGAAATTGATACCTCTTTCTCTTTCTCCTCCTCCATCTTATGGTTATATGATTTGAGCTTCAGGTGATCTTATGGTTCGTTGTCTGTGCAGTGGAATGGTTGGGTAGCCTGAGCCTGCAGTGCCCTTCGTACCACAACCCGGCTTCGTTCATCATTGAGGTGTCGTGCGGCGAGTACGGCGACAACACCGGCAAGCTGGTACGCGCCATAGACAACGGAAAGCATGACATCCGGTGAGTACAAAAAAACAATTCATACACACAGAATATAAAGAAAAATTTTGACCTTTTTTTGTTACAAATGTAAAAAATATGAGTTTATAAATGTTTACAAATAGATTTTGAATAATTTTATTACGTAGGAACGGTGTGCCATTCCCCGACGCCAAGGTGCCGGAGTTCAACAACAAAAAGGATATGGAATCATCGCTGAAGTCAGCCGGCCAGTGGAATAAGAACGACCTCGCTCAGGTGCCGGAGAAGTTCGGCGGTGAGCCCGCCAAGGAGGTCAACGGTACCGGCAACCTGCAGAACGGGATCCTTCAGTACGCTGCCAACGAGATCGCGAAAGGAAAAGGTTAGTTTAAAAGATAATCGACTTCATACTTCATCTGCTCGTATTTTCTTGGGTCTGAGTGACAATGTGATCTGGTGAGAAGAGCGGGAACCCACTGGATGCGAGCAAAGCGGGACTGATCGATGTGGAGATATTTGGGGGAGGCCTATGACCAGCATGGGACGATTATCAGCTGATGATAATGATTATTGATTGCTTATTGAGCTCTGAGGGTCCCCATCCTCAAAGCCCACGAATCTGAGAACCCTTTTAGTCGCCTTGTACGACAGGCAGGGAATATCTTATTAATATAAAAGTTATGCACTTATAAATAGCCCATTTAAGGTCCCACTGCTGGGAATTAAAATCATGTATCCTAGGGGAAAGGTCCAAGCTGTAAATCGGCTATACTGGTCAAGTATTTTTTTTTTTTTTATATTGTCACGCCTTTTCCCAGTAGAAAACCCGCGACCTTCGGAATGAAAGCCGCACGCTCTAACCATTAGGCCAGCGAGCTACCGGTCAAGTAGTTAGTGGATATCTTATCTCCATGAAAGCTGATGGTTATTGGAACATGTCGGTTACCTGACGATGATTTTCTTAAAGCTCAATGGCTATCAAACTGGCATTTCCATTACAAACTGCTGTCATATATTTTTCTTAATTATTTGTATATCCTTCTTATCAGGATAAGGAGATTAGACATCTTGTGTCTCAGAGCAGATAATATGTGATGCAGTGGGCATCATACTAACTACCGCCAGTTATTTCTGCTTCCAAATATTCTTGACAATAGGTGAACGTCCCCGTCCATAATAAAAAATATGTTTTTCCTCATCTCATTAATCGGCTTATACCTTTGTTTATTTCCAAGCCGTGTTATAAACATTTTTCCTTATTTTCGTATTACATTGTTAAATTGAATAAACAAAAGTAATTGTTGTTTTAAAATCTTTTAAAAGTAAATATCTGTTGTCCATTGTAACAATGAGGGTCAAATGTTGATGAACCAGCACGGTGTGAACGACTCCGCGAATGGATACTTCATGATTATTACGAAGTAAATTATATTTTCTATGGCGTATATGTATATATATAGGTTGATACATATTTTTTATATATCATCATCATCAGCCGATAGACGTCCACTGCTGGACATAGGCCTCCCCCAAAGATCTTCACATCGATCGGTCCCGCGTTGCTCGCATCCATAGTTGCTTTCTTGTACATAGCTTAAGTGTAGTGGACTGGTAATCTCTTGCCGGAAACCGTTTAGGTAGATACCATCGATGCTCCTATTTCCGCCGCCAAATAGTAATGTGCAAACACTATTATGTTCCGATTTAAAGGGCGCTGTACCTAGTATGATTACTTTAGGAACGGGACCTAACATTTTATGTTTTAGGGCGATAAACTCAATGTAGTGTATATTAGTGTTGATCAGTCAGTGTATATCATCTTAACTAACGCCTCGTTTTTTTTTTTGGGAGTGGCGTATAGTAAAAAAATACTTGGAATTAGGCTTTTAAATAAGAACACGCTGTCCCTAGTTTTGCAAGGTATCAGATTACACTTCACTTTTACAAGATTTTTAAACTACAACGAAAAAATATTTTGTTGTCCTGTACTGATTATTGGCAGTGAAGCTATCAGAATAAGACCAACCTCTTTTGGTCTGTTGTCGAGTTTGATTGATGGTACGGTTATTTTTGATGCGGTTTGGCTAGGCGCGCCTGTCATATCACACCCAGAGACTACTTGTTGACCACGCTCCATCTTCCACAGCCTCATTGTCACGTAACATCATGAGAAATTGAATTCAGCCTTTTATATATTTTCAGGTGAACCACTTGTTGTTCAGATGGACAACGAGAAACCTGACAACGTGGAGGAAGCTTTATTAGGCGACGTGGCATCCCCGCGTCGTTACGCCACTTCCGAGTTTACACAGTTCTGGGTGGTTCTCAAGCGAACATTGCTATTCAGTAGAAGGGATTGGGTAAGTTTGGCAACATCCGGTCATAATTTTTTCATAACAATAACCTAAATTTTTTATTTTAAAAAAAGGTTTTATATAGTGAATGATATAAAGTACATTTGCCATTAGACTCTGATGTACTTGCGGCTCTTCGCGCACATCCTCGTGGGCTTTTTGATCGGCGCTTTGTACTATGACATCGGCGACGACGGCTCCAAAGTGCTGTCGAACCTCGGATTCCTGTTCTTCAACATGCTGTTCCTCATGTACACTTCAATGACAATCACTATACTTAGTTGTGAGTATTGACACTTACCTCTTATTATTTTTTAGAGACATTGATTTATGCGTGACTACTTAGTAACTAATAAATTATTGAGATTCTGGGACCAGAGAAATCTTTTCCAATATTCTCATTGATGGTAGACAAATGGCTGCACACAGAAGCTTGTTTTGAGATTGTCTCATGGCAACAAGTACAATATGGTGCAGAGTATTCTAATTGTGATATTGTGCAAATATTTTATGCTTTTGCATTCTTATATAAAGAGATACATAAACTTACCTCCAGATAATATCTTACCTATTCTGTTTTTACGTAGAATGTTAAAACATCTTAATTTACTGCTGCAGTTCCCCTGGAGATGCCGGTGCTGGTGAAAGAGCACTTCAACAGGTGGTATTCTCTGCGCTCGTACTACTTAGCGATCACAGTGTCCGATATACCGTTCCAGGTGAGCACCAGCGTTATGTCAACTAAAACGTCGTAGGTTCAAATCAAACCTTTAATGAACGTCCACTGCTGGACATAGTTATATCCAAATATATGTTTATATGTAATGAGAAAATTAGAATTGAGTTTTAATAATTTTATAAATATGGTACAAAAAACTAGGAATAACTTAATAAAAAAGAAAAGTACTTCGTTAAGTTATTTAGTACGCAATACATTATGATTTAAGAACACGTGGAACGAGTTTCTCTCGAATGCTGAAGTCCTTGAGAGTGCTAACTGCAAACGTAGGCTGATGACAACCGTCTTGAAAAAAGAGGATGCATTATTCGGATACCTTTAAAGAGGATCTCTTCATAATTCCTGAGGTTGATCCTGGAGGACAAAATTCTTGGAAAACGTGCACCTGTTGACGCCGAAAAGGAGTGGGCCAGGTTTAAATACCATCAGTTAAAAGAATAGCTGAGAATCGAATTGGTTTTCTCAATCTGATTGCCAAACTTCAGTTTGAAGAGAGCACCTAACGAATGAATGAAATAGATTATGAAGTATGAATTATGTTAAAAATGTATGTGATTTTAAATACACACAAGAAATTGTTAATATTTGTGATAAGCTATGTAGTGGAGTGGGTATGTAGTGGAAAAAGAGCTTTATACAAAAGGGCGAAATCTTATTTTGGTGCCATTGAAATTATTTACGATCCATTCTATTCTTATCGTGACGTTCTCTCTTTTTATTTTGCTCTTTTTTTAAAATTAGCTAACACTTGACCTCAATTTCATGGTATAAAGTGACAAGGAGGTCATGGATGTTTTATAATACTCAGGCTCTCAAACTTTACAACGTACAGCGATGGAATGGAGGATGAGACCTCCATGTTATAAGTCATGCATTTAACAACGGGGGCAATTGATTTTATTGCATAATGTAACTGGTCCTTCACTTTGTTGCACAGGCGATATTCTGCGTGATCTACGTGGTGATTGTGTACTTGCTGACGTCACAGCCGCTCGAGTGGTTCCGGTTCGCTATGTTCCTCAGCTCGTGCCTGCTCATCTCTTTCGTGGCGCAGAGCGTCGGCCTAGTGGTTGGCGCTGCTATGAACGTGCAGGTCTGTGGAACATAAAGAATAGCCCATCTAATGATTGTTCTTTCTCTGAGGCGGAGATAACTAAGACTAATAATCCATCAGCGAAGTGCAATTAAGTAGGTGTCATATCCGGTTCGTGGGCTTTAAGGTTTGGGGCCTTGAGAGCTTAATAAGTGAGGATTAGGAGAACGGCAAATGCATGGTTGTCTTGTATTTGCCGTAGCACAGCGTGGGTACTTATTTGGGCTTCGCCTTTTGTGGGATATCTTAACTAGACTGCAAGGTGACACTGGTGCATTCCATTAAATATCCCGGAGCCCCTCCTAATGTACAGAAGGAAACCACCGAGGGGCTTTAGTGGGTAAAAGCCCACATAACCTTGTTTTCTCCCTAGAAGCACGTTATCTTTTAACAAGATTTCCCTGCGGTAATAAAAAAAAGCCCACTTCTGTGGACAGAGATGGGCTTTTTTTAAACACTTGTTTTCTCAATATTTTGTCTTGTCTGTTAGTACAAGTTCGGTGAAGATCGAATCCACGCCTTTTCGAGACATGTTAGCTGGCCAATAGCCATGATCGGCAGTTAATAACAGTTATTTCACTGTCACTTATTGGCCATCAGAACGGTGTGTTCCTGGCGCCGGTGATGTCGGTGCCGTTCCTGCTGTTCAGCGGTTTCTTCGTGTCGTTCAACGCGATACCGGTGTACCTGCGCTGGATCACCTACCTATCCTACATCCGCTACGGCTTCGAGGGCACCGCGCTCGCCACATACTCGTTCAACCGCACCAAGCTGCAGTGCCACCAGGTAAACACAACACCATACATACTTATCCAAAATAATTAAAACATTGCCCAAAAATCTGATAAATCATCATTAACATCTTGGTCATTACCATCGCTATCCAATGATAAATGCATCAACAGAAAGAAATCTTTTTACAATGATTTTTTATCAATGTTGATTTTTTTAATAGTCCAAGGGGTAGAAATAGTACCCTAACCTGATGATAAGTCATGCAATGTGGTACTAGTTAGAAGGTATATATGACATCATATTACGTATATGTATTATATATGCATCACCAATCGGCATTGGGCCCGCGTGTTGACTATGGCTTAATCGCTGTCATATTGAGGGTAGGCCTGTGACTCAACAGTGGGGACGTAAATAGATTGAAAAAAAAAATGTAATGAAAGTCTTGATACAAGATGTAAGTCTCATTACACCAGTATTTCCGTTAGTACCTAAACACTCCTCAAACTGGAATACAGTAATATTTGCATACTACTGTTTGGCTATAGTAATATACATCTCTCTAAAATGATTTTCTTATTAATCTGTTCTGTAATATGTATTATATTACAATCTATGTTATTAAGTTGCACTTAATGTGACGTTATAGCGTAAGCTTTCATTCAAACAAAGGTATAAATCATAAGTATTGTTTTCAGGTATACTGTCACTTCAAAGATCCCAACACGACTCTCGAGGAACTGGACATGTTGGACGCTGACATCACCTTGGACATTGCAGCGTTGTGCCTCATTTTCGTAATCCTTCGGGTTTCCGCTTTCCTCTTCCTCCGCTGGAAGCTCAAGTCCACTAGATAAGCTGCATTCAGACCTCTTAATCTTTAGTTTTAAACTACGCTAACATTCTGTGGGAAACTTATAACTGTAAATTTACAGATAATTGTAAATGGTGTCACGCAAGTTGCAGTGAAACAGTTCCAACGGGTTTATGTAGTTAGTTATCTCGTTAAACTCAGTTATTGTGATAGTGGGTGTATAATTTCGAATATAAGAGGTATTTAAGATATAATACGTTATTGCCTTTATAGAACCAAAAAATTAAAAAAACAACCCACGCCGCGTGACAGCTATGCGACGTCCGCCATCTTGTTTGTAACATGTACTCTAGATATGAACTTGATGGGTTTAATACTAAATTATATATTATGATGAATTTAATGAATAATATGATAAATTGAGACATGTCTGTGATTTATGATGCCTTTGCGCAAAGCTCGTGGCTTTTGTTAAAAAAAGTATAGCCAAAAGGTATAATATGAATGTGCTAGAACAATGTGAAGCCTGGGCAGCTCAATTTGTAAACGTTTACATCTTCAACAGTCGCGGGTTCGATTCCCATTGAACCTAAGGTACTGATGAAGGAAACATTGCGATGTAGGAGGTATGTTCGAGGACATGACATCAACCAACTGCAGCTTGGGCGGTGTGGTGGATAAATCGACTGAATACACATCTTGAGGTTGCCCTGAACCCCAGCAGGGGGAAAATTGAAAGGGCTGTTTAATAATATAATTAAAAATCAGTGTTTTAGATACTTTATTATAAAATAGATATTATATCATGACAATTTTGAAACCTTCCATACACAAAGTGCCTTGTGATTAAGTTCACAATTTATATCTAAATATATTATTTGATAAAAAAAAAACTTTAAAGATGTCTATTATAGTTTTATACATAGATAATTAAAATTATATTATTATTTAATATTATTGTTCTCTTTATAAATAAATATATTCCTTTAGGTTAGTGGATAAGATGATAACTAATTTGATTGCTTGTATTTTGCGTTTATTTTTTACTTCTAATAAACTGTTTCTTAACTTTTTTCAATGGAATCATTACAAATATTGCATTTAATATTTTTTTTCTGAACATTTCTGTAACTTTATATCTGTCTAGATTTATTTCATTTGTGTTGCCTTAATTTGCCTTGAATTGTGTTTATTATCGAATTTACGTATTTCCTCATCATCTTGCCCCATCGGCTTGCCGTTCAATGTTGAACCTATTATGTTTATTATTTAGTTCGATACAGAAAAACATATTACAACTAAACGCTTAAAAAGATTTTTCATATGAAAGCAATTTGTACTGTATATTTATTACACTTAAAAGCGCAGTGAGATATATGTAATGGTCATTACCATCGCCATCCAATGATAAATGCATCAACAGAAAGAAATCTTTTACAATGATTTTTATCAATGTTGATTTTTTAATAGTCAAGGGGTAGAAATAGTACCCTAACCTGATGATAAGTCATGCAATGTGGTACTAGTTAGAAGGTGACATCATATTACGTATATGTATTATATTACAATCTATGTTATTAAGTTGCACTTAATATGACGTTATAGCGTAAGCTTTCATTCAAACAAAGGTATAAATCATAAGTATTGTTTTCAGGTATACTGTCACTTCAAAGATCCCAACACGACTCTCGAGGAACTGGACATGTTGGACGCTGACATCACCTTGGACATTGCAGCGTTGTGCCTCATTTTCGTAATCCTTCGGGTTTCCGCTTTCCTCTTCCTCCGCTGGAAGCTCAAGTCCACTAGATAAGCTGCATTCAGACCTCTTAACCTTTAGTTTTAAACTACGCTAACATTCTGTTGGAAACTTATAACTGTAAATTTACAGATAATTGTAAATGGTGTCACGCAAGTTGCAGTGAAACAGTTCCAACGGGTTTATGTAGTTAGTTATCTCGTTAAACGCAGTTATTGTGATAGTGGGTGTATAATTTCGAATATAAGAGGTATTTAAGATATAATACGTTATTGCCTTTATAGAACCAAAAAATTAAAAAAACAACCCACGCCGCGTGACAGCTATGCGACGTCCGCCATCTTGTTTGTAACATGTACTCTAGATATGAACTTGATGGGTTTAATACTAAATTATATATTATGATGAATTTAATGAATAATATGATAAATTGAGACATGTCTGTGATTTATAATGCCTTTGCGCAAAGCTCGTGGCTTTTGTTAAAAAAAGTATAGCCAAAAGGTATAATATGAATGTGCTAGAACAATGTGAAGCCTCGGCAGCTCAATTTGTAAACGTTTACATCTTCAACAGTCGCGGGTTCGATTCCCATTGAACCTAAGGTACCGATGAAGGAAACATTGCGATGTAGGAGGTATGTTCGAGGACATGACATCAACCAACTGCAGCTTGGGCGGTGTGGTGGATAAATCGACTGAATACACATCTTGAGGATGCCCTGAACCCCAGCAGTGGGAAAATTGAAAGGGCTGTTTAATAATATAATTAAAAATCAGTGTTTTAGATACTTTATTATAAAATAGATATTATATCATGACAATTTTGAAACCTTCCATACACAAAGTGCCTTGTGATTAAGTTCACAATTTATATCTAAATATATTATTTGATAAAAAAAAAACTTTAAAGATGTCTATTATAGTTTTATACATAGATAATTAAAATTATATTATTATTAATATTATTGTTCTCTTTATAAATAAATATATTCCTTTGGGTTAGTGGATAAGATGATAACTAATTTGATTGCTTGTATTTTGCGTTTATTTTTTTCTTCTAATAAACAGTTTCTTAACTTTTTTCAATGGAATCATTAACAAATATTGCATTTAATATTTTTTTTCTGAACATTTCTGTAACTTTATATCTGTCTAGATTTATTTCATTTGTGTTGCCTTAATTTGCCTTGAATTGTGTTTATTATCGAATTTACGTATTTCCTCATCATCTTGCCCCATCGGCTTGCCGTTCAATGTTGAACCTATTATGTTTATTATTTAGTTCGATACAGAAAAACATATTACAACTAAACGCTTAAAAAGATTTTTCATATGAAAGCAATTTGTACTGTATATTTATTACACTTAAAGCGCAGTGAGATATATGTAATGGTCATTTGTCAATATATTACACATGGTCTAAGTAATCGGCTATAGTACAAGAAAGACTCAAGATTTATATATACCTATATTGTTTGAGTTAACTAAAAAATTGTAAACAGAAATTTTATTACATTAGAATTATTTATTATTAATATTTTACTATGGCAACACCGCCACATATTACATAGTTAAGTGTAGAGTATGCAGGGATCAAGGTTTGTACTTAGTTATAAAATCATGTAAAACAAATTCGTGGTCCAATAATGTATGGTTAGTTTTAACACATATATATGAATTTTTTTTTATATTTTTTAAATAAACGGTATATAAAATTCTTACTCTTTCATTTTGAGGTTAGTTTTAGAGAAATCTGGAGATTTATTTGTAATAAGCAGAAATAAAAGGCCAAAAATTTTTTAATGTACATTTAGTGATGAAAATGAGGTCAAATGCTGTCTAATCGTAAATAAAATGTACCAAAAACAAATTTCATAATAATTTAAAAAACATATAACGTTCATAGATTTTTATATTATTTTCCTGCTCATCTTTAATTACATTTATTTATTCCACTACCGAATGACAATAGATGATAAAATATCCATAAAAACTACGAAGCTTTTTTAGAAGGTTAAATGGATAATTTCAGTTTTTAATTTATCTTCCGTCATCGTAACAAAATACAAAAAAAAAAAAAAACAGTTTATGGAAACACTGATGTTGATTGATTTTTTTCCATTTGATTATGAACAGATGCAAATGTTATTTTTAATTGAGTTAGAATCGATAGAATCGACCTAGCCTTTACCCTGATTATACAGTTTTAAAATTTTTCTCCACGACGCGATTTGAGGAAGTTAACCTGATGGTGAATGGTATGACAGCCCGTAACAATGAGGTGCTTTTTAGGATTATAAGCATTGTATAACAATAAGCTGGTTGCTATGCGGTACAAGATGTTAAGACGCATTGTCCCATTGCACTAGCTTTAGAATGGAACACAATGGAGCACACTACTGTTTGCTGGCGGTAGTAGGAACTGCATAGACGGTCACTGTCTACAGACAACTTCCACCAGTAATGTATCAGCATCATCATCAGCCATAGACGTCCACCGCTGGAAATTGATGTTAGTAATTACGTATTATTATTTCTAGAACGAGACATGCAATCGAAAGGCAGCCCCCGCAAGCAAGAATGTGCCAGGGAATAATAAAATTATTACTTAATTGTTGTGTGTTTGCATAAAACTTGCGATTTTGTTCGTAATAGAAATCGTTTAAATATTTGTTAACTATACCACTCTCCTTAATGTGCAGCGTGCGCAAATTCAATTTATCTACAAGAGGAAAACCTTTGTAGAAATATATCGCGTAAATAATTTTGCTGTAAGGTTGCTCGAACGGGTAGAGGAGATGGTTTCCTTCTGTATCGCAAAATTTCCACTTGCTCTGTTGATACAAAGAGTACAGTGCCACAGTGTACGCATCGTACGATTCGCTGACTTTCCTCAAGCATTCCAGTTGTAGGTTGCATATTTCTTGTTCCGGTCTCTCGACGCTGGTGTTGGTTAAACTTGCAGTAAACTGCTTAAAGAATGTACTGAAATACGGTTTCAGTTTGTACGCCATGAGATCGTTTTCGTTTGAAAGTTGACAGGACTGACTTGGATGCGTCATGAGCCCCGTTAAATTCGATTGATAGTACACACTTACTAGATACGCGAAAACAATCCAATGTATAGTTATCCACCGTATACTAACCGCGTTACCTAATCTACTGCCGTGTTGCAACATGTGCTCCAACATCATTAACATTACATCGGCTTTGTCTTTCGACCGCAATTTTATGTTAATAATTGTGAAAATGATTAAAAATGTTAAAACCAACAAAATCCATACGCTGAAATCGAATTCTGAGTAAATATTTTTCCAAGCTGGCTCCGCGCCCGCTTTCTTCACAATAATTTTCAATTCATCCACAAATGTTACGTGGCTCCATAGATAGCTAAATACTCTAGCGCGTTGATCTAACAGCATCATGGCACCAAATATCATATCCACTTTATTTTCATGTAGTAATCTCATCGGGCCCTTCACAGATTTATTGTTTGTTACCAAAGAAAACTCTTCGCTACTGTATGAAGTGTATGAGATTTTAAATTGTTCCAATTCTGCTAATATTTCAATAACATATTGTTCAACTCCTAAACTGCCCATATCTCTTGTGTTTGGTTCTTCTTTTGAGGTAAAAGGCGGTGAATTGGAAACCAACGCTTCGAATGAACAGTTTTTAAGTCCGTTATCAGGTATTGTCTGATAAAGATTGGTTAAGTTTGCAGTAATACAATTTCCTCGATGCATAATTCTTTCGAATCTTCTACCGCAACCATTATTCTCGTACGGATTGTAAGTATACAAATGTTTATCTCTGGTTCCGATGACAACAGCATTATCGAGGCGATAAGTTAGGAAATGTTTAAAAATATATAAAGTAGAGTTTTCATCGGTTGATTGTGTAACAACTATAAACTTTGCATTTGGTTCCCAGCTGAAATCTTGTCTTAGCGCTTTTAATATTTCAACAATGTCGTTAATACTATTAATAGTAATAATATAAGCATCGTTCCTCATATGTACTGGAGGATCGATTGTAAGAGAGTTAATTTTAACAAAGTTGATGTTATTAACTGTTTTAATAATTTCATTATTATCATTATCGTCCACGATTGTAACTGATGAGCCCTTTATAAAACAGTTTGAAATTATTTTACTGATGCATTCGGCTATGCTTTTGTTATCTTCAACATCTGGTATGCTAATGCCCTTGACAAAACTGATTAATTGAAGAAAATGCAGCGACGCGACCAACATCGTTGGCGTAATAGAACTTAATGGAGTTTCACGTTTAATTACTGCTGATGTTTTGAAGTAATAAAAATATATCAGGCAATCAGCTCGAGACCTATATTATGATTGCATACTAATGCTATTAACTTTCACATTTGAACAACTTCATTACTAAATTGTGATTAAACATTTAGTAATGTATAAAATTTAATACAATTTCTTGATGTACATTTCTATTGTCACTGTTGTTAGGATACTGTCGTTGGAGACGCTCCATGTAACTACAGCACTTATAGCAGCCTTTAAACAGTAGCTCGCTGGCCTAATGGTCAGAGCGTGCGGCCTTCATTCCAAAGGTCGCGGGTTCGAATCTCGGCATGTACCGATGACTTAATATTTAAGTTATGTACATTTGTGAACTTTAGTTACAACAGCGAGATACAAACGGTGGAGGAAAATATCGTGAGGAAACCCACACACTGACATTATCTTTGTGTGTGTGTGTTCGCCCCAGTAAAGTGGCAACAGGCTCGCCCCTATTACACGAAACCTAATCTAACCACATCTGGCGAAAAGTGGGTGTTTATTCACCTCTGCCTTACCCCTACTGGGAAAAGGCGTGATGATATAAAAAATATATATAAAGAAAAACAGTAGCAAAGATCCATTATAGCTAGTGAAGTTATTAGTATAAGGAGATGAATATCTTCCGTTTAATAAACGAAGTGTTTATCATCGCAACTATGGGTCTACCACGATCTGATGGCAAAAAAAAAGTTAAAAAAATAACGATTTTCATATGTCAACAATAAAAAAAGTCATATGTCAACTGAAATTTCGAGGAATTGTTTTTGGTTTGGCTTCAAACCTTTAAAAAGTGGTGAAAATGTCGAAGAAGCAAGAAATTTTCAACGTTTATCAAAGAATACTTGATGAACAAGGTGCAGAACAAACACAATCATCGATATTGAGCCATGTTTGCACATGCGTTGACTGCTTAGTAGGAGTGACACGTCTTGATACTTTGGTTTATTAACGTTAAAAAACGTTTGGTTGATTAAAAACGTCAATAGACCTGCAAGTGATATAAAATCTTTAACAGAAGAAGCTTTCTCACAAATAGGGATCGATGAATGGCGAAAATCTTGTGAACATTTAATAAAAATTGAAAATCAGTTCATAGAACAAGATCGATTAATTGAGATGCAGGAGGAAAGGTTTATCATAAATACTGCGTTTTCCTCGTCTTCCTTTTCCGATTAAGACTTTTCTTGCATTATTTGGAACCATTTTCAAGTTCTGATTGTCTATAAATAATTAATAAACTCATGAACAGAGTAATTGGAGTTTTCATCTAAATTTCGGACCTCACATTCGCCATAGTAAGATTTTCAAAAATTGTCCTTGATCGTTGTATAAATTTTTATATTTGCATGTATCACACACAGAATTATCCGCTACGAAGAAAAAAAAGTATCAAAACGTTTTACTCCAATTTACCCAATATTGCTAGCGTCAATTTCTTTGTACCCTTTTTGCCATCAGATCTTGGTAGACCTATAGCTCTACATTGTTATGGAGAGGCACATCACTTATTTCTATTCGAGAATCACTAGTCTCATAGCTTTGATATAAAAAAAATGCGTATCGCTAATACTCTCCTCTAATAGCGAATCAACGGTATTGTGCACAATGTATCTGATATTTTCTTTTTGCATGTCTACGTAAATATTTACATGTTGCAATAAAATATGCAACATTGAATAATTTCTAGAAATACTAATCACTCAACGTTGAAAAAGTTGAAATCATGAGATACGAATTCACTAAAGCTAATGCAATGCGTTTGATTGATGAGATGTTTGTTGTCTTTTGATGATATTTTAGTAATAAACTGCTCACTAAACTACAATATTAAAGGCATAACAATTGCATAATTAGTCTCTAATTTAAAGAGAAATCGCAAATTTAAAACTTGTAAGATGTCTAATAATGGAGGTAGACTAATGATATCTTCTGTTAAAGGTATGTATCCCTTACCCTCTTATTGCCGGTAACAATTTATATTCTCTTATCAATCCTTAGTAAATTATATATTTTTACTTATCTACAATATCTAACATTGATTTATAATACATTTTTCATAACATTAAATTATGAAGTTCAAATTTGATTGTGTTGTTATAAATGTTCGTCTCTACGAACGTATAGCGTTTTCCACGCATTGACCATAGCTATATTATAATTATAACTGTAAAATAGACAAATAAACATAAAATTATATAAAATGTTTAACATTAAGCATAGTACCATATGTAAAATGTTATAAACATTGCGCTGCCGCGATGTGTTTATATGACCGCAATTTACTTCGAAATGCACAACCTGTTTCTGCTCTACGAACATTATAAAGGTCCAAAAGTAACTTGTCATAAGGAAACAATTACTTATACGTACACTAATTTGAAAGTAGATTTTCTGTATAGGTACTTCCTTAAAAAAATATTATATTAATAAAATTAGGTTTATAATACATATAACAGCTTTTTGTTTATTTATTTACGTCGTATTTGAAGAGCGGACTTATGTCAAATTGGGAATTTCTGTTAGTCAGCTCTAGGAAACGGAGCAAGTATTAAATACAAAAAGAAACAAGTTAGATCTTAGGAAACGATGTAAAATAACTACAAATAGTTGAACTATGCGTACATATAACTTTACAGAATATAAATATGATAATCTGTTTGGATTTGTCTTTAGACGAGAATGTTTATAAAAGGGATGTAGTGTTGGGAGGTCTCCCAAAAGGTGGATTGACAATTTGGTGAGAATTGCGGGAGCCCATTGGATGCCAACAACGCAGGACCGATCTATATGTACATCTTTGAGAGAGACCAATGTCCAGCAGTGGACATCTATAGATTGATGATGATAATGAAAAGGATCGAAGGAACAATCTCGCTCTGGTTATACAGTTTTTCATTCAAAACTATGTGTATATAAGATATAATTTTCTTGTAACTGTCGAAAAGGAACAGCTATATTATCAATAGTTACATCATCAACCCCATTTATCAACATTGCCCACGCATTGATCTTAATTTCACATCATGAAGTCACAAGGCCGTGGATCGTGAAGTATGTTCGATCAGAATAAGCTAGCTCATGTATGCTAACAGCCGGAACACAATCTGTGGTAGAGGAAAGTAGATCTGATCACATACTGCTGAATCAACCCTGGGATCCATGCAACAAATTACTGCTTTAAATTCATAAGAGAGAACTATAAACTTTCTATTGAGATATATGATATAAATATTTTGACACGGTTATCAGTTTTGGTTGTGGTTTGGTTTGGTGTGGTTTCCTCACCTCGGTGACGAAACGCCGTCTAAGAACGGCGTTGGTAATCTGCTCTCGAACGGGTTCCGCTCAAGATCATTTCGATCAAATTGAGAGATATATTTACGGCAAGTGTGGACCGGTTAAATTACACCACTGTGCGTTTCGAAGTTTGAACATTTCCAGTAACTTTATTATATTTAGGATTGCCTTCCCTTTGATTGTTTGTCATGAATTTCACAGCATCTGCTTCGTTAAGTTACAGTTGGTTAATGCTTAGATGAAATTATAGCTAGGAAACTTACTTGGCTATTCAATATGTGCGAAGATAAGCTGACGAAGATTATAATACTGACAGCATCTCACTGATAAGAAGTTAATACCTGTATGGTAACGAATTATTCTTAAAGTTTTATAAATTACTTAGTAATTATTATAACTGTTAATAGATTTTAAATAATGTAGTAATATATCAGAAGCTACTGTCATCAAGAAGAATTATAGCTTTGTTAATAGATGGAAACTTAAGTCTTAGTTGTAAAATTCTAGTTAACTACTTGTAAATGGTAACCTCTGACACCATTAAGCTGATCCTCAGAAAATTTTATGTGTCGGTATACATATTTTTTTCTTCTAATGAGCGTTTTTTATGTTATCATCATCATTACCAGCAGATAGGCGTCCACAGCTGAACATAGCTTTCCCCCCAAACATCTTCGTTTGAGGAGATTTGGGTCATTTCCCACCACGCTGCGGGTTGAAGGGCGCTAGAGCTTCGTCTGTTGATTAGCAGGGTGCATCACAAGCAGTTGAAGTTGGCTTGGGTCCTGTCAGTTGTTTGGGACCCTTTTCAGATCCTGTAGTTTTTATGACAACCCCTTTGTTATCATTGTTAAATGGTTTTGCGGTATTCCTCTAGATCGTTTAGGGAGACTTATGTGTCATCACCAAGTATCATCGTTTCTGCTTATTGGTAGAAACTTGCATAGAGATTTCGGGTGGGACATGCAATAGAGGCCGTAAATCTCTATGGTTATCTATACTTAAAAATTAACATGTCTATTTAAGTATTTAATCAATTTATCACCAGTCATAATTGGGTACCTTTTGAGTAACTTGAGAGCTTATTATTTAAGTTTAGGGAGCCAGTGTAGTGCAGTGCTTATTTGCCTGTATGGAGCCCACGCCTCTGCTTAATCGATGGTTCTATACTTAATAAGTGAACTCTATTAATTAAGTACAAAATAAAGACTTGGAAGAAAGATCGTGGATATTACTGATAGCTTTTTGAGGGTATAATGATTTTACAGTGTCTTTTTAGTTATTTATATTTTGTAGTAACATTAATATTTAAAAGAAAGGGTGTAAAGGGCCCCGTGCAACAACTTATAGCATCCAAGCCAACCTCACCTGCTCGTGGTGCACCCTGCTAATCAAACGAGGGTCTGGTTCCACAAATGGCCCAAATATGTGGATGTGGCAATCTTTGGGCGAGGCCTATGTCTGGTCTGATCTGGACGTTCACCTGATAGTAAGTGATACGTCCGCCTATGAAAACGTGGTCCTAGTTAGTCCGGTGTAGACAGCACCACATTGTGCTTGTCGCTTTGAGACATAAGATGCTGAGTCTCGTTGCCCCGGTTACAGTTACAGCGCTCTTTAAACCGGAACACAATAATGTGAGCACAGTACTGTTTATTGGCATAGGAGCTGTGGTGGTAACTACCAAGACGGTCTCCGGCAACAGAGAACTACTGCGTCAGCCCTGTATTCTCGGGCTAGTAAGAAAAGGACTAAGGTAAAGTATGTCGTATAAGGCGATTGAAAGGGTCTAGGTGTTTCGCGGGCCTTGAGGGTGGGGGCCCTTATTGCTCAACAAGCGAACCTGTGTGGGACAGCGTATGGGTCAGCGATGGTGCCTAGGAGGGTTAGGCTCCTCCTTAGAAAAGTTAGCACAAAGTGTAGAGAGGCACCGGGGTGTTCTATAAGAGATCCCGGAGCCTCTTCGAAGTCACTGATGCAGACCACCGAGGGGGTTTTAGTAAGTATAAAACACATAACCCTGACTTTCCTCCCGAAGCAGGGTATCTTTCGAAGAAGAAACAAAAAACGGTATACACCACGGGAGCTCCTATTTCTACCGACACCGACTATTGTGCAGACATTACTGTGTTCCGGTTTCAAGGGCGCTGAAACTAGAGCAACGGTGGTAATGAGACTCATCTTGTTATATCTTGAGGCGTATCACTTATCGTCAGGTGAACGTCCCACTCGTCTCATCGCTGCGTTGAATAATAAAAAAAAAAAATAAGCGGAGTCGTGGTGCGTCACTAGTATTACATTCTGAGTGCCGTCGGCGTCGATAGCGCTGTGAATGAACTTAGAGCTTAGTACCCGTAAGTTAGTTCTAAGTCAGTTACGTTCGGTCGGCAGCGTGTGCATCACGTAACCGGTCATAGGAGCAACAAGCACCGCTGCGTTTATTGTTACCGCGGTAACAAGAGATCTAATACATTTAACTAAGGTAGTTTACGTTGTGTGTGTGTGATACAATAGAAAGTGCACAAGAACTCCTCGTTTCCTGCGTAACGACGTTCAGTTATATTTTTTAGTTTACCCGTTTGATTTATTTATATACCAACAATAATACAGAGGTGAGTTTTTCTATTGTTTATCAATAATTTAATCTATGAATTATTGTTGTTTTGCATGTATATGTTGATAATATATATATATATTCTAAACAATCTGTCCATACACATTTGTTGTATATATACCTATTAGGTTTACAGTTAAACTTTAAATGCTTGTAGAATTCATTAAATAACGCTGTTGCTTTCTTAACATATACATAAATAAATGATTATTATAATCATTAACGTATATTATTTGTTATTAAAGTACTTCCGGTTTAATTTAATGTTAAATCATACGTATATAACAAAAATCAGTGAGATTTTCTAAGTTCAGTATTAACTATTGCTTGTATACGTTTTCAACGCTAATGTTTGATTTTTTTTTTTATTAAACAATTACTAGGAACCAATTAAGATACTTTTGTGATGGTAACAAAAAAAAAGGATCTTTTATATATATATATATATTAAATATATATAACGAACTTTATTACCCTAACCTACATTAACATAATTATGATTAACATCTTGACGTTACTTAACGTAACTTGTGTTAAAGTTTTTTTTTCCATATTCGTTTCATTATGATGTGGAATAAGTTAAATATAATATTAGTTATATACTTTTTAACTATAGGTTAATTTAACTGGCAACCTATTGAGGTGTGATATTTTTACAAGTATATTATATACACAGCACCAGTAAGGGGTTCCGTTCAACATTATACGGATTACAAGTCTACTTCACCTGCACGTGGTGAACCCTGCTCAATGACAGACGAGGCTGTGACCACCCACCAACCCACACTGGGTCAGTCACTATACTGAGGCCAAGGCTAAGGCCTGAATCCTCTCAGTGAACTCTGTGGAGATCTTTAGGAGAGGCCTATGTCCAGCGGTGGTCGTGTATCGGCGATGTCCTTTTTGCCTTGATTTATCAGATTTTATGTCTCTTCAGCACAGTAATTAGCCTTACACGATATTAATTATTTCCAAAATCAAGAAAATTTGACTGTAAGCTTACATCTAACAGAGTCTGTAATTCATGGTACATTCAGGTTATTACCGGGGAATCGGTTTATTTACAACCAGTGGGGTCTCAGTTTGCAAATTATTAACTAGTTTAATAAGGTGTCTTTGACTAAAACTAAAGTCTTAAAGCTAAACGTTAAAACTCAACTAAAACTTGGCTTTTACAACCTAATGAACTGTAGTTAAGTATAAGCTGTAACTTGTTATTACTTGCATATAAATAATAAATCTATTAGGCAAAGGTCTTTATTTATTACATATAATAGGACTGTATTAAAAAACATATATTATAGACACAGTATACAACATACAAATATAATTAACTAGCTGTTTCCTGCCTGCTTTGATGGCCTATAAAGTCACTTTCTATACCAACCGTTACTATGGCAACCGCATATATGATGCCAAATGAAAAATGTTTACGAAAGGTAATTAGAAATAAAATTAAGGATCTGCTTATTATCACACCGCGCCGATTTCATTATCCTATGTGGATACTTTCACTTGTTTTCAGGTGATTGGCGAACAAACAAAACACATTTTCCTTACATATATATATTTTGTATGCGAAGCAAAATTATGTACAACTACCTTCTTTTGTGTATATGAGCACGTTTTTTTAACTGCGTGATCTACTTGTTGGTACTGCGTTCATTCGCGAGGTCGCAGGGGTCTCTAAAATAATGTGCGCAATTGACAGCTTCCGGCCGTGAAAAATGCCGCCATTGTACAAATCGAATGATCAGCTCTTGTATTTGTTGATCGATACACAGCACTCGTGGAGAAATCCACCGGAAGAGACCGAAAATCTTAATTAATCGATGAGACAAGCGCGACACGGTCACACGATGTTAAGTGATACGTCTGCCTATATACATTGCGCTCGTGTTCTGAGATGTTGAGTCTTGTTACCCCAGTAACAACAGCAACAGCGCCGTTCAAACCGGAACACAGTAACGTTTGCACAGTACTGTTTATCGGTTGCAATAGGCGCTGCTGTGGTACCTAGACGGTTTCCGGCAACAGAGATTTACCACCTAAATATAGCATCATCATCATTAGGGGATAGATGTCCACTGCTGGGCATAGGCCTCTCTAAAAGATCTCCATGGCGATCGATCCTGCGTTGTAAGGATTCGCATTGGGGCGATTTGGGCTATTTCCCACCACGCTGTTACAAAGCGGATTGGTCGGCACCAGAGCTCTGTTCGTTGATTATCAGGGTTTACCATGACCAGGTGAGGTTGGCTGACCCCTGTGACCTTGGAATGCTTACGTATTGTCGATCGCTTCACCCGTTATCTAATCGTGTGAAATTAAAAGTCAATGCAGTGTATATTCTGCAGCGATAAAGATTTTAGCAGTGCGCAGTCGCTAACCGTCCGTGTACTAGTGTTACTGTACTGTGATCTGAACTAAATCACTTGAAATGATTTTTTTTTATAGTCATTCGTTATGTGTGTATTATCGTGTCTTTGTATGTGACTGTGTTTCTTTGATAGTTTCTACCGCTCGTAGACTGTAAGTATAAATCGTAAAAATCAAGCAAGTTTACTTGTTAACTGCATATAAAGACATTGTGTAGTTTAACTTTGTGCTGACGGTTTCTTTTTAACTTAATCCATGTTATACCTGACCTCACAAGATTTATAGAGGAGAATCGGCATGAGTGGTAATAAATACACGATTATGTTTAAATATTGTCTGACGGGGTGTAATTGTTCCCGCAGAACAACTCACGGGATCTAAGGCAACCTCTCTAACTCGTGGTGCAGCTTGCTAATCAAAAAACGAGGCCTTGACTCCTAGCAACCTACATTGGGAATCTTGAGGGGCCTATGTCCAGCAGTGGACGTCTATCTGATGATGAATGGTGATAAAGATGTGAAATAATTTACAATGTTAGCTTACTACATTCTATAGCTACAGTGCCCTTCATATAGAAAGGGGTGAGTGCTGTTGTAATTATTGTGATATTGCCTAGTAATAAGTTCATCCTGTAGATCCTCATTCAGTCTCGATAGGTATTAACGAAACGCTTATTCCTTCTGTCAAAGAGTAGTGTGCATATATTACTGTGTCCCGGATTAAAGGGCAAGTGATGTTACTATGTTAACGAGATATAACAGCTTATGTATCAAAGCGAGAAGCACAATGCAGTGCTGTTTATCCCAACTAGCGCCACGTTGATATGGACAAGTTTATCACTTACCATCAGGTGAATGTCCTGCTCGTCTCATCGCTTCGTTGAATTAAAAAAAAATCTTAAATCTTAAGTAATCTGGAAGTGTGTTAGAAAATCTAATAACACATGTACTCTTTGATAGGTTCAATAGTTTCGTATATATCCATTATAAATTTCTTACATATATTTTTATATATATATATATATATATATTTTATATAACACTTGATTAAATTTAGGTTAATATTATCAGCTGTAATCTAGTGTAACTCTCATCAAAATCAGTCCAGCCGGTTCAGAGATTACTTATAGCGAACAGACAGATAACTATTGATATATATAGCTTTAGCTAGTCAATAAACATTTGTATGGGAAAAAACTATACCTACGTTTCAAAAATTTGAGGAGTAAGTGGCCTTCATTATCTCCTTGTGAGAAAAGGCTACGAATCCCAGCTGTGGGAATAATAATAGAGCTGTATATTATTATTATATTAGAAAAATTTCTGTTAGTATTGAATCCCGCAGGCCGATGACCATTCAAATAAAAACATGTCATTTATTACAAATTGCATTTGGCCACCGTAGTAGATATATTGAATTGATTTTTGGGACATGCCTTGCAGTCCCAACTGTGGGAAAATTAAGTGGGCCGTTTGTCACTATTGATATTTAAACATTCACATGATAACACAAGTAAAACTGCTGCGTTAACTTTACAACCATTGAAAGTTTATTTATATGTGCACTTATGAGAAACCTTTTTTTTAGATCCTTGAAAATGTTTAATTTTAAATTATTTGGAACAAAAAAAAAATGTTTTTGTTCCTGTTCCTATTTCGATAGCCGGTGACACGGTTCTCTTGCAATTTTCCGGTTCAAAAGTCGCAGTCATCACCACCAGCGTTTCGTATTATCAACATTGACATACATTCAGTTGATAAATATCATACCCAAACATACTCTAAACGTATAGTAGAAAAAAACTAATAATAATAATTATTATTATAATTGCAATTTCTCTTTATTACTAATTTGTGTTCCTGGCTCCAAGATATGTATATCAGGTTTTAGGTACTGTTTGTAATAAACCTATTCCATATATGATCCCCAGAGACCGTCTTAGTGGGCACCACCGCAGTGCCTACTTCTGTAGGCAAACAGTACTGTATAAACATTACCGTGTTCCGGTTTGAAAGGCGTTGAAGCTAGTGTAATTAGTGAGGTAATGATACTGAACGTCTTATGTCTCAGACGACGAGCGTAATGTGGTGCAGCGTATATTGTCTTTAGCGCCACGTTGGTATGAGCCGGCGTATCTCTTAGCGTATCGCTTTGTATATATAAACAATAAGAGAGTAGATTATTTATATTATTATTTATTATTACTAATACAATTGCTATAATACTAATATCCTTTATAATGCAATAAGATGTTTGTATTCATATTTTATTATTATCAGTAGGAGGTGAATGGGTTTCTTATATATTTATAACACGAAGAAATTCTAATACGGTCTGTGGCCATACAGACCTTTTTTTATTTCGGGGGAAATCTTTAAAAGATATCCTGCTTTTGGGGAAGTCAGGGTTATTTGAGATTCTTATTCACTAAAACCCAAACCCATCGGTGATCTGCATCAGTGCATTCGGAGAGGCTCCGGAAGTGTTAGCACGTCTCTGAGGAGGAGCCTAACCCTCTTAGGCACCATCGCTGATCACTAGGTTCACTAGTTGATTGATAAGGGCCTTCACTCTCAAGGACCGCAAAACTAGATCTGTTTAGTCGCTTTCTACGACAGTCAGGGCTTATCTTAGTCCTGTTCATATTAGCTCAAGACTACAGGGCTGGCCCACAGAGACATATCACTTGTTGTATGATAGGATTATAGGTAGTGTAAGTCTTCTATGGATATGATCGAAATATTATTGCCTAATCTTAGGATTTTTACATACTTCGCTTAGAACACGATTGGACTGTTTTATGTTATGACTTGAAATTCTTTATAATGTTATAAAGGGTGTCTGGCGGCAGATTTATATTTTAAAAAACGAATATCTCAATAAGTTATATACAGTGCGGGGGGGAAGATGGTGTCATTAGAATCACCGATCGTGCGGATTTCTTAGTCACGATGTCGCAGTGGTCGGGTGAGCATCGCGCGTTCGCTATTAAAGCGTTTTTCAAGACCTAACTCCAATGGTTTTTTTTTGTTGGGCTACTTCAAAGAGAGAGTTTACGCCAACAATCCGCGAACTGTTGTGGACTTAAAAGAAAATATTCGGCGAGAAATCAGCGCAATAGAACCAAGTTTACTGCAGCGTGTGGCACGGGATACGAGGCTCCGTTTAGAACAGTTTGTGCAACAGGATGGAAGACATTTGGATGATATTATCTTTAAAAAATGAAATCCGCATTTATACTCTATCTTTTAATACTTTTAGTAAAATTATATGTCAAACATATTATTTTTATTTAAATTTGAAAACATAAATCTGCCACCAGACACCCTGTATCATGAACTGATTTAGCAAATCTGTGTGACCATCTTGTGAAAGAACATTGAAAGAATATTTACTCATCCTTCAGTTAGTCAAAAGGTATATATAGCCCTTGGATTCTTCAAATTTAAAGTTAAAACAGACCTAAGAATTTTATGCGCTGTGAGTATTTGCAACTTTAGTGGGAGCAAGATAATCTGCTTGGTTTTAATGGCGATATCATCACCGCATGTTACCTTTAAGGCTTCATTCCAATGCTGTGTCACTAAATAAACAAAGGAGGTTAAAATTAACAATGTCCTTCGACTACATTTGTACTAAGTTACTGTCGTAACTTTGAGATAACGTAATTACTTAGCACCAAGTAATGCAGTGGAGATTTCCCAACTGGGCACAGCGAGCGGAGCCCCTTGCGACTGGGCGCCGCTGTTTGCAATCCGTTGTGAGATTTTATCTTGCTGTATATGTTTAAAATAAATAAATAAATAATATATAGTAATATAAAATAAAGAATATATACCAGTGGTGGTAAGTCTCTGTTGCTGGAAACCGTCCAGGTACCACCGCAGCGCCTAACAGTACTGTGCAAACATTACTGTGTTCCAGTCTGATGGGAACTGTTACTAGTGTAATTACTAGGGTAATAAGACAACATCTTGCGTTTGAAGATGACGAGCACAATGTGTGGTATCATCATCATCGTCAGCCGATATGCGTCTACTGCTGCACATGGGTCTCCCAAAGATCTCCACATCTTTACTTCTTCCACGGCCGCATACAGTGGTACTGGCACAATGCGGGTTGGTGGGAGCCAGAGCCTCGTTTGTCGATTAGCAGGGTGCACCATCAGCTGATGAGGGTGGCTTGGGTCGCTTGAGTTGTTGTGTGGGGACGCTTACAACCCTCATAATGTGTGTATGACATCTTAACTAACGCCACGTTGTAACTAAGGCACTTAGCAACAGGTGAATGTACCCTTCGACTTCTCGCTTCGTAGAATATATATATATGTATATATATATATATATATATATGTTATTTATTTACATAAACAGTTGGCTGCTTCCTGTCGATTGCATCTTTGAACCGTGATCCGATTTTATATTGTTTATATCATCACGTCATTAGATGGATGTCCACAGCTGGAGATAGGTCTCTTGTGATGTGTTCCATATAGCACAGTCTTGCGCTGTTTGAATCCAGTAGCTTCATCCATCCATCCATCCATCCATCCATCCATCCAATCAGCCGGAAGACGTCCACTGCTGGACATGGGTCTCCCAAAGATCTCCACATCTTTACTTCTTCCACGGCCGCATACAGTGGTACTGGCACAATGCGGGTTGGTGGGAGCCAGAGCCTCGTTTGTCGATTAACAGGGTGCACCATCAGCTGATGAGGGTGGCTTGGGTCGCGTGAGTTGTTGTGTGGGGCCGCTTACAACCCTCATAATGTGTGTATGACATCTTAACTAACGCCACGTTGTAACTAAGGCACTTAGCAACAGGTGAATGTACCCTTCGACTTCTCGCTTCGTAGAATATATATATATGTATATATATATATATATATATATGTTATTTATTTACATAAACAGTTGGCTGCTTCCTGTCGATTGCATCTTTGAACCGTGATCCGATTTTATATTGTTTATATCATCACGTCATTAGATGGATGTCCACAGCTGGAGATAGGTCTCTTGTGATGTGTTCCATATAGCACAGTCTTGCGCTGTTTGAATCCAGTAGCTTCATCCATCCATCCATCCATCCATCCATCCATCCAATCAGCCGGAAGACGTCCACTGCTGGACATGGGTCTCCCAAAGATCTCCACATCTTTACTTCTTCCACGGCCGCATACAGTGGTACTGGCACAATGCGGGTTGGTGGGAGCCAGAGCCTCGTTTGTCGATTAACAGGGTGCACCATCAGCTGATGAGGGTGGCTTGGGTCGCGTGAGTTGTTGTGTGGGGCCGCTTACAACCCTCATAATGTGTGTATGACATCTTAACTAACGCCACGTTGTAACTAAGGCACTTAGCAACAGGTGAATGTACCCTTCGACTTCTCGCTTCGTAGAATATATATATATGTTATTTATTTACATAAACAGTTGGCTGCTTCCTGTCGATTGCATCTTTGAACCGTGATCCGATTTTATATTGTTTATATCATCACGTCATTAGATGGATGTCCACAGCTGGAGATAGGTCTCTTGTGATGTGTTCCATATAGCACAGTCTTGCGCTGTTTGAATCCAGTAGCTTCATCCATCCATCCAATCAGCCGGAAGACGTCCACTGCTGGACATGGGTCTCCCAAAGATCTCCACATCTTTACTTCTTCCACGGCCGCATACAGTGGTACTGGCACAATGCGGGTTGGTGGGAGCCAGAGCCTCGTTTGTCGATTAACAGGGTGCACCATCAGCTGATGAGGGTGGCTTGGGTCGCGTGAGTTGTTGTGTGGGGCCGCTTACAACCCTCATAATGTGTGTATGACATCTTAACTAACGCCACGTTGTAACTAAGGCACTTAGCAACAGGTGAATGTACCCTTCGACTTCTCGCTTCGTAGAATATATATATATGTTATTTATTTACATAAACAGTTGGCTGCTTCCTGTCGATTGCATCTTTGAACCGTGATCCGATTTTATATTGTTTATATCATCACGTCATTAGATGGATGTCCACAGCTGGAGATAGGTCTCTTGTGATGTGTTCCATATAGCACAGTCTTGCGCTGTTTGAATCCAGTAGCTTCATCCATCCATCCATCCATCCATCCATCCATCCATCCATCCATCCATCCATCCATCCATCCAATCAGCCGGAAGACGTCCACTGCTGGACATGGGTCTCCCAAAGATCTCCACATCTTTACTTCTTCCACGGCCGCATACAGTGGTACTGGCACAATGCGGGTTGGTGGGAGCCAGAGCCTCGTTTGTCGATTAACAGGGTGCACCATCAGCTGATGAGGGTGGCTTGGGTCGCGTGAGTTGTTGTGTGGGGCCGCTTACAACCCTCATAATGTGTGTATGACATCTTAACTAACGCCACGTTGTAACTAAGGCACTTAGCAACAGGTGAATGTACCCTTCGACTTCTCGCTTCGTAGAATATATATATATGTTATTTATTTACATAAACAGTTGGCTGCTTCCTGTCGATTGCATCTTTGAACCGTGATCCGATTTTATATTGTTTATATCATCACGTCATTAGATGGATGTCCACAGCTGGAGATAGGTCTCTTGTGATGTGTTCCATATAGCACAGTCTTGCGCTGTTTGAATCCAGTAGCTTCATCCATCCATCCAATCAGCCGGAAGACGTCCACTGCTGGACATGGGTCTCCCAAAGATCTCCACATCTTTACTTCTTCCACGGCCGCATACAGTGGTACTGGCACAATGCGGGTTGGTGGGAGCCAGAGCCTCGTTTGTCGATTAACAGGGTGCACCATCAGCTGATGAGGGTGGCTTGGGTCGCGTGAGTTGTTGTGTGGGGCCGCTTACAACCCTCATAATGTGTGTATGACATCTTAACTAACGCCACGTTGTAACTAAGGCACTTAGCAACAGGTGAATGTACCCTTCGACTTCTCGCTTCGTAGAATATATATATATGTTATTTATTTACATAAACAGTTGGCTGCTTCCTGTCGATTGCATCTTTGAACCGTGATCCGATTTTATATTGTTTATATCATCACGTCATTAGATGGATGTCCACAGCTGGAGATAGGTCTCTTGTGATGTGTTCCATATGGACATTTGCCATGATTTTGGTCTTGTCCATATTCATTTTAAGACCCACTCGTTGTGAAACTCTACAAAGATCATCGAGCATTGTGTTGATGTCCTCCATGGTCTTAGCCAAAACCACGATATCGTCGGCAAATCTAAGGTGCGTGATGTACTCGCCGTTGATATTGATGCCATATCCTCTCAATCCAGAAGCTTGAAGACGTCTTCCAATGCAGCGGTGAACAGTTTCGGAGATATGATGTCTCCCTGTCTTACTCCACGCTGCAATCGGATCGGTTTCGAGCTCTGGTCTTCGAGGCGGACTGACATGGTGGCGTTCTCGTACAAGCACCTTAGAACATCGACGTACCGGTGGTCTATTTGGCACCGTTGGAGGGCCTGCAACACGGCCCATATCTCAATCGTATCGAAGGCTTTCTCATAGTCCACAAACGCTAAGCATAGGGGCTGGTTATACTCATGGGACTTCTGTATAACCTGCCGCAGCGTATGAATGTGGTCTATGGTGCTGTAGCCTTTACGGAATCCAGCTTGTTCGGGAGGTTGGAAGTCGTCGAGCCTGATTGTGAGACGATTCGTGATGACTCTGGAAAACAACTTGTAGACATGACTCAAAAGTGAGATGGGTCTATAATTCTTCAACTGGGTTTTATCTCCCTTCTTGAAGAAAAGCACCACCACACCTCCGTGCCATGCCCGAGGCGATCGGCCTTCTAGTATGACGGAATTAAACATCTTCTGCAGGACTTCGAGGATCGGCTTTCCACCAGCTCTCAGAAGTTCAGCTGTTATTTCGTCATCACCAGGTGCCCTGTTGCCTTTAAGCTGATTCAGAGCCACACTAATCTCGTGTAGGCTGACAACCGGGATATCTTCAGAGTAGTGTCGGGCTAGACTAGCTCTTGGATCTGATGCTAGTCCACCAGGAGAACAGGTAGTCGTGTACAGCTGTCCATAGAACCGCTCAATCTCCTCCAGAACCTCGGCCCTTGACGATACGATCCTGCCGTCCTCTGTCTTCAGCCACGTCAACCGGCTTTGCCCGATAGACAGATCTCGTGCGAATACTTTAGAGCCTTTGTTCCGCTCTATTGCCTCTTTAACACTGTCAGTATTAAATCGGCGTATGTCGCGAGTCAGAGACTTAGAGACCTGCCTATTCAGCTGCCGATATTTGGTGGCATCTTCAGGAGACTTCAGGACCAGTTCTCGTCTTTCGGTCATGAGGTTTAATGTGTGGTCAGAGATCGGCTTCTTCTTTCTGGTACGGGGGGACTTTAAAAATCTTAAGTCCTGCCGTACGGACAGCATCTACGAACCTGGTGTTGTAATCGTCCACATCAATGCACTCGCCTAAGGATGCAAAGCGATTTCGTAGTTCAAGCTGAAAGCTCTCGGGGTTTTGGAGTTGGATGGGCGCTGGCCGGAGCGTGGACTTCACCAGTCGAAATCGTTCGAGCTTTATGTTGATATTCAAAATGCCTCTCACGATTCGGTGATCGCTGCCCATTTTTTAGAGCATTGATCACTGAGACATCCTTGAATATCTGCCTCTTCGTCGACATGATGAAGTCTATCTCATTTTTAGTAGCTCCATCAGGACTGATCCACGTCCACTTGCGGCTGGCCCGCTTCTTGAAGAAGGAGTTCATTATATAGAGGCCCTCCTTCTCCATGAAGTCGGCGAGCATTTGGCCTCGTGGATTTCTCTGTCCATATCCAAATTGCCCCACTTTCAGTTCTCCACTACTTCGCTGCCCTAGTTTTGCATTGAAGTCTCCCATGACAACGGTGTACTGAGTTTTGGAACTGTGTATGGCTTTAGAAATATCCTCATACACAGTTACCACCTCGTCATCAGAGTGTGCCGTAGTCGGTGCGTATACCTGTATGACCTTCAGCGAGTAACGTTTGGTAACTCTGAGTATCAGGTACGCTACCCTTGCTGACACACTAACGATGTCGACAACGTTATTCACAAGAGACTTGCGGACGATAAACCCGACGCCACCCTGGGACTGCTGGTCGCCCTCCCGGAAATAGAGCAGGTTGCCTGATTTAAGAGTTATCGTGTCCTCCCCTCTCTTCGGACTTCGGATAACCCTACTATATCCCATCTTAACCTGCTCAATTCCTCCTCCAGCTCAATTATCTTCTCGTCGGTCCGCAGTGTACGCGTGTTGAGTGTTGCCAGGGCCAGATGTTGTTGGTTTTGGTAGCCTGGCCGCTTCCGGAGATTCTTCGCACCCCTTGCCCCGCCGTTACCGTGACCGCTACCGTAGCCAGGAATAGCGGGGCCGCCGGGGACTAGGGGCCGTTTTTATTTTGGGATCTCATCTAGGGGAATTGCCGTAATCGCCACGCTTGGCAGGCGGCTTGGCGATCGCAGTTACGGAGGCCCTATCGTGAAACGCTGCTGCCCGTCCCACGTCCGGGATTTCCCTCCGCTTCCTTGGATGGATATACCGCCATCGTTCGGTTGACTGATTGCATTTGATGAAGTGTAGATGTACTCAATCGTCATATACACTTCAGCAAATGGCGGTGGGGTCGTCGCTTCCCGACGCCAGTAGCTTCAAGCGATTCTTTTTATGTCATCTGACCTAGTGGAGGATGTGATATGGCTGCGGTTTCCGGTGCTGGGTCGCCATTTCAGTCCTCAACGTCCATCACTTCTATGAGATATGAGCCATGCCCATTGCCACTTCAGCCTCGCGACTTGTAGGGCCATGTCGGTGACCCTGACTCTTCAGTGGATCTTCTCATTTCTAATTTGATCATGTAGAGATACTCCAAGCATATCATTCTATCCATCTATGTGTTGACTCTCAGCTTTCTAATGAAGCCCTTAGCGACCAGGGTTCGAAGCATTAGGTCTAGGTAGGTACTACCGTAGCGCCTATTTCTGCCGCCAAATAATACTGTGCGAATATTACTGTGTTCCCTAATGAAATTACCGCGGTAACGAGACTTAACATCTTATGTCTCGAGGCGACGAGCGCAATTTGACGCCGTGTATACCATCCTAACTACCGCCACGTTCCTATGTGCGGGTGTACCACTTATTATCAGGTGAACGTCGTGCCGGTCTCATAGCTTCGTCGAATAAAAAAAAATGTATGAAGAAACTTAACAATGAACAAATAAGGCGATACTTATCAAATATATCTAAGGAGTGAAAACGTTGCGTATTACAAACAATGCAGTTCACTGCTGCAATTTCATAATCGGTTTCAAATTTTTTTTTTTTGGTACAATTAAGCAGCGAGACGAGCGGGTCGTTCACTTGATTGTAAGTGATACAGGATACAAGCGCTTATTAGGATGGTATACACAGTACGACATTATACTCGTTTGAGGCATAAGTAGTTCGTTACTCCAGTAGTATATCTTAGTATGATACCAGTTAGAACCTACTACTTACCACTAGTAAAGGTTAAAAAAAAATTTAAGCGATGTAGTTAATAAAATAAACTAATTTTTAATGTTGTTCAATAGGAAATTGTATTGTAAACCGCTCAGTGACGCGAGAGAGTCAAACGGTCGCAATGAACTTGACACCAATAGGAGTCGTTGGCTTCTTGCCGGTTGCGTTGTTAGGCTGAGTCGGCAATTTTTTTTTACAACTAGACATTTCAATAGTTTAGGATACGATAAATAGACACCGATAACCACTAGACAAATTAACATTTAACTAGATGTTAAAAATCATGAGGTTTTGTAGTTTTAATCAAGATTTATTCCTCATAAGAATCAATCAGAATCTAACTCCTTTGTAAGGAGTTATAGATGAAATCTTCAATAAACATCAATAGTAAAGATTATCGTAGAATTAGTTTAGATAAGTTTAAGTATTAAACTTCATCATCAGGTGATAGACGTCCACTGCTGGACATGGGATTCCACCAAAGACCTACACATTGATTGATCCTGCGTTGGCCGCAAAATCGCCAGGCACTAGAAGACGTCTTGTGTAGAGGTTCATATTGAGATTTAGGCCATTCCCCACCACGCTGGCCCAATGCGGTTTGGTGGCAGTCAGAGCCTCGTTTGGTGATAAGCAGGGTGCACCACGAGCAGGTGGTATGGTTTGGCTCCTTCGAGTTGTTGTGTGGGACCATTTACGTTGTTGTTCTAGTAGGTGTCTGTTGCCAAAGTCCATGTTGGCCGCAGCGTTTATTTCTGCCGCCAATCAGTAGTATGCAAATATTACTGTGTTCTGGATTGAAGTGCGCTGTAGCTTCTTAAATTACTGGGGTAACGAGGCTTATCTTTTATGTCTTAAGCGACGAACGCTATGTGGTGCTGTGAATAGAATCCTAACTGAAGGTGTATACTATCAGATGAACGACTCGCTCGTCTCGTCGCTTCGTTGAATAAAAAAAATAGTAGAATGATAACTAATAATTTTTTGTTTGTTATATTGCCTCAGGTTTAGAGATTAAAAATTTTTTTTGATATCCTATAGTGAACTATTAGTATGAAGTGTTTTCATTCATATTTTAGGACACAGTAGAGAGACAAGATCTCTAAAGCAAATTGTTGGAAATAAACAACTTTGTGTCACGGATGTCACGAATCCAGGTTCTCATGAAGTTGAAGATATCTTAACAAATGATAATTGAACAGAGTATTCCTGTAATAAAGAAGCGTGAAATATTACTGTGTTCCGGTTTGAAAGGCATTTTAGGTAGTGAAATTATAGGTTAACGAGACTTAATATCTTATGTCTTAAAGCGATGAGCAGAATTTGGTGCCATGTTCTTATTGTCAGGTTTCATAGAATAAAATGGAGATGGTGGGAAAACACTCGTGTGTTTGGTTTTAAAGTGAACATAATATGCCTTAAGGCGATAGCTGTATTGTGTTCCTGTGTAAACATCTTAAGAAGCCTTTCATTATTATAGCTCCTAGTGTACTATTCGTTTAATGCGTGTTCTCTCTTCCAGGTACAAAAGCTAATACTGCGTGATTGGTTGAGGGAAAGTATCACCTAGCTGGAGTAAGGTAATGTTCGACGGCGATGAGCGAGTGAAAGTGATATTACTACAGAGTTAGAGGCAATGGAAGTGGCCACGACAACGGCGAGAGCACCTCCAGCTTTGGGCCGGGCCCACCTGTCGCACTTGCCCCAAAGGCCACCCGTCAACTTGAGCTTTCAAGACCTTACATACACCGTCAGTAATGGCAAGGGTGAGTTCCCCTTTTTCCTATTCAACATAGCGACGACACTACTGGGACGTTAACCTGATAAGCTGGAAGGGTTCCCTAAAACAATATGACGCTGGATAATATCCAACACCATATTAGGCTCGTTGTCTTGAGACAAGATATTTAGTTACCACCATTATATCCTGTATACCACCAGAAATCAGCACTGCACTGATATCTATCTAGGTCTTGGGTACTTAAAGCTGAATATAAAAATAATTGTGCTATAACGAATGTCCATCACTTCGTGGTTCCCAAAGTCGAAAAAAAAATGTTTCTTTCTGTTAATAATGAACACGCCTTTTATTCTTTTTAGCTATTGGAATACAGATATTCTAGCTATTGAAGTTTTCTAGCATAAATAGCATAGTCTAAATGGAAAAGTGCTATGAAATCTGTATTAGAAAAAAAGATATGAAGCCATGAGGTCTGATCTCCGTATACCGGCCTGTGAAATATCTAGTGCAATAAGCACAAGGTCTATCGGCTGAGCGGGTTCCATGTACAGTGACCATCATTAACGTACCTAGTCAAAATTAAAAAAAAAACAAGCTTAACACTAGTTAGGATGATAAACACTGCACCACATTATGCTCCAAGCTTTGAGACATAAGATATCGATTCCAGTTACTCCAGTAATTTGATTAGCTACAGTTAACTTCAAGCAGTAATACAGTAATGTTTGTATACTTCCGTTTATCTACTGCAATCCAGTCAGCACATCTACCATCAGTATAAACAAACTTTTTGTTTCGCTGAAACCATCACCATTTCGTGATAATGATGATGTTCTCTTTGCTGAAGTTTTTTAGGGCGACTGTGGTACTTAACTATATAGCTTTATCCAAGTTCTTGAGATAACTTATCATCTATCATTCTTATCATGTCATGATATGCTGTTACGCCGTGACTTGCTCAGGTCGTCCGCAAACTCAGTCAGACTTTATGGTTAACCCAGCGTGTGCAACTGCAGTAAGAAAATTGACTAACTATTTAGAAAGCTTCCCACGTGACTGCGGCCTTAGTGATGTTAATTAACTCCAGACATTGGATATTTCTCTGCATCTCCATCTGTTTTTAACCAAGCTACGAGGAGGGGTACACACCAGTCCACAATAACGTAGTTTGAGGATATTTAAACAAATCCGCTTTTATTTTGATACATCAATAATTTCAGTATGTACTACGCCTTACAAACTGGATGACAGTAATGTTTGTACATTACTGTTTGACAGAAGAAATTATATCCAGATTGAATGAGGCAAAAACCCACAGGATAAATAACTTCTTACTAGGCTATATCACAATAATTACAACAGCACTCACCCGTTTCTGTATGAAGGGCACTGTAGCTATAGAATGGAGTTAGCTTACATTGTGAACTATTTTATGTACGCACGTTAGAAGATCATTATCATCATTCATCATCAGCCGAAAGATGTCCACTGCTGGACATAGGCCTCTCCCAAGGATCCCACATCAAACGGCTACTGTTTAATTTGGGCCATTTCTCACTATGCTGTCCTAATACGGCTTGGTGATAGCCAGAACCTCCTTTGTTGTAATAGGCTGCACCACGAGCAGATGAGGGTGGCTAGGCTCCCGTGAGTTGTTCTGCGGGAACCATTACATCCTGTTAGAAAATGTATAAATATTATTGTGTATTTATTACCACTCATGGCGATTCTCCTCCATAAAGCTTGTGGGGTGAGGTATAACATGGATTAAGTTAATAAAAAAAAAACAACGGCAGCACAAACTTAAACTACACTTTGTTTTTGTATGCTGCTAACAAGGAAATCTTGCTTGATTTTTACGATTGGTTAAACTTGAACATAAGTCAATTTTTTTTCCCCGTTTCAAGGAATTAACTGTAGGAAACATAATATTCGCGTGGTTTTATCGATCGACGGCAATTTACATATAATAACTCCATGTTTTTTTTTAATGATACCAAACAATTAATTTTATTACTACATATATAATTTATTATTGATGTTATTCATGAAGGCTATTTCACTTGCCAAGTTAGATTGATTGTATTGTCGTAACTGGTTCCGCAGTGTTAGAGTTAAATTATACCAAATTGAAGAGTTTGCAAAAGAAATAGATGGAGATATCATACGAATAATTGAACTAGCTGTGTCCTGACTGCTTTGCTGACCGTAAAACTCTATCTCTCTTTGGGAAAGGAATTTTGCAAAATCCATGCTCAGTTGACCTCCAAATGGCAAAATCTCTACGAAATTTTAGGTTTATAGTTTTAGAGATCTAGTGATGAGTCAATGTTAATACATAGATATATTTACATTTAAAACTACTATAGAAACTACAAAAAAAATGTTATTTAGAAACGTTTGAATGGTTTTTATAAATCATAATTGGTAACACATCTCAAAGAAATAGAAATCGGATCGGTATAATAGTTTAAGCGGAGGTGTGTTACCACAGGGATACGCTAAGGTCATAGATATACCATGGTGGAGGGGACATTCTAATTGATAAAGAAGGCGATCGGCTGATGATGATGATGATAATGATAAACAGACAGAAAAAAAATACTTAGAATTAAATTAACGATAACAATAACGCGTTATAGGTATGATTGAATGTCGGGTTAAGTAGCGTCCCTTGTGATACGCTATGTTGGGAAGTAAACTGCGGGTAGATGGAGATACAATCGATGATTGAAATTAACAAATATCGATGTAAAATCCCATCACTACGGCTGCACGTGACGCACTATGGCCTAAATAAACGGGAGCAGCACTACGGCACGTGAATACGTTACAAGATGCCGACCGCCTCCGGTAGACATCCGCCGATTGCACACAACCTTATTCAGCTTGTACTCTTACACAACTAAATCCTCCTCCGTTCATACCACCATAATAACCAATAGAATCACATTTTTTTTTAAATTCAACTAAAACAAAAAGGTAGTCTAAAATATTTTAAGTTTGTTGGATGAAATATCTATCAATACTCTCCTAGAAGGAGAATCGGTCCTAGAAGAATCATTAATTTTGATGTTAATATCTTTTAGGATATTTATTTCGATACATTCGTGTTTTATATTAAAATAAGTATTAACTTTAAGAATGAATGAAATGATTTTCTCACTTCAACATAGATCCGATGATAAATCATTTATGTTAGACGCAGCTGATTCGTTTAATGAACTATAACATATTAATGATCTATTCGTCTTCAGTAAAGGTTTTAATTAATAATAACTAGACTATTATAACATAAGCACTGGATAACCATATGGATATGTTCTTATCGAAGCTGGTAAATATGTCAGAGTCAATTGAATTCACGAAGGTAAAATCGTTGACCTGTCGCCATTCTATTGTGTTGGACAACTCACAATAGCGGCCCCGTCGCCTGCGCGCGCGCCGTGTTACCAATTCATCTGTTTAACAACTTTCAACTTCATCGGACTGATGATTGCTCAATCATCATCATCTCATTCTATTACTAAAATGAACGATTATACGATAAAAACGTTATTGAACTGTTTGAGTCTTTTAACGATTCCTTTGATGTTGCCTGATAACCTAGTGAAGGATCTGCTGACAGTGAATTCTGAGACGTTCACGTTATGGTATATGCCCATAATAACGTGGTGCTAATTATAATGGTATTCATAGCACCATATAGCGCTGGACGCCTTGATATATAAGATGTCTCGTTAACTCATCAATTTCAGTAGCTAGAGCGCTCTTCAAACCGGAATACAGTAATGCTTGCACAGTACCAGTGAAAACTGCTAATTACTGCGAAGATGTTTGGTGAAAGAACGTTCTCTGATCATGATGATGATCAATAATTATGAATTTCTTGAAGTGTTTCACGTTTAAGTTATAATAAGTACTATTAAATATAGTGAAGAAACTATCGATGGTGTGTTTGCTGTACATATGCAAGTGATCGATCGATGTTTTTATTTCTTATTTCCGCCATTTCGCAAATGGCAATCGCACACACACACATACAGATACAGTTACTACAACAGATACATATTTAATATGCTATTACAACTCATACCTGTCACGTTATTTCCGTAATTATAGCTAGAACACTTATTATAGAGCACTAGAGGCGGCCTATTATAATATTCTTTCCGAACTAGAAACCATATAATGTTGCATAAAACGAGTTTTGTTAATAGATAGGATCTTTGATCTCATATAATGCAGAAGTATTCATAAAGCTAAATCTTTTTCTTTAATCATCAGCTCATAGATATCCACCGCTGGACATCGTTCCCCAAAAATCGCCACGTTTGTAGGGATTCATATAGGATTTGGCCATTTCCCACTACGCTAGCAGAATGTGGGTTGGTGTAAAACAATGCCTTTTTTGTTGATTAGTAGGCTGCACCACAAGCAGGTGGTTGGCTTGGGTCCCGTGAGTTCTTGTGTGGGACCCCTTACACCCTTTTTTTTTTACTAAAATTATAAATATTATCATAATTTTACTACTAGTAACACTGAGGTCCCTGGACGTATTTTGAAGCCACGTGAATGGCTGGTGGTAATTTTTTTTGCAGTATGCCTGACATTGCAGTGTTTCGGCTGTCAACATAATATGGCCATAGGCCATATATTGTAAGCGCGCACACATCTCCATCCACGGCCACGTTGTCATTTAATACCTTGTGAAATTGAGGCCGTGTCAATATAGTAAACTGTTCACGAAATTATTAAATAAATGCTTTGTTTCAGTGTCGAAAATAATACTTCGTGGCATAAACGGAGAGTTTCGATCCGGTCAGCTGACTGCTATATTGGGACCATCAGGAGCTGGGAAGAGCACTTTGCTTAATGTTCTAGCTGGGTATAGGTAAGTTAAACGCTCATAGTAAGCCTCATAATTGCATAAAAGCTTTAGTTTATATTGAAATAAATTAATTAAATCAATCAAATCTCTTCCTTACTTCTTGCTTCCAAATTTCCACTTCCTTATACAGAAGGAGGAGGGTAGTAGTTTACAACTTATTTGTTTATAACACATGACTATTCTTATATTATTCCAACAACATGAGAAAAGTTATCGATAATAAATTTACAAAAGTAATTTGTAAATTAGATATATTTGTGGATCCTTTATCACAGAGTGAACGGCGCCAGTGGAATCATCTCGACTAATGGCGAGCAGAGGAACCTGCGGCAGTTCAGGAAGCTGTCCCGTTACATCATGCAAGAGGATCTCCTGCAGCCGCTCATCACGGTGAGGGAGGCCATGATCATGGCAGCTGACCTAAAGCTAGGAAATGAGATGTCCAAACAGAGAAAAGCAGTCATCGTAAGTATTAAACTGGTTTATTTTAATTTAAGACAATAACTAAATAGTTAAAATAGACTTGTTGCAGAGATTTCAAACTATCAGAATTGTTAGCTGTAATAAGTTCCTCTTCTTTAAGTATTTCTATGACTTCTGGAAAATACGTACAACAGGGAAAATAACATTTTACGAATGTTTATTTAACATATTCTATTAAGTCAGTTTAATGGAAGTATGAGGTTAAATACATTTACAATTCTAAATCAACGATTCCATTGGGTAGTGTCCGATTGTGTTGATTTCTACTTACAATATAAATGTAGTTTAGTAAAAATATTATGAAGGCTAATGGCACCTGAAAACCTACACCCTCCCCTTACTAACCTCTTGCTCCTCAATTTCTCTGTCACTGGAACAACTTTCAGACTTCCTCTAATACATTCATTCTTAATTTTATCTATCTTCATCACACCACACGTCCATTTTAACATTTGCATCTCGGCCACATGTAATCTCCTTTTATCCGAAACTTTGGTGGCCATGGTACATTTTCAAATGCATATGAAAATTTAACTGCTGTAATTGGATTAGAGTTAAAAATTAGCATTAGCATTTAGAAGTCGCTGTTATATATCCTGAGTTAATCAGGGCGATATCAAACGATACTAAAATTAATCTAGGCAAAGTAACAATTAAAATTAATACATCGTTTAAACAAGTTTCATAAGCATTGATAAAACTCTAAACTTATATTATTTTACAGGTGGAAGAGATTGTACATTTGTTAAGATTGGATAAAGCGTTGGATACTTCGAGTGAACGATTGTCAGGAGGCGAAAGGAAACGGCTTTCAATAGCCCTGGAACTGTTGAACAACCCTCCGGTGATCTTTCTTGATGAGCCTACCACGTAAGAATTGTTTAAACTTTAACATCAATAAGGATTTAATTTGATTGAAAACAAGTATAGTATTGTTCATTGTATATTAATGTAGTTGTTGATATGTAATGGGATTTAAGGGTTCCCGCACAACTCAAGGCATCTAAGCCAAACTCATCTGCTCGTGGTGCACCCTACATACGAGGCTCTGGCTTCCATCAATCCGCATTGGGTCAACGTGGTGGGAATAGGCTCAAAATTCCCTATATCAATCCCTACCCGCTTTGGAGATCTTTGAGGGAGATCTATGTTCAGAAGTGGACGTCTATCGGCTCTTAATGATTATACATCATTGGTTTCTATCGGAAACTGTTTGTTGTTATTGTTCCTTTAACTTAGATGAAAAGTCTTGTCTCTAGTTTCGTTCCGGGATTTTTTCAATCCACCTGTGTAAGCATCAGCTCTCTAATATATATTTGAAGGCTGTACAGTTTTGGTGTGTTCAAGCCGTCTGTATATCAGTGCGGGTGTATTGTGGGCTATTATTAGGATCTTTGTCATCTAACATCGTGTGAAATCGAGGCTAGGTCATAGTTGATTAAAAAAAACCTTTTCTCTCTGCATTGTTTTGCATCGTGAGATGATATAGTTGAATGTGGTAGGAATTGTGTTTGGAACAAACGATTGTATGATGTTCTTGACCCACTGAATAACTTAGCACTCACAGCAACAAACATAGATAATTGATAAATAAATATAGCTGCAGCGATTGTGTTTATATATAATTATAAGGTAAGTAATAGGTGTTGAAGTAATAACGTTTAAGACAATTACAACGTATTATATACACGAAATATTTAAACTAATTTAATATTTAATTATTAATAATAGTAAGAATATGAACAATTAGATTCAGCTCTGTACACAGATAGGAATTTTAATTAGTTACTACTAGAATTAGTGATCGTTTCTCTGGTCAAAATTGAACATTAAATTCCTTAGTAATAATCTGTGATCGACAAATCGCAACAAAACTAATAAACAATACATCTAATAGTTTTTTATAAACTTTTTTTTTAATTGCATCTTCGGTGCTGTGGTGTTTTTCTTTCGGTCTGAAGGTCAGGTAATCTTCGAAAGATACCTTGCTTTAGGGCGGAAGTCCCGGTTATGTGAGATTCTTACTTATCATAACCCTCTCGGTGGTTTGCATTAGTGCATTCGGAGAGGATCCGAAATCTCTTACAGAACGCAACGGTGAACTTTGTGTTAATACCTCTGAAGAGGAGCCTAACCCTTCTAAGCACAATCGCTGACTTATACGCTGTCCCACGCAAGTTCGCTTGTTCAGCGATAACGAGACATAACAATGTGGTGATGTTGTAGTCATCGCAGCTAGTTATAGCACGTTGTTTTTTTTTTAATTAACCGATGACACGAACAGGACGTTCACTTGATGTTAAGTGATACGCCTACCCATAACAACGTGGCGCTAGTAAGAATGGTATACACTGCACCACATTGCACTTGTCGCTTGAGACATACGTTAAGACTTCCTACAGTAATTACACTAGCTACAGCGTCCTTTAAAGCAGATCACAGTAATGTTTATACACTACTGTTTGTCGGCTGCAATAGGAGCTGTGGTGGTACATACTTAGATAGTCTTTGACAATAGAGACCTACCACATGTTATTGGCGTCTGTATCACTTACAATCAGGTGAACGTCCCGCTAATCTCATCGCTTAATAGAATAATAAAAAAAGTCTCCATCTTGAATATTTTAATTGAAATAATTTTAAAATTTCAACTTTAAAGGACATTGCTGTTTGTTTGAAAGTTTCCTTGTATGAAAATATCTACAGCTCGGTCGTTGCGTACGATTGACAAATAGAATGTAGGGTCCAGCTGCTTACCCTGACCTAGTCTTAATACGCCCGAGGTCATCTTTATGCAAAAAAGTCTAGAATTATTAAAGTCTAAACAATTTTATAATACAACATCAGTAAAGTAATTTTAACGTTATTTCTAAAAACATTCGGCGAAGTGAATTAATGGACCGGGCTGAAATATCATCAGTTAAAAAGAATAGTTAACGGATTGGTTTCCTCAAGATAATCGCCAAACCTCATCATCATCATGATGCCGTCTTCAACCTGAAGTATGCTGATAATCGCCAAGCTTCAGGTTGAAGGGAACCTGATGATGATGAAGTGAACGATTGCGATTTATACTAGTCGTTGCAGATTTTTGTTCTTACTCTTGGTAGGAATCTTTAGAAGATACTTTATATTTGAGGAAAAGAAGATTAGTAAGGCTTTTATATTGTTAATTTATTTTAAGTTGTAGGGTAGAAAAAAAATAGTTATTTCAAGTTTTGGGTTAATTGTTGTTATATATGTTTATATTATTCATGTAATAATTCATTTAGTATCCTTTAGTTATTTTTAAATATCAAGATGATTGTATTTTTCTGATAGTAGGTTCAACAACTCATAGAATCCAAGTCAACCTGGTCTGCTCGTGGTGCATCCTATCTTATAAATAAGGCTCTGGTTTCCACCAACCAGCATTGGCCCAGTGTGTGGAGAATGGCTCAAATCTCCTCATGTGAACCCCTACAAATAACGGCCCCTAGTACTCGATGATACCTAAGGCCATGCTGACTGCGTGAAGGCGGAAGAAGCTGGTTGCGGGCAGATCGGACCCATCGATGTGGAGATCTTTGGCAAGCCCTATGTCCGCTAGTGGACGTCTATCGTCTGATGATTGATTGTACTTTTCTGATAGTATGTGATGAGGGTTATTCATAGCGTTCCTGTGTTACCAAAGATTTCAAAGAGACAGTAGTCAACATCATAATGTTTGCATCCATGACTATTCCTTTACTAATACATGGAGCATCCTTTCTTCTTCTAAATCCTAACCCTTATTATCCTTTGAATGTCATAAATAATTGATGATGGTAACCAAACACGAAATCCTTTAATCAAACAGCAAGTGTTTCTTTTCAGAGGTTTAGATGACGTCGCATCCTCAACCTGTGTGTCCTTGCTGAAGCGAGTGGCACGAGGTGGGCGCACGGTGGTCTGTTCCCTGCACACACCATCAGCTCGCCTGTTCTCCGTATTCGATCACGTGTATGTGGTTGCGGATGGGCGCTGCGCGTACCAAGGCACGGCCGCTGGTGTGGTGCCCTTCCTCAAGGATCTGCAGCTGCCTTGTCCTAAAACATACAATCCAGCTGATTTTGGTTCGTAATTGATGCATCCTATATAGATATATATCTTCGTCATAATTCTAATTCATAGTTTATTTATATATAATTTCAGTAATAGAAGTATCAAGTGGAGAGTACGGTTGTCACGTCGATAGAATGGTAACAGCCGTTGATAACGGTAAATGCCAGAGTTGGAGGGACCTTGGGGTAAACGACCGATACGAGGAGATGGAGATGGAGATGGAGATAGAGCAGCTCAATGCGGGCGGAATTCAAAAGCTCTCCTATAGATACGAAAGCACGGCGTCTACGCAATTCGTGGTCTTACTGAGGAGGATGTTGCTGCAGACCCTGAGAAATAGAGTACGTAACATGATATTTTTTTTTTGTTAGGCGCAACTATGATACGAGTACGACGTTCACCTGATTGTAAGTGATACGGTTGTCCATAAAAATGTGGCCTCAGAAATATCTTCCTTACTAATGCCAATGTTAAGTCTATCTAGGTACCACTGCAGCTTATTTCTGCCGCCAAACGGTAGTCTGCTAACATTATCATGTTCCTGATTGAAGGGCGTTATAGCTAATGAAATTACTGAGGTAAAAAGATTTAACATCATATGTCTCAAGGCGACGAGCGCAATGTGGTGCAGTTAGTTAGTTTTGCAGTTTCCTCCAGAATCTCCTATAGAACATAGTTCTCTAGAACCAGCTGTTTGCTTATCTAGGCCATAATTTCCAGGACTACCTGTGGCTGCGGGTTGGACTACACCTGTTCCTAGGCTTCATAATAGGCATGCTGTTTTATCAGATCGGCTACGACGCTTCTAAAACGATATTCAATTTCGGTTTCTGCTACGCCTGCATCATTGCGATGTTCTATGTACCAATGATGCCGATACTCTTGGCTTGTAAGTAATCATGTATTAACTTCTTCGTCGCTCTCTCTCTGCTCCATGTATTAACTTAGATAATCTTTAGTAATACTAATTAGATAATTGCGTCAATGAATAATCATTTTAAAAGGAAAACGGAAGTAACACGCTGCTCCTGATTATAAATAATCAGCATCGCTCATGGAAAACTGCATCAATATATGAATCCTAGCTGCGTTGCCGACCTAAGAATGAGTAGTCTTTGGTCTTGAAAGTCCTGAACTAGGATCATCTGGGCAAAAAATAAAATATTAATAGTTAGAAGTTGTACTTGATAACTAGTCCAATAAATCGTCCGGACGATATTAGATGTTGTGTGTTTTTATTATAATTTTGTTTCTTCTTCTTAGTCGGTATCCTCTTGACAGAATGGTCGTGATCATCGCCGTTTCTATCTGATGGTCGTCTTCCTAACGCATTGTAGTGGCTAAGATGATGAGCTGTTTACTGCCTCTATCTGGTCCGTCATATGGAAGTTCTTTCTCGTGGCCTGATCCTTTCAACCTTTCCCTGGACCACAAGTCACTCAATAGCTGCCTCCCGTCAGCGGCATACTTTTGATTCTTACGTTAATTTTTTTTTATGTTTCAGTTCCAAAAGAAGTTCAGCTAATCAAGAGGGAGTACTTCAACCGCTGGTATGGCTTAAAGCCGTATTATGCTGCACTAGTTGTCTCCAGGACGCCGGCGACCATATTTTTCTCGCTGATCTACTTGGCGATCGTGTACCCGCTGACGTCACAGCCGATGGAGATGTCGAGGATCGCGATGTTCATATCCGTTTGCATCCTCATCGCGCTGATATCAGAGAGCATGGGAACTGTAATATCGTCTAGTTTAAGTGTCGTTGTAAGTTTTTACCACCTCCCAAAGCTTACCATCATTACGATTGAGTTGCACCATTATAACTATTTCCGGTCTCGATTCTTTATGTAATTTGCGATGAATTGTTTAAACAATTGTGTTTAATGAAACGATGATTAGTAAGCATTAATTATCTATTAATTTGATTTGTTAAATGAAGCACTTCCGGTGTAGGACTTTAATTCATGTTCTAGCCTCATTTTCCCATAGTCTAGTCTATTTTCATCCCCTGCGTTTAAGGTTAGATACTATTTCGGCTTGTATAACTGTTTATAACAATGGTTATTTATATTACATAATTTATAGATCTAGGGGTCCGTATTTCAAGGGTATTCCACCAAGGATCATAGTATTATTTCAATATTTTGATATAAAAAAAAAATTGTAGTAATTTACATAGATGTCATTTGTCCAGAACTCAGTATTCATGGGCCCAGTGCTAAGTGTGCCGCTGATGCTGCTGGCGGTGTATGGCATTGGTAGTGGTGACCATCCGTTGCCTATCATATGGAAGTTGGCCCGTGCCTGCTCCTTCATGCGCTACGGCCTGGAGGGGCTCATAGTTGCCATTTACGGTCCGCCGAGGGACGACCTCGTCTGTCCCGACCACGTCATCTATTGTGAATACAAGAATCCCAAGTAAGTCAATATACTAAACGATTATTTTCATAAAGGGGTATATTTACTTAATAATCTGATATATGAAAAAAAATATATAGAAGAACAAAAGAAAATTTTAGTACGAAGAACATTATACTTTTTTTTATACAATTATTTCACTTGATTGTAAGTGCAGCGCTAGTTACGATGATATACTCCACACCCCATATCTCGTCGCCTTAAAACATTAAATGTTAGATCTCATTACTCCAGTAATTTCTTCAGCTACAGCGCCCTTCAAACTGGAACACAGTAGTAAACGCAAAGTAGTAGTACCTACCTAGAAGGTATTCAATTATTTTCTTTATTAGAGACAATAATAAACAATAAGTATAAATTTACAGTGGTAAGCAAATATTACTGTGTTCCGGATGGAAGGGCGTTGTGGCTAGTGAAATTACTGGAGTAATGAGAATCAACAGCTTATATTAAAGTGACGAGCGCAATGTGATGCTGTGATTAACATTTTAGCGCCACATTGTTATGAGTGGGTCACTTACCATCAGGTGAACGTAACCCCAATTGTCTCGTGTCATCGCCTAATTAAATAATTAAAAAAAAAAAATATTGGTATATTTACAGTTACTTTGTGAAGTTGATGGGTATGACGGGCGTGTCGTTCTGGATGGATATCGGTGTGCTACTCCTGATGCTGGTGGGGATGCACGCCGCCGGGTACTACCTGCTGAGGCAGCGGCTCTCACCCAACTCCGCATTCCGCGCCATAAAGGTCATCGGCCGATTCGTCAAAACCAAAATCAGCGTTTCCCATTAAATATACAATAACTTCTACATATGAAAACAAAAAAAAAAAAATAATTTATGAAATTTGATTTTGATAATTATTAATAATTAATTAAGTTCATTAATAAAAAAAAAATAGACTGCTTATATATTTAACTTATATATAACAATGTAATATCAGGTTTAATTTATTATGTTATAGCAATCTTAGAATTATTAAATTGTTTAGAAAAAGTTAACTTCGTTATAATCCATCAAGTATTCAAGAATTTTCTAGAAGTAATTACTAAAAAAAAAAGGATGGAGAAGATTACAAGTTTCGCTTATTTATCTAATTTAAGTATGAAAGGTTTCGATTATGAAAAATTCGAGAGATAATCATATATGTTCCGCAAATAACAGTTACATTCCCAGCGTTGGGAACAGTGGGAGTAGTTTATGAAAAATTAATAGTATGCTTAATGTTTATAGTATTTAATTATAATGTCATTTGTTAGAATTTCTTATTAAATTGTTACTTTAACAAGTTAACATTGGAATTTGTGATAAACTCAATAATGTGATATCTGTTATTTCATTGGTGGTATTTCCATTGATTCATACGTATTTATTACAATCGTAAATTATGTCTTTACGTTAAGACAATAAATTAGGATAGTCTTTTCGGCGAACGTTGATAACTGAATATATTGATTACTGGTAATACGACTACGAAGTAGTAGAGTCCAAATATTACTGAACTTCAACTTGAAGGGCTCAGTACCTATTAAGGTCTCATTACCTCAATAACATCTGTATTATATCAATAAGTACAAATGTAGTGTACATCATCTTAATTACCACGCCTCTGTGGACAGTAGTACACTTACCATCAGATGAATATCTTGCTCGTCTTATCCTTTGGGTGTTTAAAAAAAAAGAAATCTTAAAGCGCCGTAGAAATAGATACATATAACAAAATACCATCTCATATATGTAAATACTTCGTCTTAATATTCCCTCTATTTCGTACCTGTTATTTTTTCAAATATTAATTATTCACAGGTTTTTTTCAAATCTCGTAATCCTTTATCAGGGTGTTTTATTTACGTCAGACGTCAAGTTCGAGTTTTTTTTTTTATCAAAATTTAGCGAAACTCATAAAATATCTGTGATCTTCAATGTTTTGTATCCAGTGAATTAGTATTATGATAACTGATATTTATATGTATTTTTTTTTGTGTTTAGGTAATTTAGAGAATGTGGAGGATGTTTATTAAATAAAATAATAGTTTAATAGCTCATTCGTTTAATTTTTATCGGAGAATCAAACCCTCACTCACTAAAATAAAATCACCGTTTCTTAACTGTTAAACGCTGTTGCGACTTTCAAAGAGACCTGACTAGGAAGGTCGCGTTGCCTTGGAACTGTCCAGTGTTACCAGTTGTACAACGAAGCAAAAGTAAGTGGTTTTATAATACCAATCTATATCTAATTTTGTGCTTTAGGTGCTTTAACAATTTTTAACATGCAATCTTGAAAATTTCCGAATACTAATATTTTTTTGGAATTTCTTTAATTTGTTCTTTATGTGGTAACAAGTTGCAGTTTGTAGAATCGAATGTCAAAATATGCTTTTTTTATTTGACTTCCACAGAAGATTACCAACAACAAGAACATTGTGCTCGTCGCCTTAGATGTCAAGTCTCCTCACCCTTGTAATTTCACTAGGTCACCTTTTAAACCGGAACATAGTAAAATAAAAAGATAAATAAGAGCTTCAGACTTCTACCCAGATGATGGAGCTTATTTATATTTTCACATTCGCTTCTAAATATCATTCCCCGGCAATATATTCAATATATTAGTTGTATCTTAAGTACTCTTAAACCGCTTACAATATATACAAAGTAGATGTGATACAATGTGGAATGTTTATATAAATTATAACATTATAACTAGATATATAAATATACAGACAAGAAATCCAAAACAAAAACCTTCCCTACAAGCCATTGATGTAACAAAAAAAAAACCAATTGTGTAAGTATATCGAAATTAATAATAAACTTAGGATATATACATAAGGAACTGTTACAAAGTTGCAATGAGACCTCAAGGTCATTTTATGAAATGTAAGTAGTACTTGCTATTAAGTGTTGGATGGATTTTTTTGCGTTTACGACTAAATGGATTTATGAGGCAAGTAAGATACAAACAAAATCTCTATACATTGTTATAAACTTTTGATATAATTTCAAACATAATTTAACAGAATAACTTATAGGAGTAATGTTAGATAAATAGATGTATATATAAAAAAAATCTTTATTACTATAATAGAAAAATAACAATACTACGTATTTTTGTACAAAACTAAATTCATAAACAGGAAATAATCTAGTACTTGAATATCTTAAATAAGTTTTGTGATACATCTACAGATGAACAGACTATGGAAACTATAGTTTTGTGAAAACAATTATTTTTTTTTAATCGAAAATTCATATTAAACATTAATCACAGTTTAAATTTAATTAATAGTTTATAGTGTAAATTAAATATACCAAACATAATATAATACATAGTTAAGGGTTCATTGGTATGAGTAAAGTTCTAATCTCAGTATATTCCAAACCGTTAGCGAGTCATGGATATATACTCTTGACAGTCCCCGTGAGAAAAGGTCCCGAGTCCCAGCAGTGGGAACATCGAAAGGGCTGTTTATTTGTTATTTATAACCTAACTAATTTACATTTAAAAGAGTATTTGATAAAAAAACAATTGAGCTTAAAGTTACGTATCAAAATATCGCAACACATACGAAAGTACAGTACTAAGTAAAAAACTAACGATAACAGATCTTAAAATTCGAGAATAATCGATAATATTGATCCGCGAAAACTTATCATCACTTAATCTACCAATCCACTACACTCGCCTTACATTAATGGTGTTTTTTTTTATGTCTAATGTTGTGTTTATTAATCACCATTCCACTTTCCCGGCACTTCAGTACAATACACTAGATATTTACACGTTATGGTAACTATATTAATTTTAGTGTTACTACCGTGATATTGAGACAAATTTACAGACTAACTTATATACAGTAAGGTATTGTCGATCAACATTGGACTTCACTTGACATTTAAGCAAAGAATCGACTCGAACTTAACCATTTTAGTGGAAGTATGGCCTTAACCAGAGGATCAACAAGAAGCCTAGTTAACACAATTGGGAATATTAAGAAGGCTGATTAGGAGTATTATATTTTTAACTGTTTTACTGCAATTAATTAGTAAGTAGTAATAATTAAATATATATCAAAATAATTAATTTAATTTGCTGTTTTTTTTTAATTATCAATACCCTATTAATATAAGTAACAATTGAGAATTTCATCAATAAAAAAAAACATTAAAAGCTAACTCGTTTGGAATGTCGTTATAAAACTATCTACAACCGTACAGATCTGATTCTGTACGAAATAATATACTAGAAAGTATTTTTTTATACATATTTTACAGATAAAAAAAATTGTCTTTTCATAATGTTCAAGCTGAGATATAGGGATTTTTTTTTTATATTTGTTCTTCCGGTGTTTTGGCACTAACTGTTAATGTAATGCATGATTGCATTTCGTTTGTACTGTATTTTTGTATTGAAACATTTCTACGTCAGCAAAAGGTTTAGTTAAACCAGTTTCTTGTTCATCAAAACTATTAATCACTCAATTTCAGGTGTTAGATTTTTATCATATTATATAGATGTACAACAAGCTGAAGTATGAGTTCACGATTAAGCCAATTTAAGTAAATCAAGTGATGTTTCTAACTTTTGATTACTGAAGTGATAGAAAAAGAAATTTTTCTATAATTCTCATTTGTTCAAGATTTCAAGTTAACTGTTTTAAGTTGAATTTATCAATTGCGTTGTGTTTACTTAAATTTAAGTGTATGAGGATATTACTTATTATATTATTTTTACTATTGATTTTCTAAATTTCTCCACTCCTGTTTTAGTATTCAGTATTACCCCTTTTTCATTAGGGAATAAGTAAAAAAAAAATCATCAAATCCTTTTTATCCAACGAAGCGATGTGAAGATCTGGACGTTCACCTGATGGTGAGAGGTACGCCTGCCCATAACAACGTGGCACCGTAAGACGGTATACTCAAGATATTAAGTCTCGTTACCCCAGTAATTTCACTAGCTACAACGCCCTTGAAACCGGAACACAATAATGTTTACCGGTAGAAATATACGCTGAGTGGTTCTTACGCAGACGATCGCTGGCATTGGAGTCTTATCACCAGTAGACCAACAGTTTACGGAGTCATGTATGACTTACAGGCACAGGTTACATCCAGGAACAGCATGATGATATGATAAATTGTCTAAAGGAAAGTATACCCTGCCAAAAATGCCATGCTGGATCATACTGTCTTAACTGGACATTAAAAAATCTAGACTGGTGATGGTGAACCTGGATATGACTTCATCACTATTTAATGACCTCTTATAACCTAATAGTCAGTTCTAGATTGGATGAAGACAACTCGAGTGGGTTATCAAGGTTCACCATCACTGCCGAAGGTCGATCGCAATTCGTGAAGAGACACTGGAAATGTTAAAAAGAGAACTGCTGACTGATCTTGGTGTCGTCGCATTGCTCCAGGTACAGGGCGGGCCGGTCGGAGTCCAGGCAGGCGTAGAGCCTGGCGTGGCGGATCATGAGGCCGTGCCTCCTCCACATCTGCGCGTCGTCGGTCGCGTCGCAGGCGGCGAGCACGGCGGTCACCCGGTCCTCCGGCGACAGTGAGATGCAGAGGCTGTGGTGGCGGATGAGGCCGTTCTCGTAGCGCCACTCCTGGTTGCCACCGGTGTTGTGACACGGGTACATACCTGTGGAATGGTGCCGGTGGTAGATTTATCAGATCCTTTGAGGATAGGATAATTACTGGTGGCTCTTTCTGCAGGTTGTAAGTCTCTGGTGAAGGTAGGTCTCTATACTGGCATCAGGTCTTTGCGCTGGTAGTAGACTGTACTAGTGGCAGATCTCTATACTAATAGTAGGTCATTGGTCATTGGTATAGGTCTTTGCGCTGATGGTCTGTCCAGCTAGGAATTACCGCGGCTTCTAATTCTATTATCGATCAGTTATATGCAAATATTAATATGTTCCGGTATGAAGGACGTTGTAGCTAGTCAATTTAATGAAGTAACAAGATTTATGTATCATACCAACCACGCAACGCCGCGTTGTTTTGAGGCGTATCGCTTACCACCAGGTGACCATGCCATTCCAATGCTATCAGTTTGGGTCAGAGTCTCCTTACCCAGGGTGCCGTCGACTAGGTGGCCCATGGTGTCAAGGCAGCGCGCACCCTGCCGGATAGCGTGCGAGGCGCCGGTCAGCGCAGGCACCTGCAGCTCAGGGTACACGTGCTCCAGGTACCAGCGGAACGGCTTGCAGTGAAGTTTCTCCCGAAGTCTCACACGTTCGGATATACTGCGGGCAATGACCACATGACCCAAAAAATTAAAATGTTGTATATAAGACGCCCTCATATTGAGGATAGGTTTGTGCCCCAGCAGTGGGGACAGTAGGAGAATAGGGGGTAAATTGGTTTTTTTGGATGAATGGATGGATATGAGACTCACATATATACATTTGTATATGTACGACCTATATATATTTGTATGTAAGTCACAATCAAGGCTCTGGCTTCTACCAACACGCAATGGGTCAGCGTCGTGGCAAATAGCTCAAATTCTCTCATATGAACTCCAACAAATGTGGAGACCCTTGGGGCCTTGGTGGGAGGGGAATATTCAGTAGTGAACGTCTATCGGCTGATGATGATGATGATGACATATTTAAATACTCCTATATTCAATTTTATATTATATTCGTTGTTAAGAACAAAATCCAAATTGGGTACTGATGGAAGTACTGATTTATAATCTCGATGGCGCAGTGACTAAACAAGACTTTGTAACAGGGACGACCCTGGTACGATTCCGAGACCATATGTGGAGTTTGATCGCATGTACTATTCTAGCCGTTCATACCAGAGCTTTTCTAAATCTACCGCTTTTAAAAGCATCCTTGTGATCTACCTGTCAACATCCTGGGTGAGCACTCGTCATATTTAACTGGTTCATTATTACATAAAATCACGTGTTATTTGAAGTCAATTTGTTTGGCTTATTATCGATAATAGTTGGGAAGCCCTCCACCAGGTGGTCTCACGATCTGGTGAAGGTTGCGAGAAGCAGCTGGATGCGTGCAGCGCCCGATCGATCGTTATGGAGATCTTTGAGGGAGGCCTATGTATAGCAGTGGACGTCTGTCGACTGATAATGATGGTAATGATCGTCAAAAAGACACCAATTTAGCAAAGACTCCAGGTCATGTGTTAATCTAGATTATTTGAAACTAAACTAGTAGTGGTGAAAAAAACCTGTCGAAGAAATTGTATATAGATGATCGTTTACTTTATAGAATCATCGAGAAATACATAACGGATGTAAAAAGATTCGGAGGCTATGATGGAAATGAGTTGGTGTTTGTATATATTCACACTCGTACACAAAATAAAAAAGTAGACTAACTACAGATATACCGCTGTAGCTACACATAGCACCAACCAAACGAAACTCACTCTCCAAAGTCCACTTGTTTAGCCAGGGGCTGCGAGCGATAGTACAGCTCCTTGTAGTCGTCCATCCAGACCTCGGCAGCTCTTCTCGTGTTCCTCGCGAAGACAGCACCGGAGCCGCCGGGGAAGGTATACGGGTGCCGCTTGCGGAACACGTGCCCAACCCGGGAACAGGGGACGATCTCTAAGGAGCCGCCGCATTGCCACACTCTGAAACAAGTATAATCATGAAGGAGGAGGAAGGACGAGGATCACGAATATAAATCACAGCATATTGATACCAAGGACTGCTTACTGCAGTATTTAATATGACCAGATGATAGCTGAGAAGCCCTGGAAAAACTTTTCCTTTGTAAACGTAGCAACTTTGCTCACCTGAACGATATCTCCAGATTCTCTCCGCCCCACACGTCCATTCTCATGTCGTACTTGCCCAGTTTGTTGAAGTACTCTCGGTCCATGCTGAACAGGCCTCCGGCTATCATCGGAGTCCGGATCACCTGGGTGGGGTCGCTGAGACGAGCGCTGCGCTCGGCGTGCGAGAGGTACTCCCACTGGAAATTCAATAAGGATATTTAAATGATTGCTTATAAAGTCTTTTTTATTTCATTGTTCCTCCTGCTTATTGTGGGTCAGGGCCTTTTATTTACAGGGTTTCTTTTACCATCATTTACATTTTCATCTTTGCAATTTATTTATACCATGCTCATTATAACATTTTTGTCATTGTTACATTTTCATAAGTATATCTGCTTTCCTCATACTCATCTTTCATTCTTTTCCTCGTTTATACTCAGCTCTTCTTTAAAACTTGTCTTCTCTATCGTTCTCCATTCCATCTTGCACATAGGGTTTACTCTATAAATGTCTCTTGACCATCATTTCGTGTAGTTCGTATATTTGTCTGGTCTTCTCAATTTAAAATTGACTTCTAAGACAGAATAGACCCGTACATACAGCTTATGTGGCTTGCTAATATTAAGTTGCGGTAAAATATTACAGTGACTTCAATGTTACCTTATTTCCAGAAAGTTTGCTTCTTCATCTTTGATAAGTAAAGATGAAGGAAATGGATTCAATGAATAAACTATTTACATATCCTCATCATCGACCGATAGACGTCCATTGCTGGACAAAGTCCTCTCCCAAGGAGTCTTACAACGATTGAGTAGGGATTCATATGAAAGGATTTGGGCCATTTCCCACCACGCTGGTCCAATACGGGTTGGTTGGGGCCAGAGCCTCGTTTGCTGATTAGCAGGGTGCACTACAAACAGGCGAGGTTGGCTTGGATCCCGTGAGTAACTCTTATACCCTATTTACATATACCTTCATTTTAGCATAAGATTTCGTTTGCCATTTTCATATTGACTGCTAATTGAAATTAAATATTATTTCTTTAAGAAGAATAAAAAATAATACAACTACAATATTATTCTAAACATTAACTTAATGACTTCAATAGCATCACACAATTTGCAATTTAAAGACCATGGGGTCAGTTGAGAATAATAATACACTATTGCCAGGGAGACGCAATCTGATGATACATTATAATAAAAACCTTTTCGCGGTCGAAATGGTTAGAGCGAATTGTGGTGCGGAATATGAAAGGCAAGTCGTTGACCTTGAAGACCAGGTTCCAGTCGAAGCCGCCGCGAAGGTCCGCCGAAGCGCCGATGTACTGGAAAGTGTCCATGCTGATCACGTCGATCACCGGGCAGACCACGCGTGTTGGATCCTGAAAGAGAAGCAGGATTATTTCATTGTTAATCAGTCTCCAAAACAAACAACAAAAATATATATATATATATATATATATATATATTCATTGAAATGAGGGCAATAATTAGATGTCCACAACCTTCAGGGTTAAGTGATTTTCTAGGGGAGGAGCCAATATCAGTAAAGGAGACCAACCCTTCCATTTTAATTCTCTTCTTTGCCAGTTTTAATAATAGACCGGTGATAGGTCTTTGCTGTCGGAGACCGTTTATTTAAGTACTACTACAATGCCTATTTTTTACAAATAGTCGTGTTTAAATAACGCTGTGGTCCGATTTGAAAGGCTCTGTAGGTAAAGAAATTACTGTGCTGACGAGACTCGATATATTATATCACAGGCGACGAGCTCAATGTAGTATTATGTATCTTATGCTAACTAGCGCCGTATTTTTATGGGATAGCTTATCACTTACTATCAAGTGAAGATGTCGTTCGACTTATGCTTCGTAGAATTAAAAAAAAATCTCATCCATCATCAACTTCTATACATATTCAAATATATACTTAGCATAAAATAGCATTACCTTATTGTTATTTTAACTACATTATCATATTAGATTTTCAAGTTATTTTTAAAGATAACTTAGATAACTTAAAGTTAGGAAAAACAATAGCGTTTAAAATAATTTTAATTGTTATGTAAGTTATAAATATTTATTATTAATGCCTTTTTTTTAAAGTTTATAATTATCTACGTATATTCTTTCCCCCATTGCACTATCCATCTCTTCAACCCCTCCGCATTTTCTCGCCTTTCTCCTCTCTCTTTTACAAACAACTTTATCTACATATGTATGTATATATTTAGTTTTTGTGTTTTGTGATTTTGTACTATAGTGTTCATATAATGTTTGAGTTTAATTTAAATTTTTTTTATTTTTTTTTTATTATTTTAGACAACAGATCCACCAGTTCTGAGTCCGATGAAGCTGCAATAGTTTACAATAAACGTTTCAGCGCAAAATTCATCATAAAAAAAAAGTATGACAGCAACAAGCAATAATCATTCGGCATTAACATTTCAACTGATAGACGAGCACTGCTGGACATAGGTCTCTTGTAACACGTTCCACGAAGCACGGTCTTGAGCTGATTGAATCCAGTGGTACCCAGCGATTGTTTTTAAGTCCTCTGTCCACCTAGTTGAGGTGATATGCCAGGGCTGCGCTTAACAATCCAGGGTCACCATTCCAGCACTTCAAGACCCCAACGTTCTACAAGCTATATGCCCCGCCCATTGCCACTCGTGGGACTGTCGATGACCCTGGTTCTTCTGCTGATCTCCTCCTTTTATGTTGCACAAAACAAGCAATGATATTAAAAAAAAAAACATGTTTTCGACCCGCTGTTAATGTTACGGAATTCTCCATTTAGCTTCGGTTCTTACAAAGTAATTTATTGCCAACGTATTCATTATTAACGTTAGTATGAATAATAAATTTATTTTTATTGTTCTTATTAAAATATTAATAGTTTCATACAAGGTGTTTACTTGGTGATGGGAAATCATTACTGTACTTATGCTCTACCTTCTAAATTGTCCTGATGAAACATCATATGTTTCAAGAAGAGGTGTATGTTCAATTCAAATATTAACTATGATATAATATTAACAATAAATCTTATTTTTAATACCGAAAGGAAATTTAATGTCTTTCTGGAGTAAACCAGGATTGTGGGGTGATTTTTAACTATCCAAACTCCCTGTCTTTGGAATAGTGAAGAGATTTTCCTATGAAACACAATCCCACCTTTTCCAACGCTATTTTTATCCCTATCCTGATGACTTCATAAATTCCCAATATCTTTAAGAGTGCTTCTTCGATCTCTGTATACCATAGTCCTATTTAAGGTTATTGCATGGTCGATAAGGACCTTATCCTAACTGCCGGTGACTTCAAAGGCATAGGATATCACAGTCTATTCTATTCCAACTTCATGCCTACCATGTTTTTTTCTTTAAAATGGTTCCCTTGCCTGTGGTGAGTCAGGGCCTTTATTATCCAATGAATTACCATCTCATTAATATTATTTACTACTTTAAAACTCATTCTCATCTCTTCTCTATCCTACTCTGCTCGACTATTATACTTCATTTCTTCTGTCATACTGTTTACCCTTTCTTTCTTTCATACCTCTCGCAAGTGAAGACGCCTTATACGTATTTTTGTTTACTGTAAGGGAGCTGAAAGACATTTTTTCTTTTATTTCTTCTTTTCTTCTTCTCTTTTGTTCTTGTTTTTCATAATACATTTTCCTCATCTTATATTTGCAATTTGTATTTTCGTTTCGCCGCTGACTAGTGCTAACTAAAATATATTGAATTAACTAATACATACTATATTTTACTGAGAGATTTAAGTAATTAAGTAAACTGTAAGATATATACCATTTGAACAAGTTAATCAGTAATCTTAGTAATAAACTGATATCCGTTTGTGGGGATCGTGTTTCGTATGTTCTTTAAATAGTCAAGAACGAATGTGAACCACTAACCTTCGTAACACCTTTCCATCTATGTGCTGTGGTGTATTTAGGTGCGTTTGCTAGTGGGCCAAGGTTCGATACACGAGTGCAGATGTCAAAACGAGTGCAATTATATCTTGCGATGTTCAACGATCATTATTAATAACGAAATTACTAATCGGGTCAATTAATAAGTCAATTTACGAAACAAGATGCTATTATTTGTAGCTGCAGCAGCTCGTAAAGTGCAAAGTATGTGCATATATTACAATGTTTTTTTTTTATCTCCAATGACCTAAAAATAATCTTAAATTTAAATATTGTTAAGTAGTAATGATACTGGGGATGGTCAAGCGTGTTCGTCTAAAATACTCTGACTCGTACTTTGACTGTCACAACACAGAAATGCTGGTAGATAATTTAAAATATGAAGGGTAGTTAATCATCAATCAAACTCTTCAATATGGGACCCTCAAATCGAATCAAGTAAGTGATCCCTCCACCACGGCAGTACCTATTTCGAAGTCTCTATAAATTTTTGATAAGCCAAAGTTATGGTTGAGGAATATCAAGGAATGGACTGGCATATCTGAGGCGTCCGAATTTTTCCGAACCTGAGAGAGAAGGGACTGTACCACGCCGATCGCCAACCCTCACTAGTTGGAGAGGTACTTTAAGAAGAAGATAAATTTTTGCTATAGCGTTCTGTATATATTATAAGTTACCATTTGATCTCCATTTCCCACGATTTTAAAGAACTCAAAAGTAATTCAAATCTGAACTACATGAAGTAATTTTATGATCTATCAGTTGAATATTTGATAAATATTATTTGTATACATAAGCTACAGAAGAACATCTACTATGTTTAGTTTATTTATTTGGTATACCAAAACCATAAAGATAATATATTGTCTTCAGTTCTAGATAAATAGTGCCATTTAAAATATATATGGTTGTTTTGGACATAAACAACTTTGGCCATAATATTGTATATGGAACTAGACTTGATATTTGTTAGAAATATTCTCGTCTGGCGGCAACCTGCCACCCCCCGTAGACCTTCCCGTTATTAAGGCCCTCTTTTGGAAAAAAATTTATAAAATCCACGATAAATGACAGAAGCAATATCTCTACCAAATTTTGAATGTTTCTAACAGTTTCGGAGACATCGTGATGAGTCTACGAACCCCTAGATATCTCCCTTAAAGTATAAATTAAAATACTATATCAAATATCCGGTTTTTATTTTGGGATCTCATCTTAGGGGGGAATTGCCATAATCGCCACGCTTGGCAGGCGGCTTGGCGATCGCAGTTACGGAGGACCTATCGTGGAACGCTGCTGCCCGTCCCACGTCCGGGATTTCCCTCCGTTTCCTTGGATGGATATACCGCCATCATTCGGTTGACAGATTGCATTTGATGAAGTGTAAATGTACTCAATAGTCATATACACTTCAGCAAATGGGCGGTGGGGTCGTCACTTCCCGACGCCATTGGATGCGGGTGGCCCAGGACCGGTCTGAGTGGAAATCTTTGGGGAGGCCTTTGTCCAGCAGTGGACGTCTTCCGGCTGATTGGATTGGATTGAATTGGATCAAATATCCGAAAAGATGGTTCATCAGCCTAGTTTTAAAGGTATTTCTAGAGTTGCTAAAAATGTCTAAGTCTGATATCTTTGTATTTAAATCAGTCAGTATATGAATATTGAAAGGTTTTGGTTAGTGAAGGTACTTTTGGTATATTTTTCTTTAATAGGTTAGTGTTTAGATACAATTTCATCATCATCATCAGCTGATAGACGTCCACTGCTGGACATAGGCCTCACCCAAATATCTTCACATCTATCGGTGCAGCTCTGCCCTGATTCCGGCGCTTTGCCAACGTCCGTCACAATCAGCATGGCTTCCGGTACCGCTTGGAACTAGAGGCTTTTGTTTGTAGTTCATATGAGGGATTTGGGCTATTCCCCACCATGCTGAGCCAACGCGGGTTGGTGGGAGCCAGAGCCTCGCTCGTTGATTAGCAGGCTGCACCACAAGCAGGTGAAGTTGGCAACACTCAAACATTTATATGACGTTATTTCGCTCCAAACATCCAACGTGTAAAGGTTATTTGGACATGTCAGTCAAATGGACGATCGTTTTTATATAAAACGTAGTGTTTTCCTCATGAACGTGTCACGGTCATCAGCATAAAAAAAAGACCTTTACGACCGAATATATATGAAGTAGACATATATAGGTTTCACATATATAATGTAATATATATGTATTATATTACTCATTGCGACGTTGTAAGCTTTTTGATAAACGATTAATAGAACACCACACCACATTGCGCTCGTCGCTTGAGGCAAGATGTTGAGTCTCGTTACTCTAGTAATTACACTAGCTACAGCGACCTTAAACCCGGAACACAATGTTTGCATAGTACTGTTTCTCGGCTGCAATAAGCACTGCGGTGGTACCTATCTAGACGGTCAGTCAGAGGTCACTGATCAGTTTTCTATGTACTACGAGAGCATCTATTTCCTCAGGTAAGGTTAAAACTTGACGTTAAAACGACAGGTGTAATTTCTCACGTCACTTGAATGTGGATGTCCTATGCATTACAGCTTATACAAGGGTTAGAAGTCTAGATTTCTTAGAATAGGAGCAGCACTAATGCGATATTATCATCAGATTAATAAAGCAGCTACATTTGTTGAAAAAGGCTACCAGTTTCGCTAACAAGCCACACCTTTATCCGTTTTGTTATAAAAAAAAAACATTTTAACATTTTCAAGATATATCTCAACGTATCGCCATTAGCATATCCGGTTAGACGATATATATAACCTTGATTGGGACGTATAATGAATACAATTGAAATTAAACGGAACAAACGTATACCTTTGTAACTTTACTATGCTTTTGTGTTTTACCGTACAGTTTTAGAAAATATTGTCTAGACATTAATTAGTATTAATCCATCAGGCTATCAGTTTAATGGTGTTGAACTGCTGAACCTTGTGACCATGCAAACCAGGGCATAAAAGTGTTTAAAGTCAAAACTCATGCACTCGATGATTTGTGATCGGAGTATTATGATATACCGTTTAATTAAGGAGTAGTGCCTCTTTTATTTGGTTATAATGGTAATTGTAGAGTAAAGTAACACTTAATATATATATATATTTAATGACCTTACTCTATACATATATATTTTAATATTTATGTATATACCAGTAGTACTTATGTAGAAGAAATTATGTTGAAAAAAACGGCGTCTCATCATCAAACGTCTGAGTTTGGCAAGTAGAGTAATGTAAGTATAAGTATTTGTATTTTTTGATTAATAAAAAAAAAAATATGTAGATCTATCTATGTTCAGAAAATCTAAAAGTATATATCATGTTTAATGGTATGTGAAATATTTTGAGAGTCAAGCGAATTCATACATACATTTTTATATGAACAAATGGTTAGTGGTCGATTGTATGTAATAAAGTAATTGTAGTTTTAACTTTATAAGTTTTAAAATAGAACGTGGTTAGGTTAAATATTGTGTTAAGTAACTATTGCTAGAAGCGGGCCAACGGTAAGTGACCGTTATACATTGTTATATGGGTGTAGTGTGCAATAACGCCGGTTGTGCAAGGAGCGATCCAGCGTGGGGTGAAGGGATACCCATCGATGATCCGATTTGCGCAAGGCGATATCTTCCGTTCACTTCATGCAGCACGTAACGATTCAAGTCATAAGCGGAAGAGGGCGTATAGTATAATAAATTTGTCGTCATTTAGTACCTAATATTTATGTTTAATATCTAATCTATATAAATGAGCGAGAGATGCACAAGATAGTAAATTACCACCGTCGTTAATCAACAGCTGCGATATCAGACTTGCATATGTATATACATGAATATTTAATTGAGTTTTTCTACAGCTATATATATGATTAATTTGATATAAATATTCATATGAATAAAATATAAAGCTGTGGTTAATACAGTTAGATTTTTTATCATTAATTCAGTTTTTTTTTTTTAATAATAACCTATATTTAGACCGCAATTTCATATGGTGTTCAATAATAATAAGGCCACGGATGGTGAAGCTTCTTTCAATATCTTCTGCTTCTATATATTGACAGACTGAATATAGTGATGCTGTTATGACACCATATTTTCAATATTAGAGTGGTGGTTATTTAAAAAAAAAAACCCTATCAGCAAACTGATTCCACAACATGAATATGAACTAGGGACCTTAGTCTAATTGTGGAGGTAAACGCATTAAAACTTCTTCGACTTTTTAGAGCATAAACAATTTACGTTATGTAAGTAAACGACGAGACGAGTATTACGTTCACCTGATGGTAAGTGATATGCCCGTCCATAACAACGTGGCTCTAGTAAAGATGGTAATCACAGCACCACATTGCACTCGTCGCCTTGAGACATAAGATGTAAAGCCTCGTTACCCCAGTAATAACACTAGCTACAGCACTCTTTAAACCGGAACAAACTACTGTTCTTCGGCAGAAATAGCAGCTGCGGTGGTACCTAAGCAGTCTCCGGCAACAGAGACCTACCACCAGTAAGTGTTAATAGGTCTCTTTTGCCTAAAACAGTGTAAGTAGGTACCACCGCGTTTACTATATCTGCCGCTAAACAGTAGTGTTGAAGCATTACTGTGTTCCGGTTTGAAGGGAGTTGTTACTGGAAAAAGATTGAGGGGACGAAACTTAACATTATATGTCTAGCGCCACGAGTGCAATGTGGTGCTGTAAATACCATTCTAACGCCACGCTGTTACAGTCATGCGTATCACTTACCATCAGGTGAACATAATACTCGTCTCGGATACATATATATATATATATATGTATCCCGCTCTCCGCCTATACTTAGGATCTGTGTATCGAATGCATCGGCGCCGTCCGCTGCGGCCGCCAACTTACTTTCAAACTAATTCGCGTTTGCAACACCGCCGGCCGTCCGTACAACGCGCCTCTTGCTTGACATAAAAAAAAGTTTTTTTTTTTTCTTCAAACCGACGAAACATTCATCCGATGATACGCAATACGCCTACCCATAGCAACGAGCCGTTAGTTAGTAAGATATGTATAACACTACATTGTGATCGTCGCATCGACATTAGATGTTGAATCTCATTACCCCAGTAATATCACTAGTCACAACCCCCTCAAAACCGGAACACAGCGACGTTTGCACACTGCTGTTTGGTTGAAATAAGCGTTGCGGTGGTACCTACCAAGACTAGCAATAGAGATCATGACATCTATCACCTCAGTTCTTCTGTGACCTGCTAAGCATTCTAAATGTCAGATTCATTAGTAAAAAAAAAACGATAAAATCATTTAAACAGTTGAATCAAAAATATTTATTGTTGATAACTCCAACAAATGAGATGATTACCAGTTGTTGAGTGGAAGTTCGTCAGTCTAACTGAATAAACTATTTCAGTCCTCAGCTTTCCCTTACAATAATGAGGAATCAGTTCAAGTAATCAGTCAGAAAGAGATATTTATGGATGAAAACAACTTGAATATCTTCAAGCAAGGATCCTTACTTCTTTTTCAATAGTCAGCAATATTATTGCGACTGCCAAGATTGGAAATTTGTCAGAAATATTCCCGCTCTGTATCCCCTCTCAGGCACCTTCCCGTTGTTAACAACCCTGCCACTCATTTTTAGGGTTAACATTTCGTAAAATCCGTTTTTAGATAACTTAGACTCAGTGAAACAAATACTTTTACTAAATTTCAAATCCCCAGCATTTACGATTCCAGAGATATCGTGATGAGTATCCACATTGGTGGAAATTTCTTTTATATCATCATCATTAGCCGATTGATTTCCACGGCTGGTCATAGACCTTCAATGATCGTTCTCTTATATATATAATGTTTTTAGATTTTGTCTAATAATAATAACGAAGTTGATTCTATGGTTGCAGATATGAATTCTGCTCTTGGATCTTCTTGCTATACTTTGTCCCATCTATACTCCTGGTCTTTCTTTTAAATCTATCTTTCTTCTGTGTCATAACTTGTGTCAATTTCTTATTCTTTAAATCTTTATTGATCATCATCAACCAAATAGTCAGGGGTATACTCTTCTGCTATTTGAAGTTTAAATAATATGAAAAAAGAAATAAATGATACTGATGATTCAATTATACTTCCAGAGAACATTCGAGAATTCACCACAAAGGATTTTACCGTGACAGCCAAACGTATTCAACCTTCAATTGATATTAATGTTTATTCGATAACCCGCAACCACCACTTATCGACTCGACCGCAACTAGTAAATGTCATCCTTTCTAAAATTAGTAAATATCCTCAAAAATGTATTCAATGATGCAGTGAACTGTAAAAAAAAAAATAATACCTCCTGTACATCACACGAAACTGATGCAAGCGCGGTGTAAATGTTTTATCAACAAATGTTCTGTATCCCATCTAATACAGGAAAAGAGTTATAAAAAAGATGTGAAACCTCTTTAGTTGTCGACCTTGGAATCTTAAACGCTGTTGAGAATTGCATTAGACATTTTGCAGAGTATCAGGATGCATTCACTTTTTTATTAGCTTCAAATTTGCATCGATATTTCTTAACTGAGCCAATCTGGTATTTTAACCGCTGTTTACTTAACTGCGGTGATTATGCGCTCACCTTCAGTCATCAAGCTCCTGATTATCCACTGCCTATCACCCCACACTAAGCCTTGCAACTTCACCTCCTGTCTCTTACATGGGCGTGAGTAGGCATATTGTTAGATCGAATTGAGACTAAAGATAAGTGATGGCAGCATCGCCTCTCTGATGAACTTGTCGCATATTTCTCAAAATATGGCAGAGACGTTATAGAGAAAGTAATAAAAAGGAAACTAAACTCTAAATTAAAAGTCAGAACTGCAAATAGAAATATGTAAAGATAAAGAGAGGAACAAATATACAGGGTGCAGTTATTAGAATGTAGGTAGAAAAAGTTATGTGAAATAAATAAACAAAAACAAAGAAAGAAGTAAAATAAAGGCTCTGACCCAAAACATGCAGAGGGTTGATTTTAAATAAAGTTGAAAAAGAAAATCTTGCAGCTTAATTCTCTGATAATTCGACTTTAATCTAATTAACATAGTAATTTCTTCAGACTACTGTTTGTCGGTTGCAATAGGTGCTGCGGTGGTACCTACCTTGTTTTGTTTTGAGGGGAAATTCTGCATTGTACCCTTCTGCTGTCGGTGCAAGTGAAGATTCATACCGGATTTAAGAGTCCAGTATGACTCTTCAGTTCCGGCTAAAACCCCACGGTTTTTCACTCATCGCATTTCGCCGGAATCGCGGGTACGCTTTCGTACACAACAGTGGTTACGACTGCGAGAGACCTTGATAACACTACATCTAGAGGTGGAGATACTGCTCTCCACCCCCTATAAAAGTGTTAGGCGGAAGTACCGCACGCACCACCTCGAGGCATTTCGTATTTGGTGACAGATTATCACCGAATCTGTCATCATATCTCTGGGGGTTGGAGTAAAGCATTCTCCTTCGACTCCCTCCTATTCTCTGCCTGCGGATTGAGGGATGAGTGTTTATTTCTCGCTGCCTCTCAGCAGGCTCTTCCAGCAGTACTACTTCCTCACATAAGGCCACACCGGCGTCCCACGACCTCTCACTACTGACTAAGGCTTTGATAAAACCAAAAAGTGAGAGGTTATCCCCTAAGTGAGAGGTCATCCCCCGACGGTAGTATCTACCTAGACTATCTCCGTAACAAAACTCTACCACCAGTAAATAAAAATGTCTTCAAGTATTTGATAATGTCTAATAGATTTTATATTCAATGAAGCGTCGAAATGCTTTACTGGTTAGGATGTTTCCACAACATCACAACGTGATTGTTCCTTGAAAATATCTATCATTGTTCAGTAATATGACTAGTGCAAATCAGAAAGCAGTAGTATATAGGCAGTATTTTTAATCAACAGAAGTAACAGCTACCTATTAATTTGTCAGCTGTCTCTTATGGCTTAACTTAGTCTAAGTCAGTAGTTAACTTGTATACGTCAAAGTAAATGTTAGTTTTCAGCACTTAGAATTGACACTGCAAGAGCTGAAAGCAAATGTTGGCTTATGCATTTCGTGAGGAACTCTGACTATATTACAATATAATAGCGCAACTTATTACATCTATTTACTTAGTTACTTACTAATACATACATCTTAGTTATAAACAGGAAGTTATAGTAAAAGGCGCGGTTTACAATTCATCATGATCATCATCATCTTCGGCCCATAGACGTCCGGTCCACATCGATCGGTTCCGCATTGCTGGCATCCAGTGGGTTCTCGGGATTCTCACAAGATCGCAGTCCATCTTGTGAGAAGCCTCCCAACAGTACGTCTACCGGTACGCTGGTGCCACTCGAAGACCTTACTGCTCCATCGGCCATCGGTCCTTTAAGCAATGTGCCCTTCCCACTGCCACTTAAGTCTAGCAATCTTTTGAGCTATATCGGTGACCTTAGTTCTTCTGCGGATCTCCGCATTTGTGATTGCTCAATTGGGTTTAAAATTGCGAAAATTAATTCATGCTTTAACATAATAATTGTTAAGTAACAAGTATATTGTGAGGTACGCAAGTAAGTTACAAGCGATAGTAAACCGGAGTTTGTATGCTTTGGAAGGAAAGAATCAGCATCAGCGAGACAAAACCAGTGTAAAAGTATAAAGTCTATTTCATTACCAATAATTTCATGAATTTAAACTTTGAAATAGTCAAGTGAATTACAATTAATATAACATTAGTAGTAATGACACTTGAACTTTATTAACACGAGGCCGCAATACCTGAGCTGTGGCAACGAGTGATTTAGTTCGACTGTAACTGCACTTGCGTAAAGCACTCTTGCTTCAATCATAAAGCTTTCAAATATTATGACCTCATGGTCGATTTGGACTACAATATATTTGTGACATGCAACTCTCGCTTAACGTTATCCCTGTTTCGTTTCCGGTGTCACAAGTAGGTTAAGAGCTTACTCTTATGTCATAGATCTCCTGTCAAGAGCAATCTTCCGCTTCATGTTTGAACAACATTATGTGCAAATCGATTAATACCCTCATCGTTATTAAAAAAAACATTAAAATACTTATTCCTGTTGTAAAGTATCTAGGATATACATTCATCATGATCATCATCAGCCGATAGACGTCCACTGCTGGACATAGGTCTCTTACAACCATTCCCATTTTAGGTATTTATGGTTCCCTTCATGTATAATTTGATAAGAGAATCTTTTTTTTTATTTACACCACTACAATTTAAAAATATGAAAGTAAGTCTTTCTGCTCTGTAGTCTCAGACTGTTAAGACTAAGTTAAGTCTTGTCTGTCTTAGAAGGCGATTAAATAGATCTGCAAGTCCGTGGGCTTTAGAGGAAACCCTTCGATGCCTACTAAACAAGCTCGGGGTGGATTACAAAGGCGAAGATACCGAAGAGAGTAATGGTTCTCCCTTGGACGTGGTGAGGCGTAGTTCTGAGAGGCATCGGCGTTATTTAGAAGAATCCGGAGAGCCTCCTTCTCACCAAACGCAATGAAGATAAATACCGAAGAGGTTTTAGTAGATACAAATCTCATATAAACTCAGAAGCAAGGTATATTATTTTCCCTCTAATATCCAAAAAAGGTTTAATAAAATTACCAAATACAGTCGAAATAAATATTCTAAGAGGCAATGGGTTTTTTTTAACTGAACGCTGAACGTGCATAAGCGTCACGTCGCTCAGTCCTTGACATTAGCGTGCCCGTCACGTGGCGCGGTTGTCTCCAACCGCTCGGAGTCAGATCACACCAGCATTTGAATGGCAAAACTTATTTCAGAGCTTTAAAAGTAAACCGGATATCAAAGTTTTATTCGTGATATCCTTTAAGCCACGGTCATAAGTAAAGCTGCAGCTACTTATTATCACCTAAAGCTGTGTGTATTTTATTGATAAAATTTGGTATGGTATATATATGGATATATGGTACAGATCATTTACTGTTACATCATCAGCCGATAGATACGTCCACTGCTGGACAAAAACCTCCCCCAAAGATCTCCACATACAGTCAACATAGCCTCCAGTACAGTCGGGCACTAAGGGCTGTCGTCTATAGGGCTTCATATGGGAGGATTTGGATCTATTCCCACCATGTTGGTCCAATGTGTGTTGGTGGAAGCATTTACTGTTATATATGTTATACTGTTGTCCGGCTTGTACGGCGCTGTAACTTGTGAAATTACTACGGTAAATACGCTTAATATCTTATATCTCAAGGCAACGAGCGCAATACGGTGCAGTACATCATTCCAACTATCGCTACGTTCTTATGCGAGGACTTATCAATCACTAAACGTAACGTTCAGCTAGCTACAGCCCTCTTGAAACCGGAACATAGTAATATTTAGATACCGCTGTTTGGCGGCAGAAATAGGAGCTGCGTACGCCTCCAGCAACAGAGACCTGCAACCGGTTCTCCGATAACTACCACTAATACAATAGACCCACCACCAGTGGAGAGGAGGAGAGATCTATATCATCATCAGTCGACAGAGGTCCTCTGGATATAGGTCACATAGGCAGGGTTGGAGTTTATTAAGAGGAATTGGGCCGTATTATTTACCACCGTTGATCTTCCGATATGTGGACCCACTTCTCTTGGGTTATAAAGTATTTAGATTTAATAAAGGTGTTTTTAACCAGCAATCGTAATATGAAACCGGATGTTACACAATACAGTTTAATGTAGATTATCTAACGCAGTTAAAGCCTCAAGGGCATTAACTGATCGGAGGTTATGTGGCCATATTTTAATACCGTGGTGGTGTAACTATCTGGTGTCCGATGGAGACCACGGTGATGAGTGAGCGAATTAAGTAACGGTACGCAAATGTCAGAGGAATCACCAAGATATAGTTAAATTGTTACAATGTAACACTTGGCATTTACGATTCGTGATGAAGCGACCTTTCATTGAACCTGCACTAAAAGCTTTTATACGATTATTACTTGAAGGTTTCTTTTTTTATTTGAAGAAGCGATGAAACGATAGAGACCTTCATTTGATAGTAAGTGATACGTTTGGTTATAAAAAACGAGGCACTAGTTAGAATGCGCATTACGTCACATTGCGGTCGTCGCATTGAGACTTAAGATGTCGAATCTCGTTACCGCAGTAATTAAACTACAGCGCCTTTCAAACCGGAATACCGTAATGCTTGCACTACTGTTTAGTTTTTTTATTATAAAATTTCAACCTAATTACATATAATAATTGTTCGTAAACGTCAAGCTATGATAATTTTCAATTGAATGCAAACACAATTGGTACGAAGGAAGTGCGCGGACAAATTAAAAATCGCGATCACTCGAATAACGGTAAGGGGAGGAACAATGGAGTAGGAGGAGGCAAGGAAGAAGGCGACCCAATTGAAATAAATCAATTTGGATGCCCCGACCTCCGCTGCGGCTTCTTTGCTGACCATCGCTAATTGAACTTGTCTCGTATCAATTGTTGGTAAATGAATCGAAAGGAAATCATTCATTTAACTAAAACGAATTTTCTTGTAAATATTCTACGTTACTTTACAATTATTTGTGTTTATAAAGAGTTATTTATTTTATTAAAGGAAGCGACGGGTTGAACAAGACGACATGAGACGTTAAGTCTCATTAACTCAGTAATTATACTAGCCACAACGTCCTTCAAACCGAAAGAAGGTATTGCGCACTGTTTGGTGATAAAAATTAGTGTAGAGGTCGTACCCATCTAGACGATCTCCAGCATTGGAGATATTTTTTTTTTGTTATCGGGTGAAGAAGAAATCTAAAATCATCTGTGAGGAAGATGAGGTTATATGGGATTTTTGCCTACTAAACTCCAATCGGTGGTCATCTTCAGTGGGAATCCTGGAGATTGCCTAGGAAACGCACCACTGTCTCTCGTCACGACGCCTACAGAAGAGAGAGATCTGTAACCATTCTCGACCATCCTCGTTTTAATAGGATAATAACTAGATAACCTCGTACTTATCGTCATAACGGGGTTGCTTAGTCGACAATGAGGACCCTCACCTTCAAAGTCCATTAACCAGGAAACCCTTTTAGTCGCCTTCTAAAATAGACAAAACTTGCCTTAATCTTATTCTTAATAGCCCGATACTACAAGCGAAAAGCTTCCAACCGTAGAATTTTCTGCATGATTATACGAAGAGCTACAGAAAGTATCAACAAAGACGTATTCCAAATTGCTGCATGCATTTCCTGCATGTATGAAATGTGTTTATAAATGCAGGAAACGTGCAGTGGCCGCCGGCATTGTGGATTGCGAGGTTATGCAACTAATGTGAACTGGAACTGTTGCTCTCGCGTGCCTCGCTTTTGTGACGAAAACTGATCTCGCAAGAGTGGTGATAATCTATTGCAGCTATTGAAGCTAAACCATGAATAAGAAATTTAGAATCTCCAAGAAGCAACAGTGGGGTGGAAAGTTTCCCGAGCAACAACTCACGGGACCTAAGCCAACTTCATTTGCACAGACGATGGAAATCGCCGCACACTAATAAAATTTGGAGAAAAAGTAATGAAAATAACAATTGACAAAAATAAGAACTAGAATATAAAAGAAACATAGAGAACTATAGAAGAAAAGATGTATAAAAGAAGAAAGACAAATTGTAAGATAGTACAGAAATAACAAAGTAGTAATAGATAAAGAAGTGTAAGAAATAACAAAGCAAACGTAAAAATTTATACATAAGATAACAAAATTAAAAGCAAGAGGCGATCGAAGTCTGAGAGGCGATCCATAGGAGAAGAAACAAGAAATATGTGAAGATGACAAGGTATGAATGAAAGATAGAAGGCATGAACGGAGAAAAGAAGATATAGAAAGTATATAGATAATATGGTGAAGAAGCAGCTGTGAAGTTGTTCTCATTAGTTTCTCACAGAAACCGTTTTGCTTTATATTCTATACTGGATGTTCACCGATTGTGTTTGGAATAGATATTGTGAAATCCATTCTTAGCTGACCTCTAAATGGTAGAAGCAAAATCTCTACAAAATTTTGAGTGTTAACATCTATCAGTTTCGGAGATACCGTGATGGAGCAAACAATCTATATATCTCTTGTATATGCATAGAAAGATAGTTAAATAACAGAAAAGTAAAACGAAATGGAGCAGAAATAAGCATAAGTTGACGCAACACTATTTTTTCTGTGTCAAGTGATACTCGTGAAGCTGGTCGTCAAGCTGACGGGCGGTAAAAAACTCAGCAAATTAGTGTGTATGCTAAAAATAGGTTATTAATTTATGACCTAAATATACAAGGTGGACTGACGATCTGGTAAAGGTCGAGTGGAGCTGCTGGATGCGGGCAGAGCAAGAACGATCGGTGTGGAGATCTCTAGATGAGACCTATATCCAGTACTGGATGTCTATCGACTAATGATGATGTCTATATATATTATTATGGTCTTCATGAAATTTAGATCACCCGGCTTCCAAGATCATTGTTACTGACTAGCACTAATAACTCCGTCATCAGTGATATGATTTTCTTCTGCTGATTATAATGGGTAAAGTTTCTAGGAAATTAAAGGTGGGGAGAAGGATAAGTCATGGTTGAAGAATATCAGGGCATGGCGGGCTTATCTGGAGCGTCCGCATTGTTCCGCCTAACCAGAGATAGAAAGGACTGTACCGTTCGCCAAGCCTTATAGTTGGAGAGGTACTATAAGAAGAAGAAGACTAATAACTGTAGTATTATTTTTTGAATAGAACCACTACTTGCAGTAGCTTGGAATCCTTGTATTAATAAAGTTAAATCAAACACCAAGGACTCCACTAAAAGACTAGACTGAAGACTTCAAGACATAGTGAGATGATTCAGCGTAGATTAGACTGTACACAATAATGAAAATGGTGTCGGTACCATGATGTCAATGCAGCAGTTCTCCAGACGATTGGTGATGTATATCACACTAAACATATTAAATAAATAAACATGATGAAATCTGTAGTAATAGTTGTAGTGTGGTCTCTGTAGAAGTTGAAAGAGAAGAAAAAGGACGTATTCTTTGGAAGCTGGGATCATATAACAATGATCTATAGAAAGGCGCGTTGCGTTTCGTAGATACAACACTTCGTTTTGTTCGAGTGTTAATATAGTAATTAGCAGTGTGAACAGCGATAATTATAACGGTATTAATACGCTTTGCTATTATGCGACACAATGCTGCGTGAGAATTATCTGTTAACGTTATAATGTGATGGTGAAAGTGGAATAAATTACACAGTCAGACCTTTTCAATTTGCTTTGCTATAATGATAGTACACAGAGTAAAACAAATGCAGTTAAAAATGTTGATGAGAGAGTTTATATAAAAAAAAACAATGATTTTTTTTAAAGGATGTGAAACGGTGATACATCATCACCAATGTTACCATCAGTGATGATGCTAATGCGGAAAATTCATAACGAGAGATCACGTATATGTAAATTAGCTATGGTGGAGGTGTTGAGGACTGCTTTATGTAAACCTCAGAACGGACGACTTTTCCGAGACCTTGGGATTTCGCAACCTCTGCAAATCTTGACTAGAACCCCAAGTTCAACCCTGATTTTCACCTCGAAGGAATCTGTTCAAAGATTACCTGATGGCACTTGTCATAATTCTAGCTCCAAATTACTTAGGATAAATACATATCTAGAATTAATGGTAAACGCTACACCACGTTGTTCTCATCGCTTTGAGACATAAGTCGCATTGTCACCAGGATGTAGACGTTGTGGTGGTATCGACCTAAACGGCCACAAGGATCTACCACCAGAAACTTTTACCGGCGGCGTGTCGTAAAATATCTTTATAGAGAAAATAGTTCTTTGAAGAAAGCTACTCGCTCTGTAGCCTTTGTTATTGCTTTCGAAGTAGCTTATGCCCAGCAGTGGACAATCAAAATGTTGAAATGAATAAACAATGAAATATTTAATAAATTTGTTTCATTTTTAACTTCCTGTGAATATCTTTTATTTATACTACAAGGATATATATTATATAAATACACGACTGAATGTTGTATAACAAAGGAACATTGTTAAGATGTATACTGACGGTAGCCATTTCCTATTCGACTGCGTCGTAGTATGTTCATAGTTTACTATGTAATTTACTATCCGGGCAATTGTATGATGCGTCTCTTTTATAGGTTTTTACATTACTAACTACCGACAGTTTCTACTATAATGTAGTCAATTTTATTGTTTCTGTAATACGAGAGTAATTTCCTTAGATGTTATGAGTATTACAAATTGCTATGGTATGAGCAAATTGATTACAGAGTAAAGTAATATCCTTGCTACATGCTTTAAAAACTGGTGGATTGAAGAGATATTGTGGTAAGGTGGAGAGATCAGCGTAGATAATCCGTCTCTAAGTATTACGAAGATCCAGAGAGATCCAGTAAATAGATACAATTATATGTTCCGTAAGGAGCTGTTAACGAAAGGCTTTACATCAAAGACATTCAGAGATCCAATAAATATTCAGAGACCATTCAGAGATACAATTGAGTACCCCGTCAGGACTTATTGACCAAAAGCTTGACGTTAAAGAGATCTAGACAGATCCAATTAGTGGATACAATTGAATACTCTGTTATGACTTGTTGACCAAAGGCTTGACGTTAAAGAGTTCCAGAGAGATCCAGTTAGTCGATACTATTGTATACTCCGTAAGGACATGTTAACCAAAGGCTTGACATTGAAGAGATCTAGAGAGATCCAGTTAGTCGATACTATTGTATACTCCGTAAGGACATGTTAACCAAAGGCTTGATATTGAAGAGTACTAGAGAGATCAAGTAAATGGATCCAATTGATTACTTCATTAGGACTTGTTCACCAAAGGTTTAACATTAGATAGATCCAGAGAGATGCAGTTAAAGGATACAATTGTATGTACACAAAGATAAACGATCCTTATAAGGATTTGCGCTATTAGAAACGATAGCGTGATCTATTGTACGTGGTGGCGCCATCTGTTGAGTTGTTTGAAAATTCTCGATACAAAATTAAAAAAAAAGGAGTATTAAAAAACCATTATCAAGCGTAGGTTTATATAGGATGTGGTATATTTTAATATCCTTTTACCGAACAGTGTTCAATGTAGTATGTACATTAAGGCCGGAGCACAGTTCTGATTGCGAGGTTATTTATAAGTGCGATTGTACTTATTTTCGCATTAAATAACGGTTGGGGGAGAATTTATGAGCTGATACTCCTGTGCTGCGTGTGGGTGACCCATCCGTAATGGAATCATCAATAGACGAACATTTTAAAGATACATATAGGATCTGATGGTAGTGACAGTTTTAAATATATGACCCTTAAAATAAGAATAGGTTTTAACTTGAAACCTATATTTCAATAGGTACTGTGGTACTAAACTGGACTGTTTCTAGAAGGATATTTATCATCAAATACAATATACTAAATTGCCTCGATATCCATTGAGCTGGAGCTTCCGGTGAAGGTATCATCGTAAGGAAACCGATCTGTTCCAAGAATGACAGCTTAAGTAAATGATTACCACGGGCACTTAGCAATTGGGGTGAATCTTTTTGACAGTTTGTCTTTTTGAGAAAAAGCCCAGAGTCCCAGTAGTGGGAACAATAAGAGGGCGGTTTATTTATTTATTATTATAAAATGAACATACCTCTTTTATTCTCTGCAGCAGCGGTTCTAGCCAGTGAACGTTGCACTCCACGTGCGAGTCGAGGAAGGTGAGCACTGGAGCAGTAGCTGCATCAGCTCCGCGCACCCTGGACCTCATCAGACCCTCGCGCTTCGCGTTGCGGATGACGCGCACCTTGCGAATGGCGCGCAAGGACGCGCCGTCATCAGCTGATAGATAGATATTTTTTTTACAAACTGGTCATCACTTATACCTGAACTTCACGTGATAAGTATGTCCTAGATAGTGAAGTCTACACGTCCAGAATATTCAGGGTATATTACTGCTTAAACTATACCATCACCCAAATTACTTATGTAGTCTGGACACCAGAATCAATAATCCATGATACAAAGCTAGTGGTTTCCGGCAGTTCTTTTTTTATTCAAGTAATCCGGATGTTTACCTGATGTTAAGTGATACGATAGTTAGGATATTTACCGCACCACACTGCACTCTTCGCCTTGAGACGAGATGTTCAATCTCATTACCCCAGTAATTTCACTAGCTACACAGTAATGTTTGCAGACTACTGTAGTTTAGCTGCAATAGGAGCTGCTGTGGTACCTACCTTGGCGGTTTGACCAATGAGGGCCTATCACCAGATATGGTTGTAATAGAGCTGGTGAGGGTATACGCAAATAAAACATCGACTCGCTTTCATGTAAACCAGGTTCGTATTCACCAATTAGCTTTGTGAAGAGGAGCTCTTGGTATTGTTCCCTGAACAATGCTTGTAACTTAATAAACTTAACGATTGCTTATGGTCCTCATGTTACTTGGATGAGGTCATGGTATATGGTAGAAGCTTTGATATATACTACTAATGTGTTTTCCAATGTATAGCATTGTTTCTGGACGTCTTATTTTATTCCAAAAGCGAGACGAGGGATGTTCACCTGATGTTAAGTGATACGCCTGCCCATTACACCTTGCCACTAGTACGTTCTCAAAACCCCCAGTAATTACTAGCCAACTACAGCGCCCTTCATACCGGAAGACAGTAATGTTTGCACACTCCTTATTGGTGGTAGGTTTCTATTGCCGAAAACCGTTCAAGTCAGTTCCACCGCAGCGCCTATTCCTTCCGCCATACAATAGTGTCCATCTATTGTCTTCCGGTTTGAAGGGTGTTGAAGCTAGTGTAATTACTGCGGTAATGAGGATCAACATCTTATGTCTCAGGCGACGAGCGCAATGTGATGTCAATATCCAAGCTTACGCGGATAGCTAGCGGATAGCTTACCATCAGGTGAACGTCGGGCTCCTCTCGTCAGTTAATTGTATCACCATCATTATCAGCTGATATACTCCCACTGCTGGACATGAGCCCCCCTCCAAAGATCTCCGCAGTTCAGTTTACCACAAGAAAAGTGGTTAACGTTTAAAAGGAAGTCGCAATGATAGAAATGTCACTTACGGTTGTCACTGAAGTCGTCCACGAGAATAATATCCTTTATGAGACGTTCAGGGCTTCTATTCAGTACGCTGAAATAAGTACACTTATTCAATCACTTAAACTAAAGTGACACTATACAGGTATGATGACTTAAAGGTGAAGAGGATTTTCTTCCTAATACCATCACAGACTACTTAATAACAACTAATCACCACTTTGCAGTAGCAATGGAAAATCATATTTTTTATATACAAAGCGACTAGACAAGCTAGACGATCACTTAATATAAAGTGATACGCTCATAAAACCCGGCTATAATTTCACTAGCCGCAGAGTCCTTTAAACCGGATCGTAGTAATGTTTGCATACTAATGTTTGTTGGTACAAATAGGCGCCGTTGTGATACCTACGTACACGGTTTCCGGCAGAGACCTACCCCTAGTAAAATATACCTTGGTTATTACTACTGACCAACAGTAGTGAGCAAATTTACTGTATGCCAGTTTTAAAAGCTCTGAATAAATTTACTGGGCTGGTATAACGATATATATTTAGAAGAGGGATTATTTTTTTTTAAATCATCATCATCAGCTGATTGAGATGCACCCCTGGACATACGCTTTCCCTAAAGATTCCCTAAGCGATCGTATAGGGATTCATATGGAGGATTTGGGCCTTTTCTTCCCACCCAGGCCCAATGCGGGTTGGTGAGAACCAGAGCCTAGTTTATTGGTTAGCAGGGTGCACCACGAGCTGGTGGAATTCGCTTGGGTCTCGTCAGTTTTTATACTGGTTCTACACCCCCTCTTTTTAAAGGACCTATTAGTTCTTTCTCATCATCAACAGCTCGTAGCAACTGATATAGGGCTCTTCCAGGTAACGCCACTTGGTTCCACCAGTGCTTCGGTATATACCATCAGCTGAACTCATTTATCCTGGCTGTCACAGTCGGTATTACTTTGCCGGTGGTAGAACTTACCTGACGATGGTGCGCAGGAGTGTGGAGCGCGCCTCGTTGTGAAACGTTATGATGACGCTCGTCTCCGGCAGGTCATCGTCGTACTTTTTCAAGCGGCACCTGAGTAATATTGTCTATTATAATTTTTTTTTTTATTCGAGAAGACGATGACATGAGCGTGACGTTCACCCGATAGTAAGTGATACGTCTGCTCTTAACTACGTGGTTAGGATGGTATACTCTACATCAGATTTTTTTGTTCACCAATCACCTGAAAACTAGTGAACTCATCGGATGGTTATAGGCTAATTATTTTTTTCATTTCAAAGATCCTTCATTATTTCATTGCTAATTAACTTTCGTAAATATTTTCATTTCGTAATGATTACGCTGTTGATTTAGTAACGGTTGCTATGGTAACCAATTTGCAGCTACGGTTGCTCTCAAGGAATATTTCAAAGAAATTTCAAGTCTAATTATATTATAATATAATATATATTGTATTACGACCAGCAAAGCGGGCGGGGACCAGTTGGTATATAATGTATTAATTCTTTATTATATACTACTTACTATATATAGTGATAAACAATAATATATGTATGTAGTAATTCGTTTTTTTTTTTTAATTGTCAAATTGTAAACATATTGTGAGGATGAGGAGGTAATAATAACCGTTGTAAACTCGCAACAACTTATAAAGCCGTTCACATGAGTGATGAGGTAATAAAGGAGATATAAACCACTCGGACGACGTCAGGATGTTTTATTGAATAATTCGTCCTTTTTTATACATACAAAAAATATAATTTTCATATAAACGAGATCCTCATCGCGACGATAATAACTAAAGGCTAAAACATAAGCAATACTAAGAATAATTAATATAGAATAATTTATTATCCTGGTCACGTAAATCCTGATAAAATGTTATATCCGTATCCGTACATTATTATTAAAGGATAATTAAAGGACACTCGTAATAATTTTAGATGTCGCTTAAATATTCTTATGGATGTCATACCACCTTTTGAAGACTTACATGGCGTTTCTGGTGTCTGGTATTGCTCTGTTGCTGGGGAGGTTGTCGGAGGCGGCCTGGTTGAAGCGGTTCCTCACGTAGGGGTCGCTGTCCCGCGCCCCGCCGGCCACGTATCCGCCCTCGTCGAAGTAATTCTTGCCGGTGCTGCCGGTTCCGTACGCGTCTTCCGGCGAGGAGGGGCTGCTCTCCATCTCCTCAGGCTCGGCGTGTTGCTTTATTAAACGCAGAGCGATATTTTCTTCCTGCAATTAGACGTGGATATACAATAGGATGTATGCTACAGCATATTTGCAGCAAAGGATCCGTAAAGGATCATCGACGGAACTAGACTTATAGCAGTCGAAAGGATACCATGACCATGTTTTTCTGATCATAATGCTTGTAAGGAAATTAAAGTACAATCATATCATGAAATCGGTAACTGAAGATTATTCTATAAGCTACATATACGTTGAACTGATTTTGATCATCATCATCACCATCATCATCATCAGCCGGTAGCTACTGCCGAATATACGTCTCTTGTAATGTCCACAAAGCACGGTCTTGCTTTGTTTGAATCCAATGGCTTCCAGCGATTTTTTTTATGATGATTATGATTTGACTGATTAATGATTTATATAATTTTTTTTTAATTCCTTTACTAAAAAGAATATTTGTTCTTTACTACAATGTGGAGTATTTTCCGAGTATGATTTGCAGGTAGAGATACCTTTGAATAACTTATGTTACAATGCGAATGCATCCGAACGGGGAACTGTCTAACTTAATAAACGTCAGACGATGCTGCCAGCGCCAGAGCTGCCAACTGGAGCGGATGGGAGCCACGTCATGTGGAGCTGATGTACGAGTTTATTATAAACTGAATATTATTATCATCTAAAGAAATCTTGTTAGCTTATATTTTGTATGACATTACCTCAATGATACTCCTCATGCTAAATTGCCTAGAAGTCTTAGAAACAAATTACTGATAGCGATTCCTCGTTGCTGGACAGTCTACCACAACTCCCAGTTCTACTAGCAATCATTACTGTATTACGGTTTAAAGGACGCTATGGCTACTGAAATTATTAACATAGCCAGACTTATTCTATATCTCAAAGCGGTGAGTGAAATATGGTGGAGTGTTTATCATTCCTACTAACGGCATATAGTTAAGGGCGGTTGTATTACTCATCATATCACTGCTCATCACCAGTCTAATATCCTTCGAGATAGAGCTACGTCCAGCATGGACTGCGATGATCTGATGCTAAGCAAAAGTACCAGCTTTACCTATTAAAATAATTTTAACCTTAGACGATGATGGAAGTAGAGTAAAGATATTAACAACATTTATTACTTAAGTTTTCAAGCTTTGATATCATGCTGATGCTTGACAGGAAATTGGATAAGTAAAATGTTTTAAATACAAAATTTACAAAAGTAAATATTTAAATAGAAATTTTGTTTGTAATTTTAGTATTATTAAGAGTTAGGGTGAGTTTTAATTAGAACAAAGATCTATTTCAAATGTTGGTTTAGTGTTCAGAGGTAAAAGATGAGGTCGGTACGCACGAGGACGCTCGTACTAATTTTGGATGCCACCTAGTTTCCTCATGAATTAAAAAGTTCTGAACCATATTTGGTACATAAAAATTAATAGCTAAATAGTTGACTAATAATCAAATTGCGTGAAAGTACTCAGAGTGGTTATCAAGCGGAATACAGATGGATAGGAATTGCTTTTAAGATAATATCCTTTCAACTAGAAAGTAATGGGTTGTAGTCCCATATCCTCATCTTTTGTGGCTACGTACGTTGCCGAAGAAAGGCAGTTATTGAACAACTGGTGGTCCAGGGAAAGGTCCAAAAGACCAAAGACCAGGTCACGAGGAAGGACGCCTATATGATGGACTGAACAGATAAAGGCAGTAAATGGTTCATCATCATTGCCACTATATAAATGCTGTAAGAAGGCGGCCATCAGAGAGGAATCGCGACGTGTAGTTGAGCTTGAGACCAACACCTGAATTGATGACCACGACCACGACCAAGAGTGATACTGACGAAGAAGAATAAGAATGGGTTGTAAATGATGAACAAAGTAGTGAGGAATAATTATAATTGTTGGCTAAAGATTTAGTAATGCAGAAAGTTATGTGTATAGTCAATGATGATGCACTGGAATTGGATATAGTAGGAAATTGGTGTGAAGAAGATAATGATAGGGTGTAATGAAAGCGTCGGAGTACTAGAATAGACTGTAAAATATATGCTAGAATAAGGTCACAGTAACTGTTACAATGAGATGAATTTATGATAATATAATTATGAATGATAAAGTAGAAAAGAGGATCTGGTAGGACTCTATTGACAGAAACCGTCTAGGTAAGTACTGCAACTGCACCTATTCTTTCTGCCAAACGTTACTGTGTCTCTGGTTAGAAAAGCTAGTGAAACTACCTGAGTTATGAGACTCGATATCTTATGTATCAATGCCGTGAGCACAATGTGGTGTAGTGTATAACATCCTAACTAGCGCCACGTTGTTATAGGCATGTGTGATTTAACATCAGATGACAACAATCAAAATCCATTTATAATAATATCTTATTAATTCTTTATAACTTTGTAATTACGTATTTCTACTCTAGTTTAAATACTCAGTAAAAATACTAGGTACAAAAATAACAATAATAGCCGTTATCAAATTATAATAAAGAATATAAACGCTACCATCTATTAAATAATGTCATTAACAATATTTTCCTTATTTACATATCTATGAGAAAATAATTAATGTTAATTAGTATTGCTATATGCAAAAAAAAAAGATAAATATGCATTTAAATATGTAGACATTAGAAATATTTTAAGGAAAAATAAATCATTTGTGTTATATGTTCACACACGTCATATATGACTATTCGCGGGACGTGACCGGAAATGATAAAGATGGAACTAAGTTTATCCGGGGCCAAATGTAGTGGAGTTTGGATGGTGGTAAAGTTTACTTGAGTATTTTTTTTAACCTATGAACCAGCGGGATATCCTTACCGGTCATCTGATGGTAAGCGATACACCTGCTCATAACGAGACGCTATTTGAGTTACTCCAGTAATTACACTAACTACAACGCCCTTCAAACAAGAACACAATAATTTTTACTTTAGTATTCTGTATTATCACTTAACTATACGTAAAATCAAAATCATTAGCCAAATATTCAATAGAAGTATTTTTATATACCACGAGACGGGTGATACGTTCACCTGATGGTAAGTGATACACCCACCCATAATAAGTTAGCGCTAGTTAGGATGTAATACAAGGCAAAAGATGTCGAGTCTCGTTAAACGATTAAATTTTCTAACCACAGCGTCCTTCATACCGCAACACTAATGTTTGTACACTATTATTTGGCGGCAGAAATAGGGGCTGACGGAACTACCCAGACGGACTCTAGTAAATTGAAATTAAAAAATAAAAGGTCTGATTGTTAAATTGATTTGCGAAAGACAAGAAATAATTTGATAAAGTATATTTACTTGATATTTTGATATCAGATAAATATTTATTATCTATGAATTTGCGCATTGCGACGGCCATATTGGAATTCACAATGGCTGACATCCAAATACAATGTATAAATACACTTTCCCGCTTTTCGGGTAAGGATGCTAAGCTTTAAATATTAAGAATAAATTTGAAAGTTATTTATTACTTTTATTTTTCTTAATAAAAAAAAACTTTTACTTTATATTGAAAGTATCGTAAGAATTTTTTTTTCGATTATACCGACGTAATATAATGGTGGTATGCCTCTATTGCTGGAGACCACCTAGCTATCACCGTAGCTCCTTTTACAGCCGACAAACAGTACTGCGCAGACATTGCTGTGTTCTGGTTTCAAGGGTGTTATAACTAGTGAGAACACTGAGGTAATGATATCCAATATCTTATGTTTAATGCGATGGGCAAAATATGGTGCAGTGTATATCACCGTAACTAGCGCCACGTTGTTATGGGTGGGCGTATCACTTCATCAGGTCAATGGCCTGTTTTTTTTTATCTAAATACCTAATTGGCATTGAGTGACCTGATCAGTAAATACAGGGATATTCGCAGAAATGATTATTTACATGATAAAGCATCGATTTTTTTTTAAATGAGATATATCAAGTTACTATTTTTTTTTCTTTATACGACGAAACGATAGATGAGTTTCAAATGTGGTGCTGGAGGAGGATGCTGAACGTATCCTGGACAGAGTATAGGACCAACGTCTTCATTTTAACCCAGCTTCATATTCAAATGCGCCTATCAACTGTCTGTCTGCATCACACTTAAATTTTTCGGTCATGTAGCCAGAAAAAATTGGAACGACTTGGTGAAACTTGCCGTTACTGGCAAGATTGATGGTAAGAGACAGCGTAGACGGAACCCAAAACCTTGGACTGACCACATGAAGGACACCATTGAAACACCTGTATATGGCGCTATACAGAACGCGTCAAATAGGAGTAACTGCCGTAACAAGAACAGGTTATCAATAAGGAGTCACGACCTCCAGCATTGAGGAACCGAGAGATATACAACGCGATGAGACGAGTACGACGTTCACCTGATAGTAAGTGATAGGCTAGCGTATAACAATGTGGCACTAGTTACGATATAAACTGCACCGCATTGCGCTCGTCTCCTACATAAGATCTTAATTCTCATTACCTCAGTAATTTCACTAGGTACAGCACCCTTCAAACCCGAACACAATGAAGTTTGCAGAGTACTGTTTGCCGGCTGCAATAGGCACTGAAGTGGTATCTACATACACCGTCTCCTTCAACAGAGACCTACCACTAGTAACTAACAACCCCTATTAACCACTTATTTTTAATCTGTAGTACATAATATATACACCTTTTTTTGCGTGTTATGTGTATTAAGTTTTTATTTAACATTATTGGATACATTTTTTTTTGGTATACAGTTACTTAATAAATTTATGAAGAAATTGTTTCCGGTGCTGTTGGCAACCCTGACAAGTGTTAAACAATTGGCGAGCCCGTGCACCGGCGATGCCAACGGTTCGTTAACTACAAGTTGGTGACGCTCTGCTGACGGTGACTTGGTGCTTATCTTGATAGGCTTCGATTCGTCGCTCACTCTCGAATAAGTGATTAAACCTTAATAAACTACTTGGACCACATATTTGAACTATAAAAATAGTGAGAATAAATAATTTTGATACTTGAAATTAAGAAAATTTCAGATCACAGATATATTAAGGTTATATCGTCATCATCATCAGCTCGTAAATCTCCACTGCTGGATATAGGGCTCCTTCAAAGATCTTCACGTTTGTAGTTCATATGAAGGATCTGTGCTATTTCCACCCCGGGCCAAAGCCGGTTGGTGGGAGCCAGAGCCTAATTTGTTGATTAGCATGCTGCACCACGAGCTGGTGAGGGTGACTTGGGTTCTGTGATTTGTTGTGTCGGACCCCTTACACCCCTATGTTATAAAATTATTTTTATTATATACAAATTTAATCTATATTAAATAAATATACATAGCAGATATCCAGATTTTTATTGACTCATGACACCATCTCAGAAACGATTAGATTTAAACACTCAAAATTGGGTGAATATTGCTTCTGTCATTTAAATGTCAGATGAGAACGAATTTCACAAAATTCTTTCTTTGAAGGGGATAAAACCCATTGCTGGGCATAGCCTTCTCTTAATCTCATTGAGAGGAATTAGGCCTTAGCTCCACCACGCTGGCCCAGTGAGGGTTGGAGGGTGGTCAGAGCCTCTTCAATCGTTTAGCAGTGCGCACCGAGTGCTGGTGAAGATGACTTAGGCTCCGTAAGATGGTGGGCGGAACCACTTACACCCCTTACAGAGAAAGAATTTTTTTTTTGTATTTTACTTTTATAATTACTAAACTCTTACCATTCAGTAATTAACTTTTTAAAAATATATAAACCAGGTAAAAAGTCAAAGAGGATAAAGTAGAAACTTTAAATTGATTCCGTTTCTACTTTGTTCAACTTAAATAGTAAAAATCCAGTTTCCTTTGAATCTATGCGCTCAGTCGGAACCGGAAATCTGAACCCCTTTCAATTAAAAATACGGTAGGGGATATTTTTGAAGGCAATTTTATATTCAGACTTATTTACGGGTCACTCAAATATTTACACTACAGTTATAAATTAACATGGTCGCAGCTACTTAAGTAACATTTTTTTTTTTAAAAAAATATACCCGTCGTCGTGAAGTAATATGTGAGTTAACATTATTTTTGATATCTAGAAGAGAAGAGAAATTTTTATAGGTAACGTGGGGGTAAGTAAAACGATGAGGGATTTCCAGTAATTTAAATCTCCTCATTGGTCTCAAATACAGTGCATTGCGGGTGGTTACATTATCCTTGATCCACAGGAATGGATTTACAGAACTGGTGTCCAACCTTCATTAATTGGAGGAGCACAAGAAGAGGAAGCGGGAGAATACAGCATCTCTTTCAGAACACACCACTACCACCCATCACTGACAGTAAGCATCTCTTAAAAGAGATCATAACCTTTCCGTAATCTATAATGAGACCCAGGTCCGAACTAGATCGCTAAGTAGATAATGACCCTAACTTTCAAAGCTCGTGAACCTAAAGACCATATTAAACTCCCGCTACGACTTGCAAGAGTTACCTTAGTTAAGTTATCCACAGTTAAGTTAGGTTATTGCTTGACACTGACTGCTAACTTTACATAATACTCATACTTTATTAGGATCGAAATATGTATATATTATAAATTACTTTCAAAACAAATATGATATAATATTCAATTTTATACTTTCCCTTTTTTTATTATAAATAATATAGACAGGAAGTGGAAATAATTGCTTAACCAACAGCATTCCGGTCATTACATACTTTGAGAGAACTCGTTCGCCTATAAGCCAGTTTAGTGTATAATAAAGTCTGCATACTGATTGTAGTCGCTATTTTAAGTTTGAAACAAGTTATTTCAAGTTTAATCAAACTAAATGATAATAAGATATATAATATATATGTACTTGTTTTATTTTTATAAGTTCAAAAGGAAGTGGAAATGGTATTTGTTATTTCAAATAACTTAGTCGTATGCATACATTAACTTGAATACGTAAATTACTTAACGTTACTTAACTGTAAATGTTGCCAATATATCTTGATGTTTTGATGTACTATCGTCTACCTGAAAATAATAAAATTATCGATGTTTATAAGGAAATTTAATTTAGTTGGTATCTAAGTTTAAAAAGTTAGAGAGGTTTCCTTTCTAAGTTCACAACAAATTAACGAAATATTTCCATAGTATATTAAAAAAGGTCAGATTAAATATACAAAAATACAGTTTTTTTTTTTTTAAAACAAAGAGCCAAAACTAGTATTACATTTACCTGGTGGTCCATCCAATCCAATTCAATCGCTATTTGGAATGGTATACATTGCCATCACATGCGAGACATAGAATGTTATGTATATATTATAAATTACTTTCAAAACATATATGATATAATATTCAATTTTATACTTTCCCTTTTTTTATTATAAATAATATAGACAGGAAGTGGAAATAATTGCTTAACCAACAGCATTCCGGTCATTACATACTTTGAGAGAACTCGTTCGCCTATAAGCCAGTTTAGTGTATAATAAAGTCTGCATACTGATTGTAGTCGCTATTTTAAGTTTGAAACAAGTTATTTCAAGTTTAATCAAACTAAATGATAATAAGATATATAATATATATGTACTTGTTTTATTTTTATAAGTTCAAAAGGAAGTGGAAATGGTATTTGTTATTTCAAATAACTTAGTCGTATGCATACATTAACATGAATACGTAAATTACTTAACGTTACTTAACTGTAAATGTTGCCAATATATCTTGATGTTTTGATGTACTATCGTCTACCTGAAAATAATAAAATTATCGATGTTTATAAGGAAATTTAATTTAGTTGGTATCTAAGTTTAAAAAGTTAGAGAGGTTTCCTTTCTAAGTTTACAACAAATTAACGAAATATTTCCATAGTATATTAAAAAAGGTCAGATTAAATATACAAAAATACAGTTTTTTTTTTTTAAAACAAAGAGCCAAAACTAGTATTACATTTACCTGGTGGTCCATCCAATCCAATTCAATCGCTATTTGGAATGGTATACATTGCCATCACATGCGAGACATAGAATGTTATGTATAGTTACCCTAGTAATCTTACTACTAACCACACCGGAAGACGGTAATGTTTGCATACTGTTTGGCGGTAGGAGTAGCAGCTACGGTGGTTCAGGACCGTCAGCAGAAAGACCTACCACCAGTTGAAATACTTAAGACCATTTTACGTTGTGTTGATTAACGCCGATGAGGATGAAAAGTTAGGTGGATTATTCTGGTTATCATATCTTGATAAGACTGGATTGCTGTTGTCATAGTCACCGGAAACGAACCTGGTGAGCGACGGAAGCAGCTGGTTTAATTGTATTATATTATCAATGCGAATCGCAAATGTTATGTTAGTAGTGGTGATGTTATGAATGAACCTGTCGGACGGAGACATCCGAGTTCAAGGAACACTTGAATGGATGACGCTGAGGAGCATAACAATGGGTGCGACGGTCGCACCGGTGCCGTAGAAAGTAAGTGCGGTAAACATTGAACCGTGTGATGGTGTAATGGTGTAGGAAGTGGACGCAGTGAATTGCGTACCATTACCCTTGAATGGGGTACAATCTCATTTGATTTATAGTTTCGTGCCGCATGATTATTTCTAAGGAAATCGTACGTAATAAGGGATGGATAAATGGTGGTGAGGATTTGAAGGAAAGTATTGGAAATTGTTGTGAGGGGGTGTGATGGTTCCCGCACAACAACTCACGGGATCTGATACAACCACGCCAAAAAACGAGGCTCTGGCTCACAAAAATCCGCACTGTGTCAGTGAGGTAGAGGTAAGGCCCAGATCCGTAAAGCAGGTCTATGACCAGCTGTGGGCATTATCCAGCTGATAAGAAGAAGAATACGTTCATTCCTCACCCTCTTTGCTAGCAGTAACACCCCCGCAACTTATCCTTTTCCTCTTTAGAGAAATTCGTTCTCAACTGATAATTAAATTACATACAAATCCCTCAGCGATGGAGGTGGGGGGAATGTTTGGGGGAGGCTCAAGTCCAGCAGACTATGCTGATGATGATGATTGAAAATTGTCAGTAGTTATAGAATTACACATATAATGGAGCAACAGATTAAAAGTAATATATAAAGCTAGTTGTTCTCCCCTAGCCGTAACACCCCCATAAATCTCTTTGAGGACGAAATTTTATAAAATCCATTCTTAGCTGACCTGTACATGACAGAAGAAATACCTAATTCTGAGTGTTTCCGTCTAATAGTATCCAAGATCTCGTGAAGAGTCAATGAATCTTATATGTATATATAAGAAGAGGAAGACACATTTAGTACCAGTCACCAAGAACCACGTAAACCTGGTCGTCTTCATATATAAAATGATACTCTAGTAATTTCACTAGCTACAAAGTCCTTCAACACCGGACATAATGTTTGCACTTTTTTTTCTGTTTGTCGGCAGAACCAGACGCTCTCCAGCAACAGAGACCTATCACTAGAAAAGTTATGACTAAATATCTAGAGTTAGTCATTTGGGTAATTTATTTAATTCATCATGTAAGGCCTAATTTTTTTTTTTAATTATTTCTTAACTTTATATACAACGCAAAAAAAAATGTGATTTGTGATATTATGCTTTGAACGAGTGATGGCGGCAGATTTATATCATGATCATCATCATTAGGTGCCTTCTTCAAACCTATATATCATGAGACTGCTTCGAAGGTATTCGACAGCATCATTGTCATTAACACGATGTTTATTGACGTATACCATTGGGTCCAAGAACCCAATATTCAATGAGCTAAGTCGGTCAGAGCAATGTACATCACTAGAAAACAGAGACTTTTTTTAATTTTACCTAATGATCTTGAGCGGAACCTGATGGTAAGTAACACCCTACAAACCGAAACACAGTAATGTTAGCACTCTACAGCTTGCTAGAAATAGGCTCTGCGGTAGTAACTAGACGGCCTCCGGCAACAGAGACCTATCACTAGAAAAGTTATGACTAAATATCTAGAGTTAGTCATTTGGGTAATTTATTTAATTCATCATGTAAGGCCTAATTTTTTTTTTTAATTATTTCTTAACTTTATATACAACGCAAAAAAAAATGTGATTTGTGATATTACGCTTTGAACGAGTGATGGCGGCAGATTTATATCATGATCATCATCATTAGGTGCCTTCTTCAAACCTATATATCATGAGACTGCTTCGAAGGTATTCGACAGCATCATTGTCATTAACACGATGTTTATTGACGTATACCATTGGGTCCAAGAACCCAATATTCAATGAGCTAAGTCGGTCAGAGCAATGTACATCACTAGAAAACAGAGACTTTTTTTAATTTTACCTAATGATCTTGAGCGGAACCTGATGGTAAGTAACACCCTACAAACCGAAACACAGTAATGTTAGCACTCTACAGCTTGCTAGAAATAGGCTCTGCGGTAGTAACTAGACGGCCTCCGGCAACAGAGACCTACCATCAGTAAACAGTCGGACCATTGTAGTTAAAAAAGTGGGGGTTTCAGGGTCAATGGAGTGGTAGGAAAGGTTTCGTTTCCGTCGAAAGTGGAGTACGGTTAACATTAACGCGGGGTAATGTCGCGGCTGGCGCTCACAGAGATATTGTGAGCCAGTTTAAGGTTAGTTACCATGAGAAACTTACTCAATTGTTTGTTACTTTCTTCACAAACAAAGACATTTTTTTTATACCACTAAAGTGGCAAACAATCAGCTCAACTGGCGGTAACCTTTTACCAAAGTTATCACAAACGCTTTCCCGGCCCCGGTGAGATCTTATCAAACACTTTCTAAAGAACCTAATTATATAGCTCTTTGAGATAACTTGACAGAGGTTTCCATACCTGATGGTTCTTGGTGGAAAATTCCACAGGAATAAAACCTCGTCTTGCACTTGACGAGTTGATTATTTTTTTATATCATCATCATCAGCCGATAGACGTCCACTGCTGGATATAGGCCTACATTAAAGATCTTCACATTGATCGGTATTGAACTACCCTACTTCTAGCGTCACAGTCGACATGGCCTCTGCTATCGCCAGGCACCAGGAGTCGACGTTTGTAGGGTTCATATGGGGAGGCCATTCACCACCACGCTGTCCCAATGAGGGTTGGCGGCAGCTAGACTCGTTTGTTGACGAACAGGTGAGCTTGCGTTAAACAGGTGGCTTGGAGTTATTGTGCGGGAGCCCTTACGCCTTTTAAATCATGATCAGGGTAATCTAGACTAAGACTTAATATCTGTGTTGGTTTTAGCTTCAAACAGATCTGTATTTGATTACATTGTTAAAGAGGGGGAAGGCACATTGGATTTTGCTGTTAACGGATGTACCAGCTCCTTGATACCTCGAAGTGTGTTTAGGACCACTTCAGTTCTAAACGACCGCGAGGGTGACCACCTTTCCTATACTCTTAAACGACTAAGAGGTTTAATATCATCTAGTTTTATCATATCGCAATTAGATATATAGGGTAATGAAGTATATCATAAGTGTGTTAATTTATGTGTAAGTTCGCACTGATGATGATAATTATTAATAATTACTCGTAGGCCCAGCAGTGAACGTCTGTCAGCTGATAATCATGATGACTCGTATATTTGTGACTAGCTGTGTCCGTTAGCTTAGCTGGCGGTTATACCCCCGCAACTCCAATGAGGGAAGGAATTTTGTAAAATCCATTATTAGCCGACCTATACATGGTATAGGAAATTTACCTACCAAATTTCGTGGCTCCAGGTCTTATGGCTCCAGAGATATTGCGATGAGTCTCTACATAGTCGGAAATCTCCTAAATATGTACAGATACATAACATCACTGTATTTAGTGAAGATAAATAATCAATCTGCTCGTATTATTCCTATTATATAGATTAAAAATAAATATTTAATAAAAAAAATTGATTATCTGCTACTTAAATCTATTTTATTAAAAAAAAAACTGAATAGCTGGTCGATGTTGTTTACATTTACAAAGGTAGTTAAAATGAAATCAGCTGATCTGGTACAAGATCGTTGTAAAGATTACGCAAACGAATCCACCGTCGTCTGGTGGTAAAAGGAACCGGATCTGACGTCACCTTGGCGCCGCCATGGAGGCATTATGTATGGAAGAAGGTATTTCGCGTTATATAACTTAAATATTTGTTCGTGAACTTTGTAATAACACTTAAACTGTACACTTAATATTTAATATTCAGATACTACATAGTATTTAAATACTAGCAACTAGTATTTAAATAATGCAGAAATAGTTTTGATATTTAAATTTGATTTTTTTCAGAAATATTTCCGCCGGTGGCAACCTGCCACCCCTCAGGGCCCTTCCTGTTATTAACACCCCCAAAACTCAATGTAGGGGAGGTATTTTGTAAAATCCATTCTTAAATGACTTCTTAATGGTGGAACGAATATCTCTACCCAATTTTGAACGTTTGCGTGTAATAGTGATCTCGTGATAACTCAAATATATCTCTCCCTTTATATATATATTTATATACTATATATATATGTACTATATATATATATATATACATATATATATCGAGAGAGAGATATCCAGAGATTAATATAAATAAGGAAACATTCGTAGTATAATGTCTAATCTTTCTGTCTTATCTTTCTCTACTAGACTAGTATGAGTATATATCTATAACCTCGTTCGATCATGGACCTCATGAAGGTTACTCAAAAGAAGGATCTTTTTCTAGATCTAGATACGCAGGGTGTGGTGTTCAACAAAGCTTTACCAAGATTAAGGTTAACAGCATCCAATAACAATCAGATTAAAGAATCAAAGTTTTAAAATGTAGTAATAACTTATTTGCTTAACAGCCATTATCTCCATGTGCTAGATCTCAGCCTGGATTATAAAAGATCCTGTATAGCCTAGGATGTGGTCCTGCACAACTCACGGGACCCAAGCCTACCTCACCAGCTCGTGGTGCAGCCTGCTAACCAACAAACGAGGCTCTGGCTACCACCAACACGCATTGGGCCAGCGTGGTGAGAAATGGCTCAACTCCCACGATTTAACCCCTAGCCGATCGATGTGGGACACTTGAGGGGAGGCTTATGTCCAGCGGTGGACATCTATCGGCTGAGGATGTATAATCTACGTTATGCATCTTTGTAGACCTTGCTACTTTCCCACGAATGCGATATTAATACAACAAGTTGAGTAAACGTTAAACGCTGCCGCTTCAACTTCCGCTTCCGCGCGCACACGGTCCCACGCTTTACACATGCGCGCCACAACTGTTGACATTTACTCGGATCCTTTGACAAGGTCAAGCTTGAGGTTCATGGTGGGTTCCGGCACAGTTCCCATCTTCAAGGCCAGTGTATTGAATGAGTAATACGGTAAACAATTTTTTTTATTATACTCGCAGCAGGTCTCTATTTCCGGAGACCGTCTAGGTGAGCGCAGCGCTTATCTCTGCAAACAGTAGTGTGCATACATTACCGTGTTCCGGTTTGAAGGGCGCTGTAGCTAGTTTAAGTACTAAGGTAATGAGATTCAACATCTTATGTTTCAATCGATAAGCGCAATTTGGTGCAGTGTGTTACATACTAACTGGCGCAAAGTGATACGCCCGCCTATAACAACGCGGCGCTCGTTAATATAGTATTCACTGAGTATTGAGACATAGATGTTAAGCCTCGTTACCTCAGTAATTACACTATCTACAGCGCCCTTCGAACCGGAACACAGTAATGCTGGCACACTACTGTTTGGCGGCAGAAATAGGAGCAGCAGACCTACCTAGACCCATCATCAGTAAAAATTTCCCTAACACCAGTTTCGACCTGAACCAGTGTGAAGGGTCAGCGGTGTGACATAAGACACCGGATGGGCAGCCTCTCATAAATCCTCAGTACCCATCGGGTTTACGACGGAGGGTATTTTAAGAATAATTTATACTACCCTTCTATATTTAGCGTGTCGTATTCCCGAAGCGGATGTAAATATAGACCTGTCTATGAAGCTCTAAATTTATAACTCTATATTCCCCCGCGGCGCTATGAGTCGTAGCTAAGAGCCCGCCTCTCTGGTAAGGGTTAAAATACCCCATTGCGTTCGTCGCCTGACACATCAGATATTGAGTCTCGTTACCGCTGTAATTACACTAGCCACAACGCCTTTCAAACCGGAACACAGTAATGTTTACACAGTACTGGTTGACGGCAGAAGTAAGTACTACTAGCATACAGACGTTTCTCTATCTCTAAAAGAGATGAGTTATAACATTAAAGGGATGAGACATAGATACGCTGCATCATCATCATCATGGATGTCCACTACTGGACATAGGCCTCTGCTAAAGATTCCCACAGATCAGGTAGGGATTCCTATAGTAGGATTTGAGTCATTTAACACCACACTAGTCTAATCCGGGTTGGTGGATACCAGAGATTCGTTTGTTGATTAGCAGCGTGCACCACGAGCAGGTGGGTTGTTGTGCGGTAACCCTTACACCCCATCACCCCCCCATGACTTTTATAGTGCATCGGTTACAGAGATCTGAGGCTATAGGTCTCTGTTGCCGGAGACCGTTTAGGTAGTTATGCAAACATTACTGTGTTCCGGTTTGAAAGGCGTTGTGGCTAATGTAATAATAAGAGTAATGAGAGCTAAAGTAAGCTCTCTTAAGGTTATGAGCATAATGTGGTTCTGTGTTATTCTAACTAGCGCCATATTGTTATGGGCTGGTGTATCACTTGTTATTAGGTGATCGTTCCGTTGATCTCATTACGTAGTATGAAATATATATGATAAGTTTAATATCATATCAGCTATATACTATTGAAAGTTTCTCCCAAATTGACCCATTGGAGAGTGGCCCAAACAAATGGATCATTAATATATTGTATTAAGTTACATTTGATAAACCCTTATTAGGTCCGAGTGGTGGGGAATTACCAAAATCTCCCCCCATATGATCCCATGTCTCCAGTGCCCAGCGATACCGGAGGCTATGCTGACTGTGACTAATCTTTGGTGGAGGCCTGTGTCCAACAGTGGACCTCTATCGGCTGATGGTAATGATGAAGTTATAAGCATCTGGAGTACTGATGGTATCTGACAGTATCCAGGGACAGTGCAGTTTCCACCGACAATTATTCAATTACTTCTCAGAGCTAATTGTTGGCAACGCCGAGTAAAATCTCCACGTCGATTAGAAACCAGTTTTCCGTGAGAAATGGCGCTGAAAGTACCAACAGGTTGGAAAGTGAGCGACGAACCCGGTATTGATTTCTAGTCACGATCCAGACTACAGAGAGCTGTATTACTAAATAGTGCTTTTAATAATACTAATACCTAAAAAACGATACCTAACAGTTTAGTAATATAATGACATGGTTTTGAATCGATAGTCATCAATACCACTATTTATATATATGTAATAAGGGGTCCCGCATAACAGTTCACAGAACCCAATCAAACCTCATCTGGTCGTGGTACATCCTGCCAATCAACAAACGAGGCTCGGGCTCCCACCAACCTTTGGGCCAGTGTGGTGGGTAATGGCCCAAACTCCCCCACATAAACCTTTACAAACGACGGCGTCTAATGCGCCGCGGTAACGAGAGCTATAGCTGCTGGACAGGGATGATCGATGTGGAGTTCTGTGGAGGGACTTTGTCCAGCAGTGGACTTATACGTCCGCTGTCAACAAAGCGACCAGTCAAACGGGACCTCCACCTGATGGTAAGTGATACGCCTGCATATATCATGACAGTGGTTACGACAGTATAAACAGCACCGCATTTCTCTCTTCTTGCAAGTTAACATTTTGAGTCTTTTACCCCAACTTTAGCTACAGCGCCCTTCAAACCGGAACACAGTAATGTTTGGCGATAGAAATAGAAGCTGTGGTGACACCTGTTATCTGGTAATCGAGGTCTACCGTCAGTAAACACCTCATATCTTTGTAACTATAATTATTCTATTGACTTAGATGAATATAAATGCGTTACGGATACTATCAAGCCGGATAATGCCCACAGCTGGGCGTAGATCTACCCCAAGGATCTTCAAACTAATCGGCTGTCCGTGGCCTTCATCAGAACTTAGTTGGGGCTGTCAACTGCGTTTTATTCACCAATGTTTAAGTTTAAACAATTTTCAGTTTAAACAAGTAACTTAAACATTCACTTGTTCACATGAAGCTGATTCATTGAATGTTGACATTTAGTCATTAGTTGTAAAGGGCATTGTAATAATTATATTTCTGTGTTCCGGTTTGAGGGCCGTTGTACCTACTAAAGTACTAGAGTAACGAGTTTTAACATCTTATGCCTCAATGCGAGTAAATCAATATGGTGCAGTGTATAACATTCTGATTAGCGTTGTTTATATTATTTATAAACATTTTCATTTGGTATTATTTATACGGTTGCTATAGTAACGGTTGCTATAGAATGTTATTTGAGGCTACTCTCAAGTAATACTTCAGACTGATTTCAAGTCTAACTTTGTATAACGACCAGCAGCAAGCGGGGAACAGCTAGTACATATATCATCATTAACAGACGTTAGACGTCCACTGGAGGACATAGGTCTATATGGGGGGGGATATGGGCTATTTCCTATTATTTTAGCCCAATACGGATTGATGGGAGTTACAGCCTAGATTGTTAATTAGCAGGTTGCACCACGAGCAGATGAGGTTGGATTGGGTGCGCTTCGTCCCGCGGTTGTGTTCCGAACGGAGATCCCGTGACCTCGCCAAACGCCGAAGGTGACCACCGAGGGGTTTTAGTGGGTAAAATCTCCACATAACTCTGACTTCCCCAGAAGGCAGAGTATCTATTCGAAGATTTCCGAAACAAAAAAAAAAAAAAGGTGCGGTTCGTTGTACAGTAGCTTGCCAAATTATTAGACCCAAGGTATTAAAATTAGATTTTTTAACTTTAGAGGATATTAGTGTCATTATTTAGATGTCAGTTGTGTTAGTTTTTGTATTTTTATATTATTACAACATTATCAATATATTTTAATGCTTGTAACATAATAAAATAAAAAAATAATGACATTATTGGCTCGTCAGTGCACTGAGTGATTTATAACCTAAAAAGTTGTGATATTAAAGTGACTTTTTTTTTAATAAAAACGGTAAGTTTGTAAAGCTATTTTTCTTTTATTATGACAGTATATCATATTATTTTTTGTTTGTTACAATTATTTACAGTTGTAGCAATGAATTTATGAAAAAAATTGTTCTTTTTAAAATTTTAGATGGGAAAAAATTGTGACCTTTCTCCCAAGAAAGTTGGACAAGTACGGGGACTTTTACAGTCTACTAAGTTATCACAATATGATATAGCAGAAGCGGCAGGGGTGTCGAGAAGTTCTGTTAAGAATATTAAAAGAAAAATGGACCTTGGTATAAGTTTATCGCCAAAAAGAAAAGGTGCATGTGGACGACGACGCATTACGACGCCAAGAACAGATAGACACATCAGGGATACCTGTATACAAAATAGAAGATTACCGGTTCGTTTATTAACAAAGACCATCAGGGACGATGGTATACTAATTTCTCAGCGAACTGTGCAGCGACGTCTCGCTGAAAATGAACTGGTTGCACGTAAACCTGCGCGAAAGCCAAAGTTGACTCCGGCTATGATAAAGAAGCGACTTGACTGGGCTCGTAAATATAAAAATTTCTCTATTCAAGACTGGGAAAAGGTAAAAATATATGCTATCAGTGCTATAGGTCAATATTATTAATGTTTCACATTGTAAACTCAAAACATTTTATTGTAACAGGTTTGTTTCTCCGACGAGTCCGTTTTCAAGTTTTGATGGAAAAATCGATGTTTGTACGCCGCAAACCAGGCGAGAAATACAAACCAGATTGCATCGTTCCCACTGTTAAACATCCACCTTCTATTATGGTCTGGTCTGTTATATCGGGCAAAGGGACTGGTCGCCTTTATATCGTAGAAAAGACCATGCGCCAGGACCAGTACAAAAAGTCCTCGAAACGAGACTTATTCCTCAACTTAAGGACTGGTTTTCTAATGAAGAAGAACCAATTTTCATGCATGATGGGGCCCCTTGTCATAAAGCTCGCAGTATAACAAATTTCTTACAACAAGAAAATATCAAAGTTTTGGAGTGGCCGGGCAACTCGCCAGATATGAACCCTATCGAGAATGTTTGGGAGCTTCTCAAGAGGGAAATCGCAAAATCCACCATAACCACAAAAGGGAACTCATTGAAAAATTAATTTACGAATGGAATCATAACGCCCATTTGCAAGAAACCATCCAGGCAAGCATTAAAAGTATGCCTCGCCGAATAAAAGCCCTTATTGCAGCTAAAGGAGGGTCAACCAAATATTGATCAGTTGAGAGTATTCCAAATAAAACATGTCTAATAACCGCATAATATAAAATGTTTAAAAATATATGTTTTATTTCATTGTTATTATGTTTATTAATCCATACAAAACTGAAAACAGTTAAAATCACGTAATTACTTACCGATTTTTTACTCTTGTGCTGAAAAATAAGCGTTTTTTTGTTTGGGTCTAATAATATGGCAAGGTACTGTCGTATATATATAGATGAATTCTATTGAAACTCTCATTCTATCTATATGTATCTATTAATTTACACCCCCTTTATCTCTCCCCGATAGCACTATCCACCTCTTCAACCCTTACGCATCCAATATTATCTCGCCTTTCTCTTCTGTCTTTTATATATCAGTTGATCTACATTAATGTATATATTTATTTCTGTGTGTTTTGATTTTTGTGTTTACTTTTTACGTTTGTTTAAAGTTTTAGTTTAATTTTTTTTTACTTTTTTTTTTTTGCTCGCAGATATTAGTCGCCGAGCCCTTAGTCCAATGAAGCTGCAGTAATTGTCAATAAACATACGGCGCAAACTTCATCATAGAAAAAAAAAAACTCATTCATTCAATATTAATTAATCTATTGAAATATCATTAAAACATTCCGATTGAGTAAGAAAAACATAAATTATTCATTTGTTTTCAAGTTGCGTAAGTATTAACATAAAGTTATTAATCATCTTATAAAGCAACCTTCTAATTATTATCCCATTGCTGTAAGATCTTGACTTCTAATACTTGCGAGATTTATAGATACATGTGATTAAACATCCAAGTCACGGAACCAGCAAACGAGGTTCTGGCTCCCACCAACCTGCATTGAGCCAGCGTGATGGGAAATAGCTCAAATACTCCCTTATGAAACCGATCGATCCGATCGACCGAGAGATCGATGTGGGGATCTTTGGGGAGATCTATACCCAGCAGTGGACGTCCATCGGCTGATGATGATGAACTATCCAATTTCCATGTTTCGTATGAATAAATCCCTGATGCCAAAGACCATGTAGAAATCACCGCAGCGCCTATTGTCCGACAAACAGTAGTATGCGAGCATTACTTTTGAAGAGGGCTGTAACAAATGTAACTACTGTGGCAACGAGACATCTTTGAGATGACGTATCAGGCGTGAAGCGTAATATACTGCAGTGTATATCATTCTAACTAGCAATGCGATGTTATAAACAGGCGTATTTACCATCAGGTGAACGCCCCCGCTCATCTCGTTGCTTAATTAATCTACATGAACAGAACTAACCGTTATATAATTTGATGCTGTAAATTTGTTTTAACAAAATGAAGTTCAAATATTTACATTGCAAAAAAAAAAAAAGATTTAACAAATAAAATCACGAAACAAGATTAATGCAAGAATTATACCGCGGTGACCAACATTCGTCGGTGCCGCCGAATGATTACTGTTTGCGTTGTGTTACACATCCTAAGTGTAATATAAAGTAACGGTAACAAGATGTTTTCAAACATTCCAACAGATGGCGCCACCGTGAACATTAAATCGCGCTATCGTTTGTCACAGCGCAAATCGTAGTAACGATCGTACATCTTTGTGTACATTATCTGTTTTCATGTTTTGTGTTATTGTGTGTGTTTCAAGTTTTATTTTGATTTTGTTTTATTTTTATTAATTTTACATTCTTTTCTTTTCTTGAGTACGATGAAGCTGCAATGGTTGTCAAAATAATTAGCGGCGCAAACTTCGTTATAATAAAAAAAAGTGTACATAGCTTTCGGCCATTAAGTCATTACGAAGTATACAACTGTATCCATCAATTGGATCTTCGTAATACGAAGACTCGAGATAGTAGCCTATCACGAAGTATACAACTGTATTCATCAACTGGATATCTCTAGATCTTCGTCATACCAAGACTCGAGACAGTAGCCTATCACGAAGTATACAACTGTATTCATCAAATGGATCTCTGGATCTTCGTAATACGAAGACTCGAGACAGTAGTCCATCACGAAGTATACAACTGTATCCATCAATTGGATCTTCGTAATACCAAGAATCGACATAGTAGCCTATCACGAATTATACAACTGTATTCATTGACTGAATCTGTATAGATCTTCGTAATACCAAGAATCGACATAGTAGCCTATCACGAATTATACAACTGTATTCATTGACTGAATCTGTATAGATCTTCGTAATACCAAGAATCGACATAGTAGCCTATCACGAATTATACAACTGTATTCATCAACTGGATATCTCTAGATCTTCGTCATACCAAGACTCGAGACAGTAGCCTATCACGAAGTATACAACTGTATCCATCGACTGGACCTTCAGTTCTTGGTAATACTGTAGTACTTAGTAACTTGCTCTATACTTTTAACTGCTCTGCTCATTGTCAATATAGTGCTGATATTGCTGGGTGCGTGGTCATTCACCAGAGACCCTGCTCCCCACCACATTACCTCTACAACTGTTAAAAGTTTTACACAAGGCGATTGGCAGATTTTTTTTATTCATTGGATTGATGAGTTGAGCAGGTTTGATAAGCGACACGCGGCCCATAGCAATGTGGCGTTAGGATGATGCACACCACATTATTATCGTCGCTTTTCTGATACGGGATATGCTAATTTTTTTATTAGTAGTTAAGTATTATTACTAGAATAATATAGTACTAAATGTGATGCAATGTAAACATACCAGCATTGTGGACAGATGTATCACTTCACCATCAAGTTAACATCCTTGTAATCGCGTTGCTGTGTTAGGTTAGGTATTTTAAATATTTCCGGTACTTATTTTATATATTGATTTTTTATTGCCATGAAGGATGATTTTTGATATTAAAAGGATTTGATTATTAAAAAGTATCACATCCTTTGGTTATGGATGTTAATGACCCCATCAGTTGGGATCGCCCAATGGTATATATGTTAATATGCTGGGATATCCAAGAGAGAGGGAGAGGTAAGTGGAGAGAGGTGGTCTCTGCCTACCCCATTGGGAACGAGGGGTAATATATATGTATGCAGGACATGTCCAGTGATTCATCGACTCATCACTAAATGTTCTAAGTTATCATAAGTAATCATTTAAAATTTGTTACAGGTATTATATTTGCTGTATAGAAGTCAGCTAATAATGGAAAATGTCCGGCGGGGTGGGGGTGGCAAATTTCAAGTCTAAATTTCAAATCTAATTATGTTATGGAAAAACTACTAACCAAATATGAATAAATCAGATATGTTATTTTTTACAGTTTATACTACATATTTATTAATATATATATATATATATATTATATATGACATATTTTTTTTAAATGTATAATATATGGGAATTTAAATTCATGCAGTACTGTTTACTCAGAATATATTTATAACGCGGTGTCTCGTCACAAAAATGCCGAAAGCTATTCGTCTCCTTAAGAATTTGATCGTGGAATGTTCTAGTGGTGTATCTAGCTGGTAGGGGGGGAGCGGTGACCTAAATATACAACATACCGTTTTGTTTTCAGTGGCACAGTTATTTAAGTGTGTGACTCAGTCCCATTGTTCAAAACATCACGCCTGGAACGGACGGTCACAACACTGTGCGTTCATCGTACGACCGTTTGACATTGAAATGGGAGAGAATCGTACGCCGTGTGATGATTTTTTTTTATTCACCATGAGCTTCTTGCTTGATCATTTAAACTTAATTTCACGCGGTTTTAAGTGACAATGAGACTGCGCATAGAAAACGCGTCACCCAGAATACTCTCATATTCCGACATCCGGAAAACGGCAATTCTGTAATAGCAGTAGATATTTATGTCAAAATGAAGATAAAAGTGATTGTTGTTTCAAAGATATTATACTTTCAATGTTTAGAAAAAAAAATTCATGTCTATAGAAGTATCAACAGTTGACAATTTAGTGAGATGATGATGATGTAGCAGAAGCTGCGGCGATGATTATCAACTGGAGGAAGGCCAAAAGTGTTATAAATTTAACGACTGTGATGTTTCCTTTCATATGTTTGTGCCATTTTATTTATTCAACGAAGGAGACGAGCTGGACGTTCACCTGATAATGAGTGATACGCCTGTTCATAACAACGTGGCGTTCTAGGGCTCTCTATACAATGATATATACAGCACCACATAGAGCTTGTCGCTTTAATACATAGGATATTAATTCTCATTACTCCAGTATTTTCATTAGTTACAGCGCCCTACAATCCGGAATAAGTAATGTTTGCACAGTACTATTTGTCGGCTGCAATAGCGTCGGTACTTACAAGTACAAAAGTCTTTAACTTTGTCACTTTGTATGTATGGCTTGATATAAAATATAAATCTGATCATTAAATAGGAGATTGTAGAAAGCAGCTTCATGAGAGAGGTGATGATTAGGATGATGATGATGATATTAAGAAAAGCTTTCGGGACAGTGTGATTAAATAAGATGTATTTGGAACTATTAAATAAGTTGTAAACGATACTACACGAGATCACTTTGGGCCTATACAAATAAAATGATTGGATTAAGCACAAGTAATGAAAGTGAAAGTCTCGTTTGAAAGTGAATTTATACTTGTGCTTAACTGGTCCAGTTAATCATTTGGACACGAGGACAATTTGGTGCTAATGGTGTGAGGCTTGATGGAGTACCAGGCATTGTTACGAGCAACTAATAGGTGTAGTGTATATCTATTGTGTTCGTGATTGAAGGGGGTCTTATACGTAATCGCATAAGTATAACAGTTTTACTGGTGGTAGGTCTCTTTAACTAAAATAGTCTAGGAGTTTCGCGGGCCTTGATTGTATGGTACTTGCGTGGGACAGCGTATGGCTCAGCTTCCGGGGGGAAAACAAAGACGTATGGGGTTTCTACCCAATAAAACCCCCACGGCGGTCTCTGTCAGTGCATTAGGAGGGACTACAGGATCTCCTACGGAACACACCGGTGCATCCTTGGACTATGGCTAAAATATCCCACGAAAGGGCAGATATAAGAGAAAAGATCGGTTATTGAGCTCTGAGGGTCCTCACCCTCAAAGCCCACGAACCCGAGGAGCTTTTTATTCGCCTTGTACGACAGCCATGGAATACCTTAGTCCTATTCTTAATAGCTTGAGACTAAAGGGCTGATGGTGGTACCTACTTTGACGATCTCCTGCAACAGAGAACCATCACCAGCACATGTAGTCTGTAGTCTCCCAATGGATGGACTATTGTTCAATTAATAGTATACTGTTGATGTGAAGCCAGATATGATAAATATAATAATGTTGCTGATTACCACGTTGCGTAAATCGCACAGCACCAAGTGCTCTGAACAATGGTGTTACGCCATAGGTTAATGCTGGGTAATTTCCTGAACCACTTGCAGCCGAGCCAGCTCCATTGTTGCCTAACTGATGATACAATTTACAATTAAACCAGATAACGCTTCGGAACTGATAACATTACAGTGCACGATCGAAACTAGTGTCTGATTTTTTTTATCAATTAAGCGACGAGACCTTCACCTGATGGTGAGTGATACGCCTGCCTATGAAAACGCGACGCTAGTTAGTATGAAAAAGTCATGGTTGAGGAATTGTTCCGCTGAACCAGAGAGAGAAAGGTCTGTACCGCGCTGATCGCCAACCTCCACTAGTTGGAGAGGAACTTCAAGAAGAAGTTAGTATGATATATACAGCATCCAAATAAGCTCGTCGTGAGACATAAGATGATGAATCAAGATACCCCAGTAATTATATTAGCTACAGCTCCCTTCAAACCAGTACATAGAACTTTTGTGCAACAGACCTTCCACCAGTGATTTGTAAGTATTCTATGTAGTTAATAGTTTTTGAAGTGTCTAGATGATGTTAATTAGAGAATACTAAAGATCTAGGTACTATCGGAGTTCCTATTGCAGCTGATAAAGAGTCGTGCAGATATTACTGTGTTCCAGTTAGAGCGGTGTCTTAACTAGTGAAAACACTGAGGTAACGAAACCCAACATCCTGTGTCACAGCGATGAGCACAATATGGTGGTATGGATATTATCCTGACTGGCGCCACGTTGTTATGGGCAGGAGTATCATTTGCCATCAGAAGAACGTCCCGGTAGCCTCAAGTGGCAATGGGCAGGACACATCGCTCGAAGGTCTGATAGCCGATGGGGCACCAAGGTCCTCAAATGGCGACCGCGTACCGGAAGACGTAGTTGGCAGGCGCCCCATCAAATGGTCCGACGAGATGGTGAAGGAAGCAGCCGGATACGGACACAGCAGGATCAATCGATGTGGACATCTTTGAGTGGTATATGTCCAGCAGTGGACGTTATCGGCTGACAGTGAACATCCCGGTCGTCTCGTCAACAATAGATTAATAAGTGCTCGACTGATATAAAACGTCAATGCTGATACGGCGGCAGATTTACAAGTATTGAAGATATTAAGCTAGATAGGTTCTAATGGACCCTAGGGTACTAACTCCCCCACATGTAGCAATTGAATCAAACTAGAGACCTTTGTATTACGTAGCAAGCGGTTAGTCGCTGCTGTGCCGTCATGATTATATAACTGCTAGTGACTGTCGGTATGTTGTGAAGGTAATCCAGGAATTAGCAGTTTACGGTGTCAGGGGTCCCGTATATTATGAATTATAATTTCGAAATATACACGATTTCATATATTTCCAATTATATGTGTGACCGTATAGAAAAAATGGTTTAATACCATCACCTGAAAGAAGAAACTGAAGACGTGTTCAGATCAATCTGAACGCTCAACTTCAGATTAAAAGCACTTCATGTATATGTAATACTAAAGATAGTCTTGTCGTGTTAAATTCTAGATCTTACTATAGGGTGTCTATAACCAGGACTATAGAGGAACAACCTCATGGAAATGACGGATCTTTCTGTGACCTTCAACTACAAATAGTGAGAATGGTGAATATGGTAATCATCTCTAAAGAAAGAGGCATTTGATCAGCAGTGGACATCCACGTGCTGTAATGATTTATAGATAATACTATCCTCTGATGATGATCAATGCTGGAAGTCGATTACAGCTCGGCTGATATAGGGTTTAAGGACCTGGATTCCAGAGTCTAAATTAAATGGTATTTACTTATATCCGTGATTTTTTAGTATTAACTTTTCTCTCTCTGGCAAAAGAGGTCTTACAAAGGATAACCTTTACAACTGTACCTGTTAAGGTTATAAGGAGTTTCCTTTTTTCCTTTAAGGTGTTTTTAATTTTTGATTGTCATATCGTTGATCTTAAAGATATGTCTTATATCACACATTGCTATGCTATATACATTGTAACACATAATAGATATATACTAGTTACAAAGGTATAATTATCCAATGTAACTGCCAAGGTTGGAATGATTTTTATTGCCTTGATTACATCTGTTATAGAAACCGGAAGCTAGAGAAATCTTATTATTGCTATGTGTACGTTATGAGGAAAAAAATGTTGCTATAATATTTGTTCAATTATAGTTTCCTTACCTAGTTACAGTATTAAATAGGCTGTGATGAGGGGCATCGGCGGGTTAATTGGCAATTTCGTGCAGCCGTGTATTTCGGGGTTGGTGTTGCCGTCTGTTATGATATACGTAAGAGGAGATCCAGTTTATTTATAACTACTCAAATATTAATAAATACACTGTCAACGTTATCTAATTATAAATTATGGTTTTTATGAATTTAGTATTAATATTTATTAAGCAGGTATTGAGTTTTTTCAATATACAAGACTCCTTATACAGAATTTCTTCTAACAGTCAATATTCTTCTGGTGTACAATAAAGCTGTCTGTATAACATTCATATATATTTAGCTTAGTACATATAGAGGGATATCCAATACTGATATTGATATCATCATCTATCTATTTATATATATATAGAGATTTCCACTTATGTAGAGACTCATCACGATATCTTTAGAACTTGACGGTCTAAAGCCTTGAAATTTGGTAGAAATATTCCTTTTCCCTAGTGTAGGTCAGCTAAGAAAATTTTACAAAATTCCTTCCCTAAAGGGAGTTGAGAGGGTGTTACAGTCAGCATAATGGACGAGGAACAGCTAGTTTAACATATACTCGAAAATTGAGGTTTAAAATTTGAACTGCAGGTCATACCAGCTGTAAAAGTTGCAAAGCTAAAGTTACTGCGACTATAATTTCCACTAACAAGGCAATTAACCTGTTAGCTCTTTGAAAGATCTATTAACGATTTCATAACAACACTGCCATTGCATCTCTCATGCTGGAGACGAAGGTCGGCTGAGCTGCATCACGTCATCACTGCGCGTTAAGTATGTTGAAAACGTACGATCTCTTACCACAGTTAATTTAATCATCCTTTAAACTCAGTGTTGGTACAATTTAATTAAAATCTTCATAGCTTTTTAAAGTAAAATTTATAAAAAAAGAACTTAATCAACATTACCAAAAAAAACTAGACAAGACGAATCATCCCTCGATTGATAGAAATCTGGATACACTTTGTAACTTTTAATACTACTATTTTTGCTTATTGAAACAAAGTATTAACTTAAACAAGCAAAATTGAAGCTTAATACTATAACGAAAGATTAAACCATAAAGTTTATTATATACATCATCGAATTGATATACAGTTATTTACTGTTTAACAGTAATAAAGACGATAACGGTACACTGTAGTTCACAATAAATCAATGCTGCACAAATTTTACGAATGGACTATGTAGTTACTCGTGGATTATCCAAATAGTCGTTACTAGAAGACAGTATGCCCTCGTACCATTCCGTGACCCTGTTACAGGTTAATTGTCTATTTGCTCGAATTGTAGTCACCAGTTCCATCTGATAAGGACCCTGGTCACGTAACAACGTTTAAAAGGTACACGACAAATGTTGGTACCGTGGAAAGTAAGTTATTTTGGTGTCCCACAGGCTTTCTCTGTTTACTGATATCTAACTTTCTAAGTTCAAAGACGAGAGAGTACAGGGTTCTAAATCAATGACACGTTTATGTACTAGTCAGCTTTTACTGGTGGAAGGTCTTTGTTGCTGGAGACCAGAAGGTACATAGAAAGGTTGGTACCACCGCAGCGCCTATTGCAGCCGACGGACAGTACTATGCAAACATTACCGCGTTACAGATTGAAGGGTGATGTAAGTGTAATTACTGGGGTAACGAGATAATATTTTACGTCTCAAGCGATGAGTGGAATGTGGTGCAGTGTATAACATCCTAACTTACTAACAGGCGTCTTACTTTCCAGGTGAACGTCCCGCTCGTCTCGGCCCCTCATGGCGCCGTATTCATTTGACTTCAGAGGATCAATGAATCGTAGAATATAGATAACAACTTGATGTTAGGAGGATATACACTGCACCACATTGTGCTCTCGCCTTTGAGATATGTTAATTGTCTTTACCCCGATTATATCACTAGCTACAACACCCTTCAAACTAGAACATGTTAATATTTGACCTATAGTCATTGATAGTAGAAATACGAAATTCTATATAATTGTGTAATACATCATCATCATCAGCCGATAGTCGTCCACTGGAGAGAATAGACCTTCTCCAAAGAAATCAGCGCTTATAGGGGTGCATATGGGGGTATAGACCTATTTCCACCACGCTGACTCAATCCTGATTGGTTAGAGCTAGAGCCTTTATTAACCCCTTTATTAATTGTATAATTACATAAATTAATATAATACATTTTAATTGTTTTTTCTACACTACTACTACTACTCTAACACTCCCGCGACTCTCTTTAGAACAAGAATGTTGTAAAATCTATTCTTAGCTGATCTCTCAACGACACAAGCGATATCTCTACAAAAATTTAGAGTGTTCACCTCTAATAGTTTCGTAGATCTGTGGATATCTCTAACATATATATTATAACTGTAAAGTATTTATTTAAACAAACAACAACTGGATCGTCCAATTCGCGGCTATGCAATGCGTCCAAAATTCTTGATACCTGCCCCGCAAGACATCTGACCCAGATTCCGAGTAAAAGTAATCTGATGCAGATATTGTTACCTAATCATATAACAAAATGGCGCCGTTACTACTTCACTTTTCGCGCTTGACCTCATCCTTAGTGTAGGCGGGCGATTTCGTACGAATTCAAATAAAATTTTTCCTCTTCTAAGTGATGGACGAGCGGGACTTTCATCTGATGGTAAGCCATACGCCTGCTCATAAACAGTGGTGATAGGATGGTATACACTGGTGAGTGATGTAAAGTCTGTTTATCCTAGTCATTTCACTAGCTACAGCGCTCTTATACCGACACAGTAATGTTCACATACCACTGTATATCGGCTGGAATAGGAATTGCGGTGATAACTATATGGATAGTCTCCACTTCAAACCTTCACCACTAATAGGAACCTCAGTGACAGCAGTTGACTGCTTGTTTAACACGGAAGCTCCTGGTTTGAATCTGAAGGCTATTTACAGGAGAGTTCGGTTGGTCATAAGGTGGAGTCCGTTTGGCTACCTTCAGTAGCAGTGATTGGTTTTAGCATGTAGATGTACTACATTGTTGTGTTCCGACTATCACCAATATGCCATCCAGCTCACATCCAGCGAGAGCATGAATCGGCAGTCTTTGAATATATACAAACGACTATTGCGATCCGATCTCATCATTTCAGTCATATATCATCAGCTGATAAACGTCTGTTGCTGGGCATTGGCCTCTCCCAAAGATCTCTACGTTGGTAGCGGTCCATATGGGGGGATTAATGTCGTTTTCCACCACGCTGGCCAAATAGGGGTTGATGGGAGCCCGACCTTCGTTTGAGGAACAGCAGGATGCACCACGAGCAGACGAGGTTGGCTTGAGTCCCGTGAGTTGTTGTGCCCCTTACATTTTAAAGTCATACAATTCTATTTAAACTTTGTTATATCTTAATATTAAAATAATGTATGGTAAAACATATTATATGAAACTCTTGTTATATTAAGTAATTAATTATTGTTTTTTATATACATTTTACATATAAGTATGTAGTATATTTATTTATTTTTTTTTAAACTGTATAAACAACGTGTAAAGGTGGATTTAATGCCATTGGCATTATCTTCCAGTCTATCTTGGGTAATCTAGAAATGATAGGGAAAGTGCATTAAATAAATGCAAGACATAAAAAAGCACATATATATACACATATATAAAATTAACTATATACATTATATACTCATAAGAATATGGATCAGTAATTTTTTATATATGTATTAACAAAGCAATTCGTTGTTGTGATGGATGATAGCGATGAAGTTAATAAGAATCATTTGACACGGATACAGTATATTCTAACACAGATTTGGAGGCTTTATATATATGATGTATGTGTGTGTGTTTAGCTGTTTGTATGTGTTCGTGTATCCGAGACGTTCACACGACAGTGAAACCGTTTGGCTACGAAAATGTCGCAAAGCCGTGGAAAAGGGAACAGCGATTGCTAGATAAGTCGGCTCGATTAATCCATTGTTCTATCACAATACATCATTCTAACACGGAGCACCGGAGGCTGTGCTGACATTGACGGCTTCGGTATACCATATTATTAGGCGGAATGGACAAAGAATGAGAATTTTTCATAGTTGTACCAATGGGAAATAAAACTGTCATAACATACATAACCGAGCTAATTTTCTAATTTTTTTTTCTATCACGCTAAGTATGAAATTTGTTTAATAAATAATTATGAGGAACATGATGTACTGATCCCGTGATGAAGTTCCATGAAGCTTAATTGTAATGTACGTGAAATTCATGTATACTTATATATAAACAATATATAGCCATCGGTGTAAATAGTGTATATGATCAGATTATATTAGTGAAGCCTTTTCGGAGATTAATGCTGAAGAAAAAAAAAAGTGATATATAAAATGAAGATAGTAATTAAATTACAGGTGGTAGAACTACTGTACCAGAGACAGTCGTTTCCACCGCAGCTCCTATTGCACTCGGCAAACAGTAGTACGAATATTACTGTTATGAACTGAAGGGCGCTGTAACTAGTATAATTACTTAAGTAACGAGACTCAAATATCATTGTCAGTATATGTATATATAATAGGAAGTAAGAGAGGAAGTCTGAAAGTTGCTCCAGTGACAGAGATAATGATGGGCATGAGGTCAGTGTGGTACGGGTATGTTGTGCGGAGGGATGAAGGACATATAACAAAGGAAGTAATGAGAATGAACGTGGATGGTTATAAGGGTAGAGGAAGACCGAAGAAAGTGTTGATGGATTGTGTCAAAGATGACATGTGTGAGAAGAGTTTTAATTCAGATATGATCGCTGATAGAGGGATATTGAAGAAAAGTATATACTGTGCCGACCCCACATAGCTGGGAAAAGGGCAGGAGGAAGCAATGTCATAGAGGAAAGAACAAAGCCTGCTAGAGCGATTCAATTTTGGCGCAAAGCAATGAAAGAGCTGACTGAATATAATAGGATGAGAGTTATCTCAAAACACAGAGCTTTGCCCTAACTTTACAATTTATAAATGCGATGAATTTTCTGTTTTCCTTTTATATCAACTGTAACGAGCAAGTGATAAAATTCACTGTTTTTATATACAATTAAGTGACCATACCACCGAGACATCCACCTGATGTATCGCTTCACATCTGCCCATAAAAACATGGTACTAGTTAAGGTGGTATTCATAGCAGCACATTGCGCTCGTCGCTTGACACATGAGATGTTGATTATCATTATCCTATTACCCCAGTAATCACTAGCTATAAACTCCTCTCAAACTGTAACACAGTAATGTTTGCACACTATTTGTTAGGCATCAGAAATAGGCATAGACAGTCTACGTATCAGAGACGTACCACCATTAAACTATAAGTAACAGTACAGTAACTTAAAACAGTAATTCCGTTAGTTTTGTTTTAAGAGAGTTTTTTTTATATCGAATAAAATTCTGTGAAAGCAATCAAAACAAGTTACGTTATCAAGTGAAATGTTCACGGTATCAATTTTCCATACTTTTACTATTTAATTCTCTTTTACCATGGTGAAACTGACGCTCGTCGCTGTACTATCAATATTGGTCTTGTTAGTGATAAATGAGAGAAATCTCTTCTGATTCTGAATTATGTAAAAGCGACAAACGTTTTAGTAGAAAGTAGGAGTACAGATCGTCTTGGGCTAGTAAGATTAGGTCTAAGGTAAGCCCTGCCTGTCGAAGAACACGACTAGAAGAGTCGAGAAGTTTGGCGGGACTTGAAGGTGGAGACCCTTATCGCTCAACAAGCGAATCTGTTAGAGTGAAGCTGGTGTCTAGGAGGGTTAGGCTCCTCCTCAGAGACGGGTTCACACAAAATGTAGAGGAACACCGCTTCTATAAGAGATCCCGTAGCCTCTCTGAATGCACTGATGCAGACCACTGAGCGAGTTTTAGTAGTAAAATTATGGGAAATAGTTCGTTCGTCTGAGACATTAAATTAAAATTGATATTAAATGATTTAAGAATGTATGAAGTTCAAATATATCTCATTTATCTTCGGTCAGACTAACAATGGATGCAGATATAGATAACAATTAACAATGTGTTAGCAGTATGAGATCATAGGAATGCAGTATGAGACAAGGAACCCTTATGATGTACAGCCGCTACCGATAGCCAGAGTATTTATTCAGATAGTACTTTACTTTATACGGGTTCGTCGTAAACCAATATCCCACCTATAATATCTAAGGTGAATTCAAATATCTTCTAACTATTTTCTTCTTCCTCCTTCCCTTTTCCCAGCTATGTGGGGTCGGCACAGTACATACTTCTCTTCCATATCCCTCTATCAGCGATCATATCTGAATTAACACTCTTCTTACACATGTCACCTTTCACACATTCTTGGGTCTTCCTCTACCCTTATAACCATCCATGTTTATACTCATTACTTCTGTTTTATGTCTGTCCTTCATCCCTCCGCACAACACGCCCGTACCACGCAAACCTCTTGCCCCTCATTTTCTCTGTCAGCTCTGAGCAACTTTCAGACTTCCTCTAATATACTCATTCTTAATTTTATCTATCCTTGTCATAGCACACGTCCATCTTAACATTCGCATCTCTGCCACATGTAATCTCCTTTCATCCGAACCTTTGGTGGTCCAACACTCAGTTCCATACAACACGACATGTCTAACGACCGACTTGTAGATCTATTTTTTTCTAACCATCTAAACACTAATAAAACGAATACGACATTTAAGTAAAATCCTAACAATTTCTTCACTTTATAGCATATGTACATCGTAAAAGAAGCAGTAAATTGTAATCATTGGTCGTTTATTTCATTACAATACGAAATCGGGTTCAATGAAATAAGTTCCGCAGTAAATCTGACACAATCAAAGCCGAGCGGCAAGTTGAAAGATTCCTCAAGAGTAAAACTTCGAATTAGAGTTTTCTTTGGCAAAAGGCAAAGTTCGACTACAGACCAAATTGTGAAGCGAAGAAAAAAAAAAACAATTGAACTCCGAATAATTTTTATATCATGTCGTAACTGCTGTATAATCTGTTTACAAAGAAACATAACCTCAAAACTGTTATTTGACGAGATGTTTACAAAATGTATCATACGTCAAATCAAATAATGGATATCTAGCTATAAATTGCGAATGAGATAAATAAACAAGATGTGGGAGTAATTTTTATTTTCTACTTCAGTCTGTTTTCCATCTCGCGTGTTTGCGGTACGACTTTCGTAAATGAAATGAAACGTATGGAAAATATGGCGGCGTGTTAGTACACTTTTATAATGATTGATAGGGCCATAAAACCTAACATTACTGCGCGAATATCATAAAATGTATTATATGAGATGTTTAATTTGATATACATATCATCATCGTGGTCACTAGACGATAGATGTCCACTGCTGGGCATATGCCTCACCCGAACATCCTCACACTTCGATTGGGCGCTGCCCGCATCCAGCTCCTTCCTGCGACCTTCAGTCGTTTGTAAAGGTTAATATGGGGGGGATTTAGGCTATATCCCACCACGCTAGCTCAACGCGGATTGGGTGTGAGTCAAGGCCTCTACTGGTGATGATGGCTTGGATCCTGTAACTTATTGTGTGGGACTCCTACACCCTAAGGTAAGTAATTTCGTTGTATTATATCTTGCTTGGAACACCTCCATGTCATACATGGATGTGGTATCCACTTTTAATAAAACTAAGATGCCACTGCTGACCACGTTGTGAGATTTGAACCTATTTCACAGTTTACTAATCCACAGTAAACATTTGTTATAAACTTTAGCAGCGCCTTAAACATCGCAACGTCCAATAAATTTATCTGTTGTTTAACACCGCGACTGATTCCCGTGAAATCGCTAATGTTTCAGCCGGAGAGAAACACTCAGTTTGACGTGATACGGTTTAACGCGAAACGCCGTTAACCCTGTAACCAGCAGTTACCGGTTGTTAGGTTTATATAATTATTTGCGCTGCTTTTAAAAGCGAAGTTAAATCTTGATTTATAACATTATAATTCGTCATCATCATCATCAGCCGATATACTTCCACTGCTGTACATAAACCTGCCCCATAGATTCCTACTTCGATCGGGTTGAGATTTATATGGGGGGATTTGGGCCATTTCCCATCACGCTAGCCCAATGCGGATTGATGGGATTATTCCTACATCCCTTTTATTACTCTTGAGGAATACTTTAAAGATATACTATCAAAAGTCCAAACACTTAACTAAATACGCATTTCAATTTAGTACACTAAAATAAATTAATAAAATATACTTATTACTATTATATAAATTTTCTTTTAACTATACTTTTGTCACCCATGATAACACAAAAGCTACCTATATGTAGTAACCAGCTGTTCCCGGACCTGTGCTGGTTGTGACAACCCTGCTACTCCCATTGAGGGTGGAATTATGTAGAATCGATTCAAAGCTGACCTCTAAATGGCACGAACAATATCTTTACCAAATTTTGAGTGTTCACGTCTAATAGATTTGAAGATCTCGTGATGAATCTCAGGATATGTCGAATACAGTCTTAGTTGTAGAACAGTCGTTACTAACTCGTGAACTATTGTTACCTGTAACAAAAAAGAATTGCGTTAATATTTAAAAAAAAAAACATAAGTACTGCTCGGAGTTATTACTTCACAGTTAACTGGGTTATCATCGTTTAGATACCTTTAGGTATACCTGATAAGTTTAACCTGGAAATGGGGTAGGGTTTAAGGACACACACACATGAAATATAGAAATAGTCACTACTACAGTTTTTTTTTATTAAGATACCTGTCGCCTTGGGATAGAAGATGTTGAGTTTCATTACCCTCATAATAACTACAACTCTCTTCAAACCGGAACACGGTAATGTTCGTTTAACTAAGATGGTCTCCGGCAAGGGATACCAGCAAAAAGTAAATAACCGAAAAAAATCTTATTAATGGTATCATTATTACAAATTTTCTCGTTATCATCATCATCAGTCGATAGACGTCCACTGCTGGACTTAGGTCTTCTCAAAGGTTATATAGATTGTAGGAAGCATCTAGATGCGGGATATGCAGGATCGATCGATGAGATCATTGGGGGACGTCTATGTCTGGCAGTGGACGACTGTCGGCTGATGATGATAGTGAGGATTTGGGCTCTTTCCCACCACGCTGGCCTAATGCTGATTGGTTGGATCCAGAGCCTCGTTTGATGATTAGCAGAGTGTACTATATGAGCAAGTGAGGATAGCTTGGGTCCCGTGAGTACATATATTTACTTAGTACTAGTACGAATAGTATGAAACCACTGTATTGTGTCTTCTTCGTCACTACCTGACTGCTGAGGATCGTGACCACGAACACAGTCTCCATTGAGTGCGGTCATACGCAGAGTGGACCATACGGTGTATACTGTCACCCACTGCCTTTCTTACCACATTCACCCATGTGGTAGGAGCTCTTCCCTGAGCACGTCTGCCTTCTAGTCTCCCCAAAATAACTTGCCTTTCGAGACAGCCCACTGGAGAACGCATGATGTGCCCAAAAAAAATTTAGGGCTATTGAGGAGAGCCTATTAGTTATTTTGAGTTCTTTTAGGGTAGATTCCTTTGTCCTTTTGGGTGTCCATGACATATAAAGTGGCTTTCACCAACACCACATTTCGAAGGCATTAATCTTTTCCTTATCGCGCTTTCTCGTAGTCCATTGCATATTGAAGTCTACTAGTAGTACTAGGGTTTTGTTTTAGGGTCTATTACCTAACCAGTATTTGCACAGCGTTCACGAGAGTAGAAGCGATCTTTGAAATAGAGCGTAAAATGAAAGGAAAAAGAAATTGATTACTCAACGCTTTTAATTGGAATAAATCAATAAACTATTAGACGCGGTGTAGAGGTTCAGTGGAGCAGAGTCTATAACGAAACGTCGCCTTTATTTACTTCCGTTAAAAAAAAAATAGTATTATGTAAGTACTATTTCTTTTATGAAAGGTTTTATTACGATGTGGTGGTAAACCCCACGGTAAACCGACGGGTGTAAGCGTGGAATATCGTGAGGGTCTTAGTCGGTACAAATCCAATATAAGTCCATGCCACAGCGAAGGAAGGGTAGGCAGACTTGTTCGGGTGTACCACTTGACATAAGGCAACCTGACCTGCTCGTGGTGCACGCTGCTAATCAACAAACAAGACACTGTTTCCCACCAACCCGCGTTAGGCAAGCGTCGTGGGAAATGACTTAAATCCCTCCATATGAACCCCTTCGTACAACCGCTAGTGCCCAGCGGTACTGGAGGCCATGCTGACTGTATGTGGATATCTTTGGATGAAGCCAATATCCAGCAGTGAAAGTCTATCGGCTGATTATGAAAACACAAAGAAAAATCTCTGTTGCCGGAGACAGTCTATGTAGCTAGCACTGTCGCACCTATTTCTAGCGCCAATAGCCGTACCACTTATTATCAGGTGACCGTCCCGCACGTCTCGTATAGGTACATGCGAACTCTCCATCGTTTCATTAACATGTGGAATATAGATATACCTGAGCTTTCTTCTCCATCAATGGCAAAATGGTTTTAAATCGACTAAACCAATTCCTTAATAGTATTTTAGGAGGGTGTTTAGATTAAAATTATTAATAATAAAATATTATCATCCATACCGTGATAGCATTAAAAGCTTTTAGGAACCTTCAGTTTGCACGAGCATGGCCGTTGACCTGACGGAGCCGTGAGATGGTGGAGGACAAAAAGTTTATAGGAGCATTGAAAAGACGATTTTTAACGGCCGATTGACTAAATGATTCAGCGGTACGACGATGAGAAACAACTTGGAACAGTTACTGTTAAATATTAAATGGAAACTGGTGAGGATATTTTTATTCATCATTATATAGATCGCGTACTTACTCTTTACCTTTGTAAATAAATACTTAGGTTAAATGCGGTTAATCACGATTGGTCCTATCTATATATATATAGTATAAGCCCGGCAGTCAACATTCACTGCTGTTCTAGTATTATATGTTTTTGATATTGAATTATATCATTGAATACTTTATTTACAATTGAAAATTTGTGTGTATATGAACAGCTGTTTTACATTAAAATCTTCTAATTACTATCAATGTTCAATTGTTATGTTAATTGAATTTAACAATGATAATTGCATGTATGTTATCAGTGTATACGGACTGTTTGAATTCCGCGACAGCTTCACTCTATTGGCTGATATTGTCACTCAAGAAACCAATAAGCTATCGGCGACACTTAAGCTACATATGAATAATGAAAAGGTAATGAGGATGGCTTTTGTTTTTACGCACGTCACGTGAAAACTAGTGAACGTATCGACCCGGGAATAGGATTATTCAACGCGGAATGATTTGACACGGAGGACATTGATCAATTTCCATAAGGTGTACTGTTCGCACGTTTGCCTACAGGAAAATTATATGTAATACAACAATGTATAAGATAAGGAAATAGAAAAGAAATGTGTTAGATAGAAATAAGGCTGTAAAACTAGATAAATGTGTGTCAAACTTATTTAAGGGACCAACGATAGAAAGAAACAGAATGGTGAAGAGTTGAGGGAAATATGAATGGTAGGTAAGAACGGCATAAGAGAAGAAGAGAATGACGAAGAAATCAGAATTGTAAATGCAGAAAGGAATGAAGCCCAGACCGGAAATGCTTTAGGGAACGAAGGAAAAAACTAGCCTTTAAGAGATTGTTACACTAATATAATTGTATAGTGATTGTTTACATTACATTATAAACTTGTATGAGTGTAAACAATCGTTGCTTTGTCTTTATAATTAAATAAACTAAACAGTTTACAAGAACTAAGACTACTTTTTCATAGTAGGACAATCATAAAAATCTTACCTTTAAAGCGATGGAAATATATTACAATGTAATCTAATTTACAGTTTATCTATACTATAAAAGCTTCGACTTCACTATACAATGTTAGATTAATATTTGCTTGAGGAACTGCTTAAAGGAAATACAATATTTCTTTTAAGATATGTGATAAATTTGTGTATGTTACGTTTAGCAATCGACTAGCGTCGTATCCGTCGCCCGCACGTCCAGGACTCTTCGGCATTTCCATTATATACGAGGACATAACAAATGAGCATTCATAAAATGTAAATGCGCGGGCCGTTAGTGCGCATGCGCATCACTTATCAGCGTATTACGCGGCGAGGACGCGTAAAAGTGAAAACGTCGGAGCCGATGAATATTAAGCGCTAGGAATGCGTCATGTATGACCTGTATATCCTAATCCTAGTGAAAAAACCTTGACAATCCTCCAACTGTTGATACTCGAAATCATCTCCGACAAGAGATACAACTCCATTTATCTACACATCATTTAATAAAGCTGTTATAGGAACTTGGTTTTCTCATGATGTTTTCCTTCATCGGAAACATGAGCTATATCCTTTACGACGGTAACCATGAAAGGAATATTCCAACCAAAATCCAAGTCTTTAAACCTTATGGTACCAGAAATAACCTAATAAGTTCCTAGATAGGTGGATACCTCATATATATATATCTAAATTCCATAACTAGTGCGTCTTGTTAAGATTTATTATCAGTTTTAATTATTGTTATTAAATAGAAATAAAAAATCTTTTACAGCTGTTAACACGAAGTACTCCTGGAACTCTCCATCTTCCATCAACAAAGTTTAAAAGCCATCAGGTAAGTTAGTTAAACTTTTTACTTATCCCATAAATAATCTATATTAAACTCGAACAGGCATAACAGAACTTCCTTTGATAAATGGAGTCAATAATAAAGCTTCTTTAGAAGAAGATGTTGGGAGCAGGTCTCAGGAGTTGGAACCTATGTTTCTATACCTGGTACTAAAATACTAATAATCTACTGGCGAAAGATTTCTATGCCATGAAACCAACCTCACCTGCTCGTGTTGAACCGTGCTGCTCAACAATCGGGACTCTGGCTCCGACCAACCTGCACTGGATTAGCGTGGTGGGAAATGGCCCCTAACCCTCATGCACCCCTACAAATGAAGGTCGCGGGAATCCGCTAGATGATAGCAGAATAGGACCGATCAATGTGGAGATCTTTGGGAGAGGCCTACATCCAGCAGTGGGTGTCCATCAGCTGATGATGAAGCGACCGGATGAAGTTGACTTTTAACTTTAGTTGGTGGTAAGTCTCAGTTGCCTAGTTAGGTACCACCGCATTTCCTATTTCTGCCGCTTAACAGTCGTATGGAAACATTACTGCGGTCCGGATTGAAGGGCTTATGAAATTACTGGGGTAATGAGACTTTACATCCGGCTCAAGGCGACCACTCGTCGCTCACCATCGAACGTCTCATTGATCTCTTTGCTTCATACAATAAATAAATTCCGTTAGAAGCGGAAAACATACTAGTATAATATTTTATCATATAACATTATTTACTATAATCCGGAAATGTTATACGACTTCTTTTGCTGTCTGTGGTTTCGGTGTGGAAGATATTAATGACAACCGCTTCCGGTGAAACGTCAACCTTATACCTTTTAGTTAAGGTTCAAAATGTTTTGATCGCCATATTATTTTAGGCATCGCTATTTTCGGATTGGCTTTTAATTTAACAAAATCTTCACGATTCTGTGATAAAGGCTGCATACATATTTATTAGGAATCCATCAATTACACTTAATTCCAGGTGTTGAGCATCACTCCATTTTAATTCTGGACAGAGCAGTGTACAGCTCGAATACATTTATCGATTAGTATAACCCGGCAAAAACTAGTTGTAATATGCCTTGTTTTTTATACAAATTGATTGACGTAATTCTTGGCTACATAATATTGCCTTAGAAAATAAAACGTTTTTTTTTTTTAAATAATTAAGCGACTAGACGAGCGGCACATTCACTTTATGTCAACTGATACGCCAGCCCATCTCAACGTGGCGTTAGTTAGGATGTTATACACTGCACTATTTTGCGCTCGTCGCCTAAGACATAAGATGTTGAGTCCCGTTACACTAATAACACTAGGTACAGCGCCATTCAAACCGGATCACAGTAATGTTTTGCGGCAGAATGAGGAGCTACGATGGTACATATATACACGGTCTCCAACAACAGAGAACTACCACCATAGTTAGTAGTTGACCGCTTGTCTTATACTATGAACAGTCCCCGGTTTGATTCCGTGATCATGTTCAATTTGGATGGTCACTCCTATATCACTTTAATATAAAGTAGTCAGAGTGTACTGAAAGATCACGCTTGACTATTTAGTCCTTTCACATTTAAATAAAAAAAAATCATTATCGCTAGGACAAGCCGTGCCGAGAACAGACAGCTGGTTGAAGCGTCATCAAGAGCATTTCAGGATAATCACGACCATCAATCATGAAGCACACGAAAGAGAAGAATAGGTAACTACTAACAAGGAAGTGTAGTTTGGATTAAGTCAATAAATTAAATCCCACGGCACAAGCATATCCGGCTTTGTCCAAAACTTGGACGGATCAGATCAGACACGGCGTGACTTGCCTTCAACTTGTCTACTAACAATCTGTTAAGTGGGCAAGTGCTTTCTTATTCGTGAGGGGAATAGTGGGTCACTAATCCGCACTTATGACCTGATCAATATTCCGCAGCAGTGGGCTGATGTTTACCTGATAACTATATTAGCGGCAGAAGCCGCTAGCCGCTAGCCCTTCTTTTTTTCCATGGTTAAATTGTAGAAACAATTTAACCATGGAAAAAAAGAAGGGTTCGATAACATTCATAATTAGCCTACGTGCTGAGGGTAATCTTCGAAAGATACCCTGCTTGTAGGGGAAGTCAGAGTTACGAGAGATCCTTACTCGCTAAACACCCCTCGGTGCTCTACATCAGTGCAATCCGAGATCCTCTGGGATCTCTTATAAATAGCACCGGTGCTCCTCTACACTTTGTGTTATAAGCCTTTGAGGAGGAGCCTGGCGCTCCAAGGCACTATCGCTGAGCCATCCGCTTTTCCACCCAGGTTCGCTTATTGAGCGATAAGGATCCCCACCCTTAACGCCCGCGAACCTCCTAGACCTTTTCACTTCTTCTGTAACTACAATGTAGATTTTTAACATACTGTATAGCCGTCCACTGCTGGACATAGACCTCTCTCAAAAATTTCTACATCCATCAGTCCTGTACTGCCCACATCGCCGGGCACTGGGGACCGTCCTTTTTAGGGGTTCTAATGGGGAGATTTGAGCCATTTTTCACCACGCTTGCCTAATGCGGGTTGGTGGGAACAAGAGGTTCGTATGTTGATTATCAGAATGTATCACGAGCAGGTGAGATTAGCTTGTATTCTTTATTGAAAACAAGCTGTTCCAGCTCGCTGTGATAGCTGTAACAGCCTCGCATCTCCCTTTGGGGAAAGATGGATTCTTAGCTGATCTCTAAATGGAAGCAATATCTCTACCATTTTTTTAGGGATCACATTGAATAGATTCGGAGATCTCGTGATGAGTCAATGAATCTCTGGACTTCTATGTATATATCCTGCATCATATAATGATTGTGAATTGTATCCATTATATCATAATCATGATTAAATCATAGCAAACGTTGATAACAAGCAAAAGTTCTTTAGACCAGTTCGCTGATATCGCGGCAGTTATATCTTATCTGATGTTGACTTAACTTATATAATCTAATAAGTGCAGTTCAAGTTATTACAAAGTTTAAGTTAGTATTATTGTCAGTAAAGTTATGGTTTTATTTGTTTGTATGCTATAATAACTTTGGAAGCTTTAATTTCTTTTCAAAATAAGACAGTCAATGTTAATAAGCGGTAAAAGGAACAGCTTGAAATTTATAGTAATAGTTAAGTATATGCCATAAAATTTGCAGGTTATTCCGGTTTGAAAGACGCTGTAGCTCTATATACATACATGTATGTTAAATGTAATATGATTCAGTTATGTACAGTAAACTATTTAATTTTATATATTACTAACAGAAGATACGAGTAGGTGGTAAAAGTGGTGGTGAAGGATACTCCTATCATTTATCTTCTTTCTTTCTTTACTCAATCAGACGGTGACCGCCGTAGACCTTCCACCATCAATATCTATAAAGAATAAGCTATAGTACGTAAAATAATTTTACTGCCTCATAGTACGATAGTAAAATAGATTAAGTAAAGCGGGACAAGCAAATTTGAAGTAAGATAAGACATTATTACTTGTTATCGGAATGTCGGAAGGCGGTCCCTCTTATCAGAATATATACAGTGTCAACAAAGATAATACAAGAGATTTCGTTATACTACTAGACAGTAAACTAAGTAACGCTTAATTTACTACGGTAATACCGAACTGCCTCAGACCTCTCTTGCTGAAAGTGAAGTACACAAACATTGTGGTGTAACAGTGGTGAAAGTAATAGTATAACATATGTACTATATCTCAACGATACGAACACAATGTGCTGATGTGTAAACATCCTAACTTGCGCCTTAAGGACTTATAATTTTTTTTATTCGTTAGAGCAATGAAAAGGGAGAGACGTTCAACTGATGACAAATTATACGCTTGCACATAACTTGCCGCTAGTTAGAATAATATACACTGCGACATATTACATTTATCTTAGTATATATATATATGTGTGTGTATAAAAAAAATATATGAAAAAAATCTTAATTTTTTTTTTATCCAACAAAGCGATGAGAAGCATGGCATTCACCTTATGGTAAGGGATACGCCTGCTCATAACACAGCGCTTGTTTAAACTATATACACTGCACCATTTTGCGCTCGTCGTCTTGAGACATAAGATGTCCCGTTACCCCAGTAATTACACTAGTTACGGTGGCCTTCAAACCGGAAGAAGGCAATGTTTAAGAACTACTGTTTGTTGGTCGCAATAGGAGCTGCGGTAGTACGTAGACGGTCTCCACTAACAGAGATGCAGCAGTGTAAATATTCTATTCTTTGAATAATAACATTGAAATTAAATATATAAATATGTACAAGAGAAAGATATATATTTAAATAATTAAGTAAAATTTCTACCAAATTGCTGCGTGTTTAGATGTATATATAAAAATGCAAATTGCGCAAGCGCAAGAACCTGTTCATTTGATTATTGGAAGCGTGTTTTTAGAAAATCTCAAAACATGTTACGCAAGTTCACTTGATAACAAGTTCATAATAAACTATAAGTAGTAGATATAATGGGTCCCGCACATCGACTCATGGGACCCGAATCCACCTGGACTGCTGGTGGTGCAGGATGCTAACCAACAAAGCAGCCCCCTATTGCCCGGCTGTAATAAAGGCCTCGCTGATTGTCAACGAACTGATGTAGGTTGTGGGAATCCTGGATGGGTTCAAGGTAAGACTTATCGATGTGAAGATCTTTCAATCCTATGTCCACCGGTGGACGTCTATCTGCTACATACAGGGTGTCTGGTAGCAGATTTATGTTTTCAAATTTAAATAAAATTTAATATGTTTGACATATAATTTTACTAAAAGTATTAGAAGATAGAGTACAAATGCGGATTTCATTTTTTAAAAATAATGTCATCCAAATGTCTTCCATCCTGTTGCACACACTGTTCGAAACGGAGCCTCGTATTCCGTGCCACACGCTGCAGTAAACTTGGTTCAATTGCGCTGATTTCTCGCCGAATATTTTCTTTTAAGTCCACAACAGTTCGCAGATTGTTGGCGTAAACTCTCTCTTTGAGGTAGCCCCACAAAAAAAAATCCATTGGAGTTAGGTCGGGTGACCTCGGCGGCCACGGGATGTCCCCAAAGCGACTAATCAGTTTTTGAGGGAGATTTTCTCGCAACAAATCCATCGAAGCTCTGGCCGTGTGTGCGGTCGCACCTGTACCGCATCCTGTTGAAACCACGTGTGTGATGAGAATGATGAATGAGCTCGCAGGTTCGGCAAAAAGAAATTCGAAATCATGAGCCGATAATTCTCACCATTGACATTCGTCGCTTGGCCCCGTGCATTTTTAAAAAAATGGTCCGATTATCCCATTCGTGGATTCGTGGAGCGCACCAAACAGTTACCCTTGGGCAATGTAATGGTTTTTGGTGCTTCAGTCGAGGATTGCGAGTTCTTAGAGCCCAGTAACGGCAATTTTGCTTGTTTACGTGTCCGTTTAAATGAAAATGAGCCTCGTCGCTCCAAAAAATAGAATTCACAGTGCGAAAACGCTACAACATGGTTTCACAAAAAAGTTTGCGTGACGCAAAGTAATTTTTTTCAATTCTTGAATTATTTGAATTTTAAAAGGATGAAACTTCATATCTTTTTTCAAAATTTCATGCAGAATTGCTCTTGGAAGTCCCAGTGAAGCTGCCCTTTTCCGTATCAAAAGTCGTGCATTTTCATGTAAACTGCGTTCAACCAGTTCAATGTTTTCGGGGGTCCTTGACAATCGACTAGGTCCTGGCCGTGGTGTGTTCATAGCCGAAGCAGTTGCGCGGAACCTCTCCACCCACGAACGAATTAAATTCACACTCGGCCCATCGCCTATCCTTCGAATATTGAAATGTGAACAAAACTGTCGGCGAGCGACTACGTAAGAATCGTTACTTTTGAAAAATGCTTCAATAGCGAACGCGCGATGCTCACCCGACCACTGCGACATCGTGACTAAGAAATCCGCACGATCGGTGATTCTAATGACACCACCTTCCCCCGGCACTGTTTATAACTTATTGAGATATTCGTTTTTTAAAATAAAAATCTGTCGCCAGACACCCTTTACTAGTTACTAATAATATAATATATACTAGTTGTACCCCGCCCGCTTTGCGTACCGTATATATAAAATTAAAATTTCTATGAAACATTCCTTTAGAAGCACAAATGATTTTCTATACCAACCGCATAAATAAAAATCGTTACAAAAGTTAATTAGTAATAAAATGGTGAAGGTTCTATGTGATTCAAAAAATAAATAATCTACAATCTTATATATAATCTACAAATGATTCCGCGTTGAATGCTCATGTTCCCATATTGATACGTTCACTAGTTTTCACGTGCTTGTCCAACAAACAAAACCCATATTCATTATATATATATATAATGAAAATGGCGTCCATAGCTATGTTTAATAATGTTATAAAACTCAATAAAAACAAATATCTTTTAAATGTCATTCAAAATGGCGGCCGTCCTTCAATCGATTGAATTTTTTTTTTAAATTAAAACCTTAATAAATAGTGTGCCATAAATAAAACCAAATCGATATCGACTTATCGATATTGATTGGTCACTCGATCGATATGTATATATATACTGGTGGTAGGTCTCTGCCGGAGAGGGACTAGGTAGGTACCGTTGCTGCTCCTATTGCAGCTGACGAACAGCACTGTGCAAACATTGCTCTGTTCCGGTTTGAAGGGCGCTGAAGCTAGTAAAACTATATATATATCGAGAGTAAATAATTATTTTTTTTATTCAATGAAGTGACGGCACGAGCGGGACGTTCACCCTATAGAAAGTAACACGTTTGTTCATAACAACGTGGCGATAGTTAGGGTGGTAAATACAGCTCCATATTGCGCTCGTCGCCTTAGACATAAGGTGTTGTCGTTAGCTCAGTAATTACATTAGCTGTCAATCCCTTCGAACCGGAACACTGAACTGTTTGTCGGCTGGAATAGACGCTGCGATGGTACTTACCTAGACGGTCTCCGGCAACAGAGATCTACCACCAATCTTATATATCAAGGCGACGAGAGAAATGTGATGCAGATCACTTACTATCAGGTGAACGTCTTGTTCCTCTTATCGCTTCTTCAAAAAAAAAGCTATCCGTTACATAACACCCTCTTTTTTGGACGGTGTGTAACAAGCTTTAGATCAATTAAACAACAGACAGGTCTGCGTTGGATAGTCGCGGTGGAAGCCCGGGTCGCCCTTAGCTAGAAATAAACATGTAACCCTCGCACTGGCAATTCACCCTAGACAAACAGCCCCCACATATCGATCCGTAGTGCCCCTGGGGCTGACCTGGTGACAGCTTTTCGTCTCTGTCTAACTGGGTTCCTTTTTTTCTTTCGTAATTGACCTTTTAATATGAAACAGGTGACTCGTAAGCTTTGCGAGCGTTCGTAATCTATTTTCGTCAAGTAAAAGTAGTTCGACCGCGATGTTTGTTTTGAACTTTAAGTTGAACCTTTCTGTATTTAGCGGATGTTAATTTGACTAAAAATATCATAAATTACTTAAACTGTAGCTTTTAGTTAGTTTATTGGTGGTGCAGTAAAACTTTTTGATTTATTTTACTTATTACCAGAATCTAAACACCTGTTACTTAACGTGTATTTTTTAGATCTTTATACATCTGATTTGTTTAAACTATTAAAAAACTTAATAGACTTCTATATAAAATAAGACAAGGTTAATATTTGGACGTCTTAAGGTCTCGAAAATAAAAGGATTTGAAATTCATTATTTGGTCATAATTGCATAAGTTTACACAGTAATTTTGTTATTAAGGGGTGTTAGGAGTCCTGTACAACAACTCACGGGACCCAAGCCAACCTCACCTGCTCTTGGTGCAACCTGTTAATCAACAAACAAGGCTCTGGCCACCAACTCGCATTGGGCCAGAGTGGCGGAAAATGGCCCAAATCCCTCCATATTAACTCCTATAAACGACAGCCTCTAGTTCCCCGAGGTACCGGAAGCCATGTCGATTATATGTAGAGATCTTTGGGGGAGGTCTATGTCTAGCAGTGTACGTCTATCAGCTGATAACGATTATGACACAGTTATTCAATAACGATAAGAGTTTCTTACTCCATAACTGGTAAGTAATAAATCTTAATTAATCTCAGAAATGTTACTTAACTGTAGTTAATCAGAAGTAGTTCAGTCTGCTGAGATCTCGAATGGTCCTCTGTGTTTCCCTCAACTTTCGCATCCATTGTGTTATTGTTGAGAGTAAACAGATGTCGCTAAGAAAATCTCAGTTTTTCCCTTATAATGGTTAAGGTCAGGTGTAAGAGGTTCCACCAACCACGGAGCCCAGGTCAACTTCACCTGCACGCGGTGCATCCTGCTGAATAATATATAAGGCTGTGACCAACTACCAACCCGGACTGGGCTAGCTTAGTAGACCAAGGCCCAATTCCCATCAATGAACTCTATGGAGATAACTGGGGGAGGCTTATGTCCAGCAGTGGACGTCTAACAGCTGATCATAAAGCGATCGGATGAATACGACTTTTACCTTTTACTGATGGTAGGTATCTGTTACCAGAGACCGTCTAGGTAGGTACCACGGGAACTCTTATTGCGGTTGGCAAACTGAGCACAACAGTGTTCCGATTTAAAGGAAGTTGTAGCTGGTGAAATTACTGCGGTAATGAGACTCATCATCCTATGTCTCAAACAGATGAGCGCAATGTGGTGTAGTACATTCAAATCTAATTAGGGCCACATTATGGACAGGAGGAACACTTACCATCAGTAACGTCTCGTTCGTCTCGTCGCTAGGTTGATTAAAATGAGAACTGGTAATTAAATCGCTTGTAGGTAACAATGTGGTGCTGGCAAAGATACTTCATCATCATCATCATCATCACTCATCGTCCACTACTGGACATAGACCTCCACCCAAGATAACCACATCGATCGGTCTCGCGTTGCCAGTTTACCATAATACCTTTACTAAATACAGCGCCCTTTAAACAAGAGTAACTTAAAATTAAGCCATATAGAAGCTTTGTGTTTTTTATTCAAATAAGGGACGAGATGAAAGGGATGTTCACCTGATGGTATATGAAACGCCTGCTCATAGCAACAAGGCGCTAGTTAGGATTGTATACACTTGAAGACATGAGATATTAAGTCTCGTTACTCCAGTAATTTCACTAGTTACTGCGTCTTCCAAGCACAGTAATGTTTGGACACTTCCCAGCTCCTAGACGGTCTGCAGCACCAGAGATCTACCACCAGAATTTTTGAGATTACCACATCTAACAAGTATGAACGCCTCTTAACCGCCGTACTAATTGAGCACTTAAATAACTCGCCAAGTTCAAAAGCGTGTTACATGAAAAGAAAAAATAATCATTGGGGGAGGGTGGTTGACCCTCGCAAATAATGAACCTCCGTGTTTTGTATGGAACCCTCCCTCAGTACACACTTTTGTAGTAGACTGGTATAAATAGGAATCGAAAATTTGTTAAAGATTTTTATTTGTATTATTTTATTAACTATTGCATTAAACTATGGTTGAATAAATCATAACAAACATTGTTGTGTTCCGGTTTGAAGGTCGCTGTAGTTAAAGTAATTACTGAAGTAACGGGACTTAAAATCTTAAGTCCCAACGTGGTGCTATGTATACCATTGTAACTAGCGCTTTGTTGTTATGGGTAGCCGTATCACTCACTATCGCGTGAACTATCCGCTCGCCGTTTAGTAGAGTTAAAAAAGAATAGAGTTGACAAAATTAATTAAAGTTCTTCGTAAAGGTTTTACTATAAACTAATTCATAGTCTATATTTCCTATTGACAGTAAAAGAAACGCCCTAGGACATCATCAGGCAGAGAACCGAGCAAAAGTTAAACACTAAGATTGCGGTGATGTTATACTAAGTTAATTAGAAAAAAAATAGGTTTTTGCTAATATCTAGATAATGAGAAATAAAACAAAAACTCATACTCAACTTATAATTTCCGCCTGCGTCTCTTTCATACCGGGGTCTTTTTTGTTGAGGTCTTAATGTGGTAGTTCATCTATTATGGTGAAGTTGGAATGAAAAAAAAAAGTCTAAATCACCAGTGAAAGTAACCGAGCGCGTTTTCTTACAAATCCGCGGTTTCAGTAGGCTCCTTACATTTACATAACTACGAGAGAAACCTGTACCTATACAAAACAGAATAGGCACTAATTTGGTACTAACTTAACGAAAACAAAGTGACGCCGCGCGAATTACTTAAGCGGTAAAAGTCTTCTACAGAAGACACCGGTTATAAATATGCGTAAATTAAAATAAAAGATTTTGGATAGCATGGACATATCCGGTTCAGTTAAGATCTATACATTGCGGAGTTATTGTGGTGGTAGAGTTGTTCCAAATCTGACTATAATGTAGTCTGTCTAGACTACATTTCGGTTGGTGATGCTACGCAGCATCTTTTCGTCTCAGATCTGTCAGTCTGAAGACATAAGTCTTCAGCTCGTTAGTGTCGCCAGTGTTGGCATACGGAAACGAGAAGTGGCTCCTTACTATCGGCCTTATAAAAAGGCTCAAAGTCACTTAAAGGGCAATAGAGAAGGCTATGCTCGGAGTTTCTCTTGGCGATCGAATCGGAAATGTGGAGATCTGCTGAAGAACTAAGGTCACCAATATAGCCCAAAAGATTGCTAGATTTAAGTGGCAGTGGGTAGGGCACATTGCTCGAAGGACCGACAGCCGATGGGGTAGTAAGGTTCTCGAGTGACGCCCACGTACTAATAGACTGGAAGGCCTCCCACAAGGGGAACCGACGATCTGATGAATATCGCGGGAACCCACTGGATTCTAGCAATCTTTGGGTGAGGTCTATGTCCAGCAGTGGACGTCTATCGGATGATGATGAGAATACATTACGGAGAGTGTTTGACGGAATTACACGGTACAATTCCTCCATCCCCTTTCCACCATCGGACGACCAGAAGACACACGGCGAGCCACCATCCTTATTTTGTCAATAATTCAGTTCGAGAAAAACGCAGTTCAGCTCCTGGTTCTTCATAAGAACAGCATAGGAGTGGAACAACTCGTGGCGACTGTGTTTTCATACAAATACTACATAGGTGTCTTCAAGAAGAGAGTGAGTAGGCTCTTCATAGGTTACTGCGTCTAACCAGCACAGACCACATCACCATTTAACATCCGGTGCGATTGTGCTCAAGCGCAAACTTTGATGATTAAAAAAAAACCCGGGCTATAACATTACTGTCCTGAAGTCAAGTATTAGCCATTGCATCATCATCATCAGCCAATAGACACCCACTGTAGGACATGGACCTCCCTCAATGATCTCCACGAGTTTTGGGGTTTCGTATGAGAGTACGTGGGCTACTTCCCACCACTCTAGCCCGATGAGGGTTGATGGTGAGCTTCGTTTGATAAATAGGGTGCACCACATGCAGGTGTGATTAGCTTGGGTTCCGTGAGGTGTTGTGTGGCATCCCTTACACCCATTTCCCATTGCGAATAAAAACAATATATTTATTATATGGCAACTCGTTTGTAGTTATTTCGGTACTACGACTCTACAGTCATCGGTAACTGCTCACCATGGAGCCGTAAACCTGTTCACAACCCTCGTGGTATAAAAAAAAATTGTACTATAATTCAGATACACTATAAAATCATACTTTTTCATAATAATTCTGTTCCTATGAAAAATAATTGGTAGTTATAGAACAACCAACTAAATATTACCAGTGTTTTATCTGTAATTTTTTCTTATACACCACATTGTGCTCGTCGGCTTGAGAGATGTTGTCTCATTACCCTAGTAATCTCACTAGTAACAAACGCCCTTCAAACTAGAACATAGCATTGATCGCATATTACTGTTTGACAGCAGTGGTAGTAGTTGCCGTGGTGTTGAGACGATATCCGGCAACAGAGACTTACCACCAGTGTCCCGGTGGTCATATTTGAGTCAGAATCATCAAGCAATCATCACCATCAACATCATCGTGTCTCCCAACTCTCGAAATCGATGTTGACAGGCTGTTGTATGTAGAAAAGTACGTATATATACCGTCCGAATAAACAATAAATACATGGAGCGGTCACACTGTAAACATCGTTACAAGCCTGAAATATCACTGAGAAATATTTAAAGGTATTAGCGCCGCTGTGTTACTCCGTCCCACTTTAAGTGCCGTTAGTGATAAAAAAAAACTATTACACTTTAGTGCCAGCGAAACAAAGATATGTAATCAAAATGTCGGTTGCGTATACACGTGAAAGTATTCAGTTGCAACAGATACTAACTGTTTAAAGGTAAAGGTTAAATATTCAGAATAGACACATGACTAACGGTTAAACATTTAACTCACTATCATCATTATCACCAGCAATTAGGTAGAAGATAGGTACCAGGTTTTACTGGTGGTAAGTCTATTACCGGAGACCTGGATAAGTAACGATCGCAACTCATATTTCTGCCGCCAAAAGGTGTGCAAATATTACTGTGTTCCGGTCTGAAGGGTGTTGGTAGCTAGTGAAATGGATGCTGTGTATATCATCCTAACTAGGAGCATATTGTTATGAGCAATGGTATTCCCATCAGTCGCTTAGATGAATAAAAATAAAGCAGTTTGCAGTAAAGTTGCTTCAAGTTATTATAGTTTTATGGACTTATCTTTATTTTCTAAGCCTAATGAGTTTTTCAGTTATATTTTTGTATATACCTATGTAGTTCAATAACTTCAGTTATGTTCTTACAGAACGCACCGGCTCCCCTCTACACTTCGTATTAGCACATCTCTGAGGAGGAGCCTAACCTTTCTAGGCACCATCGCTGTGCCGTACGGTATCCCACGCAGGTTCGCTTGTTGAGCGATTAGGATCCCCACCCTCAAGGCCTGCGAAACTCCTACACCCTTTTATTCGCCTTCTACTAGCCTCTCTTACTAGCCCGAGACTACAGGGCTATCTAGATAGGTACTACAGCAAAGATTTTTTCTATTAGTATATTATTGTCATTCTGAAATACTGTTTACTTATTTTTTTAACTTAAAATTGCTAAGTTAACACTTAATCTTCATTTCATAGGAGTAAAAGATAATTCGATTGAAGATGGTGAAGCAAATTCGCTCGGTATACTTGAGCTTGTAGGACAATATAAAAGAGATAAGCGGTTTTAGAATCGAAGCTACTTGTGATAAGCGATACTAGAAGTTAGCCGTTGCATAGAGGTAACTTAAACTATTTAAATTTATGAGTTAGTAAGGAGGACTTACGCACGTGACCTTAGAAACATTCAAATATCTTCACATTAATCTTAGGACATATAATATACGATCGGAAGAACTAGAACTCGTTAAATTATTTAAAACATAAAGTAAACAAAGGTTATTTAAAGGGTATAGTTAATTATTAATACATGCTAAAACGGATCTTAATGTCTTTGACATAAAGACGAAAGTCGCGTGATGTCAATGTGAGTAACTTAATTATGCGCCTCTGCCTATAAGTGTCAGGCTCGAACCCGACTCTTCGTGCGGGAATGTCGATTTGATGGAAGTGGCTCACCATAATCGAACGAAGCAGACTCAAGGCATGAACCTTGTGGAGTATGCTGAACCGATTCTTCAAGTCTAACTAGATCAAACTTATGTAACTTAGCTCGCTTTAAATAATCAAGTATTTTATTACGACCGTCATGAGAACAATCGAGTTGCTCCATTGGAGGAGTATTGGTACAGATTTCAAGTATACAAAAAAAAATTATTAATTATTAATATCGATAATATTAAAAATATCTAGTATTAAGAAGAAATCATGATGAAAATTTGAAATGTGTGTATTAAGTAAATAGCATCATCGTCATGACCGTCATCAGATATAACAGCTTCCTGCGACCATCAGATCATCGGTTCACCTTGTGGAAGGTCTCCCAGCACTACGTCTACCAGTACATCACTAGAGAATCTTACTGCTCCATCAGCCATCAGTCCTTCCAGTAATGTGCCCAATGCAACCTATGTCTAGCAATCTTTTAGACTGTGTCGGTGACCTTAGTAATTCTGCGGATCTCAAGTAAATAGTAAAGGGGTGAAAGGGGTTCCGCCCTGCATATTACGGAGCCCAAGTCAACCGCACCTGAACAGGGTGCACCCTGATGAATAACAGACGAGGCTCTGACCGCGCACCAACCTGCATTAGGCCAGTGGGTTACTCAATGAGCTCCAACTAACGATGTGGGGATTTTTGAAGGAGGCCTATGTCCAGTAGGCTGATGATGATATAGTGAAGCAGTTCACTTGGTGTTACTAAGGTATGTGTACCACCCGAAGAGTCAGTTGGCGATGTTTTTGTTCTAATAATGGAAAGTGGGTGAGGGTAATTAAATTTTCATCACAAAGGGATCCCCCCCGAGTGAGAGCGCGTGTGAGACTGCGCGCGAACAAAGAAAAGCTTCCGTGTGAAGAGTAAATTACAATTAAACTTAACACAGTTTTACTACTCGTCTAATAAAAAAAAGAGTGTTTTTAATTAATAAAATAAGTTAATAACTTAATATATTGTTGGTAAGAATGTCTTACCCCTTTGCTCTTGACAACTACAAGTTTTGAATAAACGCTGCAATTGTTTAAAATGTTGCTAGTAACAATAATATATTATATACTATTCTATAAACGATTTTCTTAATATTCCCACTGTTGGGACTGGACCACTCTATCAATAACGCAGATCATTTTAAATTCAATTCCAATACATGAGGATCATAGCTTCATTGTCCATTATTCTCGTCATACTTTGTTTGGTTACATGTTTATATAGTTTATGTTATTGTTAAGTAAACGTTTTTTAATCAACTTAGCAACGAGATAAGGATTTTACCTGATAGCAAGTGATGTGAATATAAACATTTGTTGATAAAAATGCATACTAAATCACTTGTGCTCGTCGCTTTAAGATTTGGACTAGCTTCAAACAGCAGTTATGTTGTGCTGCTGTGGTAACTTACCCGATAGTCTTCAGCAATAGAGACGACACTATACAGGATATACTGTATTTCAGTTCCAGTCGATATGGAGCTGTGTATAAAGCAGATCATTGAAATGACTATGGCACGCGAACGCTGGATGTGGACGGCTTCGGATGAATTACGAGCACTTAAAAGTTCCACGAGCTGAATGTTGTATGTACTTATGTACGCTGCGAGAACTAAGTGATCATCGCGTAACGTGACCATAAGTACATATATCATCAGGAAATTTTATATATGTTTATCCTGTACTCTCCCACCAACCAGCATTGGGCCTGGATGGTGGGAAATGACCCATGTCCCCCATAAGAACCTCTACAAAGGATCCCGCACAACAACTCACGGGTCACAAGCCAACTACATCTGCTCGTGGTGCATCCTACTGATCAACAAACGAGGCTGCGGCTTCAACCAACCCACACTGGGCCAGGATGGTGGGAATGGACCGACACCCCTCCCACAAATCCCTACTCGATCGACGTGGGAATTTTTTGGGGAGGCCTATGTCCAGCAGTGGAAATCTATCGGCTGATGATAAGTAATCAGCGTTAGGAGAAACGTATACAAATCAGAAGGCGAATAATAAATATGTTTACACAATAAAAGCTGAGTTTTTCTAAAGTCTAGTATTTGATTGTATACCTAAACGTTTACAGTATTAGTCACCATATATGCTAATACTATATTATAATTATACATACATTTGTTATTTGGGAATATCTTCAATGTACTTTCATCACGGTGATGAATGAAATTGATCTTAATCTTGCAGCCTTGCGAATAAGTTAGATCAAAGTAAACCTATTATGCTAGACCTAGAACTAATGTGGAAGACTAAACGAAAAAAAAATTCCATTGATATGAGTGATATGATGAGTTATATGCTTTTCAATGAAACGTAATATTTTGTATGTTTTAATACTGAATATGCACGACCAATACTAGGATTGATCAATCTTGGTCTTTTTCTTGCTTCACTCATCATCAATTTCATTCTTTATTACTTGTTTAATATAACACAACAGTATATAAATAATAATAATTGTAATAAAACATTTAAAGCGATTCTAATGGTACGCAAATATTAATGTTTTGAAGTAACAGTAATGAGATACTTCCGGTTTTTCTTTTCATGTCATATTTAATAATAATACTAGTACACCTCGGGTAGAGTCGCGGCGTGTGAGGTTGTTTATTAACTAAACTTGTTTCATTTTAGAGAGTTCTGTACTTGTTACATATTATATAATTCGGTTTTTCGTAACACTCATGTTTCGGTACATATAAATATTCATTAGGTTATTTTTTTGTTTATTTTAGCACAATCATTACGATATGTAGAACAGAAGATAATTAGACTGGTAAGTAGTGCACTACTTTAGATAATATACAAACATTACTAAAGATTTAAAAAAAAATGAAAATACTATTAGTTGAATGATACAATTTTAAACATTTATACAACTATTAGATGATTTGATATATTAACATAAAATTTTGGTTTTGAAAGCATTGAAATATTTATCATAATCATCAAGCGATAGATGTCGCTGGACAAGCCTCCCCAAAGATCACTACAACGGGTAGGAATTCATATAGACGGATTCGAGCCATTACCCCCCATGCTGTCCCAATGTAGGTTGGTGGGAACTAGAGCCTCGTTTGTTGATTTCCAGGGTGTACCACAAGCAAGTGAGGTTGGCTTAGGTCCTATGAGTTGTGTGCAGGAACCCTTACAATATTTATCAAACAGATCAATTCTATAAAATGATTACACGGTATAGGTTTTGAATATTGGTAGTGAAACTACGTTAATGGTTAATTAACAACTGAAGGGACCCAAGCTAACCTCACCTACTCCTGGTGAACCCTGCTAATCAACAAACGAGGCTTTAGCTTCCACACACCCCCGTATTAGGACAGAGTGGTGGAATATGAAAGTCTACAAACGACGCCTAATGCCTAGGATAAGATCAATCGATGTGGAGATTAGGGGAGGTCTATGTCCAGAAGTGGACGCCTAGCAGCTGATGATAACGATGATAAAGAAACGATCAAATGGTCGTTTATAAGAAACTAGCTGTTCCCTTCTTACCTCACTGGCCGTAATATAGATTTAGATTTAAAATTTGCCAGAAATCCCCGCTCGTCACTACTCAAGCCCCTTCCCGTTATCAACATCCCTGCAATACTCATTGGGGTAGGAATTTTGTAAAATCCATTCTCAGCTGACTTCCCGTTTGGAGGATGGAGCATAAGCAATATCTCTACCTCTCTACCCAATTTTGAGTGTTAACATCTAATAGATCCCGAGATCTGGAGATGAATCAATTATTCTATGGATATCTGGTATTATCTATATATCTATTTCATTCGTGATTTTTTGTTTATATTAACGGCAATAGGTACCATAGTCATCAACAACACAAGAAAATGGCCTTTTTTTATTACTACAACGAAATATTTTTTTTTGTTTTTATATATCGTAATTGTTGTTGTGATGTTGTAACTTATCACCGAGTAGTACACAACTTTTAAAACAATATAAAACTATGTTGAATATAAATAGTGTGGTGTAAAGTATATTTTAATTCAGTGTCAAGTTACAAGCGATATCATCATCATTTCAACCATGCCCACAGCTGGACATAGGTCTATTGTAATATGTTCCACAAAGAACAGTCTTGCGCTGTTTGAATCCGGTGGTACCCAGTGATTCTTATGTCCTGTATCCTCCTGTGTGTGATATTATAATTTGTTTTCATATAATATGTATATATATATATGTAATAATGTACCCAATTTCAAAATAAACCTGATCTGATCGACGAAGGTATTTTATCCACGTTTTAGTTGATAACCTTGCGGCCGTTGAATATTTTAGTACGTTTCCTTTTACGTTAACATGTTCGGATATATGCTAACGTACGTTTGTAACTGTTCACAATAACGGAACGTAAAACACTTCAAACCAATAAATAGGGGGCAGAGGAATAACCCATATTAATGAAGGTCGTCATTTGTATGAAGTAAAAAGAATAATAAATTAGGAGGATAACTATACGATTATTCTCTTTACTTGCTAAGTAGTGACGAGTAAAATTGATATAGGTGTTGCAGTGTTTATCCTGATTTTGGCTAAGCAAGACCAAGACTAAGACTATGATTGAATGAACAAAATCTAGGCCATAATTAAAGTAGACCTGTTATGCAAGGCCAAAACAAAATCAAAAATAAAAATTCCGTTGAAATGACGAATATGCAAGACCAAAACTAGAACTATTGAACCAAGAGTAATACGAAGATTGTCCAAGTCTTGTTCTTATTCTTACTTTGCTCATCACTATTACTAGGTCAATACTATAAAAAAGTATAATATAAAAACTTGATTAAAGTCTATTAAACATAATTAAAGGTATATAATATTTGTAGTGTAAGGGTTCCCGTACACATACTTAGGGGACTCAAGCCAACCTCACCTGCTCGTGGTGTAGCCACATCAACAAACGAGGCTCTGGCTCCCACCAACCCGCATTGGGCCAGCGTGGTGGGATGGCCCAAATCCCCCCGTATAAACCCTTACCTGATCTTTGGGGGAGGCCTATGTCCAGCAGTGGACATCTATCGGCTGATGATGACGATGTAACATGTAATACTTGATTAAAACACTTTCTAAACTTTTCGTTATGATTTACATTAGACTCGTACAAATATGTAAATAATAAATATGCGCATGCGCATGTTGTATCAATCGGAAGAGGATTTCTTTTAATCGCTACAGATTCCTTTATTACAAATTAATTAAAAGTTATATACTTAAGCTAAAAACATCATCACCATGAGGTGACTACTTCTAACCGGTGGTCGACTTCAATTTGCATAACGATATAAAATACAATTAGCTTCTAATTAAAGTAAATTATCTGTTGGTGAGTTGTCGCTTAATCAGATCCTGTAGATGAGCCAGGGTTACTGACATGACCTAAGAGTCGCGAGGCTGAAGTGGAAATGGGAGGAGAATATATCTCGTAACACCCATGGACGTTGGAGTCTTACAGTGCTGGTACGGCCATCCCGGACCGGAAAGCTCAGCGTCGGCAGACCCTCCAACATATTAAAACATTCAACGACCGGTTTTGACAGAAATCTAACTCTTCATAGCTTACTATATTTAAGCAGAAGCCTAGATATCTAGATACTTATTTTCGACTAACGCGAGCTCCAAGCGGTGGACTGCCAAAAGGAAGATAACGCTGGCGTTCTCTTGTGTCGGAAGCCAAGACTTTGGGTCGCTGCGGAGAAGTAGGATACCATCCTTCTGATGAAGATGAATGTGGGATTACTTTTAACTAAAACCCTTTCCATGCTCATCTTCATTGCCTTATGCTAGGACTTAGATCTCTTACGGGACCTATAAGATTACGAAACATGTCCAAGCTAGACAAGTTTATAAGAATATATAATAAACGAGCTAACTTTTTAATACTACTACATCAGTCGATATACGTCCACTGCTGGACTTAGGCCTCCCCAATGATCTCCACATACAGTCAGCATGGCCTCTGGCACCGATGGGCACTAGGATCTATACTATGTAAGGATTAGCAGGGTGCACCGAGCAGGAAAGGTCGACTTGGGTCTTGTGAGTTGTGCGAGACTCTTTATACCTTTTGTAATAATTTCATTTTAATATAGTTAAGTTAAATTCTAAATTACTTAAAAAAGCCGACGACTTTTTTATGATAATGACTAATTAAAAAAATTATTACTACATTACAGTAACGAATATATACAGCTATGTTTCATTAAGAGTTATAATAAAGTATTAACATCCGGGTGTATACGGTACGTTTACTTTTACTGGAGATCCGCCAGATTCGAGTGTAGTAAACAAAAAAAATGTTGGGATATTTCTCGTGGTATTACATACTAGATTTATGAGGATAAAGATATACGGTCACCAGTGATGCAGGGTGTAACGGGTTCTGTACAAAAACTCAAGGAGCCCAAGACAACCTCGCCTGCTCGTCGTCCACCCAGGTAATCAACAAAGGAGGCTCTGGCTCCCACCTACCCGCATTCAGCCAGCGTGGGGGGAAATGGTTCAAATGCGCCCTTATGAAACTCTTCAAACGTGGGGATCTTTGAGGAGGTCCAGCGGTGGACGTCTGTCAGATGATGATGAGGTGACATACCGCGGCCGTGCTTGAATTTACTGGGGGTAGGTCTCTTGCCGGAGACCGTCTAGGTAGATACCAACGCAACGCCTATTGCAGCCGACCATCAGTACTGTGCAAATATTACTGTGATCTGGTTGAAAGGGCGCTGTAGCTAGTGAAATTATTATAGTTACGTGACTTATGTCTCAAGGTGACGAGCGAAATACGGTGCTATGTATAAAATCCTAACTAGCGCCACGTTGTTATAGGCAGGCGTATCGTTTACCACCAGATGAGGTCTCGTACGTCTCATCACTTCGTAGTGAAACAGACCACAGTATCATTACAGAATTTCGCAGCGTTAGTACCGTGTCAAGGTGAATGTGATAAAAAAAACCGCACACTTTCACTGGAGTATTGTGTTGTGTAATATTTTCTACTGATAGCAAATCCTATTTGGACTGACAAACAGTAATGTACATGACCTTATAAAAAGGCTGAAAGACACTCAAGGAGCAGTGGAGAGGAAACACTTGGATCGAATGAGAAATGAGGAGATACACAGAAGAATTAAGGTCACCGACATAGCTCAAATGATTGCTAGACTTGAGTGGCAGTGGGCAGGAAACATCGCTCAAAGGATTGATGACTAATGGAGCAGTAAGGTGTTGGTGCTGGGTGCTGGCAGGTCCCTTACATGGTGGACTGATCATCTGGTGAAGGTCGCGGGAAGCCGCTAGATGCGAGCACACCAGGTCCGATCAGTGGTGAGATCTTTGGTTAATCTATGTCCGTATGAAGATAATAAACTTGTGTGCGAAACATTATTTTCGGTTTGAAGGTCGCTGGTTAATAGAGCCTTAAAATGTTATGTCTTTAAGCGACGCAGTGTATATCTGCTGATGATAATGATGATGATGTATATCATTCTAACTAGCGCCACATTGTTGTAGGCCGGCGACTCATTTAACGTCTTGCCCCGTCGCTTCAAGGAACAGAATAAATCAATTCAAGTTAGACGCTGCGTACAAATGAGTTAAATATTCCTAGATGTATTATTAAAAAAAAAAATAACGACAAATCACTTCAAAGATTTGTTATGAAACAGATAACACTAGTAAATAATAGTAACAATCATTGTTTTTGTTAGTTTATATTATATAACCAATGCCAAGCTCTATTTTTTTGTTAAAAAAAAAAAATAAAAGCGACTATCGATGAGTTTCACATATTTAAATAACGACTTCAATAATTTACTACGTATTATCTAACTATATAATTAACGTATTTTAAATTTAAATCTTACAAATTGTATTTCTTTATGTAAATATAATGCACAATAATATAATACATGAACATGGATCAGTTGTACACAAAAAAAAATAGTACATATTTCTCGAACTATAACCTCTGCGGTTATCATGACGCGTGGGTAGAACAGGTCATGCGCAGTGCAGCACCGGAGAATGCAGGTCCCTAACCCAACAGCTGATATCCGATAAACAACAATAATGCGGCTCCGGCGCTCCTTACCTTTGCCTGCGCCGGGTCGGTCTGCATGAAGTAGAACATGGCGAAAAGCCAAGCAACACCGACTAGGAACAGTATCTTGATGTTGCGCCTCATGTTGAAAAGCGTAAAGCAGCGACGTTTCCACTGAAATTCCCGCGCACTTTTGTTTGATCTGTGGCACGTGATTTTTTTTTTTTATAAAAGGCGAGCGGCGCGCGGCCGCGCTCCGTGCTGCGGAGTGTGTACTGAACGCGAGCGCGGGACACGACCGCTCATGCGCGTGTCTAGCGCCGAGAGCCCGCGATCGAGCTAGGGCTGCACCACCACAACATTACGCTACAATTACGCGTAATTACAAATTACACATATAACATACATCGTGTAATGTTCAATTACTAATTATATTATTAATTACAATGCAAATAAATGAAGTTTTATTTCCATACTCATAGAAGGATGTGTTTACTAATAACAACATAAGATGTTAAATCTCTAACCCAGTAATTGCAAATTTAAAAAAAAAATCAACTTGATATACCTGAGAAGAGAAAAGGCTTTTCCGACATGGCTAAAGATATATTTTATTTATTTATACTACAGTTGTTTTTTGTTAACGAACCGTAAACTGACATTATTTATGTTAACATACATATTTTCTAAGTACTGATCATTAAAATTCAGATATTTCATTCAGTTTAAATATAAACAGTTTGTTTTGTACAGTCTGCTTTGTACTGGTGGTGGTCTAGGTAGGTACCACAGCGTCTACTGCAGCCGACAAACAGTAGTTAGTAACTAGTAATATTACTGGGGTAAAGTTGTTTAAGGTCTTAACTTTTAAAGCGTCGAGAGTAATGTGGTGAAGTATATATCACTTTAGCTAGCGTCACATTATTATACTCAAGCGTATCTCTTACCATCACGTGGACTTCTCGTTTGTCTCATCGCTTAGTCATATAAAAAAAACATACATTATGTAAATAACGACTATATGATTTAATTATTACTAAATAAAACCCGTTGTCTTTATTAACGATAAACTTGTTTATATTATACTAGCTGCTACCCGCCCGCTTTGCTGGCCGTAGTATAGACTTGAAATATTGTTTGTGAGCAACCGCAACCGCAAATGATTTTCTATAACAACCGTTACTATAGCAACCGCAAATATAATAAGATTTGAAAACGTTCATAAAAGTTAATTATATAAAAAAAATTATGAAGCATCTATGAAATTCAAATCATCTGAAAATTTTCACGTGATTAGCAAACAAATGAAATATATTTTCATTATATATATGTAGATATATATTCAATGTATACAACCCCATAATAATTATATATTAAAAACATATTTAACTTATTTATTTTCTTGTTACTAGTGTATTGCAAAGATGTCCTTTTAGGTGTTTCTCATAGAACTAGTAACGTCTCGCCAGGGTATTAGCGTTTCCATAATTATCTACATACAGTTTATTAAACGATTGCGTAGCTATGAGCCAAGTAGTTGAGAAATTGTCATTAATTAGCAATTCCGTAGCCATTTAAAATTGAAACCCTAATTACATTGTATTACGGTTCACTTTAAAAGTAATAACTTGATACATACCCTTACGCAGCTCTAACATTCTTGACCGAGGTCGCTTACATATCGCGCAGGGTAAGACTTGCAAATTAAAATTTAATTATTATAATTTATAAAAAAAATTAAACATATCAATAGTTCATATAATGTTACCACAACTAGGACTCGAGCACTTCCGTTACAAGCAGAGGTCATGCCGTTTATCGACCACGCTAGCCAAGTCCATCATTATAAGTTCTATCTACATTGGTTGACGAGGAATATAAGTTATAGTCTTATAGTTATTACGAGCTGTTTCCGCTTCGCAAACCGTAACACCCCCGTAACTTCCATTGGAGTATGAGGAAGAATTTTGTATAATTTATTGTTAGTTGAGTTCTAAATGGTCGTAGCAAAATCTCCAAAAACTTTGAGTTAATATGTCTTATAGTTTCGGAGATCTCGTGACAAGTAAATGTATGTCTGGTTATCTCCTATATATATAATAACTAACTACTTCATATTTCCATTCGAAGCATTCTCTAAAGAAACTCCTAATGCACCAGGCTGAATAAGTTCTTAGAATATGTAGCTTTCCTCACTATATTTTCATTCACCGGAAGCTAAACATCAGATGGGATCGAACTAGCGTCTCTTCGAGATATGTAACGCTTATGCTTGCCTTACACCAGCGTCTCACTCATTTATGTACTTTTCTTAAAACCAGCTGTTCGTCGCCTGCTGAGCCGGCTGTGCTATAGCAACCGCATAAATAATACGACTTGAAAGTGTTTATAAAATTTAAGAAAAAAAAATGAAGAATCGATGAAATTCAAAAAATAAATAGCCTATAACCGTTTACAAATCATTTCAAAAAATTATAAATTAGAACAAACGTTTACTTTGATTAATGATTATTTTTTTAGAAAACTTGACGTTCAGTAAAACACTCTAGAAGTAAAAAAAGAACTAAACTAAATTTGTCACTTCAGTACGCGAGTCTTCGATTGCAAGCAATTTTCACCCTCGGTTGTCCTTTTCGAGGGGGTCTGAGATCTCCTACAGAATGAACTCGTTCCCCTCTACACTTTATCCAAGCACCTCCCAAGATGAATAAGGCCTTATCACCCTTAGATAAAATATGACACTGCTTCTTATTTGCTATCCCTTCAGGCTTGCTAATTGGGTGAAAACAATGCTCAAACTCAAGGCTCATGAACCCGTCGACTTTTTAGGGCGTTTTCTTAGGCCACGTTTACTGTAGCTCTAACTGTACTACATAGAGAAAGCTTTGCTTAAATTACAATTACAGCGCCATCTATGTTTGATGCTGAAAGCAGTCATTTGTCTGCAGTTAAGCTTAATGTAAATAGTATACACTCTCATCGCTAGATGGCGTTGTATTATCAAATAGATCAGATGAACAATGTTTTAAAAACAATTTACAAATAATAAAGTTTCTGTGCAAAAACAAATTTTTCATTTTTTTGTCTATGGTGTGTTTTAATTGTTGAAAGTCATCACTTGTATGTTTTGTTTATCTTATTGACAATTTTTGTTTAAATTTCATCGATTGTTATAAATTTATTTGGGTCTCTATGATGTCGTTACTGTGTAATGAATGAATTAATTTTGTTATAGTTCCTATAGTAAGTCTTAAAGTAGTCTGTTTATAAGTTTGTTTAGTTGTAAATCGAGTCCCTTAATTATATCTGAAGAGTTTTTTTTAACTCCGAATGCTTGAATTTAGTAGAAAACTAAAATTAAATCATAATATAAAATGTAACAAATTCTAATGAACAAAAATGCTAGAAAGTTAATAAAAAATAATAAATGTGACATAAAACTATCTAAATTATTTTTAAACAATTAGATTTTCAAGAACTGTATTGTAAGCCTATGAAAATAAATAATTTGCGAGAGTGGGAGGAAATCTTCGCAATAATACTCCGTCTTTAGAGGGAAGTTATGTGAAGATTACCCACTAAAATCTCTTCTGTGGTTACTTTCAGTGTTTGTTGGAGTGACTGTGATAACATGGCTGCTGTATAATAAAATGTAAATAATTATTAATGCAATATACAATGATGAAATTTTTGTTATTATTAAATAAGTACTTTCCGTGTTTAAATTAAATAAAACGAATTTGAACAGATAACCTGTTAGTTAACAGATTCTGATTACATCCTCATCATCAACCGATAGACGACCAAAGCTGGACAAAGGTCTAACATCGATCGAATCCACAGTCAGCATGACCTTTGTGCCTCATCGGCTTGGGTCCCGTGAGTTGACGAGCGGAACTCCTGATTTAATTGCATGAACAATATATGTTTTATTTTAATAATCTGTGCGACGATAAAAAAAAAAGTTTGTGACGCCTGGAGCGCGTGTTCCCTCCAGTACCGTTCCCGCAGAGTTCGCGCGCGGCTCGCCGGGGGCGCGTGTCCCTTGTATAGTCTGTGGGGTTTCGCGCGTTTTCGAACTTTACCGATAAACGTTTTTATTTTTATAAAAAATGTGATCGTGTTACTGTGTAGTTATTATGTGATGTTTTAAAAGGTGAGTTTTTTTTTAATACCTTTTTAATATCTGAGTCTGCTGTGAATTAGATGTGTGATGTTTATGGGCTGTCTGTACCCAGCAGTTACCCTCATCAGCTGATCTTAATAATTTGATATTATTATTGAAAAAATTTAATATTTTTAATTTATGCCATTTTTATTGTTAAATAACATTAAAAACTTTGTAATAAATTTTCTCTCATAACAGTAAGATTAGATTTATAAAAAACTCCCAATGTGTAATAGACTTAAAAGACACGACTTCACAGCTGTTGAAAATTAAAAAAAACTTAAAACAGTTACTAGTAGTTGTAGATATGAAATTTTTTATGCGCCGTACAAGAAACTAATATTTTTTTTTTGTTTATAATAGATAAATTAATGTTTTATATAATAGTATAGGTACAGTTGGCTATAATATGTTTTTAATGTATTCCCATAGAACTGTGAAGATATCAGTTTTTTTTTTTATTTATTTGATAATTAAATAGCATTTCATATAATTAGTTTTCTATGTAATTAAATATATCATGTCAGTGAAGATAAAAAGTTAAGTGCGAAGATTCAAGTGACTTAATTACTTAACTAATTTCGATTTCAACGAATAAGTCCGACTCCCACTTATCTCGCTACTGAATCATCTTCGCCAAAATGCTATTTAATGTATTTTTTTTTTGTACGTAACGGCGAGACGAACGCAACGTTCACCTGATGGTAAGTGATAGGCGTACTTTATGGGCTGGCGAGCCCATAAAGTGGCGCTAGATACTATGGTCTATGGTGTACATATTGCGCTCGTCGCCTTAAGACATTGAATGTTAATCTCATTACCTCAGTAATTTCACTTGCTACAGCGCCCTTCAATCCGGAACATAGTAATGTTTGCACAGTAGTTAGCTACGGTAGTACTTATCTAGGTCTCCGGCATCAGACCTACCACCAATACAAATTATAAATATATATAAATATGCCGGATATCGTCTAGGTGGGCGCAGCACTTATTTCTGCCGCCAAACACTAGTGTGCAAACATTACTGTGATCCGGTTTGAAGGGCCTTGTAGCTAGTGTAATTACTGGGGTATCGAGACTGAATATCTTGTCTCAGGCGAAGAGCGCTATGTGCTGTAGTAAATACCATATTAATTAGCTCCACGTCGTCATGGGCGGGCGTATCACTTACCATCAGGTGAGCGTGCCGCTCGTCTCGTCGATTTATTACATAAAAAAAAAACTGCCGAGTATTTTCTCAAGTGCAGCTTCTTCAACTTATACGCCTTGTTATGTTCACCCTCTAAGTAAGGGGTGTACAGACAGAAATAAAGATATGTATAATAACGTTAAGCACCACCACATATTTTTTAAGCTCAAAATTTTACTACCCCTAAACTGTGAACTTTTTATGAGAGGGAAAGTTTTGATAATAAACCTTAACCCTCATCATCAGATGTTGTAATTAGACTTATTTAATTTTTTTTTATTTAATCAAGCATCGAACGAGCGGAAGCTTCACCTGATAGCGTTACCCAAATAATTTAATTAGGTACCCCTTCAATCCGGAACGCAGTAATGTTTGCACATTACTCTTTGTCAGAAGAAATAGGTGCAGCGGTGGTACCTAGCTAGATGGTCTCTAGCATCCAAGACCTAACACCAGTAAATATCACCTTATAGGAATCCACTGCTGAAGATAAGCCTCTCCAAATAATCTTCACATAGATCAGTCCAGTCAGCATGGCTTCCGGTACCGTCGGACATTAGAAGCTATCTTTTAAAGTGGTTCATTAAGGGGGGATTTAGGCTATTTCCCACCACCCTGGTCCTTGCTTAAACTTATAATTAATGCAGTTTAGGAAGTAGTGAAGGTATATAATTGATCCTCGATTTTTTGGCAAGGGTTTGTTTGCACCGCGGTCAAGCTGTTGTCAGCGCGCCAACTTTTGTTGCATGTTTACTATTGCGGTTATTGTTAATACTGTCATAATAATTGATTAATTATAGTAATAATAATGACTGATTTATTCATCGTCATCATCATCAGCCGGTAGATGTCCACGGCTGGACATGCCTCTCCCAAAGTTATCCACACCGAGCGGTTTACCGCACCGTTAGGCAAAAAAGGCCGTCGTTTGTAAAGGATCAGGCGGGATTTGAGCCATTTACCACCGCGCTGGCCCAATGCAGGTTGATGGAAGCCAGAGCCTCGTTTCCTGATTAGCAAGGTACACCACAAGCAGGTGAGGTTCGCTTGGGTCCCGTGAGTCGATGTCCAAGGTTTTGAAGAAAGTCAAGTTCTTTTACGAGAAAATTAAGCAAACTGTTATATAATATTCTTGTGATTACAAAAACTGCGGATTATTAAATATTTCTATACAAATTGTATATATATATATATATATGTTCATTTGCATATATATATTAGGTTGGGGAAAAAGAAATCCATTATTTTTTCGGTAGATGGCTGTAGTGATAAATTTCTCGTAGAGTATCGATCAAACAGTTTCAGATTTATGCTCGTTGGAAAGGTGACATTTCGCAGTAAAAAAGTTCTTTTGCTGTTTATTGTTTGGTGCATTCAATTGTGAGTTACAGGGTGTTAAAAATGGAGGTGAACAAAGAGAAAATTCGGTACATTTTACAGTTTTTCTTTGACAAAGGCGAAAATGCAAGCCAGGCGGCTAAAATTGTGAATGGTGTTTATGGACCCGATACTGTAACAGCCAATTATGTGCAATTTTGGTTTCGTAGATTCCGTTCAGGAATTTTTGATGTTAAAGATGCACCTCGCACAGGTAGGCCGGTCGCCGAAAATGTCGATAAAATCGGAGAAATGATCGAAGTTGACCGGCATGTTAGCAGTCGTAACATCGCCCAGGAGCTAAAAATGGACCACAAAACAGTTTTAAACCATTTACACAAAGCTGGATTCAAAAGAAGCTCGATGTTTGGGTGCCACACCAATTAACAGAAAACATGATGGATCGAATTTCCATCTGCGAAGCCTTGGCCAAACGGAATGAGATAGACCCATTTCTTAAACGGATGGTGACTGGAGATGAGAAATGGATCACATACGATAACCCTGTGCGAAAACGATCATGGTCAAAGAGCGGTGAAGCACCTCAAACGGTGGCCAAACCAGGACTAACGGCCAGGAAGGTTCTGCTGTGCATTTGGTGGGATTGGAAGGGGATTATTTATTATGAGTTGTTTCCTTATGGCCAAGCACTAAATTCTGATGTCTACTGTCAACACCTGGACCGTTTCAAGATAGCAATTGACCAGAAACGACCAGAATTGGCCAACAGGAGAGGTGTCATGTTCCACCAGGACAACGCTAAGCCACACACGTCTGCAGTGACTCGCCAGAAACTTCAGGAGCTTGGTTGGGAAGTTTTAATGCATCCGCCATACAGTCCGGACTTGGCACCAAGCGATTACCATCTTTTTCTTGCATTACAAAATTTCTTTAGTGATAAAAAATTGGCATCTAGGGAAGATTGTGAAAATCGGTTACTAGAGTCTTTTGCAAATAGAGACCAGGACTTCTACGAGAGAGGCATTATGAAGATATCTTTAAAATGGCAACAAATCATAGAACAAAACGGTGCATATTTGACCCAAATCGGACAATCCGAAGCATGGTAAATAAAGTCCTGAAGTTCATAAAAAAATATTGGATTTCTTTTTCCCCAACCTATTATATTTACACACACAGAAATATATATATATATATATACAAAGAAATGCATGCATTGGTGTTCTTGATAAATCTTTCTTATTATGACTGCGGTTAAAACAATCAGTTGCATTAAGTTCTGCAAAGTGAACTACAAGATGTTTTTTTTTGGTCTTCAACATTCTTCACGAGATAACAGAGGGCACGAGAAAGCAGGGTTTTGATCCGACCTCCGTCAATCGCATCTCGGGTCGGATTAATGCCTTCCAATCTCTCCGGAACCTCTCTCCGCGGTACGAAACTAGAGTAAAACACGTAAAGCCTTATTTAAAGGGCGGCGCGAGTGCTTGGCTGTGACCTTTGGACCTTACGGCGTTTGCTCTTAATTTAAGCTGGACTTCCACTAAAAGAAATTTAGTATCCTAATGGAATATACGCAACTATACATAATTTAATTATAAAAAATTTTAAATGTATCTTCACTACTGTTGTGAAATTTGGGCTTAAAGGGACTCTTTAAGACAATAATTACCAAAGACGTATTTTGTGTTATTATATCACGATTTTTTTTTAATATAATTCATCATCGTCATCATCATCACCATCATCATCGTTTCATCTAATTGACATCCACTGCTGGACGTAGAAAATATGGTTAACACTCAAAAACCACTGCATTAGTTCAAGGTCTCTGTTGCCGGCTCGTCTAGGTACCACCGCAGCGACTGTTGTAGTCGGAAAATAATACTGTGCAAACGTTACTGTGTTCCGGTTTGAAGGGAGTTGTAGCTTGTGACGTGCATCTAATATAGATCGCATAGGTCTTGCCGTTCTGTGTCCTAACAAACCTAAGAAGTAACCGATAGGTTTATCTATAGTAATCAAAGCATGGTTACATTTTTCATACTGCACCATTGCCAGGTTATCACTCTTATACGTGAGATCTAATTTCACTAACTACAGCCTACTTCAAACCGGACAGATAAATAAGAAGCACACTGCTTCTTCCTAGTACGAATTGGCGCTGTGGAACCGAACCACATTTACGTTACCAACAAAATAGTACACTATTTTTGATGAATATCATACGTGAGAGTTGGAGGTGTAAGGGTTCCCGCATAATGACTCACTGGATCTAAGCCAGCCTCGCCAGCTCGTGGTGCAGCCTGCTGATCAAGCAATGTGGGTCTAGCTTCCATCAACGTACATTGGGCCAGCGTGGTGAGAAATGGCCCAAATTCCGCAACATAAACTTACAAACAACGGTCACTAGTGTCTGGCGGTGAGGGAAGCCACTGGTTTAGGGCAGAATGGGGCCGAGCGATGTGGAGAACTGGGGAAGGCTCATGTCCAGTAGTGGACATCTATTGGCTGATGATGATGATGATGATGATGAATATTAGTATAATAAATTGAGCCAGTGTGGTGGTAAATAGCCCAAATCCCCCATACTAATTCCTACCTGATCAATGTCGGAATCTTCGATGGAAGCCCATGTCCAGCAGTGGACGTCTATCGGCTAATGATGATGAAAAATTAATAATATATAAAAATTAGACATGGTACTACCACCTATTTCCGCCATCAAATATTACTGTGTTCCGGTTTGAAAGGCGCTGTTGCTAGTGTACTTAACGAGATTAAACGTTTTTATCTCAGGCGACGAGCGCAATACGGTGCTCGTGTGTAACATCCTGACCAGCGCCATGTTGTTAAGGGCGTCTCACTTACTATCAGGTGAACGTGCCGGTAGTCTTGTAAAAAAAAATCATACTTCAAATTTGGAACGTATAACATGAATCTATTTTTTTTCCTATCAAAGTTTTTTTTCCAGTACATTTTCCACTCGCACGTTCCCACGCGGAGTTTATTTAGCTGCCAAAACTGTTTCACGTCGGAATCGCTGCTGGAAACGAGTTCATCATCTTTTTTTTTTATTCAGGTCGTGAATCGGTTAAGGGGGAGATAAAACCTAAGTTAGGTTCACATTAAGTACTTACTAGATTACTTGCTAGTGTTTATTTTTCTATGAATCGACGAGACGAGTTATGATATACAATACATTACTCACATCGCCTTAAGACATAAGATGTTAAGTCGCATTACCTTAGTAATTTCACTAGCTACAGCGCCCTTCAAACCGGAACACAGCAATGAGTACACAGCAGTATGTTTATTAATACTGTTCCTTCGTCTTTTTTTCTGAGACGAGCGAGACGTTCCTCTGATGGTGACACTCTCCATGACGAGACCTAGGATGTTGTCTCGTTACTGCAGTAATTTCACTAGCTACAACTCCCTTCAATCCGGAACACAGTTTTCATACTATACTACTGTTCATCATCGTCAGCTGATAGGCCTCCACCAAAAGATCCCACATCCATCGGAATTCATACGGGAATTTGGACTATTTCCCACCACCCTGGCCCAATAGGACTTGGTGGGAACCAGAGCCTCGTTTGTTGATTAGCAGGGTGCACCACGAGTAGATGAGGAGGAGGAGGAGGCTTGGGTCTCGTGAGTTGTTGTGTGAGGACCGTTACTACTTACCCCTAACCTCACTACTGTTTATCGGCTGCAATAGAAGCTGCTGTGGTACCTATCTAGACTTCTTATAAAAATCCTAGTATTACTCCAATGGTTTAGAAAGAACATCTGGTCGCTGTTCGGAGCCGCTTCATGGAACGTCCAGATTGCCCTAGAGTTCGCCGACCTTCTAAAAAGAAGATAAATGAAGAAATGTGTATTATCATCCCCCATTTAAATCTCAACAAGATTATTATAACGGGGTGCTTTATTCACCATCAGATGACCTTATCATTTAATCGCATCGTTAAATAGATGTGTTTTTTTTAAAAAACAACTTCTGTCGAAAAAACTATTTAGTAATGTTATCGTTTGTATTAGTCTATGATTCACCCCAACCCCTTGCTGCCGTCATGTGCACTCACCCCCGCGGATGTAAAACCTAAACAACTCGCCGCGACTGTGTGTTACGCGCAGATAAGTTACATAGTCGACTATTAACTTAGTTTATTTATTTTAAATCGACCGTCTAGTTACCACCGCAACTGCGTACTGTGTTCCGGTTTGAAGGGCGTTGTAGCTAGTGCATTTATTTGGGTAAAGGTACTCAACAAATATCATAGTCGAAGAGCGAAATGCGATTGGGTATATAGCGCCAGGTAGAAATGAAAGCAGAATCTATTCCCTGTTGATAACATAAAGCTTCGATATCACTTGATAATGAGTGATGATATGTATGTGGTGAAGTACCATAGGCTGAGTACACATGTCACGTGACGTTGGCGTTTTAATTGCGACAATAAACAGAACGACGAACAGACATCATCACGCTGCTTCAATTCCGAGAGATAATTGCCGATGACGTCAGACTAAACGGAATGAATGGATCCTGTTCATGATTTGGTGCTAGTCCTTGATCAGGGCAAAATACTCTGGGGTTAGTGAAAAAAACTAAGAACCAACACTTATGAGATCTCTTGTGATCGTTTCCTATACAACAGTCTAGTAGTAATAATTAGGTCATAAGAGTTTAGGTTATAGTGGAGCTGGTCTTCATCCTGGTGTAGGGCTTTCCTTCATTAGGATTTTAACGTTCCACTGCTGGAACTCCAGGCTTTTTTTCATCAGGAGAAAGACGAGTTCAAGGCCATATCTAGAACACCAGAGCTGCATCAGTTTCCTTTCACCGGAAGCTGGGGGTCAGAGGGAATTGAACCAGCGACTGTTCGCAATGTACCATCCCCTTACAAACAGTTCATTTCTTTAAACTTACTATTACTAGATAATGTAGTAGTAAACTATAGTTAGTAAACTGAAAGTCGTGAAGGCTCTACCCAAAATTATAAAGGAAAAAAAACATATATTCATAAAGTTTTAGATATAACAGTATTTATGTAGGAACACTTCAGTAGGGTCCCTTTTTTTTTAATTCTAGGGGCGACCAAGACCTTCACCTGATGGTAAGTGACACGCTTGCCTGTAATAATTGCCTTGAGACATAAGATGTTAAGTCTCGCTACCCCAGTAATTTGACTAGCCACAACGCCCTTCAAGCAGGACAGAAATGCACACTACTGTTCGACGGGTGCAATAGGCCCTGCGGTGGTATCTACTTAGAGGGTCTCCAGCAACCTACTCCTAAGACTCGCTTATTCAGCTTTGAGGACCCCCACCCTCAAAGCTCACGAACCCGAGGACCCTATTAGTCGCCTTGTACGACAGGCAGGGAATACCTTAGTCCTATTCCTAATAGCCCCAGATTACAGGGCTGAGCGATATAGACCCACAACCAGTACTAGTTAAATACTAAGTCTATGTAACTTAAAACCAGCCCTCGCGTTGTTCCATAGACTTAAGATGCTCAGAAGTGGTCGGAGCGTAAACTATCAGCGCCGAGTTCGGAAACTTTAAGCTTGAAGTTTTGTTCTATAGAGTAGTAGCTGTATAAAATTCTTCAAATATTAATTCCTAGGTACTCTAAACGTAACATCTTCAGATTAAACTTACTGTACATTTTAGATATAGACCTCCGCCAAAGGTTTCCACATCGATCGGATCGGGATCTACCACCCTTAATCTCATCATCATCATCAGCCGATAGGCGTCCACTGCTGGACGTAGGTCTTCTGCAAAGATTTCAACATCGATCGGTCCTACACTGACCGCATCGAGCGGCTTCTCGCGACCTTATAGTCAGCATGGCCTTCGATCACTCCGAGCTCTTAGAGCCGTCGTTTCTAGGGTTTCATAAGGGGGGTTTGGGTCATCCCACCAAGCTGGCCCAAAGCGGGTTGATGGTAGCCAAACTCAACTAATTATATTACTTGGAAGCATCTCTGCTACCAAATGCTAGTATGCGATATGCTTCAAGATGTCGGACACTATTGCTGGTAAAACTAAATGGTAATAATATTCTCGACCATGTGTCTGATAGCAGGATGTAAGGGATCCCGCACACAACTCACGGAACCCAAGTCAACTTCATCAGCTCGTGGTGTACCCTCCTAATCAACAAACGAGGCTCTAGCTACCACCAACCCGTACTGGGCCAGCGTGATGAGAAGTGGCACAAAACCTCCCATAAAACTCTACATACGAAGGTTGTGGAAATCTGATGCAAGCAGGCAACTCTAAACCGATGGACGTGAAGAGTCTTATGGTAAACCTGTGTCCAGCAGTGGACAATTGTCGGCTGATGATGATGATGTCTGAAAGCGATGGAACACCTGTTCAATGATGAAAATACAAGTAGTGTTGCCAATAAAATAGAGGAAACCATCATTTCTATTTATTCGAAGAGTGACTAAATGAACGGAACGATCACCTGATGTTAAGTGATAAACCTGCCCATAACATGGCGTTAATTAGAATGTTATAAACAGCACCTCATAACGCTCCTTGCCTTGAATTATAAGATGTGCGAATTCGAGTTTCGTTACCACAGTTATAACAATACAGCGGTCTTCAAACCGGAATATAGCATCGTTCGAGCAGTGCTATTTATCTGCTGCCATACGCGCTGTGGTGTTACCTACCTAGACGGTTTTCTTCAACAGAGACTTCATACTCGCACAGAGAAATATCAACACAGAGACATTACGCTAGTAAATAACTATTTTTTATTATTAAAGAGTTGAACTATGAAAATTTGATAATTAGTAGTCTCTGTGTTGCGGTTACCCTGTGCGTAAACTTAAAGCTATTCCTTTGAGCGGTCGGAGCGGTCGGCCCCGGCGTCCGGCTCGAATCGCCGCTACCGGAACGAATCATTTTTATTCTCATCGCGTCGTTGCTTACCAGAATAGCAGAGTTTAGCTTCACCATAAACTTCGGGTGCATCGCTCGTACTGCTAGTGTGTGGTCGCCGGGGAAACGGCTTAGGATACCCCCACCGCCGCACCACCCTTTCCTGTTCCGTAGGTAATCATTCCGTCGGTATAACAAGCGTATTGCTTAAATGTTTCAAGTGTACAGTTAAATGAATCGTTTATTGCAGTCATAGTACAACACACACACACATACATACACACACACACCCACACACACACAGTTTCTCATATACAAGTTCAAATCAATTTGAATAGAGGTGATGGTTGCCATTTGTGAACACCACGAGACTCAATGAATAGCACGTTCATAGTTGTCTAAACAGTGTAGTGCACCCCTCGATGGCTTAGGTAAAAGCCCATCATTAAAAATAATCGAAATCAACTAAGGGATGTTTTTATTCAATTAAGTGGATCGATCACCTGATTGTAAGTGACAGGCCTGCTCGAAACAAAATGGTGGATAGTTACGATGGTACACAGAACCACGCTCGATGCATGGTTATATTGTCTCATTACTCCAATAATTCAACTAGCAACAACGCCCTTCAAACCGGTACATAGTAAAGTTTGCATAGTACTGTCTATCGGCTTCAATATGAGCTGTGGTAGTACCTACACGATCTCCGGCAGAAGAGATCTACCACCAGTAGATACTGAGCTGTAGCAGCCGAGTGTTCAATAACCTTATTGTGTCAGTAGTTATAAAACCTTCACGGGTTTTCAAGACTATCCAGCGTTCGGAGTCTAGAAGTGGCTTGGAGTTTAGAGGTGGCAGTTTGCTCTCGTCTCGTTCCTCTCCAGCCTGCACCATTAGCCCTTCACGACGCACTCGCTGACAATGGACTCCATTGAAAACCGTTGAACAATAGTCAGGCGGTGTTTACACTGCGGAAATTTTTCGTGCGACAGCTTGCGTACGGATGCAGTGTCAACAGGCTGTGTAAGTGGACCGTTAGCGAATTTTTATTCTTTCATGACCTAGGTACTCCTACATCTATTTACCTATCTTTTAAGGGTTAAAATTTAGATTAGTCCATAGAAACTTTTAGGTTGTCCTTTATTTTGTTTTCATAAACGACAAAACGTTAGCTGAAGCCTTACTTTAATATACAGGTAAGGGATTATCACACATGTTTACTGCTGGTTTACTGTGCTGCTTGTTAGCCGTTGTAGCAAGTGAAATTACTGTGGTAACGAGAAATAATATCTTATATATCTGGGTTACGAGTGCTATATGTAACATCCTAACTAGCGCCAAGATGTTATAAGCAACTTCATCAGACGAATGTCCCGGTAGTCTCCTAGATTGTTGGAGTAAAAAAAAGTGATTAGACAGCATCTCTTTACACAGATCAACTTAAGATAAATCATTATACTTTCCATTAATCAGGGCAATACTTATCTGCTTCAGATTCCTCGTAGAGTAGACTTGCTACTTGAAATATAATTTTCAGAGAATATAGAAATAGAAGTAAGGTACATATAAAACTTATCCAGGACTCAAGTCCGGCCTAATTTGGGATAGTCACCTGATATGTGTCGCCAATGACTCAGGGTCGATGGGAACGAGACATTCTATTACTGGCATCAAGGATGAATGAATCTTTATTTCTGCAGTGGAACGAAATAAGTAAAAGCCAAGCTCGTCTTCATTGTTATAGCTTACTGAAATCAAGCGATCTATACTTCAACCCTTGAGAATATATCATAAATAATTTATGCTTTACATGAATTCAGATGGCCGACCAGGGTGTCAGATTGTTGACAGTAGAGATGTATCTTTACAACAATACTTGTTGGTCCAGATAGTTCATCTTAACGTTTATAGTACGTAACATATTAATATAGTTGGGTATGACATGTCTTGCTCTGCTCAACGTTTCGGCAAATAAAAAGAAAAAAAATTTTAAATAAACTATCACCTTTTTGTACACTATACAAGGATTGTAGTGTAGTCTTAAAAAAAATAATTATACGCTATTACTACAGTAGTCAATGTGAAATACACTTAACATGCGCACGCGACCGTACTAACCCGTCAATCATCGAGTGGGGTCCTATAGAGCTCGTTTGTAAGGGCTGGTGTTTTGGGGATCAGGATCGCGACCCTTCTTTAGTAAACAAAGGTCCTTCAAATTGGATCTTCGCTTGTACAATCGATATTTGAATTTTTTATTGGCAACTTTAAATCCTCTCATTGTTAGTTTAACGAAATGAATATAATTTAAGGGATTGGTAAATAAAGAGGGTAGAAGTAGTAAAAAAAAATGTAATTGAATTTAGGTCTTCAGATTACTGTCTTTCACTCACTCTGCTGGCTGTGATATCTTCGATACTACTTTTGGAGGCAACATTTCATAAGATCCGGTTTTAGCTGATCGATTTCCGGCAACGCAATATACCAACCAAACTTTTAAGATAGGTCTCTACATAAGTGTCAATCTCTTATACTAGTAAATATATAGAGTAGCTAATCCCCACACACTTTGCTTGCCGTAACACCCCCACAAATCCCTTTTAGGGGGACATTACCTAAAATAATTTCTTAGATGATCTATACTTCTACGAAAATTCAAGTCTTCAGGTCTTATGAATCCAGTGATATCGTGATGAGTCTATAGATGATGGAAGTCAGGTATATAATAGGTTGGGGAAAAGGAAATCCATTATTTTTATATGAACTTCAGGACTTTATTTAACATGCTTCGGATTGTCCGATTTGGGTCAAATATGCACCGTTTTGTTGCCATTTTAAAGATAACTTCATAATGCCTCTCTCGCAGAAGTCCTGCTCTCTATTTGCAAAAAACTCTAGTAGCCGATTTTCACAATCTTCCCTAGATGCCAATTTTTTATCACTAAAGAAATTTTGTAATGCAAGAAAAAGATGGTAATCGCTTGGTGCCAAGTCCGGACTGTATGGCGGATGCATTAAAACTTCCCAACCAAGCTCCCGAAGTTTCTAGCGAGTCACTGTAGACGTGTGGGGCCTAGCGTTGTCCTGGTGGAACACGACACCTCTCCTGTTGGACAATTCTGGTCGTTTCTGGTCAATTGCTATCTTGAAACGGTCCAGGTGTTGACAGTAGACATCAGAATTTAGTGCTTGGCCATATGGAAACAACTCATAATAAATAATCCCCTTCCAGTCCCACCAAATGCACAGCAGAACCTTCCTGGTCGTTAGTCCTGGTTTGGCCACCGATTGAGGTGCTTCACCGCTCTTTGACCATGATCGTTTTCGCACAGGGTTATCGTATGTGATCCATTTCTCATCTCCAGTCACCATCCGTTTAAGAAATGGGTCTATGTCATTCCGTTTGGCCAAGGCTTCGCAAATGGAAATTCGATTCATCATGTTTTTTTCTGTTAATTGGTGTGGCACCCAAACATCGAGCTTCTTTTTGAATCGAGCTTTGTGTAAATGGTTTAAAACTGTTTTGTGGTCCATTTTTAGCTCCTGGGCGATGTTACGACTGCTAACATGCCGGTCAACTTCGATCATTTCTTCGATTTTATCGACATTTTCGGCGACCGGCCTACCTGTGCGAGGTGCATCTTTAACATCATAAATTCCTGAACGGAATCTACGAAACCAAAATTGCACATAATTGGCTGTTACAGTATCGGGTCCATAAACACCATTCACAATTTTAGCCGCCTGGCTTGCATTTTCGCCTTTGTCAAAGAAAAACTGTAAAATGTACCGAATTTTCTCTTTGTTCACTTCCATTTTTAACACCCTGTAACTCACAATTGAATGCACCAAACAAAAAACAGCAAAAGAATTTTTTTACTGCGAAATGTCACCTTTCCAACGAGCATAAATCTGAAACTGTTTGATCGATACTTTACGAGAAATTTATCACTACAGCCATCTACCGAAAAAATAATGGATTTCTTTTTCCCCAACCTAATATATTATAATATATATATATATACTGTTCCGGGGTGTAAGGGGTTCCGCCCGACATGTTCCGAAGCCCAAGTCAACCTCGCACGAGGTGCTTCCTGTTGAACAGACGAGGCTCTAACCAGTCACGAATCTGCACTGGGCCAGCGTCGTGGGTCACGGCCCAATGCCCTTTAATAAACTCTAACAAACCACGGGAGGTCTATGTCCAGCAGTGGACCTCTTTCAGCTAATGACGATGATGATGAAAAACTGTTCCCTGTCCGGTTTTCTATCCATAGCATCCCTGCAAATCCCTTTGGGAGCAATATTTTGTAAAATCAGTTCTTAGTTGATTTATAGTCGGCATAAGGCTCTAGAGATGTCGTGATGAGTCTCTACATATATTATATATGTATACACATATATGTATACATATATATGTATATATATATATATATATATAATAGTTAGTTTGAGGTATTTCTTGAGCGTTACTTTACCAGCGTGGCCTTACCCCAAAGATCTCCCACATCGAATGGGTACGAAATTTAAATGGAGGATTTGGGTCATTTCCCACCACGCTGGCCCAATGCAAATCGGTGGGAGCCAGAGCATCGTTTGTTGATGGGTGGGCCACGAGCAGGTGAGGGCTTGGATCCCGTGAATTGTTGTGCGGGAACCTTTACGCGAAGGGGATGGAAGATGTGTGTGTGGAAATCTCATACGTGTATATATAGATAGATTAGTCAGTTTGAGAGATTTGATGGGCGTTACATTACCTTCCTAAACTCTGAAGGTTTTTTGATATAAAACTGAAATTAATGAGTTTTATTTAATCTGTATGTGAAAGGCACATGCAATGGACAAGGTAAATTGTCCATAAAATTCCCAACCTACCCGACCCGCATGCAAATAGGTTGGTAGATTTGCTCGCTGTGTAAAAAAATAGAAGTGCAATGTTTGCGATGGCGCAGCATCTGTCGGCTGCCGGCCCTCGTTACCCTCCCATTGTTTTATTAAATGCTATTCACCACTTTACATCGCTGTCTAATGCGAGGTTTTTAATATACAACGTAGCAAGAAGATGAACGAGACATTGGTACACTGCACCACATTGCGCTCGTTGTATTGAAACATAAGATATTAAATATCCCTGCCTCAATAATTACACTAGCTATTCAATACTCGCCACTGGACGGGTCTCCGGCAATAGAGACCTACCATGTGTGTTTCTATCTATCTCTCCACCACCCTCCAGTATCCTCTATACATAAGATATTGGGTCTTGTTACCCCAGTAATTTCATTAGCTACAACTCCCTTCAAACCGGAACACAGTAATACTTGCACACTACTATTTATCGGCAGAAATAGGAGATGTGGTAATACCTACCTAGATGGTTTCTGTATTGCAATTTAGGGTAGTAAGTTGGTTATTAAATTACTGGGGTAACAACACTATTTAAATGTCTCAGGCGATGAGCGCAATGTGGTGTAGTGTATAACATCCTAAGTAGCGCCATATTGGTATGGCCGGGTGTATCACTCACCATCACGAACGTGCCGCTAATCTCGTCGATCCGTAGTATAAAAAAAATAGTATTGAATTTCTAATTGATGTGTTGTTTAGTCTATACATTAGTATTTATCGGTCGCCCCTATACAAAAAAGGGGTGCTCAATATGCGAACGGTGCACCCTTTCATTTCGTCGAGTAGACTGGAGTTTTTATTTCAGCTTCCCTTTTAATATTGGTGATATTAACCCCCGTACAAATTCCTTTTCACCGGCACGTGGTCGCTTGTTTACATCAATCCCAAAAATAGTTTGTTTTCGTAAGCAATGTTGATAATTTTTATAAAGCACATATTTGTTAACTTAGAGGTAGTAATAATAGCGATAAATAACTTTTTGATAGACGATATTTTTTTTTTTAAAAACAATAAGGGTGGTTAAGATAAACAAATTCATCGCCTTAATTGTATTGCATCAATGATTATGAGTCTATTCTTTTGGAGAAAGGCTCGAGTCCCAACAGTGGGTAAATTTAATATTTATAAATGACCATAACATATTTTTTTTTTATTTTATACTCCACCACAGTAAAGTTCCCTATTTTGTGTATGTATTTATTTATAGCATATCAATCGAGACTGTCGAGCCTCCTATAACGGTCTTGTAAGTGGGTAATATCGGTTATGATTGTCCGCCATTATTCAATTGATGTAAACTAACTTGAAAATCATTCGGTTGCTTTGAACTTAAAACATAAATTGATCTTTATTCTATAAATAACCCTTACAATGTAAAGTAAGTGAACAAAGTTCCGGATATGATGTACAAGTTGAAGCTTATTCCGGTCGGATTTCATCTGGTATATCTCTGTTAACGCGAACCATCGGACTGTCTTTGACTGGTGATAATCAATAGTATACAAATGTTTTATTTATGTAGATATTACCGGTGTACTGGTCATGTTACTATAGTAACATCGTTAAAATTTGGTAACGGTAGTCGAGGAAGTCATAACCTCAAAGGAGCGCGATACAGAACTGATTAAACGTTGTCTTACTACAAATACTTCACATTGTTGTGGGCATGCGTATCAGTTATAACAAGAGCCTTCTGGTCTTCTGGTTGTATGATCACCTGGTCACTTCATCACTTGTTCACATGGTCACCTGGTCACTTGATCACCTGGTCGCATATATCCCAGATATATCCAAAGCAAACGATTCTCCATTGCTCAATGTGATACAACAAAATATTATATTTTTGTTCATATAGGTTGGGAAAAAAGAAATCCATTATTTTTTCGGTAGATGGCTGTAGTGATAAATTTCTCGTAAAGTATCGATCAAACAGTTTCAGATTTATGCTCGTTGGAAAGGTGACATTTCGCAGTAAAAAATTCTTTTGCTGTTTTTGTTTGGTGCATTCAATTGTGAGTTACAGGGTGTTAAAATGGAAGTGAACTAAGAAAATTCGGTACATTTTACAGTTTTTCTTTGACAAATGCGAAAATGCAAGCCAGGCGGCTAAAATTGTGAATGGTGTTTATGGACCCGATACTGTAACAGCCAATTATGTGCAATTTTGGTTTCGTAGATTCCGTTCAGGAATTTTCGATGTTAAAGATGCACCTCGCACAGGTAGGCCGGTCGCCGAAAATGTCGATAAAATCGGAGAAATGATCGAAGTTGACCGGCATGTTAGCAGTCGTAACATCGCCCAGGAGCTAAAAATGGACCACAAAACAGTTTTAAACCATTTACACAAAGCTCGATTCAAAAGAAGCTCGATGTTTGGGTGCCACACCAATTAACAGAAAAAACATGATGGATCGAATTTCCATCTGCGAAGCCTTGGCCAAACCGAATGACATAGACCCATTTCTTAAACGGATGGTGACTGGAGATGAGAAATGGATCACATACGATAACCCTGTGCGAAAACGATCATGGTCAAAGACCGGTGAAGCACTTCAAACGGTGGCCAAACCAGGACTAACGGCCAGAAAGGTTCTGCTGTGCATTTGGTGAGACTGGAAGGGGATTATTTATTATAAGTTGATTCCATATGGCCAAGCACTAAATTCTGATCTCTACTGTCAACAACTGGACCGTTTGAAGATAGCAATTGACCAGAAACGGCCAGAATTGGCCAACAGGAGAGGTGTCGTGTTCCACCAGGACAATGCTAGGCCACACACGTCTACAGTGACTAGCCAGAAACTTCGGGAGCTTGGTTGGGAAGTTTTAATGCATCCGCCATACAGTCCGGACTTGGCACCAAGCGATTACCATCTTTTCTTGCATTACAAAATTTCTTTAGTGATAAAAATTGGCATCTAGGGAAGATTGTGAAAATCGGCTACTAGAGTTTTTTGCAAATAGAGACCAGGACTTCTACGAGAGGGGCATTATGAAGTTACCTTTAAAATGGCAACAAATCATAGAACAAAACGGTGCATATTTGACGCAAATCGGACAATCCGAAGCATGTTAAATAAAGTCCTGAAGGTCATATAAAAATAATGGATTTCTTTTTCCCCAACCTATTATTATGCAAAGTTCAATACATTGGATTAAGATATGAAATCTAAGAAACTAGGTTCCTAGATTAAGTCCGTGCCCTAGAAAATCAACAGGCAATTTATCTGAATGCATCTGAATCTCCGTCTGCCGATGACAGGGTAATCTAGACTTATCTGTACCTTAAACGCGAAGTTTAATAACATCAGTTATTTTAACAAGGTAATGATAGAAAATACATAATGGTTAGTAATAAGAGATAAAGCGACAAGGGTGTAATCAAGAGTGAGGAGGTTGTTACTGGATTAACTGGCTTTACCACCGGAAGTAAATGAGCTTAACTCTAAGCGAGATCATGATCACATAAACTTTTATATTTAAAAGTAAACTTCCTATAAATATGAAAAAGTTACATGAGTAAGTTAAGCATTTTATATCAGTGAAAGTTTCAGAGATACAAGTAAAGTGTTGTAGTAGGAGAAAGGGGTTGATTTGAATAGATAATAAAGATTTTTTATATTAATTATAGGGGTTAATTTGATTTGATAATATTGAATATTAAATTGCCTAATAATATTACTAAAAAAAAACATATTTTTATATATGTATTAAAGTTTTAGAATTTATTCAACAGGCACCCCATTGCAAGTGAACCATCAATTGCATCTTATCTTTTCAATACTAACCTAGATTGAAATTTTTAAAGTACAACCCTCATTCAGTTAAATATAACTGTATGGGCCTTTAGAGGGGGATGCAACCTCGGTAAAAGAGCCTCGCTTGTAAAGAACTAACATTTGCTTTCAGGTTTTTCATAAATTTCTTATAATTAGGTTTCCTGAAGTTACTAGATAAATATATGGGTCGGCGCGATTCAACTTGTAGCTTATTTATTATACAAACATAAACAAAAAAATATTTACTTACACATTATGTTATTATGAAAAAAAAAATTATAATGTCCTTGTTACTTAAATATGCTAACTTGATATTAAAATGTACAGAGGGGATGAATTGATATAATTAATTACGTAAGTACGACGTGTGTTATCATATCAAATAATTACTGATATCTAATTAATGATTTATGGTGAAGGGTTGCATTAATTACAAAGCGATGAGATGAGGAAGATCATTCACCTGATTGTAAGTGATTACCATTAGTCTAAACTCTTACCACACGCGAGTGTAATGATAAATATCTATACCATATTGTGATCGTTGTCTTTATGATTTTGTTTTGTATAACACATGATGAAATTGATCTTTGATATGTTTTTTTTTTGATCCATAGATCAATTTGTTGTTTAAATTTTTTTGTTATTGAATAATATATAACAAATATTTTTTTTCTAGAAATAAATCTGCAATGAACGGCAATCTGTATATGAAGGAAATAAGAGAGACAACCCTTGATATGTTAGTTAAAAAAATTTTTTTTCTCTATGTCTTCATATAAATATTAACTTTTTCTACCACGTGTGAAACTTGCTTGAAACAGGTTTTTTTTTTTAAACTTTACTCATCGCTATGTCTCTGGAACCATAAGGTCTAGTGACTTGAAATTTAGTAGAAATACTCTTTTTGCCGAGTATAGATCAACTGAGGTCGGATTTTACTAAATGATGATTTGGGGGTTGAAAAATGGAAACGAGCGGGAGGGTTGCGTATTGCCGACGGGTTCGAATATTTCTGATAAATTTCAATTGTACATTTCCAATCTAATTATATATTACAGCCAGAAAAGCGGATAGGGAACAGCTAGTATATAACGTCTACATTATATCTGGTGGTGAAGAGCTGATTCCCTTTGTATCTGCTCCTTTTCATTGCTGATCGCATAATTATAACACCTGCGATAGAGGCTGTTGAACCTGTACAGCTCAAAGTAAACCCACTTCAACTAACTACTGCTACGTGGTATACTAACGAGACCTGATCTCCAAGTGTTTGGTTTTAGTGAGTTTTAATGGTGTTATGTCTCGCTTCCTGCCTTACTACCAGTACCTGCTTTTAAGTACTGTTTTATCCTAAGACGTATGTATGCTAATTGGTGGTAGGTCTCTGCTAGTAAAACGTCTAGGTAGGTTGAACCTGAAACTGCTGAACTTATTTCCGCTATAAAACCCCTTGTTTCCCTTTGAAGGGAGTTGAAGGTAGTAAAATTACTCGGTAACGGGAGTAAATATACCATGAGATGCAGCGCAATGTGGTGCAGTATCATCCTAATTATCATCAGAGGAACGCCCTGCTTGTCCTGTAGATCCTATGAATCTTGGCGTAATGTGGTTAAAGCCAAGCACATTCACCATCAAGTAGAGTAATATAGTAAAAAAAACACTCATTCAATTCAGGGGTGATTGTTCTACAACCACTTTCAAAGAGTAAATTAGCTGCTATAGTATATATGTTCCAGCGGTGACCGTGTAAGGGATGAAGTATGTTCCTACAAGATCACGCTTAACCAATTACTGCTCCATTATCACTTAATATTTGAGATAAGTATGAGTTAGTTGATCAAATAAAAGATAATGAAAAGAAAAAAAAATGCATCATCTTTTGAAGGGGATGAAAATGACTATCTCATAAAAGTAGCGCTGCATCAACTAGCTGTGGGTAAAAGGGTTGATTCACAATCAGCAGGTAGTAACGGGTTAATGAAAAGGTTCCCACGTCAAAGGTTTATTTTTTTTCTACATTTTTGAATGTGGCTTACGGAACCCTACTTTTTTTTCAAATTACTTGCATAAAGCGTTTATAAATAGTCATAGTAATGCGGAAGTAATTAAAAGTTTGGGAAACTTGTTCGCTCTCCACTCGGAGCTTGTAGGTGAGTATGGTAACCCATTTCTGTCGCCAGACAATAGTAGTAGATATAACGGCGATCGGGTTTGAAAGGCGTTATGGTTAGTGAGAATATAGGCATTACCACATCTCAAACATATCATTGCTTAGTTGTGTGTATGATTATTAATAAGATTTTATATTAAAATCTTATATAAAACTTTAAAATATTTGAGTACTGTTAAACTCTCACAATCATACCGCATTGAGCCAGAGTGGTGGGAAAGGACCCAAATCCCTCCCCATATAAACCACTACAAACCATGACTAAGATGGTAAGCACTACACAATATTGTACTCGACGCTTTGAGACAGCATGTTAGGTCTCAATAGCTCAAAAATTTTACTAGCTACAACTCCCTTTAATCCGGAACAATGTCAGCATACCAACCTAAACGGTCTCCGGTAAGAGACATACTCTAGTAAACGTCAACTAATTTTTATTTAATGATCATACTAATCTACCCTTAGGATAAATTTTAACCCCTTACATATATAATATCATTAGTTAATTTTATATTAGTAAAAAAAGTTTTATTTTCATATATAGACAATTAATCAATGCAACGGCCGGAAACGGAACTGTTTTAATTCTCGATTCAATATTATATTGGCGACTATTTCCCGCCGGCGTGTCCTTTGTACGCCGGATGTTGCGTTGACTTTTTGGGGGTTCATTTTATATGGAAATGTAAACGACGAACGGATATCGTCTGCTACGGCGTAGCGGGTCAAAAGGGTCGTACTGTTCGTATAACAGTATTGTAATTAAAATGTTGTGAGGGTTCTAAAACTATTTTAAAACCTACGTAAAATTTATTTCCGGGATCTTTATATATGTAACTATGGATATACAGATACTAGCTGTTCCTAGTCTTCTTTGATATCACAATAAAGGATATTTGAAAATTAGACTTGATATTTGTCAGAAATATCCCTGACCGGCTACAACCCGCCGCCCTTCAAGCTTCTTCCCGTTATTAACACCCCCGCAACTCCTTTAAGGGAAGGAATTTAGTAAAGACCATTCTTAGCTGACCTCTAAATTGAAGAAGCAATCACTCCACCAAATTTTATGTCTTTACGTCTATAGACTAAGGCAATACATTAACATACTTAGATATGTATCTGCGTTTGTATGTCTCTGGGAGGTTGCAGCATCCCAAAGATTAAATAGATTTTGATCTTTTTTTTTGTTCCTTCAAAGATTAACTCGATATTATCCTTAAGACGATCATAACGTTAAATCTCTAGTATGTATATAACTAAGAGAATGAGAGGACGAATACAGGTGAGGATGTATGAAAAAAATATATCCGCAGTACGTACATAGATTAAGATATGTAGTATGTTTACCTGGTAATTATAACAGAAAGTATGGTACGTGTATCAAAAAAGTATTTCGATGGTGGTGGAGATTTTTAAACTTATGTCACTAATTACTTGTTTCATCAATTTAAAAAGCATTGCTTTGTTTCCGTTGTAGCCTAGGTTGGAGTTTTGGATGAGAGTCCTTAGCCATATTTGGCCTAATCGTTACATAATTTATACATGAGCTTATTGTAGAAAAATAATATAATTCGTCCTGTAACAGGATAGGTATTTGATATTATAATATCCTTAGTTCATTTAAATTCAACTTTTCATTGCGAGCTAAAGTCTTAACTGGCATGGTGGAAAAACGTTTCAGCGGAAGTTGGAGCGATTTTTTTCCTCTGAAAGGAACTACTTAGATTGTATTTTTAACTCGGCTCTCGGGGAGTGATAACTGCAATTTACATTACTTGCGTCCTTTTTAGTACAGAGGGTATTTTTTTTTATTTATTAAATTCGAATAAATCGACCCTTTGATATTCATCTCTATCTGTTTCTACTTCATCTTGCGTGATGTTAAAATATAAACAACAGATAATATAATAAAACGTCAATATATACTTTAAATTAGATCCCTTTCACATGAACAGTTTTTATTTTTAAGATTAATGCTAGAAGCTAGAAGAAATCAGATATCAGGGTAGTATAGTTTGCAGGGAGGGGATGGAAACTACACCTGAAGTATTTGTGCTTATCTATACTTAAAAATAAACATACCCTCTTAGCAGTCACTTTACCCACTACCAGTTAATTTATAACTAGTAACTGTAGAGCTTATTATTTAGATAGGTTTAGGAAGCCAAGATATGCCTAGGTTATTTGCCTGTATGAAGTCCACGTCCTTGTTAAATAAGTAGTTCAGCTGACCGTGGACATTTGATTCATTGAAGATTGATATTGGATGTACCTGACATTTTACCTTGGGCGTGTCGTTAATGAAGACTAATAGAGAATATCTTCGAGATAAAGACAAGAGCTTTTTCTGTAATCTTTATTAATAATTACTTAAGCTTTTTTAATACATATTTTCTTCATTTTGTATAGAAGCATTGGAAGGTATTGTTCAGCTGTCCATATAGTGTAATTGTCCGAGTACAGTTGAGTATACAATGGTGGTACAGTAACATTAATTGCAAATGTAAATCCCATAATTAAGTAAAGTGGTACATACATTTATCATTTAAAGTACACACGTCGGTGGGGTCCATTGGATGCTGCGCGTGCTCTGTCGCGGTCTGCGCCAATTGATTGTGTTTGAACAGTTACATGTTAAGTGCTGTACGCGAAACGCGCTCACGTATTATTCATTAAAAAGTTTTAATACAAAAAAAAAAAAAGTATCATGTCGATGGTTAAAATCGCCTTTCATCTTACGAAGACTCCGCTGCGGCGCTGGATTTCGGTTCATCTGTAAATATTTGTTCACGGAACACATAAAAGAGATAAACGAAATAGGAAGTTAAGATAAGCAAACAGTTCAAAGCTGCTGCGATTAAACTGATTCCTTTAACCTTAACTTTATATTTCCATTTAAATTCAATTAATCATAGAATATAGGAACTTCATTTGAAATATACTTCTATTTAATATATATATGGTAAGGTTTATAAAACGGCAACTAAAGGTTGGATGAAAGGAGATTACATACGAGATACGAACGTTAAGATGATATATTACAGGAAGTCTGAAAGTTGCTTCAGTGACAGAAATTGAGGAGTAAGAGGGTAGCGTGGTACAGGCATGTAGCGAGGGATGAAGGATATATAACAGAGGAAGTAATGAGAATGAACGTGGATGGCTATAAGGGTAGAGGAAGACCGAAGAAAGTGTGGAGGGATTGTGTGAAAGATGGCATGTGTATGAAGAGTGTGAATTCAAATATGACGGCTGAGAGAGGGATGTGGAAGAGAAGTACATACTATGCCGACCCCACATAGCTGGGAAAAGGAAGTAGGAAGATATATGATAAGGTGTTAATTATTCTAAATTGATTACTTAGTTACTTTAGTTTTTTTTTGTTCAATGAAGCGGCGAGACAATCGGGTGACTGCCGCCCATAACAAAGCGGTGCTAGTTTGGATGCTGATACTGAATAATATTACACTCGTCGCCTTAAGATATAGGATGTTGTTTGGTAACCCAGTAATTTCAAAAGCTACAACACCCTTCAATCCCGAGCACGGCAATATTAGAACACTGCTGTTTAACGATAGAAATAAGAGCTGCTGTGGTACCTATCTAGACGTTCTTACAACTAAGACCTGCCACGAGTAACCGGAAACTTGCCTACTGTAGACAAGCGGGCATATTAACAAATCGATACATCATCGCTTTAATTACATGTATTGATCATCATCAAGCTCATCGACATGTTTAATTAAATACAGCTATATGAGAAGCTATATATATATATATATATATATATATCTACACCTGCAGTCCAGTGGTTCTGTTCGTTTTTAATTAACGCGCTCCGGCGACTTTTGAAATATTTACACTAAATAATGCTATTGAAATATTTACACGATATTACAGATATATTAAAAACGGTACAGTGGCTGCGTTAATTTGCAATTAAGGTAAACTCGCATATGCAATGTTGTACGCTGGTAATCTGCGATGCGTGCGCGCTGGGGCCCTACCACATGCGCGTTAATGCGCCGCCAGGCAAAGGCGAGTTAACACTTGAAATTCAGTGTGCAGTCGCAACAATGTCGGGCCACCGCCGCGGGAATAACGAGGACGATAATTTTTTGTTCATTACTTCGCTATGCGCTTCGGAGTGTTTTAAAACGCTCGTTACTTTTATTTCATACGTATTAACTGCTTTCAGACGCGCGGCGGTCTAAACCAGTTTCGTATTTACTGGTGGTAAGTCCCTGTTGGGTTGGGGGTGTAAGGGGTTTCGCTCAATATGCTGCGTAACAGACGAGTCTCTGACTACCCAGCATCCAGCACTGGGAGGAAGTAATGTCGCAGAAAGAAATTGCAGAAAGGGAGCGAGAGAAGAGCACCTATATCTCAATCTGCAGGCAGATATCTGGGCGTCATAGGAGGGTGTTTCACACCCTTCAAGCCCCATAACTGAAGCCATGGTGGTTGATTCAGGGTTAATCCGTTGCCAAGTATATTAAGTCTCGAGGTGGCGTGCGCGGTACTTCCACCTATTACTGAGTGGGACGAAGAGTTGTAGTTCCACCCTGAGACGCCACCTCATCCAAGCCTCTCCCTATCGGCACCACTGGTGAGTTTAAAAGCGTTCCATGGTTTCGGCTAATACCGTTGAGAGGTACACCTTGGTATCAGCCAGTAAGAGCCCTGGCATGACCCTTCTGTTGTTCCAGGATTTCCCCACGAAAAAGGTACCACGGAAGCCCCTATTTCAGCCGACATATAGTAGTGTGCAAACATTACTAGGTTCCGGTCTGAAGAGCGTTGTAGCTAGTAAAATTACTGAGGTAACAAGATTTAAATCTTTTATCTCATTACAAGTTAACTGTATTTTATTAACAAACTGTATTATTAAAACGTTGTTGGATAGTTTAAAAAACCATTCATGTATCATCATCATCTGCCGATAGACGACCATTGCTGGACATAGATCTCCCCCAAAGATCATTCATGTATATCTCCTCTCATTATATAAGAGGTGCAAAGTTCTGCGTGAGAATGCTTCGCCATTTTATGCCTTTCTTACGAAGCGACGGGACGGGCGGGACATTCACTTGATAGTAAGTGATACGCCTGACTGGTATACATAGGATATAAAGTCTCGTTAACCCAGTAATTTCACTAGCTACAAACCCTTTCGTAGGTAGGTAGGGTGAGTAATGTTTTCATACTACTTTTTGTTGGCTATAATACTGGGCTGCGGTGGTAGCAGAAAACTATCCCCAGGTAGCGCTTTTTTTAATTTATATAACTTAAAATAAGTTTTAACTGATTATCGATGATTTTTTTTTAATATTAAAAAAAAATATTCCGCTTCAAGACAGTTCCTCTTCGTCCTTCATATCAGTGTATCTGTCTACATAAGAGTATTGAATAGACTATTTTTTTTTATTTCAAAAAGTTAACCCTTGACGACCTGACCTGGTTAATGGTGATGAGTGGTCCCTGGTGATGAAGGCACTAACTCAATAACAAACTATTCACTCTCTTCCTCCTCATATTGGATGGAAACAAGACTTCTAGACTAGTGAGTTTTACTATAAAAGATTGCATTACTCGCATACCATCAGATCTGATAGTGAAGCTCTAGTTTATATGATACAAAATTAATGGTATATTTATATATTTTTATATACGTATTAAAAAAAATCAAATTCATAATTATTTATATGGTTTTCTCCCACAAAATTATACAGTTGAACGGTATGTTTCGGATCGCATAGCATATGATGCCCTGTGCTGTGTGACTCCTGACTCCCCCTCTTAGTGAAGTATTGATGTATTTAATTGTCTGTTTGTTCGTGTGAATATATATATTCATACATATATATATGTGTAAAGCTTTATTGAATATTTCATACGTTTAATTATCAAAAAGCGACAAGTAGTACGCGTCAATGTGTCACCGCTCTAAAGCCCCGCTTTGACGGCTGACGCTTAATATTTCGTTACGCGACATGCGAATGTATACCACTTAAATAAGTGGTGGTGGTGGTGGTTAATGGCCTAGTGTAGGTATAGAGAGAAATGCGACATTAGTAATTTGCATCCCGACATGACTATTGATGTTAATGGTATGCAGAAAATATCCTGTCGACACTCCTGCCGATGCTGAAACGTACACAAGCTGTTCTTTTTAATTAATTGACGTTAGGCGTGAAAAAAAAATTGAAAGACCTTTATCCTACTGAGCGTATTCAGGGAAGTTAGTTAGTGAAATAGTAAGTTTGGTATTTTTTTTTTTACGGTGCAGCACCGCTCAAAGCCACCAAAAGCTTTGATTTCCGCCTCTGAAAAATTGATTCAGCGTACTTTGACATTGCGAACATCATTTCCCCATCCGCCTACACTTTATCGTTTCAAGTGTCATTTATTCGTACTGCTTTTACAGTTTTTTTTTAATCAATAATCAATTCTTCTTAAAGTGCCTCTCCAACTAGTGAAGGTTGGCGATCAGCGTGGTGCAGTCCTTTCTGTCTCCGGTTCGACGGAACAATTTGTACGCACCAGATATGCCAGTCCATACCCTGATATATATTTGTAAATACCTGTGGATTGATCGGAAAATCTTGGAGAGGAGACAAACTTAATGGATTCCTTCTTCTCGTCAGGTTATAATCTAGTATAAAAAAAATATATCTTTGTACAGACAACAGCAATACAGACCTTTGTTACGTATTTCTTACCTATTACAATCAAGGGTCATCGATCAATGTCCTTACATTTATTGATATAGCTCATCAAACTCAAGCTTCGATATAAAGTAAAAGTAGAGCTATGATTACTACTGATCGATAAAGTACTAGAAATATTAAACTTAACAAGTATCTGACTAAATATATCATAGATGTAAATTCATAGTAAGAGATATTTTGAGGAGAGGAAACAAGTAGTAAGATATACCGCCAGTAGTAATGTGTTGCGTTGTGAAGCCTGTTATTATGTTACTGGAGACATCAGATCCAGTCTCGATAACCCAGTAATTACACCAGCTACAGCACTCTTCAATCAGGAACATAATCCTTAGAGACCTACCATCAGTAAACATTAAATTACATTACCACAAGTGATTCCACCAGCTGCAACAGCCTTCTAACCGGAACTAGTTAAGCAAACGAGTCTATATACTTCTCTGAAATACGTCAATAGAAAAAAAAAATATGCGCTTAATTCGCATCCAATTCAGTTTAACGTGGATTTGCATGAAGTGATAATCTACCCTTAAATTATTAGATAGCGGTGTGGTTGAATTCATCAGGGGATGTCAGTTTGCTATTAACTCCCCACCCTTATCTCGCTTAATGAAATAGTCACTTAATGTATTTGATTTTTTTTTCTAAACCTAGTACCATTTCATGTTAAATTCTACATATATAAATCATGGATTGTATATCACTTTAAGAATATAACTATATTTTTTTTTAATGTGAGATATATAGATAGGCACAACTCATGAAATTGCACACATAAAAATTACTTTAGGGTGTATTTAATACTTGAACGCAAACAGTCTTGTCGAAGATCAAACACGCGGAACGTTGACTAAACTCACCCTAACTTAGGGGTGGTTTCTTCAAAAGGTCGTGGTAAACTTTAGCTCTAGTATAGTCCACGATTGGTCTTTGAAACGTTTGCTATTATTATATGCTACATAATCTGTACTCGATGTATATTACGAGCGCCTGTGGTATAATGGTTAGTGTTGCGATAAGCGAATCTGTGGTCGCGGTTGGACGTTCGACTACTGTCATTAACTACCTAATGAAACCCGAAATCTAGAATTACTACCACATTTAAGCTTTGGTACTAATAGTGCTATTACAGTCATACTTAATAATATGATAATAATCATTGGTTATTTATTTATCTATGATCTCATTCGGCTCCTTATTAAGACGTCCATAAAGTCTACTTACTTTAACTTACTGATATGAACAAGGGTTTCTTCCCAATCGAATTTCTTCGTTTCAGATCTTCTCCCTAAAATAAATATCTGGATGTACAGGTAACTGATATCAAATGGTTTAGTTTCAATGCCTGGAAATAATGTGTATAAATTACTTACATCACTATCCGACCTGCCAAGTGTGGTGTAGTGTGAAGAACTTTATCATCTTAACAGGACCAGCAGCTTTGCTATAACAGAAAGGGTGGTTTAGGATCATATATATCATAGAATACAGTAAATATAACATTCGGGGAGTGTTTGGGAAGCTGAGCAGCATATCCTCGTCTCAAATATCACAGTGTCTAAAGACAAAGGTCTTTCGTTCGTGTTACCAGTGAAGGCTTATAGCGGGCCTTGTGAAAAGGCTTTAAGTCGTATAAAGAGCTATGGGAAGAACTATGCTCTGGGTTTCCCTCCACGATTGAATCAGAAATGAGGAGATTCGCAGGTCACCGACATAGTCCAAAGATTGTTAGTCTCAAGTGTCAATGAGCAGGACATATCGAAGGACTACCAGCAGATGGAGCGCCAAGGTCCTTGAATGGCGACCGCGTATTGGAAGATAAAGCGTTGACCCCACTAGGATATCCAACGTTCTTGGTTGCGGGAAGCAGCAGAATCGATCGATGTGGAGATCTTTGGGGGAGGCTTATGTCCAGCTGTTTACTGATGATGATGATGTTAAAATTACGAATTGAAATGAAAGATTAGACAATTTAGTTTCTATCAATAGAATCAAAGTGAATATGTTCCGAGAGGAAGTGCTCACAATAAATATAAAATGGCTGCCTGTTTGTGTCAATATATACAGCTTGACTGTTTATTACCGCTACGTTCGCGTCAGTATATATATATATATATATATAGTATAACCGATAATCCACTTTGTTTTACTGTATTATTAACTCAGATGCTGTAAGCAAATTTTGATGTTTACTGCTGCAGCTGAAGGTCGGGAATCCCATGTAATAGGATTCAAAAGGCCGCTGCGATGCCGAGGGTTTCAATGGAGGCGGATAACGAGTGTCGTCGCGGTTTCTCTCAATCAATTAACAATTCCGGATGTTGTTAACGTTTGAGCCACTGTCACATATTAATATTAAACTTGTTCATATCGGGAGTTGGTACTTTAAAAAAAAATAAAGAAGCAATCCCAATGGCGATTGAGTTTCCAACTTTCGGTACAGTTTCAGATTTTTATATTTCCTTCTTTCGTCCTAATTTACATACTCTGCGCTGAAGTTGTTAAAAGTTATTTCATTTCAAAGATTAAATTGTATGTGAAGGCAGGGGTAGGTAGAGACGCTGGTGTTAAGTCTTTTTTGCTGGAGACCAGAGCTAGTATAATTACCAGACGTATCGCTTACCATCAGGTGAACCTCCTGCTCGTCTCGTCGTCTTTTTGCTTACGTTCTACTTATGGTAAGTCATATGCCAGTGCACAACTTAGCGCTAGTTATGATAGTGTTTTCTACATTGCGCTCGTCTTGGATCATGGAATGTTAAGTCTCGTTACCATGTGATACCACCAGTGAAGTACAGCAGTGTTCTTATTCCCAAAACGGTTGGTTAGCCGTGATAACCACCATTATTCATTCGGTGAATGCATCAGGGGTTTTCGTGGAGCCGTCGGCGGATCAATCGCCGCGGCGCGTAAACAAACGACGCCGGCTCCCCCTCGATGTTTACAACCAAGTCTAACTCTATCCAGGTGCGGCAATAACATAACAGACGTTGAACCGGATCGCTCCGAGCCGCGCCGGGAAAACTAAAACACGCGCCCACTTGTTTAGCTTCGTGGCCGACGGCCACGCGTATGCTGATGATGGATCCACTTGTATATATTCATCATGTTCATGATCAGACATCATCGCTGGTCCAATGTGGGTTGGTGAGAGCCAGATCCTCGTCTGTTGATTAGCAGGGTGCTTTGGCCTTTGGCCCGTGAGTTGTTATGCAAGATCCCTTACTCCCTATATATACACATATATATGACAATCATCTATTCTGGTTACCAGGACACATCGCTCGAAGGATCGACTGCCAATAGAGCATCAAGGTAACCTCAGTTCTGGAAGACTTCGCTACTAGGTAGACCGTTAAACGGATGCGCAGGACCGATCGTGGACATCCTTGAAGGAGGCCTATGACTAACAGTGGGCCTTATAGAACCACCATCAAAATTCTGCTGGTACCGGTAAATTCTGAAGATTAGAGCCAAAGTAGACCCACGTCGAGTCCCTTTGCATCCTGAAGGATCCGCCTGGACCACTTTGGGAGGTAAGGATGTAGATCAATATACCGGAAGTTACGTCGTCATAATGAAATTACCTTATAGCCTAATTCTTGAACTGTTCTACATATGAACTCTATGTAGCTTATTTAACTGAGCTTTTAAGCTGTAGTTAAACTAATAACTGTACTAAAAATAAGCTACTCCCAATAAGCTGTGCATAAATATGTTGTTGAGAAATCTGTTGTATCACAAAATTGTATATAACAACAGATTTTTTTTTTAATTCAACGAAATAAAGAGACAAGGGAGATATTTACTTGAAGGTGGTATTGGGAATTAACATGTCCTGGAATTAACGAGACCTAACATCTTATGTCTCAAGGCGACGAGTGCGATGTGATGCAGTGTATAACACCCTAACTAGCGCCACGTTGTTATTAGCAAGCGTATCACTTACCATCAAGTGAATGTCTTGCTCGTTCCGTCGCTGCATAGAATAAAAAAAATTAAGCAATACGCCTGGTCACACTAAATGGTCGTTGCTTTGTTAACATGTCTTGTCTCGATAACCCAGTAATTTCCTTAGCTATAACACCTTGCAAACCGGAACACAGTAGTGTTTGCACAGTGCTGTTTGTCGGTTGCAATAACAGCTGCGGTGGTACCTACCTATACCGACCGGCAATACCTACCACAGCTATAACTTACCATCACACCGGTTTCATCTCTTCGTTATGATGTAAGGTAACATAAAAAAAAATCGATTTTTACTATTATTCATTCGGTTAATCACTTTCGAGTGTTTACTCGATTTGGGAGATTCAATTCGGAAGCGCGTTGCTTCGAGATATGGGCAAGCGTATCACTATATAAAAGCTAACCTTTCTACCTTTGAAGGGACTAGTATATAATAAATATTGTAGGAAGATCACATCTCATCAATGATTCTGCGAATTGATAAGAACACCGCCTCCGTATTTCATACTGATAGCGTCTTAAAGTACTTTTGATTAGATTACCAATCTCATATTGATCTCATACGTCGTGCGTGTGTTCGTGTAATGTAAAAGTTTTATTACCTTCATTTCGTATCGCGTGTTTTGGTATTAAGAAATATGAACATATACATTTAAGTGGATAACGATATATTGAGTGTAGCAATTTTTCCATTCAAGTTATTTTCTACTTGCTCCGCGCGATCGTTTCGCTTTAATATTTAGAGCACGCGAAAAAATTCACAAAGGCAAAACTGCTCGCTGGGTGTAATAAAATATAAACGGATGACAATATTAAATATTTATCAAAAAGCTTTACCTTTTTGCCTTTATCATCTTTCATGTTCTATATGAATTTAAATGTTTATTCCACGGGGAATACCCTTTCTATCACTAATAATACGTAGTACCCTTAAATCCCCGGAGATTATATACGTAGATGCCAGCGCTGCATCTACTTATGCAACCAAAGAGTATCTTACAAAGATCTAACTATTTAAGGGATGAAATTACATTATTTTATATATATATATTCAATTAAACGATGAGAGGAGGGGGACCATCACTTGATAATAAGTGACACGTCTACCCATAACGAGACGCTAGTTAAGACGACAAATATTCCAACACATTGCGTTCATCGCCTGGCACATACGATATTGATTCTCATTACCCCAGTATTGTTAATAGCTACAGCGTCTTTCAAACCGGAACACAGTAGTGTTTGCACAGTGCTGTTTGTCGGTTGCAATAACAGCTGCGGTGGTACCTACCTATACCGACCGGCAATACCTACCACAGCTATAACTTACCATCACACCGGTTTCATCTCTTCGTTATGATGTAAGGTAACATAAAAAATCGATTTTACTATTATTCATTCGGTTAATCACTTTCGAGTGTTTACTCGATTTGGGAGATTCAATTCGGAAGCGCGTTGCTTCGAGATATGGGCAAGCGTATCACTATATAAAAGCTAACCTTTCTACCTTTGAAGGGACTAGTATATAATAAATATTGTAAGAAGATCACATCTCATCAATGATTCTGCGAATTGATAAGAACACCGCCTCCGTATTTCATACTGATAGCGTCTTAAAGTACTTTTGATTAGATTACCAATCTCATATTGATCTCATACGTCGTGCGTGTGTTCGTGTAATGTAAAAGTTTTATTACCTTCATTTCGTATCGCGTGTTTTGGTATTAAGAAATATGAACATATACATTTAAGTGGATAACGATATATTGAATGTAGGTATTTTTTTTTCCATTCAAGTTATTTTCTACTTGCTCCGCGCGATCGTTTCTCTTTAATATTTAGAGCACGCGAAAAAATTCACAAAGGCAAAACTGCTGCCTGGGTGTAATAAAATATAAACGGATGACAATATTAAATATTTATCAAAAAGCTTTACCTTTTTGCCTTTATCATCTTTCATGTTCTATATGAATTTAAATGTTTATTCCACGGGGAATACCCTTTCTATCACTAATAATACGTAGTACCCTTAAATCCCCGGAGATTATATACGTAGATGCCAGCGCTGCATCTACTTATGCAACCAAAGAGTATCTTACAAAGATCTAAGTATTTAAGGGATGAAATTACATTATTTTATATATATATATTCAATTAAACGATGAGAGGAGGGGACCATCACTTGATAATAAGTGACACGTCTACCCATAACGAGACGCTAGTTAAGACGACAAATATTCCAACACATTGCGTTCATCGCCTGGCACATACGATATTGATTCTCATTACCCCAGTATTGTTAATAGCTACAGCGTCTTTCAAACCGGAACACAGAAATGTTCGTACCGTATATAATAATAATATACCGTGTATAATGTACCTACTTCGATGGTCTCCAGCAACAGAGAGCATTACTAAATCCAGTATATCTCAACGCGACTAGTAAATCTGGCGTCTGATTTTTGAGGGTAGTTATAACACCCACCATCAAGTGTTTCCTCTCGTTCTGAATGCATCTGATAAAATAAAAGCTAGCATATTACAGATGAAACTGTTAGCACCATGAAATTATAAGGAAATACCTACATTTTAAGTTAATACTAATACTTGATAGTATTATCACCATCCTGTCTTCTAAATACAGACTGCTTTAATTGTGAGGGTAGTTCGCCATATTTGTTACACTTAAGGGTGCAATATATTAGAGAAGATAACAAGTAAATTTACTACCATTAGATGGGGGTTGTTACTTGTTTTTAATTTAATCTTTTACTAAACAGTAAGGATATAGTTGTCATGGGGATATTCTAACCCGGCTCCCACTTTAGAAGGGCAGCATTTAAAAATATTGGTGGTAGATGTCTTTGGGGTGTAAGGGGTCCAGCACAACAACTCACGGGATCCAAGCCAACCTTATCTTCTAGTGGGTGTACCTGCTAATCAACAAAGGAGGCTGTGGTTCCCACCAACCCACATTGGGCCAGGGTGGTGGGATAAGTGATCGATCGATGCGGAAATTTTTGGAGGAGGTCCATGTCCAGCAGTGGATTTCTATGATGATGATGATGAGGTCTTTCTTGCCGAAGACCGTCCACGTAGTATGGTAGTCCACAGCAACTGTTACTGCCAAACAGTAGTGTAATTACTGGCGTAACGAGACTTTATGTCTCAATGCGACGAGCGCAATATGGTGCTGTGTATACATACGCTTACCGTCAGGTCGTCTTACTCGTCTCGTCGCTACATCAAATAAAAAAAAAATCTAGTCTATATTTAGACTTGATTCGAATCTAAACATTCTAATTGAATCGCTAGTGCTTTGCGACTTTGGACCTATATTTGCGAACATTTCAATTTTACTCTCGCATACGGTGCGTAGAATTTTAAGCAAACATCAATAAAGTATGCTGCGCTTATTGACATCCCTAAACAAATAGGGGTGCTTTATTTGCAAGTGCATCTAGTGTGTGCCGACAGCTTTGTGTAATAAATTAAAATGGAGGGGGTGTATTAGGCAATCGTTCGATATTAAACCGTACGTAAGTTTAGCACTGAGCATTATCAGATTGGGATTTTGTGAGCCGTTATGAGATTCGTTCAGTTTTTAATTAGAAATTTGTGATTTTTTTCAGGGGTTTGTATAAAGGGGACGTTATTTAGTCGATATTTGAATGAAGTAAAGAACCAATAATATTTATAAACGTTTGAAGGAAGAAATCGACGATATATAAGGTTGGCAAATATCTCCCTTCCGCTTTTTTGCTCTTTATTCAATGCTTTATAAAAAGTGTTACAGTGATCGGATTTAGTTCAAATATGCGCTGTTTTGTTCGATAATCTGTTTCCATCTAGACGGCAACTTCATAATACCTCACTCGTAGAAGCCCCTCCTCCTTATTTGCGAAGAACTCGGACAGCCACTTTTCACAAGCCTCTTTTGAGTTCAACTTACACCACCAAGGGCGTTCACCATGGATAGGAACAGGTGGTAATCACTTGGCACTACGTCCGGGCTATATAGTGGATGCGATAAAACCTCCCATCCGAGCTCCCGTAGCTTCTGACGAGTCATCAACGAAGTGTGTGGTCTGGCATTGTCCTGGTGGAACACTACACCCTTCCTGTTGGCCAAATCTGGACGCTTCTGGTCGATCACCTGCTTCAAGCGGTCCAGTTATTCGCAGTAGATGGTAGAATTAAGCGTCTGGCCATATGGGAGCAGCTCATAGTGGATGATTCCCTTCCAATCCCACCAAACACACAGCAAAACCTTCCTGGCCGTCAATCCCGGCTTGGCCACTGTTTGGGACGATTCACCGGCCTTCGATCACGACCGTTTTCGCTTGATATTGTCGTATGTGATCCATTTTTCGTCGCCAGTCACCATCCGCTTCAAGAATGGGTCGAGTTCGTTCCGTTTCAGCAGCATATCGCAGGCGTTGATTCGGTCCAGAAGGTTTTTTTGCGTCAAATCATGCGGCACACAAACATCAAGCTTTTTTTTGTATCCAGCCTTCTGCAGATGGTTTAAAATGGTTTGGTGACTAACTCCCATCTCCTGGGCGATGTCACGAGATGCCACATGCCGGTCTAACTCGATGTAGTCCATGATTTAATCGGTATTTGTCGTCACAGGTCTTCCGCCGGCTGGCTTATACATGGTGTCGTTTTCACCGGTTCTGAATCGTCGAAATCATTCCTCCGCGGTTCGAAGTGATAGAGTACCATCCCCAAAACACGATTAATCTCACGGAACGTTTCTCTAGCGGATTTGCCTTTAACGAAGGAAAACTTTAAAATAGCGCGAATTTCGGCGTTAGTGAACTCAATGTTTACACGTCTATAACTGTTGAACGCAATATCCAAACTAATTATGCATAGCGTCGTTTAGTAGGTTATGTCAAGACCTTTAAAATTATGTATAGTATTGCCAGATACGAGCTCTGTAGCGCTTTGTACATAGCCGCGAAATTCAAAAGACAAAAAGGCGGAAGGGAGATATTTGCCAACCTAATATGTTATAAAATAAATCAACCCTTATCGGTAACGTCGCTACAAGAAGTTAACATAAAACAAATATCAACTAAATCACAATTTTTTTTTTATTCAAACCATTTAACAGCAATTTTAAGTATCTTAATATCATCATCATCAGTCAATAGTTGTCCACTGCTGGACGTAGCCGTCCTTCAAAGATTTCTTCATCGGTCAGTCCTGAGCAGCCAGCAGGCAGTCTTCATGGCTTCCGCTACCTTGAATTTGAACCATTGTCCACCTGGCTGTACCAATGCGAGTTGGTAGGATCCAGAGCCTCGTCTGTTGATTAGCAGGATGCATTAAGAGCAGATGAGGTTAGCTTCGGTCCCGTGAGTAGTTGGGAACCACTAATACCCCTAACTTTAATATAGCAAAGTACATAATAATTCGTAACCTATAGATGTGGAATGGGGGAGGCTTATGTCCAGCAGTGGACGTCTATCAGCTGATGATGATCATATAGTAATCCCATCGTTTATATAAAACACCTGTAAAGATTAACCAAAAATATTAATACTCAAGTAATGAGAAGTAGGAAGTTCGTAAGCTTTAATGCGCTGCACGTATGTACTTCGAATTCCAATGAACTACAACTTTGTTTCATTTCCGGTTGCCGGCGATATCCTCGGTTCATAACGTAAATAAATAAAACATCTACCTCCGCTGTTCGTTGCAGTAAATATCGGAGACTGTGTTGTTATATATTTATATGATGAACACATTGCTTTTTTTTTATTTAATGAAGAGACGAGACGAGCGCGACGTTCACCTGATGGTTATAGACACGCTAGACCATAACAACGTGGCGCTAGTTCAGTCTCATTACCTAAGTAATTTCACTAGCTACAACTCCCTTCAATCCGGAACACAGTAATGGTACCTAGACAGTTTCCGGCAACCGAGACCTTTCTCTTTCTTTAAGTCGGTTCCTCAATGCTGAGAGTCGTGACTCCTTATCGATAACTATGCTTAATGACTACGTTATGTCAATCACTTCTATTTGACGCGTTTTGTATAGTGTCATATACAGGTGTTTCAATGGTGTCGTTCACCTGGTCAGTCCAAAGTTTTGGGTTCCGTCAATGCAGCCTCTTACCATCAATCTTGCCAGTAAAGAATTTCACCAAGTCGTTCGCATTTTTTCTGGCTATATTACCGAAAAACTCAAGGATGATGCAAACAGATGGTTGATATGGTTGATGGCATTTGAATATGAAGCTGTGTTAAAATGGAGACGTTGGTCCTATGCTCTCTCCGGGATACGTTCAGCATCCGTCTCCAGCATCATATTTCAATCGCTTCTATTATTTTGCGAGACGACTGAATCGAGACACTACTAGTGAAATTATTCATTACTAAACTAAAGCTTAATAAAACTACTGTCCTGATGATAATACTGTCTGATAATCTGAAGATAGTCATCTTTGAACACGGCTGACTGACGTCTGTAACTCCTCATTCCTTGACAAGACCTTGAATGGAAACTTACCGCGTATTTAAGCAGACCTTCCCTAATATAAGTACATATCCACGCTTTTTTCAATTTTAATCTTTATCGCACCCTTTATTCATTCAAGGGATGTTCTTAATATTAGATTTATTGTATAGACAGATCGCGTCTACCAGACGGGGCAATTTGTTCATAAATTCTTCAATATCGCACCCTGGCCCGGCGACGCTGCGGAAATGGTATTCTCGTTTCAACTCAATGAAATTGCATCTAATTCCCTGCCAATCTCGTCCACCGTCTTTGTGCTGCTGAAGCTGTAATCAGGCCCAATATAAGCTGTAATGATGGACTCTTTGAGACGTGAAAATTGTCTTATTTTGTCTACCCTTGAATCGTCATTTGTCAAGGTTACCCTTATCTATCTCGCGTCATAGTGATTTCATTTACAGTTAACATTACCATTACTATAAAAGACGAAACCACATGAGCATCATCAGGACTAAATAAATAATTCAAGGCTACTATTTATTTATCAGGAAGAATCAAAAAAAAGATCATGCAAATAGTTTTAAAAACTACTACGGGCCATGTTTCCATCATCACCACCAGTAAAAACTGTTTTGCAATAATGTTATATGAGAAGATTTAAGGTCGATTAACACACGGATGTTTCAAGACATCAACAAAAAGTCCATCAAACCTGGTACTGAATAGGAATGAATGGCAGAAATATTTATCATTTTTTTTTTAAATTAAATGAGCAATGAGACGGACGAGACGTTCTCTTCAAGATGATATACACAGCACCACTTTGCGCCCGTCGCATGTTAAGTATCGTTACCCCAGTAATTTCACTGGTAATGTTCGCACATTACTGCTTGGTGACAGAAATAAGAGCTGCAGTGGTATCTTTCTAGTAAACAAGAACAGGTTATAACGGATTTGCACCAAGACCTTCACGATGTTTCACCTTCTTCGCTTTACGGCGTGGTCACGGCAACGCTTTCGCACACATCCGCGACCCTGCCAGCACCATGAAACCCCTTCTTGATAGTGAAATCTTCTCCTTTCCACCTCTGTATTGGCGCATCGGAAAGTAGAATGCTCTGCCTCTTATCATCGCCTGATCAATAGGTGCTCCTGAACCCGTTATCCAGAGGCTATGGGAGCCAAGAGATAAAGCACTCTCGGCTCGATCTAGTCTTGGGCTCTGTTGCCAATTGTTATACTTCTGCGGAGGATAGAGAGAGCAGCCGAACGCAATATTGACACCTCTCCTTCCGTGACTCCACCACGACTGCGAAGGGCAGTGCAGGCCTGTCCCCATATCTGCCAGCAGAGACCTACCATCATATTATTTATTTATTACTTAATATGTATGTGTAGTACATTGGCAATTTCTGTTATGTTGCAAACATCTCCCTACGTTCTAGGGTCACTGATAGGTATATATACTTTACAAATAAATAGATTAAAACACTTTTTGTATGGGAATTAGGGTCTAAAAGTGCTGGTATAGCGACCCCCCATTAGGCGGACAGAGGAACTAAAAAATCGCTGGGAGCCACTGTATTCATACAGCGCAAGACCGTGCTTTGTGGAACATATTACATGAGACCTATGTCCAGCAGTGGACGTCCATCTGTTGAAATGATTATGATGACTTTTAGGTATTACAAAAGCTATGAAAATACAGATAGCAATTTGATGCAATTTAAATGAGACATTTTTAGCAACGGATAATATTTCGTAGGAGGAAACGGTGCACTCGACGGATCCTCCATTCACGGGTCCCGTCCCCCCTTCAATTCATTATTTAAAAGGGTAATGTCCAATTAAGTCAAGAAAGTATAAAAAGGTCTGGCCTATGCACCAGCACGCACCGGGCTGTGGTTAAGTGCTATCGTGGCCGACGCAACTTAATTATGTACCGTTTAAGTAAAATTAAATGTTGAGCGTGATCAAGTTAATTGTGCGCAGAGATAGATCATTACAAGCTATATATAGGCGGCGAGATTATTTTTAAACATAAAAGAAAAAGATAAAAAATTTAAGATGTTTATCCCGCGCTACGCGACACGATCGTATCCTTTTATTAGCGGCGAGATGACCAGGACGTTCGCTTGATAGTGAGCGATGCGCCTGCGCATAACTTACGTGGTTTTTGTTAGGTTGTATATAACAAGTACAATGCATTAACGAGAAAAATATGGTGGGTTCTTTGAATGTTTTAAGTCGACTAGTTCGTCACATTTATTAAAGTTAAGGACGCAACTAGTGTAGGGTAGTATACAACCTCCTTAGAGGTATACCCTAATGTATAGATTACTTAAAAGAAACTGATATTTGCTAGTTACATTATTACTTAAGTCGTCTGGATTATAAATTCAGAAGCAGATAATTGTGGTGAAACGAAATACATATAAAACAGTAATAGGATATGATATTGAACAACGCTCTCAGTTTCCGCTGCAGCATATTCTGATGCCTCAGCACTGAAGGTATGCACAGCATTTGCATAAATCTAAAGATGTATTTATATGTAGTAGTGCATTTATTATACTATTCACAGGGATACTTGCTTTGATAGACTAGATTTATGTTATAAGCTGAAGCCTAATCCAAAATTTCGAGTTAAAGAGCGATACCTGGTCGACATTACTGAAATCAACTTAATCCATTCTTAGTCTCATTTTGGATACAACTTACGACAAAATCCAAGATGAGCTTTACAAGTTGAATCATTAGGTACTTTGTCTTTTGTATTAATAATAAAATTAAGGCAAGTTTGGACAGAAGAGTATTTGTTATAAATAATTACAACAGTTTTTGAAGACAAGGCTTATGCAACTCTTATAATACCTTCCATCTTTATCGACTGATGACGTTTCAAATGAACTACTCTACTAGCTCTATTTGAAGTCTTATTATTATCGGAACAAACTTTAGTATTCCTTCGGCCTCTGGATTATACATCAGCGTGTCATAGATTTATAATTGAAATAAAATAATCGTTGGGTAGTAGTCACATGTTATAATTATAGCACAAAATAACACTCACATATATCACAAAAAATATATATATATTGTAGTATAACCTACTACTTCAATTGCCGCCAACAGACTGACGGGAACGGAGCGATCATCGTACGAGGCAGTATTTCCCCCACCATTTTATTTCCCCCTCCTAAAACCAAGCTCGTATTCTGATTGGTCGATCGATCGCGCCGATACCGACAGTATAAAGAAAACAAATCAAAAAGTGACTTGTTTTATGATTTTTTTCATACATTGAATAAATAAAATTCTGAAATTAGGCATTGATAATACTATGATGGAAATTGGTTCTAGTGTTAAAGTGGCATTATGTCACTGACATACAGACTTTTATATTTGAGTTCACTATTACATGATATTAAGTAACAACAGGTTCTAACAAGATGAAGCTTGCTGGTGTGCAATGCTTCAGCTGATACAAGTTGACAACCTCACCGTAGCTAGTGTAGAAGGATGTGAAAGCTACAAGTGTTTAAATTCCATCAAACGTATCCTGACGGTACTTTGTGTAACAAATTGTACAGAAATATCAATTTCATCACTCTTGCCTGTTTCACTTGCATTCTACTTGTCGAAACTTGTTCACGATAAACCCTAGGATGTAATCTCTATAAATTATAGTGTTATTCCTATCGGCGCGGAAAATTGCCTAAAGCACTAACTGCGCAGCTTAACTGTAGAGAATCTTAAAGCGCCGGCTTGGTCACCGATAGTGATCTGAGTGGAGGTCGGCACTTAAACGTGTTGGAGATTAAACCCTCGGGTTAAAGACTTTCCTATGGACTTCTTGCCCCCTACTGTTTTATCACCAGCTGCCTTTTTATGTTCTTAACGAAAATGGGGAATGTCGTTAGAAATAACAAGGATATATTACACATACGCAGACATGAGATCCTCATGTAATAAGGCGAGTAGTTAATTATGGTATCGTATTGATAAAAAGAGTTTTTTTTTTTTATTCAATGAAGCGCTAAGACAAACGGGATGTTCATCTGATAGTAAGTGACACGCCGGCCTATAACAACGTGGCGCCAGTTAGGATGATATACACAGCAGCATAATGCACTCGTCTTGAGACATTTGATCTTAAACATTGTTACTCCAGTAATTTCACTAGCTACAACTCCCTTCAAACCAGAACATAGTAATATTTTCACACTACTAATTATCAGTAGAAGTAGGTGCTGCAGCGGTGCTAGACGGTCTCCAGTAAGACCTACCACCAGTAAACAGCGGTCTGTTTTCTAACTTGACTTATCTTCTGTCTGTCTTCTCTTGAATTGGAAGACAATGATACTAACACTATTACTTACTGATAGAAATACTCTCTTCTTCTTCTTAAAGTGCCTCTCCAACTAATGAAACTTGGCGATAGTTACAGTCCTTTCTGTCTCTAGTTCGGCGGAACAATTCGGACGCCGCAGATATGCCAGTCCATTCCCCGATATTCCTCAACCACGGCTTTTTCATCATCCCTTCCTTTCGTTTTCCAGAAACTTTACCCATTATAATCAGCTGCAGAAGATATATCGCTGATGACAGAGTAGGTGACCGAGGTAGGAGACGTTACGTTTCTTAACCGTAAGCGTGAGAAGAAGAAGAAATATTTCGAGGGGGGTGTAAATATTCCAAGTCAAATCTTTTGTTTGTCAAATGATTAAAGGATATGGACCTGATGTTCCTTAATCAACAATAATATTTTTTTTTCATCAAGATACTATAAATTTACGTTTCAGCGCACCTCGAACTATATTGGAAAAAAGGGAACCCTTTCAACCCTTATTTTCATGGATACCATACGATTTTTTCCATTTCACATGGCATGAAATGAAACCCTGAACAAAATCGGTATCTGGTAATTAAAACCTTTGGCTTCGCGCGCCGCTGGTTAACACAATAACTTCGATGCCTAGAGACTTCGGTTTAATATATATTTTACATCAACCGTGAACATACTGCGGCCATTTTAATGTATACCTTGACAGCATCAGTTAAGGTCGAAACCGAAGTTGGTGCGGTTCAATATTCACTGCACGTCATGTATTTATTAGCTGGAGTATGCCAAGTCGGAAATGTTACGTGGCTTAGAGCATATGTTAATATACTAATTGCTCATTCGAATATAATGGACCACAACTCAAGAGAGCCATGGCCAGCTCACCTGCTGGTGGTGCTGTTAATGAACAAACGAGGCTCTGGCTCCCAACAACCCACACTGGGACAGCGAGGTGGGATATAGCTTAAACCTACCCATATGAACCCTTGTAAACAACGTCCTCTAATGCCTCACGGTACCGAAGGTCCTGCTTACTGTGATCCGATCGTTGTGAAGATCTTTGAGGGAGGCCGAAGTCCAGCTGTGGACGTCTATCAGCTGATGATGATAATTCGAATAATAATTGTAATAAAGATTCAAGTTAAAAAGCATAAGTCACCAATTTTCCAATGTTTATTAATTTCCGGTTGCTTCATCATCAGCCGAAAGACCTCCACTGCTAGATATCAGCCTCCCCAAAGATCTTCACATCGATCGGTCTCACGTTTCCCGCATCCAGCGGGTTCCAGATCACCAGATCATCAGACCACCATGTTGGAGGCTGGTTCCTTACCTTTCTTTTTTTTTAAGAATCTGATGGACTAACTGAAAAAGGATCAGGAGTACTTTGCTACACACATATAATATATCAATAAATACGTTAATGCTTCACCAGCACTCCACCTGGTGTTATTTGGTGATGTGGTCTGTGGTAGTAAAGCGTCTGTTCCTAGTAATAGGATATTCACTGTTTTTCTGGTGGTAGGTCTTCGTTGCAGGAGACCGTGTAAGTGGGGGCAGCACAGCAGAGCCTATCTCTATAGCCAAATAGTAGCGTGCAAATATAACTGTGTTCCGATTTGAAGGGCGTTGTAATTAGTGAAATTACTAGGGTAACGAGATTTAATGTTGTCCCAAGGCGATGAGGATAATGGAGTGCTGTGTATATCAGGCGAAGGTTCTTTGATTAACTTATTCATTATTATAATGAATATTAATAAGTTCGTGTATAATGAGAGAGTTTAAGAGTACAGTTTATTTAAAATTGATGATTAAAAATGCTGAGATGGCGCAGCAGCCGTCCTGGATGTAGCATTCAGTGCAGCACAAACACGAGATGTTATCGCCGACGGTATCAAGATGTTACCAGCTCGCTTCCATCTCACGAGCGCGCCTTCCATTTCTTCGTATCTGTATGGAAGTCGGGGAAACGGAATACGGTATGAGTAGGTGCGCGTGTAACTCATGATCTATATCTATAGGGTTGTAAAAGAATAAGTAGTTTTTTATCTTAGTAAAAAATATTTAACTACTTATATTTACCAGTGAACAGTAATAAATGTAGTAAATATCTAAATTAAAATATTTTCTTTCTTTCAAGAAGAAGTCTTTAAATTCAATGGTATTAATTCTTTATAAACGGAAGAGGGTAGTTTCAATTAAATCAAACATTCAATCTTTAACCGAAACCTTCTATGTAGATATCATCAGCATCCAAGCAGTGTCTATTGCAGCCGACAAACAGTTATGTGCAAACGGCACCGTGTTCCGGTTTGATGAGCGCTGTATCTAATATAATTGCTGAAGCAAAGAGACTCAATATGTCTCAGTCGACGAGCGCAATGTGGTGCAGTTTACCATTCCAGCGTTGTTATGGGCACACTTACCATCAAGTGAACTGTCTATTAGTCTCATCGCTTGGTGTTAAAAAAAAATCGACATAAGATATCAAGTCTCTTCACGTCAGTAATTACACTAGCTACAACGCCCTTCAAACCGCTACACAGTAAGACGGTCTCCAGGAACAGAGACCCTCATCAGTCTTATAGTTAACCGGATGAAGTTTAAACTAGACTTTTCAATGGATTCCTTTCATCATCATCAGCCGATAGACGTCCACTGCTGGAAATAACCCTGAACCAAAGATCTTCAATGGATTCCTTTGCTACTGAAAAAATATTTTAATATTTAAAATAAGATACTACAAAATAAGCATCCAAAGTCCCCCAATCAGCATCTGACACCGCCATCGATTGCGGTCTAGATTAAAGCAGGTCCTCTGTATTTCATCAAGTCGAAACATTTTCCGTTTCCGTTCAGACAAAGATCTTCAACGCCGCATAAGTATCGAGGACTTTCACAATGGCACTGATATCAAGCGCTCTTCCTTTGACGCGAAGATCTAGCCTCTAACCGAAATTATCACAGCAAACTCGACCTTACCACGTCGTGATAAGTGCTATCGAAGTGCAAAGCTTCAGTCCGATTAGTATTCATCGCGCCTGTAGCTATGGTGACGATTGGTAAACGTTTAATCTTAATTATCTAAAGTACAATATATCTAAAAATAAGATATTTACGGATAAGGAAATAGATATTTATGTTTTTTTTTATATTCAAGCACCATTACAACCTCACCTGATGTTAGGTGATAGTAAGGGCACTAACCTAGTAACAGACTATTCACTCTATTCTTAAAGACACGTTGTGTTTGGACGGGTATACCGACGTCGGTTAATTGTTCCACTCCTTCGCTGTTCTCATGAAGAAGCAGGAGCTGAACCTCAGTTCGCAGACTGAGGATATCCACAGAAATGTGTTATTTGTACAATTATTATATAAATAATTTTTTTTATTTTCACAAGGATTTATTGTTAGTGGCGTCCCTTGGGAGAGGTTTATGTCCAGCAGAGATTGAGCTGTTGATAATGATGATGATGGTACTGATTGTAACAGTTCTTTGCTGTTTGTATTAACTATTGAACCCTAATTTGTTTTTTTTTTTTCGTAATACTCTTATAAATATATTTATTTTTACATTATCACGCCTTTTTCGCAGTAGGAGAAAATATATATAACAAGGAAATTGAATTCGCATAGTACCGTCAGCCATACTATAACAAATATCATATTTCAATATTATTTTAATGTATGGTGATAATGAATATAACTAGTATGAATATTGTTAATTTTTTTTTTAGAACAATTACTTAACTTGATGTTAAGTGATCGACCATCAACAGCGTGATTTATAAGGAAGATGTATACCTTAACACATAGTAGCGATGTATGTCTTAATACGTTGACGCCTCAGCCAATTAATTAATTACACTAGCCACAAAGCACTTCAAAACGGATGACAGTACAACAGAGACTTACTAGTAAAGTTATTATTATTTTTTTATCGTTCTCTAACCTTTCTCATAATTAATATCCTTTGATAGATAAACTGAACATCATCATCAACAGGATAGACGTCCATTGCTAGACTTAGGCCTTCATATACACTGTCATAAGTATTTTTTTTAATAACTGAAGAGCTTATAAAAAAAAACTACTAGTAAATCAAAGTCTAGTAGTTCAACCAGTTCAATTCTTACTTCATCTCAGTAAAATTGAATAGAGTAATAACATTAACAGTCTTCTTTGATATATATAAAGAAAAATAAATAAAGAAGAGCGTTCACGATTTAATATTAGTAGATCCTACTTCAATTAAGAAGATTACAAAAAGGAGACAGGGTTTTTTTTTTTTTGAAAGGCAAAACAAAAAGTTACTCGCAGCGGGAGGTTTGAGGGTTGTTACAATAGAATTGATACCGAACGCCCTTCCTTTGACGGGTTTATTTGTGCTCGAGAGTATTCAACCAACAACCAGCCTTACTGCGACGCGATAAGGGGTTGGTTGAGGGTAAAAAGAATCCTTGGCTGTTTAGCATTCATTACGTTTGCAGTATTTATTTGCATCGATTGGTGAAATTCGGTGCGATATGAGATCAAGGAATATTCCTCTGTTGAATTCTGTTGTATATATCCCTCATTTGTTTTATATGAACCTATGTATCTATCTATATATATATGTATATATATATATATATATAAAGAAAATCAGTGTTGTTTGTTCTTCAATCACGTAAAAACTGGTGAATGTATCAACACGGGTAACCTCATTCGTCGGGGAATGATCTATAGATGGTTACAGGCGATTTTTTGAATTTCATAGATCCTTCATCATTTTATTTCTATATAACTTTTGTAAACATTTTCTTTTGATATTATTTATACGGTTGCTATAGTAACGGTTGCAATAAAAAGTCACTTGATATATATATATACCTATTTGCGTGTATTACCTGCAGTAATAGTAGTACCTTTCTGTGACCTTGCCTTACATTTCTTCCTCCATTTTTTTATAGTAGTAAACTAAACAACTTTACTTCAACATAAAAAAGTAGTGGCTTACTGGTGGTAGATCTCTGTTGTCGGACGCTGTCTATGATTCGGTTTGAAGGGCGCTGTAGCTAATGTAAGTATTGGGGTATCGAGACTCTACGTCTTATGTCTCAAGGCGACGAGCGTCACGTGGTGCAGTATATAAATACTAAGTAGTGCTACGTTGTTATGGGCAGAGGATCACTTAACTTCAGGTGAACGTCCTGTTCGTCTCATGGCGTCGTTGAAAAAAAAATAGTAGAAAGCAACAATTAACTAAGGTTTAAAACGAACGGAGATAATCACGACAGGTACACATCGAGATGATTAATTACGTAGCTCATTCCTTTTGAAGTGTCTTCAAGAATATATATTTTTTTCAGATCTGACGAAAAGAAGACTGTGAAGTGAGATGAGTGTAGGGGGGATGAGAGGGGGTAGGAGGATCCCTACCCCCATGCCTCCACCGAGGGAGGTGCAGCACGCGAACAGGTAAGTTATGGATTTTAATAATAAACTATTGCACTGTGCTTCGTATTTACGTCGTTTCATTAAGTATTTAACTAAGTTACTTCGGTTTAGTGCTTTATTGTTTAAGCTCTAGTAGAATTTATTTCATTGGCTTTTAAGCTTCTTATTAAACCTTGTTACTTACATTTTTAAGTAATAATGATTTAATATGTGATTATTCCTTTAAGGAAGTCCCTTTAAAGATCAAGTTAGGATTTTAACATAATTTCTTCTCCTACCCAAAAAATGTCAAGTACGTATTAAGTCCGTTCGCAAAGGTAATAAAATACTTATAATTTACCAAAATTTTTTTTTATTAAGTTTGTATTACAAATTTCCGGAGCAAGTTTTGATTAAATATGAAAAGCACAAGATTGTCTATGATAGGGAATTTTGCGTAGCGAGCTTTTAAATTGCTTCCATATTAAAACATGCCTTTTGAAGTAGAACTTTTCATATTACTCTCATATTTTCATGCGAAAAAAAAAATCGTATATATTTTGACTCGGATCGAAGCAGAATCATATTTCCAAACCGCACAGTTGATATATAATATCGGTAAATGAACCGGTAATGGGGAGAGGAACTGTGTGGTCGACGACCTGATTCTATGCCTATTGCTGGTGCTGTAAATAAAGAGCGATGTGAAGAAACCAATCAAGAATAACAGCTTCCGAAATGATGCTGTACCACGCCAGCAAAATGCTGATTTCATCTGTCCTAAATAAACATTTGTCCATCTCTTTCCATTTAAACACATGGTGTTTCTATATTAAAACTAGGTCATAGTAATCAACAGCAGACAATCAAGTAATCTACGGCGGTAACATGCTGACACACATGTGACTTATTCACCTTTGTTGCCAAGTATCAAGTAACGCTGGATGTAATACAAAGCCTGTTCGCATTATAGTCTTCATAGAGAAAGAGGTACAATGCTTTGTTCTGATGTAAAGGATGTCAACTATGTGACAATTGTATCGGGGGCTCCTGGTTGACGATAACAGGAGGTTGCCGTGGGAATTCTTAGTCCACATCTCGCTGTGGCTTCCTTGAGGTATTTATCTGTGCCATTTAATCATTGAATGAAAGCTAGCAACTACACTATAAGATAGAAGCTGCAATGACATTCTTAAGTCACCCTCAAAGCACTCGTGCCTCAATCCATCTATTTATGGCCGTTTTACGTCAAGTAAACATTCAAAATCGGATATCCCGTAAGGGTTTTTTCAAATCCGAAAACAGGTAATAATCACTGAATACTAGATCCAGGGAATCCGAAACAATGCCCATCGTAAATCGTTGAAAATATCTATAGTTTTTCTTGCATTATCCTGTTGCAATCCACTAAAATAATTCCTTCGCAATACCAATGACCGTTATTTAATTAATTCCCACCCCTAAATTAGGAGAACATCCCTCGTATATGATACTAATAAAATACACAAGGAAAGCACATCAGCTATGATAAAGAAACATCGTTGGGATAAAGTCAGCTAGTGCCGTATATATGGCGGAGTAAAATCGAAGCACGTGGTCCTAAACAAGGATTCAAAAGCCATTCATCATGACACTTTCCCAAGAAATCCGATATGCCCGGGATCGCTATCAAACTGACACTATATTGGGTCGCTGCAGCATCTGCTCCCGGCTCGGACAATTTATTACTTATTCCTACGTAAGCGCATGACATGTCGAAAACGATACGCCTGCTCTCTGACGGTGTGCAGCGACTGAATGGAAACGCTTCAACGGAACACATCGCTTATTAAGTAGCAGACGAACAGGCAATTGAAAATTTAACTTCTTCATCATCATCACTACCGCGACTGGTAAACGATTCTCTCCGATCTTCACCAGGTTATCGGCATTTCTTGCAAGCCGGTCGACCTGCGATGCGCTTTTCATTATATATGGTCTTCACTCAAAGATCTTTTCGTCGTATCTAATTTGTTTCTTTAAATAACTTTAAATAATAAAAAAAAACTTATTTTAGATCTATCAATCTAGAATTTAGAATAAGTGTCCATTCTACTTTATGCTGATCAAGAGGAGATAATTCCAGAAAAAGGCAGAAGCAACCAATTACTTCTAAAACTTTGAGAGGGATACGTTAATCAGCTATCAACAAGCTGAATTTCCAATTTTTTTTTAAATTATTGCATTAACAATTTTTTATTGTCAACGAAGCGACGAGAGGAACTGGACCTTCACTTGATGATAAGTGATACGTTCATAATATCAAGGCGCTAGTTAGGATAGTATCCAATGAACTACAATGCTTTCATCGCCTTGAGACGTACGATAGGATAAGTCTCTTTACCCAAGTAATTTAGTGAAATAAGCTAGAGAGCTACAGCGCCTTTGAAACCAGAACTAATATTTTTCAGCTGCAGTGGTATTCATCTAGACGGTCTCCAGCGAAAGAACCCTGCCACAATTCACTACTATGAAATAAAACGTTTTACTAGTCTAGTCTAGAAAAGTCTGCTTTAATATAAAGACGTTTATGATTGTTTATAAAGAAACGTTTTTAATATTACGAAAGATAAATACCGTTTAGGGCTGTTACTGATATAAAAAATACCAATCTCCAGCTCGGAGTAATTTCACTCATATTAAGAGGAGGGACGTAAACACTTGGGGGTGTTAAAAACTGCGAATCCACTGGACAAGGGTCGTTGAAAGAATTTTCAAACTGTTCACTCGAAAAATTGCAAAAGTGAACGACCGCCGGAATTGCTACTTGATGGTGAACGGAAGTCTGAAATTATTTTAATCTGTCTGAACGCTTATTTAATTATCATCATTTCGATGTAGCAGTGCCCACTGCTGGGCAGTCCCAATTGAAAAATATACTATGTATTCAATACTCCCAAATTCAAAACGTTATCGTATTGTATATCTTCTCTCATCTATTCTTATACTCTACTCTATTCATCAATCAATACTTTACTATATATCAATCATGTGTTTGAAGTTTGAGTTTGAGACGAGCAAGAGGTTCACGTGATTGTGAGTGATACGCTTGTATAGCAATATCGCGCTAGTTAGTATGATAGAAACTGAATGATATTGCGCTCATCGCGATGAAATATATGTTAAGTTTCGTTACCCCAGTAATTACACTTGCAACAGCGCCCTTCAAGCCGGAACACAGTAATGTTTGCACTGTAATACTGGTCTACAATACTATTGGTCGGCTGCAATAAACGCTGCGGTTGATGAAGTGAATTGTGTGCAACTTAATATACACGGCGCCGTGTAGTTGGCCGCAGCGATAGCCGCGGGCGAAGCTTCAGCTAAAGCTATGCTCACGCCCTTCGTTAACCGAAATACCTTGTCAGTAACTTAATACTGCACTTGTATGATTGCTTTTAATGACAACATTTCCTTAAGGTAAGGATACACAGGATAAGGATTAACTTTTTTTAATTACATAGACTAGCTGGAGGTGTAAGGGGTCCCGCATAAGACTCACGGGTCCCAAGCCAACCTCACCTGGTTCCTGGTGCACGCTGCTAATAAAAAAACGAGGCTCTGGCTCCCACCAACCCACATTGGACCTGCGTGGGAGAAATGGCTTATATCCCTCTATATTAACCCCTATAAATGACAGCCTTTAGTGCCCGGCTGTACCGGAAACCATGATGACTATGAAGATCTCAGGAAGCTGCTGGATGTGGGCAGAGCGGGACCGAAGTGTAGATATTTGGTCAAGGCCTATGTCCAGCTATCCCACCAGTCTAGAATTAGCCTGTTCACTTTTCTCCTGAAGATGTCCATGTCATACCTCGTTAGATTGTTCCAATCCTTCGCTGTTCTTCGCTTGGTGAAGAATGGAAGGAGTCGAATAGATGCATTCACTGGTGCTAGGTCTCTCTCACCGGAGACCGTCTAGGTATGATATAGTATGCAAACATTACTGTGTTTCATCTTGAAGGGCGCTGTTATCAGTGATCTTACTGGGATAACGAGATTTAACATCTTGTCTCAAGGCTATAAGCGACATGTGGTGCAATGTACATTATTTACCATCAGGTGGATGTCTCGCTGGGCTCGTGGCTTTGTTAAGTAAAAAAAAAGCAGAGAGCTTTGAACCGCGCTGTATAACCATTAAAGAGATCTATGTTTAGACAACTATAAGCTGATACGATAACGATTATAACTGCTTTGTTAAATTCTGTTAGTTAACTGGTTATCTCCGAGACATTATTAATAAAATCTCACCCCTATAGACTAATAATTATACAGATACCATCACCAGATAAATAAAGATGATCCAGTAACCCTTGAGGTCATCAGAATCTTGTAATGATTACTGATTAATTACATGATAAGCGGATTTTAGACGAAGAGATATATCACCTTACTTTCATATATGAGAAGTTAGGTCATGTTACTTCAGTAATTTCACTAGGTATGAAACCCTTTAAACCGGAACACAGTTATGTTCACACACTGGTATATGGCAGAAATAGATGCTTGATGACAGAGATCTACCACCAGTAAATATAAAGTAACCTCACCACTGCTAAGCATTAATGGATACCATCAACGCCGTGTCCCCACGTATAAACGAATCCACCCCCTTTCAGTGTCAGCCGGGTCGTCTACCCTTAGTATGCGATAGTACAAAAAAAATATATTTTAGTTTGATGTAAATGAGATAAGGCGGTTCACACCGCCGCCGCGTGCATCCTCGATGACAGCGAATAATAAACAGACGCGCACGTGTGAAAGCTGCCTAAATTTCTCAAACGACGAGAGGGTAGCGTTTATTAACATACTAGTTGTTCCCCGACCGATTTGCTGGCCCTTACACCCCATCAACCCTTCGGACGGTATATATGTCATCATCGTCTTCATTAGCTAATAGACGTCCACTGTTGAACATAGGGATCTCCGAGAGATGGCCATGTCGATGGGTCCACAGTCAACATGGCCTCCGGTATTGTCGGACACCTGGGGCCGTCTTTTGTAAGGATTCATACGAGGGGCTTTTCACCCATTTTCTACCACGCTGGCCTAATGCGAGGCTGGTGGGATCCAGTCATTGATTACCAGGATATACCACGAGCAGGTGAGGTTGGCTTAGGTTCCGTGAGCTGACCTCTGCTGAACCAATAGATCCCAACAGACCGTACCTTTTATATATTGATTTGAGAGGCGTCATCATTAATGAAATATTAAATTGTTAGTTCTATGTATATTACTTTTTAATATATTTTTTTTAATAAATCATTCGTCTATCGGCTGATGATGATGATGATGATGACATAATAATGATACTCTTCTCCCTTACCTTAAATATATATATACTTAGTGATTTCTTTGTACCACACTGTACTTAATCAGAATAGTGCCGAAGTTCGTTGTCGCCTGGTTTTAAACATGACGCTAGTTTAAAAAAAAAACTATTATTACTACTTTACTACTACTACTACTTTACCTGACCCTGTCCTTACTCGCATCCAGTTTGTTTTGGTCAAATAAACACGGAAGCGACACAAAGTATCGGAAGTAGTATTAAACAAGTACAAGGTATAGCTCCTATTACAGGAGCCAAATAGTATTGTGCAGACATTACTGTGTTCCAGTTTGAAGGGTGCTGTGGTTAGTGTATTTACTGGGGTAACGAGACTCAATATCTTAAGTAGCAAGGCGATAAGCTCAATTTGGTACTGTGTATATAATCTTAAATAGCGCCAAGTTGTTACGTGTAGATGTATCAGTTACCATCAGGTTAACGCCTCACACGCCTCGTCCCTTCGACTAATAATAAAATACCATAAAATTTTGTAAGGGATACTAAACTCACCCCTCCAAATTTCCTCTCACCCTTGAGTTCATTTATACTACTCTTAAGCAATTAGTTAATCTTATATCCTATATCTAGAAGTGGACGCGTATCGACTGATGACGAAGAGAGTCATTAGGATGATATATACTACACCACAATGCACCTCAGACATAAGATATCGATTCTCGTTAAACCAGTAATTACAGCACCCTTCAAACCGGAACACAGTAAGGTTAGTACACTACTGTTTGATGACTGCAATAGGTAGCAATTACTGCTATTGTAATTACTGTAATTTACTGGTGGTAGGTCTCTGTTGCCGGAGACCACGTAGGTAACACCGCAGTGTCTATTTCTGCTGCCAAACAGTGGTGTGAAAACATCACTGTGTTCCGGTTTAAAGGGTCTTTGTAGCTAGTGGCGCCGCAGTGTAATGCTGTGTATTCCTCATAACTAGCGCCACGTTATGAGCAGGCGTATCACTTACCATCAGGTAAACGTTCTGCTCATCTCGTCGCTTAATTAAATAAAACTTATGGAGCTGCCCTGGTACCTATCTAGACTGCTTCCAGTAATAAAGATCTAACACTAGTAAAATGTCAATGTGTTCATTTCGAGCATATTACTAATAAAAAAAAACTTTCTTACTTTAACAGTTCTCTACGTTATGAAATATATTTCTCGCTCTCCTTTTCTCGTTTCATTTCTCTTTGACTGAAATATTAAAACGGCACCTGCTCCATATATTATATATTCCGGTTCACAGGATCCTGTGCATGTAACATACGTACCTTAACAATGGTATGACTTCGTTAAAAGTTACTCTTATGATGTATTAAGCTTCTCCGGCAATTTGAGTAACTCTCTGATGATGTTGAGCGCTTGGTAGTCAGATTGATTCTTACAGCTCATCTTATACTGGGCTTGTGAATCTGGGTTCACGGCCTGTTACACAATTGGTCATAAAATTTTCTGGTTTAGATGGTCACCATCGCTACATGTAGTTATTTCTTTTATGTGATAGATCCTTCATGGGTGTCTCTGTAACCGGAGCTATTTTTATAGCTGAACATCCGAACTTTCGCTTTACTCTTATAGAATATCTTCAATTAAAACCTGGTGACCCCCAAAGGCTTGGATCTATTAAATGTTTTAAGTTTTCTTCATCAAGGTACATTAGTAATTTCTTGTTAATACCCTATTATATAGCGGTAGTGGTATATTAAACACCACCGTTTTATCACTTCCTGTTCTCTTGGAGTGTTTGTCGGTAATTAAGAAATTTGGCGTTTATTACAGAGCAACACGAGAATAGTTCATTTGAGACGTCTATCTTTGTATCCGAAGGAAATTGCTACAAATTAAGGCGAATTAATTGCCACCTTCCAATTAAGTTCGACCAGGTAGGTGTAGTGTTAACAAAATAATTTACTTACACTTTAGTGATCGTGTCCTGTTGATGATTTCTTTTCGGAAGGAAAGATGAAGAGCGCTGTGGCTATAAAAAATCATTAGGAAGCAGATGACTAAGATATGAGCAAAAATCGGTAGGAAACACAGATGACTAAGAGACGAGCAAAATCGGTAGGAAACACAGATGACTAAGGGATGAACAGAAAGCTCCTCTTGAGGTTATAAGTCTGACCATAACAATGTGCCGCTAGTTAGATAGACATTTGTTCAACCAGATTGTGCTTGTCCCCTTAAAAATGAGATTTAAAGTCGTGTTACCTCAATAATTTCAGTTCAGGTAATATATTATTTTACCATTCTAAAAAAAGGACTATTTAACTTCAATCTATAACCATCCGTTAACCTTTCCCTTAATACATTTATTTTAACAACTGATGTATATTCAGAGCGCCTCATGTGACGTCACCACAGCCAGTACACATGTTACTCCAACCCCTAAACAACATGATAATGCACTTTCAACCAACAGGGTATAAAGTATTAACAGTATATAGATTATCTGTTGATTTATTATGATATTGATTTATTAATATATTATTAATACGACAATATAGAGAAATTTCATTTACATTCCCTCAAATTAAAAATTGAAACCCGTCTAGGAACATATTTTACTTAGTGGTGGATTGAGGGTTTCTTCTTCTCTTTCCTTTACTTCATGATTGAGGTTCGTGCTTGTCCTGAAATGCTCTTAATGATGCATCAACCAGCTGCCTCCACACCGCTCTGTTCTCGGCACGTGTCAGGCCATTCGGAATGTTGGTGCCTAAGATTGCCTGAATCTGGTTAGACTATCAAGTAAGCGACCGACCCCGTGATCTCTTACCTTCGATCTTTCGAGGGAACCTACTACAACCAGTATATCCATTATATCTGGTTGTCTACGAGCAACGGATTAAGAGTGTACACAAGACTAAATACGGTACAAAATAAGATGCCTTTTAGATTCTCTACATCTTGGACAACAACACTGTAGCAATCTTGGTACTCCTTTACGACTGACTTTAATAAACGGCAAGGACTCAAGAACAATTGCTCCTTTTCTTTAGCTAAAGTCCTTTTAAACGGTAACAAGCTAGTCACGAGGTTTTAAACATACAGTTCATATTAAGCACCGACACAAAGCATACAAGTAAATGTTAGTCCAGTAACTTACAAGGAAACAATGACATTGTGAACTAGTGCGCGCTGCTTAAGCAAATATGGCGAGACGTTGGGCCACTCCGTCCATCCTATACTTCAAGGACCAAAGAGTGATATATCAGAATACTTGTAATAAAACCCTCCGAATACTGTTTACTATAAATTTTTTTAGAAACTTATTGAATTAACTGTAGCTTACAAAATTAAACGTCGTGAGAGTGGATTTAATTTCTAAGTGGCTGTCCCTAACAGTGAAGAAGATGAAGAAAGCGGAGACAAAATAACTAAATAAGATTAAATACACATAAAATAAAATTTAACCAAACCACTGTTATGGTCAATTTAATTAACATGGCATAAACAAAACAAAACTGGATGTCTTCAATAGTTATATATGTCATTGTAAAACGATAAATGAGAACAAAACGCGATAGAGTAGAAAAGAAGTAAAGGTGAGAAATGTAAAGCAAATAATAATTGTAATTTTTTTTTTTTATTTTTTTTTTTTTTTTTTTATTTTTTATTTTTTTTTTTTTATATTGTCACGCCTTTTCCCAGTAGGGGTAGGCAGAGGTGAATAAACCACCCACGTTTCGCCAGATGTGGTCAGATTAGGTCCCATGTAACAGTGGGCGAGCCTGTTGCCACTTTATTGGGACCACCACACGCACACACACAAAGATGATGTCAGTGTGCGGGTTTCCTCGCGATGTTTTCCTTCACCGTTTTGTATCTCGCTGTTGTAAGTAAAGTTCACAAATGTACATAACTTAAATATTAATTCATCGGTACATGCCGACGTTTGAACCCGCGACCTTCGGAATGAAAGCCGCACGCTCTAACCATTAGGCCAGCGAGCTACTAATTGTAATAAGTATAAAAATAAAGGAAAAGATAATAAATGTAAGCAACAAAATGTATAGTGATAATACCAAAGACAAGAATGTATTAGGAAGTAGAAATAGGAATGCTAAAATAAATCAAATTTGTGTGTCCACTCATTTAAGGGAAGTACGAAAGAAGGATAAATGAGACAGAAAGTTAAGAACGGTACACAAGGAGAAGAGGAGGAAAGAAGACAATGAAGGTAAAATAAATGACAGTAAATACAGAAAGAAATGAAACCCAGACTCACAAATGCCCGGAGGAACACTGTAAAAATAAAAACATATATGAAATAGTACGAACTGCTTAGTGCATTTCTTAAGTTAACATTTAGGATCTATACCTGTACGGTATGGAAACTTCTTGTAGTTTACTATTAAACATAGTTCATTTAATCTGCGAGATCGAATCAGAAATGGGGAGATCCGCAGGAGAACCAAGGTCACCGATATAGCTCGAAGGGTCGCCGTCGCAAAGTGGCAATGGGCAGGGCACACAGCTCGCAGAACCGACGGCCGTTGGGGCAGAAAGGTTCTCGAGTGGCGGCCATATAACGGAAGACGTAGCGTGGGCAGAACCCCCACAACGTGGGCCGACGACCTGGTCAGGGTCGCTGGCAACCATTGGATGCGGGTGGCTCAGGACCGGTCTGAGTGGAAATCTTTAGGGGAGGCCTTTGTCTAGCAGTAGACGTCTTCCGGCTGATTGGATTGGATAGTTCATTTAATAACTTGGTGATTATTGCTTTACAATATTAATGTATCATCCAAATTAAGAAATTATTTTCCTTTTTTATTTCTTTATATTCTTTCATTAGAAGTTATATTAAAATTTTGATTATCATAGAATTCTATTTAAATACATTTCCTTACAGTTGTCAATCCGCCAAATTTGAGCTGTCCTGACGTATCCAGCGGACGCTAGCTCTCGTCCTATGCCCATCTTACATTAACCATTGAAACGCTCCTAACAGGAGCACTCTGTGGACAATACGCATATTGTGGTGACTGGAAAGTGGGGTGCACTTTGAATAGTGCTTTATTATTATCTATAGACAGGAAATGAAACATCGCCGGCGTATCAACAGTCTACTATTTGTCCAAGGAATCTAAAAAGTGAAAGTACTCTATATAACTTGGTGTCTAAGTCTGAATCAAATTTTCTAAGGAAAAAAGTGGAAAAATATTAAGCGAAATTTAGAATAAACAAAAAACATTTATTTCTCTCCCCAATGGTTCCAATTTCTTAGTTTAAGATTTCATATGTATACTTATATATATTAGCTTATGTTCTCTTCTCTCTCTCTCTCATATTACTATCTTCTTCTTCTTCATAAAGTGTCTCTCCAACATGTGAAGATTGGTTATCAGCGTGTTACAGTCCTCTCTGTTTTTGTTTCGGCGGAACAATTGGGACATCCCAGATATGCCATTACCTGATATTCTTCATCCATAACTTTTTCCTTCTCCCAACATTTCGTTCTCCAGAAACTTTACCGATTATAATTATCTGCTGAAGATTATATCGCTGATGACGGAGTACATGACCCAGGTACAAGATTTTACGTATCTTAACCGTAAGCATTAGGTGACGCTTTTGGCCAAATCATTAGTCACTCTCGAATTGCAGATAATAGACAACAACCATCTGTATGTCCACATCTCAACAGCTTCAAAACTTTTATTTTATTTTCTAACCCTTTTTTTATTCAGCTCGCGTACACCAGATCCTCGAGCCCTAAGTACGATGAAGCTGCTATAGTTGTCAAAGAAACTAGCGGAGCAAACTTAAAATGAAATGGTTCCCGTTCTCCACACCTTTATCTTTGCTGTTTAGCTTCTATTGGATCTCATCTTAATAACTAAATATTTGTCAAAAATCAAATAAACATGAACAATAATAATATGAATTAGTTTCATTCATTTTTACAATAACTTCGTAATAAATAATAATCATGATTAACAGTTAGTCTCTTATCTCTATGATGATGATTATCTATATGCTTTAGGATATTTGAATGATCAGGAGTTTAAAATTGGTTTGATTAATATTGTCAAGCTTCCTTCAATATCTAAGTTATATTATATATTTTCGTCTGAAGTAAATCTATTAATATTTGAAAGTGATAATGGAATGAAAATCATTCGCGGTTTACATCTGATACTGTAACTTTCACCTGGTGGAATTACCTATACGACTTTCCATTGAACAAAATTTTCTATTTCAAACTAGTTTATAGATTACACGATATAAGTGATATTTATTATTTAAAAATGTAGCTTAAAAAAAGATCACTTGAATCCATAAGCAATAAAATAAAGCACTTGGCCTTAGTATAGCTAGCAAACGGCAGAGAGGAAAACCAAAGATGCAACGACTGGGAGTAGTGATAAAAAATAAGAAAAACTGCGATCTCAAAGAAATCGATGTCCACGGTAAAGCGAAGTGGAATAAAAAGCTAAGAAGAAGTGTGAAGATCGGATTTCAAGTGTAGTCTGCGAATCGGCAAACGAAGTGTCTCGGCAGGTGTATGGTACAAAATTGATAAGAGTACCATAGATCGTGAGAGGCAAATATCAGCACTGGATTGATAAGCTTTTTTTATCTCCAATGGGTAAACATTTGATCTCATCACAAGGTTTTGTGTTAAGTGATACATTCTCATCCTTAGTGGATGTTGAAAGCTAGAAAATAGTACATTAAAGATTTTCGTCTAGACATTTTATTACCTCCAACTAGCTTATGATGAACTTCATAACGAATTGAGTTTAAATCATTTCTTTTATTATGTGTAGTGAAAATTTAAATAAATTCTAATGATATATAGAAAATACAAAATAACCGGAAAGAGTATTTCGTAGTATTAGCGTAAAATATACGCGGAAGAAAACCGCGAAAACTTGCCGGAAAGGTTTCCAAGCCGCTTTTATCTACTGCATTCAAGATGTCTCGTTTATTATTCACCCGATGCATCAGCGAGAGGAGTCGACGACCGATACGTACCTCGACGCGGTTATACGAACTCCGTGGACCCTTGCAATTTTGTAGACCTTAGAGACGGTTAATGCTCAAGTTCTTTGCTGCCGGCTATTGGCAGTTTCGCGAAGACCCGTTTTAGGGAAAATCTTCTTCGTGAAGTCTCTCTTAATCATGAACTCTTTCTGCCTTTCAGCCGCATTACTCTGCTTCTACACCGCTTTAATTATAGATCACTTATGATTAAACTTTTTAAGTTAATCGAGGAGCATCTTTAAAAGCACCGTTGAGCTTTATTTTGAATATGTTTTTTTAATTTTTTCTTATCGTTTATTTCATTACTATGTTTTAAAAAGTACTCGTGTATTATTCAATGTTTATGTCCATCGCTGACTGCGCATGGACCTCTCCCAAAGATCCCAACATCAGTCGGTCCTACGCTGTCCTCATCACCGGGTACCAAGGATCATCGTTTGCAGGAGAACTTATGAGGGGATTTGGGCCATTTCCTACGACACTGTCTTAGTACTGGTGATTGGATTTTGGTTGTGTCCAGTGTCTTTGTAAAGTATTTTTTTTGTTTTAGTTTAATCAAATTTATCTTTTTTATGTATTTCATTACGCTCATCACCTTGAGATATAACACATAAGTCCGTTCTTTCGCTGCCTACCTTTTTTTATCATGAGGGAATTCTTTTTAAAAGATACCTTGCTTCTGGGGGAAGACAAGGTTATGTGGGGCTTCTACCCACTGAAACCCTCTCGGTGGTCTCCCTCAGTGCATTAGGAGAGCTGTCCCTAGTAGTGCTATCTTTAATTATACTGCTTAATAAGACCTTAAGCTTAAGAGAACTATTAATCTAAAATCTAATCACTATTTCAAACTAAATCTTAATGCAAAAGCACAGCGATGGGTTCTGTAGAGTTTGAAGTCAATATACAAATAAAAGCTATAGAGCGTAGAGTCCTAACAATCCTGACTTTCCCCCAGAAAAAATTGCATGGCAAGTGATTACTGGTGGTAGGTCTTTGTTGCCGGGGACCGTATTGGTGGTTACCACCGCATCGCTTATTTCTGCCGCCAAATAGGTTCCGGTATGAAGGGCGCTGTAGCTAGTGTAAATACTGAGGTCACGAGACAACATCTCATATCTCATGCGAAGAGCGCATTGTGATGCAGTGCATACCATCTTAATTAGCGCCATGTTGCTATGGGCGGGCGTATCACTTACCAACACGTGAATGTACCGCTCCTCTCACTTATATATATATAATATATATATATTATATAAACCTATGAACATTATATATTACGGAATTAAACATCAATAGTAACAATTTTAATTTTTGTATTACATATAAATAGTCAGGATGGCCGAGCGGTCTAAGGCGCTGCGTTCAGGTCGCAGTCCACTTCTGTGGGCGTGGGTTCGAATCCCACTTCTGACAGATTTTTTTATATAATTTTTTAATATTGTCTAATCAAACTTGATGGAGATACGAAGGTTATTTTTTTTTCTTAATAATTGAAATAAAAATAACACCCGCTATGATATCTAAGCGCATAGAGAATCCAATTTAAAAACGTAACCTATAAACTAACCTCGTAATAATGACGATGAATCTGGAACTACATGAAGTACTTTTTTTTTCCATAATGATGTCTCTGTCATTAGTATCGTGATCCTATAACCAGGAATGCGGAAATTACACTGTACGGGAATTTAAATAAAAATTCATCCTTATGTACCAAGGAATAGATTCTATTATAATTTAGAGTCCTAGTTTCATTTAAGTCACGATTATGTCTCCCGGCATAGTATAATTATTTTCAGAAGACAACTTACATATAAAACTGATATTAAATTTTTATCTACATTATCATCATCATCATCAGCCGATAGACGTCCACAGATGGATTTCTTCTTCTTCTCTTTCGTGTACTTCATGACTGAAGGTCACAGCTGGATAAAAGCCTCCAAAAAAAAGAAGAAACTATGACGATTATGTGGACGATGGTTGAAAATAGAAAGACTAGTGGATATTGACAAACAAAGAGTATAATAGTAAATACTTTTATGATAGATTCTCGAATGATAATCTGTTTCCAGATACTGTCTCCGCGAAATCCACAACTGCTTTTGTAGTCAAGCTGTTTTGTATTAATTTTTCTATGTTCTGGTGTGAACAGTGTTGTAATTAAAAGGAAGTTATTAGGGTAAAATGGCACAGACTCCCGACATACAATTCTGATGATTCAGCGCGGATAGCATCAATCCAAATACTTGAGAATGGAAATAATTTAGCTTGTCCATCTCCGGGTCATTGAATGAAATCTCTAAGAGCAAACGGCAGATAAGAAGACCGAAGTTGCGATGGCTGAGAGTATTGACAAAGAATATGATCTCAACGAAAGCGATGTTTCAAATAGAGCGAAGTGGGGTGAAAGAAATAAGGAAGCAGACCCTGTCATAAGACGGGACAAATGCTAAGTAGAAGAAGAAGATTTTAATTAAAAGCAAAAATGGCTTTTACTCACAGACTCGGTCAACCGATAAATTAGGATGACTTTATTCATTAGCGTACACGTTGATGATATGTTGATGAAATACAAAAGAATGTTTACTGTTGGTGATAATAATTATCCAGTGATATTTAGTAACAATCCCAATGAGCTGAAGCAGATGTATACAATTAAAGTATATTAAGCATCAACAGATAAGGCGCATGAGTCAAATGCAATGATAAGAAATAACAAGGAGTCAGTTCATTAAAACAATGTCGGTTGTGTTGTTGCTGGAGATAAAGAATTTGGGGGAGAGGTCTAAAATGAGGAACGATCAGCAGCTTACTGTCTGCGTTATTTTCTCATCAGCATCGTCATGAATATTATGAACATATTTATTGATTTTTTCGAAAGATTGTTCTGATTAAAAGATAATACCTTTTTCTAGTACTGAGGTGACAAACAAATGTAGTCTACCTGGAGGTAATTGTGGAGACTGGAAGGAGCGAGGACGAGGACCGGAAGCATGCAAGAGTTTAGCGGTTTTACAATTGGACTAAATTATATTTTAGTAGATAAGATGACTTTGGTATTTAAAATCATGAAGCGAGCTAGGATATTTGGATGGTTCAATATTATGTCCAAACTATGATAAAGTTGACTACACAAAAGGCACACAAACAGACAGGCAAACAAAAGGAACAACATACAAATCTTTTTAAATTATATTTTAGGAAGTATAGTCTAAAAATTCATAGAAATGTAGAAAAATGCTGTTATTTTGATAATACAGACACTTCAATCTTATTTATTAGAGCTTGCGGGCAAATTGAATAACCTATCTGTCTACACCTCAGATGCCGCAGTGTCTGAAGACGAAAGTCTTCAACTCGTGCGTGTTTCCCGTGTTGACATACGGAGCCGAGACGTGGTTCCTAACAATCAGCCTTATAAAAAGGCTCAAGGTCACCTAAAGATCAATGGAGAGAGCTATGTTCGGGGTTTCTCTGTGCGATCCTATCAGAAATGTGAAGAACTGCACAAGAACTAAGGTCACAGATATAGCCCAAAAGATTGCTAGACATAAGTGGCTGTGGGCAGGACACATTGCTCGAAGGACCACAGTAAGGTCCTCGAGTGGCGCCCGTGTACTGGTAGACCGAATGGACCGAAGATCTGGTGAGAATCGCGGAAATCCTCTAGGTACGAGCAAAGTGGAACTAATCGATGTGAATAGATCTTAAGGCTGATGACGATGATCTATCTATCTATCATCAGCCGATAGACGTTAGGGGTGCTGGACATAGGTCTCCCCAAAGAATATTATATCCTATCGCTTATTAATTAATGTAAGTCAAGTAATCACTTGTATATACAGATGAACATGTTTATGTTACTTAATAACAGTAACACAAACCCTCTGTTACAAACAGACACCCCGTAAGATTTTATTGTCGCCAGAAAACGGCGGCAGCACGGCGTCCGGTCAATCCTTTGATGTTGGCCATATTGTTCCGGTGATGCGCCGGCGCACGTGCAAATACTGTTATGATGCTCCGGTGACCATGACTTTGGCGTTAATTTGGACATTTTTTTTATTGTTCGAAACGACGAGACGAGCGGAATTTTGACCTGATGGTAAGTGATAAGCTTGCCTATGATAACGCGGCGTCAGTGGCATTCTGGTATTCACAGCATCATTGTACTTCATTAAAATTTATGTGTCGTTACCGCAGTAATTTCACTAGCTACTATGTCATTCAAACCGGACCTCATTAATCTTTTTTGTATTACGTATCTTACCGTCTCTTCATCTCGTTACGTCGAATGAAAAAATTACAATGTGGCTCTTCTTAGGATGGTATACACTACACCACATTGTGTTTGTCACTCAGAGACATGATATTGAGTCTCGCTACCCCAGTAATTAGTAGTTAGTAGCTACACTACCCTTCAAACTGTAAGACAGTAAAGTATTCGTATTAGTTCAACGTTAGAAATAGGCGCTGCGATAGCTACCCAAACGGTCTCCAGCGAAAGAGACTTACCACCAGTAAGGTTTAATTCCCATAACTTGCCGTGGTAATCCTGGTCATCCTGAGGGTTATGACGGTCGGAGTTGTAAACGGAGTTATATTTAGATGTATCGATGGGTTAAACGCGAATACAATGCCGCGCATTGACGGTAAAGTAACTCGTTGCGCAGACGACGTGTTGCGGATCCAACTTTGAACGGATGTTTGTTCGTTGAGGATAAACCGCTACTTTAAAGGTATTGGTAGCTACCTATACTTATCCGCGAAAAGTGAAAGTATTTCAATCGAAAGTCAAAGAGAGAACAGTAAAAGTGCCTTGGCTGGTAGCTTGGCTTCTATTGCTCGATGTTAACTTTTTTAAAGCTAACATTATCTTCTTCCGGTTTTTTGGGACCTATAAAAACAATTTTCACTTATCATCTAGTTTTCTTAGTCTATACAATTTTATCTTCGCTCTCTTCTTCCATTCTCTCTTATCTTTCTTAACGTACTTATCTGTCGCACTTCTGTTCTCTCTTTCATTCTCCATTCCATTTCCTTCTGTCATACCTCTCGCTCATGAGTGAAGCCCGTAGTCGCCTCGTCCTTATCCAAAATCATTCCTTTCCTGAAACAAATCATCCTATTTTTGTGTCTTCTTCTTCCGGTTTGTACGCTGCTGTAGCTGTAAAAATTGAAGACGTTCACCTCATGGTGACTAACCATATACGGTACCGCTTTACGCTCATCGCTTGTGATATAAGACGTTGAGTCTTAAACCCAATTTCACAAGCTACAGCGCCTTTCAAACGCGGACACAGTAACGTTTGCATAGTATCGTTTATCGGCTTCAATAGGCGCTGTGGTGGTAACCGGCATCTCCGGCATCAGAGATTTACCACCAGTATCGACAACTCAGGAGTGAGCAAGGGTGATACTTTCTAAGTAACTCATCGCTACAAATTATATAGGTAAAGGATGAAAACCCTTCATGATACTTAAAATGATAAATCACATTTTTTTACAATCATATCCTAGTGCTTGTCTGCGACCCCATCTGATAGAGAGTGGAGATGTAACCTAGGTAGCTCACTGCTGTAATAAGGCCTTTCCCAAAGACCTTCACATCGATGGATCGTGAGCTGTCCGTAACCGGCGGCTACCGGCGACCTTCATCAGGTTGTCGATCACAGTCAGATGACCCCCGGTACCGCCAGGCAGTCGCTTTCCCACCAATCTGGCCCAATGCAGGTTAGTAAGAGCCAGAGCCTCCATCATTATTAGGGTGCACCACGAGCTGGTGAGCTTGGCTTAGATATTGTGAGTTGTTGTGCAGGACCCCTTACACCTTCAAATATATTATGTAACGGTTAAATTAACGTTTTTAACGGACCAGGTCCTGTCAATTATATTTAACCGATGATACGACTGTTTACGGGGATGAGAAACGTTCGCCGATTCGACTGCGCCCTTTGATCTGACGCCACGTGGATCCGGTGCAGAATGCCTGTCCGGTTGATCTTCTCTGGTGGATTCAATCGTTGTTCATGGAATTTCTCGAGAGAATAACCGGAAGAGCAATGAGATTTGGTCATTGTATTAATAAAGCGATCTGACGATGAAATGTATACAAGGAATTCAATGTTTAATTGCTAAAGTTGAGAAGAACTTAACTGGTGATAGGTCTCTGTTGCTGGAGAAGATCTAGGTACCACCGCAACTGTTCTTACAGCCAATATGCAGTAGTGTGCAAGCATTACTATGTTCCTGTTTAAAGCACTGTATCAATTACCATCACGTGAAGCTCTCGCTCAACGCTTAATTTAAACAAAAAACGGCTCATGGTAAATTCTTCATTAGAACAGCAAAGGAGTGGAACAACTTTCTATCGTTGGTGTCTCCAAATACGTCGTGGGTATAAGAAAAGACAGATTAAACTGTTACTAGGTTAATGACCCTTGCCACCACAGTTCACATCATCACTCAACATCAGGTAGAATCGTGTTCAAGCGCTGATCTTGATATAAAAGAGACAAGCATCAAATTACATTGCGATTATATATTTAGTATGATCATTTCAATAATTGCACTAGCAATACTCTACATATCACATAGTATTGAGTGACAATAAAGCGTTAGATAATTACCAGTAGGAATATAGTAATAATTTTCTAGCGATATAATTACTATATACGCTTGGTAGTTATGCTAATAATCAAACTTCACAGCATATTAAATCGGAGTCGAACTCGAGACTTCCGTGTAAACTTCCGACAAAGCAAACACTTGAACACGTCTACAGGCGTTTTGCAATGGATCGACTTCTACCTTAATTATCTTATATACAGCGGTAGTCGTACAAATAGAAGCAATACTTGTTCACATTATATAAGATACCTCACCCCATTAGTTTCTATTAAGAAATTAATCAATAAATAAGACAATTTTTATTTTTGCCTATTTTCAAAAAAAAAAAAATTTAGATTAAATTATGAATTGCCGCCAAAATAATTGATAGAGTCAGGAAAGAAATGTCATTCTCCAATTTCAAAAAAAGAACGAACTGTTGATGTTTATTTTTAAATGTTTCTAATCAGGCGTCCAAGCGGCCAGTAACAGAAAATAAACTCCTATATGTGTAAGACACATTTTGTAATTAAAAGTAAAATATGTTTTATATTTTATGAATATAATCAGTTTTTTTTTTTTTTAACTCTTTATTATTTTAGCGTCTTTCAGCTTATCAAAGCTATGCCAATTGTCATTTTAATTAACTGTGTATTTGAATTAAAATGTAATGCATTTCGCAATTGCAAGCTCTAAGCGCGTTTCCCACGGGGCCCACGCCGCTGTGCAAACATCTCCGAGGGGTTGCCTTGAAGGGTGCAAATTGTGCCTAATTGCCATTAGACGTGCCTAAACCCGCCAGCGCTGGCTTGCACTCATTGAAACAATAGCATTGATGTCGCTTACTCTCTTTTTCTCTATGCCCATAGCATAAAGTACATTTTTGTATTTAGCATTCGACTTCTAAGGGTCCTTACCGCGTTAAGAAGTGCAATGCTGTTGCACTGCATGTTTATTTTCTCAATTTATAATGTCAATTTAAATAATATATGCGATAACACTAACGATTATTTATAAATTAATTGTTGTATCGAATTATAAAAAAAACGTGTGGTCTGTGCTGCCGGAAACCGTCTAGATAGGTACTGATGCGGCTCCTAATTCTGCGCAAAACAGTAATACGCAAATATTACTGCGTCGCGGTTTGAAAAGCTTTGTAGCTTATACTATTACTAGGGTAGTTAGACTTTACATTTTATAGCGACGAACACAATGTGGTGGAGCGTATAATGTTCTAACTAGCACCATGTTGGTATGTGTAGGCCTATTACTTACTATCAGGTGAATGTTATACTCGTCCCTATTAAATTAAAAAAATATATATATACACAAGGAATTTTAAGCAAAGTTAAAAAATTCACGAGTAAAGTAAAAGTTTTTATAAATATATAACTACTATTCATATAATAAATATATTATAAAAATAACCTTTTCAAACGTAATGTATTTACAGCGCCATCTAGTTGCTCGATAGATGTTACACACAAAGAAAGCTCATGTAACAGAATAGTTAACATTAATATAATAAGATGGCGCTGTTATAAACTTTTATAGTTGCTAAAAAAATTCATAGATGGCAGCTGTTTACTGCTATTTATGATTTACTATAGGACTGAATGTCTTAAGCGAAACGTAAAATTCTTAGATTGCTGTTGATATTACCTTAATCATATTAGCTTAAATACATGAAGACAAGATTTAAATTAATTTTAATTCGAATCAACGTTTAATGAAACATATATAATAGAAAAGTTATTGTAAGGTTTTAGGTAATGAGTCTTCAACCAGAATAAGGATATGTGCAAAATACATCAAGTATCACTGTAATAATTTTAAATGTTTATATGCTAGTGAATTTACTGGAACATCGTCTCGAAGCGACTAGAAGAACTGATAATTATAAAAAACTAGGTGGTAATAGCTATGAGTAGGCTTATCAGTTAATATCAGGTGAACTCTCTATTTGTCTCTTATTGATTACAAATAATATACGAGGAGTTTCCTGCAGTAGACATCGTCGTCGTCAGTCCACTTAAGGACTAAAAGCTTATTAGTCTCCCTTGTTCGATTAGCTATTTTGGTTAGACACTGCAGTGCCTATTTCCGGAAGTGTGCAAACATTATGATTTTGGGTTTGACTAATGAACAAAATGCAGTGCTTTGTAAATATTCTGTCTTGATTTTATACACAGATGTTATATATGTTGTCTATAGATTGCTAACCATCATATCAAGACAATGTTATGTATATATATATTTGTGCAGTAGACGACGTCGCGCTTCGATGAAACACAATAATTTTGACAAAAGACAAGACGTCGGGCCAAAGCACGAGTCTGCTAGCCAGCAATACATCCCACGGTCAAGTGTTTCGTTTACACTAGATCATAGTGTAGTTTAGCTCAGCGAAACCAAATTGAAGATATTTACATTTTGATGCTTTGTGTAAATATACCATTCGACTTTCCGCAAGTAAAATGAGCTAATACGACTTCGATTTCAAATGCTGTTGAATGACAACGTACTGGAGATGGTGAGAAGTTTTCACTCAGAATACCATAGCTCTCATATGTTGAATGGCAGAACACAGTAATACTGCAGTGGTGACCGACTTAGGATATACGAGTTATGCCTTCATTATCAGTCGATAGACGTCCACTGCTGGATATAGGCCTCCCCCAAAAATCTCAACATTTGTAGAGGTTCATATGTGGGAATCTGAGTCTGTCCAGGACTCCATGTGTATAGTTTAGAGAGTACTCCTAGTTACAAGGTAATCGATTAGCTGCTGCGGCACAGAACCAATAAGGTCTGACTTCTGGAATCATATAGATTGCAAACAGCTGAATCAATTTTGATATACTTTTTTTTTCTCTCATAAATAACTGCATAATGCAAAAAGAAAAGTTTTGGTTATACATTCGCTACGATTTCGGACGCTGTGTTACCCTGTGACGCCTCGCATGAGTATCTAACAACATCCATTACCAAGGAAGCGAGTCATAGCTGCAACTAATAAATCTCTAGTCAGCTTTATTGTACTGCATTCGCTCGTGGCCTGATGGAGCTCATTTCTCCGCCGACACAAAGGGCAGACGAGACCTATCGCCTGCCTCGACGCGCTCCCACTTCGCCTACCTACCGCGGTCTGCAGCACAAAGCGATAATACTTCACTTTAATAAAGTAAACAGCCACTTAACATATACCTTATTGTGAAGAAATTTACAAACATTCAATCTTCTTCTCTTCTCAGTCTACCACATGCTTTCGAAAGTCAGCGACCAATAAGAAAATCTGGACTTTAGATAGTGCGGCTCTGAGAAGCGAACGGTGGTACTCTTTCCATACCAAGCCATCGTATCTTTCTAAAACCCGCACTGCGTTTTCCTTAAACCTTGTCCTGTACGATGCAGTAGCTGGTTATTTTAGTTCCTCATTATATAGCCTATATTCTATTGTAGCTGTTATAGTTTTATTTATTTATTGTATATAGGATATCTGATTTTTCATTGCGCTTTAACCAGCTACATATTTATCTTTGTCTCTCCAGGAAATTCTTGATGTTTTGCTATTGTAATGGGATCTAGCTAAACTAATGTTGTATGATAATGTGTTTTCTGTAGTTATAGCTCACTAGTAACTACTCCCAATTATTTAGAAAGCGAATAGAAATAAAAAAAACTGTGTGGAACTATACAATAGTTACTAATCATTAAGTAACTATACAATTTATCCTCAATTACAGTTCTGAAGACTTTAGATGACCTCTAATGAAAATTGACAGCGGTGTTCACATATCTCGTGGTCAAGTAACTGTAGAGATAATTAACTTTACTTGAGATATAACCAGTAGTTTTTATAATTTAATCGCCCCATCATTCATCATCATCGTCATCAGCCGATAGACGTCCACTGCAGGACACCGGTCTCCTCCAAAGAACTCCGCGTTTATAGGGGTTCATATATAGGGTATGGATCATTTCCCACTTTCCTAGCTTAATGCGGGTAGGTTAGAGCCAGAGCTTCGTTTGTTGATTAGCAGGGTGTACCACGAGCAGGTGAGGTTGGCTTGGGTTCCGTGGGTTGTTGTGTGAGACCCCTTAATCATTCGCATAATAATTACCTAGTTCATCAGTTCAAGGGCTAAGTCCTTTATGTCATCGTTAAAGTTGCTGTCTGGAGTGGAGGACATAATTCCACCGGTTCCTGTTCATCGAAGACGGCAACTTTTTTATTTGATCGGTCTATCTCGTTGATGAACAACCCCTTGTTCTTTTGCCTTGGGTCCAACCACAATCAGTTTTCCCGAAGTATCGTCGGTTAAGTGTACAGACAGAGAAGCAATATATTCACAAAGCGACATTGCCAATAACCTATTGATGTCAGGTCAATGGAACCAAACGGACCTGATTAGGTCAATCGGGCGTAACATCATTGCTTTTTATACAAGGGTCTCTTTGTTATCGCCACGTCACAGCTTTGCGTGTTTGTACAACATAGTACTATGTTTATGAAATTTCGTATGACAAGATAAACAATTTAATAACATATATCTAGCTAAACCCGTACTGGTACACATGGTGTTGGGAGGCCTCGATAAGGTGTACCTACGATCTGGTGAGAATCCAGGCAACCCACGGGTTGCAAGCAACGCGGGTTCGATCGATGTGGAGATTTTTGAGGGAGCCCTATGTTCAGCAGTGGACGTCTATCGGTTGATGATGGTGAAGATCTAGCTAAAAGTTCATCTTTCTCATTTGTTTATTTATCTATATATAGGAGAATAAGAGTATAAATTATTAGGAATGAGTATATTAGAGGAAGTCTGAAAGTTGATAGAGTAACCGAAGGGGTTAGCGCGGTGCGGGCATGTCACGCGGAGGGATGAAAGACATATAACAAAGAAAGTAATGAGAATGAATATGGACGTTTATAAGGGTCGAGGAAGACCGAAGTAAGTGTGGATGGATTGTGTGACAGATGACATGTGTAGGGAGAGTGAGAATTCAGATATTACGGCTGATAGAGAGATATGGAAGAGAAGTACATACTGTGCTGAGCCCACATAGTTGGAAAAAGGGCAGGAAGAGGATATAGGAGATATCTTGAGATTCATTGATTCATCACAAGATCTTCGAAACTATTAGGCGTAAATATTCGAAACTATTACACGTGTTACAGCCAGAGAAGCAAGCAGGGAACAGATACTTCATTCATAATGGAGAACTCACGGCTTTTAGAGAAAACATCGGTTCATAAATTAGACCAAAATCAAGAGCCATTTATGAGTGATTGATTTTTACAGCATTGCAGGTGAAAGTTGGTAAATACCACAACCGATGAACACTACTCCAAGACAGTAAGATAGATGAAACAATAATATACAGATAACAATAAAAGTGCTGTTAACAAAATATATATCATTATGAGGGAATCCTACATTAGTAACTTCGTCGATGTTATACCGGAACTGATAATAAACTTGATAATGACAATGCGTGTTAACATGGACTCTAACATTTGCCTTCAAATAGACAATTAACATCCCTATAGAAATCCATAATTACCTGTAGTAATTCCATCTACATTTCCACCCTCTATCTATACGAAATGGGGTAGCATTATTGCTCTGGTATTTTGTGAAGGTTTTTCCGTCCGAACCGACTCATTAACATTCCCAGGATTCAGCTGAAGCGAACAAAAATATTTTTTATATACTAAACGTATATAATCTTCAGTTAAATTTCAGATGACCTGTATCTAGTCCTTTTTACATACTGGAAGAAGCTGGTGAATTGTGGATACCTACCGGTATGAAGCAAGTCTGTTATTTCGATATATATAGGGGAATGTTGCTGTAGGGTTTGTGTATGATTTTAGGTTTTAGGTTTTACTATAGAAGCGCAGTTGGCTGCATGCTGTGGAAACTTTCATCAGCGCTATTACCACGCTAATCCCCCATGCATCATACGAGGCGCGCCAACCCATCGATCACGCGGGCTCTGTCGTCGGGGTACCAGTGCATCTGTGGTCTGATCTACACCTATGCTATGTACTGAAATATCTCCCTTATTTATTATTAGTATGTACACTTTGATATTCTATCGTATAATCCTTGTTTTAAATTTCGTTATTGTTTTCTTCTTAAGAACCCTTTCTTTTGGGGTTATAGATAAGTCCTAAATTGTTCCATTTATCCAACTAACAATTGACCTCAATTTCAGATGATATTAAACAACAATGAGACTAGACATCAGAATTGAGACTAAATGTGGTAAAGAGATTTGCTATGCAAAGGTTTCCAAGCATCTGGGTCCTACAAATCCACCGTCATCCCAACTTCGCTAAATGTCGCCTCGATTACAAAGCAAGTAGTTAGCCGTTGGACCTTTCGGAATAGATTTAGAAGAGTCGACGCTGAGAAAAAGACACGCGATAATACGTATTGGGACGTGATGTCCGTTATATTTCTGATATTAGACGCGGCATACCCTCTCGTTACAGGAGGAAGCTCGTGCCGTCCAAGCGGACGTGTAAAGATATTATTTTCCTATGTTTAGACATTTTTATAAATTGTCTCATACTGAGTGTTTTCTATAAACAATGTATTTTCATATTAAAATTCTGTATATCATGAAGAACATATATTTTTATTTATATACAAGTATTATATATATCATCCGTAGAGGCTATACGTCCCGATAAGATGCTGGTGTGATGTCAACTGACTTTGAGCGTTCTTTGAAGATAACATCGAAGGGATATAATCTAAGAACGACAGCTTTCTTGGACATATGACATCCGCTAACTTTCACTCGGTTTCCTTAGCAATTAGAATATTAAGACGGCTGATGATAAAGTTTATTATTATTGTTCGTACTCATCATCATAATTATCATCAGCTGATAGACATCTACTGCTAGTCATTGGCCTCCCTTAAGTATTTCCATAAATTGGATGGATTAATATGGGGTTTACTGCAACTTCCTACCTCACTGATCCGGAGCGGGTTGGTGGGAGCCAGAGCCTCAATTGGTGATTAGCAGGGGCTACGAGCAGGTGAGGTTGGCTTAGATCCCGTGAGTTTTCGTGCGGAACCCCTTTCCCTTTACATGTAAGAAATTATCGCGGCTGTGATTATTTGAATTCATTCTCGGCGAGCATGCTTCATAATTAACGATTTTACTGTCACCTAAAACAATGTGAAGTAGACAAACCAAAACACCTATAAAATTAGCCTAAGCCTACTTAAGCTTACTTAATAAACCTAGTTTATTATATGAACTTTACATTATACGTTGCGACAGTCATCATATTATATATGATAAGTTTCCGATACATATCGGAGCTGTTATCGGCCCATAGGGGCAAAGAAATCAGATCCGAGACATCAGGAGACCCTGTAAAAATAAATAGGGGTTTCACAAGGTCACAGGGAATGTGAAACAGATATATCCATATTCTCGTTAGTGTGCGGTTCGATTTGTGAAATGTGTCCGCCTGTAACGATGTTAGAGTCTGTACAATTAAGGCAAGACTAGTTCCTCCTTTTCCATTTCGTTGATTTTCTGTTTTATATAACAATAAACGGAAGAAGCCTTTTGCTTGATGATAAATATAAAGATGATTAACAACATTAAACAGTGATAGTTAGGATGTTTATAAAAGCAAAATTAATCTAAAGCAAGATAAAGCTGATCAAGCGATATTTAGATTTGTTCATGATATCTCGTTGTTTATTTTATCTGTGATTGAAACTACTATTTTTAGCTAGCATTCTTTTATCTGAATTAACAGACGGACGTTTTTTCTATCATCTACATCACGGCTCTCCTAAAGATCCCCACATGGATCGGTCCAGCATTGCCCGCATCCAGCGGCTTCTCGCGATCATCACTCGTTGGCAGCGCTTCATGTAGGGGGATATAGGCTATTTCCCACCAAATGCGGGTTGATAGGAGCTAGACCCTTGTTTGTATAGCAGATTGCATCAGGAGCAGGCGAAGTTGGCTTGAGTTCCGTGAGATGTTTTGCCGGACCCCTTCCATCTCTTTTTTTTAATAGTGTCGTACAAATGTTTTTGTTTAACAAACAGTCTTCAATTTCATTTGTTTAATGATCTATGTCAAAAGAATTTTGTTATAAAATTTTAACTAACTTGTACAATTTATTAGATTGTAAATCGTTTACCGGAAGCTCTGTTTGTTGGAAATTCGGTGATGTTATCTTACATTACTAAACCTGATTAGTAATTCGCACGGACGGAAGCGTCGTCACCCGAATCGTTAATTGTGTACTCAACGGGGATAACCGCGACAAGGGAACATCGCTCCGGCGTTTAGTGTGGAAATATTGTGACAGATGCTCGGCGAGAGTTATTTTCGTAGCCTGGGTGGGAATTTACGAGGTCTCCCCCTCCTTACCATCTCCATCAAGACTTTGATGTGTCAATTAGCGGAGTACTGGCGGACTGACGGCTCTAAACTTGAATTATAACGCGATGGTCACAGCGAACAGGCTCGGGTCACTTGTCAAAATTTCACGCGAAATTCCCATTTCATTTAGTGTTATAGCGGAGTTATAGTGGGGGGAAAATGCTATTTTATATATTCCGATACTACTTGAGAAGGAATTATTTGGTTTAACATTCCACTAAGAGACAATGGAAATTTTAATACAGATCAGGAAGGAAAATATGAGTGAGATCCAAATCGATAAACGCGATCAATTTAAATAAGACCGCTCGGATAATTTACGGATACACGGACTGTCCTCTCATTTGTGCCGTTTCCTATCACGCTGGCCCAATGCGGGTTGGTGGGATGCAGAGCCTTGATTGTTGATTAGCAGGGTGCACCCCGAGTAGGTGAGGTTGGCTTGGATCTCGTGAGTTATTGTGTGGGACCCCTTACGCCGCCTCAATTCCACTCAATTAACTCTGACAAGGAGATCTTTGGACGAGGCGCATGTCCAGCAGTGGACGTCTATCGGCTGATGATGATGATGTTGATGTATCCAATGATTGTGTTATTTGAACATGTGTTTGTCGTGAGTGATATTTGTTGCATTTTCACTTAAGTGGTATACAGCAAGGTTTCGCGTTTGAGCTTCGCCAGAATATTAATAGGAGGAGCCAGACGGCCGCGGGCGGTCGACTCCTGAACCCCATGTGACCACGCTAGCCCCTACCATCGCCTTTCTATTGTGCTTTCACTAAGTACTTACATAATACTATTTAAAAGGGTCGTCGGGTAAAGAAAAAGCATTACACGCCACCTAAACTCTAGCAATGAGCTGACAGCTTCATCATTATCAGCCGATATACGTCCACAGCTGGACATAGGCCTCTCCCAAAGATTTCCACATCGATCGGTCCTGCGCTGACCGCATCGCCGGGTAACAGGGCCGTCGTTTATAGGAGCTGACATGGGAGGACTTGGGCCATTTCCCACCACGCTAGCCCAATGCGGATTGGTACGCAGACAGCTTATAACTTTGGGAAAGCAAGCATACATAGCATATTTAGCTAGCATCTTTCTTTAGCATCAGAGAGATCGATCAGCTTGGAGATTTTTGAGGCAGGCTCACGACCAGAAATGGTCGGTTGGCTGATAAAGATGGTGATCGACATCAGATATTTCCTCTTCCAGTCCAGCAAACTATGCTGAAATTACCGATACCCTTCGGTAAAACTACTAATACCCGACCCGACCTTTGGACCTTCAGAGACGTTTTGTAAATATATCAGCTGCATTGAACTTTAAACCGGATTTACTTATTCTTCTCAAATGAATATCCTTTATATCCTTAAACCATTTTTCTGCTGTTTACCTGGAGATTTTTTTCTGATCATTACGTCCCCCAGTATAGAATTTAGGATCCGATAAAAGGTTCCTGTTTACTGGTGTTTGATAACAACCTTCGTTTATTTAGTCGTCATAGGGGTACATTTATAAAGTGAGGGAAATAAAAAATAAAAAAAATTTAGTTGGAGCGGGAATAGAAGGGTATTTAACTATTTTTACTGGTGGTACGTCTTTATTGCCGGAGACCGTCTAGTCAGGTATCACTGCAGCTCTTATTGCAGCCGTCAGAAACACTGTGTTGAAGATGATCCGATTTGAAGGGCTATAGCTAATGATATTACTTGAGGTAACGAGACTGAACATCCCTTGTCTAAGACGAGGAACGCGCAGTATGGTGCAGTGTAAACCATCCTAACTAGCGTCCCGTTGTTATGAGCATGTGTATCACTTACCCTCAACGGAACGTCCCTCTCGTCTCGTTGAGTAAAAAATAAGGGATATATAAGATACGTTTGCAACGGGTGTGTTTTCAGATTTATTATTGCAACCGGTGGTAAGGGTTGATGTTTAGTTGCAACCAGGATCCGACAAAATTCAACTCACCAGCTCTTTCTCGCCTAACACGGTTACTTGCCCCGTTGCAACTGCCGGGGGACGTGTCCGTCCGTCCGTTCGTTGTATTAAATATTTTCACAGTGCGCCGAGTTATTTCAATTAGTCGGGGGGTGAGCAAGGGGGTGGTGTTATACAATTTAAATTGTGCATACATTTTACTTGATTTAATTTTGTTTAATTAATTACGGTTCCTATGAGAGGATAAGGGAGTTGTTTGTTGTTATAAAATATACTTATCAAGTATTATTTAATATTACTAACCGACGTAGGGGGTATAAGGGTTCTCGCAAAACGAATTATGGCACCACAGCCACCCTCACCTGCTCGTGATGCACCCTGCTAATCAACAAACGATTCTCTGGCTTTCACCAAGTCGCATTGGGCCAACGTGGTGGGAAATGGTGCATAACATTCCCTACAAACGAAAGTTGCGAGAAGCCGATTGATATGAAGATCTTTGGGGAAGTCCTATATCCAGCAGTGGACGTCTATCAGCTGGTGATTATGATGATGAACCGAGGAAGGGTATTGACTATAAAAACCTCCCTTAGATAGGTTGTGTCATAAAGTAGTGTCACTCTCCACTATACGTGTTAAGATATAGTAGGTTGGGATTGATAGGGTGGATTCGAGCCATTTACCACCATACTGGCCTGATACAGGTTGGTGGGATCCAGAACCTGGTTTGTTGATTAGCAGGGTCCATCACGAGCAGGTGAGGGTGGCTTTGGTGCCGTGAGTTGTTGCGTTATTGACTTCCCATAGTAGTCCTTCGATATTGATTACTAAAGGCATTACCACCGATTAACATCAGATCTTTTTCTGTTACCATTTGTAACAAAATGTTACCGACTGATACGTTCTTTAATAAGCACTTAGTTTATAAATTTGAAGGTACAAGGGGTGATAGGTCTCGGTTGCCGAAGTCCGTCTAGATAGGTCCAACAGCAGCTCTTATTCCTAACGCTAAACTGTACTGTGTGAACAATGTGCTTCGGTTCGATGGATGCTGTAGCTAGCGAAATTACCGAGGTAACGAGATTATACGTCTTATGTTACGAGACGATAAGTACCATGTGGTGTAGTGTACATTATTCTTTTTTTTTTAGGTAACTTCTATTGAAGGGAAGTAGCGTTCACCATCAGAGGAATATTTCTATACTAAAAACTATAACTAAAAAGCCATTTGGTTTATTAAAATTCGTCCACAGTAGAAACCATGCCGTTAACATCATCATCATCATCATGCGAAAGACCTCCACTGCTGGACATAGGTCTCACCCAAAGGTCTCCATGTTTGTAGGGGTTTATATAGGGGGATTTTTTGTGAATCGCGGGTATTCACTGGATGCGAGCAACACGAGATCGATCGACGTGGAGATCTTTGAGGAAGGCCTATGAATGTCCATCGGCTGTCGATGATGCTGATGGGCCATTACCTACCACGTTGGCCCAAGCGGGTTGGAGTGGCACCGTAAACATACAAGTCAAATTATTTGGTTGTTTTGGTTTTGCAAAATTTCTAACTTAAGTAGGTTTTCGAGATGTCGATGTGATATCTCGCAAAAGAATCTCGTTACAGCGAAATGATTTAAAACCGGGCCAATTTATTAAAGCCACCTCGAAGTCATATCTCGGAGCGATCATTTGGAAGGTGGTGGAAAAATTGCCCCGGATTACTTGCGGCACGAGAGCAATAAATATAAGGTGCCGGCGAACTTTGCATCAATCCGACGGTGAGATTATAAAGCGGCTTATTCTGATACGTAGTAGCGATATAGCTTCGGACGGTGACCGTCTCTTTACGAGACTTACAGAACGTTCACTTGATGGTGAACAAAAGACATCCAGTACAGCACACAGGCCTCCTCCAAAGATCTCTATGTGTGTTGATATGGGCCGTATCTTATCACGCTGGCTCAATGCGGGTTGATAGGAGCCAGAGCCTCGTTTGTTAATAAGCAGGGTGCACCAGGTGCAGGTAAGGTAGGCTTGGGTCCCGTGGCTTATGCCGGAACCCTTTACACCCCCAGGTCTCTTCACCCAGTGATATCATTACTTCTAGCTCACTTCAACTGTGATATCTTATTAGAGGATCTCCGGCATGACCTACTACTAATAATTTGTTTATTAAGGAATAATAACAATTTAATATAACGCTAATAATTACGTATGAGCTTCCAGTCTGATGGTGATACCACATCAGTTACAGACGTTCACAACAATTAATGTTGTTTTATTACCATCATAGAATAATAAAGTTGTATAGATCAAGAATGGGTGATCTGTGATGTGAGCTTTAGCAGAGAAATCAGAAGAAAAACAATACATTTCTTTTTACGTGGTACTGATGTCTCCCTGAGGAGTAGACTGGTATACTGTTCGACCTTGTAAGCGTTAGGTCAAAATATTAGGAAGGGTCAGTTCCACCAACACCAAACTCTGCTAGAAGGAGAAGCGACTTGTGAAGAAGAACAAGTAACATATCTTCTACTATTAGTTTATATATATATATATATAAATATATATAGAATAAGGCCATGAGGTACAATTTGTCGGCGTAGACGTTTGCGCGCGTACTCAACAGGAAATGAGCGTATTTGTCTTACCTGGCCGTGTTGGGCCTCTACACAAGCGAGTTGAAACCTTAATGATTTTATGGCCGAACATATTTATTCTTCTCATTTATATTTTCTTAGTTTTAATTTTATATATAAAAAGGACTAAGTGATGTGTATGAATACTTTCTAATCATCATCATTATCATCAAAGGGATGATGGATGTCCATTGCTGGTATAAGGCGTGTCCCAAAAATCTTCGCATCGATTGATATGCTGCTCTCAAAACCGCCAAGCACTAGTAGACGTCGTCTATAGAGGTTTATATTGGGAGCATTTGGGCCTTTTCTCACCACAGTAGCCCAGTCCGGGTTGAGGGCCGCCATAGCGCAGTTTGTTGATTAGTACGGTACACGACGAGCAGGTGTTGTTATGACACGAATTAATGATTTAAGTGTACGCTGTGTTTATAGCCACACACGAAGCCGTAACGTATAAACTCATAAATTCACTTACCAACATTTATGAATATTAATAATTAACGAGGTCGCAGCCCCAATTTCCATAACACTTCATCCCTTGCTGCTGAAGCGGTGCCAGCATGAATATTGCACCGGTACCTCTGGTTATACCAGCTAGTGACACTTGAGAGACCCTACATACCCCTGCCATAGCCCTGTAGTCTCGGGCTAGTAATAGGACTTAGGTAAGACCTGCCGTAGAAGGCGACTAAATTGGTCTAGGAGGTTCGCGAGTATTTATAGTAGGGGCTCTTATTGATGATGTCCGATATAATCCAGTCTCTAAGGATGACCTTTAGATAATAGTGATAATAGAAAATATTTTTATCTGATTGTATATTTTACTTGGTTATTGAGACATTTCTTCTTTTCCCTCTCCAGGTCCGCTCCGCGTCTCGTTGGCTCTGATGCTTCGTACAAGCTGAGCCCTTATGAAATGGAAGCCCTGAATGCTGTGAGTATCTATTGCTACAATTATGTAATTATCATCATCATCATCATCAACCAGCTGCAGTCCACTGCTGAAGAAAGGCCCGTTATAAGCAACCCTACTTGGCCTGATTTCCGCTATACTAAAAATATGTAATATTACTATAAATAGAAATTATATACTTTTTTAAGTTTACACTTTTAATTATCAGTACACTTAATATAGTTTTTTTTTTAATTCAATTAGGCAATGAGACAAGCGGCACTTTCACCTATAACGTGGCGTTAGTTAGGATGATTCATGCACCACATTGCGCTCGTCGCCTGAGACAGACGTTGAGTCTTGATACCCCAGTAATTACACTAGCTGCAGCGCCCTTCAAACCAGACACAACCAGACAACAGCAATATTTACACAGTACTGTTTGTCCGCTGCAGTAGGCTCTAAGGTACCTAGACACTCTCTGGCAATCGAGACCTACCACCAGTTTCTATATATCTAGATCGGGTAGGGATTCATATGGGGTTTTTGGGCCATTTTCAACCACGCTGGCCCAATACGGGTTTGTGGGAGTCAAAGCCTCGTTTGTTGATTAGCAGGGTGCACCACGAGCAGGTGAGGTTGGCTTGGGTCCCGTGAGATGTCGTGCTGGAACCTATTATTACTCAGTCGAATTCATATATCATTAGAGACAACAGATTCCTACTAGTATTACCGGTAATACCCATTATTTGATAATTAACATAATATCTTTAAATCGTTAGTTAAATTCCAAGACTTTCACAACGAATTAAGCACAGTTATAAAGTTCTGTTACAGGTAACAGCGTCAATTTATTTAACACTTCTATACATCTTAGATGAATATGTCAGTATGTTAATAGCAAGATTGTGCAGTGGAGTTTGTAATCCCACGATCCCCCCTTCTTAACACATTAATAAGCATTATGCTGGTGGTCTTGTATTTGCCGTAGCACAGCGTGGGTGATAAGGAGGGCTTTGCCCGACCGTGGGATGTTTTAGTCAGAGTGTAGGAGGGGCACAGGTAAATAGCGTAGATCTCGAAGCCCCTACTAATGCACTAAGGAAGACCATCGTGGAGGTTTTAGTGGGTAGAAGCACTGTATAACCTTATCTTCCCCCCAGAAGCAAGCAAGAGTGCAAGAATGCAAGAGTATCACTTATCACATCATCATCACCAAGTGAAGGTTTCGTTCGTATCAATGACTGAATAAAAAAAAATCATTACTACTAGTAGTCACCGTTGCATTATGAGGAAGATCTTCTCGCCTCACCCAACGCACTGAGCTTAATTGAGGGCAGAGAGTAGAAATTTCTCATGACCCTCACTTTATGCTAATTTATATAGAATAAAGAGGTTCAGCTCCTCGTTCTTCATGAAAATATTAGAGTGCTAGAACTGGCCTTCATCAGTGTTACCATCCAAATATGACGTTGGCGTTTTCACGAAGAGTGAATAGGCTGCTACTCGGTTAGTGCGCTTTATCACATCACCACTGATCATATCACCACTTAACATCAGGTAGGATTTTGGTCAAGAGCTGACCTCGAAGATATATAAAAAAGACTTCTCTAGCAACCAGGGTAGCCAGTATTTCTCTAATTTAACAAAAAAAGACTGCTTAATGTATCCAGATCTTACTGTTACAGTTCATATTGTGGGTATAGTAATTATTGGGGTAATGTGGTTTATTTGTATTATGTCTATGGCCTTATGGCATTCTTACTTACGGCGATGAGATATGGTACCTGACCATGGGGCTGGTCATGGAGAGAGCTAAGCTTGGTATTTCCCTAAGGGACAAAATCCGGAACGAAGAGATTCGACGGAGATATGAAGCTGTCGACGTAGCTCTCAAAATCTGGCAGCTGAAGTAGCAGTGGTCCAGCTAGGTCTGTGGTGTCAATGACGGTCAATGGAGGAGAAAAGTCTTGGAGTGGAGGCCGCGTACAGGTCGCAGAGGTATAGGACCCTCTCCTTCCAAAGAGACTGACAACACATTAGGGGGTGGATGCGAGAAGCTGTGGATCACATTTGGTGGAAGACATTGGAGAAGTCCTATATCCAGCAGTGGAGAAACAAATGATGAATAATGTGTCTACGGCACGAACACATTATGTTAACATATTAACTATGGTCTCATGGTCATGTCATGAATCACTTGTCTCTTAGGTAACATTAATCGGTGATCTGCTCGCCGAAGACACGAGCCCAAAACTTAAGGGAGCAGATCTCGTTATAATATATTAAGGCGATAATTATATTAGTGTACTCTCGTTAGAGGGTTGAAGTGGATACAGAACAAACACGTTTATATCCGGAGATTATTGCGTAAGATAAACACGACGAATCCTCCGAGAGATGTTAACCTTATTATTTATTAATATTTAGTTTTATTCGCGTTTCTTATATATATGTAATTTATAAGATATTTCCATCCATGTGACACACTACTATCTCTGGTGCTGATCTAGAGACTTCAAATTTGATAGGAATATTCCTTTCGTCGATTATAGAGCAGCTGAAAACAGATATCACAAAACCGTTTCCTCAAGAGATGTGAGGGTGTGTAATTGGCGATCCTACCCCAAAACAAATAAAGCTTATACAAATAATAAGAAAAAGCTCTAATTCATCCCCGTCCAGCAAAATGACGAGCAAACTAACGGCATTGCCGCACTAGATGGCGAGCGTTGTATTATATTAGTAAAATGAATTCACTTACTCGTCCTGCTGAAATATCCTTCTCCTATTCAAGTATTCATAACTCTGACTGACTGATTTAATCCGGTTAACGGGTCTCCGTTGTCCTGAATTATAACTACCGTTGCCGATTCACGTGCGTATAATATCCGGGTAGTTCACCCACTGTTCGACTCCTTGTATGATATTACTCCCACGTTGCAAACCTGCGTACACATTTTGTTATAGGGAACGACAAATTTAATAAATTTTACAGAATAAGGGTGTATAAGGGTGTACGGTCCTGAAACTACTGGTGGTAGATCTCTATTGACATAGCCCTATAGTCTTTAGCTAGTAAGTATAGGACTAAGGTCAGTCCTGCCTGTCGTAGAAAGTGACTAAAAGGGTCTAAGAGTTTTGCGAGTCTTTTGGGTGGGGATGTTTATCGCACAATAAGTGAACCTGCATGGGACATCATACGGTCAGCGATGGTGCCTAGGAGGGTCAGGCTTCTCCTCAGAGAAGTGTAACACAAAGTGTAGGAGGGCACCGGTGCTTTCTATAAAAAATCCCGGAGCCGTCCCGAATGCACTAATGCAGACGACCGAAGAGGTTTTTCTTGAATAAGAATCTCACATTACTCTGACTTCCCCCCAGAAGCTAGGAACCTTTTGAAGATTTCCCCCCGAAACAAAAAAAAAAAGATCGACTATATAACTAAAACTACTATGGTAACGTGACAATATTCTATAACTCAAGGCGCCGAGATTGATGAGCAGAGATGATGGTAAGTCATACTCCTGTCCATAACAATGTGGCGCTAGTTATGATGATATACAGCACCACATTGTACTCGTCGTCAGAGCAGACCAGATCCACAACACACGACTCCACAGTCCACGATGCTCTCCGAGCAACCGGAGGTAGAATGAGAACGCGAAACATCACGAGGACGAGAGTGATGGGTGAAAGTAGTCACGACCCTCATAAACAAGGAGTACGATTTGAGGAGGAGGATAAAAGCAAAAAAATCGCTATAATATATTTAACTTGACTATAAACACTTTACGTTTTCGCTCCCCGGTGAAGCTTCGAGGCTTTCTCTCGCATGGAGAGAGTCAAGGTCATTATGGGTGGTTCCCCCACCCTCGCTCAATTATAAGGGCGGCGCGCTTAGGGTTGTACGTATCGCGGATTCGATCCCGAAAGAGCTGCAGCTTTCAGTTAAGGATTCCTCTTAACCAGAATTTCAAACTCATTAAGGATATGAACTAAGATGCTTTAAAACCTCTGCCCATCATCATTTGATTGGTAAAAAATATATTATTATCATCAGCTGATAAATGTCTGGACTTAGGTCTCTCCCAAAGATCTCCATACCGATTGGTCCATAGTCAGCTTGGCTGCCGGTACTGCCTGGCATTAGTCGTCGTTTGTAGGGGTTCATATGGGGGGATTTAGGCCATTTCCCAACACTGCCACAATGCGGGTTGGTGGGAGCCAGAGCCTCGTCTGTTGACTAGCAGGGTGCACCACGAGTGGGTGAGGTTGATTTGGATTCAGTGAGTGGTTGTATGGAACCCTTTACACCCTAACAATATATAATATTGGAAAAAGACTTATTTTTTTATTATGTTTCACATCGATAAGAACCCTCGTCACTTAAAATATAAAATGTATCCAGTGTTCAACGCGTAAGGAAGCCTATTGTTCGTATTAATTAAAAAAAAACGCGAAAGGGTTGAAATGGTTCTTCAGGTTTAGTAAATTTAACGGTTTGTTAGCTCGCGATATCCAATAACAGGGGTTGTTTTGTCTATAAACTGAACTGTCCTATTAATATGTATTCGTTGAAGTGGTGAGTTTTTTACGGAATTAACTGCATGAAGAATAAGTTAAAGTGGTAACTTATTTTGAAAGTCGTGTAACTTTTTTTTTTATTCAATGAAGCGACGACAAAACCGAGATGTTCACCTGATGGTGACACTCCCGCCCATAACAACGAGGCACTAGTTAGAATGTATACAGCACCATATAGCGCTCGTCGCATCGGATGATGTCTCGTTACCGCAGTAATGTCACTAGCTGCAACTTCCTTCAATCCGGATCATAGCAATGTTTGGGACTTACCATCTATATAGAGTTGATGGACATAAAATTGCTGGGAGCCACTGGATTCAAAGAGTAAGACCGTGGTTTGTGGAACACGTTACAAGAGACCTATGTCCAGCAGTGGACGTCCATCCGTTGAAATGATGATTAGTGACTCCTCTATATATATATACATATTCTAGGAAATTCACTAGTTACAGCGTATGTCTTAAACACTGCTTGGCAAGTATAAGATAAAACCCTTTTTGGTGTTGTGAAAGATATATACCAGACCAAGTGACCCGACGATCTGGTGAAGGTTGCGGGAAGTAGCTACATGAGACAGCGCAGGATCGATGTGGTGATTATTTGGAGGAGGTCTATGTCCAGCTGTGGACGTCTGTCTACTGATAATAATGATGAGAGATATCTTCAAAACATTCCCTCGTAGCAAGGAGTAGTCTCCTTAAGAGTAGTAAAAGCTAAGGACTCTAAGTATGGCACCAGTTGTCTTATGGTATTATAAATAAACTCGTTCTACTTACTATGCAGTAATTTGCGCCATCATTCTACTGATTGGATGTGATCAAAGCTTACCATCTCATGTCCGCCAAGTTAGTTTTAGTCGCCTTTTTGTATTGACAGGGCGTACACAAATACAGCCATATGATGAGTTATAGTTAGTTATTAAAAATAGGATTATGTTAACTTAATTCTCTAGAACTAGAGAAGTGCTTGAAGATTTCTTGCATCCTTTATAAAAAAAAACGAGATTTATAGTTGAAGAATGTCTCTGTAATAGAAACCGTAATAGTATATTCCTCTATTATAAAGTGTACTATAATATAACAGTCCACAAACTAGAAACTGCTTTGTAACTAAATCCCTCTCGGCTATGAGTTGGCTAGTCTCGGCGTGTATGGAGAACGTTCGACGTTTCGCTAAGGAAGCCAGTTTATCATTAATATTTCCTAGTCCTGCTGCACCAAGCCAGGATAAGTTCGCTATTAATTGATTTGTAGGTCCATTTTGTACCTTTATTGTAATTCATGTGGATTTGCCGTATACCATTTGGCTATAGAACGTATTGAATGCAGCCCACAAGCACTGCATGTGCCTATCTACTTAGGACCGGTTCTATCTACAAGAACTAACTATAATTAGTTTATTTTACTATCTAACAGTAAAACATTAGTTTATCCTCTGAAATTGTCTACTGTCTCAATTTGGAATTTTTTTGTTTTATTTTTAAGGAAAATTTAGTATTTCGGTCATCTATAAAAGAAATCTATTTACTAATCATCATCATCACTCTATGGACGTCCATAGCTGGACATAGGCCTCGTAACGACATGGGTGGATTTGGACCATTTCCCACCACGTTGGCCCAATGCTGGTTGGTAGGAACCAGAGCCTCGTTTGTTGATTAGCAGGCCGCACCACGAGCAGGTGAGGTTGGCTTGGGGTCCGTGAGTTGTTGTGCAGCACCCTTTACATCCCTTTTTCATTTACTAATTTACAAAATTATTTTCCGAAGAGGAGCTCCACGTAAAATAAGCATACAGAAGATGAAAGAAGTTCTTTGACGTAGGAAAGAAAGGACATGGTTTAATTACTACAAGCTAAAAAGGTTGATGATGAGTCTTGAACTTACCTTAATAGATAATTTATATTACATACTTGGGTTCCTCTGGAGATAACACCAGTAAGGTCAACCATATCAGCTACAATATCCATCTCTTACTAGTAACAGAGTTGAGAAAACACAATAACAGCTGACGTAACTGAAGCACAGTAAACGACATAAATTAACTCCTTAATTTATTTTTTCTTCCCCTCCACCTAGTAAACCCCAAAATTGTAAAATGGTAACAAAGACACTGATGGGTGGCTATTACAGTACAAAAGGTCCTGTTCACGGCCAATTAAATGCAGGCTTCATTAGCACCACAATCAACAGTCATTGCTTTGAATTATTCAAAATTTCAAAGCTACTATCTAATGGGGGAGTTCTCCTCGATTAAGGTTTCCGTGGATGATGAAGTCGGAATACTCTGGTTCTGATATGACAGTCGCACCAAGCGGATCCATAAACTCAGTCATGATACTCTATAAGATTTTGCTTTACGCGATCCCTCCGTCTTAGTTCAGTTCAATCCAAGCTTTCGAAATCTGACCTCAGCATCACAGTTTGATCTTTGACGTAATGTAACAATCACCTAATAATTTGAGATTATTCATCATATTCATTTCCACTTTCCGCTAGAGATCATCTCAAAGGCGTCGTAATGAGCTCGGGGGACCTTTCAGTTGGCAACATGCAATACCTATGCATTATATATGTATTTCATCATTTAACTGTTAAAAATTTAAAAAGCTGAATTTAACTAGATTTTAAGTAATTTAGTTAAAACCAATAGTAAATATAACAGAGGTTTTATTATCAGTGCATACTGGGGTGTAAGGGGTCCAACACAATAACTCACGGGATTCAAGCTAACCGCACTTGCTCATGGTGCACCCTGAAAACCAATAAACGAGGCTTTAATCCCACTAACTCGCATTGGGCCAGCGTGGTGGGAAATGGCCCAAATCCCCCACATGAACCTCTACAACAGCCCTTAATGCCTAGCGGTACCGGTGGCCATACCGACTGTATATGGAATCTTTTGGGAGGCCTATATTCATCAGTGAATGTTTATCGTCTGATGATGATGATACTTTACTATCTTTGCAGTTAAAGCAGTTTTTGTTCTAACCACCTGGACCTCACACACTAAGAGAAGGTCAAGATCATTTATTCAAATCACAAGCCAAATTTGGGTCAAAGCTGTTGATCTTGGAGCTTTGAGCGGTACGTCTACACGCTTCCTCGAGTTAAAAAACGTCAGCATCATTAACCGTCTATTAAAAGGGTGTTTACCCTAATGAATAAAAATTAACCCAGCTTTAATAACCAACGGTGGAGGAGTAAACAGATAATAGTTTAAGACAAGAGTAAATAAATTCGAACAATGGACTCCGAGATTAAATCAAATAAGCGAGTCCAAACATCAACACCAAATAAGGACAGTCATCCAAAGGAGGGAGATAAATAAATTTACACCCTATTAGGCGGCGGTGATTCAGCAAATGGCACCAAATTAGGGAGAGGTGGTGCGACCCCTGGCGCCAGACCTTCGAACTGATGATCGTTTACTCAGTGCTACAGTTATAAAGTATACCTGGATTTATGAAGCTATTGCTGCAGTCTAGACTATCTTTCGTCTATTATTTAAGGGTGTTGTTTAAAAGTTTTCGTTGTTATCTATTTTGATATCTGTTCTTTCACGTTATTAAGAATTTTTTTTTAATATTCCTTTGTATTATCGATAGATATGCATTTGTATTCGGATACTGACCCTAGAGAGGAAGCCATTTCTTCAAAGCATTGTTATATTTATGATTATATTGATTATATATACTATAGTGGTGTTATTTAGAATGGGAAGCGGATGGAGATTAGTGTGAACTGCGTATTTCTGAATATACTCCATCTATCATCATCATCATTTCGCTTCGACAAGCGAGAAGATGATTTGAAACCTGACGGTTTGAATTTAGGTTAAAGGAGAAAACCCTGAAGTTATCATACAGAAACTTAATCTTCTTCATATTAGGAATAACATTCTTCATCACAGAGCTACCGACAGCCCTTACGGTAGTCAGGCAGGGTAAGTTTTCAATGAAATATCTTTAAAAAACTAATATACACTTCAGAAACCAAGCAAGGTAGTTGCTCGTATTCAGAAGAGTTACATCCGCGTTCTTCACGTAACGCTTACATTATTCTTCATCTCAATTCCGCTGTCATAATATAGCGATATATAGAGATCCACATGGACTACTTGACCGGTATTATCAATTGGCTGATAGCAGTTATCACGGCGCGCTATCAAGCTTTAATATACGTTTGACTTCCATTCAGCTTTAAAATATATATCAAAGGGGAGCCGTTAATGCATCGAGCGAGCAATCTCTAAATCGGGGGGTGCATAATTTATCATCCAGAGGCCACTACCTTCCATCCAGCGCTATTTTTATTACATCACACGTTCCCGTGAAGAATGAATTTCAAATGTAGTCGGAAGTTTGTGTTGGGGGAATAAATCCGGTTCCGGTGCCGAGATGAAGTAGTACGCGCCCTCGCTTCGATACTCGAAGAGATACAGAGTTTAGTGAGTTTCTATAGTATACTCCTCGCTCCTCATTCTATTCATTATCTTTGTTATCAGCTAGTAGACGACCGTTGAAGTGGTCCTTCAATGTTTTCAACTATCGGTTTCCTATAACCTTCATCAGACTATCAGTTCAGTTACTCGAGGATCTTACAGCCAAAATATTACTCAATCATATTGAGTGTAAAGAAATTTTTTTTTACATTCGACTGAAATAAGTTCAAGAACTTAAAGTTAATGTTTCAGTAATAAAGATTAGATATTTTTTTTTTACAAAGACAAGTAGTAGGGCCGTGAAGTGTTTGATGATTTGAGAATCTTGAAAGAAATACACCAGCGGCGTGAATAGGGTTGCATTATGATTTATATGCAGTATGAATGATAGCTGTAACGATGAGAAATAACTTCACGAGGCTATAATATATTGTGTAACTTATTAAGTTATGAATAGTACTATCGAGAGGTTCTTAGGATGGTAGCAGTAACAGCCAATGTGGTGGTAGAATCCTCGCGTGGTCGCTCGCAGTCCGCGGCCATTGCAGTAAAGCTAGCGGCAAGCCGCACAACGAGCAACGCAGTTTTTATCGATGTGGTGATCCTGGAAGGAAATCCATGCTCAGCGGTGGACATCTTCAAGCTGATGATGTAGTCAATAATATCTTAGTGGTAGACAACAGGAAAATAGCCTTTTCCAATTTTTATATATGATCCAAGTGATACGGTTGCCACGCTTGTGGCGCTAGTTAGGTTGAACTACATCACATCGTGCTCGTCACCTTTAGACCACAAATGTTAAGCCTCGTTACCCCAGTGATTTCATTAGCTACTACTCCCTTCAAACCGGAACATAGTAACGTTCGCACATAACGGTCTGGCGTCAGAACTAGGAGCTGCGTTGGTATTTATACGGTGTCCGGTAACAGAGACGTCATCATCAGCCGATAGACGCCACTGCTGGACATCATCCCACAAAGATCTCCACGTCGATCGGTCGCATCCATTAGGTTCCCACGATCCCTCACCAGATCGTAGGTCCACCTTGGAGGAAGCCTCCCAACACTACGTCTGGTACGCAGGTCCCACTCGAGGACCTTACTGCCTCATCGGCCGTCAACAGATACTTACCACCAGTAATATACATTAAGACTATATATTTTTAGTTTTTTTAATTTCTGGTACTACTACATTCGTATCTCCATAGGTTAGTTGGTGAAGAATCTCTAAGAGAATCAGTCTTTTGTACAGTTATAAAGGGAATGCAATGAATTAAAAAAATAAATGAAACACTGTTTCATCTGTAAGGAAATCCTTGAAATTATCACGATCCGACCAATAAAACTCGTTAAAGAACATCGGAACAGGATCGAACAGGTTTGCGGCGACGCCGGGAACGGTTGTCTTTGATATTTAACTAATTTCGAGTGATGCCCGCAGAGCTCAAAGTTGCTTAGCGCGCACCCGGGGCAGTCCTTTTGAATGTTACGTCGGAATCAATACGGCGTTCACGAGTACCTTCCGGCTGGTGTAAGTACGGGAGCGGTTTGTACCGACCGGATGTAGAGAGTGCGTGCTGCAGTTGGGGGGGAGGAGCAGAAATTAATAAGAGGAAACGCGATTTTAACGACTGCCAGACAAATTGACGCGGAACGATCATTTGTTATGTTCGGGCGTCGCGGTCTTATTCCGGCTCGATGTTCGCTACCTTATTAATATATAACAACTTCTATTTACGGTTTAAGACTAAAGGTAAACGAAACTGTGACGATCAGTAGTAATCAACCTTTTTTCGTTGCGGGACAAAAAATAAATAAATAATGCATTCTCAGGTTTTCGTAACAGTTATAATTTTTATTTCTTTCTTAAGGCATATTTAAACCTTTAGAAGAAGTACAAAGAAAATAGTTTATTATAAAGGAACAGCTAAGATGGATAACCACACAGGTCCACCAGGAGCTACCAGTAGTTACTGTCCCTCGATACGATGGTAGAACGTGGTGCAGTATACATCATCCGAACTAGCACCTTATAGTTGTAGCTAAGTGCATCACTATCACGTGAAGTACCATACAACTCGTCTCTTTGATAAATAAAAAAAAAATACTAGCTTAGTACATCACAGCGTAGTACTTATCAGCTGAATACTAGGTTGATGTAATTTACCATCACAGACTACATCACCAATTACCACCAGATGGGATTGAAGGCTAGCACTAAATCATTTGATAAAAAAAATACATATGAGTACAAAAAAAAAAACTATAAATTCCATAGTTATATCGTTGTTGTATCGCTCGACTGTTAAGAATAACGCCGTCGTTAGGGGCAGATGGTCCCACCCTCGTTGTTAACTAGGGCCCACGTTCAGAACAATATCGTAGACATCGCATCCGCTCGTTGACAAGAAAACAATTTGGCAGGAGCTGACGGCTCCCTGGAGGTGTGCAACCTGGTGTATTTGTTAACTAGAGAAATAATTGAACAGGATGGATTTATGACAACGCACTTGCCGCGTTTCATCATCATCATCATCATCAGCTGATAGACGTCCACTGTTATACATATGGCCGTATCCAAAGATTACTATATCAATCGGGTAAGGATTCATATAGAGGATTTGAGTTATTCTCCACGCTGGCGCAATAAGGTTTGATGGTAGCCAGAGTGTCTGTTCAACAGCAGGATTCACCATGAGGTGGTGAGGTTGGCTTGGATCCTGTGAATTGTGCTGGAACCCTCACACCCCATTGCTACGATTCATGCAAGCAAAATACTTCCTATAAGAATATACTTTCACTGGTGGTAGGTCTGACTTCAATGACTATTTCTACCGCCAAACAGAACTGCGCATACCGTGTTCCGATTTGAAGGGCGTTGTAGCTAGTGAAATTACTAGGGTAATAAGACAACCTCTAATGTCTCAACGCGACGAGCGCAATGTGGTGATATGAATACCAATCTAACTAGCGGCAGGTTATTATAAACAGAAGATCATCATTTTAGTTCTAATTACCTTTTCTAATATTTTCATTTGATATTATTTATGCGGTTGCTATAGCAACGATTGCTACAGAAAGTCATTTACGGCTTCGGTTGCCGTCGAGGAAAAGCTAGTATAATATTTTTTTTATACAATCGAGCGACGAGGCTAGCGGGACGTTCACCTGATGGTAAGTGATACGCCCGCCGATATCAACGAGGCGCTAGTTAGAATGCTATACACTGCACCACATTGCGCTCTTCACCTGTGACATAAGATGTCGAATCTAGTCACCCCAGTAATTACGTTAGCTACAGCGTCCGTCAAACCGGAACACAGTAATGTTTATCGGCTGCAAAGATGGCTGCAGTAATATAAAGCAGCTAATATTGCATATAAAGAAACTGTTATGGTACAGAAGGAGGCTGCCGAGCGGGATCGAGAGAGGATCGAGAGATACCGCTCGGAGATGAAGCCGTCGTGAAGATAGTGTCATCATGTCGCACCTGTGAAAGGTGTTCATCTTCCTTAATCAGGCCTTTGGGGTGGTTGGTGGTCGGGAAGGGGATTCCAATCGACCAGTTCTCTACCAGTCAATCTGGAAAATGGTGAGCTGGTTTGGTAGGTGAAAAACATTTAATAACAATAAAGCTACACTTACTATATAATATCATGACAAATATAGTAATAGTGTCTACTTTATATGTAAATATATAATATATTATAGTAGGTATTATTAATATTTCCGGTCTGTTTCACCCTTATCAGGTATACTCGTGGGATATGGAGATCATCAGTTAACGTGTCCCTTTTATAACATGTAATTTTCAGACGACAACGCGCTTATAGTTTGAGACAATGGAAATATGTTCAGTATTTCACAGTTGTACAACGGCCTCAGTGCGGAGTGCGTTCGGGAGGCCGTCGGGGTATAGAGAGGCCGATGAAAGTCCTCCCGCAGAGGGCCGCTGACAGTTCCCCGGCGGTGCGACGCATCGCGCCCTTTGTGCAGTAATGACGTACGCGCGGTATCGCTCACCGCACTTATTAGTGTGCCCTAGACCTCTACACGTACTGGATGTGGCCTGCATATGATCATTTTTTTTATCATTCAAGGAAGCCGTGAGACGTGTAGAACGTTCACCTGATGGTAAGTGATACACTTTCCTATAACAACTCGGTCCTATTCAGGATGTTATTCACTGCACCATAATGTGCTCGTCGCCTTGTGACAAGACGTTGAGCCTTGTTACCTCATTAATATCATTAGCTGCAGCGCCCTTCAAATCGGAACATTAATGCTTGCAGTCTTGTTGTACCTAGACATTATCTATACAAATGTATTAAAATAGCTTTTCACTTAATGATATACGAAGAAATATTTAAGATTCGTCCGGAAGCGTATAAGCAAAGATCGGGCAAAGAAGATTACTTGACTAGGCTCCTTATGAAACAGTAGACTCGTGGGGGCTGATGATGAAGAAGATTATTAATTTCTGTATTATTTTTGGTTAAACCATATAATGACTGAACCGATTTGGGTAAGATTTTCACCATTTCACTACTAAATTCCCATTAATCTTGAAGAGTTTATCTGGTATGAATACGTGAGATACTATGTATAAGCTTCTATAATTAGGATGTTTTTTTATATGTATGTTATTTTTAAATAATAAAAACATATTACATGTCATATATATGTTGTTTTGTGTAACATAAATGAAGAATACGTATTAAATATATAAGGATTTTAACGACAGAGAGTAATGTTTAAAAGAGAAAAATGTTCTAAAGATTGAAGGGGCTTAAGTAATTTTTGGAAATGAAATATATGAAAAATATATGAAAATATGAGTGTATCCGTTCCAGGGAGTGGTATAAGGGGGAGTACAATCACCTAGACAAATTCACCCTCCCACATTGTCGCTTTGATCTCAAACGCGATGTTTTGGTTGCGGCGCTGTAATATCGATGTGGGCTTCAATTCGAGTCCTCTTCACGCGTTACATTTTCACACCTCGCCGGCGGATATCCCATTCATATCCCCTGGTACTTGGACATGGTTTATGGAATATTCAATGGCCCCTTTAAAAATGTTAGAGAAACTGTTTTTTTTTTTTCTTTCAAATCAAGTTTTAGTTCGCTCCTTCACAAAGGAATATTTTCTAAACGGTTTTAACTGTACCGTTTTGCGTTGGCTGCGAAGACTATAAAAAGTGTTTACTTCAAATATACCTTTCAAGTTATTTTGTACTTTAGAAAAAGTTTAAAAAGTCGATAGAGGTTTTGTTCAATTTAAATAAACTTCTGGATGAAACCCTTACAATTATTTCTCCCTTAATAAACAGACCTATTAAGGTCTCCACTACTAAAATTCACGACCTTCTCACATTAAAAGAAAGTTCACCCTCTATATTCTTTGTTTTCTTAATTCAATATAGATTATGGATGAAATGGTTAATATTTCTATTAAATTCTATAATTATAGAAGATAGTATAGCAGTGATGTGAACTAAATCAGATTTGGTGGAGTACTTTAAAAGTTAAACGAGTTTTAACCACAAGGGATACTAGGCCTCGTAAATGTATTATAGGGTTAATAATTTATGGACAAGCGACGGTTTGTGATCGGAGAACGGGTCATGATGGACGTTTAGGAAGAAATATGAACAGTGGAGGTATACCGGTTGAGGGAGATGGATAAAGCAGTACATGTAGTATGCACTGACACCCGTTTCATCCCCAATCGTACGTTATAATTCGTATAAACGCCCGCTAACCCTCCGCTCGCGGAGATGGTTTTTTATTTGATTTCGCATCCAATCTGCCGCCAGAAGTGACGCGCCATCACGAAACACTTTTACATCAAACCGTTGCCAGGATACCACAGTAACGTATATATATTAAAAACTGTCTAATATTATATAATGACAAGTTTTTTCTTGTTTAATTCCCTCCCTGTTTCACCTGTTAGATAATATCGTATTCGGTTTGGAAGAAGACCGAATATCTTATGCTTCTATATAACGAGCATAGTGTTCTTTAATAACATCTATACCACCACAGCATTGCTATGATCCACCGCGTTAATTACCATCAAAGGGACATCCTGCTCCTCGTTACCTAATACTACTAATCCACTACAATAAAACAGTGTAGAATGTGCCCGTGTTGCTTAGAATAAGTCCTGAATCATCAGTGTAAGACCTGTAAGAACTTAATCGAGTAACTTAATGTGGAGCGTTAAAGTAAACGAGTGTGTAGAGTGGTGAGGGGTGCGGATTAATTGACACCCCCGAAACCGGTGTTAGCAACACGTTTTCAATTTTGATGTAATCCCTCGCTGCCCGCCTCTCATCTGCCCTTCGTCTGCGACCTGAAGGTTCTACGCGGTCACTACGGCCATTGTTTATTACGTAGTACAGCGTAGATATATCGAGAGCTACATACATACATATATATCACCCCTCGTTCCCAGTGGGGTAGGCAGAGCACCTCTCTCCACTTGCTACGATCCTGGCACACCTTTCGCTTCCTCCGCTTTCATGAGTGTCTTCATGCATGATCATCGGTTGCGTGTACTCTTGACCCGGTCTTTCTTACGACATCTTCGATTGGGATCGGAACATGGCCGCCTAGGTGGGCCTGCACCGATTTTTTCAATCATTCTTACCCTTTATATCTCATTCGTTAATCTTCTTTCATCCATTCTTTCAACATGGCCGAACCATCTAAGCATCTCTTTGTCAATACATTTTCAACCACGCCGCACCGCTCCCTTATAACACTGTTCCTCACTTTGTCCATCAGCTTCGCTCCATTTGTACTTCACAGGCTTCTGATCTCCACAGCATTAATCCTACTTTCATGTTTCTTCTGCCATCACCAACATTTACTACCAAACGAAAACTACATCTTTTTTAGCCCTCGACGAAGAATAAGAAGGGTTTATCTATTTAACTCCCTCATTTAATCCTTTGGAGGGTATATCACATAATATTACACTTATACAAAATACAAAGGTTCTTACGTTAGATCCTAGATTGTAGAAAGAAGAATAATTGCTGTGACACCAGGAGTCAACACTGTATATTTTATTAGGTCCTGGATCACGCATCTGCGACTTCATTATCACACGAACTAAGTCGAAATATGGCTACCAAGTTAGGTACTTTTCATGATTAGGCTAGAAGGTCGAATGCGGACTTGTAAGGAAAAAGCTGTTAAGGTCCATCATCAGCTGACGTGACTAATGCTAGAGGTAGAAACTTAACACTGATTGGTAGGTATCAATAAGGTATATACAAAAGCTGTCGCGAGGATCGATGGGAACGGTTGGAGGATTTAGATATAGGAGGGTTATAATACCGTAATTTATCTGTCGAATAATCCATATACAACAATGCAGTTGAAACTTATGACCTCTCAGACCCTCAGCTTGCGGCACACGTCGCCCACGCCCAGCGGCTGGAGATTAGCACACGGCGCAGCTGACTGTACTCCAGTCGTATATTGCTTTCGGAGGGTGCACCTGAGACGCAATTAGTTAACTCGCTGTATAAAAAGGGTGAGCAGATGGAGTTATTTGTTGAAGAAACATTGTTGTTCGATAATACGTACGCTTACTGCATCCCCTAAAAATTATTTTCTTTGCACCCTCTTATACTTTTCTTAAGTTTAATCAGCGTCTGTATCTGTAGCTGGTGCAATTTCTTGCTATATGGGACTTGGGTCTGTAAGTCAGTAAGGGGGTGTAAGGAGTTCCGTACAAAAACTCACAGGACAAGAGGCTGAGACTCGCACTACTCCGCATTGGGCCAGTATGGTGGAAAATGTCGCAAATATTCCCATATGAACAACTAGCATCAGCGTAGGACCTATTGATATAGATATCCTTGAGGTATGCTTATGTCCAGTAGTGGACCTCCATCGTCTGATGATGAAATGATTGAAAGAAGATTGAAAAAAATATATTTTGAGATGTTCACTCTTTATATCGTATCTACTTGGAGCACTAGAGAATTTTGACCGCCAGGATAAACTTTGGGAACTCATCTGACCTTGGCACCCTCACTTTTTTACTAAATACTAGTCACCACCTCGTCTTTGTCGGCCACCTTGGGCTCGCTTAATGAGCAATGAAGCTCACGAACCTATCAATCACCTTCTAGGACAAGCAAAGCTTACCGAAGAACCATTCTTCATAGCCCGAAAATATCTGATGATGCCTTGTCTTAAATAGATCCTAGTCAATGACATGTACTTTTTAGCCGATAGACGTCCATTCCTGGACGTAAGCATCCCTCAAAGATCTCCACATACAGTCTACATGGCCTCTGGTACCTCTGGGCATAATCGACTGTCGTATGTGGGTTGATATGACCCCTCATATCAACCCATTTGATCCACCTCCCACCACGCTGACCTAATGCGGATTGGTGGGATTCCCCCACACACAATATATCAGAAAATAAAATCTTTTATAAAGTTATATGTAAAATTGACAGGGTTTTATTTATACAAATAAAATGTCCTTTTGTTTACGTCTGTGCGTGTGTGTGTGCGTGTGTGCGTGTGCGCGGTCGGACAGTGACGGAGCGGGTGGCGCGCCTCTAGTGACAGGTGCGAGCGATTATGACTAGTGGGGGGGAAAAATGTGCCATGAATAACTTTCACGCTGCGCACACTATAATGTGGACACACCTTTACATTTACGTACTGCCAGCAAAAATATTAAAATTTCTACGCTCACTGTATCCTTGTATGTTATACCAGAAGTCAAGCATGTGGGTCGATATTAATATACTAGCTGTTCCTCAACTGCTTACCTGGTCGTAACACCCTCGCTCCTCTGGGTAAGGAATTTTTTTTAATCCGTTCTTAGCTGACATGTCGCTAAAAGAAATATTCATACCAATATTCCTATAAATTCAAGTCCATAGACCTTATGGTGAGAGAAATGCCGTGATGAGTCTCTACATAGGTGGAATTCTCTTATACATAGTTAGTAGTATAGTTTGAACATTACCGTGTTTTTTTTATTACTAACAACCAGCCTGGCTATCAACTACTATGATATTGTAAATCTGATATAGTAACACTAATTGTCAACATATGAAAGCCAGAGTATTCTGGGTGAGGAATCTTAACCGTATCCGGCCTTATCACTTAAAATTGAATCGAGTGATATTTTATCTGGTCCAACACAGCATCCGATTGAAAGGTAAACAGAGTTTTTTTTTACACCAAAGTCCATAATTTAGGAAATTGGATTATCCATTATAGAGCACCAGCTGTCTTAATGTATGAGGGTATTTACATATTTGATAAGTACTATTCATATAGTCTATGTGATTGCATAGAAAATATAGCGCGGGTCCATATTAATCCAAAACGGTTGACCGCGGGGGTGAAAAAAAAAAATTGTTTTCATTACTGGTCGTTTCGTTTACACGCGGAGGCTTTTATTTCCGTCAAACCTGCCGTGAAAGCGTCGGCGTGCGTCCGCACACCCGGATTTACGTACTGGCACCGGTTTCGCCGATGCTCCCACACAATTGATTGTTTACGACCGACTCGCCGTCAAACCGTTACAGAACTAGTATGTAAATACTTAGAGTATATACTTTTACTGGTGGTAGGTCTTTGTTTCCGGCGACCGTCTAGGTAGGTACTACTAGCGCTGTAGCTATTGTAGTTATTGCGGTAACGAGACTTAAATACTTGTATTAAGGCGACGAGCGCAATATGATGCTGTGCATACTATCTTAACTAGCGTATCGCTAACCATCAGGTAAAGGTCTCGATCACCTCCCCACTTCGTTGCATAATATATTATATATACATAATACTAGTATTTAGATATATATATATATATATATATATACTCTTTCGTATCGCCCGCTTTACAGCGGCCATAGTCACGGAAGTACTGACAATGTTGTTATTTGGTTGTTAGGTGCCCGTCAATTTTGTCTCTGCGTTATCTAATTTATTTATGCTTCCGGTTTGAATACACAAGGAGAACTTTGCACTGTAACTGAAATATTTTTTTTTTTTATTAAACGAAGCAACGATACGTTTGGGACGTTCCTCTAATGGTGATACACTTGCCCATAACAATAAGGCCCTAGTTAAGATGATATACAATGCACTACATTGCGATTGTCATCTCGAGATGTTGAAGTCTCGTTACCTCAGTAATTTCACTAGCTACAGCGCCCTTCAAATCGGAACACAGTAATGGTTACATAGTACTTTTTAGCAGCAGAAGTAGGCGCTGTAATGATGCCTATATAGACGGTCTCCGGCAGTCTGTTGATGGGCACCTAATACAAGTAAGAGATCTACCACCAGTAAAAGTTCTCTATCAGAAAACCCTCGAAGGCTATAGATATTGTAGGTAGATAAAATATATATATACAAAATAAATAAGGTTATCTCTGTCTCACCATCACACGAGGATCAATTACCTATGTGATATTTTTTCAATAAACACACGGGCCCTTTCGTACAAAGCCATCAACAGACCAATTATTCGGATAATCCGTCTGGCTCTTTAAAAGCAATTAATATTCCATTGATCCCTCCCCAGTTGCCCCCCATGGGCACCGTGACGTGACCCATACGCGGACACCTGGGGCGTCGGATCACCTTTCAAACGGCCCTTTGTCCATCGGCGGTATTAAATAAAATTGCCAATTTGTTTGGAATAAACGTAAACCGATCGTGTGATTACATCAACTTCATATTGAACTACATGTATGACAATAGCAGATCGCTTTTTTTTTTATATATACTACGATAAAGTCACTCGATAACAAGTGAATGAAATATTTCTATCACCGTTAAAGAGTATAAAGGATTCGTTTATATTGAGTACACTGGTGGAAGATCTCTATTATCAGAGTAGATCTTGGTACCGTTATTCGCCCTTCCATAACGTGGTGGAGGTTACAAAATACAGCACCACATTAAGCCTGTTACCTTCACACAAGATGTTGAGTCCCGTTACCGCAGTAATAACACCTAAACACCGTGGCGCTAGTTAGGATGATATAACATCATCAGCCGATAGACGTCCACTCTCTACATCGATCGGTCTTCATCCTATCTTCAGTCCACATTATGGGGCCCAGCACTACATCTACAGCTTCATGGTCGCCACTGGAGAACCTTAATACTATATATATATAATAGCCCCACATGCTCGTCACTTGAAGACTAGATATTGAGTATAGTTACCTTAATCATTTCACTAGCTAGAGCTCCCTTCGAACTGAAATACAGTAATGTTTCTACACTACTGTTAGGTAGTAAAAACAGGCGCTGCGAGGATACCTACCTAGACGATCCTCCAGAAACCTACCACCAGTATAGCTCCAAGACTTACTGAATAACATTACTCCATACAAGTTTGAACAGACCTGTAGTAAAGCGGTGATGAACCCTACTATCTGTGTAGTATACGGTAGGTTACTCTGTTCCGGTTTGAAGGGTGCAGTAACTGATTTAATTACTCGGGTATAGAGACTTAAAATCTTGTATTTTAAAGCTGCTTTGCACATCATCCTTACTGGCGCCATTTTTAATTTAATTATCTATGGTAAATATATTATCTCATAGTTTAAACAAACCCTTAGAAAATATAACAAAGAAATAATATAACTATACTATACATCTAAAAATACTTTATAAATGGTTATCTATGAGTTATGAGGAAGAAATCGAAAATAATCAAATACGGCCGGATATCATCTCGGAGTGATCACAGACAATAGAGGTGAGCGATTTAGGTTGTATCCGCCGGCATTGTCCGTGGCAGGGGGTACGTGGAGTGCATTGCACACAGTTCCGCCGTGGTCAGCCAGTGTACCCAATGGGGTGGGAGTTTGCATTCGCCCTTACTAAGCGTCACAGATTTATACGGAAACGATCCAATATCTTTCCCTTTTTCCGGCTATAAATTATTCACGTAATAACCTACGTTTGTAAATTGTTAGAGGTTTTCTTTCAACAACTAAAAGGCTAATACGTTTATACAAAATATAATTAAAATATAAAAAAAAAAATTGTTACAATTCCACCCTTGTCTCATTACTCCTCACCCTCTTATCCTTGTCTGGTGGAGATTAACAACATACACAATAAACGGATACGAACATCAAACTTCACTGGTGGTAGGTCTCTTGTCAGAAACCGTCTAGATATGTACATCCGTAGCTCCTGTCCCTGCCGTCAAACATGACAATGTTCAGGTTTGAAGGGCGCTGTACATAGTGAAATTATTCAAATAACGCGACTCAACATCTTACATGTTCAAGCGACAAGTATGATGAGGTGCAATATATATCATTCAATAAACTGTTAAGGTTCGCATGTGGCGGCGTATCTGTGGATCTGATGAAGTCCTGACGGTCTGGTGATGACCGATCGATATGGAGATCTATCAAGAGAAGACCTCTAAAGGCTGATGATGATGATATATCGTTCTAACTAATTACCACGTTGTTTGTTCAGGCGCTTACCATCAGTTGAACGTCTCGGACGTCTTGTCGGTTAGTATAATAAAAAAGGGTGGTTTTTTAAGGTAAAAATAATGTTAAGACGGCACAAATAGGACGTTGAGGAAGTGCGGCATGAACTAAATAAGAAAGGGGCAGCACCCCCGCGCAACCAGACGGGGAGGGATTAAGATGTCGGCACATAATTTTTCAATTTGCCCAGTTAAAACGCGTTTAGAAGATTGATTAATAAATCTCCCTCTCATAGGTTAGGGGAGTGTGATCTAGTTAACGTTCCCGCGCTCTCGCCCCCTTCGATACCGAGGAAGCAGCTGATGGATGGCATATTTTAAATAAACATTTGCACAAAAACACAAACCATATGATCTGATAAGATTTTAAATGTTTTACATATATGTATACAGCCGATTTGGCACCAAGGTCCTCGAATGGCGGCCGCGTACCGGAAGCCGTGTTGGCAGGTCCCCCAGCAGGTGGTCCGACGATCTGGTAAAGGACGCAAGCAGCGCAGGATCGATCGATGTAGAAATCTTTTAGGGATCTTCACCTCAATAGCCGAAGACCACGTCTAACCATTGTCCTCCTTAGAGTAGCTTAGAGGGTAATCAGAACCCTCATCCTGACAGCCAAACCGCAAAGACCCTATAAAGGTAGGGGTATACCATTCACTGCGACGTAACGACGTGAGTTAGTGTCACTACCGCTTCGTCTCCAAGTGGGATTGGTCCTCTCTCGATCCTGCTCAGCAGCCTCTATTTATCAACAAAAATCAACCGGATATAGATGAAAAAAAAAAAAGGAAAGGTTGTACTAAAAATTCAGAGCAGTTTAAAAGCAAAAGTCATTAAGGACATTGCGGCACGAATGAAATTGCTCAGAGAAAGATTCGAAAGTTATTGTTTGATGCTTACACTGTATTAAAAAAAAAAAACATACACACAAACAAATTTTAAAGATTTGTTTTTTTTTTTTCTTAGAGTGAGACGTTAACCTGATGGTAAGTGATACGCCTGCCCATAACAACGTTGCGGTAGTTAGGATGATATACACAACACATGCTCGTCGTAATAATGTTAACGTTAACCTAGTTATTTCATTACATACAACGCCTTTCATACCGGAACACAGTAATATTTGCAGACTACTGTGTACCTATCTAGACGGTCTCACGGTAAGACCTACCACCATTAAAAGTATAAGTGTAGTATATAATTTGAGCAAAGGAGGGGTAAACTAAAGGTGATGTAGGGGGTCCTCACCTGCTCCTGGTGCACCCTGCTAATCAACAAACGAGGCTCTGGTTCCCACCAATCCGCATTGGACTATCGTAGTGGGCAATGACCCAAATCCCCCCATATGAACCAATTCAAATGACGATTACTTGTGCCGCCAGAGGCCATGCTGAGGAAAGGAAGCAGGAAGCAGCTGGATGCGATCAGCGCAGGACCGATCGATGTGGAGATCTCTGGAGACCTATGTCCAGCAGTGGACATCTATCGGCTGATGATGATAATTTGAGCAATGGAGTATCACAATTATACTACCAATTTGTAAATTACTTACTGCTGCAATGTCTTCTTCAGTAGTGTGCAAAGATAACTGTCATCCGGTTTTAAGGGCGCTGTAGCTAGTGATGTGACTGTGGTAACGATACCCTCTTATGCCTCAAGACGAAGAGTGCAATGTGGTGCTGTGTATATCATAACTAGCGCCATGTTGCTACGTGTAGGCGTGTATCACTTAACATCAGGTGAAGGTCCTGCTTGACTCGTCGCTTCATAATAAAATGAAGACAGGAATACTCGTTACTGTGATGTATATAAAAGAATATCGGCTGCAAAGATATGTATAATATAGAGTATTTTCTCATCTTCCTTCATCTCCCTCTACCCTGCTTGCCAACAGATGGGCGCCGCAGACCGGAAGCGGGCCGCCAACGGTCCCCCATCACGGGAACACCCTCACATCTATCCGTGATCCGCGGATGTTTAATTTGCGACATTGTTTAATTATTCCGAGTTTGTCTTGTTGATTGTGTTCGCACCAATTATAAGTTTCCGGTGCCCCTGACGTTGATTCGTTAAACGCTCCTCCTCATCAGACATGCCCGTGAACTCAGCAAACATCCTCGCAGCACGGAGCTGATCTCAATCCTTGATATATGCAGTACGAAGAGGTACGATACAATAAGAAGCGTGTATCATACTAGTCACATTCAATCATTACTACTACAAATGATGAAGGAAGATTCCGATAGTGAGACCACCGCCAGGATTGTCGACATGGTGACGATCTCAATGAATCTTTGAATACATGAGGTATCAGATCCGTCGTACTGTAAATACATAGCCCACTGCCACTTTAGCTTACAGATTTTGAAAGCTACATCTAGAGCTTTAGTTCTCCGTCGAATTCCTTCGTTCCGGATTTTGTCCTTTAGAGAAACGCCAAGCCTAGCTCTCTCCATCTCTGTGCTACTTTGAGTCGGTAGACCAACCCGATGGTCAAGTACCATGTCTCAGCGCCGTAAGTAAGGGTAGGGAGGGTGCACTGTTTAAAGACTTACGTCTGGAGACTGGGGTATTTGCGAGATGAGGATATGTCGGTATTTGTAATATAATATAGTAAATGTCATTGAACTCTACAAGAATTATCAGTCTCTTTATTTTATTTAGTAGTTATAAAATTATTTCCTTCCGTACGCGCAATATTTATGTTTGTGCATTATATTTTTCTTGGCAGAGAAATTAGGTAGAGCAAATAAGAGGGGAGGCGGTAGCGTCGAAGTTTGCTTAGAACTTGTTAATAGCTTAGAATAGACATAAAGGTCTCGGAGTTATAGACGCGACAATTTTAACTTTAATGCCTAATGTTCTTTTCTTTTATTCAACGACACGACCGGAATGTTCACCTGATAGTAAGTGATACGCCTGCTCATACTGGAAGCTGCGGTGGTACCTACCTAGACGGTTTTCAACACCACAGACCAGACCAGTATATATTCGTACCATTAGTTTAATATTAAGACGACGTTAGTGATTTCTTACTCCTCTTTTTATTGTACAAAGGGTTACTTTTTTTTAAGATAGCAACGGTATACACAATACATTTAAGTAGGTGATGGTAAATAATTAACCTGATCATGTAAATAATGTGATGGTAACGTCTAAACGGTACTACATTGCGCTCTTCTCATATAATTTGTTACATTGAAAACAGACTCTGTAGCTAGAACACCGTATCATGTTAGATTGAAATCCTTTCATTCAAATCACTTTTAATATAATAAAAACTAATGTATATAATGAATTAAGTTGTAATATTTTCTCTATGGTTATCCTAAGTTTATGGTATAGATAAAAAGAATTAAGTTAACCCTGCTTTTTCATGATCTTTGATAATCGCAGATGCTTTTAGCAAAAACTACGGACCCCTAATTGATTGACGACCACGTGATTAGTAGAGCGATGGGAAAAATAATCCGAAGACATATATGAACTTATTAGGCAGTATATCATACATATATATATATAGTATAACAGGGTAGTGTCAGCTCTGGTATTCCCTATTATCCTGTATGGTGTGAAAACGTGGACATTCCCTGTCAGAGAGAGACAACGGCAATCATTTGTCTCTAGATCAATATGCATTCGAGATTAGTGATGGAGACGCATGCTAAGAATAACTAGGACAGATAAACGCACTAACGCATCAATCCTTCCACATAATCACTCACGGGACCCAAGCCAACCTCACCTGCTCGTGGTGTAGCTTGCTAATCAACAAACTAGGATCTAGCTCCCACCAACCCGCATTGAGCTTGCGTGGTGGGAAACGGCTCAAATCCTGCCATATGAATTCCTACAAATGTACAGATCTTTAGAAGGGGCCTATGTCCAATAGTCGACATTATCGGCTGATGGTGGTGATGGCGCATGGATCCTGACTCGGCTCTGAATATAAACTCATTGGTCCACCATATGCATTTCGCCCCGAGCTGATAATTGCCTGGAGAAATTGATTGTCGTTGAACACCGAAGGTAAAAGATCATCTGATCCTGCACCAACCGGATGGACACTACACATCACGACACATCGTCCTCTAAATTTTACACACTCTTAACAGATTCGCTGGACAGAAACCGGTGGAAGCAAATTGTTTTCTCCCGACAGCAACCCTAACACTGACTACGATCCTCAGACATGATGGAACTACCCTAGAGAGAGATTGGATAATTACTATCGTTAAGCATCTTCAGAGAAAAATTTCAAGAGTCTGTTTTAATATTTTATTCCACTCTAGTTATATACTACCAGAATAATGGTGAACTTGATAAGTAACGTATTCTCCTCATGATAAGGCGTTGACACTTTGAATTTGAAAACTACTTCCTTGTCTTATATCGGGGATATATCTTTGAATTGGTTTGAACAACCTAATAAAAAGAGGATCCTTTATGAGTTCCCAAGGTTGATCCAGGAGGATAAAATTCCTGGAAAATGTGCACCGGGTAGATAGCAGAAAAAATGATTTGATGACATAAAGGAGTGGATAAGGCTTAAATTTCTTCAGTTAAAAATAGTAGCTGAGGATCGAAATGGTTTTCTCATGTTCTTCATTTTCAGCTTGATTGTCACTTAACATCAATGAGCAGCACTGGTGTTGGTCATTTAACTTCAGATCCTCGATGACAACGAGGGCAGTTAATCACAGAGCCAGGTGGAACAGTAGAAACCTAACAACAACAAGCGTATGCCAGCGTACAATATATAAACATGATGTACAGTCTTAGTTCATTCGATTAATCGATATATCGCGAACAACACTCAATAAATCACGACACATGATCGAGACATCATATTATTAATCTGCGAATGAGCTTCGGCAAACAGCACCGGAAGCTCATAATTCATTAGATCGTGCCTCTCTTTTCAGCGCGGTCGATTTACTGAAGGGGAAACGAGACGCGAAACTACCCTATCCGGCTTAAACGATGACGTTGCAGTGTGGGGTATTTTTTCAGAGCAATCCACGACTCGTTGATTTAAGAATAATACCGTATCATTTTTGTATGAAATGAAACATGGCTTTTACCCTTTACAAAGAACGTATCTTAAGTGCGGTGTGACTCAGGAGCTGTTCAGAAAGCTAAAGAAAAAAATCAGCAGATGAAGAAGTATTATATAATGTTTGAAAGGATATTATGATGAACAGGACAGTTAACTGTGCTTAATCTTAACTTTATGACTTGTTTCCTTGTTACTGTCGGTATCGGCGCGATCAGTCGACTAATCAGAATACGAGCTTGGTTTTAGGAGAGGGAAATAAAATGGTGGGGGAAATACTGCCTCGTACGATGATCGCTCCGTTCCCGACAGTCTGTTGACGGCGGTTGAAGTCGAAAGGTATCCTGCGAAAAAAAGGTTATTTTTTTGTGAAACAAACAACACATGTAATATAGAGACCGAAGGCAAATTAAGGTTAGTTCCAATTTGATAGTCCTTGCTTTAAAAATTCTATAACAAGTAAGGACTTTACATTTGAAACCCATAATGAAATATCGTCGATTATTGAGATGGTGCATTTTAAGATTGATTAATTTGCTATTAACCCTAAAAGCTTTTTTAATTATAGAAGACACGAACATAAAATTTATACCATAGTAAAGGTTAAATATTTAAATAGAAAACATGAAAGATAGTAGTGAGTGGGGAGAACTGGAGAACAAGTTGGGTAATGTTACATGGAGCGTTTGGAAAAGGTCTTCACTTTACCTGGAATATTGTGGTAAAACCACAGCATCGTTGTATTACGTAGCTCAATCAATAATACTAATTAATATATTATAATAAATAAACAAGTACTTACTACTACGTAAATACTTGAGAATAGATAAATTATAAGGTATATTAGTAAGATAAATCTGTATGTATAAAGCAAAACAAATTAAAATAAACAATTACTCAGAATTTTATATCCATCCCTTAGATTTATTGCACGTGAACCAAACGTATTAAAAAGTTATGTTTTTTTTTTTATTACAAATAATTTGGGGGTGGGTTTTCTTTAGTAGCGTAGTGTTGCGTGTGATTACTACTTTTAACACTGTCATAAACCCAATAGCCTTTTTCATGTACAACTACCGCTGTCGTCGCTTCCGTTTCCGTTTAAATATGACTTTGGTGTCTTTGAGACAAATGTGAACAGGCTTCTTACAGACCAGGACTCATGAAACACTGGTGGTAGGTCTCTGTTTCTGGAAACCGTCCAGGTAGATACCACCGCAGCGCTTATTTCTGCTTCTAAACAGTACTGTGTAAACATTACTTTGTTCCGGTTTGTAAGGCGCTGTAGCTAATGAAATTGCTAGGGTAATAAGACTTAACATATGATGTCTCAGGCGACGAGCACAATGTGGTGCAGTGTATAAGATCCTAACTAGCGCCGCGTTGTTATAGTCGGGCGTATGACATGCTATTATGTGAACGGCTCGTTTATCCCCTCGTTTCATAGAAAAAAAAAAGACTATCATTTACCATCAGGTGGGTTCATGATCCAACGTCACCATGATAAAAAAAATATATAATGTTATTAATATTATTTTTTTTTTTTTTCATAATAATCTTTGAAATCTTTTATCCATCCAAATGTACGGTAGAGACTGCTTCCAACAAGACCGCCATTTTTAATCTTAATATATACCATAGCAATATTCGTTATTATATCATCATCATCATCAGCCGATAAACGTCCACTGCTGGACATAGGCCTACTCCAAATATCTTCACATCAATCAGCCCTGCGCTGCCAGCATCCGGTCCTGCGACCTTACTATCAACATGGCGTCTAGTACCTCCACCAGAGGCTGTCGTTTGTAGGGGTTCATTATATATTTTTATATAATGATGTCTTCGGATAAAATGAATCATAAAACGTCACTTTTTATTCTTTAACCATAGACATTAACTCGGAATTACTTACTTTTTATTGAGTGATAAAAGTGCACTTCACTCGCTATATGGATTTTTCATATTCGGTGTTTCGTGTCCGTGCCTTGCAATAAAAGGAATCACTTAAAAACAGCATCTGGGAGGAGGACACTCGAGGGTTGGTTTCTTACGACCCGTGACATACGGCCGCATAAAAATCTTAACTGTGACTTTATTCCTTCAGAGTTATTTGATTGGATAAAAAAAAATATAATCAAGTATTTTATGAAAAATTTTGTACAGTAATGTTTACTGCTTTACAAATAAAAGTCCAATACTGGATATAATCCTTATTAAAGGTCCACATAAAAGGTAGATACCACCAGGTATTAGCTTCTAATTTTGTTTATAGGTAAGGTGGTCAACCTAGAACAGTTCACCTGGTGGAAAATGATCACTGACGCCCATAGACAGTCGAAACTAGAAGAGTCGAGGCTGCGATGCCGAACTTTAAAGTTTCGTCTGATAAACAGTATTTTACAATCTTTACTGTGCAGCGGGTTGAAAGGCAATGTAGCTAATGAAATTACTGGGGTAACGAGAGTTTACGTCTTAAGGCGACGAGTACAATGTGTTGTGCACATCAGCCTAATCAGCGACACATTGTTATAGGTAGATGTATAAGTTACCAGTTGAACGTCTCGCGAGTTTTATCGCTTCGTAAAAAAATAGTTTTATATAGTTCGTCATTTTATAAAGCAGTATGTCACATACAGGGAGGAAAAACAACAGGGTAGCGAGCGGCAAGTAAAATCTGGATGCTCACTACAGGGGTCGACGGTTCTATTGCGATGCTTGTCGAGCTGTAGAAGATTAATACTTTGCTTCCTTTGTGTTGCCTTAACAAATAGCGCGGGGACGAAAGCTTGCCCTTGAAGGCATTACACGTATAGCCACGTGAGTGGTACACCTTCAGCGACCTTAAGGCGTCGCGTTAAAGCTCAGGTTCACAAATGTTGATGTTCACGCCGAAGACTGCGTCGATTCATCATTACTTCGGATTACGCATACAAACCGGCGCGCCTACGTAATGTTGGTCTATCGATGTTTACCAGCGAATTTGTCGTGTATAAGGTTCCATAGAACATATCGGATTCGATATAAACGATTTTTACTCAAGTATAGTAAACAGTATTCAGTTTATAAGCTGAATCCAAGAGGAGACCCATAATAAATAATAGGGATTGTTTTCAATCTGGTAGATCTCTCAAACATAAATACATTCAATATACATCAGCAGCTATACGAGTTAAAAACAAAACTCAAATTTTAAAAATATTCTTAACAGGAGTAAATATAGGGCAGCCTGTCTGTTAGGGGTTGTTCGCATCCGCAGGGATCTGTGTGTCAATATTTGGGGCCCGCTCGGAACAAGAGATCAAACATTAGCAGACAAAGACGCCTTGAATATAACAGATGAGTTTTATGGCAGGTGCGATGCAAAACTTGCCCAGCGTTGGGTCGTGGTGATTATTCGACGTTAAAAAGAAAGCTCATAAAATGGTGTTAGTACATTAATTTACTGGTGGTAGGTCTTTCGTCGGAGACTGTCTAGATAGGTACCACTGCAGTGCCTATTTCTACAGCCAAACAGTCCTGTGAAATCATCCTAACTAGCGCCACGTTGTTATAGGCAGGCGTATCATTCATCATCAGGTGAACGTCTCCCTCGTCTCCTCAATTGAATAAAAAAAAATACGATTCTGGTGCCATTTGTGGTAGAGCATCAATGACAGAAAAATTATTTATAACCTAACTACCATATTGTAAACCTGTCGCCTTTATGCCATGTTTGCATATCAAGATAATAGTTCTTAGGTTGGGCTATAAAAAAAAAATAAGCAGTAATTTACACTAATGCGCATACCATAGACAACAAAGAGAACCAAATCCATACTCGAATACAAAACCACCACTACATTGTCCACCAATTGCTACAAACGAGTCCTAATACTCTAGCCATATTGCCCTCAGACAACCAGATAATTTGGATGTGCTGGTTGCAGTAGGAAAGATCTAAGACAAGAGTTCACGGGGTTGATCGCCTGCTTAATAGTCCGAGCAGATACAGGTAACCTTAGGCACCAACATTCCGAATGCCCTGAGACGTGCCGAGAACAGAACCGTGTGGAGGCAACTGGTTGACGCATCATTCCGACCGACAACACCTTATGTCTCTAACGACAAGCGCAATGTGATGTAGTATATATCATCCTAACTAGCGCCACGTTGCTATGGGCAGGCGTATATTTACCTCGGTAATTTCATTAGCTATAAAACCCTTTAAACCAGAACACAGTAATGTATATACAATACTATTTGTCAGCTGCAATAGGACCTGCAGCGTCGCCTACTTAGGCAGTCGCTGGGAGAAGACTTACCGCCAGTAATACAGTTTCATCATTATCATTATCAGCCTTTCTATCCACTGCTGGATATAGGCCTTCCCCAATGTCTTCCACTAAATCTTCAGTCAGTTAACGACAGAGAAGTACTCTATATAAATTTCATGGTTTAAATAGAGTAAGGTTATAACAAGTAGTTAACTATAATTAAAATTGAACAGCAAGTGATGCGGCGGCTCCATTAATTAGCACGCCAATGCAATATTGCCGCGGGGCGTATGTTAATGCGCACCTTGCGTGATCCCATCCATCTCGGAGAAACGAAGTTATGGATGTATACCACAGACTTACTACATAAATATTAAGTATCCTTTAAGGATATTTATATACTTTTTAATAAACACTGGTGGTTGGTCTCTGTTGCTGGAGATTGTCTAGATAGCCTCAGACGCTAAATGCAAGTTATTGTATCTGCGTAACACAACGTGGACTCTAAGGAGACCTTTCTTCTAAGGTATATTTAAATAAAACTATAATGGGGCATTTGTGAGTTGCGTAAGAGATCCCTTCTCCTGAGGAAAGGAGAAGAAATGTTTTATTAAGATTTTTCCCGGGGTTAAAAAAAAAATGTGGTACCTATCTTTCATCTTTTTCAGCTCCTATTGTAGCCAATAAAGAGTAGTGTGCAAACATTACTGTGTTTCGATTTGAAGAGGGTTGAAGCTAGACTTTACATCTTATATACGGTGACGAGAGCATTGTGATGCAGTGTATACTATCCTATCTAGCGCCATATTATGGTCAGGCGTATCACTTACCATCAGGTGAACATCATGCTTGTCTCGTCGCTTCATTGAATAGTTAACTAATAAATATACAGTCAAAGGAGCACTGTAGAGTATTCAAAACATTTAATTTGAAACGGAAGTTAATAAAAAAATTTAAAAAATTTCAACTGAAAGCAGCTACACCTTCCTTCCCTGTAGTATGGATGCCGTGATTCCTTTGTGTAACTTAAATAATAAAAAAAAACTCCGTTTCAATTATGAACAACGTATTATGAGATTCTCCCTTTGATGTTTATTAAAAAGCACCGGAAGTCTTCCCTATAATTTCAAAGTAAGGCGAATTAAGGATGTTTTGAATAATCTATTTTATGACTCCTTTTCCGGCAAATAAAATAATCATCATCATCATCATCACTCAATCACTGTTAAACATGGGCCTCGTCCTAGGACCTCCTTGTTAGAGTTCTTTGAGCATTGGCCCAGCACGGGTTTGTGGGTGGTCAGAGCCTCGTCTGTTATTCACCAGCACCGCATGCAGGTGAGGATGACTTGGGATCCGTAAGGCGTTGAGCGAAATCCCTTAAACCCCATATATGTAATTTTAATAACGCCCTTCAAACAAGAGCACTTAACTGTTTTAATACTTCTACTGTTTGGACACTAAGTTCTGTGCTAATTTCAAGTGACGATGTGGTGCTAGTTAGGATGATATACACAGCAACATATTATGCTGGTCGCCCCGACACACGAGATGATAGGTTAAGAGTCGTTACCGCAGTAAACTAACTAGTTACAACGCCCTTAAAACCTGATACAGTAATGTTCACACTGTACTATTAGGCAGCAGAAATAGGCGCTGCGATAGTATGTACCTAGACGGTCTCCGGAAACAGAGACCTAGCACCAGTTAATTATGAGTGCTGGTCTATAAGAAGCCTGTTCACTCTTGTCTTAAAAACACCCAAGTCATATTTAAACGGAAGCGGAAGCGATGGCAGCGGTAGTTGTACATGAAGAGAGTTCCCCAATGTCTTCCATGAAATGCGATCCTCACCTTCTCGTATCCACCCGTTTCCGACCGCCCTGATGATGTCGTCGGTCCATCTGCTACCTCCACTTGAAGACTCCTCCCTCATCAGCTGTCACTGACTCGCAGTACGAGCAATACTCCTCAATATAGTTTGCATGTATTGTATAAAAATAAAAATTAAGCTTAAAATCTTATATAAAAGTTATGTTATCTTTATTAATAGAACAACAAGTGTTTAAAGGGTTGTATTTTGAAAATAGTAAAGGTGCCTGCACACCCGAGGCATCCTCGAGGCAGCTTTAATCACTGCAACTCAAAAGGCGTGAAATATCGCCTTAATAAGGGAAATAAAAAGCTCGAGGGCCCTCGGGGCGGGGCGATATCTTGTTTACATTATTACGGTTTGAGTGTTTCGATTTACATATCGCATCCGTGACCCCAGGAGGGGTACTTATCTCGTCTCCTTGCACACCGCCTCGCGCGGACCAGCCCCGTCCTTTGAGTTCTGTTTTAACGCGAACATCAGAAAGCCTTTACTCCTGAGACCTCCCATCAAAGTGAGAATTAAATTTTTATAAGCTTTCCCATTGTTGTGTTAAAAGCTCATTTATTCAAGTTGGAGATAGTATCGGATGTTCAAATTTATTCATCATCAGCCGCTAGACGTCCACAACTGGACATAAGCCTCTCAACATCTCCACATCGATGGATGCTGTGCTACTCGCTAAACCGCCACGCACTAGGAGTCTTCTGTAGAGGTTCATATTGAAGAGGTTTGGGCCTTGTCTCACCACGCTGGCTCAATAGGGGTTGTTGGAAGCCAGAGCTTCATTTGTTGATTAGTAGGGAGAACTACAAGCGGATGACGTTGGCTTGGGTCCCTTGCGTAGTTATGCGGGGATCTCGCCCCGTTCAAATTTATTCTTTTCTCCAATTTCGTCTATGAGGTAGTAGTTGTGAAGAAAAGAACGAGGATAAGGATTTTTTTAGAAGAATAGTTGAGGATGAGGAATCATCCTCATAGATTAGAATATGTGTAGTGGTTATGAAACCACTACACATATTCTAATCTACTTAACATTGTAAGAGGGTGAGGGTAGATTAATAAACTACCTAATTAGAATACTCCCTTTTGACGAAAATATATTTATTAAGCATTTACAATAAAGACAAAATGTTTCATATTGATATTCCTTTATATGAAAAAGAGGATTTTCTAAAATATATTCTATGCAAACGAATGGGGGAGAGGATTCGTGAAAAAACGGGAAAGTTCCGCATTAAAAGGAAGAGGATCCTGATCAACCATAATCTAAATTTTACGAGGTTTGCCAACCTGTTGCCTTTTTTAGATCGCTGTAGTTTTGCGCACGGATTATAGAGCTTGGAAGTAATATTAACGTGACGACCACGACCATTCAGTCAAGAGTGTGACAAAGAAGAAATGAGAGGGAGAAAACACAAGATCGTGAATACTCGCGTGCGATAAACACTACATCTTTAAAAAGTTAAATAGTATATCTTCAAGTGATAATGCATCCCTCACCTTCCATATAACTTATGTCTTACATTAAATATGAAGAGGTTCACTGAAGGCTTATGCATGTACCGTAATACTGAAGCCGCTATAAAGTCCCATGAGCCGTTCATGTATGGCTTTGTGAGGTAATAAGTGCTTTGAAGAGAATGTTTGGGAGATCGTCCTTATCAACAAATGCTTTAAAATCTAATAAAGCACTTAAAAATTGTATCATATATATATTCTATTTATCTAGTCATTTAAAGCCGTGATAATTCAGATTGCAATGGGTCTGAACATCCTATACGTTCTGAAGAGGCATGGAATCGATCCTCAATGATCTTAAACTTCCGGTAAAGGAAGAAACTGATATATTTCAAGAAAAACAGTTTTAGTAAATTTTTAGATACACAAACCTATGATCAGTTAGAATAGCGGATAAAAAAATGTAAGAAGTATAACAATAAAGAAACGGCTCATGCAGTTTTCTTATAAGTAAGAAAGAAGGCAATAGAATGAACAATGATGGAGGAAATAGGAATGTAAAATAAAAACGGTATGCAAGAAAGAAATGAATAGACAGAATGGGAAGAATGACAGAATTGTTAATGATATGAAGAAAGGAGATTGAGAAGATACATTAAAGGGGACGAAAATTTAAAAAGTAAAGAATAGTGGATGAATAGACTGAACTTTGTCTCCGTTTGATAGAACAGCTCCAAATCCACAAGCGGAAACATTAAGAGATTTATTTGGTAGTCCAATATTTTCAAACTAATGGAAATTTCGAGAACAATGATTCAATGACGGAAGAGACAATATCTGTATCTGAAAGACTACAACGTTAAAATGGCGGAGCACTCGGTACATAATATTTCCATCATCAGAATAAAGGAAGGTTTCCACGATATATAATGGATGCTCCACTGACACACAAAACGCTGAAAAAGTAACATGACGTCTGAAATTTTCAATAATAGATTTTCAGCTTTTATTTCCACAACAGTTCGCGGATTGTTGGCGTAAACTCTCTCTTTGAGGTAGTCCTACAAAATAAAATCCATTGGAGTTAGGTCGGGTGACCTCGGTGGCCACGGGATGTCCCCAAAGCGACTAATCAGTTTTTGAAAGAAATTTTCTCGCAACAAATCCATCGAAACTCTGGCCGTGTGTGCGGTCGCACCATCCTGTAGAAACCACGTGTGTGATGAGAATGATGAATGAGCTCGCAGGTTCGGCAAAAAGAAATTCGAAATCATGTGCCGATAATTCTCACCATTGACATTCGTCGCTTGGCCCCGTGCTATTTAAAAAAAAAATGGTCCGATTATCCCATTCGTGGATAAAGCGCACCAAACAGTTACCCTTGGGCAATGTAATGGTATTTGGTGCTTCAGTCGAGGATTGCAGTTCTGCGACGTAAGCGACAATTTGCTTGTTTGTGTCCGTTTAAATGAAAATGAGCCTCGTCGCTCCAAAAATGGAATTCACAGTGCGAAAACGCTCCAACATGGTTTCACAAAAAATTTGCGTGACGCAAAGTCATTTTATTCAGTACTTGAATCATTTGAATTTTTAAAGGATGAAACTTCATATCTTTTTCAATATTTCATGCACGCATGCTCTTGGAAGTCCCAGTGAAGCTGCCCTTTTCCGTATCGAAAGTCATGCATTTTCACGTAAACTGCGTTCAACCAGTTCAATGTTTTCGGGGTCCTTGACGATCGACTAGGTCCTGACCGTGGTGTGTTCAAAGCCGAAGAAAGGTGCGGAACCTCTCCACCCACGAACGAATTAAATTCACACTTCGGCCTATCGCCTATCCGTCGAATATTGAAATGTGAACAAAACTGTCGGCGAGTTGAGTACGTAAGAATCGTTACTCTTTGAAAATGCTTCAATAGCGAACGCGCAATGCTCACCCGACCACTGCACCACTGCACCACTGCACCACTGCGACATCGTGACTAAGAAATCCGCACGATCGGTGATTCTAATGACACTGTTCTCTCCCACCAATCTCCGCACTCTTATAACTTATTGATATTCCTTTATTTGAAAAAGAGGATTTTCTAAAATATATTCTATGCAAACGAATGGGGGAGAGGATCCGTGAAAAAACGGGAAAGTTCCGCATTAAAAGGAAGAGGATCCTGATCAACCCTAATCTCAATTTTACGAGGTTTGCCAACCTGTTGCCTTTTTTAGATCGCTGTAGTTTTGCGCACGGATTATAGAGCTTGGAAGTAATATTAACGTGACGACCACGACCATTCAGTCAAGAGTGTGACAAAGAAGAAATGAGAGGGAGACAACACAAGATCGTGAATACTCGCATGCGATAAACACTACATCATCTTGAAAAAGTTAAATAGTATATCTTCAAGTGATAATGCATCCCTCACCTTCCATATAACTTATGTCTTACATTAAATATGAAGAGGTTCACTGAAGGCTTATGCATGTACCGTAATACTGAAGCCGCTATAAAGTCCCATGAGCCGTTCATGTATGGCTTTGTGAGGTAATAAGTGCTTTGAAGAGAATGTTTGGGAGATCGTCCTTATCAACAAATGCTTTAAAATCTAATAAAGCACTTAAAAATTGTATCATATATATATTCTATTTATCTAGTCATTTAAAGCCGTGATAATTCAGATTGCAATGGGTCTGAACATCCTACACGTTCTGAAGAGGCATGGAATCGATCCTCAATGATCTTAAACTTCCGGTAAAGGAAGAAACTGATATATTTCAAGAACAACAGTTTTAGTAAATTTTTAGATACACAAACCTATGATCAGTTAGAATAGCGGATAAAAAATGTAAGAAGTATAACAATAAAGAAACAGCTCATGCAGTTTTCTTATAAGTAAGAAAGAAGGCAATAGAATGAACAATGATGGAGGAAATAGGAATGTAAAATAAAAACGGTATGCAAGAAAGAAATGAATAGACAGAATGGGAAGAATGACAGAATTGTTAATGATATGAAGAAAGGAGATTGAGAAGATACATTAAAGGGGACGAAAATTTAAAAAGTAAAGAATAGTGGATGAATAGACTGAACTTTGTCTCCGTTTGATAGAACAGCTCCAAATCCACAAGCGGAAACATTAAGAGATTTATTTGGTAGTCCAATATTTTCAAACTAATGGAAATTTCGAGAACAATGATTCAATGACGGAAGAGACAATATCTGTATCTGAAAGACTACAACGTTAAAATGGCGGAGCACTCGGTACATAATATTTCCATCATCAGAATAAAGGAAGGTTTCCACGATATATAATGGATGCTCCACTGACACCACCTTCCCACCACCCGCACTGTTTATAACTTATTGAGATATTCGATTTTTAAAATATAAATCTGCCGCCAGACACCCTTTATATCTTCCTAACTGGCGCTATAGTGTTTTAGGCAGGGTATCACTTACTATCAGGTGAACGTCTTGCTCGTCTCGTTTCTTAGAAACAAACTCCGGATCCTGGACCTGAAGGTCGTGTTAGCAGCCACTAACCAATGGTGCCATTTAGATATTAAGTCCTCAACCAGATTGTGCTGGTGGCCGTAGGATATAAGATGTTCAGTCGCGTTACCCTAGTACTTCACTAGCTGTTACCCCATACAAAGCGGATCACAGTACCCTTTTGCACAGCCCTGTTTATCGGCTGCAATAAGCTCTGTAGTAGTACTTACCAGAGGTCCCCGGCAATATATTCACACAGCAGTCCTTTTTCAGGTCCTGTCGCGTGGTAATTAGGGAGAACACTAAGAGTACTATTGTTAGTCAATAATTGCTCACGTGTATTTGATGCTGGTGACGTCTCCACAAAGGGTTCCGTACATAATTTATCGTAGCAAGTAGTTTTTTTTTTCGAACAGTTCCGCCCATCCGAAATGATGAGATGAAAATTTCATTAATTCGTCTACGAAAATGCAAAATCATTTATCGTACCTTTAATTAAAACGAACCGTACAATTACGTATCTAAAAAAAAAAATTAGCAGTGAAGATTCCATATTGAGAATTTACTATAGGTTCTATAGGAGGGTGTACAACCTCACCGGCTCGTGGTGAGCCCTGCTAATCAACAAACGTGGCTCTGGCTACCAACAACCCTCATTGGACTCGAGTGGTGGGAAATGGGCTACATCCCTCTTCATATGACAATCCCTAGTATCCAGCGGAACCGGAGGTCAAGCTAACTATATGTCGATATGTTTGGGGAGGCCTAAGTCCAGCAGTAGGTAGTCTATCATGATGATGATGAAGTCTCTTTAGCCGGAGCTAGTTAAGTACCGCCGCAGCTCATATTTCTACTGTCGAACAGTAGTGTGCTAACTTTACTTCCGGTATGAAGTGCGTTGTAGCTAGTTCAATTATTGAGGTAACTCGACCTAAATACGTGTCAAAACGACGACCACTATTCTGTGCAGTGTACAGGGTGTCTGTTAGCATTTATGTTTTCAAATTTAAATAAAAAATAATATGTTTGACATATAATTTTACTAAAAGTATTAAAAGATAGAGTACAAATGCGGATTTCATTTTTTAAAGATAATGTCATCCAAATATCTTCCATCCTGTTGCACACACTGTTCGAAACGGAGCCTCGTATTCCGTGCCACACGCTGCAGTAAACTTGGTTCAATTGCGCTGATTTCTAGCCGAATATTTTCTTTTAAGTCCACAACAGTTCGCAGATTGTTGGCGTAAACTCTCTCTTTGAGGTAGCCCCACAAAATAAAATCCATTGGAGTTAGGTCGGGTGACCTCGGTGGCCACGGGATGTCCCCAAAGCGACTAATCAGTTTTTGAGAGATTTTCTCGCAACAAATCCATCGAAGCTTTGGCCGTGTGTGCGGTCGCACCATCCTGTTGAAACCACGTGTGTGATGAGAATGATGAATGAGCTCGCAGGTTCGGCAAAAAGAAATTCGAAATCATGTGCCGATAATTCTCACCATTGACATTCGTCGCTTGGCCCCGTGCTATTTAAAAAAAAAATGGTCCGATTATCCCATTCGTGGATAAAGCGCACCAAACAGTTACCCTTGGGCAATGTAATGGTATTTGGTGCTTCAGTCGAGGATTGCGAGTTCTTAGAGCCCAGTAACGGCAATTTTGCTTGTTTACGTGTCCGTTTAAATGAAAATGAGCCTCGTCGCTCCAAAAAATGGAATTCACAGTGCGAAAACGCTCCAACATGGTTTCACAAAAAAATTTGCGTGACGCAAAGTCATTTTTATTCAATTCTTGAATCATTTGAATTTTTAAAGGATGAAACTTCATATCTTTTTTCAAAATTTCATGCACAATTGCTCTTGGAAGTCCCAGTGAAGCTGCCCTTTTCCGTATCGAAAGTCGTGCATTTTCACGTAAACTGCGTTCAACCAGTTCAATGTTTTCGGGGGTCCTTGACGATCGACTAGGTCCTGACCGTGGTGTGTTCAAAGCCGAAGCAGTTGCGCGGAACCTCTCCACCCACGAACGAATTAAATTCACACTCGGCCCATCGCCTATCCGTCGAATATTGAAATGTGAACAAAACTGTCGGCGAGCGAGTACGTAAGAATCGTTACTCTTGAAAAATGCTTCAATAGCGAACGCGCAATGCTCACCCGACCACTGCACCACTGCACCACTGCACCACTGCGACATCGTGACTAAGAAATCCGCACGATCGGTGATTTTAATGACACTACCTTCCCACCACCCCGCACTGTTTATAACTTATTGAGATATTCGATTTTAAAATATAAATCTGCCGCCAGACACCCTTTATATCTTCCTAACTGGCGCTATAGTGTTTTAGGCAGGAGTATCACTTACTATCAGGTGAACGTCTTGCTCGTCTCGTTTCTTAGAAACAAACTCCCCTGGATCCTGGACCTGAAGGTCGTGTTTATAGCAGCCACTAACCAATGGTGCCATTTAGGATATTAAGCCCTCAACCATATTGTGCTGGTGACCGTAGGATATAAGATGTTCAGTCTCGTTACCCTAGTAATTTCACTAGCTACAGCGCCCTTCACAGCGGATCACAGTAATTCTTGCACAGCCCTGTTTATCGGCTGCAATAAGCTCTGTAGTAGTACTTACCTTTTTTTTTTTTTTTTGATATCGGTGGTGGAAATGCTGTTACCGCATACCCAGCGTCCTTTTCAAGGGGGGGGACGCCGGGTTATGTGGGGCTCGGGGCCACTGAGATGTTGTGCGTGACCCCCATACCCACTAAAACCACCACCGCTTGTCCCGCAATACGCGTACTGGAGACGCCCGGGTTTCAGCCAAGCAACTCTCCGGGCGCCTCCGCGTATAAACCTCCTCCTGGTGGATGCCCGCGGGGAGCAAAGGCACCCACCTGCCGTCCCGTACCGGCCCCTCGCGGGACCGGCACGTTGGGGCCCCCGACCCCTCAGACGATCGCGCGCCCAGGACGGAGCGCACGCCCGGCCGCCGCCACTCCCGTGAAGGAATTGGGCGGCGGCCTCCTTCAGACTCCCCGCTTCGAAATGGGAGGGGGACAAAAACAAGACTCCCCGGGGACCACCTCCCCAGGGGAAACACGACAAAAGGCCCGGGGCCAGCGCCCAACGGCCCGAACGCCCCCTCACACCGTGCCCGGCTAGGGGCCCGTCGCTCACGGCGGGAGGAAGCGGACGGCGTGGTTCTGCCGCCGCGCTCTCCCGCCGGCCCGCCGCCGCCTGCAAGGTGCGGCAGCGGCGTCGGCCTCCCTCGTGCGCTCGGCGGCCTCCTTCTGACGCATCACTGCGCCGCAGAAGGAGGCCACCGCCTTCAAGACCTCTCGCTGCTCAACATACGATCGATTAAGGTCGGCAGCGAGAGGTCACTGCCGACTTGCGCGACGAGGGCGTGGCGTTGCGGCCCCCATGCCGGGCACTCCGCCAGAGTGTGGTGCGCCGTATCAATCGGCGCACCACACTCGACGCATTCTTGCGTCATCTCTCTACGAGCCACCTGGTGCAGGTACTTGCCGAAACATCCATGGCCTGTCAGCACCTGCACCAGGTGGAACGTCAAGGCCCCGTACCGCCGGCTCATCCACCGGGACAGGTAGGGCCTGATGGCCTCCACCGTGTCCCGGCCGGCGGCAGGGTTACCTAATCCCGATTAACCGCCGATCAGGGCGTCATGGGCAACGCGCCTGATCCGGCGGACCGTGGCCGGGTCCGGCCGACGCTCTCCGGCATCCCGCAGGAATAGGTACACTTCCGCGAGCGACTGCGCCTGTAGATGCCAAGGCGCATCGCCCGCGAGAAGCGTACCCGCCGTCCAGGACACCGTACGGTACGCCCGACAGGCTCGGACCGCCAGGATACGTTGGGCCCTCTTCAACACGGGCCCGTTCCTGGCGGTCTCGCACCTATCCACCCATACGGGCGCACCGTACAGTGCCATACCCGCAGGATGCCAGAGTACAGGCGCCGACACAAATGACCCGGCCCCCGACATTGGGCAGGAATCTGCCCAGCGCAGCGGCGGTGGCGGTGAGCTTCGGGAGAAGCCGTTCGAAGTGCTCCCCGAAGCTCCATCGCCCGTCCAGAGTGAGCCCTAAATATGGCTCCCCGCATAGGACCCTCTCGCCCCGGACGGGGATGATCGCGCCCGGGTGGACCTCTGCGGGGTCCGTGGAAGAGGAGGGCCTCCGTCTTTGTGACGGAGACCCTCAGACCCAGCTGCTCGATCCGGTCCACCACCAGCGACGTGCTAGTGGCGGCCAGACGAGCAGCCTCGTCGTAACTCCTGCCCGGGCCGAGACGAGGGTGTCGTCCGCGTAGCATAGTACCCTCGTCCTGGAGGGACCGGCTGCCGCAGCAGCCAGTCGTACGCGAGGTTCCACAGCAAGGCCCAAGACCGACCCCTGTGGAACCCGCTCTCCACGCGCCGCCGATGTAATTCGCCGCTGCCATCAACCCAGACGATCGTCCTGTCCTGAGGTACGCCCCAACAGCCCGACCATGTAGGGGGGAAGCCGGAAAACTCCAGCGCCCCCCTGATCGTCGCGAATGGCAGGCTGTTGAAGGCGTTCTCGATATCTAAGGATACCCCCAGGACCACCTCGCCGTCACCGAAGGCCTCCAGACAGAGGCCCTTCAGGTCGAGCAGGGCGTCCAACGTGGATCGCCCTGCCCGAAATCCGTACTGGGCCTCATGGAGGCCCGGTCCCACCTCGGCGAGGTGCCGAACGAGACGGCCGGCCAAGATCTTCTCGAAGACCTTACCCGCCTCGTCCAGAAGGACGATCGGTCTGTACGCGGAAGGGGAGTCGGGGTCACGGTCCCCCTTCCGCAGCAGGCAAAGCCTGCCCGTCTTCCAGCGCTCCGGGAACTGTACGCGCCGAATGCAGGCGTCGTACAGTCCCCCCCGGAAGCTCCTCGCGCAGGTGACTCGCGGCCACCCAGAGGGCCCTCGATGGGACCCCGTCGGTCCCGGAGCCGTACGTCGACCCCGGAGACGATCCAGGGCCACGTCCAGCTCCTCTTCCGTCAGAGGAGGGCCCTCCTTTGTGGCCGCCGCAGGGGCGGTAGTGGACATAACCGGGGCTGGAATGACACGTCAGCCCCCCGGGAACAACCGGTCCACCACCCCTTGAGGAAGTCCGGGTCCAGGGCCTCCGTTAAAGGAGCGCCTGCGGCACAGAGCTTCTTCCGTGCCGTCTTGAACGGGCGCCCCCATGGATCCCTGTCGACCCCTGCCAGTAGTTCCTCCCAGGCAAGGGTCTTCGCCCGGACTATGGCGAGCCGCAGGGTCTTGCGGGCTTCCGCATACTGACCCTGCAGGTAGTAGTGTACTTACCTAGACGGTCCCCGGCAATGGAGACCTACCACAAAGAACTTAGGTCCTGTCGCGTGGTACTAGGGAGAACACTAAGAGTACTATTGTTAGTCAATAATTGCTCACGTGTATTTGATGCTGGTGACGTCTCCACAAAGGGTTCCGTACATAATTTATCGTAGCAAGTAGTTTGCTAAGTGATCTCCCGCACATTAGCCGTATCGACGTGTCTAATTATACTGAAAGGCCAATGAGGTTAAGTGCCGCTTTAGGGGCGGTTTACCCTCGGCGGAAGCTTTCTCTAGAATTTAATAATTGTAATAAAATTACGCAGATAAGTAGGCACTTCCTGTGTGGGCGGGGACCGGAATCTAAAATGTCTTAATTATATAATTTTTTTTTCATCTTATCGCCGCGCCGTTGGTTTGAGTACCCATACACTTTCTGAGCGTCGCGATGAGATTTTTAACACTACCCTCCATAGGCACCCTCGTTAGTACTATGGTTGACAATTTTATAAATTATCATCATCATCATCAGCAGCAGCCGATAGACGTCCACAGCTGAACATAGGTTATAATTATATATATATATGTAGCGTTGGGAGGTCGCTGGATGCGAGAAACGCGGAACCGATGGATGTGGACATCTTCGGTGGAGACCTATGTCCAGCAGTGGACGTCTATCGGCTGATGATAATGATGAAGTAAAAATTAAAGTTTTTTTTTTTTTAAATATTAAAAAAATAATATATTCACACAACAGTGATGGTAGGTTCATTACAAAATCCCCGGAACCGTCTGGCGTTCCTATTGGAATTTAGGGATAAGGAGGTTCCGGTCAATTTGCCTTTGTGTCTATATTTACAGCGTTTGCCGTACGCTCCGTCCGGTCGCGAATGAATTGCATCCGGTTGCGGGTAGATGTGTTTTATGATAGGGTTCACGCGGTCCCGTTCAACTGTTATCACTCGCCTGAAGGTCCACACGTGAACCAGCTCGCAGCGACCTTATTACAACGGGTTAAAGTTCAATTTAAGATACTTGTGCTTTGTTAAAGTGATTGGATGAATTCATTTGAATACGACTGTCTAGTCACTGGACCGTCTGGGTAGGTACCACCGCGGTGCCTCTTTCCACCGGCAAACAGTTCTCTGCATATATTACAATGTTCCGGTTTGAAGGGCTTTGTAGTTGCAAGAATGTATAATTCACATTTCCTTACTGACAATATATTCCTGTCGCCAGAGACCGTTTAGGTAGGTACCACCGCAATGCCTGTTCCCACCGCCAATTATTTCCCAGCAAATTTTACTATGTTCCGGTTTGAAGGACGTTGTAGTTGTAATTATTGTATAATCCTTATTACCTCACTGGCGGTATATACCTGTTGCCTGAGACCATCTAGGTAGGTACCATGGCAACGCTTGTTCCCACTGCCAATTATTTCCCAGCAAACTTTACTAGGTTCCGGTTTGAAGGACGTTGTAGTTGTAATTACTGTATAATCCTTATTACCTCACTGGCGGTATATCCCTGTTGCCAGAGACCGTCTAGGTACTACCGCAGCTTCTATTCTTGCGAAAACAGTACTATGCAGACATTACTGTATTCCGGTTTGAAGGGCGCTGTAGCTAGTGCAATCACTGAGGTAACGAATCTCAACTATGTCTCAGAGCGACGAGTGCAATGTGGTGCTGTGTATACCATTCTAGCTAGTGTTGCGTTATAGCGAGCGTATCACTTACCATCAGGTGAACGACTGGATTGCTATGTCGTTTCATTAAATTAAAAAAAAAAAAGTTGCTATAGCAGCTTTCATTTTTCCCGCCAAAAATTAATTTGCGTAGTTGATTATTTTGAGATGTTTGATCATTTGATGATGATCATATTCAACCAAAGTTTACTATAGAAGACATAAAAAAAGCTATTTAGGTAATAAATATTTCTAGATTTTTCTGAATTAAAAAAAAAAAATTGTCTTTTTTATATAAAAAGTAATTTCTATATTATGCTTATTAATCAAAGCTACTGTTACAATTTTCCAGTACTAATAATATCTAAGGAGTCAATACGGGACCTCTTTTGTTTAAACATTTTTTTTTAATTTGTTTTTTTTTTATTCGACGAAACTAGTAAGACGCTAAGTGTTACACTTGCCCGTAAGTGTGGCGGTAATTAGTAGGTGTACACAGTACCACATTGCATTCGCCTTGGGACGTAAGATAAATCTCGTTACCGCGGTAATTTCATTAGTAACCTCTTCATACTGGAACGCAGTAACATTTGCATACTACTGTTTGGCGGCAGAAATATGAACGGTGGTATGTGTTCAGACGGTCTCCGACAACAGACACCTGCCCATAGTAAATATTATAATACAATACAATGGTTTTGTTTATATATATATTCTTAGAGATATAACCCGTATTAGGGGCTGCAGTATGGTCTATTCTTGAGGTTATTAAAAGGTCAAAAGATTATATATATATATAAAATTACTACAGACGGATCAAGCAGATCGTTTAATAGCTCCTTTGTTAGCAGCTAAGCGGCGACGGCTATCTAAATGGTACAGAAAAATAGCTCGCGGCGTCGTCTAGGCATCAAAGTGAGTATCTGCGGAGATGAAGGGTGGACGGGGCGAGGGTAGTACAAATGCTGTAGATGGAGCCTTTGCAGCGGACGTCCAGTTAGCATTGAGAGAGACGCCGCGGGCCGGCTGCGATAACATCATCACTCACTGTGACGGATGCTGTGCGCCGGGGGACCGCGGTGAGCCTTTTCAATGAATGTAGGCTATTAAGCTACGTTACATTTCAAATGTGGATATTCTTATCCTGTAAGGAACAAGTTAAAAAAAAAACAATACAATGTACGTATCACCTACATATTTTGTCCTTTTTATTTAATAAAAAAAAAAAAAACTATCAATCTTAAATCGTGTAACTGATGATTTAATTTATTAATATGCCGTTTACTGGTCTTTGTTACTGGAGACCTAAGTAGGTCCAACCGCAGCTCCTATTTCTTCCGTCGAACAGTACTAAACAAACATTACCGTGTTCCGGTTTGAAGGGCGCTGTAGCTAGTGAAATTATTGATGTAACGAGAATTAACTTCTCATGTATCAAGACGACGATTTGACGAGCGCAATGTGATGCAGTGTTAACCACCCCACTTAACGTTGTTATGGGCGGGCGTGTCACTTATAATCAGGTGAACGTCCCGCTCGTCTCGTCGCTTCATTGCATAAAAAAAAATATTATCCGAATATATCCGATATAAATTAATTATTAAGTTGAACTCATTTTAATCGAATACTGAAAATCGATTACGTAGGCCTATATTGCGCAGTTATTCCGCGACCAGGCGAGCGGAATATTCATCATCATCATCAGCCGATAGATGTCCACTGCTGGATATACGCTTCCCGGAGATCTTCACCACCAATCAGCATAGCAGCTGTCGCATGTAGGGGTTCATGGGGTGCACTACGAGCAGGAGGGGTTGGCTTGGCTCCCGTGAGTTGTTGTGCGGGAGATCCTTATACTCCTAGGATGTTCACCAGATGATAAGTGATATTTTAATCTTCTTTTAATCACATCGGATAATATTTCTATATATTACTAGTGTTATTTAAAAAAAAAACCTAGGTACGCTCCTCATAATAATGGAAAAGAGGACCCTAGGGTATTAGAGGATATAAATCTCGTTCAATCCTGATATCCTTACTGGCGGTAGGTCTCTGTTCCTGGAGACCTTCTAAGTAGATGCCACAATAGCTCCTATTGCAGCCGACAAACTACTATGCAAACATTACTGTGTTCTGGTTTGAAGGGTGCTGTAGCTAGTGTAATTACTGAGGTAACGATACTTAAAATCTTATGTCTTCATCTCGTCGCTTATTTCAATAAAACAATGCTATAATCAGCATAAATCTGTTTTATAATAGTTAATGACATAACAGCAGCTATTGTAGTTAAATAAACTACAGGTAAATGAACTGAGCCGAGATATAATGCGTTAAGTGACGCGCCGACGGGCACGGGAGTTGTTGCTTTAAACTGTTACTGAGCGGCGGTAAGGCAACTGGGTCAGGGTATGTGGAGTGGCTGTAATCAGCGAATCCCACGTGCGCACAGGTTGGAATCAATTGAGGCTGAACAGCAGTTACTAATTCAAAACTACAATTTTTTTTTATTATTGTTTGTGGTTGTTAATTTGCTGTTTATCGTAGTGTGTATTAACTTTTCTGTATATTACAATTTACTGGTAGGTCTCTGTTGACGGAGACCGTTTATACCTTGAGAGTAACCGCAGCCGCAAAATACTATGTATAGCAACCGTTGCTACAGAAACCGTAAATAAAACCAAATGAAAAATATTTGTGAAAGTTAATTACTGGTGGTAGGTCTCTGTTGCAGGACACCGTCTAAGTAGGTACCACCGCAGCGTCTGTTCCTGCTGTCGGACAGTTCTCTGTAAATATTACCGTGTTCTGGTTTGAAGGGCGTTATGGTTGTGATTACTGTACAATCCTGATTTCCTCACTGTCGGTATATTCCTGTTGCCGAAGACCGTCTAAGTTGATACCACCGCAGGTCCCGTTTCCACCGCCGAACAGCTCTCTGCAAATATTACCGTGTTCGGGTTTGAAGGGCGTTGTAGTTATTATTGCTATATAATCTTGATTTCTCTATTAGCGGTATATTCTGCTAGTTGGTTGGTTTATACTGCACCACATTGCGCTCGTCGCGTGAGACAAACGACTTTGAGACTCTACCTCAGTAATTACAATAGTTACAGCGCCCTTAAACCCGGATCGCAGTAATATCTGCATGATCCGCAGATATAGGCGCTGTGGCGGTACTTACACAGTAATTACAATAAACACCAGTAATTAACTTTTATAAATCCTTTTTATTTGCTTTTATTTGCGGTTGCTATAGTAACGGTTGGTATACTAGTATACTATACTAAGTATAAAGAAATTGGCAGTTGCGGTTGCTCTCAAGAAATATACCAGTCAAATCTCAAATCTAATTATATATTATGGCTGGCCATAATATATAATTGAATTGAAATACTAGGCTACTTTGGCAGCAAAGCAGGCGCGTAACAGCTTAGTATTTCATGAAGCATAAATGTAATAGGGAGTATTAAAGTTACCTACTAAATAGTTTGCTGTTACGCATCTCCGATACCGACTTTGGAGCTTTGCACCGATAATTCCGGATGATATTCGCATTAAGTATGGCGCCGCGGCTAATGCGAAACTGGGTTCCGTATAACTTTTTTAAAACTTGTATCATATCAAAAACCGTTGATGAGGATCTGAAGATCGATATGAGCGTACTTTTTAACCTTTACCCTATCTATATATGTTAGAATCGATAACCTTTTTGAGGATGAAACAAGTATCGTTTTATGATTTCAAACGATGGTGCTTCTTTACTAGAGGTAATGATGCGACGAATTATAACCTCATTGCTTAGCAGCTATGTTTCGTAACATTGTAAGGGTCTAGCACAACGAATCACGGGTTCAAAGCCAACCTCACCATCTAGTGGTGCACCCTGGTAATCATCAAACGAGGCTGTTACCCCCACCAACCTGCATTGTATAGCCTAATCCCATATAAACCCCTACAGACGAAGCGACTGGATGCGAGCAGCGCTGGACTGATTGATATGGATATCACTAGAGAAGGCCTATGACAAGCAATGGATTACCTTCTGATGATGATGATGATGAAAGGAAGTTGTGGGGCTGTTACGGCAAGCTAAGTGGGAAACGGCTACCCAAGTATATATCAAAGTGAAAGGCTTGCAGTGCAGTAGAGAAGCAGTTAAATAAATATTAGAAGTAAAATTGCAGCTCGTCGGGAATTCATATATGAATTGAATTTTCTATGAGGAATCTCAGCACGTAAGGTTATTCCTCTTCTCAATTATTTAACCGCTCGTTCACCGCGTCCGACGGATTTTAACCTTTCAGTTAAAATCTAGTTTCAGTTCCATATTAATTCAATAGCTCTTAAAGTTTCGGTTATAGAGTAAGCGTTCGCAAATATATCAAGTTATATTGACTGTTATTGATTGTTGATGAAAGTTAACTTAAGTCTTGGGTGTAACTTATAACTTGGGGGTTAGTTTTGAGTAAGTTAAACGTGAATATAACCTTAAGATAATTTTATAAAGTACAAAGCGATGAGACGAGAGTATTATATTTTATATTTGGACCTCACCTTTTTAGACACCTATAGAAATCTAAGGTCCTTGAATGGCGACCGTGTACGTAGACGTAGTGTTGGCAGGCCCCCCACCAGGTGGTCCGACGATCTGGTGAAGGCTGTGGGAAGCAGCTGGATGCGAGCAGTGCAGGTTCGGTCGATGTGGAGATCTTTGAGAAAGGCCTATGTCCAGCAGTGGACGTCTATCGGCTGATAACGATGATGATGATAGAAATCTAAACTATTGTTATTTTCACCCTATAAAGCTATATGTATATACTATGTTCATCTCTATATATATATTGGATAAGTGTATTGACAATCCGTTTAGCTGTTTATGTAAAATATGAATGGTAATCGGTATAAATCCGTATTGATCATTATCATCCTCATCAGCTGCTAGACGACCACTGCTGTACCCATGCCTCCCCCAAAGACCTCCAGTTCGGATGAATAGCAACTCGCAAACCTTTTTATCAGGCCGCGTGCCAATCGCATGACGCTGCCGGCGGAGCATCACAATGGCAGGCACTATTCACTTTTACCGTTCCTGTAAAGTTTCCGATAACACTGCAATTGTTTCCACTACTGTGGCTGTATCGGGCCAACGGTTTTGTACGGGTATTGTAATTTGAAAAAAAAAAAAATTGGTTCGGGTAAACAAGCTAACAATTTTTATCGGTAGGTCTCTGTTGCCGGAGACCGTTTAGTTAGCGATCACTGCAGCTTCTATTTAGCTAAATAGTACTGTGCTAATATTCCCGTAATCCGGATTTAAAGGCGCTGTAGGCTATAATTACTGTGATAACGAGATTTAAGATCTTATGTCTGTAAACGACAAGCTAGCAATGTGGTGCTGCGTTATGGACAAGTATCACTTACCATCATGCGAATGTCCTCATTTCGTCGCATGAATGATTGATAAAAAAATACTTTACTGGTATATAGTCACCGTCATTAATAGATAACTACAACCCTGTGATAACAACAAATGTCCCCTTGGTCTAATAACATAACTCATTGGTTGATAATGAAGTAGACTACAGTACTTCCGTGTTTTGTTTTCGTCATTAACAAGTACAACTTTACAGCGTCGTCTTACTTAAGTATTTAGCGAGGTATTGTGGTTAATTTGTGAACTCCACTGTGTTGCTTCAGGTGAAGGCGACGGCGCCGAGGATGGACCGCAACGGGTACTTCTTCTACGTGACGTCCACGGCGAAGAAGAAGAGGATCAGCTTAATGCAGCCGAAGCCGCCGCGTGTGGCTTTCGCTGAAGAAAAACGTCGCCCGGGGGTCGCCGAGAGAGTCCACGGCCACGGCAGTGTGGCTCCGACCGCCACTGAGCACGGACGTGGAGACTTTATGTCGCAGCGGAACGCCGGCGACGCGCCGCGAGCGCGCTTGTACACGCAACTCGAAAGTTACCAACCGCGCTACCACACCATACGTGATAACAGTGATAAGAGAGTGGACAGTGATATACGGAGAAAGAAACGGGATGCGAGGATACCGGCGCACCCGCCGACAGGACAAAGGTAAGTTAACGATTTGACATCAAGGATGTGTTACAATTTTTATTATAACAGCGTTTTAATTACAAGTTAATATCTTAGTCTGTCAGCAATTAGAGATATAATCTGTAAGGATAATCAGTTAAAGCTTAGCACAACAGGATATAAATTTAATGATTTTTTTTATTAACACTTCAAGTTAAATATCAAACATTTTAAAGCATAATTAATGTAAGAATTAAAGTTAAGTAAAGCTTAGATTGAGAAAGCTCAAACATCTTACCATACAGACAATATAAAGTGAAGTTATAGATATTGTTGTTTAAAAATAAACAATATTAAGTTAAAGCTTCATTTTAACTGTACAAATAATAACTTACCGCATATGTTTGTACAGTCGACGGCGTAGCTGTTCCGCTGATTCAATATAGTGATGTGTTCCCGTGCCGACCGCATTATCAATATTGCGCCAGCGATCACTAATCATAGTTTTGTTTGTGTTTATGCAAATGTAATTAAACAATTGATTTTAGAAATACGGCACTGGATTTAACAATACATATATTCACTAGGGATTGGAGATGCAGTAATGAATATTAATAACATAGTATTGACAGTCCGTATCGTATATATACACGAGCGCGTTTTAGTCTAAGTAGAAAGTACGATTGTAATATAAGCTCTCCGCTTTGAAGGCAACGATAGGTTCGATCTCTTGCGAAAGATTCTATTCAAAGTTATATTGAGTTTGAAAGGTTAAAGTTGGCATACTTCCGTTTGTAGAGTAACTTCCTTTCTTCACTGACGGTCCTCTGTTGACTTTTGTTTAAAAAAATATATATAAATGTTACAACGGGAATAATAAATATGAAATCAATACTAATAATAGTAAGGCGATGAAAATGTAACCATTTTGAAATAAATATTTAATATCCGGAAGTTTAAAGTTTTTGCATCATCCAATAACTAAGATGATGGATTACTTGACGTCATAGTCATCACAGGGTACCTAAAGATTTTGAGCTTTTGTTTACAGTCCGGTCCACCTCAGAAGATCTCTCTGTCTACTCAGTCTTGAAATCTTCTAATAGCGTGTTTAGTGATTGATTTTATTTATCATGGTATACCAAGTCGATGATATTACTCAAACAATTTTTCTTCGTCTGTATCTCTTAACAAATCAAACCATGTTTTCTATTAAAATTGGGATGTTTTTTTTTAATTTATATGGTCCAAGACATCCTTGGTAAGAAAGGGTGTGATTAAAAATGTCTTAACATAATTTTTCGAATAACTATTCAAATTACTTAACATTATCATTATCATCATTTGTATATCTACTGCCGGATATAGGCTTTCCCCAAAATCTTCCACCAAATGCGATCCCCAGCTTTTAGAATCCACCCACTTCCGACCACACTGATGGTGTCGTCGGTCCATCTGGAGGCAGGGCGTCCTACACTTCTGCGACCTGTACGCGGCTTCCACTCCAAGACTTTTCTTCCTCATCAGCCGTCACTGACACGACCACTGCCATTTCAGCTTGCAGATTTTGAGAGCTACGTTCTCTATCGAATTTCCTCGTACCGGATATTGTCCCTTAGAGAAATTCCAAGCATATCTCTCTCCATCACTCGCTGTGCTACCTTGAATCGGTGAACCAGCTCGATGGTAAGTTGCCATCTCTCTGCGCCGTAAGGGTAATATCAAGCTATAAGTTACTATGTGATCGTGGACTATAAGTCACTACGACGAGGGACTTTCTAACGTATTGACCTCAATTTCTAAAGGATTAAACCTTATACGGAAGTGATGTGTTCAAGTTATGATGTACAGACGATCTTCCGACTGCTCGGTGTCTGAGTGAGTCGAGCTGAACGTATAACTACACAGTAATTTCTCATAATCCTCTTAACCATACTCGGAGAGGTACGTGATTAAAATGCAACGTATACTTCGTACAGGAGCCTTGTTTTGTTACGCGACAATATTATATTATACATAATTAATTAATATGCATACTTAACCTGATGAGTTTAGGGTTTAAATTGGTGTGTCGTTGTTTTTTTTTTTTTTTTTGTGTTAGCAAATCGTGTGGTTTGGAACTGATAGGCGGCCGCAGCCCGATACAGCGACGAGGAAAAATGAAATGAAAACATGGATCTGAATGATTGACGAACCGCCGGCCGTATTGTTTTGTTAGGGTTTTCGGCTACACGTATATTCGAGTGTCGTGTTTATACAGCTTCCTTACATTTTCCACAATAGAATATATATATGAGAATTGTTGTAAATTAACTAACTAATACTTCATTGACAGACATAGGATCTAACCCTAGGGAACATTAGTAAGGAAGAAACAAGAAATTTATAAATGATCCAAAGGAATTATGTTGCATATAAGTACTTTTTTATTCATCGAATAGATAAGCGGTTCGTTCACTTGATAGTAAGTGATACGCTAACCCATAATAAAGTGGTGATAATTAAAATGGTATTCACTGGACACTGCAATCGTTGCTTTAAATACATGAGATATTAAGTCACATTACTCCAGTAGTTGCACTAGCTACAGCGCCCTTCAAACCGGGACATAGTAACGTTTGCACACTATTGTTTAGCGGTAGAAGAAGCCACTGCTTTGGTACTCGCTCCGGCATCACAGACCAGTAAAAGTCCCGGCGGTATCAACATCCCTGCAACCCTTTTCGTGGAAGGGATGTTAAAAAATCAATTCTCATCTTACATATAAATGGCGGAATCAACATCTTTACTAAGTTTTGAGTGTTTACGTCTAATAGTTTGAAATAATTAGTTATATATCATCATCATCATCAGCCGATAGACATCTACTGCTCGACATCCTCTACCAAAGACCTCCACATCGATGGACCTCGCGCCACCAGATTTTTAGTCCACCTTGTGGGAGGGCTCCCAACACTCCAGTCTATCAGTACGCGAGTGCCACTCAAGGACCTTACTGCCTCATCAGTCGTCAGTCCTTCGAGCAATGTACCCTGCCCACTGCCTCATATATCTAGCAATCTTTTAGGCTATACCGGTGACCTCAGTTCTTCTGCTGATCTCCACATTTCTGATTCCATCGCGCAGAGAAACTTCCTGCATAACCCTCTCCATATATATAATATATATATAGGTGTGTAGGGATAATATGTACAGAGCCGCAAAGGTCCTTAGTGGACGACCGTATAAAGGAAGAATTCCTTAATTCGAGTATAAAACAGACAGAGTATGTGAGGTGCAGGTTGTAATTGTGATCCTGGTCTGCTGTGGTGGTGATCTTCGCGAAAGTGTCGTGTAAATATTTTCAAAACCATCACATTATTTAGCAAGGATCCTTGCAGGACATTCCGACATAATGTTAATGAGTTTACTGGTAACAGATCTCTATTGCCGAAGACTGTCAAGGTTGTCACAGCAGCGATTGTTTCTGCAGTCAAATACTACTGTGTTCTGATGGTGCAGTGTACATCATCCTAACCATCGCCATGGTATAGACAGGCGTATCGCAGTATATCGCTGTACTCTGTATTGAAAGACGAACCCACTACCCAGTTCACCTTGACACCAATAAACCCTCGCGCCCTCTGTTACGGAAATGTAATTAAAAAATTTCAAAACCCTTTAACATTTAAGGACATTAATTAAAAAAAAAACCCTTTTCAAATCACTCTCCAGAGGAAAAAATTGCTCGTAATCTCTAGTATATATATTTAAGACAGTTATGCTGAAGGATAAATTCACGAAGGACAGGCCAGGGATGCTTCAGGAATTCTTAGAGTATTTTCACTGAATGCCGCGGCACGGGGGTAGCGGCGGGGTGTGTTTTCATATCATATTTTTTTTCCCTCAAATATTTGCTTTTCCTCTCCGTTCTTTGAGTTTCCTGTGTTCAGCCATGTCTATCTCGTTTCAAATAAACTTCTATTATTAATACAAATAAAGAGGAGACGGGGGAGGGTTTTGGGCAAAACCGATGCGGGTAGAACTGGACTGATCTTTGTGAAGATCTTGAAGGGAGGCCTTTGTCCAGCAGTGGACCTAGGTTGACGATGATAAACAATACGGACGAGGTGTTCACATAGTAAACGATCATACATACTTGTTAGTATGTTTACATGTATTCCTGCACTCGCATTAGCTACAGTGTTTTTACTGGGACACAGTAATGTTTGCACACTAATACTGGGCGGCAGAAACTGCTGAATATTACTGATTATTTGTTGATAGTTTAGTAAAGAAGGTATAAGTAAAAGGCAGCTCGACCATTCTGGTGTTGCGACTGTCCATGGGCGTCAGTGATCACTAGTTTGATCACCCTTCCTATAAAAAAAAGTAACGAGTTCTTCACTGCTGGTAGATTTCATCCAGACCATCAAGGTAGCTACCTCAGCAGCGACTATTTCTGCCATGGAGTAGCGTGTATGGCAGCAGAAAGGCAGGCAGATGGTGGCTACCAGGACGGTCTACAGCAACAGAGGTTTACACAGATGTGACTGACCTTTACCTGATGATAACTACTATCTCTCTTCACAGCAATGTGGTGCTTATCGTTTCACAACTTCAGATGATGTATTTCCCAGTTCAATAGCCACAGCATCCTTCAAATCGGAACACTGTAGTAAACACACCGACAAGTCGATAAGACTGATGGTATGTTCCAGTAGCTGTTAACTGTCTAGGTAAGTACCTACGCAACTCCTATTTCTGCTATCAAACAGTAGCGTGCAAATATTACATTGTTCCGGTTTGAAGGGCGGTGTATCTAGTTTAAATTACTGGGGTTGTGAGTCTCGACATCTTTTGTCTTAATGCTGCGCAATATGTATTGTATTATATCTCTAATAGAGTACATTGTTATGGGCAAGCGGATCACTCACCATCAGGTGAACGTCAGTAGTATATTCACTATCGTCACGATGTTATTGGCGTATCACTTACCATCACTTGAAATATTTGAATAAAAAAAAAAAACTATTGTTTTATATAAATAATAATAATATTACTTCTCTTCTAAAAGGTACTTTCAAGTGGTTGTTTAAATATGGGACAGTGAAGGGAAAATTCTAATATAATGGAGCCCGATTGAAATAAGCTGTATTGTATTCGATCTCCCCGTTTACCTATTTTCGGGGACCCCTCCTTCAAAATTGAAAAAGTTTGTGGGTGGAGGGGAGGAGAGACAGCTGAGTTTCCGTATTGTGTAACGTTCGTCATTATGGTTTGACACACAGTATTCTCTCAGTTAAATATTTACTGAGACTAATGAGGTTTTATATAATTATAGACAACTAGCTGTTCCCCGTCCTCTTTACTGGATATGTAGGATATTATACACTGCACCACATTGCGGTCGATGCATTAAGACAAAAGATATCAAGTCTCGTTACCACAGTAATTATAGCTTACAGCGCCTTTCAAACCGGAACACAGTAATATTTGCATGCTACTGTTTGATAGATGAAATAGGAGATGCGATGGTATTTACCTAGATGGTCTCCGGCAACCAAGAGCTACCATCAGTCTCATCAGCTTTTTGGTACGTTTACTACTGTGTTCCGGATTGAAGGATGCTGTGACTATTCAACTGGGAAATATACAATCTTAAGTCCTGAAACGATTAGCGCCACATTGCTAAGAAAACAGATGATAGTTCATCATCATCATCAACCGATAGACGTCCACTGCTGGACATAGGTCTCCCCCAAACATCTCCATATAGATCGGTCTTCGGTCGGTCGTCGGTCCACCTTGTGGGAGTCTTCTCAGATCTTCATCAGGTAAATATCCCGCTTATCCGGCGCCAATGACTCTGCTTTGTTGTATAAAAATACTATTCTTGGACCTTACAAAGGACATATCAGGTAGATTTCTTTTCACTGGTGGTAAATCTATTGCCGAAGACCATCCAGGTAGCTACCATCACAGCGCCTATTTCTACCAACAAACAGTAGTGTGTAAGCATAATTGTGTTCCGGTTTGAAGGGTGCTCTAGCTAATGAAATTACTGGGGTAACGAGACAACGACTTATGTCTTAAGGCGACGAGGGCAATGTGATGAGTGTATAACGATCTAACTAGAGTCAAGTTGTTATCATCACCATTTTTGACTGATGGTATTTAAATCAGGTCTACTCCTTTATATCGTCAAATCTGTTCTTCCGCTGTCTACCAGGTGCACGTCTTCCAGGAATTGGGTCTCCAGGATCAACCTTGGAAGGTCATAAAGTGATACTCTTTGCAGGTGTCCGAAGAATGCTAACGTTTTATTTCATTACGGTTATCCTCAGCTTACGTCTGCAGTAAGGTCTCTCGTACTTTAGCATTGGGGATGAACTGCTTGCAAGTGACGTCATGGACGAGGTCATCGTCTGGTTGTATAAAAAAAATCAAGCAAATAAAAGAACTTAACCGATTATGTATGTGACAAGAGTCAAGCGCGATGTATTTACGAGTTGTATTATTTAAATCGTTTGTAATTGCGTACGAGGCGGCCGCCAGGGGTCACTTTACATAATTCTTACTGCCCCCATAAGAGGATAATTTGCCATCGGTCTTCATATAAATTTCCCCATAATAATACCCCTAGTGACGTGCCAGTAAGACGAGACGTCTTATAATTTTTAAAAGGGCTCCTCGAATTTATGAAAGTGACTGTCAAATTATATTCTCGCCGAGTTAATAAACGATGCCGGGGATTCGGTGAGGCTGTTTTTTTGTTGCTGTTGTTGTTGTATTTATTTATGAGAGCTTCAATGGGTCACATCGTAAGGAAAATCTTTAATGTATATATATCTATACAGATATATGACTTAAGGGGTGCCTTTATCTAATAATAGGTTATTTCATTCAGAAAGGGATCCCGTACAACTGATGGGACCCAACACAATTCACCTGCTCGTGATGCATCTTTCTAATCAAGAAACAAGGTTCCACCAACTCGCATTGAGCTAGCGTGGTGGGAAATGACCCAAATCCCTCCTATATGTACCTCTACAACCAGAGGTCGCGAGAAGCTGCTGGATTGTAGCAAAGCTCTACCGTTCTTTGGAGAGGTCTTTGAAGGATACCTATATGAAGGATACTGCCCAGCAGTAGATGTCTATCTGTTGATGATGATGATTTCCATCAAGTTAATATATATAAATGTTTGTCGATCTATGTGATAAACAATACAGATTCCCTTTGATACCAATAATAATATAATAGATATATAAATGGTATACGGATAAATTGTCCATAGACCTATGAGTCCGATGGATCTGCAAAAGACCCTAATATTAAATTAACAACACCAACACCATTCAAGAATAACAAAGTTCTGTTCGACTCTCATCTCTCTCTCTTTTTCTCTGTGCCTGGCTATGTATACTATATATTGGGTTCTATTAGTTTTATAATAATAAACAGAGTATTTGTTATCACTAAATCAAATGTTATCAACCCCTTCCTTACAGAGAACTAGTAACCTATATATCTATTTATTTTTCTATTTCGTTGAGCTTCCAAACGGCTCACTAATTAACAAAAATCCAACAACCCTTAGCTCCATTTCAAAAATGTCTATTGGTTGTCACATCCCTAAGGGTTAAAAGACCCCACCCCCAAAACAAAAAAAGTCTGTTAATATATAAGGAGATAACTACCGGTATCTGTACGAAGTAAGTAAAAATTTTAGTTTTACTTTTATGTTCCCTTTAATGTGATTATTTACTACAACAAATATTTCAAACTTAACACTTTTTTTTTATAATAAAGATTTTTTTTTTACCCTAATCCTTGTTTTCGGTTCTTTATTAATATTAGAAATTGGCTATAACATTTTCCTACAGCGCAGGCTTTATTTCTTATTATTTCAGATGTCCCATCTAGCATCATCTTTGTACTTCAGATGTGGTCCGGTCATGCTTGCACTTACCTTCTTCAAGTTTAAAAAAAAAATCGTATTGCCACTCCATCCTTCGCCATGTTCACACCCCCTCGCTTGCCGCTGGATAACCAGACTCCACATCAGGAACATGAGCTCATTGTAATACTAGCATATTGCGTACATGATCTGTCCATTTAATTGTTAAAATTCAAGATAACATCCCCTGTAAGAACTGATGTAAATATGTTTGAGAACCACTGGCGTCATAATCTGGATGGATCAGACGCGATTCATTAGAAGCCAGATCACCGGTGACTTTTACCTGTGATTACGTCAGCAGCATACTGACGTGTCCGCTGTCTTCGCGGATGTTCCCTATTAAAATTGGCCACACCAAGGCATATGAAGGGCAAACTAACTAAAGCAGTCGTCATATCAAATAACAATCTGGAACACATACATACACACACACACATACATGCGCGCACGCACACACAGGCATACACACACACGCCTGCACACACCCGCAGGCACAGACACAGACATACACGTATGCCCACAAGCAGACAGACAAAGATGCAGACACACAAATGCACACATGCGCATACGGACACGTACACGCACAAACACAAAAATTAAATGATCTACCCTCACCCGTTCAGTGAGCGCGATAATCAGATGAAACCAAAGTAACGTTGATACCGATCAAGGCATTATTAAACGTTTAACAGATTAATTAATAATCCTTCGGAAACAATTAAAAATATTAATTGGACGCAGCTATAGACAACGTTTCCGTTAAGCTGCGGAATTAATTAAGAGTTATTATATTATAATTATGTTAGAGATGTTTTATTTGTCGATGATGAAGCGCGCTCGTCCAGGATTTTTTCCTCTCATATGCTGATAGTCGGACCCGGATGCTGTTATGATTGTATTGCAATATTGGGGAGGTGGTAATCGACAAAGCGAGGAGACGAGCGCGATGTTCGCCTGATGGTATGTACATTTGCCTGCAACAACGTGGCGCTAGTTAGGATGATATACACTGCAGCGATGTTGTTGTTACTCTAATAATTTCATTAGCTACAACTTTCTTCATAATGATCAGTTATGTTTACATACTAATGCTTGGCAGAAGAAATAGGAACTGCGAAGGTAATGCCTTCGCATACCTGCTGTCGTGGGGGCAAAGACAGATTATGTCGGACTTGCACCGACTAAAACCTCCACGATGTTCCACCTTCGTCGCCGTGTGACAGGGCTACGGGAACACCGTGACTCCGCCAGCGCCGGCTGCACCGTGCAGCGTCCTCGGAGGAAACCCTCTCCTATCCACTCCTCCTCTCAAACTCTTACAGTCACCTAGGGAAAGGATCTCGCCGGATCCGTCATTCGGAGATTACTTATCCCAACTGCCATGACAAGGTAAGAGTCTGTTCGGGGAGAGGCGGTACATACCTAGACGATCTCCGCAACAGAGATCTACCACCAGCGCCAGTAGCTAGTTAGGGTAGTTAAAAAAAATATTAACCCAAACCAAGCCTTCGCATTGGATTTAGTATTAGTATTGCGCGTAACATTCAATCATCGTCATAATTAACTCGATACACGTCCGCAGTGACGGACGATCCGTATTACTTGATTAAAGCCCCCATTCACGTCCCGTATCGGTTACTGATTGACACGACAATGTCCGAACAAGACGTCCGTTACGGCCGTGCGGCGGTCGCAACCGACTGAAGATCGCGCGTCAGTTTGTCGACATGTTCATTATACAGTAAGAGCTCCAGCAGAACAAGTCACGGGATCCAAGCCAACCTCACCTGCTCGTGGTGCACCCTGCTGATCAACGAACAAGGCTCGGGCCAGCGTGGTGAGAAATGGCCCAAATCTTCCCATAACAATCCCTACTCGATGTATGTAGGAATCTTTGGTAAAGACCTATGCCCAGCAGTTGACGTCTATCGGCTGATGATGATGATATATACCCGTCTTTGAATTTATTCCGACGACAAAGGACTCGTATCGTAACATCTGATGTCTCAATCCCACGAGCACAATGTGCAGTGTATATCGTTCCAAGTAGCACCACACTATCAGCAGACGTATCACTTACCATCAAATAAAAAAAAATGGTGATTAAAGAGTCAGCTGGTGATGACGCTGATGATATTTTTTCTAAAAATTGAACTCTAACAGAATTATTCCTTTCGGATCACTTTATATTTGCTTAGTTTTTATCAAAAGGTAAGCGGAAGTATTATTTCTAACGGAAGGTCTATTTTAGATGGTGTATACCACTATCAGGGAAACAAAAGGCAAGCTCCAGAGCCAATGGTTGTTCAGCACAGAGTTAACTCTATAAATAATCCGCGAGAGCTTCAAAAAGTAATTAAGAAGTTTGATTAAAGGACAATGAGGGTCACGAGCGCCGCTGACAGAAAATTATGCGGATGTGTGTTTGTATGAACAAAATTGTTTCCGCTGCTTAAAGAATTCGCAGTACTAATATACGAAAAAGGTCACCATAAGGTTCCCCCCCTTTTTTTTTGGAGAGATCTGCATCACAACTAACGAGACTCTGGCGCCCACCAAGCCGCGTTAGGTCACCGTGGTAGGAAATCGCCCAAATTCCTCTCACGAACGCTTACAAATGTGGAGATCTTTGCGGGAGGCTTATGCCCAGCAGTGGACGTCTGTTTGACGTTGTTGATGAATGCAATTAAGCAATGAGACGAGCGGAACATTCATCTGATGATGACTGATACGCCCACAAGGTGGCGCTAGTTATGATGGTATAATCACCACATTGCGCTCGTCGCCTTGACATAAGACGTCGAGTCTCGTTACCGCAGTAATTTCACTAACTACAGTCTATCGGTGGTAACTTGACGGTCTCCAGCAACGGAGACATGCCACCAGCAATACCACCAGCTTTTCTCTAACGGTTTGTTATATTCATATATATAGTACTTATCCTAGAGCTCCTACAACTCACATTTAGCATGTTATCCTTTAAATGATAATAATCAGTATATACTGTACGTCACTCTGACAAATCTTTTTCACTACGATAACTTTGCGAAGGGTTGAAATTAACCCCCATTATAATATCGTATAAATAAAATTTCAGCGCTTTATTACTTTCCGTCTGGTGATTTATAATTAACCTTTTGAATACAATTAAAATATAACCCGGCTGTATGTACGACGACTCGTTTCAAACATGTTACGTGTAAAAAAAAAAAAATTCGTGTAGGCTTTGATTTGGTTAAAGCGCTCCTCTAGTGCTTTGTTTCGCGTACGCACGAATTGGTGCGTTGTGGTTTTTTTTAAGTAAATATTCACGTTGCTCTGCTGTTTGTGGTGATAAGGTAGAAAGTGTGATGAGTACATTAAATGAGTGATGAGAAACGACAGGTTTCTTTCTACGTTGGAGAAAATCTACGTAGGTATAATGAAGGCTACTCACGGTCCTAATTAAGGGTGGTTAGAGTCCGGTATAATCTATGAGTAAGTACATAAGATACTGGTGGTAGATCTCTGTTGGCGGATACTTACTGGATACCACCGCAGCGGCTATTGCAGCCGACTGTACTGTGCAAAAATTGTGTTCCGGTTTCAAGGAAGCTGTAGCTAATGACATTACTGGGGTAACGAGACATCTTATATCTCAAGGCGACGAGCAAAATGTGGTGCATCATATAACATCCTAACGAACGCCATGATGTTATGGGATGTAGTACTTATCATCAGGTGAACGTCTTGCTCGTCGAATAAAAAAAATTACAACCTGATGTAATGTAATTTAGTTTGAGCGGAATAATTATCATACAGAAAGAAGGGTTGATATAATTCAGGGGAAACGATTTTTAACATTTTATATATCAATGTGCTAAACTCAACAGTTCGATTATGATCTATATTCAGTAGAGTTGTAATTATAAGTATTGCGTATCGCTTACCATCACTTTTCACCATTCGCCATGTGGACTATAAATGTTTTGATGGTACTTGCTAACCCTTCTGGCCCAGCGACCCAAAGAGATTCTTTACCCCGGCACAAAAGAATGCCAGAATTATATACCTCTTGCCAGTCCACTGCTTGATGCTTACATAGGTCATACTCTACAGCATCCTTCAAGCTATATCTGGGTCGATCGACAGGTCTGCAGCCAATCTGAATGCCAAGGGATTTTTTGAGGCTACAATCGTCCTCCATCCATAGCAAATGGCCCATCCAGCCAAGTCTCAGTTTTTGTTTCGCCACCTACTGTCTTCTCTCTGAGTCGGGCCGAAGATCCTACTCATGATTTTCCTCTTGGCAACCAGGAGCCGCTCTTCTTCTTTAATCGTCAGTGTCCAGGTCTCGTTACCGTCTTGTATATGCGAATTTCGTTCTTTCTTCTCAGAACCTTGCATATCAACATCTTGTAGAGAACGGCACTACAACGGAAGGCGTTGTGGATCCGGACACCAATTTCCTCTCCGCTTGTGTTTGTGTCCGTGAGAATGCAGCCCAGTTACTTGGATTTTCTGATGGTAAAACGCTGGAAACTTGTAATAGAAAACAGTGTAAATCCGCCACTAAATCGTTTCGGTGAATTTTCAGCGCTGAATTTCACTCGCCCGGGAAACTCGGTTAAGTCCGATCGTGATAAATAAACGAGAAGAGCTTAACGAAAGCTTCACGCGTCGGAATATTGCTCGCGTTGACGATTATTAAGGCTTTTTATTTAGACAACAGCTTTTGGATTACACAATCATAAAAATCAATGGAATATAAAATATGAGATTATTTTCATCTACTATCAACATCTTTGCTTTACTGTTTGGAGATATAAGAAAAAAAAAAAAAGACACAGAGACATCTTTATCGCTAAAAAGTTATTTATGATTTATTCAGGTGATAAAACTTATTTTAAATGTGTAAGGGTAAAATCTTAATATTTCGTCTGTTCTATCCATACGTCGCACTCCTTGACTTTTCCAATCCTGAACCAGCAACTTACACCGTTCCGTCTTCTCTTCGTCCACTCTCTCTCTCTTTGCTCTTTTAGGTTTCTGGATCAGCGACTTCCGTCATATCGTCTTCTCTGCGTCTAGTCTTTTCCTCTGTCTCCTTTTGCTATCTCTTTGGTACCATACCGTAATAATTTTCATCCATTTTTTCCTTAGCTTTATCAATTCATACTGAATCAGCGATTTCCATAATATCATCCTCTCTTCGTCTACTTTGATTCCCTTATGTCTCCTTTTGCTCTCATGGGTACCATTTCGTAATAATTTTTCCTTTTCTTTACCCTTTCATTCTATATCCGCGACTTCTTTCATATCGTCTTCTTTTCGTCTACTATATTCCTCTTTGTCTCCTTTTAGGAGTACCTCTTGGCTATCATTTCGTAATAATATTCGTCCATTTTTTCTTAGCTTTACCAATTCATTCTGGATTAGAGACTTGTTTTATATAGTCTTCTCTTCATCTACTATGTTCCCGTATGTTTTTGCTACCTCTTGAATACTATTTCGTAATAATATTCTTCCAATTTTCTCTAGTTTCTTGTCGCATGTGCCCTGTCCACTGCCATTTTATTCGGTTCGTTATCTAGTTTCTTTATACGTTTATATTTCACCGAACACCTATCTCACTTCTCTCTCTACTAATTGAATATATGATGATCTTATTTAAGGGGTTTTTCAGTCAGCAGTGCGAAAGTTACTGTATCTATATTAACAGGATGATGAGAACATATTATGTCTTAAAACGATGCCTGTATGTTATCATTAGGATATCTAAGAGACATTTTGAGTATTATTGGCTTGTGTACCATATTAGTCAAAATCTTGACTGTCGTTAAAAAAAATTTAATACCAAGTAAGCATTGATCTTACTGTTCAGCAGTCGACTTCTATCGACTGATGACGATGAAGCATTGACCTCACTCATGTTCATATGACACCTTGATACTTTAGCATACTTAGGTCTGTACCGTTTATCTATTTTCTCATTATTATACATATCTTTGTGCAATAACATAAACTAATGTAATAACAAACCCACTCTCCAATTTAGATTAAAAAGTTTCAACCCCTATTGATATTTTCCTTAAATAAAGTTGCTTGCTGTGTAAACTGCCAATTCTCGTTTATTGTCTTTACTCTTGGGAGTCTCTGGCCGTCCGCTAAACAATTCTAAATTCTGCTTTTCTTTCAACTCATAACTATTTTATTTCGTCTTGTTTGTTATGAATAGAGGAGTAAATGAATCGTCATCATCAGTCGATAGAAGTCCACAGCTGGACACAGGCTTGCCGCAAAGATTTCCACATCGATCGTGTAAGAATTCTTAAAGAGGGATTTGGACCATTTCCAACTATGCTGGCGTACTGCGGATTGGTGGGAGCCAGAGCTTCGATTGTTGATTAGCAGGGTGCGCCACGAGCAGGTGAAGTTGACTTAGAACCCGTAGGTTGTTGTGTGGTAACCCCTACCACATACATATAATGTAAATTCGAAGTTAGCTCTGTTTCTTTAGTTGTTTCGGAAGTATTTATAAATTGTATTGGTCTGTTACCCTTGGATATTTAAAAAATATATCACTGCTGGTAGTAGGTCTCTCTGGCCGGAGACCCTGATAATTGCAGCGAATATTCCTGTCGCCATACAATAACAGCAAGTATTACTGTTTCAATTCGAAGGCTGTTGTAGCTAGTCAGATTGCTACGTTATATGTTTCAAGGCGACTACTACAATGTCACGGGTGAGCGTATCACTCACCATCAAAACCGTCAAAAAGAAGCAAATAATTTTTTTTTAATAAATTTTGTAAAGACAATATACCACTATAATCCTAGACCCATCAGGTGGTCTGACGATCTGACGAAAGCAGAAGGAAGCATCTGGATGCGGGCAGCATAGGTTTGGTCGACGTGGAGATCTTTGGCGGAGGCCTATGTCCAGCTGTGGATGTCTATCGGCTGATAATAATGATGATGAATCATCAGCTAGTAATTAAATTTCACATTTTTTTTTTTTAGGTTCAATACAAGTTTTTTACCATCAATCATCATGGACGGTGTCCAATTGAGTACACTCAGCCTTTCAAGGCGCGTTGAGATTGCTCAGTAGTCGACAAGTTTTATTGGAAACAATGTTACCGTGTCCACTTTCGCAAGTTGCGCGGGTCCCACCCCACCCTACCCTGGGTGGAGCGCCGGACTAAGACCTCATTGACCTTAAAGAACAGAAAATTGGCTTTCTACTGAGTTGCAAATATGAGCTGGTATATACACAGAATTACACCACGGCCAATTAAATAGTTACACGTCATTGGCTTGTAAGTACTATAGTTGGAGGAGGTAGTAAATTGTGGACAAAACGATGGAATAACAGCATCGTAACATAGAACACCTATTAGTTTTTTTTGTTATCGGCGGTCCATCTTCTAAAAGATACACTTATGTGGGAACTGCACCCGTTAAAACCCTCTTGGTAGTCATTCTTTATACGTCGCGGGAGGGGCTTCGAGATCTCCTACGGAAGCACGAGAGGTATGGATAAGACCACCTTGTTCTTAACATCAAACCCGGGCTCGCTTAGTGAACAGTGAAGGCTTTTACCTTCACAGCCCATGAATCCAAAAACCCTTTTAGTCGCCGTCAACGACAGACAGGGCTTACCTTAGTCCTATTCTTATTAACCCGAGACTACAGGGATGGACATCATCTACCAGTAAAAAATAGTATTCATATCAATTAGGAATTGTTGTCTGTAAATAAAACCTATATATACAGGAAACACTACGTCTATTCACCATCATCATCAACCGATGGACGTTGACAGCTGGACATAGGCCTCCTCCAACGATCTCGATATATGTAGGAAGTTATTCACGCTGGCTCAATGCAGGGTGGTGAGTTACCTCGTTGGTTGATTAGCAGGGTTCATCACGAGCAGGTGAGGTTGGCTTGGATCCCGTGAGTTGTTGTGCGGGACCCCTTACATCCTCGTCCATTGATACTCCTGAAATACTCAATATATATATTAAGTAAATTGCTGAAAATTTCTAAGCCTTTTCATTAACTTTGTTCCCGACTGTTATAAACGTCTTCAGTATCTTTTCAATGAAAACGTCTCACAATAGAATAATGAATTTAAGGGAAACCAATCTCCAAGGCTTTAACGAATTCCTAAGTAGGGTATTTTATGTATTAATTATTTTGCGACTATCATTACCCCTATATATTACGAGGGTACATTTTATTATTTCAAGATTTTATTCCTATATCTATTAGATTCATTTGTTGGTCTTTATAAGGTGGTTGCTTACATTAAGCCTTGTGAAGCTTCAAGTGGCACAGAGAGCAATGGAAATGGATATGGTTTTCCTGCGTGATCGAATCAGAGATGAGAAGATCCGCCGGAGAACTAAAGTCACCGACGTAGTCCAAAAGATTGCCAACTTCAAGTGGCAATGGGCAGGACACACCGCTCGAAGGGACGACAGCCGATGGGACAGCAAAGTTGTTGCTAGCCAACAGTTTTGGTAGGCTCCGCAGTAGATGGTCCGACGATCTGGTGAAGATCGCGAGAAGCAGGTGGATACGGCGCATAACCGATCGATGCGTGGAGGCCCATGTCCGGCATTGGACGTCTGTCAGCTAATGATGATTATAGGGTATATCATGAAATCCCAAAGATATACACACTCCTATTCGTACCTTCGATTCAGGGCATTTTCTTGCAAGAATAGAGTCAAGAGTCAGATATAGAGTCGTTTATCCACAATCCTAGCCAAGTGAGGAATGGTGTTATACCACATGTCTACAAAAGGTGTTCTAGTAACATATTGGTTACCTTCAGATGTTTTCCATCATCAAAAGGAGTCTTACTAGCGATTGTACGAAACCTATAGGTCCTGAAAAATCTCAGCTATCACTGTAATTCAAATTTTATGTATTGATAATTTTACTTTAGCTATAGTAGGTTGTGTAGAGGTGTAAGGGGTTCCGCACAACAACTCATGGGACTCATGCTAACCAAACCCTGTTAATCAATAAACGAGGCTCTGGTGCCCACCAACCCTTACTGAGCCAGCGTAGTGGGGTTTTCGACCCAAATCCCTCATACGAATCCCTATCTATATCGGAATCTTTGGAGAAGGCCTATGTCGAGCAGTGGTCGTCTATCGGCTGATGATGAGGCTCCGTACATACTTTGAGTAAAAGAAAAACAATAGTTGTATAATATCTTTCATATTTATCTCCACATACAATCGAATAAGGAGCGCCGTAGATCGTGTAACGTGATTAATTTATCATTGTAGTGGGACACTGCCTGAATTACACAATTAAAGCCCCCATTCACGTCCCGTGTCGGTTACTGATTGACACGACAATGTCCGAACAAGACGCCCGATGCAGATATCCGGTGACCGACGGCGCTAACCTGATTTTGATTGCGTTCACATCAGCCTCCACGACGACCAGTTCACGCATAACCAACTCTATACAACGGCCACAAAGTTTCATTTCGATATGACTCTTTAATTCCATTGATCTATCCATTACTTTTAATATAATCAATTTGCATTCTTTTATAGAAACAAATAAGAAAAAGATCAGAAAGCATTTCTTCATGTCTGATGAAAAAGAGCGTTAATGATGAGACCACGGGACCCAAACCAACCTTACTTGTACACCCTGCGAAACAACAAAGGAGATTCTGACGCCTACTATCTCGCGCTGAGCATGTATATTTACGTAATATCTCAAATCCCCTCCATATGAACCCCTAAAATTGACAATCCTGGTGCCCGGCGGTACAAGAGGCTATGCTGACCGCAAGGTCGGGAGAAGCCTTTGGATTCGAGCGGCGTTGGACCGATCGGGGGTATAAGGGTTCGCGCATAACAACTCAAGGGACCCAAGCCAACCTCACCTGCTCGTGATGCACTCTGCTTACCAACAAACGAGGCTTTGGCTCCCACCATCCCGTATTGGGCCAGCGTGGTGGGAATCGATCCAAATCCCCCATACGAAACTCGCGGGAAGCAGCTGTATGCAGCAGCGCAAGACCGGTCGATGTAGAGGGTTTTGAGGAGAGCTGTGTCTACCAGTGGACGTTAATCGACTGATGATGATGATGATGTAAACGTTGAAAAAAAAACTGTACAGTTCTTACACGAGAAACGAAGAAAACGATATCGGATTTACAGCTCCAGTTGTTTCACTTAACGAAGTTACGTGAAAGCGTTCACGCTTTGCCCGCGAGCTGAGGAAGCGTGTCAACAGCCTTTTACTTGCCTTTGTATACACAGCGAATGAACTTTAACTACTATTAGAAACCAGCTCTGGCTTGAACCAACCTTAACGGGAGGCTGCTACTTTATTTTTTTTTATTCAACGGTAAAGGACACGCACGCTTATAGCGACGTGCCACTAGTTAGAATGATATATAGAGAAGCATAAAGTACTCGTCTTAAGACATGATGTCAGGTGTCATTACTTCTGTAATTTCAATAGCTACAGCGCCCTTTAATCTGGAACATAGTAAAGATTCCACAATAAAAATAGTAGCTCTAATTTTTATACGTATCTAAAAAAATCTATAGAGCTGTCTGTTCTGTTGTCTCAAAGAAATTGTTCGGTTGATAATATCTCACATAGTATGTATACTTCAGTAGTGGTAAGTATCTGTACTGGTGGTAAGTCTCACACTGTGTAGTTCCGGCTTGAAGGGCGTTGTATCTCGTGAAATTACAGAAGTAATGACACTCTTGTCTCATTGCGACGGACGCAATTTGATGCTTTGTATATTCTAACTAGCGCGACGTAGTTATGGGCAGGTGTTTTTACCATCAGGTGAACGACCTGCTCATCTCATCAGTTAGTTAAATAAAAAAAAAATAATTTCTACATCCACATCAGGTGCTGGATGAAGGCTTTTAGAGTTCACCACACCGATAGGTTCCGTTTCTTGATGTTATTGACCATGACATACTCGAACAACAGCTGTTTCTATCGATTAAGTCATATAATAATTACTCTTCTCCAGTCTTACGGACTATTTGAAGTTCTCTTCTCGAAAGAACTTAAGTTGAAAGCTTTAGTATAAAAGTAGAAGCTTTAGACTTTTCGCATGGGGTCCGCTTTTTTGTTCAAGTTAAAACCTCAGTTATCTCTAACTCGGATAGAGTTCGTCACAGTCGTACAGACTTCCGCATTCGTATTCACGAGATGTTTCCGATTACTCTGCACCAGCAAAGTTTTATTGGAGGCGACAAACTTACTACAACTACATTAGAGTGCCGAGTTCTTTTGGTTAAGGCTATGCCCTTATCATTCATGGTCGCAAGTTCTAATCCCGTTGGAAGCATTCATAAAAATCTCCACTAGAAAGCAAAAGTAAACTAATCTCATGTTAACTAACACAAGCATTGTTGTTATTAATTTAACAACTGGATTTTAACACGTAGCGAAAACTTAGTTAATTCTTCCTAAGGGGAAATAGAAGGACAATAAAACGAACCGGAAACAATATTGAATACGGAAACACGCTGAAAGTGCTACAGGCATTATTTACAGCGGGTGTACTTTGTTTGTGGTCCGTAGAACGTTCCTGGGGAGAAGTTACATTGGCTTATGTTATTGACGTTATTCGACAAAGCAATTTTAATTTTTTTTTAACATATAAATGTATTGATTTAATAAGGGTTTCATACAGAGATTCATCATCAGCTGGTAGACGTCCACTGCTGGACACGAGGTCTCTTACAAAGATCCCCACATCGATTTGTCCTGCGCTGTTCCGCACTGTATTTAAAGTTCTTATGGGGAGACTTGGGCCAATTTCTCACCACGCTGGCCCAATGTAAGTTTGTAAGACCACATAGAGAAACTACTATGGTTAATGACCAGGTATTTACTATCGTTATACGATAATATCATTTTGAACCTCACGCAGTCTTCTTCTCATTTGAGTATATATCTATAGCTATGTTCATCGATTGTTTTATCAACATTTAACTATTTGAACTCTCAATCGTGAAGTTAAATGATAACGAGACCAAAGAATCAAGCTTGTGCTAGAAATCCTGATAGCTTCCAATCTTGAGAACGTCTAGGCCCTAAATCCAACTAAGGACCAGAGGTACAAAGTAAAAGAATTGGGCTACTTCAAATAACTAAGTTTCTTTGATTTACTCTAGTGCAATGTAATGGGTAGTCACAATAAAACAAGTGATGTAAGCTCATTAACCATAAAACTACTTCGACGTAGTAATTTACTAGTTCCCAGTATAATGGTTTCGGGCATAGCGTGAGTTGGGCCTTTAACATCAGCTGTAAATAAATAAACAGCCCAATTAATGTTCCGCTGTTAGATTAGAGACCTTACCTCATGAAGGAAAGAGTCAAGGCCGTTGATCCAACACGCGGGTCAAGTGCAGGTTGTAGGAGATAAGATCTCATGTATCCAAGTTTTTTTAAATGAAGGGTAAGCAAACCAGCGAATAGTCCGTCTCTTGGAAAGCGATCACTGACGTTTATGGACAGTCGCACTATCGGAAGTAAACCTGCTCTAGGAACATGTCGGGTTCCTCACGCTGTTCTCCATCACTGGAAGGTCAAGCTCAGAAGGGATCGAACCCATCTCTACTGGAGTATATTCTTCTACAGTAACATTAGTAATAGAGAAAATTTGGACCAAATTTCTTCACCAATCTTCAGACAACCCCTAAGTAATAAGTGGAACTTACACACAAATAAATCCTCTCATCATCACCATCATTAGCCAATAAACGTCCACTGCTGGACATAGGCCTCCCCCAAATATCTCCACATCGATCGGCCCTGTGCTGTCCTCTTCCAGCGGCTTCCCACGACCTTCGTTTATAGAGGTTCCAATGAGGGGATTTGGGCCATTTACCACCACGTTAGCCCAATGCAGACTGGAGAGTGTTTCTATATAAGGGTGTATGTAATACTTTTAATGCTCCGTTGTATGATCAGCCTTATAATAGAATATTAAATTGACGGGGTACTGATCCCTCAGGACGTCGTTTGATTGAAAGTAGTTCGGTGTGTGAGGTAATCTCGCTTAGTGCTCCGTGAGTAGCTGTTTATGGTTTCTTTATAAAGTGTCGTAAGGGCCCAATGTAGAAGCAGAATGTATTATTAACACTCCATCAAAAAGGGGAGTGTCATCAGTCTACTTTCAAATAATTCAACTGCCTTGCATATAGTTGACTTTTTCAATCTTAAAAATGTTACTATTTCTTGTTAGTATTTAGCTAAGAAATTCGTAGACTATCATCCCTTAGACCCCATTTAATGGTGATGAAGCAAGCTCGTTCTGAATACCTTGACTCTCACGTGCTAACAAGCATACGGTGTAAAGTTAGAAGAAAAAAAAAAGAATGATGGTAACTCGAGCAGATTTAAACCACTATCACCACCATTCTAAACTCTACCACCACTATTGTAAACCCTACCACCGAGTAAATTTCACTACATACGAACCGGAAAGGGACAATGGACCTCGGTGTTAAGCAAGCTGTTACCGTTTGCGACAGGGTGTGAAATATTGCTATTTAAAAAGCCTAGATTGTGTACTAAAAAAAGTAGCTTTTAATGTAAGGCTTTAAACAATATACGATATTAATAATATTAATATATATTTACAATTTATTTCAACATTATGCCCGAAGGAGTAGAGACCATTTGTATAATTTCTAGAGTTTTAGATAGACTTAGACCTATGTATAGGTAGATTTTACATGCTTCATATTCTTTGCAGAAAAATTTCGAAAAGAGCGTTTTTTAAGCGGAAGTCATGTGCGGCTTTTTACACACTGAAACACCCTCGGTGATCGTCCTCAGCATTTGGAGGAGTCGCGGGATCTTTAAGCATCTTGATTAAGCCTTATAATCTCGGGCTAGTAAGAATAGTACTAACTTAAACCCTGCCTGTCGGTTAAGGCAACTAGGAGGGTAGGGAGCATTTATTGCTCATCAAGCGAACCTTGGGACAGCGTATAGCTCAGCGGTGGTGCCTGGGAGAGATAGGTTCCTCCTCGGAGACGTGCTAACACAATGTGGAGGTGCACCGGTTCTATAAGAGATCCCGATGATGAGAGATGCAGACCACCGAGGGGGTTTTAGTTAGTAAGAATCTCACATAACTCTGACTTAACTTGTCCATAAAACTTTGACTGTTGATCAAAAAGAGTGAGTACCTGTAACGGGTAATTTAATTTTCTCGTAGTACCCTTGAATGCATATATAATGGCTACGCTCGTTCCTCAGCGATATGAATAATAAATTTCTGTATGACTCCTTTGTTCGTTTAAAACATTTCCAGTTTCAAAGCTTTACGGCGCTCCATTAGTGCATACGGAGCACATTTCGGTTAAAAATTAACGATCCAGTAACTCAACGGCCGCGCACAGGTTATACGCGCTCTAAGTAACTACTAGACACGGCACCGCACTCATGCAGCAGGTTCATTCGCGATATAATACATTATTTAACACAACCCCCTCTCCTTTAATATAAACTGAATAAAAACATGTCTTTAAAAAAAATCTTTGATGGTTTTCACTTCTAGACCAGTTCCAAGATCCAAACGCTTCATTAAGTTATCTATGAAGCTGCAATAGTCAATAAAATTTGCAGCGCAACCTTCATCATAAAAAAAAGTCTGATATCTCATTTGAGAGGCAAGAGGTTTAAGTACGGGCATGTTGTGCGGAGGGTTGGAGGATATATAACAAAGGAAGTTGAGAATGAACGTGGATGGCTATAAGGGTAGAGGAAGACCGAAGAAAGTGTGGATGGATTGTGTGAAAGATGACATGTGTAAGAAGAGTGTGATATCAGATATGATGGCTGATAGAGGGATGTGGAAGAGAAGTACATACTGTGCCGACCCCACATAGCTGGGAAAAGGGCAGGAGGAAAGAAGGATTCATTTACCCTTACGCCGTAGTTCACCGGTTAACTTAATATACATATAATATATGTGTATATACTTAAATTGTCTCTCATTTGATCTACAATAAGAGCAGTTAGATTATTATTATTGACATCCTATGGCGTCAAGATGGAGCAAATGTCCACAGTGACTCTCCATCGCGTTCACCCTTGGGCTTCACCTTTGATTTCATTCCCGATCTTCGCCTCGTCTACCACCTGCTGGCGTAAAATAACATCAAGAGGTAGTGTGCGAACTATTGTATATTTTTCTTTCTTCCCTTTCAGTTAAATTAACTAGTAAGGTAACGAGATATACAACCTTAAGTCCAATACTAGTCAGCTTAATACGACGTCGTACTAACATTCAGACATTACATTTTCATCAAGTGATCGTTCTTTCCTTCCCGACTCTTCTAGAAGTAAAATAATATAAATAATCAATCTATTAATAATCATAAATAAATCATTTTAATTATAATAATAATCATTAATAATTGTTTTTGTTTAATACGCTTGAAATTATTCACTTTCATACATTAAAATGTATTCTGTACTGACAACATATTTTTCGATTTAATCGATCACCAATTTTACTGGTGGTGAAGGTCTCTGTTTCCGGATACCGTCTAGGTAGGTCTGTTGCAGACGAACAGTAGTGTTCAAACATTACTGTGTTCCGGTTTGAAGGGCGCTGTGACTATGGTAATTATTCCGGGAAGGAGACAACGCCTTATGTCTCAAGGCGAGGAGCGCTATGTAGTGTCATGTATAGTATCATGATTATCGCTACATATTTATGGACAAGCGTATCACTTACAATCAGGTGAATGTCTTGGTCGTCTTTTAGCTTTATAAAAAAAAAAAATTATAAAAATAAGAACAGTTCCCCGAAAACGGTATGCTCCAGGGTGTAGCACATTCGGCCTCCTTTGTGATTTATTGTCAAGTTTTTCTCCGTTACATATGTAGTTCGAAAGTTTTATTATGCCGCCCCGCCGAAGGAAATCCGGACTTTTTCACCGGAATTAACTTTATTGAGCGTGCGGGACTTCCGCCGCGCTCCCGGTTATTCCCTGGAACCAGCAAAAAGTTGGTAACTGTTCCGCCAGCAAACGCGCCACCTTTGTAATACTTATTTGTTGGTAATAGGCGTCGACGCGAAATGTCATTAGACGGCGGTAGGACTCTGTTGCTGGAGACCATCTAGGTCGACCGTAGTATGAAAACATTACTGTGTTCCGGTTTGAAGGGCGCTGTAGCTTGTGTAATTACTGGGGTAACGAAATTCAACATCTTATGCCTCAAGCGAAGAACGCTATATGATGGAGTAAGGATTCCCGTACAACAACTCATGGAATCCAAGCCAACCTCACCGGCTCCTGGTACGTCCTGATTATCAACAAACGGGACTCTGGCTCCCACCAACCAGCATTGGGCCAGAGTGGTGGGAAATGATCCAAATCCCCCCAAATGAAGCCCTGGCCGATCATGTGGAAATCTTTGGAAGAAGCATATGTCCAGCAGTGGACGTCAATTGAATGATGATGATGAGGTCTCTGTTGCCGAAGATCATCTAGGTAGATACCACCGTAGTAGCATGAAAACATTACTGTGTTCCGGTTCAAAGGGCGCTGTAGCTGGAGTAATTACTGGGGTAACGAAACTCAACATCTTATATCTTGAGCGACGAGTTCAATATGATATAGTATATATGTATATATATATAGAAAAAAGTACTTATTAAGTAAAATATAGAATTGTTTAACGGACTATGTAACTCATCATTTCCGAGAGCAAAGACAATAAAAGTGAGAACAGGTTTGAAGGGCGCTGTAGCTTTTAAAATATCTGTTGTAATGGCATGTATCATTTAAGCGATAGTCTATGTATTCGAGTACCGTGAGACGAGTTACTGGTTCTAGGTCTCAAATGCCGGAGACCATTTATGTGGGTACCACCGCAGCAAATATTACAGCCGTCAAACAATAGTGTTCCGGTTTGAAGGTCGTTGTTATTACTAAAGTAACGACAATTGGCATCTTATGATTGAATGCAGCGAGCACAATTTGAGGCTTTGAGGTTCCAGCTTCACGTTGTTATGGACTGGCGTATCACTTAAAATCAGGTGAAGATCCTGATCGTTTCGTCTCTTACTTGATATTAAAAAAGTTGGTTTCACACCATCACCCTTACCAGGTGAACAGCCCGCTCGTCCCGTTGTAGCGAGGAAGTATTTTTTTTGTATTGGATCTTATGTGCTCTGGCGGACGAGCTGAATCGGAATTTTGTTGGCGGATGTGTCCAAGCTTGAACGCGATAAATAAGCGAATCGGTAGCTGGGGGGCGGTCGTTTTTCCTCCCCACCCCATAACTCTTGCGGCACGTTGCGTAAATGACGCCGTTTGATTAATTCGTCTGTGATCGCTTGTTAGCGCTCCGCGATCATTGCCGCTTACTTTTTTTTTATGTCCTATTTGTCACTCTCATTCGAGTGTCCTCCGACGCATGTACCTCTGACGGATGTACCTCCGACCGTCGGATCTAATGGAGTTGATGATACTTCAAGTTAAAATATAAAATTTTAAAGCGATGAACATTCAACGGTGGAAAGTTTATCGCGTGTATTATTGTATTCATCAAGTGATGAGATCAAATAAGTATTTGCATTCTCCATCTTTACTTTGTTTTCATATATTTTATATATATATATATATATCTACAAATATATAATAAATACAATTTGCCAAAGTTATCCGCTAGATATATTAAAGACCAGACAATACTCGGTAATCAAATATATATCATACTAGCTGTTCCCCAACTGCTGTGCTGGCAGTAACACCATCGCAACCCCTTTTTTGAGGGGTAAAATTTCGTTGATATTGTGATAAGTCTCTACTTAGGCGAACGTCTTTTATATATATATATATATAAATATATATATATACATATATATATATATATATATACATATATATATATATATATATAAATATATATACATATTATCATCATGAGCTGAGAGATTGCTGGAGCTAAGCCTACTTCAAAGATCTCCACATAAAGTCTGCGTGGCCTTCGGAACCGCTGGACACTAGGCGCTGTCGTGTGTAGGAGATCTGGTCCAAGGTGGGTTGGTGGGAGCCAGAGCCTCGTTTGTTGAGTATCAGGGTGCACCACGAGCTGGTGAGGTAAACTTAGATTCCGTGAGTTGTTGTCATGTGGGACCCCCTTTACACCCCTATTACATATAAATTATAAAATACATTTTATGTATTTATGTATTATAACTTAACATTTTTAAAAAGACATTTTAAATTACTACCCCCTATTAAAATCACATCCCTGTTAAATTAATATCGTGAGTATAAATTTGTGCATGCTACATGCGTACGTCCGACTGCAATGAGGGATATTTCATTTAGAAATCTTTACCAGTAAATACAACTAAGTCGGGCCATTGTATTATATTGATGGAGTACAAGTCAAAAGAAAGAGCGGTTTATGGCTCGATAAAATATATTCACATCACTCGCGTCTTTAGTTTATAATTTTTTTTTTTTTGTAAATTTAGGTGTAGAATAGTAATTATATAGAAGACGCTTTCATCTTACTTGGGAATTACACATATATATATTTATATGTATGTATATAAATATATATATTCATTCATACGTCCAGCAGTGGACGTCTATCGGTTAATGATGATGATGATGATATATTGGTGGTTTTCAGTTTTTACATAATATAACCTATTTTAGTTACATGCATAGAGGCGTGTTCATCCCCTCAGTGATGTATGGTAGTGAATGTTGGGTATGGTAGAAGAAACATGAAAGTAGAATTGATGCTGTGGAGATGAGAAACTTGAGAAGTATAACTGGAATGAAGCTGAAGGACAAAGTGAGGTACAGTGTGATGAAGGAGCGGTGCGGCGTGGCTGAATATGTAGTGAGAAAGATAGAGAAAGAGATGCTTAGATGGTTCGGCCATGTCGAAAGATTGGATGAAAGAAGATTAACGAAAGAGGTATATAAGAATGATTGGAAAAATCAGCGCAGGTCGACCTAGACGGACATGTTCCGATTAAATCGGAGATGTCCTAAAGAAAGGCCGGGTCAAGAGACGGTTATAAAAGTGGAGGAAGCGAGAGAGGTGTGCCAGGATCGTAGCAAATGGAGAGAGGTGGTCTCTGCCTACCCCACCGGGAATGAGGGGTGATATATATGCCTTAATCATGATGATGAAATATACTGCTCATGTTATCGGTATATATTGTAAGTATACAACCAGATCATCGCTTTGAGTTTATGACTTACGCCGCACCGGAGTGAAGAGCTTACGGGTAAGCGCTGCGATAGCATCGCGGTATCGCTTGCTATCGCCTAATCGCCTATTGTGTGAGGATAACGATCGGCGACCCTCTTTGACGGTTTCCCACGTGGCGCAGGTCCTGGTATCGGAAGGTTGAACCGGTTCGCGCGCTCCCAGGCGGGGTTAAAAGTTTCCACATTCTATATCTATTTCCGGTTGTGTAAACCCTCTCGGATCCTGTTTACAATGGTTATCTTAACCAATTAAAATCTTGACATACCCCAAAGGTTTTTTTTTTTTTTCAATGAATTATTTTCTTAATCTTTTTAGAAGATTAACTTGTTGGCTGCGGCTGTATCCTTTATCTCTATATCCTTTGAGCTACTGATTCCTGATTAATTTCTCAAGCCTCGATAAAGAATACATATTGAAATCTTTCGTGAATACCTTCAAATCGGATTGAGAGTACTCCATACTCTTTTTAATCTGTATCCTGTTGGAAAGCTTCTGTTGTTCTTACTGTAGCCTAGGTAGGTACCACCGCACCTTTTATATGTGCCTCCAAACAGTGATGTTCAAAGATTACTGCCTTCCGGTTTAAAGGGCGTTAACGCTAGAGAAATTATTTGAATAACGAAATTTAACATATGGCGTATCAGGAAGCTCGTCTTATTCACAATTTTGTGCAGTGTATACCATCTTAACTAACACTTTTATATTAAATACGAGCAGTGCATTTACTAGGCGATATGGGATATGACTAATATAATATTTTTTTTTGTTCCTTGAAGAGGGGAGCGTCACTTGAAAATAAGTGATACGCCTGTTTACAACAACGTGGGATAGTAAGAATAATATGTACTGCACTACACAGCGCTCGTCGCATGAGATATATGTTGTGTCTCCATACACCAATAATTAGCTACAACGTCGTTCAAACCAGAACGTAGTAACGTTTGCACACTACTTTTTACCTTGTATTCACACAAACTTTACATTCATTCTATATTATCTGTGGTGACCTTTGAGCGCAATTCATCAATATATCATAAGTACTAGATTCGATCTAGATCATTCGATCAATTTAGATGTGTGGGATCGAAGAGACATTTAGAGAGAACAGTATAACTAATAGATACAAATCTGACCTCATCGAACAGTATTGTATAGTTAACTGACAGCGTTAAGAACTGGTTTGAAGGGTGCTGTAGCTTGTATATCTGCTGTAATGCCATGTATCATTTAAGACGATTTACTGGTGGTAGGTCTCATATGTCGGAGATGGTTGAGGTGGTTACCACCGCAGCATCTATTGTAGTCGCCAAACAGTAGTGTTCCGGTTTGAAGGGCGTCGTAACTAGAGTAATTACTGGGATAACAAACAAGGCGTCGAGCACATTCTTGGGCTGTGTATGGGCGGGTGTATCACTTACCCTCTCCCACTCGTCTCCTGTCTTACTTGATTCATCATCAGCCGATAGACATCCATTGCTGAACATAGGCCACCCCTAAAAATCTCCAGCTCCAGCTCTTTTGTAGGGGTTCACATGGGGATTTGGACCTTTTCCCACCACGCTGACCTCATACGGAGATGGTGGGAGACAAGTCCTCGTTAGTTAATTAGCAGGACGCATCACGAGCAGGTGAGGATGGCTTGGTTCCCGTGAGTTGTACGAGATCCCTTACTAAACTTCACTGAAAAATAATGAATAAAAATATGTAATAAGCATCTAGATTATTGTAATACCTGAAATGAATCTGATTTTTATATATTCTAGATCCTGTGTGCACCAGTAGCGTAGCTTCAAAAGATATCTATTATATCCTCGGAGCGTTTGGATACAGCGAAGTCCTTTGAGAGTCGCCGTGTGCTCCTCCGTCTGACTTACTCGAGGATTTCAATTTAGTTTCTGGAGACGCAGTCAGTTCGAAGGAATCTTTTATCAAGCTTCTGATATTTTCATAAGCATACCGGTAGACGTAGAGCTGGACAGCTCTATGTAAAATGAACCGATCAGTGGCGGAAAGCTGCTGGAAAAGGGCAACATCACCAGCTGTACAAACTGGTGATAGATCTCTGTTGATATACCGTGGAGTTTTAACCTGTAAGAGTCCAGCGTAATTCTTCTGTTGCGTCCAAAGTAGGGGTATAAAGGATCCTCAAACAGCAACTTACGGTACCCAAGCCAACTTCACCAGCTCGTGGTGTACCCTGCTAATCAAGAAACGACGCTCTGGTTCCCACCAACCCGTTTTGGGCTAGCGTGGTGAGAAATGGCCCAAACCCCCAAATAAATGTCGGCCGTCTGTTGAAGATGTCTAGCTGTGGACGTCTATCGGCTGATGATGATGTTCAAAGTAAAAAGGTATCCAATGCAGGAACTCGTCTAGATAGATATATTACTGCGGTAACGAGATTTATATCGCTTCAAAGCGGAGAGCTTTGCGATGATCCATCGTAAAGTGATATATGTACGTCTGTTAAAAAAAGGTGTTAAGTTACTACAAATTTAAATGCTTAAATATCGTTTCAATTCCGTTTGATAGCTAAGCGAAAGTAAAGTTGGATCTCGTTCCGTAGACGAGGGCAAATAGAACCTACATTTAACTTAGTGAGGGTGCGGGGGTGGCTCCCGCCTCGAAAGCTAATCTGGGAATCACCTGGGGCTGCGGCGGCTCCGTTTACATATTAATCTGTAAGTTTACATAGAGAGCGAGAATCCAGTTAATCATCACAGAAGTAGTGGAAATATTGACTACAATTTATGTATATATTTATATTGTTTTAAAGCTGATGGTAAGTAATACGCGTGACCATAACAACAGCCTTCAAATGCAGTAGTACACAACACAACTTAGTGGTAGAAATAGGAACTGCAGTAGTAACCTAGATAGTCTCCCGCATCATAGATCATCAGTATGAAGGAGTTAATATAATTTTTTTGTATTCCTTTAAAAAAATATCGAAACAGTGATTACAAAGAGGTTATCCCTCATCAATGAACAATGAGTCGCGATATCCAGACTTCTAGATTTCAATTAGTTTGAAGTCTAGCTTTAACAGGTTCGTAGGTGTAGTGAGTCGGCTCATAAATAACCGAGACCGCCTCGATGTAGATCTCCAGGTTTCTGTTGGCGTAGCTGTCGAGACGAGGTCGGCGGGCCGATTAATTTAGTCAAATAGTCGGAGCCTGCGGCTGGGACTTGGGGCGGCGCCGCGAGCTGATAATTCCGTGCTGCTGCAGACACTTCACAAAACATCCATATTTGATTTGTTCATCTCATCGTCATACGAACTACAGAAAAAAAATACTACAAAAAAAGATCTATTTTGGAATGCTTTTTATCTCTTAGGTAATCAGCATCACCATTAGCCGATAGACGTCCACTGCTGAACATAGGTCTTTCCCAAAGATCTCAACAATAGGGATTCATATGGGAAGGATTTGGGACATTTCCCACCCCACTGGCCCAATGCGGGTTGGTGGGAGCCAGAGCCTCGTTTGTTTATTACCAGGGTGCACCACGAGCTAGTGAGGGTGGCTTATGTCCCGTGAGTACTACGGGACCCCTTACAAGGGCCTCGTCATCTCTCTGCCTTCTAAGGCTCTGCTGCTGAAGACAGTCTAGGTGTGTACCACCGTAGCGCCTATTGCAGCCAACAAACATTACCGTGTTTGAAAGACGTTATAGCTACTGAAATTACTGAAGTAATGATACGCAACATGTTACCTCTCAAGGGTAGCTAGTCACTTACTATCAGGTGAACGTCTCATTCGTCTCGTTGTTTCATTACATAAGAGAACGTTAGCGTAATACTGTTTCGCAGAAATATAATCTGAAGCAGTACCTAGACGGTCACCTGTAGGAGACCTACCACTATCAAACTATCTCCAGTATTCTACCCCTTTGCCGTTATATAATATATATAAAAAAAATATTCTTATACATAGTGTCCTTAATTGTAATACAAAGGATACCTTGTCTCTCGCCAATAACCAAGTTATGAGCGAGCATCATATTAGCATCGATGGAAACTGCAGTTCAGTTTCTCCCAAGACACCCTTCATAAAGTTTACTGGTGGTAAGTCCTTCACCGGAGACCGTCTAGGTAGGTACCACCGCAGCTCCTATTCCTGTCGATGTCACTGTGCGGATTTTGCTGTATTCCAGTTCGAAGGGCGCTGTAGGTAATATAATTACTGAGGTATCGAGACGTCGAGTTTAGCAGTCTGGCGAGGAGCGCTATGTGATGCAGTGTGTCATCCTAATTAGCACCACATTGTTATGCGCAGGCGTATCACTTACCATCAGGTGAACGGCATCTCCTTAATAATTTTTTTATATTGTTTGTAGTTTAAAGTAACTTTTTCTCTTTGTTATTGCTTCTTATAAACAGATACTCAACTTCTGGGGGTAGACAAGGTTATGTAGCCCTCCTCGGCACCCTAGCTTCGGTACTACAAGCACTAGATCATTCGTACTTGTCGCTCATCTCCAGCTCGTTTCACCAATGAGGGCTGTTACATTCAAAGCCCACAAACACAAAAACCGTTTTAGTCGCCTTTTACTACAGACGGGGCTTACCTTACCTTCTTAACAGCCGGAGACCACATGGCAAGGATTAAAGTAACCCCCACCAGCTCACCCACCCCGTTTAGTATGTATGAAACTCTACTTACATTTAAGATTGCACTAAAGATATTTCTCCCCACATTCAGAAATGGGGGGGGTGAAACGTTTGCGTTTAATTAATTTCTTATTCAAATCTTGACCCTGAAACTCCAGACATCTAGCCCGAGGACAGACTAAGACCTTAGAAAATCTGGAAAATTAATTGGAGCGTCGGCGGATAAAAATTTAATCAAGACCGGTAAGGTAGAATAATATTTCTCTTGATTTTTTTTTTTAATTTTGCTTCCATAGCGTTGGATGAAGAAGTTGTAAAAGATACAGTAAGCCGGTGTAGTAACGGAAATACTTTCAACTTTACTGTGTATAGTCTTTGAGACTTTATCATCATCATCAGCCGATAGACGTCCACAGCTGGACATAAGCCTCCCCCAAAGATCGGGTAGGGATTATATCGGGGGATTTGAGCCATTCCCCACCAATGCGCCAGACCCTGGTTTGTTGATTAGCAGGGTGCACCACGAGCAGGTGGGATTGGCTTGGGTCCCGTGACTTATTGGGCGGTATCCCTCACAACCTGACCCCACTCACCCTGCTTACCCATGCTTCGTTACTATACCTTCAGGGTTATAATTAATCCCAGGGACGTGAACAGCGATTTCGAGTAGGGTATACAAACTAAACACTAAATCTTTCTAGGTCTAGAAAAGCTGATTGCTCACCTGATGGTAAGTGATACGCTGGCACCACCAAGCACCATATTGTGCTCGTCGCCTTAAGATATAAGATTTTAAGTCTCATTATTAGGGCTAGTAGTTTCACTAGCTATAACGCCCTTCAAACACAGTAATGTTTTCATACTACTGTTTGCCAGCAGACATAGGCGGTGCAGTGGTACCAACCTAGATGGTCTCCACAATTAGAGAAGACCTTTCACCGATGTCTGTACTTATCTATACTTAGTACCTTAGCAACAGTCTAAGCATTATGGGTTACCCTTAGGGTGAGTTGAGAGCTTATTATTTAGATAGGGTATGCAACGCTTATTGGTCTGTAAGGGGCGAACAACCCTGACAATTCCTACAGTATACACTGATACTGTACAAAGTGACATTATCTTCATCATCATCAGGCTGTGGATATTTAATACCGAATATGAAAAGCTGAAGTGGACTGTAACTTAGCCCATATATATATATATATATATATACATATATATATATATATATATATATATACATATATATATATATATATATATATACATAGTTGATGATGTTACCTTTGTTGACTGCATGCATTAAACTTGAAGGACACAGTAACCGCCCCCGTAGCCAAGAGTCTTTCTAGTAATACAAAAGTTTCTGGTTCGAATCTAAAGCTATATTTTATGGACTTTGTATACTTGTAGGTTTAGTTACCCATCCTCACTTAGGGTGCCTAGACATGGCACCTGCCCATAGTGCTGGTCTACCGATTCAAAGTAGCACAGCGAGCGATGGAGAGAGCTGTGCTTGGCATTTCTCTATGGGACAAAATCCGAAACGAAGGAATTCGACGGATAACTAAAGCTGTAGACGTAGCTCTCAAAATCTGCAAGCTGAAGTGGCAATGGGCCGGCCATGTCTGTCGTGTCAGTGGCAGCTGATGAGGAAGAAAATTCTTGGAGTGGTGGCCGCGGACAGGTCGTAGAATTATAGGACGCCATCCCTCCTGATGGACCGACGACATCATCAAAGTAGTCGGAATTGGGTAGATGCTAGATTCTGATCGCATTAGGTGGAAGACATTGGAGAAGACCTATATCCAGCAGTGGATAAACAAAGGCTGATAATGATGATGATGTTTAAATCAATCCTAACTACCCTTAATATAAATATTTATCTTAATATCATTGCTGTGTTCCCATTCTCAATTCACGAAATCTGAAACTCTTTAACCCTTGAGCTGGCTTCATCATCAAACTTTCAGATGTCTTTATAAGTAAACCTGAAGTTCCTGCCGCATTACAACGTAATGTGATGATTAGATTATTTCTAGCGATATGATTAAAACTTCTTTATATAATTAATAATCCTGTGAGTCCTTCAATTACAATAAAAGAAGCACAACCCCCAACTCCACGCATAATGAAGTCTCAAGTGTGGTCCGCACTTATTACACATTCATTAGGAATTTTCGCACTTCACATTTAGTTAAACTTCTGTCTCCGCACATGTTCAATGGCATGAGATATCCTTTTCATATATATCTTTTTTTTTTATTCTGTCAGTGCAGGCTATTACAGGAAGCCAGACATTTCCAAGGATAAGACTTTTTATCTCTGAATAGGAGGGTACTTGTCGCTAGTCAATTGACGTAGCGGATATCCCGCGGGCTGAGTAGTCGTTATTTACTAAATAAATTAACACCAAAAGTCCTTATTAAATATTAAGGGCGGCTTTCAAACTAATGAATGGTATAACAGATTACCCGATTACCCTGGGAATTGACTATTTATTATGTATGTAAAAAGATTATTACGAAAATCAGCTGTTTAATCTTCTTATAATATATAACTTAATTCTGTAACTCAATGGCGTCCTTCTTTCTATCGGGGCGGTCATCTGATGGTAATTGTTCATAACACATCACGCTCATCGCCTGAGACATAAATCTTCGAGTCTTGTTACCCCAGTAATTATACTTACTACAGTGCGCTTCAAACCGGAACACGGTAATGTTTGCACATTAATATTTGTTGACTCCAACAGGCGCGGCGGTATCTACTTAGATGGTGTCCGGCAACAGACCAATCATCAGTGTGTTCTCTTTTGTCTTTCTCTCTCTGATACTATATCATTCAATATCAAGATAACTCATTACTTCGAAAAAACTGAAGCGCCAAGACTAAGGTCATTAACCTATTGTATCGTCTATAATAAAATGTTAGTTAACCTTAGGTTCTTTTGACTTCAAGTTCCGTTGCTCCAATAACTTTCGTTTTGGCATTTGTTTCATAATATATCATAAGTTCAGCAAAAACTAAATCACATGTATCAAATATGTAACTCTAGTGATGAAAATCATCATCATCATTAAATGCTCTCTTCAAACTGAAGTTTGGCGATCAGATTGAGAAAACCATTTCGATCCTCAGCTATTCTTTTTAACTGATGGTACTTAAACCCGGTCCATTCCTTTATGTCTTCAAACCATTTCTCGAGCTGTGTACCAGGTGAACGTTTTCCAGGAATTTTCTTCTCCAGGATCAACCTTGAAAATCATCACCTTCATAACATTATGAAAAACTTCCTATTGAATTAGTTTCACTGAATCGTAGAAAAATTCATCAAATTTCCTTTGGGACTACAACTATCAAATACTACTCTTCATCATCATAATCATCATCACTACTCTTCGCTACTTTATGAAACTATTACAACGGTAAGCCCTCTTCATAAAACTTGAATATTTAAATTTGCTCAGCGGACCTCCGTAAATCTCGAGGTCCTATTTTGCGAGGGTCCGCCTCACTCTCACAGCTGATTTTAAAGGAACAATTATCTTCTCGCTGTTAGCCTTCGAGTGTATTAAATAAATAATTACGTAGCCCTGGGCGGGATCGACCTGGTGGAACCGTTCCTTCACCTTACCATCAGTTCACTACGTTCTAGTTTCGATCGAGTTTTATAACACGGTTAACTTTCTTTTAATCTTAATCTACAAGCAATTTAACTGTTTATAGGAATCCTTTAACTATCATATTTAAATGTTTGTAAATCAGTTTTATTATTTCATCATCATCATCACCATCAGCCACTGCTGGACGATTACAATTATTATTTCAATTGTTCGCGGAGTATTTTAGATTCAATATAAAATGCCTTTTCTTTAATAATTTGATGTTTTTTTTAAATCGTCTCTCATTAACTTTGACATGCGTCCATCAGAAGTCGACTTTCTTGTCATTCAATTTAATTGGCATGGAACTCATTTGATTTGTGCTCGTCTGTAAAATTATTTAGAGACCTTCAAAAATTGTAATATTCATTGTAATTAGAATATTCTAGATACTAGATTTGAGCTATAATTTTATATTGCTGAGCTTAGTAAGTAGGTTATCCTTTAGTCTTGTAGCTTCGGGCTATTGAGAATAGGACAAAGGTAAGCCCTGCCGTAGAAGGCGACTACAAAAGGTCTAGGATTTTCGTGAGCCTTGATGGTGGGGGCCTTCATCACTCAACAACCGAATCTACGTGGGACAGAGTATGACTCAGCGATGGTGCCTAGGGAGGTTATGCTCCTCCTCAGAGAGGCGTTAACACAAAGTGTAGAAGTGCACCGGTGCGTTTTATAGGTGACCCCGGAGCTTCTCCGAATGCACTAATGCAGACCACCGAGAGGGTTTTAGTAAGAATCTCACATAAGCCTGACTTCCCCCTAGAAGCAGGATATCATTTGAAGATTTTACCCCGGAAACCAAAAAATAAAGGTAGGTCACTCTTGTCAGAGACTGTTTAGGTTGCTACTACAGTACCGGATATTTCTGCCACAGTACAACCTAGTACGATACGCTTTATTCCCAATGATAATACTAGAGTAGTATGTCTTTTCACAGTAAAATCTGCGGTGTATATCATACGAACTTATTAAGGGGGGGTGGGTCGGACGAGAGTGGCCCGTTCGTCCCTTAATTACACAAGAAATACTAACGAAGTGGATCACAGTTATACAATATAATTAATACATTTACACTGAAAGAATAATATACTTAATTAAGTTACATAACATAAACAACATGTTTAAATTGAAATATTTAAATGAACTCGACTCGAACGGAACTCGAAGTGTCCAGAAGCGGGGTTCCGGTAGTAAGGGCGCCGTTTATTTAGGCCGCGATCTAACTCGCATTTCTTTGTTCGCCTCTTTGCCTTCCGGAATAAAATATTCAGCATATCTTCACTTTCGGGGAACTTCCGTACAATATTAAAGGACCTTCGGCGCTATTGATAAACCGAAGGCGTGGGAATAGTGTTATCGGCTGACAAAATATTTATCAAATAGGTTTCCACACTGACCCATCTTTCATCCTTTATAAGGTCGTTTTACATTTTTCCTTTCAATTTCATAAATAATTTATGTGCACTTCCTGTTATTAAAAAGTTTTCTTCCTCTTTTACTTTTATAAACCTTCATCTCTTTATTATACTACTAGCGGTTCTCTTCTCGCTTTGTTGGCCGTCACACCCCCACAACTATCTTTGGGGAGGTAATTTTATGAAATCTATTCATAGCTTACCTTTAAATGGCAGAAGCGTTATCTTTACCAAATATTGAGTGTTAAAGTCCTATAAGTGATATAGTTATGTTATATATTGTAGTCCTAGTAATAGCTTACCGAGATCTCGTGATGAGAGATAACTATGGAGAGAGAGAGAGAGAGAGAGATCAAATTTAAATCAATCTCTACAGTAGTGACCATAGATAATATGGTTATATTATACTAGATATTCCCCGCCCGCTTTGCTAGACATTAACATAAAAGTTGAGAACAAATAACTTTCTATAGCAACCGTTTCTATAGCAACCACATAAAAAATACTAAATTATATAGTTTATAAGAGTTTATTAGAAATAAAATGATAAGAGCTCTATGAAATTCCAAAAATAAATAGTCTGCAACCACATACAATACTTTCCGCGTTGACTGCTCAAGTTCTCATTTCGATACGTTCACTAGTGTTCAGGTGATTGGCGAACAAACAAAACATCTTTTTCATTATGTAGATGTATGTTTAATTATATCTACTGATGTTATAACAATAATTCTATAAATTTCTACCTACTACTTAGCATCAGTATTACGTTAATATAGGATAGAACCTGTTACTGAGAAGTAACTCACAACTTATTGTAATATATGGCTGAACGTAGACCTTCCGAGTTGGCTAGCATAGTTTCCTGGCAATTACAATTAAAGTTACTGCCCTATATGTGAACTTAGTCTCTCCATAGTGCCCGTTTACGACAGGCACGAAGATTAACTAAGATGGCAGGTTTCTATTTCCGGAGACCGTTAAGTGGTTACCACAACACCTATTGCTGTCACGAAACAGTGGTGTGCATGTCTAATGTCTCTAGTGATGAGCGCAATGTGGTGCAGTGTACAACATCCCGACTAGCGCCATTTCGTTTTCGGAAGGCGTGTCACTTACCATCAGGCGAACGTCCCGTTCGTTTCGTGACTTAAAGTAATACATAAATGGAATGAAAGCTCAGGATCCCATTTGGTGGAAGGAATTGTGGAAGGTCTATATCCAGCAGTAGACAAACAAAGGCTTATAATGACGATGAATGATGAAATCGCAATGTTAAAGTAAAACTAAGAACTAATGTCACCGATATAGCTTAAAAGATTGCCAGACTTAAGTGGCAGTGGGCAGGGCACATTGCCCGAAGGACCGACGGCCGATGGGGCAGTAAGGTCCTCCAGTGGCGTCCCCATATCGGTAGAAGTAGACCGACCATCTGATGAGCAGATGAGAAACCCACTGGATGCAAGCAACGTTGGACCGAGCGATGTGAAGATATTTGGGCAAGGCCTATGTCCAGCAATGGATATCTATCGCCTGATGATGATGATTGAAGTAAAAGCCAAACAAACTGCAGCGTAGAAAACAAATCAAGAAACATGTACCCTTTTACACGTGGGGACTCATTGGTGTCCACCGGTGGCCTATTTACAAAGGACCACCGCCGTCCCCTGTCCGAGAACGCGGGCTAATTTTATTAATTTTAATCACCAACTTTCGCGTGCCGACATACATTAAAACTCCCGTTGAAACATTGGACTCGATGAAATAGGTAAAGTACGATATTCGTACAGTAAACGCCCCTTTTAAAGTATCATTAAAACTTGTCCAGTCGCGATAACGCTCATTGTTAATGAGTCCTATGATTAATGCGGCATAACAGTGAGTTGTTTACGGTATAGCTTTGCAGTACTTAAGGTTCTTTTGTAGTCGACTTTTCATTAGATAAGCCAAATATTGATGTGCGCCTTGATGAAAATGACCATTTATGTTTAAATTTAAGGACAGCTAACACCGGAGGAAAGGTAACTCGACCCTTAGTTTCTTTAAAGGAAAACCTTGCACGTCAGTTTTGGAAACCTTATTTTATTAACAATTTTATTATTATAAAGAGGAATACGGAAAGAAGTTGCATGAGGTTTAAACTGAAAGATACAATTAGAGAAGAAACGAAAGCTAAAGATGTAATTATACTAATAATGAAACTGAAATGGGAATGGGTAAAACACTTAGAGATGTTCGAAGTTGAAAGATTCGAAAAGTTGAAAGAAAGAAGTAGAATGATGATAATAACAGGTTAGATGAGTCTGGAACAGGTTCGATAGAAACAAATGGGAATAGAATCAGTTGGAGAGCCACCGTTTACTGAAATGTACCACATCAATATAAGGTATCAAAGCGTTAGCGTAGTCGCTAGGCAACATCAAATTGCAGATGTAGCAGCGATATCTGTTACGTTATATTTTTCAATATATCCCAATAATGTATAACCTGTGTACCGGAAGCAGACATATTACGATGTGCGTGTATATGCTGTGCAAATAATGAATATTAAATTTGTATTTACGTCAGTGCGTCGTATTGTTTGCTTGTGTGATATTACTTCACAGCCTAAACAAATAATGAAATATTTAGTTTTCAGCCGACAACAAAAAACAGGTTCTCAGTCTACCCTTAACTTGTTTTAGGGTAGTCCTATTTTAATATATAGAGTATAGCTGAGTACTGTATCGATTTAAAAAAAAACATTGTATTATATGATACTTGTTCAGCGATTGATACTATTCGATCAGATGATGAACAGTCGAGTAAGGGTTAATTTGATTTTGCTTCCAACATAGCTTTCGTTGGATACGAATATTTTAAAATCTAATAAATAGCTCAATGCAATGTTCAAATCCAATTTTCTATTTCTCCTCTACTCCTAGGGTCTCTTAGGAAGAAGATAGAGTAAGATGTTACTAGTCTAGATCATCTCGTAACTGATATATACGATACTAGCTTTGCTTGCCGTAATATTGACGCAACTCTCTTTGGAATTTTGTAAAATTTGATAACTGCTCTATGCTCGGTAAAAAGAATATTCCGTATTATAAGGTTGGCAACTTGGAAAAATGTGGACTTTCCTCACCTCTCAACTCTTCGTCTATCGTAGATTCAGGAAATAAGACATTACAACCAATACGTCAAACAAATGAATTCACTTCTCAATCACAATATGCGCACGCGACTCCAACGTCAATGGATTACTTTTGCAACGCAGCGAAGTCTGACGCAGATTGGCTACATATGTGTTCACCGATAGGTATATCACCATACTGACCGTTGACCACATCGCTTTTTTTTTATTTTTTCATCAATTGATATTGAAAACTGTCAGCTATCAACCTCAGTGTTCCCAACCCCGTCCCTGAATACGCCTAAATTGATTAAGATATATCTTTCCGTTCTCCAATTTCCGACATATATATGATATAGTGCGATTTAATTTATTGTAAATATGATAAATGAATGCCTATAAACTTTTTTATTCGTTTTAAAAAATATATATTTTATACAAATATTTAATCTTGACAAGAAATTCATGTTTACGGCTGAAGGCGATACAAAGAGCGTTATAAAGGAGCTTAATATAATAAACAGATGTACAATAGTAAATTTTAATTCAGCGTATAATAAAGTGCGTTTCGGTGAGGAGCAGCCGCGTTTCGTGACCACTTGAATATTTGTAAGCAATTAATCAAGTTGTTTATCTGACGTCGTGGGGTCTTTGTTACACTGTGATAATGAAAAAATCACGCGAGTGACGAAAACGGTATAGTTTGTTTTTATTCTAAACTACTTTACAAAAGAATCTAGTTTTTATGGAGAAAAGTTAATTATTATATAATGAAGGATAATATAATAGGTTGGGGAAAAAGAAATCCATTATTTTTATATGAACTTCAGGACTTTATTTAACATGCTTCGGATTGTCCGATTTGGGTCAAATATGCACCGTTTTGTTCTATGATTTATTGCCATTTTAAAGGTAACTTCATAATGCCTCTCTCGTAGAAGTCCTGCTCTCTATTTGCAAAAAACTCTAGTAGCCGATTTTCACAATCTTCCCTAGATGCCAATTTTTATCACTAAAGAAATTTTGTAATGCAAGAAAAAGATGGTAATCGCTTGGTGCCAAGTCCGGACTGTATGGCGGATGCATTAAAACTTCCCAACCAAGCTCCCGAAGTTTCTGGCGAGTCACTGTAGACATGTGTGGCCTAGCGTTGTCCTGGTGGAACACGACACCTCTACTGTTGGCCAATTCTGGCCGTTTCTGGTCAATTGCTATCTTCAAACGGTCCAGTTGTTGACAGTAGAGATCAGAATTTAGTGCTTGGCCATATGGAAACAACTCATAATAAATAAACCCATTCCAATCCCACCAAATGCACAGCAGAACCTTCCTGGCCGTTAGTCCTGGTTTGGCGACCGTTTGAGGTGCTTCACCGCTCTTTGACCATGATCGTTTTCGTACAGGGTTATCGTATGTGATCCTTTTCTCATCTCTAGTCACCATCCGTTTAAGAAATGGGTCTATCTCATTCCGTTTGGCCAAGGCTTCGCAGATGGAAATTCGATCCATCATGTTTTTTCTGTTAATTGGTGTGGCACCCAAACATCGAGCTTCTTTTTGAATCCAGCTTCGTGTAAATGGTTTAAAACTGTTTTGTGGTCCACTTTAGCTCCTGGGCGATGTTACGACTGCTAACATGCCGGTCAACTTCGATCATTTCTCCGATTTTATCGACATTTTCAGCGACCGGCCTACCTGTGCGAGGTGCATCTTTAACATCAAAATTCCTGAACGGAATCTACGAAACCAAAATTGCACATAATTGGCTGTTACAGTATCGGGTCCATAAACACCATTCACAATTTTAGCCGCCTGGCTTGCATTTTCGCCTTTGCAAAGAAAAACTGTAAAATGTACCGAATTATCTCTTTGTTCACTTCCATTTTTAACACCCTGTAACTCACAATTGAATGCACCAAACAAAAACAGCAAAAGAATTTTTTTATTGCGAAATGTCACCTTTCCAACGAGAATAAATCTGAAACTGTATGATCGATACTTTACGAGAAATTTATCACTACAGCCATCTACCGAAAAAATAATGGATTTCTTTTCCCCAACCTAATATATAATATATAATTCCAACCGATGGACGTCTACTACTGGATATAGGTCGCCACGGTACCAACATAGCCTTACGAGTCACGAGGGTGAAGTAGTAATAGGCGAAGCACATATCTCGTACAACCGATGGACGTTGGGGCCTTGAAATGCTGGAACGGTGACCTCATACCGGTAAGCCACCCATTAAGTGGACGGAGGACCTAAAAAGAATCACCGGGAGCCATTGGATTCAAACATGGCAAGACCCTGTGAAAACACATTACAAGATACAGAAATATATTTAGGTTATGGTTATGTGCCTTGTGACATGAAGGTCCCTAATTCAATTTTTGGTTCACATTTGTAATTTTGTTGGTGGTAATATTTTTGTGGATCTACTGGGCTAGCTGCCATCCTTACACCATAAATCTATCACCATATCAGAAACGCTGTTCTCCAGCTGTCAACATATTATAGTTAGAGTATACTGAGCATTATCATCCGAGTTTATTTGCATTTAACACCCTATTGAGGTCAAAGGTTAGTCTATTGCAGATAAAAATATAGTTATATAATTCTATTTATATATATTTTACGGTCGAAATGTAATTATCGGTGTTCAATACCTTTGGTCTGGAATCAATTAGATTTCCATACCGACAATAGAGCCGCCCGCATTGTCCCGGTGGAAGCGCGCCGTCCGACCGGAATTCCATTGGACCAATAATTATTTCCATTGTCATTTAAAACGGTCGATTCGTCAAACAGTTCACTTTTTGTCTTGAAGATAATTATCTATTTAGTCAATTTATTGATCGTTTAAGGGTAAGAGTGTAGTACACTTACCCTTACACTCAGTTATTGACTGATCTCTCTTAATACATTCACGGAACTGCGTGAGATTTACACAAAGCATTCAAAACATCGCTCGAAGTAATGCCGACCGACATTTCGACACACAAAGTCCTAGACATCTCTCTAGAAGTCAGACTGTTTGATCAAGATCACCGGAAGTCTAGATATGGTTGGATTGCGGTGTATAGATCTTTGGCATTTGATATATCCAGTAGTAGACATCTATCGGCTGATGGCGATGGTGAATCAAAACATTATATTCATATACTAATGTCATCATCATCATCATCAGCCGATACACGTCCACTACTGGCCATAAGCTTCCCCCTAAAGATCTCAACATCGATCGGTACTGCGCTGCCCGCAACCAGGGGCTTCTCGCGCCTCTCAGTTATTTGTAAGACTCCTTCATACGGGGTGATTTCAGCAATTTCCCACCACGCTGGCCCAATGCGGTTAGTTACTATATTACTAATGTGATCTACTAATCTAAAAAACAATTTGTTCATAGAAATGTTTCAAAAACAAAAAAAAAAACCGCAGACAAGTAGAAATTGTAAGAAAAAAGTTTCGGCAGAGTTTAATAATGCAAAAATCAACGGTTTTGACATTTTCCTCGCCCCCTAAGGCTCTACTTTGAAACCTCACTGAAATATACTTTATAAATTAAAAAAAGAAATATTCGTAATCCCACTTAAAGAAGTAAAAAGAAGACACATCAAATTGAAAACTTCCTTCCGACAAATTAAAAAACTTGATCGTTACTTTCACTTTGTCTATTCTCCATCTAGTACATATACAATACATCTTTAGATTGCTAATAAATTTATATCAAAAAAGGATATTATTATCCTTACCAAATAATAATTTATATTTTTGAAGTAGTCAGAACAGTCATGAATTGTTATACTATGTGTCAGTCAGGCGAAGATTTCCATGTCTCAATTAAGATCTCTACTTACAGACTACTTGGGGAAGGTCTCTGTTACGGGAGATAGTCTACGTAGTTATCACAGCTCCTATTTATATTATGAAACAGTTGTGTGTAAATATTACTGTGTTCAGGTTTGAAAGGAGCTGTAGCTAGTGTTATTACTGGGGTAACGTTAACATCTTATGCCTTGAGTCGAAGAAAATAATATGAAGCTGTATTATCATTCCAACTAGAGTCATGCTGTTATGGAAAAAGGTATCATTTATTGTCAGGTGAATATCGCGCTGGATTCGTCGCTTTGTCAAATAAAAAAAAAATGCGTGTATTTTATTGATATAAGGGTCTATAATAAGACAGCTGTGATATTACGTCCACAGTCTTTCTATTTATGTCTTTAAAAAAAGGCAGTCATACTTTCGGCTGTGATTATTTTCGAACAACTAAATGCATAAATGAGCAGAACTTTCATCTCATGATAAATGATGTGATATTGCGTAAATATCGCGAAAGCTAGGGTTATATTATATTATATAATATTATATCCCGAGGAGAACAGATTCCGTCAAGAGAATGGAAACTGCGGAAATTCGAATATCGACAGTCTGTGCTTGCAAAGTGGAAAGAGCGACTAACCAACCCTAGAGCAGGTAGCAGGACTGTAGAAGCTATACGTCCCTTACAATTTCCAACCTCCATAACGGAGGCCATGGTGGCGGATTTGGGGCTCCCGTTACCAAGTACACAAAACAGACGAGCGTGCATGAAGACGCTTATGAAAGTTGAGGAAGCGAGAGAGGTGTGCCAGGATCGTAGCAGGTGGAGAGAGGTGGTCTCTGCCTACCCCACTGGGAACGAGGCGTGATATATTATATATGTATGTATGTATGTATGTTACCAAGTACGTTAGACCTCGAGATGGAGCGCGCGGTACTTCCGCCTATTACTGGTAAATGGGGTGGAGAGTTCCAGTTTCACCCTGAGAAACGGCCTCATTGTGGCCTTTCGCCGTCGAGACCACAGTTGTGTGCGAAAGCGTTCCTGTGGTTTTGGCTAAAGCGTTGAGACGTACACCGTGGGGTTTTAGCCGGTACGAGTCCGGCATAACCCCTCTGTTGCCCCCACAGCAGAAGGGTATCCAATATAGGATTTCCCTACGAAAAAAAAAAAAAAAAGGGTTATATTATATATATCTCTTTAAGATGTCAAGTCTGCTACCCCAATGTTTTCATATCGGGACACAGTACTGAGTTTGGGGGCAAGAATAAGAATTGCAGTGGTACCCACTCCGGGACGGTCTCCAACACCACTTACCACCACTAAACGCAATTTAAGAATGTAAATGTGTTTTTAATCGCATGCTCGTTCTTAGATCGCTCCATTTCGATAACATTGAAGTGGTTAACCTTTTTACATTAATTTCCAATGCATCGCCGCGCACCGGCCTCCGCTTGAGCATTACGCGAACTGACTGCCCATTAAAAAACCCATTTGTTACATTTGAATAATGTACTGCAGCGGAGTAAGTACACTTTGAGCGACGACCTGCGAATGAGCCATTTTCTTTTTAATATGCAGTAAGTGAGCAGTACCAAGAAAAAAGATTGAAGAAGGCGTTGGAGAAAGATAATTCGTATAGCCCTGACCACCAGAAGAATAGACCTTAATCACCATTAACGCCAGGCTCTCTACTATTAACTACCGCCAAATTATCTCGATAAAGTCTCTTAGATAAAATAATCGGCAAGGTAGAGGGATAAAGAAAATACGGTGGATCATCTAGCCGCTAGTCAGGTTAAGTCATTTACGGGTCCACCCTCTTACATCGGCATTGAGAAAAGCAAAGAGGACCGCACTGAATGGAGAGAAGTACTTAAGAATGTAATAAAGGAACTGCAGTGAAGACCTTCAGCAACGAAGAATGCTGCTATTAAGAGTACAAATGATAATATAAAACACAACAAATCAAATCAAATCACGAACGACTTACCAAAACAGAAGTGCATAAGATACACTTTTACTTTACCGCTTGGTTTATAATACGGAAGTCCCTATTTTGGTTCTGAGACCACTTTTAAAATTGAAAGATGTGCCAGGGACTTTCTCAACCCCTCCTGGCTAACAACCACTTTAATACTACAAATATGTCCCATTCCTGGATTCATGCTCTCGATAGTTAAAAACTAGAGTATTTTGATACACATCGCTATCTTCGCTCTCATTGTCAGATCTAGTATTAACCTATTGTTGACCCAATATTTGTTTAGATTAATTATCTTAAAAAAAAGGAACGGATACTAAAGTTGTTGTTAATACTTTTAACACATATTCAATAATTAAAACATCGATTACAGCTAAGCACAAGTTTTGAATAAAATTCTAGTTGGAAGAGTAAAGAAAGAAAACTTTATACTCTATTATATCTCTTCTCCACCATTAATAAAATTGATTGTAGAGTTACTTTATAAAGCTTAAAACGACTTCGCTGATGCTGTACAGCGTTGTACCATTCCCTGTCAATAAGTTCGCTCTGAAACATTTCCAAGAGCATATAAGACGACGTCGGAGCATATTCAACGGTATAAGCGAGTCATTCACTTAAATATGCGAATAACCAAGTGCTTTAGTGTTTAGAAGCCACTCCATTGGATAGGAAATGAAATTTCTTGGGTAATATTTTTTATTTTTACCATGTTTTTTTGAAGCAATGAAAGCTCAGTGTAGTGGTCGGCGCGGGTTCTATCCCTGTGGAGCTTAGGCTTAAGAATGAAGGCAAATATCGAGAAGAAACATGTTGAAAATACGTGTTTCGTAGACTTGTATCAGTCACCACCCCGCACTAGTCCATAGTACTGAAAATAGCCCAGATTCTTTTCTTGTGAGCGAAGACCCCGACTTCCAGTATTAAGCGGGCTCTTTATACTAGTTGTTCTCCGATCACTTTGCTGGCTCACTCCCGCAACTTCCTTTGAAGAAAGAATTTTGTAAAATCCAGTCTTAGCTGACCTGTACTCGATAAAACGAACATTCCTACCATATTTGGTTTTTCCAGGCCTTATGGTGCCAAAAATACCGTGTTGTTTCTAAATAGGTAAAAATCTCCTATACATATATAGATAACCACCCATCCTGCCCAAGTCAACCTCACCTGTATTCAGTGCATCCTGCTGAACAATAGATCAGGCCCTGACCGCCCACCTACCCATACGGGGCTATCGTGATGGGCTAAGGCCCGATTCCCTTCAATGACCTCTGTGGAGATCTTTGCGTGAATTCTATGTCCAGCAGTGGATGTCTATCTATGATATTGATGATATATAGATAAGTTAATAAAGTAATTACATTCTGAAAAAGTCATTCACTGATAAATTCTTTGTTTTCACTATTTTTAAGGGCGCCTTAAAACAAGATTATATTTGTCACAACTTGGAGTGTATTCAATGAATAATTCTAGTTCATCCAATCCAAGTTTGTATTCTTCTTCTTACTAGACCTTCTCCCATCTTTACTTGGGGTCCGCAAAACTTGTAGTATGTATTGTAGCTATTAATTTCTGAATGCCTAAAGCGAGAATTGATAACGGAATTAATAATTGTATTTATTCGTATATCTTGAAAACAAATGGATAAGTACAGTTAAGTTATTATAATATGAAACCTGTAAAATTTGACAAAAGCCGCCGTCGCATGAAGTTATTTAATATTTTCATTGACTTTGACGATGCAAAGGGAATTCCTAAATGCAGGGAAATAATTAGTTGCGAAGCTAGCGCGCACGCGGGGACACAGCGACATCGCGGATGACCAACGGCGAGCGGGATACAAATAAAATCACCGTAGAAAGTACATAGAACTGGATCTTTAGAATATCCTATCATAACCAGAAAGTCTATATCACAGTATTCTATCTTTTCCGTGCTTTGAAAAGGCTAGAACACTGTTCAAATCTCTCCTAATATTTTAAGTATTGGGGACAACAACATTTTGGAAATGGACTTTACTAGGACTGTCATTAAGTCACAAAATTAAAAAAAAATAAAAACAGAAATTTCTAAGAACAAAAGTTAAGCTTTTCTTTAAATAGTCTTCACCAAAAACGAAGTTAAAAAAAATAAAAAAATAAGATCAAAATTGTATAACATCAACGATGCCCTTTAAATATAAATATTCATAGAAGAAATAATCTCTCACTAATCCGCATTAGGTCATCGTCATCATCATTAGGTGCCCTCTTCGAACTGTTTGGCGATCAGATTGAGAAAACGAATTCGATCCTCAGCTACTCTTTTTAGCTGATGGTATTTAAACCCGGTCCACATTAGGTCAATATGGTGGGAAATAGTCTAAATCCTCCCATATGAATTCCTATCCGATCGAAGTGAGAATCCTTGGGGATGCCAATGTTCAGTAGCAGACGCTTATCGGCTGCTAATGACGATGAAGAAGAAGAAATTAATACCATTATCATAATTTCAGCGGATAGACTTCCACTGTTGGACATAGGTCTCTTCTAATGTGTTCCACATTGCACGGTCATGCGCTGTTTGAATCCAGTGGCTCCCAGCGATTTTTTTTATGTCCTCTGTCCACTTAGTGGGGAGGGGGCCTGCCAACGCTGCACTTTTTGGTACGAACTCGCCATTCCAGCACTTACTACGTAACTACCTATAGTAGTGTATATTGGTATATTTATTACCAGAGATTAGGTATCTTGGGTAGCTCGCTGGCCTATTGGTTAGAACGTGCGGCCCTCATGCCGAAGGTCACGGGTTCGAATCTCGGCGTGTACCGATGACTTAATATTTAAGTTATATACATTTGTGAACTTTAGTTACAACAGCGAGATACAAACGGTGAAGGAAAACATCGCGAAGCAACCGTGAGGCAACAACATGAATTAGAATATATTCTAAGGTGCACTAATCCGCATTGGGCCCACGCGGTGACTGTGGCCCAATCGCCTTCATACTGAGGGTAGACCTGTGCCCCAACAGTCGGGATATAATTGGCTATTATGGTACAATATTAATTAGCGGTTCACTGTTATGACCACGCGGATCTAATTAATAAATTATAATTATTAGATAAACGTGTATAATAATAAATTTGACTACATTTAATGTTTGCTCGAGATCCGCGCGGTCCGTGTGTAGCGCTTGCAAGGGATACATTAATAATGCAGCGGCGCGACTCCAGCCGAGACGGGGGATGCTGCCCGCGCCAATCACATTAAAATAACCCTCCGTCGCGGCTTACTTCACGGCTCATTGTTGTTTGTGGCCGTGTGTACGGCGACATTTTCACATTATTTTCTTGATGGCTGACTTTCGCTCACAAACACCGTGTGACTGCGCGTCTGACGATTTTTTTTTTTTCGACGATCAAATGGGATTGTAAAGGAAACAAATCCCAGCAGTGAAGCGCGACGTGTTGTGTGTGTGTATTTAATTTGTAAATGTTTATCCAAACTTTGATCTTCGTTAATGTTTGTTTCTTCTTTTTCTTCTTAAAGTGCCTCTCGAACTGGTGAAGGTTGGCGGATCAGCGTGGTGCACACTTTTCTGTCTCCGGTTCGGCGGAACAATTCGGATGCCCCATATATGTCATGTTTGTTTACACAGGATTTATTATATTTTAAAACAATAGATTTTTGTAGTGGTAGGTCTCCACTGCCGGAGACTGTTCAGGTATGTACCACCACGCCTATTGTATCGTGTTCCAGTTTGAAAGGCGCTGTAGCTAATGAAATTACTGAGGTAATAAGACTCTATAACTTGACTCATTGCAACGAGCACGATGTGCTGCAGTATATATCATCCTAACTAGCGCCACGTTGTCGCGTATGAATAAATGAAAGCAGCTGCTCGTATTAAAGCAAACGGAAACTTCACCAAAACGTAGTAATGACAAAAGGCAAATTTTCAACAGCATTTCCCCTTTGAGGCCAATGATCTTATTTCAGTCATTTTACGCGGAAGAAAAGTAGGCTGCCGTCAAAGGCGGCCTGGTGACAATGCGCCTCCACGTCACTCGCGCTTTGAATACCACACTACTTTGCTGAGTGGCTGTCCATTTTTCACAATCCAAAACTCTTGTATCAAGAGAATCGAAACTCGATATAAGAATAACCACAGCTATGTATCATCATCATCATCAACCGATAGGCCTCCCCCAAGGATCACAACATTGATCTGTCAACTATGTACACTAGAGCACAATTATCTAATAGTAAATATTTCTATGGTTCGAATCGGACTATGATCGAAATTAACACCTTCGACTACTGACTAGACTTTCTATGTATTAACTTTGCTATCGTAGTCATCGTCAGTCGACAGACTTCCATTGCTGGACGTAGGCCTCTCCCAAAGATCTCCACATCGATCGGTCCCGCTCGCATGTAGTGTATCCGGGATTCTCACCAGATCGCCAGTCCACCTTGTGGGAAGTCTTCCAACATTAAATCTACCGGTACACGGGTGCCAATCGAGGATCTTACTGTCCCATCGGCCGTCGGTTCTTGCAGCAATGTGCCCTGCTGTCGTAGTAACTAAGTTCGACTGCTTCCGTAACCAGAAGCCAACCAAGCGGTTCATTAGTAGGTCTTTGTGTGATGGAGTTTACCAAGAGATTGGGTGTTCTCAAACTCACCTGACCAGCTACTCACCCTTATACTATAAATCTGCCTCTCTTATAGCGTTACTATATTCCACATTGGGCCAGTGGGGTGGGACATAGTCCAAACCCCTCTTACAAGAGATGACCCCTGCGACCGACGACCATGCGGGCAGCGCAGGACTGATCAATATCGGGATTTTTGGGAGAGGCCCAGCAGTGGACGGTCTTCTATAGGTTAACGATGATATTCCGGCTGTCAAACTGTAAAAGCTGGAGTATTGACAGTGAGCTTACATGAGCTACTTTGAACTCTTTTAATCACATGAAATTGGGATCAAGTTATCTAATTCATGCCTTAACCTAAGTCTGAATGTGATATTGATTAATGCTGCATATTAATGAAACTATAAAATTATAGACAACCCTCCCTATGACCCAAAGATCATACGGATCAAATCGCGGGATAGCGTACACGATCTAGCCTCTGTTCAGATCTACATACACATTCTTGACTCTCTACAAATTATTTATTTCTTGACTTTTGTCCTATTTTTCCTTTACTTCAGGCTTCACTGCTAAGTCTCTCCTATCAAGCGTGCCTTCATAAGCGAAGTACTGCATCCGCGCACAGTTTTATTCCAGGTGCGACTAACACACCGGACACACCTTTTTTTGAACGATTCCATCCATCGTCTTCCGCCTTAGGTCCGGCGGTGCTCTGCCTCATCACAGTCACACACTATCATCCACTAAATTCATCTGACAAAGCCGCTATAAACAATAAGTCCGTATCGGACTGTAAATAACAAATTTTATCAGCTCTATCGATGTTCGAGCGCGGCGTACGGCGGCAATTTATTTTGACAGTCAAAAAAAAAAAACGAACGGATGCAACATGAAAAAGCATTTAAAATGCCAGCTAGAGATAAACATTGCAAATATGTATATATTCGTCTGTAGTGTGTGTGTGACAAACAAAAAAAAACAAAGGCCGAATAAGGGTGGTGTTTCCCGGCAGTCACAGACAACAGAATATACAGCGCCATCATTACACAAATCATTTGTATATTTAATACATTTAATCGACTTTATTTGATTAATTATTAAACCAACATTTCCATTGTTTACAGCATCTGATCAGTTGATACGTGACATCTCTGTTTTTGATCTCAGAATTGCTCAACTTTAGCTCCAATTTTTGGCTGGAAAATCTATCTTCTTCGTCTTTCTAAAGCGATTCGCAGATAGTAATAGATACTAGATAAAATACTAGCTGTTATCCGTCCGCTTGTTGGCCGTAATATAGAATTACATTTGTAATTTGGAAGAAGACGTTGGGGATGATCTAAATCCAGCAGTGGATAAACAAAGGGTGATGATGACTTGAAATTTGTCAGAAATATTTTTCCGCCTGGCAACCCGCCGCTTTCGAGCCTCTTCCAGATTTTTTAACAGCTCCGCAACTCTGGCAGTAAAATTCGTTCGTTTAATTTATACTAGGCCTATATCTTAGTATAACTTAATTTATATTAGGTCTATATTATAAAAGGAATATTCCTACCAAATTTCAAGTCTCCAGACTCTATGGTTCCAGAGATATCGTGATATCCATAGGTGGAGATCTCATATGTCTTTAATGTTATTTGCAGTAAGTCTCTTGCCAGAGATCGTCTAAGTACCACCGCAGCTGTTGCTGCAGATATTACTTTGTTCCGGTTTGAGGGGCGTCACATAATAATTTATCTCTCACGTGATCGTATCATTTCACCGATTTTACGATTAATAATATGTTTAAGGAACCCGAATTTCAAAAGTGGTCCGTACGACAGCGATTCCAGTGAAATAATAGAAAAAAACAAACAAAACGTGACGAAGTATTTGTCGGTTTGTTTATAATTTCCTTTGTGGTCATCCGTGGAATCCGTGCCGGCGTGATTATAGACCACCGGAGCATAGGGGTCCGTATTCGAGTCACAGACGCGGTCCGTGATTTGGTAGCCCGTTGCGGGCCCTTTGACACGCTCGTTAACGTCACGCCGCGACCGTCTCCGTGAATTTTAATCGAGTTCCCTGATGGATGAATAACAGAAACAATGATATACTATCAGCTCGATGATAACATGAATGAGTTGAGACATAAAAGACACAAGAGTTTATTGTTGATAGACCTCTTGTGCTGAAGATGTAGTTAAAAATTAGTTTTACTAGTCTCTTATGCCTTTCACTTGCACCCCTATTTTTTTATATATAATCAAGCGACGAGATGAGCGAGATGTTCACCTGATGGTAAGTGATGGCAATAGTTAAGATGGATATACTGCACCATATTGCGCTCGCCTCTTGAAACATAAGACATTGAGTCTTCTCACCCAAGTTAATACATTAGCTACAACACTATCCCAACCGGAAGACAGCCATGTTTGCACAGTACTTAAACAATCTCCGGCAACAGAGACTTACCACCAGTTAATACCTGTATCCTCAGGATATTAAGAATATAATTAAAGTAAACCTTGCGTGTCGTAGAAGGCGACTAAAAGGAGATTTCGGGTTCCCGCAGTTTGAGCGTGGGTGCTCTCAGAGCTCGATAAGCAAGTGTCTTGTAAACGCTGCAGCATAACTTAGGGGATGCAAGATCAGCTTTCACCCTTCTTTGGGTCGTGCTTAGAGTGCAGGAAGGCACTGGTGTTTTCTTTACGAGATGCTGAAGCTACTGCCAATGCACTGAAGAAGACCACCGAAAGGGTTTAGTGAGTAGATATCCCAAATAACCCTGACCAGAGCAGTAGGAGTATCTTTCGAAGATATCTCTCCCGTAACAAAAAAAAAATATGTTGCAGCGTCTATTGCAGCCGACAAACATTACTGGGGTCCGGTATGAAGGGCGCTGTGGCTGAAATTACGAAGTTAACGAGACAACAACTAATTCTTCGTTGCGCCGTCATATAAAAAATATAGTCTATGCCACATCCTTTGTTCCTGTCACCGAATATTAGCGTGCTATTAGAGAAGAGCGTAGTGTGGTGCTTCATTTGGAAGTCGCTGTCGGTCACAATGCACATAATGTTAAAGTCCGCGTGAAGGACCATCTAGGATCATCTAATTATTGTGTTAGCATAATAATTACTGTACCACTTTAAAGTTAGCTTTAGTATTATAATAATCTTGTTGTGACGTCAGTTTGTGCAGTGACGTCATAACAAAGGCGTCTAACTGGCGACCGTTTATAGTAACCATGTCAAGTGATTATCTTAATACTAAAAGCTAATCCTGATACTTGGACCCTGACTATTGGGTTTATAAAAAGGCTCAATTTCACCCAAAGGTCAATGGAGAGGGCTATGCTCGGAGTTTCTTTGCGCCATAAAATCAGATATATGGAGATCCGCAGAAGAACTAAGGTCACCGACACAGCCCAAAAGATAACTAGACTTACGTGGCAGTGAGCAGAACACATTGGTCTAAGGACCAATGGGCGATGGGGCAGTAACTTCCTCGAGTGGCGCTCTCGTACCGGTACACGTAGAATTGGGAAATCTCCCAAGAGGTGGACCGAAGATCTGGTGAGAATCTCGGGAATCCACTGTATGCGATCATATGGGACCGATCGATGAAGAGACGGTTGGGAGGAGGCCTATGTCCAGCAGTGGACGTCTATCGGCGACTGATGATGATGAATAGCTATTTCAGGAATTTTTACATCGTCTTGAGATATTAATTATATATTTCTTTATATTTAATTCAGTTCTTGAAACAAATAAAATGGATCTCCAACTGAACGAGGCTTCCAAAACTGTATCTAGATGATGCCCATGATCCTATTATCTTGGAGATGTCTTTATTTCTTTCGCTTTATTCCGCCTTTTGTCTGCGATCAGCTTTCTTTTGTGCGGGGGAGTAAAATCGAAATGAGCAGAAATTACCAAAAAGGAAATACACAAAACAAAAAAAAAGTTAGAGGCAATTCTTTGTATTGAAGCCTGTTCTTAGCTGTGCTCTATGAACAGCTTAATGTAATTGCTGATATTCAACACCTTAACCAAGATCCTTATTATTATCCAGGATTGCCAATATCTCATTTATTTATAAGCTGTAACTGATTTCATTGGGAAAGTATTTTTAATTTTTTAACAACAGTTGATCTATCTTGGCATCAATTTCGTTCACTGCCAAAAGCTTTCGCGAACGTTCATCATCAGATGATAGGCATCCACTTGTGAACATAGGCCTCTCTCGAAGATCTCCACATCGATAGGCCTCCAATTGAAATAAAAAAAACTACGTCGTTTAGATGATACACAAATTCTTTCCACAGATTTTTGTTTATACTGAAAGTGTGTTATTTTTTTGTTTGAAATAAATAAGAGATATAAAAGGAATAAGAAAATAAAAAATTTTCAGCATTCATAGTTCCCGCAGAATCTCTGCTTATGATCTCCTATATAGTCCTAGGTATAACACGAGATCTGTCGGCAACCTTTGTCTTCGGCTTACCGAGTTCGTTAGGCGGTCAAGGAGAGTTCATTCCTAGGATAACTCTAGTACCAGTTCCACGTTTCATCCTTTGAGGCGTATTACCAGTGAAAACGAGAAAGCTCTACTGGCAGACTTAACTTTACACACACACTCGCAGCATGTAAGTAAAAATAATTACTCGATTAACCCTTAATAAAATCACCCTAATATGAACCACTATAAACGACTACTCTTAGTGCCTAGCACAAAATCGATCGGTGTGGAGATTTTAGGGTAGGTCATGTCCAGCAGTGAACGTCTAACAGTTGATAATGATGATGAATTCATTGTCAAAAAAAAAATTTTTTAGTCAATGCTATGAGAGAATACTACATATGGAGGATGGAGTCTTTTGATATTGATCCGATTTCGATAACTCTCCCTTTATTAGGAAGAGTACATATTAAAAGATTTAGGCTAAATAGAAGATATAGATTTAGTCAGTAATATTTTTTTTGTAAAGTATGAAGTTATTGTTTAAAGGAACATAGATTATAAACTTCTTAATGAAAAATTTTATCTGTGATTCTCTTGACGCAACAAAAGAATTGAGCTATTACTTATGGGGAGAACAACAGAAAGCTCGTCTCTGCCTAAATGTTAATTAAACATTTCCACGAAACAATTGCACCCGTAAACGTCGAAGCACAGTTGTTGTATTATTTAACATCCGGCTACAGCCTCCTTAATCTCGCCTTTAATAACGTTATCCCATTTTTATTACGACGAATAAAAATTCCTCATAACGCCGCACTGCTAATGAAGTGAGAAAAAAATAGCGCAGCGCGATGAAAAGCTTATTTTTTTCCCCACTAAGGTAATATCTGTCGTCGGGAGGAATCTCGTCCGTTGGACGCGGTAATAAAGCACGGAAATCCCGCGGATTAATCGCGGATTTTCTGACTTGTTGCGTCAAACTTCAGCTCCGATAAACGTGACCTAGTTATAATAGAATTTGCTCGACGCGATAAAACCTCGGGCGTCGTGTTTACACGACGTAAACTGTTCACTGTAACACAATTTATAGGTCGCACACTATGTGGAATCGTGATATTATATTACAACCTAACCGGCTGATAGATGGTGTCTGTTTTGAAACCGTAGATAAACTGGTACATTCATGAGAGCCAACTAGGAGCACATATTAAAACACTTGATGTTTCTCGCCGCATTGCCAGCTGTAATATAGATTCTACGGTTTCGGTTATTCGTCTCAACAGCCACTTTACATCACTACTATTGGGGCATAGGCCTACCCTCAATATGAGAGCGATGGGGCCATAGTCACCACGCGGGCTCAATGCGGATTGGTGACTTCACACCCACCTTAGACAAAATTCTATTTCTTGTTTAGGTTTCCTCACGATGTTCTCCTTAACCGTTTGTACATCGCTGTATGTACATAAATATTAGAGTCATTGGTACATGTCGAGATTCAAACCCACGACCTTCGGAATGAGGGCCGCATGCTCTAACCATTAGGCCAGTGAGCTACTCAGTTATTTTTATTTCTACCAAATTTCAAGTCTCCAAGCGTTATGGTTCCAGAGATATGGTGATGTCTGTATATAGGTGGAAATCTCATAAATACGAGTATAGATTACTTCGTTATGACTTTCTTCGCTAGAATTTCGAGCTACAGCAGTTCTTTCATCCGTGCCTGTGACTCAATAGGACAGCTCACGATCCCGAGGTCTTCGGTTCTTAATAAATTGCTTGCTCGTTTTCATTGATTTTAATATCATCTACTATCAAACATAGGAATCGGTTATCAGAACAACCTGCATCCAACGATTCCCAATTATCACTTTGTCGTTTTTCATTACATAATCTAAACTAAAAGTTTTACGATTGAAGGTATGTTTTATGTACTGTAAAACTGATAACAGAGAACTAATACGACTTTAGCGCCGTCTTCCGGTGATGTAAGTAACTGCGGAGATCCTACGGGAACCGGGGATGAGATGTGTGAAAGTCATTCCCACGGATTACGAGAGATGGCGCTGCTTTAATCCTAGATGATCTATTTTTATCTAAACTAAGAACCGCATCTAAAATAGAAACAGTATCGGGTAATAAGTTAATGATGAAGAATATCTAAAACGATTTGTTGAGAGTAATTTTTCTGTTTTTTTAAATCACACAGTAGCTGAAGAGGAGAGGGTCCAAGTGAAGTTCCAAGTCCTATTTGCTGCGTTTCAAAACTTTCCGTTCATTTTTTTTTTCAGAAATAAACAATTAACTTAATAAACCTTCCAACCTAATCGGAAATATGGGAAGCAGGAGAGTTTGAAAACCATTTAAAAATCAGAACGAGTTGTATGAGGAGAATCCACAAACAGCCCGTCTGATCCTAAAGTTCCAGAAAACGTTTTAAATTATGTAGACATATGCAAATTGTATTCGTGTTGAATCATGCGATACGGGGTTCTGACTACACACCGCCTGAACGGTTGGTGAGCAAAGAGTATAGATGTATCAACATTGTCATCATCAAGTCCAATTCGATGTGTTGAAATCAATGTTAATTATTAATTATTATCATTCAATAGTAATGGATAAACACTGGAATATTTACACAGCGCCATTTGGCGGTAGACGGGATGTAAATGGTCCTGCACAACAACTCACGGGACCCATGCTAACCACGCTTGTGGTCATCATCAGCCGATAGACGTTCACTGCAAGACATAGGCATCCCCCAAAGAGCTCCATGTTTTTGGGGATTACATGAAGGCTTTTTCGCCATTTCCCACCACGCTGGTCCAGTGCGGGTTATTTAGTAGCCAGAGCCTCGTTTATTGATTAGCAGGGTGCACCACGAGCAGGTGAGGTTGGCTAGGATCCCGTGAGTTGCAGTGCGAGATCCCTTACACCCCTTGTTCATGGTGCATCCTCTTAATCAACAAACAAGGCTCTTGTGACAACAAACAACCCGCATTGGGTTGGCGTAATGGGAAATAGTCCCAAATCCTCCCATATGAATCCCTACCCGAATGTGTGCATACCTTTGGGTGAAGCATACGTAGAGCTGTGGACGTCCATTAGTTGAGATGATGGTTATGTTTATTTCAAATATTTAAAATCTAGCTTGTCTAACAAATACTACGACTAGTAAAATTTAAATTGTCGCTATAGATTTTAAAATGACTACGAAACTAAAAGCTTAGAAAAAAATAACATAGTATGATTAATGGTTGGTCTCTGTTTGATGGCTTATATAAGCTATTATTATTAAATCTTATCGATATAAAATAGCAGGAAGTGAAGTGAAAGAAGTAAGAAAGCGGACTCTGTCATAAAATGGGATGTTAAGGAGAAGATTATTTAATCATATAAACGTTTATCAAACTACGCTACCGTATGTCAGAGACCCGCAAATATTACGCGCGAAGCATACCTCGCAATATTGTTTTAGCTTAGAGAAATGCGAATACACGACGCCGCGTCTGCTATGACTGACAGACAGACAGACAGACAGACAATCCGCCTACAAATTTCGATATTAAATACCGTTAACTATAAATGGAATTCCTTGGATCACCTGAAGCTCACCAGCCGTTTGATACAATTAGCTGTTTAAAGACTAATATCATCCAAATGTTTGATGAAGAATATTTCAGTAATACCCACATTATAACATAGCGGATGATGGTAAAATTTACAGTATGTTTCTCAAGGGAAGGTATATGAGTATATCTTCCCATTAAAATCGCTGTTCACCATCAGTGGACTGTGAGGAGTGGGATATTCTATTAAAGGCACCAGTGTTACATACATTATTGTATTTATATATCGATACATATGTAGAGTATTACGCGAACATACATTATCATCTTTAATCCAATTGTCACTTAATAACACGTGAAATAGTTAGCCAATTTTAATTATTATTTTATACTATTGATAATTACGTTTAATTTTCTTCTATATCGTCGCTGTGTATTTTAGTATAGCTATCAACAATTTCATTTGGTTCGAGTACTGAATTCTAATTCGGTTCCGATATAAACAGAGAATTTCAAATAACCAATACTGATAATACATGAATAATTCAAAATATCTAATATCTTTGTTATATCATAAGTAATATTTATATTAGAACGTATAAATGATTATAAAAGAGCTGAAGATGAAGCCGGAACAGTTTCTACTGACCATTCCTGCCACTTGCATCATTCACTTCAAACAGTGCTATGAATACTTCAATCTTATTTATTATTACCTTTGTGATCATTCCACGAGAGCCTTAAGCGTTTTGTGTGGCCGGATATGACCGCTCTCAATTCTTCTAAACCCTCTGTATAAATTCCGTATGAGATCGCCACCCTCAAAACGCACCCTCACGTCAAAAAGTCGGCCCGTCCGCTAACAAATAGAATTGTTAAACTGTATTGTATATAACAAAATGGATTGTCGGATGGCTTTTATTGAATATACTGATGAAGTTGAAATAAGTTATCCAGGTTAGTACCCTTGAGGTTTAATTACTCCATTACGAGTAATGGTAACTATACAGTTAGACTTTTATTGAGTAGAGTTAAAGTTTGATGATATCGCATCAAATCTACATTATCTTAACTTATATCTCTACCTTTCTCTTCCTAGCTATTATCACATATGGTGATGGAACTCATATTTCTCTATCTTTCTTCACTTCGCTCTGTTACATTATCATACTAGATATATGTAGTAATATTTATTTAAAACACTTCTTATATTAAACGTCTAAGGTTTAGTTCATATTCAGTATTCCTCTTTTTAACTAAGCATTGAAACGGAAGCTTGAAACTTTACTACAAATACCTCTAGCAGTAAGCAGTAATGTTTGCTTATCACCAATATATATAATAGATTTTATAATCGTCAAAATTTTTTTTTACAAAGCTTTGAGACGAGTTAGACTTTCATCCTATGGTAAGGGCTGGGCATTACAATGTGGTGCTAGGTAGGATGCTGTACTCTGCACCACTTTTCTGTTCTCCTCGCCTTGAGGTATAACATATTAAATCTCATTACTCTAGTAATTTCATTAACTGCAACACTTCAATCAGGAACATAGCAATATTCGCACACTACTGCTTGTAGCCAGAAATAGGATCTGCTGTAGTATAGCAGGCAGGCCTACACGGTCTTCGGGAACTAGGAAGGCTGTCATCGGAGAGGAACGGCGATATGTTGACCAACACGTAAATTGATGACCAGGACTACTCTGTCAAGAGTGATACCGACGAAGAAGTTGAAGACAATCTCCAGTAACATAGAGCTATCAGCTGTTTTTAATTGTATGCTGTCAGTATTAGTTTAAATATTATGAAACATTAAACTTTAGTTAGACGACGCGGTTGAAAAGGCGATAAGCAGGAGCACACGAGCATCCTGAGATCCTTTTCAAGCAACAAGGCAATTTGTAAATTATTTCTGGCGTACGCTACGCCTATTAGACCGCCTTGATAGCTGTCCGTCGACTTCTTTCAACATCTATTTAAAAGCTACTGTAGCTCTAATAACATATTCCATACACCAACTAAAGTTCATACAAATTTGTATCATATGCTCTTGTAATAAGGTATATACAAATTTAAATCATACGCATGTTTATAATTGTAGATGTGTGTTCGTGTATTTATGATACCGTCCGTCGCCATTTATAAGTGAACTACCGCGCTCTCTTCGTACCTATAGTAAAGTTGTTAATTTAAAGGATATGTATGTAGTGGTGAGGGGTCAATGTTAACTGGTGTTGCCGTTCACGTTCAAGACCATTTTGTTATGATGCCGAGCATCAAAAGCTGCCTTCGGTTAAATGCTAACATATTTTTAAGTGGGAGATATATGAGCTTTATTTATAGATTATCGGAAACCGAGTGCCATTTGTAATCCTCGCTTGATTTGTTTGAGGATGATGATGATCATTGGATTATATATTTTTGGATACACGGGGCATTGAAAGTTACGGATCCTGTGGCTAGTAACACCAGCGATATCCTGACAATCCACAGATGAGCGATGATATTACCATTCTTTTATTTTTCATGTCTCCTTGTTTAATTATATCATTAGTAAAATTTGCTCTTAAGTGTATTTTTTTTTTGGTTCGTGGGGGGGAATCTTCGAAAATATAGTCTCCTGGGGAGAAGTCAGAGCTATGTGGAGATTTTTACTCACTAAAACCCCCTCTGTGGTCACCTTTGGCGATTCAAGACGTCACAGGATCTCCGTTCGGAACATAATCGCATCGTTACGCTATCCTCGAATAGTCCGTGGTCTGTTTTATGCTGACCCTACCAACCTCGTGAGTACGTACTTCAATGGCCGGAAACAACGTCCAGGCATCGTCCTCATCAGAGCTCTTAAGTTAACTTATATATTATATCTTAAAAAGGTGAGAAGGATGTTTAATATTAAACTACACAAAAAAAAAAACAATATTCTTTATAATCTTATACAAATCTCAAATATAATAAGGATGCTGCGATTCAAACATTAAAGCGAAGCTAAATCATTACAAACGGAAACGCAAAATAAGTGAGTTGCAGCTGAAGAGACATTCTGAATGTAGCGACTTCCATCATACATCAGGTTTGTGTGTCCTTCGTGTTATTTATGTGATAGGTGTGGTCGTACGAAGCGCGAAAGGACTCGTGAATTATTGCACTGGGCTGACTGGACATCCGCGCTCCAGGTTCAGTTCCCAGTGATGGGATGCATTTTACCAATTTCGAATGACAGGCTTTAAAACATCGAGTTCTTTATTTCTTTTTTCTTTTCAAGGAAGCAATGATACAAGCGTATTGTTCACCTGATGGTAAGTGATCCTGCTCATAACTATAGGAGAATATATAGTATACAGCACAATGTCGCGCTCGTCACTGAGACAGATGTTGCGTCTCGTTACTCATTACACGAGCTGCAAAACCCTTCAAACCGAAACACAGTAATGTCTACATACTGCTGATTTTGGCTGTTATAGGAGCTGCGTTGGAACCTACTCAGGTCTCCGACGACAGAGACCTACCACCAATTAGTAACTCCTTGTACTCTCATATTATATCAAATCAATCAATGAACCATTCATCAGCTGGTAGCCGTCCACTGCTAGACAGAGGTTTCCTCCGAAGATCTTCACATCTATCAGTTCTACGCCGCCTGCATACCGCTGGTCATTAGGGGTCGTCGATTGTAGGGGTTCACATTGGGGGATTTGAGCTATTTCCCACCACACTCCATTGCGGGTTGGTGGGACCCAGAGCTTCGTTTGGTGCACCACGAGCCGGTGAAGTTGGCTTACATAAAAAAAAATATTAACGTAAGTACCACTACATACAGCTTCCGAGCTGTTTCTGTCTTTATGCCCATAACCCACAGTCACGGCGATGTATCAAGTAATATAATTACCCTGTCGAAGGGACAAAGCTGAAATGTTACTAAATCACGGCTGATCGCATTGATATGCTGCTGAATAGCATTAACGTCGATGCGGCTGTTAAATTATCAGAGATAAATAGCTTTAAAACGCCATTGAAGCTGTAATTATCTTATATATCTATCAAGGTCCACTGCTGACATAGGCCTCCCCGAAAGATGTCCACATCAATCGGTCAGCCGTTCCCGCATCCAGTGGGTTCCCGCGATTCTCACTAGATCATCGGTCCACCTTGTGGGAGGCCACCCAACACTACGTCTACCGGTACACGGGCGCCTCTCGAGGACCATACTATCCCTCGAGCAATGCCCAATGATGATGATGATGACTATGAACAAAAATTCAAAGCACATAATATATATACAGGATGTAAAGCTTTCCGCACTACAACTCACGGGATCCAAACCAATCTCACCAGCTCGTGGTGCACCCTGCTAATCAACAAACGAGGTTCTGGCTCCCACAAACCCACATTGGACCAGCTTGGTGTAAAATGGTCCAAATCCCCCATTTGAATTCCTACCCAATCGTGTGGAATTTGGAGGAGGTCTATGCCCAGCTGTGGATTTCTATTGGCTGGTGATATACAGCCGTCTACTAACAAAGTATTAATGTGTTGTATCGTCTAACAATACGTCGAGTACAACGGATATATGTGTGTGCGTCGTCAATGGATACATGCGTGTGTGTGTTTGTGTGTACGTGTAAGGCTTCAAAGGCGAAATTCCAAACAAAGGCCCGGCTGGAAAACAAAAACAATAAATCAAATCGACAAGCAACAGTACGGGCAAATAAACGGGAGCAAAACTTTCATTTCATTCCCGCTTAGCGTGGAGCACTTTACTGCTGCCGTCAGCTCCTTACCACTGTTCCTCGATCGGCATTGCGACCTTCGATATAAACTTTTACTGATCTACAAACACGAAATTAACTAGTTTAATCACTTACTGGTCATCATCAGTATCGTCATCATCAGCCGATAGACGTTCACTGCTGGACATAAGCCTCCACCAAAAATCTCCACATCAATCAGTCTTTCTCTCGGTCGATCAGTGAGCTTGGCCTCCGGCATCGCTGAGCATTAGGGCTCGTCGAAATTAGAGGGATTTGGAGCATTTCCCACCACTCCAGCCTAATGCGGGTTGATGGAAGCCAGAGCCACATTTCTTGATTAGCAGGTTGCACCACGAGCTGGTGGGATTGGCTTGGGTACCATGAATTGTTGTACGGGACCGTTTACACCCTTATTACTGTCGGTATGTCTTTTTGCTGATTTACAGTGCTTTGCAAACTTTACTGTGTTGTCGGTTTAAATGGCGCTGTAGTTGGTCCACTGGGATAATGAGACTTAACATTTTACATTTCAAGGCTACGTCACGTTGTATCAGGCGGATTACTTACCATAAAGTGAAAAACAACTAACCTGGTGGCCTTCATCCTTTCTTTATGATAAAATACTCTGAGTCCAGATCAATAAATTCGTTGTTCATTTAATTGAAACTTTTGAGCATAAAGCAGAAGCTCACGTATAATGTAACAAAAAGTCGTATATCTCAGATATTATATGAGCCGTGCAACCTCCCACAGCTGATCATCATGGGTAAATCAGAAAGCAGAATAGAAAGACGTTGCAGTTACAGACGTCTATCATTTATGCTGAGAAAGTTTTCTATCTTGCACGACAGACAAGACATGTCGAAATCGACAGACAACCTTTAGATATGAAGAGGCAGAACAAGATGATGAAGAATTGAAATCTCTCCGAAATCAGAGGTCCAAAATATTTCGAAGTCGAACGACTCTTGTATTATCGTATGGTGCATGGTAAGGGCGTCCCGAGCAGGGGTACCTCGTCCGGGGTACCCTGGGACAGTGCCGGCGCTGCATTAACCTCAGCCACTCGACGCTCCCATTGTTTTTTAACGGTTCGTAAATGTGTTACGAGATTCGCGTAACACTTTCAGTCGCCGGTGAATCTCAAACTTTGTTCTCTGAATAGCATCTTCGAGCTTTCCAAACTTTTAAAAGGAATTGAACTTTAAAGCGCTTATACAATGAAACGGTGACGTAGTCCAGTCTCTAACGTATTTCAGACTTAATATTTTAAAGCCTTCTTCCTAGGATCCATTTACTTCCAATGTTCTATAAAGAGTGCTGGTTTTTTTCCTTCTTTTAACTACTTTTTTATAATTTTGCATAGAAAACGCTAAAATAATCCAAAGAGGGTATTTTATACTTATCTTTTGATAGATATTTTTTAAAATAACCAAGTTATAAAACAATTTCCTTTGAGAACGAGAAAAATGGTAAAATCGTAACAACAATCTCGCAGTCTACATCAATTGTATTATTTGTAAGAGCACTTGGAAAATCGACCAACACACACAACAGTAGTTTGTGTACAGACAATTGTTTGTCCACAAACATCGGACAGGCTCCGAGTTTGTTTAAACAGAAAATCCTTCTATATTTATTTCTTCATGTGAAGTTTTTAAAAAACAATCTTATAATTTGGGAGTGATTGCTTGGTTAATAATTGTGGAGGAACTGTACGCTTCAGGACTTGACCTTGATCACCGATTTTAAGCTTCCATTAAAGGAAATATTAATGAAGTAATTGTGTTTCAAGAAGATCAGCTTCAACACAACAAGCGTATCGAATTATGGTCTTATATCTCTTCTTGGGAAACAAAGCACTCTGTACCAGCAATGAGAATACTGAGCTGTAATTTATTTGAAGGTAGTCGCTAACTAATTGTGGAATCTAATGGCGGATACTAAAAGTTGAGGATCGTATCGAATGAAGACTAATATCCAGCAGTGGATTAAGAAAGGCTGATGACGATAATGTCAAGCAAGAGGATTGGAAAAACTGTGTTGTTATAAAATCTTCTACATGTAGCTTCAGAATCGAACCAGAACTTTCAAGGATTGTGCGAGCTAGATTAACGAATTTAAATCGAACGATTGTAATAAAGTCTTATTCTATAGAAAAGTATAACTTTTCAAGGATATTCGTTGTAGTTGTTGATTAATAGGAGCGAATTGTTTGTCCACAAACAGAATGCTCCGAGAGCGTACGTTGTCAGCTCGCCTCTACAAGAGCTTGTCGATCACGATTAAGTTTGAGAAGCACAATATTGAAGGAAATTAAATCTTAACATACATAAAGAACGAATTTTCCTATTCGTTATATCTAATCTAATAATAATATATTTTTTATAGAGAAGGACATTCACTTCATATCACATATATAACATGTCTGCTGGTAATAATATAGATACTTTTACATCAACGCGTTGTGATCAGCGAAGAGATGCTTAACTTGTTAATTAAGTGACGACATGTTGCAGTGATAACGGTTTTTTGCTTATAGCAGCTTGGACATCTGCTACCATAACAGTACATGTTATTCTGGTAGAGTAAATTCATCAACCACGTCCTCATTGTCAAATAAAAACCAATTAGTTTAGGAAAGACGTTAAACAACTGTTTGAATGATAAACTTTTTATTGATAATAAGGTTTTAAGGGTTATTTATTATATACAGCAAAAATGAGGGAGATTCAAACAGGTGTGAAAAGTCCTCTTAAATGATGTATTTCAAATGTGGGCTGCGCCACTCTGGCTACGTCCGCCAGCTTTGTTGATGATTTGCATATGAAAGCCGTAACTCCGCGACATGGAAAATTTAATCTTTTCGGTAATTAAAATAAAGGACCACAGGACCACGGTCCGCTGGCCTAATTAACGAGCGACGGGAATTTCGTACAGGCCTACGTAATTACTAACTCCGTGTTTATTTTTGTTGCAGGTAAGGCGAGGTTCTGATGACGTAAATGTGAGTTTTGATGAATATACACTTCGGTTATAATATAATGGAAACGGCTATGCTCGGGGTTTCCCTGGTGATCGAATCAAAAATGAGGAGATCCGCAAGAGAACTACGGTAACAGTCCAAAAGAAGGCTCGCCTCAAGTGGCTTTGGACAGGACAAATCGTTCGAATGAATGACAGCCGATGGGGCAGCGAGGTTGTTGCAAGCCAATACTGTTGGCAGGCTCCTCACTAGATGGCCCGACGATCTGGTGAAGGTTGTGTGAAGCAGCTGAATGCGGGCAGCGCAGGATAGATCGATGTGGAGACCTTTTAGGGAGGCCTATGTCCAGCAGTGGACGTCTGTCGTCTGATACTTGATAATGATGACAAAGAATTATATAGACTAGCACTTGGCTACAATTATACCGAAATAATATCTGATTGTAAAGCGCTTTAGTCTAGAATTTATTCTTAAAGATTCCTGTATTATATCTGGACGGAAAACTTGATGCTGGAAGGCTCTTCCAATCTGCCGCAGTTAGCGTTGTTGAGGACGAAGCTGAACGCTATATCCTAATGCTCTGGGTATCGTCAACATAGCCACGGCTGCCGTAAGTGTGATGTTAGGTATGAACCGTTTGATGATATCTATGATGTTATCAAATCCTTGTTTCCTGTGTGAATTCCTCGAAATCCGGTAGAACATCCAGATGCATGCTATCCTACATCGGTGATTTAGACTATGAAATTTAGTACATATCAGCTCTTATTCAAAGACCGACTAGAAATATAGTGATAATTATAAACTCAGTAAAATAGGTTTAGTGTTTCCTTAAAACATGACGTCTAACTTTAATTATGCATATTTATATGTAGTTAAAAAAAATTAATATATTATTTTGAGGTTTGTCTCATTATACAATAGTTGCGTTGGCATACCCCCATCCCCACTAGGTAGACTATGAACATGAATTGCAGGAAGCCACTGGATTTCAATAGCGCAAGACCGTGCTTTGTGGAACACATTACACGAGACTGTGTCCAGCAGTTGAAGTCCATCGTATGTAATGATCATGATGATGATGATTATTATAGTACTCGTACAGTTCTTAAAAAAATTCAATAAAGAAATTTTGAATAATTTTTATTTTATTCAAAACTTCTTTATACAATCTCGCAAGTATGTACCTCTATATCCGTATCATTATCTTCAGTGAATATTGAAATCATAAATATTATATAATATATAATAGTGGAGTGGAAATATTTACAAGATTTTAGTAAAACAACACAAAACAATGTTGATTTTTTCGTGGTAAAAGTGCATGCGAAAGTACTAGGAAAGCATTTTACTGAGAAACGATAAGGAGCTTCCCAGCATCGCATCGCTGGAGACATAAAGCTGGCTCGGAGGACGACCATGCACTCAGGACTTGTCTTGAAGCGAACAAACATACATTTGCAGTTATAAGACACAGCTGCCGTTCAATTTTAGCCCTTATCACGACTGAATACAGACTGGTAGTGTGGGTACTAGTTAACATATTAATTCCGGACGTACCTCCGCACTAGCTATTCAAATACCAAAATAATATTTCAATTTGCTAATAGATTCTCAACTCTATTATATATGGTAGACAGTGGTTTTTAATAATTTCCATAGAGACCAATTAAGTGGCATTTACGGTTTATGACATATTAAAATCCAACCGCTAGCCATTGCTCTGGTGAAGAATAGTTGCAAAAAATTGCATCGCCAATAGCGTTTTACGAGCACTAAAACTAAAGTTTAATGAAACGGCGCACCGACCGCACGGTACTTTGTTTTCGGAGTCATAAAGCACTTATAGGTGGACATTAAAGTGTTTTAAATTATACCTTCAGATGATAGACATTCTGCCGAAGTTATAATACTTATCATCAACTAAGAATTTCACTTTATCCAATAGTTTCTATGTCGATGAAAGAGCATCTAAAATTGTAACAGAACCGAAAATTTAAAAATACGTAAACATTGTCATATCAGCTAAGATTATATTATCTGTATAGGATTTGTTGAGGGTATCTAGAATTAGAGAAGACACAAAGAACAGCGTGATAGAAGCATTTCATTAGAATCATGTGACAATCAAAGGTCTGTACAGTAGATGGATATGAAAGTAAATTTAAAAGATTCCTCATTTTAGATCAACTTCTCCATAAAAAAAAGTCTAAGAAAAGTTTTGAATGATACATCCAATAAGCAAGAAAAAAATAATCTTTTTTTTTATTCAAGTAACCGACAAGAGGAGCGGAATGTTCACCTGATAAGTGCCCTCTATAGAAACGTGGCGCTAGGTAAGATGATATATACTGCACCAACATGGTGGCTCTGGTCACCTGAGACATAAGACGGTGTCTCACTCCCCTATTAATTACAGTAGCTCCAGCTGTGTCCAAACTGAAATACAGTAATGTTTGCACACTACTGTTTGGCAGCTGCAACGGTACCTACCTAGACGGTCTCCGGCAAAAGACCTAGCACCAGTAAAATAGTCATTGAAATATTATCTCTATTGTGTGTAGTGTCCACAATACTTTAATTACTTTACTATCTCCCAACTGCCTTTCAGTTCGATTAAAAATAAGACAGCAAGTCGTGTTCGGCTTTCAAGTTAGGTTTTGTTATTAAGCTTATCTGGGGCCTCTATTTTTGCAGTTGGCGCTAAAAGTTCAGTGGCTCAGAAACAATGGGCCCGAACATTAGTAATGGGATTCTGCCGTCTCGAGAGGCACTCAGGTCACTCCGATAAGATCCGCATTGGAGGCTGTATTGCGGCGGGGCAGGCCGATAGCGATATGAGCTCGGACAAAAGTCTTTCACGTTTGAACAATTTTAAAATAAGTATTTGATCTCGTTGTTTATTTCCGATACAATGGCCGGTGTCACTGAATTTTAGTTCTATAAAATGGTAGGTAGACAATGAAACGGCTTATGAGATGGTATATTATCACCGTTGTCCGTCTTGACTTGAAGACTTGCCTTGTAACACTAAAGACCCAGGTTTAAAACGGCCTAGTTAGAATTACTGTGACCTCGCTAGTATAATGATCCTGGGTTCTGCTGGGATGAATCTTAGGGCTTTGAGGACAACTTTCAAAATATACTCTGATTTTCAGAGAAAAACGGGATTATGTGAGATTCATACCAAACCTGCCGTAGTCTCCGGCATTCCATTTCATTCATCACACAATCATCCGACACTCTTATTCGGACCCCGGAAGCTCTGGTTGTTGGGATCCGGTGCCTCTGTACACTCGGACAATACAAAGTTACTAGTGTTATCTTTCGTCAATATCTTCTATCTGTCTCTTCGCATCTATTTATCTTCTTGTTCTTTACCATTAAAAATGTCACGAATCTGTCTTTAAGGATGTCAACTAAGCTAGAACAATTACTTCTCATTTAGTGAATTATAATGATTAGAAGGTATTTGAAGAACTAACGTTATAGATACAAATAAACGGCAAGTTCTATTAATACCGGTCATATAAAATCGTGCATTTGTGTTTTTCCGCGTACAAAGATTACCATAAATCAGTCGACACGTGTTCCGGCTCCCGGGGAAGAGTCTTTACGGCTCGCGGTCTGGACCTCGTGTTTTTTTAATACGGTTTGTTTACTCCGCCAGACAATATGCGCCGTTTGCTTCCCCGGCAGTGTCTTCCTGTTCCTGGATACCACTATTTATTGGAAACGAGAGTGCTGAAACGCTTTACCTGGATTATAGATATCAAATAGGTATTTTTATGTAGTTTATTTGCAAATATCCGCAAGGACTGTTTTGTAGACGTCTTTACAATAGAAGTCCAGGTGCGAAAGGACATTCTTTGAGATGATAAAGTTGATATTATTCTGAAAGTATTTCAGCATTGTCTTTAATATTTAAAGTTAATGGATTGCAGGAATTATAAAGAAATAATAATTATCGTTGATTTAAATTAACTTGTCATAAAGTCTAAACGTAAACAGTACTACATACATTTCTCTTTATATAAGTAATTGTAACTGAAAGTTTTGTAATAACTTGTGGTAACCCTTAACAATTTCCCCAGACAAATTTAGTACTTCTTATTAGTGTTTTTTATATACACAAAACGTGTTTTTTTTCAATAATTATACAATATTCTTTTAGCTTGGAATTTGGAGGAAATGAAATGTACGAGTCCAATGTTTATCAATAAAAAATACTTAAATAAGATTTACATCCTTTTAAATTTTGTGATATATAAAGTAATCTTGATGTAGAATATATTACAAGATACTATCAACCCCTTAATAACGAGTGATGTTAAGCCAATAATATTATATTACGCTTTATTACAGATGTTGCGTTGAAATTCGCGCTGCGCCTATTCGCGAATTATCCAACGGAAGGCGGACATTTTGAATTAATGCTATAACAGCAAGCAATAAGGTGTAACAATAAAAGATAATAACCATCCCATCGTTGTAACATTTATTGTTATTAATCCTACAAGGCGATGCCGGAGGCGTTTCGGACAGTGACGCGCAGTATTAAAACAAAATGTTACATCATCGTACTATCCCTCATTTAGATCTGTAAATTGATATTTTACAACAGCTTGCGTTTATAGATCATAGATTACTGAGGAAACAGCTATTATTTCTAATGAGTCAAGGATCTTTAATTTAGTTTTTCCATTTTCTTTTTCTTCTTCCCTTTCTCTTCTTAATTTTCTCGTTTCCTCCTTTCCTTCCTTCCGTAGATCGTCTAGGTACGTACCACCGCAGGGTTTATTTCTGCCGACAAACAGTAGCGTGTATACATTAATGTTCCGGTTTGAAAGGCGCGGTAATTAGTAAAATTTCTGTGGTAACAATGTTCAACATCTTGTCTGAAGGCGACAAAGGCAATGTGGTGCTATGTATAACATCTTAATCAGCGCCACGTTGCTATGGGCGGGCGTATGGTATACCATCCAGTAAACGTGTCGTCCTTTTGTAGTACACATTTTTTTTTAGAATTTTATACTATTTGCTTACATTCAACAGACGTATTATCACAGTATATTTGTTTTGTTTTTGTAGTTCTTAGTGTCTGTGGAGTTTCCGACGATCTTACAGTCAGCATAGTCTCTGGTACTGCCGGGCACTAGAGGCCGTCATTCATCATATGAGGGCTTTTGCCATTTCCCACCACGCTGGCCTAATGGTGTTTAGTGAGAGCCAGAGCCTCGTATGTTGATCACGAGCAAGTCAGGTTGGCTTGGGTCCCGTGAGATGTGCCGGACCTCTTTTTAAGAATTGATATATGTGTTTAGTCTCATCATTTGTTTGGAACAGTGAATACATGACATGACCTTTGTGTTTACGGTTTAAGCTCGAAACAAAAAAAAAAAACAATTAAAGGTCCTGAACGGCGCAACGGTAGCGGACACCGGATATCAACGATCAGCAAATTAAATGGACGCGGTCCCTTGCATGTCCGGCTGTCAGCGTCGCGTCCCCGCGCGTGCTGTAAATCAATCAAGCGGACGGCCGAGTTCATTTGTTGCTTTATAACCTTAAGGTATTTACACAACGCCACGCCCAACGCTGATATTGTCATCACCGACATCCTTATTTATTTATTTCTGCACACTGATATTACAATGAAAATATTACATAACGTACATAGAAATAAGTGCAAAGGCACAACTTATTCCAATATGGAATTTCCAGTAGACCTACGGTTGGGAGATTTGATTAGTGACAGTGATTCTGATACACGCTGATAATACTGTAGAACAAAAGTTATGAACTAATATAATCTAGAATAGCTTATAATTAAAAAGATATTAGAAAAAAAATAAGTTTTTTAGGTATTAGATAGAGCAATGTAATGTTCTTATGTGCTTCAACAGCTCTTGCTATTTGATTATCATTTAGTAACGAATGCCATCAATTGCTAATAGGGGTGGTAAGAGGTTCCGCTCACCAACTCACGGGATCCAAGCCAATCTCACCTGCTCGTAGTGCACCCTGCTAATCAACGAACGAAGCTCTAGCTAGCAGTCCGCATTGGGCCAGTATAGTTGGAAATGACTCAAATCTCCCCAATAATAACCCTACAAACTACGGCCGTTAGCCCGGCGGTACCGGGGACCATGCTGTAGACATTTAGGGGAGGCCTATGTCTAGCAGTGGAAGTCTATCGGCTGATGATGAATTGCTTATATAATTAGTAATATGCATTTCTTTGTTGAGAGCTGATTTTTTTTATGAGACGAAGCGACGGGACAACCAATACGTTCCAATCCAATCAGCCGGAAGACGTCCACTGCTGGACAAAGGCCTCACCCAAAGATTACGTTCACTTGATGGTAATTGATACGCTTGCTAATAACAATGTGGCGCTAGTTAGGATGATACACAGCACTACACAGTGCTCGTCGCATTGTTACATAAGATGTTGTCTCGTTACTCTAGTAATTACGTCAGCTGCAGTGCGAATAGGCGCTGCGGATACCTATCTACCTACCTAGACGGTCTTCGGCAAGAGACCTCATCACCATCAGCCGATAGATGTACAGCTGGACATAGGCATCCAACTAGATCTCTACATCGATCGGTCAATCGTCGTTCCACCTTGTGGTATACCTCCTAACACTACGTCTACCTTACTGCTTACTGGCTGTCGGGGTAAGACGCTGGTGTTGCCATTAAAATGTCAGAAGCTTGAGTTATTTTTACCTTCCTGCTCCTCAGCAGCTGAAATTGAATAGGAGCGTTCCCCTGCTGCCGTTCCGGTACGTATCTAACGCTCGGCGCGGTTTATTTCTCCGCCGGCGCTGTGTATATTTTTATTCGGCGCTTTGTTCTCATGCTGCAACGAAAGTGCAGATGTGTGGAATTATTCACGACTTCTATTTGCACCGGTATTCGTATATATACACGGTTTTTTTCTTTTTTTTTTCTCTCATCTAATTTACGTAATTCACACCCCGCGTTGCGATGATTCGTTTTCAGGATATTTTCAGTTTTATTTATGTTAATATTAAAATTTGCTTCTCGCGTTCCTCTTTGTAGTCTTTGTGTTACTGTTGTAAGAGAGCTTCCGGTTTGTGTTTTTTTTATTTATGTTACTTAATGTAAGCTTGTTTTAGTATAGATCTTGACGGATACATATTAGCAAAAGATTCTTTTGTGAGTTTTCAAACACATTTAGTTTAATTGTTACGGTCAGTATAACAAAACAATTTTTTTTTATCTACTCTATCTAAAATAGTGCTTAGCCACGATTTCATCTGATAGTACTGCGGTGTAATTTTGGAAAATGCACTAGTCTAGTTGTATATTAACTCTAATGAAATGACTATATATATATACTGATAAGGGGCGTTTCCTTTATTTGAACAAGTAGAGGATTATGGTATATACTTTCTACTAAGTATATATTGTATAATGATGGGATTTGGATCATCCAAAGAGATTTTAACTCTACATTATAAACCAAACACACAGCTTTGCTTTGATATTAAAAAACATATGTTATTCATATTAAAGCAATGTAAACCGATGCGAAAATACAGAGAAGCAGGAATTTGCGAAATGCTTTATGCAATATGGCAATGACAACATCCCTATACATTAAAGGTGAATAAACCTGAGTTGCGGTTTGTTTTAATATATTTACGACTTACTTTGTGAAATGATCGATAGATCATTGCATGGTGGGGACCATGAGCTTCAGTACTAACTCATACTGCAATTCTGAAGTCACGCGATGTCGCTGAAACATCGCCAAAGGTATGACATCTAGGAGTGTCGTGCTCTACCTTTTATGTATGACGACATTTTCTAAAGCGAACTATCTCTATATTTATATATATATTTTAACGGCAGTAATTATACTAATACATCTATTACTATTACTATTCAATTTACTTTCAAGTCTTTAGTTTGAACTGACATTTAACCTTAGAACTGTTTCCGTCTTTGTCAAGCAATACTTCTTACCTCTGCTGATGTTGCTCTGCTTTCTCACTACACGAAATTAAAAGGACCTTATTAGGAGAATTCAAATCTGCGATATCCGGTTCGCGTGTATATTTAACCGTTAACCTATTGACGTTTTAAATTTAATGATAACTTCAAAAATATATCCATATAATCGCAAATGAAAGAAGTAGACGACTGGAGAGAAATAATAACCGTACTGTAGTAAGGCGACTCTGATCATTGGTATCATTTTGGAAAGGATACTAAAGTGGTGGTATAACTCTTACGAAAACCAACACACACTTTTTTATTATTACATATTCTACTCGAAGAGATACCACACTATTTTTTATAGTACAAAACAATTGTAGGCAGAGGCATGAGCTAGATATGTAGGTCAAAAACACAAACCTGAATAGAATAACTATTGAATTACTCTAAAAGCACACATATTCAAAAACTTTCAACTACTGGTAGATCTCTTTTACAGGTGATTATGTAGGAAAGTACCATCGCAGTTCCTACTCTTGTCGCCAAACAGTAGCTTGCAAATTGAGTTCCGGCATGAAGGGCGCTGTAGCTAGAGCAATTATTGGGATAACGAGACATGTCTCAGCTGAAGAGTGCAATGTAGCGCAGTATATATCATCCTAAATATCGCCTCGTTGGTAGGCGTATCACTTACTTTCGGGTGAATGTCACGCTCAGCTCGACGCTTAATTGAATAAAAAAAAAACTTAGTAAAAATTATGATTTTTTTATGAACAACTTAACAGTAGATCGCGTAGACCTATATAAGTTTTATAATGCTGTATGTACTACAGCTTCATATAGCCTATATTGAGAGTTAGGTCATGTACCAATGAAGATGTCGCTGTACAATTAAGATCTCTGTAATGAATCAGGAGTCTTAATTAAATGTGACCTGTCTCCACATCTCTTTGCGAGGCTCTTACCGCGCTGCACACTGCACATAAGTTTGAAATATAACTATGCCTTTGATTATATCACGCGGTAATTAAGGTCGTTTTATACCTGATAGTCTACTTGGATTGTGTCCATGTGAATAGAGGTTCGTACGTACAAATGATAAAATTAAAGAAAAAAAAACCTTCTATACCAACCAGATTTCTTTTCTAATGAAATTAACTCTAATAAGAAATACAACAATTTATAAGTTCATTGTAAGCTGTAACGATAATTAAACTTCTTCGTCTTCTTCTTCCTCCTGCTCTTATCCCAGCTATCAGCCGTCATATCTGAATTCACACTCTTCTTACACACGTCATCATACATATCATTCACACAATCCATCCACACTTTCTTCGGTCTTCCTCTATCCTTATAACCGTCCACGTTCATTCTCATTACTTTCTTAAACTTCTTCGTCTAAGACAAAATAATTCCCTATCATACAAAGTTATATATTTCTAACACTAAAGTTTTACACCCTTATTATTAAATCTTTCCGTTTTTATCACAGTCCCAATTTTAATATTAAAAGCGTGCTATATTATGATAGCAATAGCAAAAAAAAAGTGCTAAATGTTCTTAATTTTACTATCAAAAGATCATCCAGTTATTAGACCCTAGGTAACATCTAGTATCAAATTACGTGTTAAGACGAATCAAACGAGCCCAAACTCAACGGGGTTGCGTCGTTTAATTACAGAGTTCCTATGGCCACCTTCCAGCTCCATCATCAGACCCTAGTTACCATCTGGTATCAAATTACTCGTCACGATGAATCAAACGAGCCCAAACTCGACGCGGTTACGTCGCTTAATTCCGGAGTTCCTATCCCCACCTTTCAGGTCCATCATCAGACCCTAGTTACCATCTAGTATCTAATAACTCGTTAAGACGAATCAAACGAGCCCAAACTCGACGGGGTTGCGTCGTTTAATTACAGAGTTACTATGGCCACCTTCCAGCTCCATCATCAGACCCTAGTTACCATCTAGTATCTAATAACTCGTTAAGACGAATCAAACGAGCCCAAACTCGACGGGGTTGCGTCGTTTAATTACAGAGTTCCTATGGCCACCTTCCAGGTCCATCATCAGACCCTAGTTACCATCTAGTATCTAATAACTCGTTAAGACGAATCAAACGAGCCCAAACTCGACGGGGTTGCGTCGTTTAATTACAGAGTTCCTATGGCCACCTTCCAGCTCCATCATCAGGCCCTGGTTACCATCAAGCAATCAATTGGCAAGATTTGATTACAGTCAGACCACGGAATCTATCTACCTATTTGCTCTGTATATATAAGATCTTTGTGGGAGGTCTATGACTAGTGGACATCTATCGGCTGATGATCATGATGATATGAGATCTACAAATTCATTGACTCATCATGAGACCTCTGAAACTACATTAAACACTCAAAATTCCACCCCCGAATAGAGTTGCGGGGGTGGTACAGCCAGCAAAGCGAAAGAGGTACAGCTAGTACAGTATATTATCATAAAGTTGCTGTATAACATGTATCATAGGTTACTGGTGGTGGGTCTCTGTGGTTGGAGACTATCTAGGTTAGAACCTGTTCTTACTGCCAAACAGTAATATGTTGATATTTGAAGGCCGATGTAGCTAGTGCAACTGGAGTACATATTAAACCTCAAGGAAGGGACAGCTTACTAGCGACGCTTTGTTACAGGCGTATTACTTACCATCAGGTCAATATATGATTGTTCAAAAAAAAATAATTAAACAGGTTCGAATTACTTTCAAACATTTCAGCAGCACTCTTCGAGTGAACACTGTGGAGCCGTGATTAATGCCACCCATAAATCTGAAGATTGAAAAAAAAAAAAAAACTCCGCCGCTGAGTAACTGGTGGTTTAATTTGAAACAGACGGAAGGCCACGGAGCGGGACCGGTTCCGGTCCAATTAGGTCCGATTGTAAACGTCACTTGGGAGTATTAAAATTTTTACGAGTGATCATTTCACGTGTTGGGGTCCCTGCTGCTGCTGCGGCGCTGGACGCTTGACTTTGTCACCGCTGAACGGTGGTCTGTTCTGCGTAATGAATCATCTTTTCATGTATTTTTAAAATTTATATCCTCGACTCACTGGCTCAATGGTTAGAGCGTGTGGCCTTCATTCCAAAGACCGCGGGTTCGAGTCTCGGCATGTACCCGAAGAATTTAATGTTTAAGTTGTGTAAGGTGAAGGAAAACTTCGCGAGGAAACCTGCACATTTATTCTAAGGGGTGTGTGTGAAGTCACCAATCTGCGTTGGGCCCGCGTGTTGACTATGGCCCATCGCTGTTATATTGAGGGTGGGCCTGTGCCCCAACAGTGGGGACGTAAATTGGCTGTTATCGATATCCTTCACTACTTTACTATTCTAATTTGTACCAGACTAATCCTTTTCTATTGAATTAATTTTAGAGGCTTTTTTTTTCAACAAAGCGACGAGATCATCGTAGTTCAGTCGATGGTAAATCAGCCAGCTCATAACATCATCATCAGCCGATAGATGTCCACCCCCAAAGACTCCCACGTTTGTAGGGTGTGATTTGGGCTATTACCCACCACGCTGGAACAATGAGGGTTGTTGGGATCCAGAGCCTCGTTCGTTGATTAGCAGGATGCACCAGGATCAGATGAGGTGGGCTTCGATCCCATAAGTTGCTGTGAAGGGCTCCTTATTCCCCAGCTCATGACACAGTGGTCCTAATTAAAGTACTCACACGACGACATGATTTCATCGTCTTGAGACTTAGATGTTAAGTCTAAACCTACGTTCTTTTGGGGTAGAAACGGAAGCTGCTGTAGTTACTTGGATGGTCTCCAGCAACAGAGGTCTGCATCAGTAAGGAGGATATACTTTACAATTTACTAACTCTTTATAAGTTCTTAGCTAATGTCGTAGCGATTAGGTAACATGCATCATACATCTTACGGACATGATAATTGTACAGAAATTGGCTGCGTAGTTTATCAAAGTTTAAAAGCATCATCATCATCATCGTCATCATCTTTTTCCATCAAAAATCATGCCAAGATCGGAAATAATTAAAGGCAGACATCAAAGGGTAGTGATGTATTCAGAACCGCTATAGCTTCATAATCATCGCCCGCTTTAGCGGAATGGGAGTGGATTTTGAAATGAAAGGCTGAATGCATCATGTAAAGTACATAATAAGTTGCCAGTAGGGATAAAAGGCGGCAAGGATTTAAATGATTTAATGAAGCAAAGTTGACATCGGAATAAGCCGCATGCAGCGCGGGAGGAGACCAAAGGATATACGGTAATGATGAACTTAACAAAAGGACTTTTTGTTTCGTAAAACAATACAAACTGAACACGGGTCGCTGTTTGTGAAGATTATTTATTTGATGCTCGATTCCAGTTTTCTCCAGTTCCTCGGTATTCGTTTAAAGATTTTTTTTTAAATAATACCTAAATAAGATATTAGAAGTTTTATATTCTTCTTGTGCTCCTCGAAATAAGGAAGATAGGACAACAGTTCTACAAATCTCATCCATCGTAGATCAACTGCGCGGCGCTTTTGATATATTTTTATTGTATAGACTAGCGCACTAGTCTAGAAGTAGCCTATTCACTCTTCTGTTAAAGATTCCCACGTCAAACCTGGAGGGAAACACTGACGCCGACTTTCAAGTTCATATTTCCTTTCATTTCCTTTTCTTCATTTCTTTCATTTTCAAGTTCAATATTGATGGCTCCAATATTCTGTTGGTGTTGGATAATTTTGTATTTAATTCAATTTATTGAAGAAATTATAAAAAAATAGTTCCTTCTATTCTTCTTTATTCTTTAATATCTGTCCAAAAGAGCCTTTCTTTATATTCAGAATAACCTTTCCGACTTTAGTTGGAAGCTTCTTAGTTATAAGTTTTGTTTTAAGACTGACAAAGAAGCTTATTTAACTTTTTCAAGCATTTATCTTGAAGAAGTTTGATAAATTTCACTAACAATGACTTTAGTTCGATTCTGATGCCTTAATTAAGACGTGTTATATATATGTGTATATATATACATATATAGGGAATCGCTTCATGGTAAGCGATAGCGTGATCTATCGTTTGCGGTGGCGCTATCTCTATTTTTTTTTTTAAATGCGGCCGACATATTTTAAAAGGGTAAAAATTGATCAACTGTTATATAAGTAGAAGGCTGTTTATTATTATTTGATATAATGACACTAACAACTCTCTTACTGTCTCCAAAACTGATGTCATTAATGAGGAGAGAGAGAAAGGCTGTCAAGAGCAAACTTGAGCTTATACTGATCAACAAGAATTCATCTCCTCGTTCATATTCATGTTACTTTTTTAATTCGACTATGATGATATGAAAGATATGTTCACCGTGGTAAGTGATAGACCAGCTTTTAACATCGCTAGTTAGGATGATATATACTGCACTATATCGTGCGCGTCGCACGAGTCATAAAATTTCGAGTCTCATTACGTCAGTAATTACATTAGCTACAGCGCCCTTCAAACTGGAACACAGTAATGTTTCCGCACTTCTCTTTGGCGGTCGGAATTTGTATTGCGGTAGTGCCTAGATAGTCTACGGCAATACAGACTTACCACTAGTAATAAAATGATAATGTTTACTATATTTTTAATTCGTTTATAAATGAAAGGGTATAAAAATAGCGGTGTTAAGGGTCAGGGGTGTAGTAATGAAGCCGCTTCGGCAGCTGCTGGCCGGGAGGGATGGCCGCGGGCGGCAACGCGCGCTCCACTTTAAAATTTATCGAATTTTCGTGTTTTGTTCCCGCCAAGGGTGCGTTGCTCCACGTTCCGGACCTTCAACAATGACGTGTGATACTTCTACTTTAATTTATCGATATTAAACCCTTACCTTTTTTTTTAAAAGCTTGCTTACAATCCCGATTTATGAAGTTAACTGGTGGTAGGTCTCTGTTGCTGTAGACCATATAGGTGAACAGCAACGCAGCGCCTATTTCTACCTCCAGGCAGTTGTGTGCCAATATTACTGTCTTCCACTTTGAAGGGTACTATAGCTAGTGAAATTACTGAGGTAACGAATCTCAAGAAGAAATCAAGGCGATGAGCGCAATGTAGTGCATCAGGCGCTTCAGGATACAGCGTTTGATTTAACGACTGATGTAATATAAGATAACCTACATTTACATTCTATTCATATAGATATGCACTTGACTACGATCCCACCTGATTGTACGCGATAATGTCTTTGGTGGTGGAACGCACTAGTCTGGTAGTAGCCTATTCACTCTTCTATTGAACATTCTAACGTCATACCTGGACGGATACACTGACGCCGGCAGACTGTTCCAATCCTTCGCTATCGGCATCTGGAATGTATGTAAGTTCGATGGTGAAAGGGCGATGGCTGTATCAAATCGTACAGTTCCTGGACACACTCTCCGAAATGCCTTGTGTAGACTACAGAGAGGTTGGCCATCTTGCTGGTGACCCAGGGTATCAGATTAGGTATCACTTTTAAACCATGACTAGAGACGAGAGAGACGGCTCACATGCCTGTAAGCATACGCAGGTTCACCACATTGTGTTCTTTGCTTTGAGAGAGGTAAAGTCCATTTACCCCAGTAATTTCATCAGCTTCAATTTGGCTGCAGAAGTACAAGCTGGCACACCCACACAGGTGACTACAGCAATTTACTACCAGTGTAGATTTATATATGTAGTTCCCTCAACTGAGTTTGTCCAGGTATCATAACGTTCTGTTAAAGATGTTGAAATACAATATCCTGATAAGGTTCTATCGATATCGTCACCTTCGGTACCACACGGAAGGCTTCCAATATTGGCTGAAGTACCCGACCGACGCCATTTAGCCAGAGGCTGTTCGCAGTCTCTTATTCCGGCTTAGCGTTAATCTCACTTTCCATTCATTCAGATGTATAATCATCCAGTTTTTTTCTTTCGGTGCAGTATAATATTTTAATTTTCGCTTCATTACCAAAGCTTTGTAAGCCAAGTCCTCGAATGAAACCGACGTAACCCAAATTCCTTTGATTTCCTCTTATCATTTAAAAAAGGATATGTACATGAATCGAAGAAGTAACAGGATGTCATTTTATGTTAGTCTTTCCCACCAGCCCGCCTTGGGCCAGCGTGGTGGGAAATGGTCCAAATCTCTCCATATGAACCCCTACATACGACAGCCCCTAGTGCCCAGCGGTAACGGAAGCAATGCTGACTGTATGTGGAGATCTTTGGGTGAGGCCTACGCTTATCAGTGGACGTCTATCGACTGATGACGATAATGATGTTGGTCTTTCTAAGTTAAAAGATAAATGCTATCAATTTAACAATCATATCTATTGACACCTTAGCATTTGGTAAATGGTAGCGTGATTTATTGCTTGCGGTGGCGCCATCTCTAGTTTATTTTTTTTTTAATGCGGCTAACATATCTTTAAAGGGTAAAAATTGATCAACTGTTATATAAGTAGAAGGCTGTTTATTATTGTTTGATTATTACACTAACAACTTACTGTCTCCAAAACTGATGACATTCATGGAGAGAGAGAAAAAGGCTTTGTTGAACCTGATCTCGAGGCTTGAGTTTACAAACTGAGCTACGTGAATTCATCTTCTTCTTCATATTCATATTACTTTTTTTATTCGACTATATACTGCATCATATCATGCTCGTCGCATTAGCCTTAACTTTAGGAAGTGAACAAAGACATTACTCTTTCAAACCAAACAGAACTGATAAATGCGATTCACTGACTTAACACAATCCGTTTGGTCAATAAATCGCATTTAGGTGGTATCAGCAAATAAAAACTCGTTAGTTGGATCCGTTCTCGCGGGATTGTCTAAAACCTGAGCTAGGTTGTCGGTGGCGTCGCTCGCGGATCTGAGAAAGCGCTCTACTTCCGTCCGGCGGAAGTTCGAGATTCGCCCGGCGCGGCGGCCCGACGCCGGACACGTCTACGTGTCTACATCGTTAGGTAATCAAATTTGTTTGCGAGGACTAACGAGCTCGCGACGGTCAGCCCGGCCGCCGGACTCCGCTCACTTGTTTGCCCATTCTGAATGCCAATGGATATCGCCTTTGAAGCACAGCTTTAAGCGTAAACTAATAAAATCATGACGTATCCTACATCACAAACACTTTGCATGCAAGTTTTCGAGAACAGAAGCATTTAATATCAGTCATATTCAGAGTATAACGGCCCCCGCACAACAACTAACCTCTCCGGCTCGTGGTGCAACCTGCTAATCAACAAACGAGGCTCTGGATCCTATCAACCCGCATTGAGCCAGCGTGGTGAGAAATGGTGCCAATCCTCCACCAGGTAAGGTTGGTTTGGTTTCCGTGAGTTGTTATGCGGAACCTCTCACACCCGTTTGGACTTGGAGTTTATATATTGTACTAGCTGTTTCCCGCTGTCTTTGCTGGCCATAACACCCCTGCTACTAACTTTGTGTGAGGAATTTTGTAATATCCGTTCTTAGCTGAGATCTAAATGCTAGAAGTAAAGTCTATACCAAATTTTTAGTGTTTACATCTAATTGTTTAATAGATCTCGAGTCGAGTTAATAAATCTCTGTACATCTCCTACATATACTGAATATAATACTAACTGTATGAACAATTAAACCAAACAAAAATAACGAAATACATCCACAATGAAACTGTTTCGTCGTAGAGGTATATTAAATTATTATCGGTAGGGTTGCGTCGGTTTCATTCATGCGCGCCCCTAACATACGGAAGTAAGAAAGGACAAATTGAAGGGATTGAAATTATAGTTAAAAGAAACAAAGGTCGGCGACAATGACAACCATTGTCGACCACTCCCGCCTCATTAGTAAGAAAAGAAAAACAATTAAGTACTGTTCATCTGAAACAAATTTATTTTTAACCCTCGTCAATTTGACTATGTTCTCTAAAGCTTTCAGTATAAGGGTTAATTTCGAGGGTGTATCGTCTGAACCGACGGCGGCACGGCTCGCCCGCAGTTATCCTCATACACGCGTCTCCCGTATATCTCTTCGGGCGATTCCTTTATGAGCATTGTGATCTACCATACCACCGCTGAATGGTATTGTTTGGAACATCCAGTCTAAAGTTTATTACCACCACCTTACAAATCTCGTATGCGCGGGGCATTGTTTTTATTTCACCTGGGCACGTGAACACGGAGTTAGTGTAATTGTGAATATTTATGTGGACCTTGTGCCGGAAGCAAACAATTCATTTGCTTCGCATTCAACATTATGATGGGTTTTTTTTTATTTTCATACGCCTTACCCATGAAATATTACAATTTGATTAATATATTACTTAGATAATAAATATTACTAGCTAACGTAGGATTTACATATAAGCAAAACCTTATTAAGGGTATATATCTAACAGAGGTATAGCCCTGACGCCTGGCGATACAGGCGGCGTAGATCTGATCGATGGAGGGATCTTTGGGGAAGGTTTATGTCCAGCAGTGGACGTCTATTAGCTGATAATGATGATGATAAACAAAGGTCTGTATATCTAATGTCCATCTCGTGTAATATGAGTTTATAATACAATAGTTTTCCCTTTATTTTGGGATCTAGATTAATATTAACGTGAATAATCTATATAATAAATCCTCCAACGATTCACACATCGATTCAGTGAAGAGATTTGGGCCCTTTCCCACCACGCTTCCCCAATGCAGGTTGGTGGGATCCAGAGCCTCGTTTATTGGTTACCAAGGTGCACGATGAGCTGGTAAGGTTGGCTAGGATCTATCAGATTGTTATATGTATATGCAGTAAATCTTTTAATACAAACAGTAGCTGTATTTAGATACTTCAATTGTATACTTAACTTAATCTACTTAACTTCAAGAAGAGTTCAGTGAATAAGTTATTGAAATAAAAGAAAAAAAACAACCCTTACTCTTTTTCTTCGATGAATGTTGTTAAAGCAAAATATAAGACCTTCTGTACAGGAAAACATTTCCCAGGCGCGTGTAATCAGTTCGCAGGGAGAATGTTTTTCTTCAAGCATCCTATTAAGATACGATGGTGCACGATATCAAAGATTGGAGTTCACTAAACTTAACCAGAATCTGGTTTAGTTAAATAAAAAAAAAGCTTATAGTTCTATTTGCAATGAAGAAATATATTAGGGTGAAACGATTTGATTTATTTTATTGATTACCTCTTAATGTTAAGGGTTAAAACTACCCATAACAACGAGATAATGATAAAGAAGAAGTATGAATTTCATATTGAAAATGCGTAGATATTTCATAGTAGAAAGTCAAGGTTACTCAGTATATTATGAGTCTGAAGCTGAAGTCTGAAGAATGAAGCTGATACTCCTTGCCCTACTACTCAGCATGTCCTAGGTAAGGTTCAGAATGATATAGTATCACTCGTAGTTTGTCCCCGTTGCCGGAGTATGTACTATCGAAGCTCCTTTATCTGTTGGTAAACAGCAGTCTGCAAACATTACTGTGATCCAGTATGAAAGGCGCTGTAGCTAGTGTTATTACTGCGGTAACGAGATTTAACATATCTCAAGATGGAAGGGATTGCAGTGTATACTATAAGGAGAATAAAAAAAAATATTTTGAAATATAATATTTTAATGTATCCCTCTGTATCATCAGGGTACAATAATTGATATACGTTAGAAATATGTTTAAGTATACAACACAGTAGCGACACAAGGTTTAATTTTATCAACCCCTCTCCGCCCCTCTTTTTTTTAGTATTTCACTCACTCGTACTATAACACGGTTACATACCATTCCGCGTAAGTGTCCATAAATAAAACGGTGCGTTTGAAACGTTTTTAAAGCGCGTTGCTTTAAATAATTGGTACTTCGTCTTCGTAAATATCCGATAATGTGAGAGCCCTTCAATCCCGACTTATTAAACCGATACGAGTAAGTATAAGATGAACGAAGAGCTAGGCTTGACAATTCTCCAAGAGTTAACATCCTGAACGAAGAAATCTGATGGAGAACTAAAGCTGTCGACGTAGCTCTCAAAATCTGCAGGCTGAAGTGGCAATGTCCAGAAAGTCTTGGAGTTGATGCCGCGAAGAGGATGCAGGGTTGTAGAACCCCCTGTAGGGATGGACCGACGGCATCATCAGAGCGGTTGGAAGTGGGTACATGCGAAAAACTGAGGACCGTATCACAGTATCGTAATACCGATGGAAGGGTAGGAACAAATCCATCAGTGGATTGAGAACGGTTGATGCTGATGATGATGGGTAAAAACAAAAGTGAAGAGAGTTTTTTTTTAGATAACTATGGTAAAGAGAAAACGCCTTCATAATGGTAAGTCAACCCCATCTGTTGACTGTAGCTGATGAAATATTTATAGTAATCAATTTAACCATTCCACCAAATTCTCGACACCCGGGTCGTATCTTCATTGAATCCCTCAGGAAATTCACAAGCGTGAAGCGGCGAAGGCATTGCCTTTCAGATTCACCGCGAATCACGTGTCGCTATCACTTTCTCATGAAAATGTAACACTCGCCGTGATGCAAAGCGAAATCAGATAAATTTCATCTCGACATAGCGATGCAAAGCGAGACGAAATAAATTTCAATTTCGCATCTCGACGTGGACCGAGATCAATGATGTGGAGATGAATTTTAGATTCTCACTTCATCACTATTTCTCATCTTCAGCATTCTCACACTAATGCCCTCAAGTTATGCAGCAACCCTGCAGGAAGAAGACTATCATTCTCAAGTACTACTTATAACCAGTATCTTAGGCAGTCCAGTAGTGGACGTCTATCGGCTGATGATGATGATGATATAGAACCTTCATAATGCATAGACGAACATATTTTTTTTATTCAATTAAGCAACGCTACGAGCAGGACGTTCATCTGATGGTATGTGATACACCTGCTGATAACGTGGCTATAGTTAGGATGGTATACATTGAACCACATGTCGCTTATCGCCTGATACCTTACATATTGAGTCCGGTTACCAGCAGTAATTACGCTTGCTATAGCGTCCTTCAAACCGGAACATAGTAACGTTTGCACAGTACTGCTTGGCAGTAAATATAGACGCTGTGGTGGTACTTACCTAGACGGCCTCCGTTAACAGAGACCTGCCAAGACCTTAGAAAAGATAGAAAGAGATTATTTATTCATACGACGACTCTGCTGCGAGTTAAAATGATGAATACTACTTCAAACTATGATCTTCGATTTGGAAAACGAAGTGGATATACCATAGAAAATGTCCAGCAATGTAGATTTACCATCAGTAAACCAAACTAACATATTAGCTCATTAGAAAAAATATATGTACCTAATAATCTAGATAAATCTACTTTACTATATTGATACTAATATTTTACAGGCGGTAGGTCTCTGTTGCTGGAGACCGTTTAGGTAGATACCACCGCAGCGAATATTGCAGCCGACAAATATTACTGTGTTCCGGTTTGAAGGGCGTTGTAGCTAGTGTAATTACTTGGGTAACAAGGCTCAACTGTCTCAAGGCGACGAGCGCAATGTGGTGCAATATATTACCCTAACTAGCGCCACGTACCGCTGGGTGTCGTCGCTTCCGCGAATAAAAAAAATTTGTTTTCCTCTTCATATTGAACTATCGCAAAACTTATCCTCTATCCTAGATATACTTTTGCTATATCATATTGCCCACTGCTGGACTACCGCTGCTTCAATACTGAGGTTGTTATTTTAGATTTCCTACTACCTAGACTGTTATAGTGAATTGTGCTGGATTTTAATGATGTAATAGAAACCGGTCGAGTGTGAGGGGGCTAGTTTTCATCGTGTATATACGTCTGAACTTAGATCCGGCTTGAAGTTCATGCTAATTGTGGGGGGGCGAAGTGTCGGCCCATTGACGGTGTCACCCGGTAATGGCTTTTAAGAAACGTAATAAATTATTCCGCTCCCGCCGTTGCCAGGTGACGGTGGGGTTCGATTCGCGATGGTACAAGCTGCTCCTCATCCACCCGCTGTTCAACTACTTTGCGTTTTTATCTATACAATTGTCACAGTTATCAAGGACTGTTATCCTTGACGCTGAATAGTACGGCATTGTAGCTAATTGAGGGATAGCAAGACTATATCTTGTTCATCACAAGCATAATGTGGTGTAGTTTATATCATCTAATTGGCATCACGATGTATTAGGCAAGCGTATAACTCACCATCAGATAAACATTCTTGTTGTTAATTTCTAGAATCTATAACTAAGGGTTGCACATAGATCAATGTGTGAGTCACTATTCTTATTAAGTTCAGCTGAACAGAACAGCTCCACAGCTGGGCAAAGGATCTCCACGCCAATTTGTGCTTCGTTGCTCACATCTAACGTCCTCCTGCGACCTAACTTAATTATTCTTCCCTCGGGGTGTAAGTGTTACCGCACAACTCACAGGTCCCAACCCAACTTCACCTGCTCGTGGTGCTCTCTGCCAATTAATAAACGAGGCTCTGAATCTCACCGACCCGCATACAGCCAGCCATGTGGCACCAAGCATTGGCAGGCCCCCCACCAAGTGGTCCGAAATTCTGGTGAAGGTTACGGGAAGCACCTGGATCGATCGATGTGGAGATCTTTAGAAGAGGCCTTTATTCAGCAGTGGACATCAGTCGCCTTATGACGGCAAATGGCCTAAAGCCTCCCATATGAATCCCCACCTGATCGATGTGGGGTTATTTGGGTGAGGCAGTCTGTGGACGTCTATTAGCGGATTGAGTACGTACGCTCGCAACTTGAGCCACAGGCAAAAGTCAGACGCGACTTGCTCTCTTATCGTTCTTGGAATTCGTCTTTTACTGAGTATTTCACGAAAAAAAAAGCCATCGCGCTCACGGCGACATTGTTTATTTTAATCATTGTGAGCGATTTACTATGTCGCGCCGACTCACAAATAGACACTAAGTGCTTATTTATGACCTACTTTAACGCGCACTCCTATATCGCTCGATATTTTCGCTTTCGGTTTTATAACCACTAAAAGTTCACTTTATTCGGTTCCTTTTGGAACCGCTCCGAGAAAATGTAAAATGTTTTGCTCCGTCAGTAATTACTTAATGTAAAAAAAAAAAACGCCGAAGCTTTTAACTGCTTTTAACATTTCAGTGTCTACTACAGTGGATTAAAATTTTACATGCAAAGCATTGCAAGGTATTCAGCAAATGTACTATTTGATAATGAACAAGCGGATATATTTAAAAAAAAAATAACATCCTTTCTAAGGACATTTACGAAATTTTGGCAAGATTTTAAAAATGTCATTTTCATCATCATCACCATGACCATCACAAGTTTATCTATCAATAGCCACTACTACAATAAATGTAATATGGTACTGATGTAAATTGTTGTATACATTACTATTGCAGTTTTGTTGGATTATGTAAATTTTGCTAATATCATCATCATCATCATCTTCACCTGATGCTGATGCTAGAATAGAGACTCATCAATCCATCTAAATTATATATATTCAACTGGTTACTTATGTTATAAGCTTGGGTCGTTTTACCGGCATCTTTACATCAATTTATTAGTGAGAAGGGCTGTAAGGGGTCTTGAAAAACAACTCACAGGACTCAAGCCAACCTCACCAGCTCGTGGTGCAGCCTGCTAATCAACAAACGAGGCTCTAGCTTTCACCAACCCGCATTGGGTCAACCGTGTCGGAAATGGCCTAAATCCTCCCTATGAACCTCTACAAACTACGGCTCCTGTTGCCTGCATGTCGGGATCTTTGAGGAAAAGCTGCGTCCAGCAGTGGACGTCTATCGGCTGATGATGATTAGTAAGTATTATTTTATCAAAGGTTAGTAAATTTACTAGCGCTATAAAGATTAAAAAAATCACCGTAGTAATACATTTACAGTACTTCCAATTCCCTATTATGTGATACTGAATATTAAACAGGGCTCGGGAGGCAAGTGAATCCTGCGTCAAAAGTTAGTTGGTAACTAAGACAGACACGAGGCTCCTGCAGCGCCTGGGGACGGCATCGATCCTCGTTAATAATTAACAACGTCAAGTTACGCGTATCACCAAACTGGGACAGGTGGGGTGGAGGTGAATATGTGTTAAGTAGTTTCCACGGATCTGATTCCTGTTCAGAGGGACAGGTTAATTAGACTTGTGCTTATCACTTTGATCATTTGGTTCTGCTTTTGGTTGCTTCAGTGGTATTTACTTGGTAACACGTTGGTCTATGATTCGATTCCTGTGCTCTATTAAATCTAGATTTTAGACTATGTATAGTTTTATCAGAAATCTTTTTTTTTATTTGTCCAAACGACGAGACAGGCGAGACGTTCATAGGTAATAAACCTGCCTATAACAATGTGGTTCTAGTTAGGATGATGTACATAGCACCAAGTTTTGCTCGTCACTTTAGGACACTTGATATTGAGTATCGTTACCACAGTAATTTCACTAGCTACAAAACCCTTCAAACGTAAACGTAGTATTTATTTCATAGTACTGTTTAGCTGCAGAAGTAGCACCTGCGGTGGTACCGAGACGGTCTCCGTCATCAGAGACCTACCAAGTTAACTGCTGCGGACAAACGGATACTGTTTTAGTCTTTAGAATATTATTTCTATATAGTTTTTCTTTATTATACGAAGAAGCGAATAGTCGAGCAAGACCGTCACCTGATAATTAGTGATAACCTTGTCCATAACGTAGCGATAGATTTGATGATATACACTGTACTATATTTCGCTCGTCGCCTGGGACATACTATACAAAGTTTTATTAACCCAGTAATTTCATTAGCTACAACGCCCTTCGAACCGGAACACAATAATGTTTACACTCAGTACAGTATTCTGTCTGTTGTAATAAGCGCTGCGGTGGTACGTACTTAGAAGATCTCTGGAAACAAGGACTTGTCAGCAGTAAATGATTGTTATATCACGTATGGTGTAATTCCTTTCAAGTATACGTTACTGTGATAAATCCGTTTACCTTCCTTGCCTTCTTCCAAGGATCCCGTCATGGTAAGGACATGTTCGTAGATTAAATAAATATAAAATCACCATCCGTTTGTGCGATGAGATTTCCTTAACCATATTAAGAAGACACGGGCATAAGGACTTTAAAAGAAATGCGAAGAATCAAAGCGACCCTCGCAGGGGTGACGCCCTCAAAAATCAACTGTTTCCCTATGGAAGGGGAAAACGAATGTGAAAAATCGACATTTAATAGGCGACCGGCCATTTCGCAAATGGGTGCTGTACCCTAGAAGGGTGATGATTTACCGTGGTAAAGTTTAGTGCCAGTTGAAAAACGGGGGGAGCGATGCGAAAGCCAATTTTTGCAGCGAGGCGTTTATAAAAACCTGTTTCCTGTAGTATTCATGAAATATATATATAAGGAAAACATAGAAAACTGATATAGTGTAGAATGTTTCAGCTATTTTTCTATAAAGAGACGAAACGAGCGAGATGATCACCTGATGGTAAGTGATACGCATGCCCATAACATGATGGCGGTAATTGGGATCGAATACACAGCACTACATGGCATTCGTTGCCTTGAGACATAAAATGTTGAATCTCGTTACCACAGTAATTTCACTTGGTCCAGCATCCTTCTTGCTGCAACACAGTAAAGTTCGCACACTACTGTTTGGCGGCAGGAATAGGCGCTGCGGTTGTACCTATCTAAATGGTCTTCGGCAACAGAGACCTACCACCAGTAAACTAAGTTAACCTAAGTATACTTCTATATGTATTATACTGTTGTATTGGTTGACTAAGTCCCTTCTGCTGCTGACCCTGGAATTGTGGCTCCCATTTTCTAAGAATACGATGGTGGCAAATAGTGGCTTCGGAAACACCCCACCATCAGCTGTACTCCACAACATATACCACCATGATGGAACCTTGGAATTTCGCTTCATAATAAGCTTTTGTTTATCCACTGCTGGATACAGGCCTTCCTCAATGTCTTCCATCAAAAGCGATCCTCAGCTTCTCGCATCCACCCCTGATGATGTCGTCGGTCCATCTGGTGGGAGAACGTCCTATGCTTCTGCGACCTGTACGCGGTCTCTTGCTACCTTCATCTTGTACAGGGTGTCTGGTGGTAGATTTATGTTTTCAAATTTAAATAAAAAATAATATGTTTGACATATAATTTTACTAAAAGTATAAAAAGATAGAGTACAAATGCGGATTTTATTTTTTAAAGATAATGTCATCCAAATGTCTTCCATCCTGTTGCCCACACACACACTGTTCGAAACGGAGCCTCGTATTCCGTGCCACACGCTGCAGTAAACTTGGTTCAATTGCGCTGATTTCTCGCCGAATATTTTCTTTTAAGTCCACAACAGTTCGCGGATTGTTGGCGTAAACTCTCTCTTTGAGGTAGCCCCACAAAAAAAAATCCATTGGAGTTAGGTCGGGTGACCTCGGCGGCCACGGATGTCCCCAAAGCGACTAATCAGTTTTGAGGGAGATTTTCTCGCAACAAATCCATCGAATCTCTGGCCGTGTGTGCGGTCGCACCATCCTGTTGAAATCACGTGTGTGATGAGAATGATGAATGAGCTCGCAGGTTCGGCAAAAAGAAATCCGAAATCATGAGCCGATAATTCTCACCATTGACATTCGTCGCTTGGCCCCGTGCTATTTCAAAAAAAAAATTATCCGATTATCCCATTCGTGGATAAAGCGCACCAAACAGTTACCCTTGGGCAATGTAATGGTTTTTGGTGCTTCAGTCGAGGATTGCGAGTTCTTAGAGCCCAGTAACGGCAATTTTGCTTGTTTACGTGTCCGTTTAAATGAAAATGAGCCTCGTCGCTCCAAAAATGGAATTTACAGTGCGAAAAACGCTCCAACATGGTTCACAAAAAAAATTTGCGTGACGCAAAGTCATTTTTTTTCAATTCTTGAATTATTTGAATTTTAAAAGGATGAAACTTCATATCTTTTTTCAAAATTTCATACACAATTGCTCTTGGGTGTCCCAGTGAAGCTGCCCTTTTCACTTTTTTAAACTGCGTTCAACCAGTTCAATGTTTTCGGGGATCCTTGACGATCGACTAGGTCCTGGCCGTGGTGTGTTCATAGCCGAAGCAGTTGCGTGGAACCTCTCCACCCACGAACGAATTAAATTCACACTCGGCCCATCGCTTATCCGTCGAATATTGAAATGTGAACAAAACTGTCGGCGAGCGAGTACATAAGAATCGTTACTCTTGAAAAATGCTTCAATAGCGAACGCGCGATGCTCACCCGACCACTGCACCACTGCACCACTGCACCACTGCGACATCGTGACTAAGAAATCCGCACGATCGGTGATTCTAATGACTGACCACTGACCACCTTCCCCCCGCACTGTATATAACTTATTGAGATATTCGTTTTTTAAAATATAAATCTGCCGCCAGACACCCTTTAGATATTGAGAGCTATGTCATAAGCTTTAGTTCTTAGAGCCAAGCATGAGCAAAACACCAAGCATAGCTCTCTCTATCGCTCGCTGTGCTACTTTAAATCGGTGCACCAGCTCGATGGCCAGGTGCCATGTCTTTGCCGTAAGGGTTGAGAGAATACACTGGTAATTTTTTTTTTATTTATAATTGGTAACAGATGAAGTATTGTATTCAGCTTGGCCGCGGAACTCGGTCAATCGGTAATGTAATACGTATTGTATAGAGCTGTCCGCTCGCTCCATACAGCTGCAAGGGACATCACGTGTCAAGCAGCGGGCTGCCACGTCTCCAGGAAGCAGCGGGGAACATTCATCGTCCACTACCGCACAAGCCATAAACTGTAGCGGTTATTTGTTTTTGTCAATATTTATATCTTATTCATTAAATGATTGTCTGTACAGGTTTCTTTTATAATCGTACGAAGCGACTAGACGAGCGGAAAGTTCACTTGATTGTGAGTGATAAGCCCACATATGACAACGTGTCGCTAGTAAGGATTCGTCTTTTTGAGACATAGGAATGCACTAGCTACAACTCCCGTCAAACCGGAAGACAGTAATGTTTTCACACTACTGTTTGCCGGCTGCAACACGCTGCGGTGGTACCTACCGAGACGGTTACCAGCAGCAGATACTTACCACCAGTAAATGAGAAATCCAAACATAAAGAAACAATAACGACATAACTCATTATCATCTGGATCAACGTTCTTTGATGGAAATAAGCGTATTTCTTACGGTAGAGTAAAATTTGGTTAAACTCTTTGTTTACTGATGGTAGGTCTCTGTTGTCGGAAGCCATCTAGGTAGATACCGCGGCAGCGCCTATTTCTGCCGCCGAATAGTACTGTGCAAACATTACTTGGTTCCGGTTTGCATGGCGTTTTAAGTAATAAATAACTAGTAATTACTGGTGTAACGATATTTTGTCTCCAACAATGTGGTGCTGTGTACCATTCTAGTATCATGATATCATGATTAATGACGACTGTTCCGTTGTACGCTTTTGCATTAAACACCGTGCGACATAAGTATTGCGCTGGCCGCCATTTTGAGATCACAAGCCTCTGTGCGGCTCCGTTTAATTTATAGCCGACAAAAGTGTTTGAATTGTTAATGCCTCGCCCGTACTTAGTCGACTGTCGCGGGCACGTGGCACCCCCTGCCCGAAATATTTATCCTTTCAGTTTTACTTCACAAACATTTTGAGTATCTTTCATGATGAGTATCCTATCTCAGATAATATTAAGGAAAATGCGTCATCATCATCATTATCAGCCGATAGACGTGCACTGCTGGACGTAGGCCTCACTCAAAGATATCCACTTTGACCGATCCTGGGCTGCTGCATCCAATTGCTTCCCGGAATCTTCACCTGATCGGCGGACCATCTGATGAGGCGCCTGCTAACACTACGTCTTCCGGTACGCGGTCGCCATTCGAGGATCTTAGTGCCCCGTCGGCTGTCAATCCTTCGAGCGATGTGTCCTGCCCATGGCCATTTGAGGCTAGGACTTTAGGACTATGTCGGTGACCTTAATTCTCCTGCGGATCTCCTCGTTTCTGAAAGGAAGGTGCGTAATCGCATCAATTTATGAAACACATTGCGGGAAGTTTACCTGATGGTAAGTGATACGGTAATTTAAAATGGTGTATACTGAACCGTATTGCATTTATCGCTATATGACATACTATGTTAGGTCTTGTTACTCCAGTAATTATACTAGCAACAGCGCCTTTCAAAGCGGATCACAGTATTATTTTCGTAGTACTGTCTATCGGCAACAAAGACCTATCACCAGTAAACATGATACCCTCCAGTTGGATAAATAATAGAGGGTTGTAATTATTTTGAAGTAAATTGATACCAACGATCCTCCCTTTTATAGCTAATGCTCAAATGACTGAACAAAGACCGCAAGAAAAACAATCTGACGTTTGTTCAGTGTTGCCAAATGATAATTAACGAAGGTAGTGATACCAACATTAACATTCCTTCTATGCACATATTTCAGTGACTTACTGGTGGTAGGTCTGATGGCGGAGACCGTCTAGGTATGTACCACCGCAGCGCATATTGCTGCCGCCAAGCAGTCGTATGAAAACATTACTAGAGTCCGGTTTGAAAGGCGCTATTATTAGTGTATTATAATTACTGGGGTAACGAGACTCGAAATCTTTTGTCTCCGACAATGTGGTGGTGTGTATAGGAAGGCACTAGCGCTACGTTGTTAGAGCAGGCGTATCACTTACTATCAGGTGACGGTTGCCAAATTTAATTAAAAAAAAAATTTCAGCGACTATCATATGTTACCTGCTATTCTATCGACAAAGAAATTTCATATAATAAAGTATTCAGAGAATACTTAAACCGATATGCTAAAGGTATCTTACTATTTATTACTGTTATGTTACTACAGTTAACTTTTTTAAACAAATACTAATAAGAGGTGTAAGGGGTTCCGCACAACAACTCATGAGATCTTGATGAGGTTCAGATCAACCTCATCTGCCAACAAACAAGGCTCTAGCTCCCACCAACACGCATTGGAAAATAGCCCAAATCCTCTCATATAAACTCCTACAAACCTGGGGATTATTAAGGGATGTCTTTGTCCAGCTGTGTACATCTATCCGCTGATGATGATACTAATACGAAGTTGCAATATAATAAATATTTTATGCCCGTAAAGCAATTAAATTATATACGCTAGACTACCCGAGGGAGTCCACTTCAGCCTGGAAGCTTATCAATCAGATAGTTATTAGAGATCCTTACTGTAGATAAGTATATTTATTAACATAATATGCGAACGTCTCAATTATCAGATACTAAATTTCTGATAGAACCATCACTAGAGTGAATAACTTAGTTATTAAATAAGTTTTTATCACCATCATCATCAGCCGACAGAAATCTAATGCTGGACATAAGCTTCTCCCAAAGATCTTCACATTGTTGGTTGGAGTTCATAATCCACCACACTGGTTCAATGCGGGTTGGTGTGTGGTCAAAGCCTCGTCTGTTATTTATCAGGGTCCAGGTTAGGTTGACTTGGGTTCCGTAAGATGTCGGGTTTTCTTAACGTCAGATGATGCTGCATTACTTCAATCTATACTTATCATCATTAAACTTAGTATGAAAAATATCAACCGTGAATTAATTATAGATTAATATCCAAGTTAATGAAAGGATGGCAAAAGTATTACGAATTTTAATAAATCATTGAAGTCCTAGAGAGATGTTATCCAAACGGACCAATTGCTAAAGGTCTTCCTTTTTATAGCTACAGATGGAAACCTTGCGAAGGACTCTCTAATTTACTTCTAAATTGATTACGGAGGCTTTAACGTTTCCGCTGAAAGGTCTGAGCCTGGGGGGAAGTTTTCGCGTTCGCCCCGTAAGAAATTATTGCCATTTGTTTAATTAGTCGCTAAGTGTAGATTCGTTCCTTGTCAGAGTTTAGTGCAACCAATATCATTTCAAGGTTGATTCTGGAAGGTAACAGTCCTGGAAAAGGTGGAGCTGGTAGACAGCGGAAGAAACAGTTTCACGACATAAAGGGAAGTACTGCTTAGATACTATAAGTTGGAGAGAAAGGCTGAGGATCGAATTGGTTTCCTCTATCTGATCACCAAATAAAAGAGGGAACATAATGGGGAAGATGAATTTAATTTTACATTATATTCTTATGTTATCGTGCTATCATATTTTTATAAACCACCCCTTCGCATTTCTCAATGCGAAGGATTGGAACAGTCTCTCGGCGCCGGTGTATTCGGGTATAACGTGGGAATCTTTAAGAGAAGAGTGAATAGGCTACTTCTAGACTAGTGCGCTTTACCACCAAAGACTACATCGCCGCTTACCATCAGGTGGAATCGTAGTCAAGCCCTAGTCTATACAATAATAAAAAAAAAATAAGGACTATCGTGAAGTACGGTTCAGTATAGCAAAGAAAGAGAAAGATGAAGGAATAGATAGAACCACGAATAATTACAGATCATATGATATAAATGATGAAAGGAAACTTATAGAATAACTAAGGAAAAGGAAAGGAAAGAGGATGAACTATAAGACTAGTTTTGTTTAGCCGTATAATGAGTAACACTTAAATCCTGTGATAAGGACATTTTGACTATGACAATGAATAGACAACAATGACTTATAATAAAGTTGGAGATGTTACGAGATGAGACCTGTTTCTCCAATTATATCTAGAGCTAGGGGTTGTAATAAACTGTATATGGTATATAAGAAACATAACTCATATGCAGACTTGGTGTACGGTATCAAGTAATTCTTCTCGTTCAATTATTCAGTAACCTCACCACCTGATTTTTGGTGGAGGCCTATGTCTGGCTGATGATGATGATCATTATGTCATTAAAGGTTTTAGATAACTAAGTTCATAATTAAAAAATATTTAATACGCCAGTAGTTACTAAATAGCTAAACACAGAATTACCAGAATTTTTAGTCCTTACCCAACGAAACTGAAACTTCATTTGAACGTAGTACATTAATCTTCTAAAAAAAAACAATACATATCTCATCAAAACGTAATTCTGGTTAACGACCAGGCTTAATGAATTCGAAGCCCGAAAATATTGGCTGAGTAAATGACATTCTTATATCATCCCATCAGGGAAGCCGCAGCGACGCGATCGCTTCCTAATTACAACGTATCAGTGACGATAATGAGAGTTCACTGACATACGGCCTGATAGGTTAGAAAAAAAGTTGACTTTTTTAACCTCAACTTACCTTTCATTCGATCAGGTGATAAGGCGACAAATTCACCTGATACTGACTTATCTTTAACAAATACTTTGTTTACGATTTATATGCGTCTTTAGAGACGTTGTTAACTCTCTCTTTTCTCTCCTCTTATGTAAGAGGAGAATATAGTGATATCAATATAGTCCCTATTATCATCATCATCAGCCGATAGACGTCTACAGCTCGAAACAGGTCTGTCACACAAATTCCCACATCGTAAAGGAATTCATATGGGAGGATTAGGACTATTTACCATCACAAAGACCTAATGCGGGTTGGCAGGAGCCAGAGGCTCGTATGTTGCTTAGCAGGGTGCACCACGAGCATATGAGCAAAGCTTGGGTCTTGTGAACTCACAGTATAACTATAGTGCGGTATCCCTTACACCCCTTCCCTATTATATATAAAATTATTTATGCATGTTAGTTGCGGTCCACGGTCCACGATGCTCTCCGAGTAGCCGGAAGTAGGACGAGATGGCAAAACGTCATGAGGGCAACGGGGATAGATGGAGGTAGTCACAACCATCAGACATGAAAAATACGATTTGGGGAGAAAAAGAAGTTGTATATATATATAGTAGTGAATGTAATGGGTTGTTTTATTTTCTTTTCTATGTAGTTCGTAGATACCAGATCCACGAGCATTGTTTCCTATGAAATCATGGTAGTTATGAAAGGAACTAAAGGCGCAAAATCTTCGAGAGAGTCCTATGTCCAGCTGTTTGGCTGATGATGATGATTATGTTGTTAAAGATTTTAGACATCTAAATTCATAATTATAATTTTAGTACGCCAGTATCATAAGTTTGGATGCCAGTGTGTCACAAAGGATCCGTCGAAAGGTAATTGGGCGATCGGAATTGATCCACGAGCGAATGCGGGCCCCGAGACAATCGCCTGTTGATATCGACGGAGACATCACTCTTTATTAAAAGCACATTTTTATCTCATCTCTGGCCAAATGAGCCTCACGTACCAGACTGACGAGACAAACAAATTCAGACAACATCCTCCCCTCCATTGATTAAATACATTATGATTTGTTTTGCTTTTTCCACTGTGGTAGACGATCAAGTCGCTGACAAATATATTTTCTAGGATCGATTAGATTTACTTATCATCTATATCGTGTATCGGTAGACTGAGCATCAGATGTACGCACGATCTGATGAATCCATACCAAACGGTGATGAGATTCTTGAGCAAACCATTAAGCAACTTTCGGCTATTTGAGAATTCATCCAAATTACATTTGAAATGAGAATTAACTTATGGCTTTAAGTTGGTAGATTTGCCAAGAAATATATAAGATTATACAGGTGTTTCAATGGTCTCCTTCTCCTGGTCAGTCCAAGGTTTTGGGCTCCGACCACGCAGCCTCCTAGTCATCATCTTCACCAAGTAATTCCTCTTTTTGCAATGTGACCGAAAACCTCAAGTGACCGACGCCGACGGATGAAAGGTACATTTGGATATGGAGCTGTGTTAAAATGGAGACGTTGGTCACCATTAAAACACCAAGACAACATCAAATAGAAGTGATTGGCGTAACATCATTAAGAACAGGTTATCGATAAGAAGTCACGACCCTCATAATTGAGGAACCGACTTAAGGAGATAGGTATACGAATATAATAGATATCCAGAGATTTATTGACTCATCACGAGACTCCGAAACTATTAAATGTAGATGTTCAAGATTTGTTATAGATATTCCTTCTGTCATTTAGAGGTCAGTTAAAAATGGATTTAAAATAAAATCCTTCCCCAAAACGAGTTACAGGGGAGTAAATAATAAGCGGCGGGGCGAACTGTTGCGGTTACAGTCACTTTCAAGAAATATTTCATACAAACTTTAAGACTAAATTTCAAATCTAATTCTATGTTACAGTGAGCAAACCGAACTGGGAATAGCTTGCACATATATGTGTATACCGAAGATGGTGCCGTGCTATTAAATAGCTTGAAGTATTACAAGTAATAAATGCTGATATCGAATCTAATACAGAATTATACTTAAGAGTTACATCATCCACAATCCTCAGACTTCATACATAACATATATATCACGCCTCGTTCCCAGCGGGGTAGGCAGAGACCACCTCTCTCCACCTGCTACGATCCTGGCACACCTCTCTCGCTTCCTTCACTTTCATAAGCGTCTTCATGTATGCTCGTCGATTGCGGGTACTCTTGACCCGCCATTCTTTAGGACATCTTTGATTCGACCGGAATATGTCCGCCTAGGTCGACCCGCTTAGATTTTTCCAATCATTCTTACCTCGTATACCTCCTTTTGTTAATCTTCTTTCAACATGGACGAACCATCTAAGCATCCCTTTCTCTAACTTTGTCACTGCATCTTCAACCACGCCGCACCGCTTCCTTATCACACCGCTCCTCACTTTGTCCATCAGACTTCATTGTCGTTAATGCAAATGTACTATATTTAATGAAAGCGTTAAGTCGATTATCTCAGTTTCAACTTCGACGTCAGGGTCGGTATTCTTACAACGCTAATGGAGGACGCTATCAAACAAATTGGAGTCCAGATCTTTACGGCCGCCCTTTCGAGTTTCCATGCAAATTGAACCATCAAACAACGCCTCGCGACGCTCGACAGCATCAAACAATCCGTTTGTTGCTCGAAAAATACAAACAGCCATTTTAGTACTTAACACTCACGCCAAACGGCTATTAACTGTGTTGACTGCACTCGGTGAATTATAGCAGGAAGTCAGATGCGCTCTGACCCTCCATCCACGTCCCTCCACAATCACAAAGACCTACTGAAGTATAATGATAATATAAAAACTATAACTATAGATAGTATTAACGATACGATGAGCTTCTTTCGTGACTGTTTCTATTTTGCAAGTTCTTGTCTTGTAACACAGTTCATCATCATCAGAGGTCCACGGTTGGACGTAGGCCTCCCTCAAAGAACTCCACGTCGATCGGTCCTCCGTAGTTCCTCGGATCGATTCCGATGTTACATGTTGTGGAGTTTTGGGTCCGCCTGACTAGCTGCCAACATTTTGCCGTAAATCAGCTGCTGTAAGACCACAGCTATCTCCTGGCCATCAGTGTGAAAGGTGGATTCAAACCCTGCTTTACCATCTACAGCCTCATTGGAAGTTAAGATCATAAGAAAATGAGCTTGTTTTAGCTCTTTGAATACTTAAATATAGAGACTTTAAACAGCGAAGTATTATTTTATCTGTGTTTGACCTGGTGGTAGATCTCTATTGTCAAAGACCGTCTAGATTTAATCAGCCGACAAACAGAATTGTGTTCCGGTTTGAAAGGCACTGTAGCTACTGAAATAATTGGAGTAACGGTATCTAGCGTCTTATGTCTTAAAGCAGCAAGTGCAATGTGGTGTAGTCTTCATTAACATTTTGGTCCACGTTGGTATGAGCAAGCGTACTCATCATCTGGTGAATATCTCACTCGTCTCGTCGCATCGTCGAATATAAAACCAGAATTTTATTCAGGAGTAAAACATGATAAAGGTTTAGTAACAAGCAGCCATTAGACACAGTCTCCCGCGTTAACGATGATCAAGATACCCTTAATATTAAGGCGATAACGATGCCTTTTATGAAATCATAAATCTCACACCTCTGAAGCCTTAATGTTTGTCGAGGCGGTGGAAAAAAAGTAAATGTTTATCCACCTACCACTTTACGGACGGTGGTAGCTGTTTATCAAGCTGGAGAGATGATAAATTTATCCTTGTTACCTTTAAGCCTTAAATGTGGTAATTTATAAAGCATTTAAATAAAAGCTTTATATATTAGTATGTATACTATATATTATATACGTTGGCATATAACTGTATGAAGTGTAGGTGACTGTTATAATATTTACATTATGTACAATGGAGAGGGCTATGCTTGGAGTTTCTCTGCGCGATCTAATCAGAAATGTGAAGATCTGCAGAAGAATTAAGGTCACCGATATAGCCTAAAAGATTACTAGATTTAAGTAACAGTGGGCAGACCACATAGCTCGAAGGAACGATGGTCGATGGGACACTAAGGTCCTCGAGTGGCGCCCACGTGTCTGTAGAGGTATTATTCGGAAGCCTGCCACAAGATAGACCAGGTGATAATCGCGGTAACGATGTGGGTATCTTTATGGAAGGCCTATTTCCATCAGTGGATGTCTGTCGGCTGATGATGATATACTTATTATACATTGTGTTATATTTCGTATGTGATCATCGATGCTATTGCGACTAGGTACAAATTGAATTCGGTACTTTATAAATTGTTGTATTACTATACTCATCATCATCATCATCAGTCGATGGACGTCCACTGCTGGACATAGGCCTCCTCTATAGATATAGATACAGCATGCCGTCTGGTAACTATAGGCACTGAGTCTGTCGTATATAGGCTTTCATATAGGGGGATTTAGGCAAATTCCCACCACGCTGGTCCAACGCGGGTATATGTATACTTTCATTAAAGAAAATACAAATAATTCTATGTGAGGCATGTAGATGATGTACTTATTATTGTAAGTCTATTACATATCGTTGTGAGACTTTCAGTCTGTCTGAAATAGGATCCAGAGATCTACATTTAACACAACGTGCAACTGACTGCTGCAGCTAAAGCTGGCGCAGCTAACGAGAGTGACGTCCAGTATAAATTAAGAACGTCGAACTGATCTTTAACATACGGTGAAAAGTAACTCTCGTGAACAAGTGATAGGTTCTTGTTTTTCAGTCTCCCTTCAGTCAAGCGTGTATGTTTACCCCGACGGGAACAATACCCGCTGTTACCAGAGATGAAAGCGTCGGCTGTTTGTTTTCCAATCGACGTCCGAGGAGCTGGCTCCTTTGAAGAAGTGTAACGTGATAACACGGTCAGTGTTCAGACATTGTGGATAGAAATTCCGTTTCGTGATCGGCGAGGGAAAATTACTACAGTACTAACCATATTGTAGTTTACTACAGTTAAAAAAAATATTAACTTACCCACAAAAATATAGTATTTAGGCTAAACACTTGATAGTGACTTAACAGGAGAGGGCTAATAAAAAATCTGCTATAAGATAAAGTAAACATATATTAGTCTGTTTAACGACAAACAAACAAACAATCTGAGATAAATCTACTAACTATAAAACGAATATATATATATAAAACTATATGTGTCTATGGTATTGTATGATATAATACTTAGAATAAGGGTAAGATTAGATAGCTTACTAAACAATAAATAAGTTTTTTTTTTCATTAAGGTGATGAGACGAAGTGGACGTTTACCTGATAGTAAGTGATACGCCGGCCACGACATGACGCTAGTTAAGATTGTATATACAGCATCACATTGCGCTCGTCGCCTTGAGACATATTAATTCTCGTCACTCCATTAATTTCACTAGCAATAACGCCCTTCAAACCGGAACACAGTAATATTTGCGCAGTACTGTTTGTCGGCTGCAGTAGGTTATAGCGATGGTACCTAGACGGTCTCCGGCTACTGAGACCTGCGACCAGCTGACGTATTGATTAACATAATAGATAAAACTTCTAGCTACTTAGGCTTATGGTTTGACACAAGTCCTGGATCCAGCATAGGACTAACTTATGCGCTTTAAATTACAACGGTGTTTTCGAAGGACATTTGAATCCTTTCGTCCTGCAGGTAGAGAAAGGAAACCACATGAGTTAACTATAGATCGGTGGAGTCGAAGCTGGATGGATCAGGTGATAGAAGCCATTGACATACCTTTATACTACGCTAAATATATGGCAGTAAAATTACTTCCAGGATCTGACCATGACGTGGAATTCAGGTGATGGTTCCTCTGAATGAACACCCCCATTGTCAGGAGTCGGAGCTTTTGAGGGTCAATTAAAAACACATCCATAAAAAATATGTCCGGTGGATGAAACAATGCGTTTACGAGAACCAGTTTAGGTTTGCGTTTAATTTCTTAACTCCACGCGACTTTGAGCTCTATTACCAAGGGTTGAGGGTGTGATTGTGATGGTGCGATGTTTCGAAACAACTTTGCAGACGATCGGCTGCCATCAAGCTGTGTAATCAGCTGGAAGCGAGATTATTATTTTAATTTGAACCACTCCGGCGCATCCGGTGCTGATGGACAGTTTAACTTAGCGTATTATATATCACTAACACTGGTCTCTGTTTCCGGAGACCGCCATCAGCTGATAGACGTCCATTGCTGAACATAGGCCTGGCTCAAAGATCCCCACATCGATCGGCCATCGTTTGTAGGGTTCTATATGGATTTGGGCCACTTCCCAGTCCAATCCTAGTCCAGCGCGGGTTGTGTGGAGCCTGTGCCTCGTTTGTTGATTAGCAGGGCGCACCACGAGCTGGTGAGGGTGGTTTGGGTCCCGTGAGTTGTTGTGCGGGACCCTTACAGTACCACCGCAACGCCTATTTCTGCCGCCGAACAATACTGTGTTCCGGATTGAAAGGAGTTATGGCTAATGAAATTAGTGGGGTAACGATTCAACATCTTATATCTCAAGGCGACGAACGCGATGTGGTGTCTACCGTCCTTATTAGGGCATCGTTGTTATGAGTAGGTGTATCACTTAACATCAGGTGAACGTCCCGCTCGACTTGTCGCTTCAATAAATAAAAAAAAATCAACTTTATCAATTTTTAAGCTCATGTTTAATTTAATAGAAAAGTTGAGGTTTGAGAAGAACTGGAGCCTAATTAAATACGGAAAACGGTAGGGTAGTAATAAACATTCTTATACCTTCATGATTGAGGATTTCATCATCATAATCATCATCATTGTTACCATTTATTTATCCACTGCTCGATATAGGCTTCCATCAAATGTGATACTCGGCTTAAATCCACGCACTTCCCGCCCTGATGACGTCATCGGTCCATCTTTAGGGAGAGCGTCCTACACCTCTGCACCCTGCTTGTAGTTTTAGGATTAGTCATGATGAAATATGACATTATCAGATCAAATTTAGCATATAAACCATCTTAATACAAAATGGCGGACAAGTAATACGCTATTAATGTAAAATAATGTCGGAAGGAGGCTGTAAAAAGTGGAGTCGAGACAAAAGAACTGCATCTGCTTAAAACGACACCCCCAGCATGCATCTAATTTAGATAGAGTTTAGATAAACTGTACAAATCACTAAGTCTAGTCTAAGGCCCCTTTCAGATGCAAATGGCTGTATTAAATTTGCAATTTAGACCCTAGTACAGCCGCAGACTATGGTCCAAGACACCACATGAACTGTCTTCGCCGGAGTACAGTTCTACCGTACAGGTATCATTCCGACGTTTCATATAGATCTAGCTCTTAGAAAAATATCTATAAAATACACAACTCAAGAGACCCTAATCAACCTCACCTACTCCTGATGCATCCTGCTAATCAATAATCGAGGACCTGGTATCCATGTACCCGCATTGGATCAGCGTGGTAAATATATGAATATATATAAACGAAGGTCGCGGACAGCCGCTGGATGCGAGCACCGTAGGACTGGTCGGTGTGGAGATTTTTGGGGGAAGTCTATGTCCAGTGATGATGATGATGATGATGATGATGATGATATACAACTATGGAGAATTATGAAGTACAAACTTCATAACGTATAATTTCATCAACTGAATACTTATAAACGTTTGAAAATTGCAAAGGAAAAATGTTGCGAGCATATAATTTTGGTTAAGAATATTATTTTCTAATTATTAATTAAATACTTAATAATTATTAAATCTAATTGTTTACTAGAAACCCTAGTTGTAGTTGTAGTAAGAAAAAAAAAACAATGTTTGTAGTCAATAAATGAAGAAATTAACCAAAGCACAGGTCGCTGTCAATAAAAGCACCATCTTAAAAATCTCTCATCACAAAGTTTAGTACAGTACAATTTTAAAGCTTTCGGAGAATCGCGCCCGCTGTAATCTCCTGAATTGTACCATGAGCCTGTTGGCAAAGCGTCGAGCTTCGGAAACCTTCAGACAATGAAGACGTCCCTATTGTAATACTCAAATAGGTTTTATGCCTTGGGATGCGTTCAATTTTACGTACCTACGTGAATCACAACAAAACGCTGAGCAATTTCTTACTCATCATAATATTCCTGATCTACTCTTTTATCAGTTTTTTTTTTTACATGTTTAATATTAGACAATAGCAAATAGGATTTTTTTGCGATACGTATCCCGTTTATCAACGAATCATCTACTAGTTTTTTTTTTCATTTAAGCTATGACACGAGCTACTTTCACTTGATAGTGAGTGATACTCTCGCCCAAAAACTTAGCGCTAGTTAGGATGGTACATGTCACGATATTATACTCGCCGCCATGAGACATAAAACGCTAAGTCTTATTACTCCATTAATTTCACTAGGTACAGAGCACTTCAAACCGGAACACAATAAAGTTTTTATAGTACGGTTTGTTGGGTGCAATGGAAGCTGCAATGGTACTTACCTATCGGTTTCTGGCTTTAGAGACAAACTACCAGAGATGTATTAGTATATAGTAGGCTCCATATTATTTGACTTTGACTTTATAACTTTAATAAAAAAAAGTAAGAGGAAATGTGTCATAAATGTCGTCAGAGTTCTTCGGAGTCCTAAATCAAGTCAGTCATTAGAGGGCGAGAAAAATGTAACAATAAGGATAATCTGGCTAAGATAATTTCCACTCAAGTGGACCGATGTCTTCGCTTAGAGGACGGTGAGTAACGCCGCGGGGCGCGCGAACCGATGGGGCCTTGGTGGGGATCTCTTAATTTATAGCCCCCAGATTGGGGTGGTGCAAAGGACAACGTGTGCGCGTTAAAAGAGCATTTTTTTTTAACATTTACCATGTGTATATTTTCAGCTCATACTCATCATTCTTTCTATCTCACGTTTCATTCTCTGTTCTTCTTCCAAATTTTCTACTGTCATTCTGCTTCCGTCGATGGTTTACTTAGAGAAAACCAGGTTTGTATAACCAATTCCGATGGTTTATTTTTTGAAGCGTTATAATCTGTACTGAGATTAAACTTCCGGTGAGCATGCGATATCAATCAACCCGCACTTGTCCAGATTTGCAGATGAAGAGTCTACACTCTCTTCCGGTAAGAGAAGGCTGTTTAACTGTTTATATGAGAACAAACAGATTCTTATTCTCTCCCGTTCTTCATTAGTTTTGATTTCAGGTCAGTTCATTCAAACAGGAAGTACCGAACACTTTTTTTAAGTGATGAGACGAGCGGGTCTTTCACCTTACACATCGTCAGCCTATAGACGTCCACTGTTGGACATAGGCCTCTCCTAACGATTCTCACACGATCAGGTAGAGATTGATGTGGGAGTATTTGGGCCAAATCTCACTACGCTAACCCAAAGCGGGTTGGTGGGAGTCAGAGTCTATGGCAAGATCTATTCCTGCCCATAGTAACATGGCGCTAGTTAGGATAATATATACTGCATCAAATTACGCCCGTTGTCAGAGACATAAGACGATGTGTCTTTATAACACATTAGTTACACTAGCCACAGCGTCCTTCAAATCGGAACACAGTAACGTTTGCTGTTTGGCGGCGGCAATAGGAGCGGTGGTTAGGCAGTCTCCGGCAGCAGAGACCTACCCCTAGTAAAACATTGGTGTGGAGATATTCGGAAGAAGTTTATTCACCCTTCCATCACATATTCACTTTCTTCTTCTTGAAGTTCGTCTCTAACTAGTGAAGGTTGGCGATCAGCGTGGTACAGTCCTTTCTGTTTCCGGTTAGACGGAACAATTTGAACGCTCCAGATATGCCAGTCTTACACATATTCCTCGACCATGACATTCCTTCAACCACCGCTGGAGTATATAATTGATGATGAAATCGCTTCACGCTATGAATTGGGCCGCAGTCGAATGTTATCTACGGACTCATAGCGGGTGAAATAATCTGATTTGTCCATTTGCCGGTAACAAACGGCCGCCGTTTCGATTAACAGGATTGCTTTTTGTTCTCTCTCACCGCGATTATTGCTGCTGTAAATAAGCTAAGTAGAAAAAAAAAAAGAAGAAAAAAGAAGATCTTCCGCTAAGCGAGATAAATCAGCGTGGACATGCAGCAGTTCACCGTATTTCTTCATTAGATCTGCTGTAATGCTACAGCGCTAGTGTTGGCCCGATTGCTTCCTTGATTGATGTGTTTTGTGAGCTTCCTACTGCTTAATCCTTCTGCTTCTTACAGTCATGTACAATGAGGAAACTCAGAGAGGATGTGATAAGTAGCAGAGGATCCAGAGAGTTGTTGACATGCGGACACCACCAAGTCCACGGAAGCTGTTGGAAAGCCCTTGAAGGACAATTGATTTTAGAACATTTTACTGGTAGCAATTCTCTGTTGTCGGAGACCGTCTACGTAAGGTACGACCGCATGGTCTACTTCTCCCGGAAAATTACTGTGTTCCGGTTTGAAGTGCGCTGTAGTTAGTGTTGTTACTGGGGTGGTGAGAATCAACATGTATCTGAAGCGACAAGCGCAATGTGATGCTGTATATATCATATTTTCAATTAAAACTAGCACTTTATTATAGGCAAGCGTATCACTCAACATGGAGTGATTGAAAAAAATGCCGAATTTTCTTTTTTTTTTTTGGTCTGAAACACAAGCTTAATGACTATACTGGTTAAGTATTTGATGAAAATATTTCTATTTTTTTTTTTCGTGAAGGAAACGATTCCCTCACTAAGATATTAATCCTGTGTCGCGGGGACACAAATTAAATCCAGACCGGAAACAGACTCATCTGTTTCGATTAAGATTCGAACCCACAGACACGGTATTGAAACGGGCGACTGTTCACACCACTGCGCCAGCCGTGCCTTCATTAAGGTACTAATCAACGGATTCGAACCCGGTTATAACCGGCGTCCGGTTATCCTGACACAATGGCACCTGATTTCGGCCCATCGTTTCTGTTCGCGTTGCTCTTTCGGCCGGTACGTAACAAATCGTTTCCCAACGAGCGCGGATTTATATTCGACAATTAAACGCTCTTTAATCGTCTGCAAAAGCAAAAAAAAACGTACGGTATAATTAAACGATATACACTACTACCTGCATGCAGTAAATTTACTGCAGCGCAGTCGAGGCGATCAGAAAACAAAGTATTATCTGATAATCATTACTGCTTAGTATCAAACTTGATTTCTTCCAGAAATCACTACTACTGACATTTTTCGCATTAAAATAAATATTTTAATTTTCTATGAAGTGATGAGACAACGGGACTATCACTCGATAGTAAGTGTTGCTATGGGCAGACGTATCACTTAAATTCAGGTGATATGCTAAGTGATATGCCTGCCTATAACATCGTCTTCTAGTAGAGAAGGAAACTAGAAGACAGTAAGTTATTTTAGTCGGAACAATCTGGTGGTAAGTCCCTGTTGAGAGATCGTCTGTGTAAACATTAATATGTTCCGGTTTGAAGGGCGCTGTAGCTAGTTAAATTACTGGGGTATCGATACTCAACATTAATGTCTCAAGCGACGAACGCAATGTGTTCCAGTACTGTTTGCACTACTGCAAATATTACTGTGTTCCGGTTTGAAGGGTGCTGTCGCTAGTAATTATTGGAGTAACGAGACTCAACATCATATGTTTCGGGCGTCGAGCACAATGTGTTGCATTACTGTTTGCACAGTACTGCAAGCATTACTTTGTTCCGGTTTGAAGGGCGCTGTAGCTAGTGTGTACTGGGGTAACGTGACACAACATAATATGCCTCAGGGACGAGCGTAATGTGTGGCAGTACTGTTGCACCGTATTGTAAGTATTACCGTGGTCCGGTTTGAAGGGCGCTGTAGCTAGTGTAATTACCGGGGTAACGACAGTCAACATCTTATGTCTCCGGGAGATAATCTGGCGCTGAGTTGTATGAGCGGGCGTATCACTTACTATCAGGTGAACGTCCCGCACGTGACGTCGCCTAATTACATAAAAAAAAATCTGAGCGCAAGTAAGCTGTAAGCATCTTTTCTAGTAATTAAGACTACGTGTGTAGTATCTTAGTATACTCGCGGATTGAGTTGGACTTCCGCAAGGCCCCTAACATTTGACTTTGGGCCGTAGCCGGGCCCGTAACACGGTAGGATTAATTGTCTCCGCAAAAACTTTCGCTCGGCCCGGCGATCATGAATCATTGCCGGTAATTTATGTTCGTCGGGCGCGGAGCGCGCAGCTACCGTTTTTGCCCGGGGCGAACCGATAATCTGGGGGGTCGTTACAAATGCGCCCGGATTTGCGACACGCCAGGGGAATGACGCGATAAGTGGGACAATTATATACACATATATATATATACTATACGGAAACGGAAGTGGGATTAAAGTAGTGGCTGTTTTGCGTCTAAATTTCGGCTCATCCCCTAAATGTTTGTCGGTAGGACAAAGATCGCATCAATTCCTTAAGCAATAGTCTAACAATTTAATTGTTGGCGTGTATGAAGGTTTTAGATAGATATAACGGTTGCATTTTTTGGACACCTTCAAACAGGATACCTTTATTAGTTCCCAAGGTTGATCGTGAAAGGCAACATTCTTTGAAAATGTTTAAAATCATCAGTTAAAAAGAATAGTTGAGGATCGAATTGGTTTCGTCGATCTGATCGCCAAAATTCAGTTTGAAGAAGGCACCTGATGATGATGATGATGAAGTAAATAAAGAAGCTTCACTTTTTATAAGCTCTTAAAAAAAGTATTTCTATGTTAAAAGAAATTGTTTTTGCTGGTGGTTGGTCTCATTCACTGATGACCGCAGCTCATATTTCTGTCGTCAAACAGTTCTTTGGTCCGGCTTAAAGGACGCTGTTGCATGTGAACAACTACGATAACTACGTCTCGTTATCCTCAAATTATCTTTAAGTCTAACATGTGTAAAATCGTTGAGCATGATTTAGCGGGAGTAGTGCTCATCATCATCATCAACACTACACTGTCCATGACGACAGCCCTGTCACCATCTCCTGAACTTCTCGCTCGTCTCACAGCTATTGAATTAAAAAAAAAACTGCTGATATTTAAAAATCGAATGTTTATGTTCTAGTTGTAAACCGCAAGAGTATTTCACCATTCCAATTCCATACCACTCTTGCGACATCGGCCCGCGGGCTTATTATGGATATCACAACTAGCGATAACGAAAACCTTTTTTTTAATTAAAATAGAGACAAAACTACATCACCTGACGGCAAGTAATAAGTTCGTCCATAATCCAACGCAAGTTAGGATTATATATATATATATTTATAATATACATATTATATTATATATTATATAATATGTGGAAATCTTTGGGGGAGGCTTTTGTCCAGCAGCGGAGGTTATCCGGCTGATTGGATTGGATTGGATTGATATATATATATACTGGATATAGATCTCCAACATCGATCGCGTAGGTATTTATATGAGAGAATTTGGGCCATTTTCCATCACTCTAGCCCAAAGCCGGTTGGTGGGATCCAGAGCCTCGTTTGTTGATTAGCTGGATGCCATCACAAGCAGGTGAGGTTGGTTTGGATCCCGTTGTATTGCGAGATCCCTTACATCCTTCTACGGGTTTCTTTTGTTTGCCAATCACGTGAAAATTAGTGAAAGTATCGACACGGGATGATATGCAGATGGTTATAGGCTATCTAGATCCTTCATCGTTTTATTTCTAATTAATTTTTACATACATCTTTGCTTGGTGTTATTTATGTGGTTGTCATAGTAACGGTCGGTATAGAAAGTCATTTGCAGCTGCGGTTGCTCTCAAGTAATATATCAGTCAAACTTCAAGTTCAATTCTATACTACGACCAGCAAAGCCAGCGTGTAACAGCTAGTAGTATTATACATTCATAATAAGAATTAGTAATTTAACTACGTTTTAGTGGCAGTAGATGTAGTTTTCTGGCATCGCTGATCCCTCGCAGGATACGCAATATGCACGCCGGCGGCCGATCCATTTGCGGCGGCGTATCAATCACGCGTCAACATAAAGCGCTGGATAATGATCACGTCAACACGCTCTCCCTCTGATCTCAGCCACCGATCTTAACGTAACACCTTATTTTATTGCTCTTGGGATCAAAATCCGATGCGAGCTGGTCGTGCTCCCTTCTAAATTCTTTATTTCCAGCAGCGCAATGGCGCGCGACGAATTAGTCACGATACGTAAATAAACGCTTTGTGAACGCGTCTCCGCATTCGTCACATGTATGAAGTGTGATTACTTCAGGATGAGATCAGGCGCTCACTTGTTAAACTGTGACAGGTTTGATATATCATCATCATCATCATCATCATCATCATCATCAGCCGATAGACTTCCACTGCTTTACATAGACCTCCTCTAAAAATCTCCAGTACTAGCACTAGGGGCTGTAATATAATATATAGGGGTTCATATCAAAGATCTTCACATCGATCGGTTCAGAGCTCTCCGCATCCGACGACTTCTTACCACCTGCTGAGTACCAGGAGACGAAGGTTTTAGGTGTTCTCACATGAGGATTTAGGCCATTTCCCACCACTATGGCCAGCGTGGGAATTGGCCCAAATCCTCCTATGTGAACCTCTACAGATGACTGCCCCTGGTGCTTTATATGCGGGCAGCGCAAGACCGACCAATGTGGGGATCTTTGGGTGAGACCTATGTCCAGCGGTGGACGTCTACCGGCTGATGATGCTGATGACGTATGTATAGGTAACTTTCGATACAATATATATAAACACGTTTCTCTTTTTCCTTTTCTTGGTTAGTTTCTTTGGCAAAGTGGATATACCATGTAGCAGTCAGTCCTCGCGACTTGAAAGCCAGGATGCGTTTACTTGCTGTAGATATCATCCACCCCTTATCAGAAGTCATCCCTGTGTTCCTAAACCTTCGACTTTCTCTTGATAATAATTAATCATTTATCTTGATAGATATGAAGAATACGCACACAATAGATGTCTTTAAGAGAAGCGTGAATGGGCCATTTCTAGACTAGACTCTAGCTAGCGAAAGTCTAGCGAGGTATCACTACCCTTAAGTTGGATCAAAATCAAGCGCTAGTCTATACAATAAAAAAAATTCTGTATCACAATTAGATGATTCATATATAAGAATTAACATATGAAGTATATCCTTTTGTCTAAAGGTATTTATTTAGGATAAAGACAGGAATAATAGATATTGCGTTGATAACAATAAACAGGTGGTTAGTAAGTAGGGGTAGGAAATCAATTTAAATTAATGATCTCTTGTTATAGATTTGTTGAATATTGTACCAAAGCGGGTTGATATGAAAGCATGCTTCATTTCGTTCATTTTGTCCTCAGCAGGTCCTATTCTGTGTCATTGAATAGAGCCTGCGGGCGTTGGGTGAGGTGAGGCTGCAGCCACACGCGCACCCTCACCAGCCCCTTTGTTACATCCTCGAGTGCAAATAGCCCCGCGCTCTAATTCCAAGATACACTCCAGCTTTTTGTAAACATGTATCACTTGTTTACATTCCGCTTTCAGTATTACCATATCGTCATCTATCAGTGATGTGACATTTAAATGGCGACCAGACGAATCCATCGCATTAAAGTAGAGTTTTTTTTTTAATAGAAACTTGAAATCATCGAATTTGTGATATTTAACCAAGCGACGATATAAGCGGGACGTTCACCTCATGATAACTGATATTCTCCATTGTGTTGAGACATAAGACGTCAAATCTTCATAACCCAGAAAACTACACTAGCTACAACGCCCTTCAGACCGGAACATGGTAATACTTGCACACTAATTCCTGGCGGTAGGAATAGGAGCAGCGGCGGTATCTATCTAGATGCTGCGGTGGTACCTACTTACATATGATCGTAGGTCTCCTCTATTGTCGGAGACTCGTCATCGCCTGTTTCTACAGCCATACAATATGCAAACAATATTGCATTCCGGCTTGAGGGGTGCTGTAGCTAGGAAAATTATTGGGATAATGAAAATGTCGCTGTGTATATCATTTTTACGCCATTTTGTGATTAGGAGTATCAGTCACGATTAGATGACCGTCGTGATTGTCTCGTCACTTTGTAGAAAAAAAAAATAGTTGATGAATACACAATTTCCGTTATAATGAGGACAACAATGATGATTCAGCGGAAGTATTTTTTATTAATTCGATCCTTTATACGGTTCACCTTACTTCATTCAATCGACAGATAACTTATAAATATATGGTATTCGCTATAGCTCCTTTTAAAGCATAAATTAGGAGCAGCGAGCGGACAACAAAAGAGCAAAAATAAGGAATTCACGAGCACTTGATCATTCCCAATTTCCTTCTCCCACACGAGGACAGTTAATATAGAAAATGGAGTGGCCACGGTTGACTCTTTTATTATGGCGTTTTCATGAGATTCACGGTGCGATTGATATTAAAGTGGGTGCCAAAAACCCGAACGTTCCCCGTAATACAAGGGGGGCAATTTGAAATTACGTCCACTCCGGTGGCTGCCGCCCTCCCTACTCCCGGTCCTGACTTTTGACATGAGGCATTTACTTGTCATTTTCCTCCTGCCGCCATTCCTCTTATTTTTATTTCCTTTCCGCCCGTCCGCCGTTGTCTCAATGTTGGATTTAAGTTTCCCTTCCACAATCGGCGGACTACACTGCTAAGTGAAAAGAATCCCCCCTCCATTTTCTTCTATTAGACTACTCCTAGCCTACCTACTCTTCTCTTCAATGGTTCCGACAAGTACAGTTCTGTAATACAGTTTTATATCACCTTTGTTAGTGTTTCTTAAATATATTTACTGATCGTCTGCTGGTCGAGTGAGGTCACTCGACCAGCGCCGGAGATGAATCATCTGAAACTCTGCTGGAAGACCTTGAACCATCAGCATTGTTTATTTATATTGACTATATGTATAATTGAAGATTTTACTTCAACGGAATAAATCTAGTTTTTCATAGGAAATATCGACAATGTTAGTGGTTACCGTCTCCCTTAAACAGTAGAAGTAGTAGTTATCTTTTAACCCTTAAATCTAAGTATGTTTAAGGGTTATATAATTGTAAATTAAATTCCTGAATAGTTATAAATATTTATGCTTTGATACTAATTGTATTATAATTCGTTTGTTGCAGGTACACAGATGAAGAGGAGAATAGAGTGAGATGCATTAAAGATGTTTTCTTAGCCCTCACCCTCATATTTATATCGTTCGTAATAATAAGTATCCTTCTTACTTGTATTTTGTTTAAAATACGTAGAAACATGATTACCTTGGTAATAACGAATTATTGTTTGGATTAGCACACCTTGAACAGGTCACACACCTGTAGATATAATAGGAGTTATGTGTTCCAGCTGATAACATGAAGCCCAGAATATTCTAGATGAGTATACGAGCTTATAAAAGGAAATCTTTGCAACCTTCGGTGTATGTAAATGTGGAGACGGACTGCGTCATCAATTTGTCAAATTCAATAATGTCTAATGCGTCGGGACTCGAACCCGGGTACCTGTTACCGATCCGTCTTTATTTCAGGGCCCACGACAGAACGGTAATTGATTGATTGTGAGAGCCTTGCGTTTCAGCACCGGAAATATCTTTGCCATGAAAACATTAACTTACTTCCTTATATTAAACTGAAGGCGACGTTTTGTTCTGTCAGATTGGTATTGTACGTATTTAAGCGGGATTTTCACTGGACACGAACTTCCTATTAAATTTATAATAATGTAAGAAAATATTTTTTATATATTTTTTTTTTTTTTTATATATTGTCACGCCTTTTTCCCAGTAGGGGTAGGCAGAGGTGAATAAACCACCCACGTTTCGCCAGATGTGGTCAGATTAGGTCCCATGTAACAGGGGGCGAGCCTGTTGCCACTTTGTAAGAAAATAATTGTTTAATATAAAGTTTTAGTGGAAGTGTTTTAGAGTCGTTATTGTACTTTATTATAGCCACCGCTGACTTTCTGTGGCAACCGTAACTATGGCAACCGCATAAATAATACGAAAAGAAGTTCATTATTATCTACAAGTCATTCCGCGTCGAATAGTCATGTTCCCGTGTTGATACGTTCACTAGTTTTCACGTGATTGTCCAACAAAAGAAACCCATTTTCGTTATCTATGTATAGATGGATAATGAATCGATCAAGATGTTTTATGTGATGATACACTTGTTCATAATGCTGTGGCAGCAGGTAGGATGTTATACACTACATCACATTGTATTCGTTGCCTAGAGATATTTCACGTTAAGATTAATTACTTCAGTAATTCCTCAAACTATACAGCTCATGAAAATTCGGATTATAAAACTGATATTGTAAACGCGAAAGTGTCAGTTCTGTTAAATTCTTATCAGCTGTATAACGTTTACTTCTGGGCTTAATCCTCAAAGATCCTCATTGAGAGGGAATTGGGTCTTAATCCCATCTTCTGTTAAGTTTATTATCATTATCATCCGACACACGTCCACTGTTGGACATGTGCCTCCCAAACATATTCACAACGACCGGTCCTTCGCTGCCCGCAGCCAGCTTCCTTTGACGGGAAATCTTCACCACCCGGGGATTGACTTCCGTCATGACTGGCACGGTGGGTGATGAGAGCCTCATCTATTATTTAGCAGGTTGTACCGTGTACAGGTGAGGCTGACTTGGGATCCGTGAGATGTTGGGGTGTAAGGGGATTCCCTTACACCCCCTGTTAAGTTATAAAACCTAAACTGTATTTCGATGAATATTTTGACATTTTGTACTAAAGTCATCGTAAATTTTCATCGCAGATGACACTGATAGAGAATAAAGCCTTCACAATTGAGATAAAGCACCACAGGAAGTTAAAAAATAACTTATTTTAAGTACATTAAATCTTAAACCGAGATAATGATTATAAAAAAAAACCCTTTTGTTTGTACATTCATTAACAGTCCTTTTGAAATTATTTCGGTCGCACAGTAAAGGGGAGGGTTTCAAAAGCGCTCGCGTAAACCGACGTAAAAAAGGGGGCACGGGACAGCAGCCCGAATGTTTCTCGCAGTTTCCCGCTAATCCAGCAATCCCGGAAATGGAAGAGTCAATTAACTCGGCCCGGGTAACGGGGGTCGTGGGGATATGATGGGAAACGTCAGCAGGCGTCGTCGCGATACATGGGACCCGTCTCAGCTGAAGTTACGTTGTAATAATATAGTCGAGGGTTCAGTCTCACATTGAATACTGTTCGCACCTGTCTGCTGGTGCACCTCGGTACCAGCTCCTTCCACTTGACCGCAAACAATGAGGAGTTCGAACTATTGAACGTCAAGTTCTTTCCAATAACCTTGACTTACTGGCCTTGCGAAGAGACATCACATCTCTTTGCATCCTTTACAAAAAGTACCACGAGCAGCGATCGGAATAACTCCTGCTAATACCACCACAAAACAGACCACTCCAAGTTCTCACCACCTGGATGACTGGTGATCTTCCCCTGTGCGTTTCAAGTGCAGCTTTTTACCACTCACTACTATATTGTGAAATAGGTTGTCACCAGCGGTATACGGCAACACAGCTCCGACCGCTCTGGTCTTGCGATTTCCCATGGACTTCAGAGATCACTTTCCACCAGGTGAACTGTTCTCTCGTCTGCCCACCCTACCGATAAAAAAAATTACAGCAAAGAGTACTACGTATACTATGTAAGAATACTAGATTCTTACATAGAAATAATCTAGTATTCAAACATTAACAAACTATGACTTATGTTTTAATAGTTTGAGAACTGTCTTAACAGTTGCAGCTCTCAAACTATTTGAAGGTAATTTTTTTATTTAAGTATTTGATACAATTTGACGAAAGAGTATTTATTAAACTTTATTTTTATATATTATAAAAAAAGTAAGTCTTTTTGCTTCTCATCGTTATTTACTCAACCTTCATGAGAGTAAACATTTGAAACATTTGTATGGACATATAAAGCTTTTTTCTATTGCGTTTAATTAAAAAAAAAAAAAACTTTAAAAATATAATTTTTTTCAATACTTAATTTAGTTGTAGCTATCATACAAACATACCGTCATTAAGACTTGAACTTTATCACATACTGATGTTTTTTTTTTAATTTCAACCCTCAGTCAGAATATTTGCTTGAGGTGTAAATCATGAATCGGCTGCAGCGGAGGGTGGATCAGAATCGGTAAAAATCTGAATTGTTCGAGGTGACGCTGCAGTGCACCGGACGAGGTCACGTCCCCGAGGAGTGGGGTTCGAATCAAACGGGTCAGTGGGCAGGTAAATATTATAAGGCAAATAAATTTAAGTGAGCCTAATGCACCATCGGTATTTGTGAGGGGTGCCGGAGAAGGGGTCCCGGTGAAGACCTTTTTATTACTCGGGGATGTTTCTTTGGATTTGTTTAAGAAGGGATGTTAGATGCATTTAGAATGCTTTTCTATTACTTAAGTTTAAATAGATTTGTTTAATAATATTTTGTATCAACTTAAAAGGGTTGTTATAATACAACCTGCTGCTGCTGGATTTTTTTTTCAATTAAGTTTTACTTCTTAGATTGCGGAGGGAAGTACTTCGTTCCTGTAAGTCTTAAAAATATAATCAGCGATTGTAAATTCTTGAGCCAGATTCCATCGGGGTGGTGTAATTAGGGGCGCGAGACGCGACCAGCCCTTGGACAAACAATTTCCTGTATTAATTAAAGGGAAGAATACGAGCTGGAACTGAGGGTGGGCTCATTTGCAACCCTTTGTGTCCATTCGTCGCTGCTTTGGACCGACGGAAGGTTCACCATCACAAACAAAAAGAGATTATTGATTTAACCTGTTCATGTTTAATTTTTTTTTTTTTATACGAGCACGATGATTACCTGATAGTAAGAGATAGGTCTTCATGTAACAACCTGGCACTAGATAGGCTGATGTATACAGCATCACTTTTCATCTATCAAGAACAATATTTTTGCAGCTGACACACATTACTGTGTTCCGGTTTGAAGGGCGTTGTAGCTAGTGAAATTACTTGTCTGTCTTAAGAAGACGACTAGAATTTGATGCTGTGTATAACATCCTAACTAGCGTCACTTTCTTGTAGGGATAACAACCCTGCGCAAGTTAAGAAGTTATACACTGCACCACATCGCACTCCTCGCTTTAAGACAAGATGTTAGACCAGTAATCGCACAAGCTACAGCGCCCTTAAAACCGGAACACAGTAATATTTGCACACTACTGTTAGGTGGAAGAAATAGGCGCTACAGTGGTACTCACCTAGACGGTCTCCGTCAACTCAGACCTACCGGCAGTATGAAGAACTTACAAACACTACCCACAAATGTAGCATAAAATCTGTTTTTTTTTTAATCAAAGGAACCACGGAATAAGAGGGACGATCACCTGATATTAAGTGATACATCTGCTTATCATAACATAGTAGTTTGGATGTTATAAACTGCAATACATTGTGCCTCCTCGCCTTAACAGATAAGATGTTGAGTATCATTACTCTAATAATTACATTAGCTATAAAACCCTTCAAACCGGAGACATTAATGTTGTTACAATGGTGTGAGTCGGTTGCGATAGATGTTCCAGTAACAGATCTTTTTATTATTTCTGGGAGAAATGTTCGCAATATACTGTGCTTCTGGGGAGAAGTGAAGAGTATGGAAGATCCTTACTCATTCAAACCGTTCAGTGGTCTTCATCAGGGCATTTGGAGAGGCTCCAGGATCTCTTATAGAACTGGTGCCTCTCTACCCTTTGTGAACCCGTCTATGAGGAGGAGTCTAACCCTTTTAGGCACCATTGCTGAGCTATACGCCGTCCCACACGTTTGCTTGTTAAGTGACAAGGACCCCCACCCTCAAAGTCCTCTAAACTCCTAGACCATATCAGTCGCCTACGTCAGGCTTTCCTTAGTCCTATCCCCACTGGCCTGAGACCATAGGATTGACCAACAGAGACCTACCACTAGTAATATGATTCGATCTATCGTAAAGGAAGAGAAGAGTTGCTCCTTATTACGTTTACTTCAGTTTCCTTTTCTTCAGTTTCCGGTCTAAATTATATATTTGCTCGCATGGTTTTTCCATTTCCTGTTATATTTGACATTTTATTTAAATTTCTGAACGTTTCCTGAATACCAGCGAATATGCGTGATACGTGATCGCAATGACAACCTTCACCGTCTGATTTATCTTATGGTGTAGTCCATTGGTTATATATTCGAGAGTTCATTACTTATTCATACAAATAATGTAAAATTGCATTTATTTGATAAAGCTATAACCTATACATATATAAATATAATTAAAGTGACTCCTTAGTTCACCAATCACGTGAAAAGAAGTGAAAATGAACATGGGAATATAAGCATTCGAAGCGTAATAATATGTTAGTAATATGAATTCCATCGATCCTTCGTCATTTCATTCCTAATTAACTTCCATAAACATTTTCATTTATTATTATTTATACCGTTGCTATAGCAACGGTTGGTATAGAAAATCATTTGCGATTGCTCTCAAGGAATACATCAGACAAGTTTCAAGTCAACAAGGCGGCCGAGGAACAGTGAATCTTAGATAATAGTTTAGTTAGTCGTTAGAGAAACTAATGGTTCTTTCTGCATCACAGTTGTGACTCTTCTCTTTACGATGGAGCAGGTCATAGGAACACTAGTAGATCTCTATATCTGCCGATAAACAAAAGAATACTAACATCGCAGTTCTGGTTTGAAGTGTGCTGTAACTAATGAAATTATTGCGGTAGCACAATATGCTGCTGTGTGTACCAACTTTACATCGACCTGGTCGTTTCGCCTAAAACAGACTATCGGCGAAGACCGCCTAGGTTACCTCTGCAGCTCCTATTACTACCATCAAACCGAAACCTATAAACTGCTATGTTCCGGTTTAAAAGGTGTTGTGTGTAGTAAAAGTAAAGGCTATTAGATCAAGGTCCCGATCGTCTTGTCGCGTTTTTAAATTAAAAAATTCTACAGTATATATACTTGAACTGATCTCCTGGAAGAATTCATCATCATCGCCATTATCAGCCGATAGAAGTCCACTGCTGGACAAAGGCCTCCCCCAAACGTCTTCACATACGGTCAGCAAAGCCTCCGGTACCGCTGGGCAATAGGGACTCGTCGTATATAGTTCATACAGGGGATTTGGGCCAGTTCCCACTACGCTAGCCAAATGCGGAAGCCAGAGCCTCGTTTATTGATTAGCAGGGTGCACCGCGAGGAGATGCGGTTAACCTGGGTCCCGTGAGTTGTATTCAACACCAAACATATCAACGTATACTCCCCGGTTCTGTATACAATCAATTAAAAAAAAAGAGGGAACAGGAGTCTTCCGTGAATTGAGAGGATTCGTTTTATTGAAACGAGGAATATATTACACGATTCATTGTAGCGTAAAATGAAAACGGATAATACACTCACGAGCACAATATTTTCACGGAATATCAAGTGAATGTAATGGATTCTTCATGAGCTGACCCGAGGTACACTTAGATACTAAGTTTTACACAAGGATATACTTAGTCTATTTGCTTGCATACATAACGTCGTGAACATTTTCTAAGTTATATTAAAAATATGTTTTTTTTTTATTTTATTAAGCGACAGGACGAACAGGACATTCACCTGATGGTAAGTGATACGCCTGTCTATAACAAAGTGACGCTAGATAGAATGTCACATAGCACTATATTGCGCTCGTCGCCATTAGTGTTAAGACGTTGAGTCTCGTTACCCCAGTAATTTCCCTAACCATCTTCAAACTAGAACACAGTAATATTGTGGTGAAGATATATGCATTTTCCGAAATATCTACTGATGGTAGTTCGCTGCTGCTGAAGACCCTCAACAGTACCACCGCAGCTACTACTTTTACCACCAAACAGTACTGTCCTCCATACTATATCTAAAGTCTAATAAAACATATATACATAAAGGATATTGATATCCTATTTTAGTTTGAAGTTTATCGTTGAACAACTAATACAATTCTGGGATCATCATCATCATTCGTCCTTGCCGTTCTTGTATCTTCTTAAGGTGCCATTCCGACTAGCGAAGGTTGGCGGTCAGTTCACCATATTTAAGAACTACTCCCTGATATTTCAGCCACGACTTCTTCCGCTGGCTTTCACTCATCAAGGCAAGTTGGAGCAGTTCCTATAGTGTCTAAGCACTTGGCCGAGTAATGATTCTATTCTCTTCCATATCATTGTTTAATCATTTTAATGAATGCAATTAGTAAATATATGCAAGTGTGCAGTTCGCTCCCCCCCGAGCTGCGGTGCGGGAGTGGATGTTCAGCGCGCCCAGCACCTAGGCAAGATTTACTTGAACTAGTCTCCTGGCCGCAACGTCCTGGAACACATCCAAATGTTAGCCGAGTTTCAGATTGCGTTTAACGCTTGCAAGCTGCATAATTAGTTTAAATTAAAACACTAGGATATAGTTTAATACTATACCTCATTATCACTGTACATAGGCCTCCCCCAATGATCTCATGTTGGAGTTTATTGAGTGGAATTGGGTCTTAGCCCACCACGCTGGCCCAGTGTGGGTTGGTGGATGGTCAGAGCTTCGTCTGTTATTGACGGAACCCCTTACACCCCACTATTATATTATATATAATAATCAAATGAAAGAAGAACGATGAAATGGAGACCTCTGAGAGAAGCCTGTCTAGCAGTCGACGTCTGTGGACTGGTCATGACGATGAATTAGAATAATCCACACTACACATTGTTTTCATTGCTTTGAGATATATCCTGTCTGTTCTCGTTACTCGAACAATTTCTGCTAGCTATAACGCCGTCCAAACCGGAACTCCTTTTTTTTAAATATATACACGATGGTGCAATACTGGTGACTTGAATGTTCCGTTGTCGGTAAATTATTGTGCGAACTGCGCACATTTTCAGTGTCAGGAAATTTTCAATAGATTTTTCAGTGTGACGAAACGGGCCTACGGGCGCGCGGCGGCGGCAGGAAGCGCGGAGGGTGCGAGAGATGCACTAGAACTAGATATAGACTGTATCTGAACTTCGGGGCGGTTAGTATCGCGTCCGGCGCGGCGGGCGGCGGACGTGTGGCGCGCGGCGGTACTGCGGCTCGCAGCCTCCTCATCCCGTGTCGTGTGGTGAACGTGCACTCTGAGGTGTTATCATTAATTCCTTATACTTCCAGTGTACCAATGAACGATCTCGTAAGGTTTGTCATATTTTCGTTCGACTTTCCAATTTCTTCATACATTTACATATTATCTCTAATAAACTCATTAATTGAACAAAATATTGCAGAACTTTCTCTTTATACGTCGCTATAGGATATTAAACCGAAAAATACTCATCTGTGTAAATAACTATACCGTCTATACATTTAATATATATAGTATAATATAGAAAAGCTAATAGTAATTTAACTATGTATATACAAAAACGTGATAGTCAATATAGAAATGTTTTACTTACCATCAAGGCAATTATTGGAAATGTCTCTCAAAAGAGAACATTGAAAGTTAATTCTTCAATTCTCTTATATTTCTGTACTGTTGCTCCTTTGCCAATTATCCTTAACCCTTAGAAAAAAACGTCTCATTAAAACTACCAAGGAATATTTAAGTACGGAATAAAATAATACGAAAAAAAAAATTTCTTTCTGTAAATTTTCTTTTCTAAATGTTATCATATCCTTTAGTCGATAGAAGTTGAAATCTAGGATCTGCTCTTCTACTTACTATCTAGTACAGTAATGTTAGATAAAAAATATAACAGATCAGAGGCTTCCGGTTATCATCACTCATGATTCTATAAACAAGTATGATATATTTGGTACATATTATGTGATAATCACGTTATGGTTTTACTTCCTCCTCCACAAATCGTATTCCTCATGTCTAAAGGTAAATTTATTGTACCATAGGGTCATTGACCCTTTCAAAATTAATCTACATAGACGAAGCACATATCGTGATCTAATAGGTGAATTACCGAATGTATATACAGCACTAATTCAAGGATATAACCAGGATATATCCTTAGTCTGTTTACTATAGTTATCAAATTTATTTTGCAGTAATCTAACTGGCGGAATCCTGCGAATATAACCTAGGTAATACGTTATGCTTACTGCTTTAGTAACATGCCACAGGCTATTTAATCTGAAATATCATCCTCATGTAAATTTGTATTTATTAGTGATTTTAGTATCAAGATTTAGACTAGATTTATTTAAAAGAATTTTTTAACATAAAATCAAAGTTAGTATAGAAATTTGAAGTACTAATATAAAGTTTCGACAAAACTTTCTTAAGGATATTCCTTACTGTGTTCACATCCTTTTAAGTCAATTATACAAGTTTAAAGGACAATATTAAAAATACTTAAAAACCCTAAAATTTCAATACGAATTAATAGTTTTAAAATTACTACACTTTTCCCACACTAGGGGTGAGATTTTAAGAACTGAGTCTGTACTCTGTAAAGGCATAAATTAAATATAAATGAAATCCTACATCGCTTTGCCTTTACATTATGTCCATGTCAAAACATTCTAGGTATTCAACATTAGCATTTAGTATTTCAGCAGACGTTTTCGTGTAGTCTAATATTTAAATTCTAGATTCAAGTTTTCGCGGAGCTGTCTTCGGGCGAGTTGTTTGTTCCTTTAAACAAACTGTCAGATTCGTGTAGTAAAGTGAAGACTCTCCTTTAGCCTTTTGTGTTTATTCCTTTGTATTAAGACTTGATACAGCTTATGTAGCTTAGCTTATGTTGTAGTGTATATCCTAATCTATAAATTTACAATAAACGACAGGACTCCAATAAGTTTTTTTCAACAAAACGATCAAGATGTTCATTTGGTGGTTGATGCTAGTTAGGATAGAATAGTACTTGATCGCTTTAAGACCTCAAGTCTCATTGTCCTAGGAATTTAATTAGCTATATTATCCTTCGAATCAGGACATAATAATATTTCATTATCAGCAGATAACTGTCCATTGTTGTACATAGGTCTTCCCCAAAGATCTCCACATCGTTTGTTGGAGTTCATTACACACACCACGCTGGCCAAGTGCCGGTTGGTGGATCATCAGAGCCTCGTCTGTTATTCATCAGAGTACACCACGTGCAGGTGAAGTTGACTTGGACTCAGAAAGACGTTGGGCGGAACCCCTTACACTCCTACTATATAGTAATATTTGCAAACTGCTTTTTATCGGCAGAATTAGGAGCTGTAGTCGTAGACACCTAGTGTCTAGCAACAGAGACCTGTCTTTACTTCAGATGTTAGGCATCTGGTAAAGAGACCTACTATCCGTCTGATTAAGCTGCAATAGTTTTAAGTACCTACCTGCCTACCCCACTAGGAACGAGGCGTGATATATATATATGTATTTAGTTTTAAGTATTTTAACTTCAGGGATGTTATTACCAGTACAGTCTTGAGCTTTACGATAATTAAATTATTTGCGATTGACGTCCAAGTTTCGTTCAGATCTAAAGTGTTTCCGGTTATAATTTAAACCAGTGGTAGGTAAGGACATAAGTAATGTATATACAGTTAAAAAAAAAATCAATAACTATGAGAATATAGATTTTGAAGATTCAAATATAGATGTAATATATAATGATAGGACAGTACAGACGGTTAAATGTTAGGTCATTGTAGATAAAAAATGTGTACCATCACAACCCCGTCATTGGGGGTTGAATAGGTAAAATACAGAGACAAATTTCAAAACCGGAAATGGCGAGATTTAAGTTTAAATTTAAATAGAAATTTCACGCTTGAATGTTGTAATGGAGAATTATGCTCCAACTGCGTCCGCCGGCATGAAATTAAACCTTCGTTTTACTTCTTTTTCAACTGGGTCGTGGTCACTCGACGCTGTAACCGTGGATTATCTCGCTGAAAGTTCCACCGCAGACTGTGTGCTGCAAAAAAAAAAAACTATATTTTCAGTTACTTTCAAACAACAGTTTCTCTTCAATACAGTTTTCAAGCTTAGTCCAGACTCTTCGAGCAAATGATATATGTATCCGAAACCGCTGATATATGGAAGGTCGTTATTGATCTCGGAGAATAGCTTGCATATAGGTGTGTGTGCTTTACCAGCTTAAACCGCATTCTTGCATAAACCAGGTGAAGAAGTGGTTAAGCAGCAACCACAGTTTCAAGTGGCCTCAAATTGGAATCATTCACTCCGCTCTTAATACTCTAACAACATTGAGTAATTTATAAGCGCATCATCATCATCATCGTCGATTGTACAAGTTCATATGAGAGGGATTTGGGCCATTTTGGAGCCAGAGCCTCGTTTGTTGATCATCAGGGTTCACCACGATCAGGTGGCTTGGGTCCCGTGAGTTGACGTACGGGATCCCTTACGTATTAGCGCATAATAATATAAAAACATATTAGGACACGAGCTGTTCCTCGGCCACTTTGCTGCCCGAAATATCCCTTGAGAAGAACCGCAACTTCCGTCACTTCTAATGACTTTCTACAGCAACCGTTACTATGGCAACTGCATAAATAATATGTTTATAAAAGTTAGAAATAGAATGACGAAAGATCTATGAAATTTAATTAGCCTATAGCTGTCTTATAAATAATTCCGTATAGAATTATTTATAGACAGTAGTTAGTCGACTAGTTTTCAAGTGTTGGGGAACAAGCGAAATCTATTTTCATTATATATTTAGATAAAGAGCCCAGTTAGTATTTCCATAGGCGGGATTCAAGGCCTTTCGCGAGGAAAGTTTTAAGGCGATTTATACACCACACCAGACAAGTGCAGGTTCACCGGAAATTCTAGCTTAGTGGGGATCGAACCCACTTCGAAACGTATATATATATAATACATCGTTCAAGATCACAGAGAATCGTTGGATTCGGTTGGCATCAGCTCGTTCGTACTGGAAATCGATTGGTAATACCTATATGTCACTGATGGTAGGCCTCTATTGTTGGAGACTGTTTAGGTGGGTAGGCATAGCTCCTATATCTACCGACAGACAGTAGTGTGTAAACAATACTGTGTTCCGGTTAGCAGGTAAGCGCCATTTTGTTATGAGCAGACGTATCACTTATCATTACGCGAACGTCTTCATCGTCCGGTTGGTTTAATAATAGATATACTAAAGTTTCTTCTGCGTGAGATTCTTAGGTGGTTCAGGTCTGACACATAGGATGTTTATCAGCTGGGGTGCCTTTGTGAACGTTACCATATCGCATAAAGAGGCTCGCCCCCGAAAACAGACAAAGCCGCCAGACACAAAAGAGTTAATCCGAAAACTACAAGTTTGTTTTCTTCAGACTTCAGACTTTTCATAATAGAAATAACCCTGCAATTGCAGACACCGCCCCAAGCATTGAACATGCTCAGAACTGTGCCTGCGTAACTTGCTCTGCAGGCTTCTGGTGTCGAAGGTCTTCATATGCTAAAACTTTCCTTTGTCGAACGAGGACTTTGAAGACAAGTCTTTAACTGGCGTATGTTACCAGCGACGACCTGGCACCGAGATACAATAGGTCTTATAAAAAGACTAAGTCACCTATTAGTCATCCTCGGTGTTTCTGTAATCAGATATGAGGAAATCCGCAAATGGACCAAGGGCTGGGCACAGTACTCGAGCGGACTTAGTGCTGGAGGCACTCCATATAGTAGATCGACGACCTGGTGAAGTTCTAAGGAAACCGCCAGATGCGACCAGCGCAGGACTGATCGATGTGATGTCGGGGAGAGGTCTATGTCCAGCAATAGAAATTTATCGGTTGATGATGATGAATGAGGGCTTTGACTAGTTTTGTCTTGATTTAACTACTTCCTTGTGCAGTGGATGAGCTCTTACACGGATTACCAGTTCGATTCTGAAGCCACATGTTTGTATAGTTACTGTGATGAAGAGTTATTTTTAATCAGCTACATTCGTGTCAATAGCTGGTGGTATGTCTTCGTTAGTGGATACTGTCTCGGTAGGTACTACCGCTGATCCTATTTCAGTCGACAAACCACAGTGTGCATACATTACTGTGTTTTGGTTTCCAGGATGCTGTAATTAGGATAAAGAAAGTCAACATCTTATGTCTCAGGACACGAGCGTAATGTGGTGCAGAGTATACCATCCTAACTAGCGCCACGTTGTTATGTTCAGGAGTATTGCTTATACTCAACACTGCTGTCAGTCATGTAATACGTATTCATTTGGTGATACTGTAAAAGTGGGGGAAATCCGGCTGTCACCACTACCACCACCCGGATTCACACTTCCCACCATGTTTATCCAAGACGCTAATGAAAGGAGTAACCGCTTTCATGTTCCCAATCGTATTACTATTTATCACTAATGGCGCTGGATCATTCATTGATTGAAGCCGTCGTTTCCTGTAGCGCTTACGAACCGGATTATGTAATTCAAAGCGGTGTAAGAAAATAGCTGAAGACACAATCGAGGGTTACCATTAACAAAAAAAAAATACACACATATAAAACTTAAACTACTGTTACTGGTAGTAAGACTTTATTGTAGATGACCGTTTAGGTACCACCGTAGCTTCTAATTCCGCCGTCGAATAGTAGTGTACAAACATCACTGTGATCCGGTTTGAATGGTATGTAGCTGAGATTACTGGGTAAACGAAACTTTGTATATTATCCCAAGGATGAGCACGGTGTCCTTCTGTATATATCATCCTAACTAACGCTACATTGTTAAGGGCAGGCGCAACTCACTACCAGGTGAACGTCCAGCTCATGTCATCGCTTAGGAGATTAAAAAAAAAAATTGCTACTCCTTTTGATGAGGTGTCATAGTTAAATCCAATTACCTTCAGCTACTTTATATCAACAAAAAAAATATAGTGTTAAAACTACAGAGAAATAATAGAGCAAGCAGTACGAGCACGTTCACCTGATGGTAACAAGGATTTTACACTAAAGCATTTACTCTCATTACCTCAGTAATTTCACTAGCTACAGCGCCCTTCAATCAAGAACACAGTCAGGTTTGCATAGTACTGTACGTCGGCTGCAATAGGCGTAGCGATGGTACTTACCTATACGTTCCCCTCTAACGGAGATCTTCCACCAGTAACAGTTAATTTAACTGATACTAATATAAAAATCCTAATCAATAGTAATATTAAATTGACTATGAATTAGTAAACTAATAAAAAGCGTACAAATAAGTAAACGCGCTGTAAAACTTAACGATAACATATTTAACAACTCATCAAATAAACTTTAACTTACAGTTTCCAAGTTAACGTAACGCTCGTTATGTTAACCGTTACTATTTTTGTATGGATCAAATTATACTGGTTGTAGGTCTCCGTTGCTCAGCCCTGTAGTCTGGGGCTATTATGAATAGGACTAAGGTATTCCCTGCCTGTCGTAGTAGGCGACTAAAAGGATCCTCCCTTTCGTGAGCCTTGAGGGTTGGGCTGTTCAGAGTTCTATATGCCAGCACTAGGAAGACAGCAAATGCAGTGGTCTTGTATTTGTCTTAGCACAGAGTGGGTGCTAAGGAGGGCTTTGCCCAACCGTGGGATGTCTTAGCCAGGTTGCAGTAGGGCACCGTTGCGTTCCGTAAATCTCGGAGCTACTTTTAATATCCTGACATAGAAGACCCTTGTCTTACCCCAGAAGCTGGGTATCTTTTAAGACTTCTCTCACTATGCCACAGCGCCTATTGCAGCCGACAAACAGTAGTCTGAAAACATGTGTTCCGGATTGAAGGGCGTTGTAGTTAGTATAATTACTGGGCTAACGCGACCCGACATCTTATGTCTCAAGGCGATTAGCACAATGTAGTGTAATGTATATAATGCTGACTAGGGCCACATTATTATAGTCGGGTGCATCACTTAACATCAGGTGACACCCTCGTGAGATTCGCCACCTTATATTTCAAGGCGAAGACTACAATGTGGTGTAGTTTACGGTGGTGAAACGTATTAGTATGGTAACAGTGTACTTATCCTTTTCTCGAAGAGACGTAGTGTTGTACAGTGTCGTGGACAAGTTATTCCACTCCTTTGCTTTCCTTATCAGGACCGGTGAGCTGAACATCTTTATTACCAAACCATGCGCCTGATTGTCTGGTGGTGAAAAGGATGTAAGGAATATATCCTGCAGGGCTCACCAAGAATGGCTTCCCGGCGCCTGTGGTCTAGTCTTTCCAGTCTAGACATTATATTCACTGGTCACAGGTTCTAGTAACCTTCAAGAAGGTACCAACTCCTGCCGTCAAACAGTGGTGTTCAAACATTACTAAGTTCCGGTTTGAAGGGGTCTGTAGCTAGTTTACTTAAGTATCGACTCGACATTTTATGTATCAAACCAACGGGTGCATTCGGTGTAGTGTATAACATCCTAACTAGTGCCATATTGTTAAGGGTGGGCGTATCACTTACCACCAGGTGAAGTTCCTACTAGTTTTTTGAATAAAAAAATTATTTTGTTTGGATTTGTGGTATAGTTAGTGCTTGGGTATGTAGTTTGAGAGCTGCTGGTCTAGGATAGTGTTCACGTGCTGAGGGGCTGGTGCGGGTGGGTCAGGGTGGGGTGGGGGTAGCGCTTTATGATTATTACACTTTATAAAGCAACAGTTTCGGTTTTATTGGATTATAAATTTCATTAGCGTATGTTGCCGGGCGATCGCGTTTACTGCCGCGGGGAGTCCCGTGCCTCGGGGAGCACCGTGCCGCGGGGATCCCCCTTTATAGTCCGAATAGTAATAGCCCACGGTACACGGTGTTGTGTATAAACTTTATTTGTTTTCTAATCGCACGAGAGATTTCACAGACAACACAAACACCATCCATAACAGCCAATTTACATTCCCATTGTTGGGGCACAGGCCTACCCACAACATGAGGGCGATGGGCCTTAGTCACGTGCCCAATGCGGATTGGTGACTTCACACACATCTTAGAATAAATTCTAATTCATGTGCGGGTTTCCTCGCGATGTTCTCCTTCACCGTCTGTATTTCGCTGTTGTTAATAAAGTTCACAAATGTACGTAAATATAAAGTCATCGGTACATGCCGAGATTCGAACCCGCGACCTTCGGAATGAAGGCCGCACGCTCTAACCATTAGGCCAGCGAGCTACTACAAACGCGCATAATAATATATCTTTGTTTGTTTTTCCTATATCTATCCTTTTTGTATCGAGAAGATATTCAAAAGAGATTCTTTTGGAGAAAGGTGGTGATGATTGAGATTGGTACCCACTAAAATCTTATTTCCTTCTTCTTCTACTTATGCCTCTCTACTACTGGAGGTTGGCCGTCAGCTCAGTGAACTTCTAGAAGAAGATAATCTAGCCCCACATAGCGAGTAAGTGGATGTGATGATTTTTTTTATTCGATGAAGTGATGAGGCCAGCTTCCCACAACAATATAGTACTACTTAAGATAGTATACATTCCGCGACATTGCCCTCATCTTCTTGATATACCACAGTAATTTCACTAGCTATTTTTTATTATCGGAGGATAATATTTTAAAAGCTAACTTACCCCTGGGGGTAGGCAGATAATATAGGGTTTGTACCTGCTAAAATCCTCTTGATATCCTCAGTGGGTTGGAGCGTTGAGAGAGATTTTCTAAAACATCACCTCACCTCATATTTCTCCCGCCAAACAGCACAGGGCATACATGTAGCGTTTCAGTCAAGGTAGGGTAGGTAGTAAAATTACTGGAGCGACGAATGGATTGTGAAATATTTGTCTAAAAAAACCTTCAAAAATGCCCGGTCTTTTATAGGAAGAAGGATATTTTAAATTTTATCATAAAATTCTTTATCGACACTGTACTGTGCAAGTAACACCATGATGGTGTTAATCATGGAATTTACTGCGAATGGGTCTATTTTATGGACGTTGTAACTGGAGCACGAGGAAATAATTTTGATGTACCCTATTGAGAAGAAACGTTGGTTTATAGGTCAAGTTATTATTAAGGAATGCTGTAAGTATCTTTTTCCGGTGACCAAGAACTTAAATCTATTTATGAAGTCGTTGAGGTTTCTTGATCCCCTTTAGTGAGAGTGTACTTTCATTATATTCCCATGTATAGGAAGTAAGTACAATTGGGTAGCACGTGAGGATAATTTCTCAATTTTGATATGTGACATTTGTTAAGGAGAAGTACTATTTTGTTATATATAACACAAAATTATTTTTCGTGAACCTTAAGTATAGTGATATTACTTAGAAATCATACAAACTTTAATAATACGATAGTTATTCGTTGCGAAAGCCAACTGCATTAAGTCCAGAGCAACTAATCCGTGGTCCGGTGGTGTGTTTGGATGTTGTGTAGACAATTAGCTAAATAAGGTATTACCCAGATAAATCTGCAGTGACCCATTCGTTAGTCCGGGTGCCGCGGGGCGCCGGGGTGAATCCTAATGAAGCCTGCTTATCATTACAAATGACAGCCAAGTTTGTCTCCGAAGCCGGGCCGAGTTTAATTAATTTATGAATTAAGCGACGAATTGGTGGGGGAGGGATGTCAAAATTTTCGGACCATCTCCCCCCTTCGGTCTTGAGGGTATTATGGAGGTTAATCGATCGTTCGCTTGGGGGGTGAAATAGCAATCAGATGATTTTTATCGCGATATCTTTACGTCGGGACGATATGCCGACGTCTTTTTATTTGGCGATTTCGTATTTACGACTCGTTTACGTCGTTGGTGAATTTTCAACGAACAAATTACATTTTAAGTAACCTCTAGCTTAGGAGCTGTGATGAAGATCATATTATTCATTTCATTTTCATCACCTACATACCTCTCCTCATCCTGAAAATTATCTGCATATCCTTTGATAATAGCAAAATATGAGTTCAAATCGTAACCACGATATACGACAGTCGTTACAAATCTTTACCCCTGTCTGTTATAAAATCATAATAACTGTTTCTATTAAAGTCTTTAAATAATAAATAACCACTAAATGAAGATCCTTTAAAATAAAATCAGGCAAATTAGAAATAGTCTACTATAATAGAAATAATAGTTAAATGTTACTTCCCTTCTAAGCGAACAGGTTTCTATATAAAAACAGCCTATCGTTAAGATTGATCTTTCATTTCTCATTCTCTCTTCTTCTCATTCTTAATCGACTAAGAGGTAAACCTCTGGATAATAACACTTTTCCTCATGATCTATATTTACATAGTGGCATAGTAATTATGGCTATTACACCCTTATTTAAGTGGAAATTCATCATAGTCATCACACTAAAGTAATATATTTTCAAATGATCAATAATCATAGTTATCCTTATAATAAAACTGCTTGGATTTTTCTCATCTTAATTTCCTCCAGTTTCGTATATTTGCGAAGAAATTGAATGTTATTTTAAAGCAATTAGATCCTTAGAGGCTATTTATTTTGTACTCTATAGTGCTCGCTCTAAAAACTAAGTCCTGGGAGTGGTTGCTGCTGGAATAGCGCCAAGCCAATGCACTACTATAGCGCGCCATTGAAAGCAAATGAATCTAAGTAAATTACTATACTTAAAGCATGCTTTATTTACTTTAAAGACTTTCTGTAAAGATCTACGATCTAGAATAGTAAAACACGTGATTTTTTTTATCTATTTGACGTAGAGAGTGACGAAAAGTTTAAAATGTAGTCTGCGTCTGGATTTGGAAATTGCATGTAATCTCTATGGAATCACTATAAGTATGATAAAACTATATTAATCATCATCATCAACTACTAATCAAGTTGATATAATGAACAACATATGTATTTTCCCTAAACTACGTATAACTTTATATTATAGTTGGAAAGTATTATAGCACTTATCTGAATTAAAAATGATTGAACTATTTTCAATTGTTACTTGATGTTGAAGATACTGCATTTTTTTTTAATCAATTAAGCTATGGGATGATCCAGACTTTCACCTGATGGTAAGTGATACGCCTGCCCATAAAATCGTGAGTTGAGGTGTTATACATAGCATTACATTAATCTCGTCGCCTTGAGATATATAAGATGCAATGTCTCATTTCTAGTATCTTCACTTGATACGATATCCTTCAAACTTGAACAGTAATGTTAGTACATTTGGTAGAGGAAATAGGAGCTGCGGTGGACCTAGATCTAGACCGTCTCGCTAGTTATATACTCTGATAGTCCTTAATAACTTTGACTTCATTATCATTTAACTTCACATAATAAATGTTAGCCGTACAAATGGTGCGATAGACTGTTGACCGGGCAGGATCCAGTCGGTGTTCCGCGTTTGGAGACTGCTGCTAATCAATCCAGTAGTTAGGTGGAGGTGTTGCCAGTGCAATAATTACATGGAGCTGCGCTGTGATGGCGGCAATAAAAGCGCAAGGAAAAGTGAGCCCATAAATTTTTAACGTCTTCACTAAACAGTGTTCGTTCAGTTCCCCTTCTCGTCTGCGTAACTCGGAGCGCGTCCCTGGAGGCGGACGGCTCGGCGTGCTGGAGGAGTTTTTTTTTTTTTATAGTAATTAAAATTAATTGCATTAGTATGTCAAACAACGCGTTTGTTTTTACATTCATTAACGTTAACTTCCTTAATAATTTAAATTTCGTTACTAAACGTGGCGATATGTTCTTGTATGAAACATCAGTTAAGTTGATTTTTGGCGGTCGATTGAATTGATGTTTGTAGTTAAATATTCACATAGTATAATTAAAAAAAAAATTACTACAAATAAGTAAACCAAAAAAAAGTTCATTTCTATTTATATCATTCGCAACAGATACCTTTTTTCGTTATCGGGGAGAAACCTTCTAAAAAGATACCTTGCATTTAGGGCCAAGACAAGGTCATGAGGGGTTTTTACCCCCTAAAACCCCCACAGTACTTTGTATCAGTGCAATCGGTGAGGCTCCGCGGTCTCTTATAGAACGCACCGATGCCCCTCTACAATTTGTGTCATCACGTCGCTGAAACCATACGCCATTCCATACAGGTTCGCTCGTTGAGCGATAAGGGCCCTTACCCTCAAAGCTCGCTAAATTCCTAGATATTTTCAATCGCCTTTTACGACAGACTTACCTTAGTCATATTCTTACTACCCCCTAACTACAGAGGTGCGGTAGTACCTACCTAGACAGTCCCCGGCAACATACATATTATATATCATGCCTCGTTCCCAGTGGGGTAGGCAGAGACTACCCCTTTCCACCTGCTACGATCCTGGCACACCTCTCTCGCTACCTGCACTTTGATAAGCGTTCTCATGCACGCTCGTCGGTTGCGAGCGCTTTTGACACGGCCTTTCTTTAGGACATCTTCGATTTGAACAGAACATGACCGTCTAGGTCGACCTGCACCGATTTTTCCAATCATTCTTACCTTGTATATCTCTTTCGTTAATCTTCTTTCATCCATTCTTTCGACATGGCCGAACCATCTAAGCATCCCCGGCAACAGGGGTCTTTTTTGGTTATCAGAAGGAAATCTAAACAAATTCCCTGTTTCTGGGAGGAAGACAAGGTTATGTGTGATTTTTACCCACTAGAACTCTTTCAGTGGTCATCTTCATTGTAATGTGGGAGGTCGCGGGATCTCCTATGGAACTCAATACTCACTTAATTACTACAAACACTAGACCACCTGATACTTGTCGTTCATCCTAAGCTTTCCTTGTGGAATATGAAGGCCATTACCTTTAAAACCCACGACCTGCAAAACCCTTTTAGTGGCTTTGGATGACAGGCAGGGCTTACCTTAGTACTGTTCTCTCGAGACTATAAGGCAACCAGCAACAGAGACATACCACCAGTAAAGAGTCTTCTTTTAGAGCAGCTTTCTTATTAACTTGTCCAGTAAGAAGTTCGCTAATTGATATGATAATTATCCTCTTATCTCTATCCCACACGAGTATTGTTTCCAAAAAAACTCGAACAGTAAACTTTAGGTAATGCGGCGATTATTTAGTAAGGGAACCACTCCTCGCGCTCGGAAGCTGGGATCAAATCACGCCGGCGCGGAACTTCCGAAATTAATTCCTCAATTCGGAGGCTCTATTTGCTATAAACTTGTCAAATAAATCTTCAGGGAATCGTTCGCTTTAACGAGTTTCAATAGACGCGTTTTATTGGTCATGAAACCACTTCGCACGCGCGGCACAAACTCTTGCTTTACGAGTTTATTAACAAAGCCTATTTAATTAAGATACGAACACGGCGCCGGAGTCTGAATCTCATCAACTGACGTCAATATCGCTTATATTGCATACAGTATACACATAACCTCTATAATACAGGGTGTCTGGTGGCAGATTTATGTTTTCAAATTTAAATAAAAAATAATACGTTTGACATATAATTTTACTAAAAGTATTAAAAGATAGAGTACAAATGCGGATTTCATTTTTTAAAGATAATGTCATCCAAATGTCTTCCATCCTGTTGCACACACACACACACTGTTCGAAACGGAGCCTCGTATTCCGTGCCACACGCTGCAGTAAACTTGGTTCAATTGCGTTGATTTCTCGCCGAATATTTTCTTTTAAGTCCACAACAGTTCGCGGATTGTTGGCGTAAACTCTCTCTTTGAGGTAGCCCCACAAAAAAAAATCCATTGGAGTTAGGTCGGGTGACCTCGGTGGCCACGGGTGTCCCCAAAGCGACTAATCAGTTTTTGAGTGAGATTTTCTCGCAACAAATCCATCGAAGCTCTGGCCGTGTGTGCGGTCGCACCTGTACCGCATCCTGTTGAAACCACGTGTGTGATGAGAATGATGAATGAGCTCGCAGGTTCGGCAAAAAGAAATTCGAAATCATGAGCCGATAATTCTCACCATTGACATTCGTCGCTTGGCCCCGTGCATTTTCAAAAAAAAATGGTCCGATTATCCCATTCGTGGATAAAGCGCACCAAACAGTTACCCTTGGGCAATGTAATGGTTTTTGGTGCTTCAGTCGAGGATTGCGAGTTCTTAGAGCCCAGTAACGGCAATTTTGCTTGTTTACGTGTCCGTTTAAATAAAAATGAGCCTCGTCGCTTAATGGCAAAAAATGGAATTCACAGTGCGAAAACGCTCCAACATAGTTTCACAAAAAAATTTGCGTGACGCAAAGTAATTTTTTTTCAATTCTTGAATTATTTGAATTTTAAAAGGATGAAACTTCATATCTTTTTTCAAAATTTCATGCACGCATGCTCTTGGAAGTCCCAGTGAAGCTACCCTTTTCCGTATCGAAAGTCGTGCATTTTCACGTAAACTGCGTTCAACCAGTTCAATGTTTTCGGGGGTCCTTGACGATCGACTAGGTCCTGGCCGTGGTGTGTTCATAGCCGAAGCAGTTGCGCGGAACCTCTCCACCCACGAACGAATTAAATTCACACTCGGCCCATCGACTATCCGTCGAATATTGAAATGTGATCAAAACTGTCGGCGAGCGAGTACTTAAGAATCGTTACTCTTGAAAAATGCTTCAATAGCGAACGCGCGATGCTCACCCGACCACTGCGACATCGTGACTAAGAAATCCGCACGATCGGTGATTCTAATGACACCACCTTCCCCCCGCACTGTTTATAACTTATTGAGATATTCGTTTTTTAAAATATAAATCTGCCGCCAGATACCCTTTACTTATATTACATACAGTATACATATAACCTATATAATACTTATATTGCATACAGTATACATATAACCTCTATAATACTTATATTACAAACAGTATACATATAACCTCTATAATACTTATATTACATACAGTATACATATAACCTCTATAATACTTATATTACAAACAGTATACATATAACCTATATAATACTTATATTACATACAGTATACATATAACCTCTATAATACTTATATTACAAACAGTATACATATAGCCTCTATAATGCTTATATTACATACGGTATACATATAACCTCTATAATGCTTATATTACAAACAGTATACATATAGCCTCTATAATGCTTATATTGCATACAGTATACATATAACCTCTATAATACTTATATTGCATACAGTATACATATAACCTCTATAATGCTTATATTACAAACGGTATACATATAACCTATATAATACTTATATTACATACAGTATACATATAACCTCTATAATACTTATATTACATACAGTATACATATAACCTCTATAATACTTATATTACATACAGTATACATATAACCTCTATAATACTTATATTACATACAGTATACATATAACCTCTATAATACTTATATATTTATCGTCCTATTAGCATTCAAAATTAAAAGAAGGTTTTCTAATGGTTCGATTATCATATTTTCTTCCAGTTGTTAAGTTTGAGCGAAAATATTTCAATCTGTTCAAAATCTAGTGCAATAAACGTTCACTTTAAAATGAGTGTTAAAACTGTAAGTTAACTCCTGAGAAATGGCGTCCTACAATCATCAAGAGACGCAGTCGAGTCCGGCGAAGGAATTGCCCAGGTAATGAACAATGTTATATTCTTGCATTTGATCGCATCTATCTGCTCCTCAAGGATGCTGGGTTTCTTGCATTGATATCTATCTTATTACAGTTTTCAGGTCATTAAATTGAGTAATTTAGCTTTAATTATCATCATACGTATACGTTAGTTGATATATATACTATAGCTTATTTATATCCCTAGTCTAAAACTCTATGTCTAGAATTTCAATGAAGATGATGATGGTTTCTTAATTTCAGTAGAAGAGGAAAGGTTAGAGGACCTTATACGCATATACCGGTGGTAGGTTTCTGTTGCCGGAAACTGTCTAGGTACCACCGCAGAGCCTATCGCAGCCGTCAATCAGCAGTGTGAAAATATTGCTATGTTCTGGTTTGAATGGCGTTGTATTTAAAGTTCACTGGAGTAATGAGGCTTAACATGTCTCAAGGCGTCGTGCACATTGCGGTGCAGTTTATAACATCCTGATAAGCGTCACGTTATTATGGGCAGGTGTCACTTACAATTAAGTGAACGCCGTCTCATTGCTTCGTCGAATAAAAAAAAAACATGTAAAGAAATATCTTTATATAATTCCTCAGAAATACAGACATCTTATGAATTTTAAGGCAGTAGCGATAAAGGATAGAGATGCTCACGAATGCAAGGATATGGAAGTATAAAGAAACTTTCAAACATATTACGTTCGGCCTCCGGTTCCACTGGCTCTGGACAATATGCGAACTCCATCTCAGCATTTTACACTCCAATTATTTTTAATACAAATACTACTCACTAGTAAAGTATTCCTTGTAGCTATTGAAATTCGGGTCAAATATTAGTCTGTGATAAACAGCATCATGCATTCGTACAATCATTGTCGTTATCAGCAGACAGACGCCCACCGCTGGGCATAATATATATGAAAGTATTGTTTATTACAGAAAACTGTTGTTTGGTTTGTATGAACGGAAGATAAGATAAACCATCCATTGACGCGTTATTAGTTCATCAGCGTATTGGATGTCAGTCAGACGCTGGAGAAACGGCTTATCTGTGTAACGTCTGTATAACTGTTGCTGAAGGATGAACGATCCTGTCATCACAATTAGGTCAATTGAAGGTACATTTTTATAAAAACACACGAGGATAAATGTGTACAATCTTGTTTTCTGTCTCTTTATCTTCACCTGTATATATATTTATGAGATATCCACGTATATAGAGACTCGTGGACAGAAGATGACGACTGTCGCCAAAGGGAGGCAGGTAGTGAGGGACTTGTGGTCCAGAAAAAGGTTAAGGATACCAAACCACGAGGATGAACGCCTATGAGATGGACTGACCAGATAAAGGCAGTAAATAGCTGATCATCCTTGCCACTATATGAATGCACTAGGAAGGCGGCTATCAGAGAGGAATGGCGACGTATTGTTAAGCTTGCGAGCAACTCCTGAAGTGATGATCACGACCACTCTATCAGGAGTGATACTGGCTAAGAAGGAGAAGAAACTCATCACGATATCTCTGGAATCATAAGGTTCGGAGACTCCATTTGCTAGTTGTAAACCCTTACAACTCCCTTTAAGGAAGGTAATCCGTTCTCAGCCGACCTCTAAATGGTAGAAGCATGTATCGATGAATCATGGTTATCTTCTATAAATATAATCAATGAAAATGTTACATATGGAGTACAAACATTTGTTCACTGATAGAGCTATCAGATGTCCAGTAAATACGAGTGAAAATCGTTGTCGGACAGTGTGCGGAGCGAAACAACAAAACAACAGTTCGCAGGTACTGCACGCCGCCGGACATTCAATGTTTAGTCCATTACGTTTGCCTACTGCAGGTCACAGTCAGTTAGTTTTTAGTTAGATATTTAAAAACAAAACTATTTCTTTTCAACTCTATGTTCATGCTTAAATATTCTTCAATATTCTTTTTCTTTAATATATATAAATATAATCTGTTATAGTTATTTATTTATTCATTTAGAACCAACAGAGATTGCAATGTAAAACTCTCATAGCTCCACTTATGATGCTTCTACATACTATATGCCGCTATCCGGGATAACTTACACAGCACCATATCATTTTCATAGTTTAGAAACCTAAGATATTAAGGCTTATTACTGCAGTAATTTCACCAGCTACAGCGCTCTTCAAAACCGGAAACAAATATTTTTTATATATGAATTTTTGGTAGTAGAAATAGGCGTTGCGATGGTTCCTTCCTAGACAGTTTTCGGTAACAGAGACCATTTTTTTTTTGGTTTGGGGGGGAAATCGTCAAAAGCAGGGTAGCTTCTGGGGAAAAGTCAGGATTACGTGAGATTTTTACTCACTAAAACTCCTTCGGTGCTCTGCATCAGTGCAATCGGAGAGTCTCCGGGATCTCTTTTAGAACGCACCGGTGCCCCCTACACTTTGTGTTAACATGTCTCTGAGGAGGAGCCTAACCCGCCTAGGCACCATCATTGAGCTATACGCTGTACCACACAGGTTTGCTTGTTGATGGATAACGGTCCCCACCCTCAAGGCTTTCGAAAATACTAGACTATTTCAGTCGCCTTCTACAACAGGCAGGGCTTACCTTAGTACTATTCTTACTAGCCCGAGACTACAGGGCTTCAACAACAGATATCTTGTAACATCCGTTCTGTGGGGAGTTTCTTAAGCTTTTGATGTCTTATTAACTTTATAAGAGTTCTCTTGCGGAGGGACCTAAAGAGAGTTTTGGTCTCCAACACAAGAGAGCTCCAGCGTTGTCTGTCTCGAACTGCTTCCTGCCAGTCCACTGCTTGAAGCTTGACTCCACGATCATCTCCAGTCCTTACGAAGTGGCCCATCCAGCTAAGTCTGTGGACTTGGAGAGGGTGTGAGGTTTGAATAAGTTAATATTATTTAAACGTCAATTGTAAACTATTATCGGATCGTAAACATTTAGTAGGCGATGTCCATTTTGTCTACGGCCCGATGTAAAATCAATACAATGACTGCATGCGGCGGGGCCGGCGCTCGCACCGCATCCGGATTTTCAAAATGCATGTAATTTTTTTTTCACCCACCATACATACTGAACAATGTATTTCGGCTGTAATTCAGTGTATATCCGGTTTGAAATCGACCTGGCTCTCTGATATTTACCGTCAGCTGATAGACGTTCACTACTAGACAGGCCTCTCACGAATTTCGAACGATTCATATGGGGGATAGGGGTCATTTCTCACTATTCCGGTTTAATGCGGGTTGGTGGGAGCCAGAGCCTCGTTTGATGATTAGCATGGTACACCTCGAGCTGGTGAGGTTGGCTTGGACCCTGTGAGTTGTTGTGCACACCCCTTGACATTATATTTTCATAAATTGCATTCAAAACTTTTACTAGTAAGTCTTTGTTACCGAAGACCGTCTAGCATTACAAGAGCTCTTATCGCAACCGATAAACAGTAGTGTACAAACATATCCGGGTTCCGGATTGAAAGGCGCTGTAGCTGGTGTAATTACTAAGGTAACGTATCGCTTACCATCAGATCTCCTGTAATACAACTTATTAGTTAGACTTAATTTCTGTTGACCTAAGTTACTTAACTTGGTTGATTGGTGGAGAATCCCTCCTAGGCATTCACTTCTTCTTCTCTACCACATATGAAAAAGTAAATAAATCACATTCTACCACGCTTTATAATATAATAAGCATCCTATTTAATGCTCCCACTGCTGGGATTCAAGGTTGTCTGTTACATGGAGTATGTTAAGACCTTTCTCCGTCACGCTGGCGAAATGCGAATTGGTGCAAGTCACATGCCAAATAAAGCGATTATTGGAATATAACAATTTACTTATCGTCTTCTATACTGGAGTTCAAGTCCAGTGAGGATAGAACTAGCGTCTCTCCCTGACAATGGTCTCACGCACTGAGCTATAACGGCTCCAATAAAAATTAATTTAACAATCAGTACTACTTAGTTGTTAGTCTAACTTATTGATATCTGATATCGGAAACCATAGTTGTTATCACAGCATCAGCTGTCTCTACTGTCAACTAATAACACACAGGAGTTAAGATGTTAGTCCATTAACTTCACTTGACACAGCGCCCTTCATACCGGAACATATTAATACGTAAAAACGTAAATTTTAATAGTAGTAAGTCTGTCTCGCCGGAGATTGATATCACAGCAGCGCTTATTGCAGCCGTTAAACAGTACTGTGCCAATATTACCGTACTCCGGTTTAAAGTGCGTTGTTCGTATTGAAATTACTGAGGTAATCAGAGATAATATACATGGTTACTTTGTGTATATTATTCGAACTGGTACCACGTCCGGTCTCTTCGCTTTGTTGAATAAAAAAACGTACCAATTGTAAAGTAGATAATAATTCCGCCATTGACTTTATAATCGATCGCACATACATTTAAAACCGGATAAACAGCGTGCGCCATTTTATCGGAATCGTACGGCTGGCGTTGGATATGTGAATTTCCGGTTTACAACAATTAAGTCCGCAAAAAGCACTCCTCGAAAAATAAAGCTGTTGACCGGCAGTCGCGTATATCCGTAAATCATCCGTCAATTATATTGGAAAAACATATTGACTATCCGGACAAAACGGAAACGCTCGATTTAACGGTTATTTTGACTTAATATTTATACACGGCCTGTAACTTAAATTGAATTTATGCAATAACTTAGTGTTGTAACTTTACCATATGTACAGTAATGGTGGTAAGCCTCTGTTGCTGGTGACCGGCTAGGTACCTATTGCAGCAGACTAACGAATATGATGTGGTGATGTGTATAACATCCTTAATAGCGCCACGTTGTTATGGACAGGCGTATCACTTATTACCGAGTGAACATGTCCTTTGTCTCATCGCCTTGTCACGTAAAAAAAAAAAAATACTGCAATACCTTAATGTTGTGACAGTATACACAGTAATGGTGGTAGGTCTCTGTTGTTGGACATGTAGGTAGGTATCACCGCAGCTGACAAACAGTGTTCAAACATTAGTCAGTTCCGGTTTGAAGGACGCTGTAGCTAGTGTAATTACTGGGGTAATGAGACAACGTCCTATGACTTAAGGCGATTACCGCAAAGTGGTGCTATATCATTCTATCTAGCGTCACGTCGTTATGGACAGGTGTATCACTCACCATCAGGTGAATGTCCCACTCTTCCAAGCGCTTTGTTGAATAAAAAAAAAAACTATGAAAGGAAATACCATGCTATGAGGGGTGTACGGGATTCCGCACAACTCATCAGACCCAAGCCACCCTCACCAGCTCGTGGTGCACCAAGCTAATCAACAAACGAGGCTGTGACACCCACCAAGCCCCATTAGGCTAGCGTGGTGGGAAATGACTCAAATCCTCCATACAAACCCCTACATACGACAGCCCCTAGTGCCCAGCGGTATCGGCAGCCATGCTGACTGTATGTGGAAATCTTTGGGGGTGGCCTATATCCAGTTATATCAGTTATATTATAATCTCGGTCGAAGGTCCTAGACAAATAAATATATCGTATTCAATAAACTATATCCTTGTCGTCTTTACCCTGTCACAGTAAGCGATATATTGGATCCGATAAGATCTAGATATAACGGTATTTCGGTCCGGTTATCTTTCGGTGAGATCCGCACAAATCCTAATTTAGCGCTCTCGTATGATAAATTTTTATCCTAAAACCTGATCGACGTCACAGGAAGCTTATTCAACGTCCGGTACATTGCGCTGTAATGGCGAGATTATCGACGGGGGATGAATTACGGGGTGAAAGTTTATTTTATTTCATGTTACAGCCATATCATTAACAGTATTGTAACACTTTTTTTTTAATGACCTATATATGTATTTACCGTAGCTCGCTAACAGTAGTAGTGTACAACACTACAGCAGTGACTGGTGGTAAGTCACTGTTCTCGGAGACTGTCCAACATTACTGTGTTCCAGTTTGAAAGGCGTTGTAGCTAATGAAAATAATAAGTATCATTACTTAACTACACTTAACCTCTTATGTGCAGAGTATATCATCTTAACTATCGCCAAGACGTTGTGGTCATTGACCATCTGGTGAACGTCTCGTTCGTCTCGTTCCAGTTTAATGGATCTCATTAATTGTGTTATTGAGGAATCGAGAAGTAACATATTCTCTTGTTTTTAAGCTTATTATGATGCAGTGTAAATATCTTAATTAGAGGTTTTGTTAGATCTCCCTTCAATCCCTACTATAATTCTTTTTTTCTCATCAATTACTATAAGGGGGTGTAAGGAGACAACGTCTTACGGATCCCAAGCCAACCTCACCTGCTCGTGGTGCACCATGCTATTCAACAAACGAGGCTTTGGGTCCCTCCAACCCGCATTGGGTCAAGGTGGTGGGAAAAAGCCCAAACTCCCTACATGAACCCCTACATACGACGAGTCCCTAGTGCTCAGCGGTACCGGAAGCTATGCTGACTGTATGCGGAAATGTTTGGGGGAGGCTTATGCCAAATCCTCCATATGAATCCCTCGATCTTTAAGGAGGCATATGTCCAGCTGTAGAAGTCTGTCGACATGATGATGATGATGAGGATATTTAAAGGAGGTATATGCCCAGCTGTGGGCGTGCTCCGGCTGATAAGAAGAACTGTTATAAAAAAATTCTAAACTATTGACCTTATTAAGAGACAGACGCTCAGACAACGCCGGCGCTCTCTTCCGTCGGAAGCCAAGATACTTTGTGTAGCTTCACTACAGGAGTAAGTATGTAAACGATTATACAATCGAAGTGAGAAATCGATTTCACAAATGATATCCGCCGATTATTCGAATGAAGCCGATTCGACGGCGGGACGTTATTATCGAGTGGTTGCGGCTTCAAATAAGAGGACAGATCGTCGGGCGTCTCGCTCGGCCCGCTGGTCCGCGTGAGTCGCGCCAATATCCGCGCCCGCAATAACATCCGGATCTGGAGGCGTTCGATATGCAATTACCTTTATGTTTCATTTTATTCCCCCTTTCCTTGCGGACGTTGAAAGAAATTATTCGTATCGGCTATTCTTAAATTGCCGTCTTTATTTATCGAAGCAATTAGATGAGTTGGGGACACGGCCGCTCAAGGACAATTCGGTCCTGATTAAGTTGATATACACTGCACACTTTGTGCTGTACCTAACATGTTGCTACCCTAGTAATTTTACTAGCTACAACATTCTTCAAACCAGGCGAAAAAAAAACTTTTTTTTTTCAATGAAGCGACGAAATGAGCAAGATCACAGCACAGTATTATTCCCAGCGCCTGTTGTTATATGTTGTCTCGTTACTTTAATAGTTTCACCACTTTCAACGCCCTTCAAATCGGAACACAGTTATGTTTGCATAGTCATATTTTTAGCTTATACCTATACATAGCTATACCTATACATCTGTACCTATACTTATAGCTTTTGGATGTTGAAGAACATGGTGTTATCGATGTCCTCATTTCTACCATCCTAGAATACGAAGAATATTGTATTCCATTATGAAGGACATTGTAGCTAGTCAGATTACTATGGTAAGGGATTTCTTGCATCAGAGCAATGAGAAGAATTTTGTGTTATTACGTAATATTATGCTTCATCATCACCATTATCATCATCAACAGCCGATAGACGTCCAACGGCGGACATAGGCGTTCTCCAAATATCTACACACCTTATTACACTTACTATTTGCTTATTTACTCGTGGTGGATATCTATTTCCGGGAACTTCTATCACCGCACCTGCCCTTCCTGCCGGAAAACAGTATTATCTTCCGGTTTGTAAGACGCTGTAGGTAGTGTAAATACTGCGGTAACGAGATATGATACTAAATTACGCCACGACGTCATGGGTTCGTGTATGACTTACCATCAGATGAATCACCATTAGGCTTTAGTATTGAACCAGGGAATTCGTATCACAAAGCGGGCTCCTATTACCGATGTAGATGCGTATATTTTTAGGGGTAATAATTCTCGCACCGGAAGAGGCTGCGCATCGGGAGCTCCCTCCAGAGATCCAGAGTATTTGGGTCAGTGCCACTTATTCGCATCACGTCCGTCCATTTGTTCCGATGTATCGCCCAACTGACGTCGAGCACAACGAACACCTGATATCGTTATTACTTCGGCTTACGGAACCCTAAAACTTAGGGTGCATTGTATATGGGGCTTATTGAATTTTTCGTTTTCCTTGTTTCTTTTTATTCCTTTGGGTTATTTTGAAACGATTTCGCTTTTAATGCTTATTGTTACTGTAAATATATCATCTTATCAATATATACATATATATATTTACTAGTAATTACCCATCTGCTTTGCTAATATAGAATAGGGGTGTAATAACCCCTACAAAAAATCTCAGGATCCAAGCCAACCTCAACTGCTACTGATGTATCCTGCTAATCCACCAGCATTGGGTCTGCATGGTGTTAAATGTTCCAAATACTCCCATAGCGAAGGCCATGCAGACGTATCGATGTGGAAATCTAGGTATTCAAGAGAGGTCTTCGACCAGCAGTGGACGTACATCTAGCTGATGATGAACACAGAATTGGATTTGAAATATAGACTTGAAATTTATTAGAATTATTCCGGACCGGCGGCTACCCTCTTTATTAACTTACATACAACATTTTTCGAGGGTAACATTTCGTGAAACCGTTCTTAGCTGACCTATACTCGGCCAAAGGAATATTCCTACCTAGTGTAAAATCTCCACGCTTAACAGTTCCGGAGATATCGTTACGAGTCTTTACATGGGAGGAAATTGAATTGAATTGTTTCAGTCGTATGTTTTCTATTTTTTTTTCTTACACAATATGTATTTCTTTATATTGATCTCTTGCGGTTCCCGTCGGGTTCAGCTCCGCGATCCAATCTCTGCCGCTGATTGATATGCCCGACGTAGCCGCTGCGTTCGTCAGTTGCAATTTTTTCTCAACCAGCTTTTGACGGCTACCATCCATCCTTTCCTATTCTCGCCTCCATTGATTTATTTCGCGTCTGTTTTGATTTACGCAGTTCCAGTGATCCACATTTATCATATTTCTACTATGATCTATGCAACTTTATAAGATTTCACGGATAACATAATTGATCTCATTTTAAATCACTGATGCTTTATAATCGCGAGAATCTGCTGGATAGAGACATTTATCCAGCAGGTAACCATCGTCTGATGATGATGATTGTTTGATGAGAAATAGAACTGCTTTTCTCAATCGACTAGACCTTATTGTTAAAGAACAGCTTAACAATTTGGCACTGACTACAATTATCAACACTAGCACGACATCGTGCTCTCCGCCGATATAATGTTACCTTAGTAATTTCCCAAAATCTTCAAACTGAAACAGTGATATTTGCACACTATTTGTCTGCAGAAGAAGGCACTGCAGTGTTACCTATCTAGACGATGTCTGATAACACAAATCTTATCACCAATGTAATAGGTTACAAATGTTGGTTAGATTCCAAGTCAGTTGAAGGTTAGACAATGGTTGGGTTTATTGCTCCTACCTGGTCAACTATCGCCAGTCCGTACCAAACCTTATAAACCCAATTCCGTGAAATTCAATTGCGATATTTGTTTTACGAATGATGCCATCGATTGTGGTGTTCAGTTGACCAAATGTACTTCGCGATCAGAACCGCACTTGTGAATATCGCATTTTATCGCTTTTCACAATATATCAATTTTATACAACGTATGTTTATATACGTACTAACTATTCCCCGTCAGATTTTCTAGCCGTAACACCCCCACAACATCCCTTAGATGAAAGAATTTTGTAATTCTTAGTTGATCAATACTCGGTAAAGGGAATATTCCTATTAAATTTTAAGTCTTTACGCCTCTTAGTTCCAAATATATCGTGATTGAGAGACAGGGGTTGTGAGGGTGTTAATAATAAGTAGGATCGTGAGAGGCGGCAGGTTTCCGGACAAGAATATTTCTGTCAAATTTCTAGTCTAAATTTCGAATCTAATTCTATATTACAGCCAGAAAAGTTGGCAGAAAACAGGAAGGTATTCCTTAATTCAGTTAAACCTCTTGCAAATGGTAAAACCTCAATTCGTGTACCACCCTCTTTTTATTTTTATATATTTCACATACTTTTGCATGACCACGTTACCACCATATGGTAGATGGAAATGTATTCCAGATGGTTGCAGGAGAAGACTATTCACTCTTCTCTTAAAGATTCCCTCCGCATTTATTAAAGAACAGACTAGGGACTAGAAAGTCTGATGTATCTCTACATACAATGAAACATTAACCCCTGTTTTTAGGAATTAATTGAACACCGGATGTGAAGTTTGTACCGGTGTTAAGTGTTATTGAAATTCGGTTATATAAAGTCTTATTACCGATTCGGAATATCCACTAGGCTTTTCGTACTTCCGTCCAATGAATATTGAAGAGCGCAGTAAGTTTTGCTGGTGAACGAGACCTCGCCAACTTACCGAAGAACTTTCCAACAAACTTCATTTTCGTTCATTTATTTAAAGCGTAGAGAAGTTAGTAGGAATCAAACATTCACATTCTCCTTATATATAAAGTTATAGATATTTTTATGTTTTATATTATTGATTTTATTATTCAATCATTACTTAAGAGTAAGTTAAAGTTTAGAGGGTGTATTCAATGCTACATTACGCTGATTAAGTGTAACTTAACAAATAGAAAATAGCATTTTTTTTTTCTTTATTCTGTCTAAATAATTTCGCTAACCCCCAAATTTCTTTAAAATATCGGGGATAGATCTAAAAGCTGCTATTGTGAGTTTCACAATGAAACAGCTTGTAAGAAAGACTTATTCTAACAGAAAAGCTTTTCGCTGCACTTTCTTCTTTCAAACCTGCGACCACAGATTCTCTAGACGCCCCCTAAGCAATTGGGTCATGCCGTCAGTGAAACTTCCTGTCCAAATTAGCATTCATAGCCGGAAGCCGAAAGAGGCGTCGCGTACTCAGTGCGGGTCGGTAACGGTGCCTGAGTCAGCGCAGCCCCGGGGCTGGCCGGCTTCCCGCCCCCGTTTCCCGAACTGCTTATAGGGAAATATCGGTTCGCCGCGGCGTATAATCCTCCATTACCGATATACCCTGAATAAGTGAGCGGCTGTGCCCTAAAAATGTCCTTCCGCTGTATATTTATTTTATATCCTTAATTTTGAAAACGTATGGTAAGTGCTCATCAAAACTTGATGCAACAATATCATCATCAGCCGATAGACGTCCACTCCCCCACATCGATCTGCTCCGCTTTGCTCCCATCCACCGGATATTCGGTCCACCTTGTGGGAGGCCTCCCAACACTACGTCTATCAGTACGTGGGCGTCACTCGAGGACCTTACTGCCCCATCGGCCGTCGGTCCTTCAAGCAATGTGCCCTGCCTACTGCCACTTAATTCTATCAATCTTTTAGGCTATGTCGGTGACCTTAGTTCTTCTGCAGATCTCCATATTCCTGATTCGGTCGCGCAGAGCGAAAACAATATTACATGTGAAAAATATCCTTAAAGCCCTTGAAATCTGAAAATGATTTTCTCTCTGACTCCTTTGCCGGTCACCGTCCAGGTAGGTACCACTGCATCTCCTGTTAATACCATCAAACAGTAGTAAGCAAACATTACTGTATTCCCGTTTCAATGACGTAGCTTATCAAAGTCTTTATAGTGACTTAACATTCTATATCTTAAGCCGAAAAACACAGTATCAGTATAAAGTACAGGGTGTCTGGTGGCAGGTTTTTGTTTTCAAATTTAAATAAAAAATAATATGTTTGATATATAATTTTACTAAAAGTATTAAAAGATAGAGTACAAATGCGGATTTTATTTTTTAAAGATAATGTCATCCAAATGTCTTCCATCCTGTTGCACACACACACACACTGTTCGAAACGGAGCCTCGTATTCCGTGCCACACGCTGCAGTAAACTTGGTTTAGTTCTCTGTTGCTGAAGATCTTTCAGGTCTCATATCTGCTGGCAAATTAGTGTACTAGAATTACTGTTTTCCAGTTTGTAGCTATTGAAATTTCTGAGGTAGCGAGACTTGAAACCTGATGTGTGAGGGTGAAGAGCAACAGTGTGGTGCTGTATATTATACGGCGTACTCTATAAGACGCAATTGTATCCTATAAATAAATAATTGTAGCACAGTTCACAATTGGTAAATAAATAGGGCTTCAGCCCACTTGTACCCCAGCTGTTCCGCTTCCGCCGTAAATTTGAAAAGAAACGCCCGAGTTAAATGGAAACATACTTTTTCACGCTAATCTTGCGATGTCCCCAATACGGGGGCGATGAAACCTTCCTGCGGAGATATCCGCTTGAGGAAAACTCCGCAGCGGCGGTACAGAGCCCGCGATGCGGACAAACCGGAAGAGACATTACTATTTCAACGACAATTACCTAACAGTCTACTTCAATTTCACGTGATGATGACTGGCAGTGGCACACACGGTAGTGAAACGTATCAGCTGAGAGTACTCTGTCTCCTTAATATATCGCCCTCCCTCCAGATGGACCGACATCATCAGAGCGGTCGGATGTGGGTGGATCGCATTTGGTGGAAGATATTGGGTAGAGGTTATATCCAGCAGGGGATAAACAAAGGCTGATAATGATGATGATGTCCACTGGAGCTCGGCTATCCTCTTTTATTCTCATTGAACTAAGTGACGAGACGACCTGATGTTAAGTGAAACATCCTATAATTCGTGTTAGGGTTATATACACTACATCATCTCTACATCGCTTGGATATATATTATGTTAAGTCTCATTGCGGTGATTTCACTAAGTGTAAGACCTGTTAAACCGGAACATAGTAGTTTGCACTTTAGTGTTTGGTGGTAGGAACAGGATCAGTGTTAGTACCTTGCCAAACGGTCTGCGGCTACAGAGACCTACCCTTCTGTTAACCCCTACGACCTATGCAGAGAGTCATCGCAATATCTCTAGAACCATAAGACCTAAACATCGAGTATAGGTCACCTAAGAAATATGTTTCTCCCAAAACGAATTGCGGGGGTGTTATATGAGACATTCATCACATTTGACCTCTAGTGTTAAATACCTAGATAAGTTACTAACTTGATGACCGTCAGTACTTAGGAATAACCAACATTTTACGCAGCCCAAGTCTACCTCACCTGCACGTGGTGCACTCTGATGAATAACAGACGAGGCTGTGACCATCCACCAACTCGCACTGGGCCAGAATGGTGGGTTCAATGAACTCTAAGAATATATTAGAAGAAGGCCTATGTCCAGCAGTGGACATTAAATTTTTTTTTTTTGTTTTTAAGAAATCTTGAAGCACTTCCATAGAAGTGAGTTCTTTAGTACGTTTAAAGTATAGATGTCAAGAGGAGGGCGGTGGAGTAACATTTGCATAATGTAATCAGCTAGAAGCGAGGACCGATGATCTGAGCATCCACCGGGTCCTTTGTAGCAGGGAAATCGGAGGGCTTTAATATTGTTAAAAAGTCGGGGCCCCGATTCGGAAACCCATCCGGCGATCTGCCCTCGGCAGGCTCTGATTGATAGCGAAAACCGTTTTTATTGGAAAATGACCGGGAAAACTCCATCGCCTTTTGTTCAGGGAAATTCCCTACACCAACACAATAACTGGTTTATTTTTTTATTAAGCGACGGGACGAGCGGGACGTTCACCTCATAGTAAGTGACACGCCTGCCTATAACAACGCGGCGCTAGTTAGAATGGTATACACTGCACCACATAGCGCTTAACGGCTTGGGACAATATATTGACTCTCGTTATCCCAATAATTACACTAGCTACAGCGCCCTTCAAACCGGAACACAGTACTGTTCGGCGGCAGAAATAGGCGCTGCGGTGGTACTTACCTAGACGGTCTCCGGCAACAGAGACCTACCACCAGTAAAACCAATTGACCATCCAATCCAGTTTTATTATCTCCAATTCAGGGAGCGCTGCTTGACATGAGTTTCACTTATTTTTAAGTGACATTGATGTTGTGTAACGAATACTGTTATGACAGCAGATTCACATGACGGTAGCTAGCCAGGTGGATTTTACCTTGAATCCTGGAATAGAAGGCGAGACCTCCGTGTTACTAGATAAAGGGATAACCAATGATGGCTCATCTCAGGATAGAGGCAATTAAGATCTGGTGAAACATCAAATCATCAGGGATGTAAGGGGTCTTGAACAACAATCCACGGGACTCAAACCAACCCCTCCAGCTCGTGGTGCACCCTGCTAATCAACAAAGGAGGCTCTGGCTTCTACCTTCCCGCATTGGGCTAGCGTGATAGGTAATAGCCCAGATCTCTCCATATGAATTCTTACATAAGAGTGAAGGTCGCAAGCAGTGCAGGAGCGATCGATGTGGAGATGTTTGGGGAGACCTATGTCCAGCAGTGGACATCTATTGCCTGACGATGATGATGAAATATCAAGACGATTAAAGTAATATACAAGATAAGATAAAATAAAAAGAGGATATTCCAATAGTCATATAAGGGTTGGGAGTAATAATAAAGTAATCTTTAAAATAACTCCACTCAACACTCGTTTTTAAGTGACGTATATTTAATAAACATTGCGAACAGAGCCAAGTTTAATTATGGTATCATTTTATCAGAACCTCGTACCCGAAGACATAATAAAGCAAGGCGCCCCGCTGATGCCGCGGGATCCTCTTTGTATTCATGGGGTGAATGAAACTCATCCCCAGATGCGATGCCGCATCCACCACCCCCACTCTCCCTCCTACTGTTAACTTCCTAAGAGTTTACTTCATTTTTATACCTACCAAAGAAATTAAATCTCTTATCTACTAACACGACGTTAATCTCGCGTGACGTTTACAGTCGTTGAAGACCTTACACTTAAAACCCAGTGATACTATTATGATGACGGTTATGCGATATATACCTGATCATCTTCATCTAAATCACAATCACAATGTGGTCACGAAATGGAAGCAGTAACCTCAGTGTTAAAACCCAATGAACAGCTTCTGCGGTATGGAAGCATTATTTTGATGATATGATGTTTAACAGTAATTATAGAATATTTATATAATTCAAGTTAGAGTTAAAAAAAAAGTAGTAGTTAAAAAAAAATTGCATCCAGCCTTTTCCTTTGAAGCTGTTCAGAAGAAATCGGCGAAGTATAGTTTGACTTAAGTATATATCATGCTGTTCTCTCTCCTCCTTGCTGGCGGTATCATCTCCACAACTCCCTATGGGTAAGGAATTTTGTAAGATCCATCATTACCTGACCTTTAAACATCAGCAGCACCTAAGAGTATGGGATGTACGAGGAGACTATCCAGATCCTGCAGATGGTGGTGGATACCAGATGGTAGTCAAACGCCATCTCAACATAATGGGGTAGTAAGGAAGTTATACAAGTATATTATGTTAAATCTCGTTACTTCATTACACCAGCTTGAGAGTCCTTTAAACCGGAACACAGTAACGTTTGCCTACTACTGTTTGGCCTAGACAGTCTCCAGTAACGGAAACTACAACCAATAAGAGCGATCCGTTACTAGTAATCGCTGGGCAATATGCTGTTCCCACGCAGGTTCACTTGTTGATCGATAAGGCCCCCACCCTCAAAGCCTAGACCTCCTAGACCCTTCTAGTCGCCTTCTACGACAGGCAGGGCTTACCTTAGTCCTATTCTTACTAGCCCGAGACTAAACTTCTGTGACAAAATATACCTAGTGCTTAACAAATCCCGTTCGATACACGAATGCTCTCCCTCTGTAGCGATTAAAGCTTAAAATATTTCTTTGAATACACTTCGCCGGCGGAACAGGTTTCAATGCCTCCATCTTTGCATCCCCTTTGTTATTAATCTATAAAACTCGCGACAGCGAACAGACGCTCCTACTGCCTGATGAAATTTTTAATTATTTTCCATGTTGCACTGTAGCTTTTAAATTTTACACCATCGTCCATTGCAACCCTCGTTTAAACAGTAATATATTCAAAGCCTTACTTTTTGCAACTGAATATTTTAACATCCTTTAATAAGGTCATAGTAAAGCGTAGTAGAAACAAGAATGGAGTATCATGTTTTAGTTTTCATACTTAACAATGACATGTGGCTGATGATGATCATTAAATGAAAGACTGTCTTTGTCTCTCTCTCTCTCTATTTCTCTCTCTCTCTTTCTCTCTCTCTCTAATATGTTAAGTGGTTTTCTGACTGTTTATTTAAGAACCCGGATATAGGCCTCCCGCAGGGATACTCCACATAGATCGAGTAGCGATGCAAAGAGGGAGATTTGGGCTATTTCCCACCACGCTGGCCGAACACAGATTGGTGAGAGTCAGATCCTCGATTGTTGACTAGCAGGGTGCCCCACGAGCAGGTGAGATTGACTTGGGTCCCCTGAGTTGTTGTGCGGGAACCCTCACAGTTCCGTGCCAGGTATTATTTGTTATAATTCGACGAAGCAATGATATAAACAAGACGTTCACCTGATGGTAAGTGATACGCTTGTCCATAACAATGTAGCGCTAGTTAGGACTGGACACTGCACCACATTGCATTAGTCGCATATGGCATAAGATATTGTTTTGTTACCTCAGTAATTACACTAGTTTCGGCGTCTTGAAATCTATTGTTTGTCGGTTAGAATAGGAGACGGGAATTCAGCAACCGAGACTTACGACCAGCTAATCTATATCCTTTGTAATGTTCTGTATCCTTTTAGATCGTTCAGTAGGTTATTCAGTATTTGTGAATTAAGAGTACAGAAGTGGCTGCTACTAAATCACTCTATCTTTTCCCGTTGCATCGCATCCTGTCACATTTGAGCTCCTTTATAGAGTGCGGCGGCGCTGGCGATAAATTGACTCGCGCCGAGCTGGCTCCAGCCCGACGAATATTAAAAGCTATCTCTTTACCCACTGCGGATATCATCCGAGGCTACGGAGGATGCTCTGAAATTCCTCCGGCAAACACACACACGCAAACTGCTTTAAAATGCTGTTTTTCCTGCATATATTTCAGAAGCTTTTCAGAGATCCTTTCATTTCGAAAGATAAGAAAACATGATCTTTTCTATTTATATACATTAGTGCTTACGACTCTACCTGATGGTAAGTGGATATAGCAGTCTTCGGTGGTAAAGACCACTCGTCTAGAAATAGTCTATCCACTTTTACAGATCCCGCTTTATACTTGGAAGGAACCTCTGCCGCCAGCGGACTGTTCCAATCCTACGCTGTTCGCATTTAGAAGGTCGAAGGGAAATACTTTGTCTTAATGCTCGGACTTCGACTATGGAGGGATGAATGCCTGTGGTGTGCCTGTACATCCAAGAGTTAAAGGGCGGTGGTGGAATCAATTGGTACACTTCCGGTAGAACACTGCGAGACAACTGTACCTTACGCTGATTACTCAAGCTATCAAGTTTAGTACTTATTAGCTCTAGTCTTAGACTATATGCTAAAATGATGTCCTAATTACTGATAATGGGACTGTTATCGGAACCCGATTAACTAGCACAGAATCTATTTGCTCCGCCTAACAGTAGTGTGCAAATATTACTGTGCTCCGGTTCGAGAGGCTTTGTAGCCTGCTAATTTACTGAGATAACTTAACATCTTGTATTAGGTTATTATGGGCAGGAGTATCTCTTAGCACCAGTGAACGTCTGGATCGTGTCGTCTCTTCGTAGAATAAAATATCTAGTTTTTAATATAGTGTCTATAAATCTAGAGATTCAATGACTTACCACGAGATCTAATGTTCGTCTTATCACTTTGTTGAAAAAAAAATAAGTACTTCCGGTGAGTAGTGTATTTATCTTTTAAACTTTGAATACACTGTGCACAAACAGACACACGCATTCAACTCTCTCAAGATTTACACGTGTGCTTAATTTCCATTATTACTTAAGTTCTTATAGGTAGGTAACTTCGTACAGTCATGAACGAAGGTGTTAAATACACATATGATATATTTTAATTAATATATTTATAACGGTTGGACTGTTTAAGATGCTATTCATCTATAATATATATCAACAGAACTACGCATCAGTGTAGTGATAGTTGATTTTCACTGCATCACATTGTCATCTTCATCTATCACACGATATTAACATTTTATGCATAAAAAAAAACACAAATTTGTAAAATGTTCTTTTATACAGAAAAGCGATGAGACGAAGAAGTTTTAAATGATACATCTAAACAAACATGTAGAAAGCTCTCCCTCCAGATGGACCGACGACCTCATCAGTGCGGTCAGTAGTTTGGATGCGAGAAGCTGAGGATCGCATTTGGGAAGGCCTGTATGTGGATAAACAAAAGCTGATAATGATGATAATTATAATGAACAAACCCAAATAGTTTACACAATATAATAAAGTTAGTATATTTACACAGCAACTCTTTATGATATAAAACTTACTGTTATAAATATAATAAGTAAGTAGCTCGCTGGCCTAATGATTAGAGCGTGCGGCTTTCATTCCGAAGGTCGCGGGTTCAAACCTCGGCATGTACCGATGACTTAATATTTAAGTTATGTACATTTGTGAACTTTAGTTACAACAGCGAGATACAAAAACGGTGAAGGAAAACATCGTGAGGAAACCCGCACACTGATATCATATTTGTGTGTGGTGGTCTTAATAAAGTGGCAACAGGCTCGCCCCCTGTTACATGGAACCCAATCTGACCACATCTGGCGAAACGTGGGTGGTTTATTCACCTCTGCCTACCTCTGCTGGGAAAAAGGCGTGACAATATAAAAAAAAATTATAAATATAATCACAGCCTCCTTAAAAACAGGACATTTGAATACTGCTATTTAGTAACAGACTTACTGTTGTAACTTATGTAAACGGTCGCCATATTTAATTTAAAATTACTCAAAAAATTACAAGTAATTGAACAGTTTATTTTTCTATATTTCATAATTTTTTTCTAAGATTTCAAAAGTTTATATTATATTTAAGTCAAATACACCATCAAACTAACTAGAATTGAAATCATCCAGTAAAGACGTTTAATACTAGGCTAATGATGAAAGTCATTATTATAATAAGTTTTGCATTTCCTGTTCCAGTTTAAATTATTTATGTATTCATATACTAAAGAAATATTTTATTGTTAATATTATAATGTAAATAATAACAATTGTGTACGCGAGTGTAATGTTGTTAGCGACAACTTTCCTCCTAGCAACTTGCGACTTGCGACAAAATATACGGCTTGTTACTGTCGCATAAGTAATGAAATAAAATAGTGTCTGCCCTGATATTAATTATCCCGTAACACGGCAGTTACTGCTACGTAGTAAGGGGAGTCTTGGAGACGGCCGTGGGCGCAGTGCGAGCTGTTATCTTGAAGCGTATTATAGTCTATATAAAATCTCTGTACTTGCGTATAATTATATATCAGATCCACAAATTATATGAGGGCGAAGTAAGGATTATATTTCAAGTGTTTCCGATATCTGTAAGCTCTAACTCTAGCTCTAGCTTTAGCTCTAACTTGTTAAATTAGGGACTATTAGTAGATATAACAAGTAAACACTTGTCTAGCCATGTAGTCTTGGGCTGGTAAGAATAGGACTAAGGTAAGCTCTGTCTGTCGTAAAAGGCGACTAAAAGGGTCTAGGAGTTTAGCGGGCCTTGAGAGCCTAGATGTGTAGAGGAATGTACAGAGGGGCACCGGTGTGTTCTATAAGAGAGCCGGAACCTCTCCGAATGCACTGATGAAGACAACCAAAGGGGTTGTAGTGAGCGAAAATGATTTCGCCCCAGAAGCAGGATATCTTTTGAAGATTTTCCCCCGAATCCAAAAAAAAGTACACACTTGTCTAGTAACTTTACTACCGCCATTTAAGATCTTGATAAAGTAATAACATGACAGCTTTAAATATGGTATAACTTAAGGACTGACTTTTTGAAAATATCTATTTTAGTTTTATTCAATTAAGTTACATGACTAATGGGACGTTCACCTGATGATAAGTGATACGCGAGATCATAACGACGTGAAGCTAGTTACGACGATATACATAGCCTCAAGACATGAGATGTACAGCCTCATTATCCCCGTCATTCCATTAGCTACAGCACCCTACAAACTAAAGCACAGTAATGTTTGCACACTACTGTTTGGTGGTAGGAATAAGCCATGCGGCGGTTCTTACTAAAACGGTCTCCGGTAACAGAGACCTACCACCTGTAAGCCATTAGAGGGTTAAGTTAAGCTGTACAAGATATCAAAGTGCAAATCGCTCGCACTCGCACCCCACACGCGGATTAGCAGTGGAAGTGGGGCATCAAGTTGTAAGACGCGACTGAATATTATACAATACGGAGATAGAAGCGTTTAGATAACGGCGGCGGCTGAGGAGTGGGCCAGGTTTAAAGCGCCCTCTAGTGCTCTGCGACTGACCCTGCGCACAGCGGCACACTGTACTAGCACCCAGTAAACACTTGTTGTATACCCTACGCGATTGTAATAAGGTTTAAATTCATAACCACCACCACCACCGCCTTACAGGTTTTATATATTTAAAGCTTCGCCGGCTAAGCCAACGCACACGGCGCCGTGCAGAGGTCCCATTTAAATATTTGTAAGCAAATTATTAATGCTGTATAGAAGCTGTATTATAATAAAACTAAGCTATTACCAAGCTATTTACTTCTTTAAAGCTACCTATTTGTTTTTAAAGAAATTACTTAGGATCTTTTAGAGTAACTGATGATATCAACCGATCCATTGACTCATTTCTGAAATCATTAGATGTCAACCCTAACATTTTTTTTTAATTGTCCCTGTGTGTGGTGTGACAGGGCCTTTATTTGCCTTACATTTACCATCAGCCTTTTTTATTTTTCCCTTTTCGACTCATACTCATCATTCTTTCCATCTTATATCATACTCAGTTCTGCTTTCACATTTATTTGGTAAAGATATCGCTTCTGCCATTTAGAGGTCAACTTAGAGTGGATATTACAAAATTCCTACCCCAAAGTTAGTCGCGAGGCCGTTACAGCCAGCTAAGCGAGAGGTGAAGAGCCAGTCTATACCATGTAGTTATTTTCTTGTTTACCATCAGGAATAGCCACTATACCTTCTATTTCAAAGACTTGGAAGAATCAAGAAGCCACAGGAGTCAATAGAGTTGATGTGTGATATAGATCATTTCTTATCTAATACATGAAGCTATACTATTCTTTCCGTAAAATAAATTATAAAAACCTTTAAAATGAGTCTCTTTCTTGTCGTCGGTTAAACAGGAAACGGTTGTACAGATAATAAAGTATGCGCAACGTAATAAGTAACAAAAAAAAAAGTCAGCTTCGGCGCGGAGTGCATCAATGCCGTCACACCAGATCGGGCCGCGTCGCTTCACATCCCCGATGGCATATTTATGGGCGACGGTAACGGTGGTGGTGGTCGAGGGTAATGTGGCAGCACGACGAGCTTACTTAATGTCTCCCTTCACGGCATGATGTTGCGTGCTGGAAGGAATTTCCTCAAGAGTTATATATCTGGAAGTGTCTTATTTTATATCTTTCATTCTTAATCATTACCTAAAAATGACTATCAAAAGGTCAAGGAGGTTGATGCTGTTGATGAAGACTGTCGAATCGAGACCGACAGACTGTGCAAACATTACTGTGTTCCGGTTTGAAGGGCGCTGTAGCTATTGCAACTGACGAGACTCAACATCTTGTCTCACGACGACGAGCGCAATTTGATACAGTGTATCCGATCTAACGTCAGGATGCTATAGGCTAGAGTATCACTTACCATCAGGTGAACATTGCTCATCCCATCGCTTCGTCGAAAAAAGTACCCCAAGATGTACAAGAGCAGAAATTTGCTGATCGATCTCTAAGCTAAAATTGTGGTAATAAATACAAATGGATTCTGGTTAAGTGCTCTTTTTCGATCTGGTCTTTGGTTCCTGGCTGCTCTCTTATTTAAGGGGGTTAAAGAAGAAGATTGGACAAATTATAAATGTTACATTTGCCCATAACATTGCCTTCAACGTACTAAGTTTCATTACTTCCGTCAGACCGAAAGGTAGTAATGTTTGCAGAGAAGAACTACAAGTATAACCTTCAGCCAGACCAGACTTTTTTTTCGTGACGCTTCTAGTAATACGTTACTTTATGGATGCAATGCGTGGCATTCGGGAATAAAGACCTAATGAGTGTAAAGTGGGGGAAAGAAGTGTAATACACATCATCGTCTCCCACTGTAGTACGTAATGTGAGGCAATTTTTTTCTATTCGTGTATAATGAAGCAAATGGCTGAGAAGAAACACTTTTAGATAATGGCGGTATCATTAGAAAAAAAAAGCAAATGATTGATACTAATCATAATCATCATCATGATGTCTTCTTCAATTCTTCCATCATATTGAGAAATTTATTTGTTTCATTATATACGTCCACTGCTGGACATAGGTATGGAAAGATCTTTACTGTAGGGGTTGCTATGGGGGATTTGTGCTATTTACCCCATGCTGGCCAATGCGGGTTGGTGGGAGCCAGAGCCTCGTTTGTTGATTAGCAGGGTCCTTCCATAGGAGATAACCAGAGATTCATTCTTCATCAGACGATTTGGTAGAGATATTAATTCTACTAGGCCATTTACGAACGGTTTTTACAAAATTCTATCCCCAATGGAGTTGTGGGGGTGTCATAGCCAGCAAAGCGAGAGGGCAACAGCTGATTTCAATTTCATCAATTATTTTGTTTGTATAGTAATTTCTGTCTGTCTACTTGTTTCATAGTCTCATCATTTACTATTGCTAGATATCAACATCAGCCGATAGGCGTCCTCTGGTGGAGACGGGCCTGCTCCATACTCATCCACTTCGATTTCTACTGGAGTCCTCGCATCCAGCTGTTTCTCGCGACCTTCACCAGATCGTCAGATCTCCTTGTGTATGATAGGATTGCTACGCTTAACGAGGATGGGAGACATTGTTCGAAGGAATGACGGCTGAAGAGGCAGTAAGGTCCTAAAGTGACGGCCACGTTGGCAGACATAACAATTTTAAAGGTTGATATATACAAAGAATATAATGATTAATAAAGGGAGTCGAGATACGTTGTATTTACGTTAGGGTCCTGGGATCCGGATTCGCTTGAACTTTTTAAAGATTTATCAAAAAAAGTAACAAGCCATCCGAGACACAAGAGCCATCAACTAAATGCCGTCAGTTTGCTCGGCACTCCGGACGGGGATGACCTGGGGCTTTTCTTTTAACTTATTAAGTTACTTTCTTAGAAATAAAAAAGCTTTTAACTGTTTAGATCAATAATATGTTAATTCAATTCTAAGTTGGATATATCTTAAGTTCAAGTTGAAGTGAAAAATTTAAGCTTCTAATATGATTACGCTCCCGTTGCTCCGCGGTCTATCTCAAAGGCGTTTAATAATGCCCGCAGACACTTGTCGACTCGATTGAAAACAAATGAAAGCCGAACGACTATGAAATTGTCTGAAAAAGCTCTGATGACTTTTCTGGAAGCTTGCAAAAGAACTAGTTTTTTTTTCATGCAAAAATAATGAAGAAATTACATCGACATCAAATATTAAAGTATCTTCGCTATCGATGACTTTTGAACAATCAATAGATGTATTATAAGATTGATTATACTCGTGGTATTGATGCTGGTGCAAAGCTGGTGGTAACAGCTTATAACATGTATGCCTATAACAATGTGGCTTTAGTTAGGATGCCTACACTGCACCACTTTGTCCCTAACACCTTAAAGAAACATCTATCACATATCTACTTCCTTATGTGTTAGAAGTTTATATTAACTTCACTGGTGGTTCGTCTCCGTCGGAGACCGTCCATGTCCACCGCCGCAGCTCTTATTTCTGCAGCAAGACAGCAGTGTGCAAGCATCACCATGTTCCGGTTTGAAGGACGCGACACGACATGTCTGAAGGAAGGTGAAATATGTGCAGTGTATAACATCCTAAGTAGCGCCACGTTATTAACGGTGTATTATTGACTATCAGTCCTTTCGTTGAATAAAAAAAAGATCACTAACTACGACGCCCTTCAAACCGGAATTTAATAATGTTTGCACACTACTCTTTACAGGCAGAAATGGAAGCTGCTTACCTTGGCGATCAATAACCGTACTGTGATGTGATGTAGCTTTTTTCTATTTACCTAGACGACTAACACTTATTTCTGCGGCCAAACAGTAGTTTTCTGTTCCGGTTTGAAGGACGTTGTAGCTAGTAAAGTGATTGGGATGAAGAGACATTAATTTACGTCTTAGAGCGACGAGCAAAATGTGGTGCAGTACCATCCTAATTAGGAGCAGGCTTATCACTTATCATCAGGGGAACAGCTGATATCTACTTATTCTAATAAAGAAGAACTATCTAGTGTAAGCCTGATTACAGAATTTACAGTTTGTCTGGCTCAGCTCAGTGCAATCTCAGAGTTGTACTTGAAGGGGTAGCTCACCCCCGTCTCCGGTATTTGCCGCCACTCCGATAACTGCAACCCCAACGAGATAAACACTAGCGTCTGCCTAGAGGAAAATATACGTATGTTAATAACAGTTGTAACGAGCAGGACGTTCATCATCATCATCATCATCATCTCTTCAACCGATGGACGTCTACTGCTCGACTGCTGGTTTCGGTCTTGAGCTGTTCGAATCTTGTGGTTCCCAGCGATTTTTTTTTATATCCTTTGTCCACCTAGTGGGAGGTCTACCAACCCCAGCATCGGTTCTACGAGCTATGAGACCCGCCCATTGCCAGACCCTGGTTCTTCAGCTGGACTCCTCATTTTTTATTTGATCACGCAGATACTCCAAGCATTGTCCTCCCCGTCTGCCGCTGTTCGTCTCTGAATTGTCTCATGAAGCCCATAGTTAGTCACCAAGTATCAGAGCCGTGGGTCATCACTGGCAATACCCACTGTTCAAAGGCCTTGGTCTTCAACCCCTGAAGAACATCAGGACATTCATGAATGAAGAAAAAGTTATATATTTATAACACATAAGACGTTATGTCTCGTTGCTCAAATAACTTCACTAGCTACGGCACCTTTCAAACCGGAACACGGTAATGTTTGAACAGTACTGTATGTCGGTTGCAATAGGCGCTGCATTGATACCTAAAGCCGGTTGGTAAACCACCACTGGTGCTCTTTAATTATAAATACTACAGTTTGATGGTAGAAATGGTAGCTTCGGTGGTACTTACCTGGACACTCTTCAACAATAGAAGCTTATTTGGACTTTCTTTTTAGCGCTTCACCACGATCTCACCTGATTTTAAGTGATGTCGTTTCTGGTGGTAAAGCGCTCTAACCTAGTAACAGTGAACTCATTCTTTTCTTCAAGACACCCGCATTGTATTTGGACGGGAATAAAGACGCACGCAAGTTGTTCCACTCCTCTGCTATTGTCATGAAGAACGAGGAGCTGAACCTTCGTGAACTGGACAACTGGTCTCAGTGTGTAGAGTACACATAATTACACAATAAATCTTCACCTTACATAATGCGCGCCAAACAGTATAAAGACTAGCGCCACACGAATCTGTAAATGTATCAGTACAGCGCTTCCAAGCCGGTCGCCGCGCTGGACGATGTAAAGCCGCTGAATACTTATGACAGCGGTGACCGCTATCTAGCGCTTGAATCGCTGTAAGATGCGATATTGTGTGACGGCTTTTGAAGATTTTTAGTTGATTGATACTTGACTTGTATTTAGTCTGTTCAAATATTTTATAAGAGCTCCCCTCTCAGTTTAACAATATTTAAGGTTTTTAGTATAAAAACAATGTTAATGTTTATTCAAGACATATTTTCGTTGTGTTAAAAATTACTACAGAAGTCTTTGATATATATAAAGTGATATTGACTTAGTATAATACTTTGCAAACACGCACAGTAATTACGCACAGTTCAATGCAATGTATAAACTTGATAAGATCCGATCGCTTAATGTAGGTTTATGACCATCAGGTGACCTTGCACTTGACCAGCGTGATGGTCAAACTAGCTCTCGACTTTCTTCTTGTGGAACATGGCTTTTACGTCACCCTATGGACGAGGTCGTGTTACTGATGTCAAGTGCCACGCCCATTCTTAACAACGTGGTGCTAGGTCGGATAATAAACACTGCACTACATCGTGCACGTCGCTTTGGATACAAGATCTTAATTCTCCTTCCCTCATTAGCTACAACTTCTTTCAAACTTTAACTGCTATTACATAGTATGAATGGTGTAATGTACATTTGGTACATTGGTACTGTTTATATTATTTTAAAAATCTTCTTAAAAGATACTTTGCTTTTGGGGGGAAGATTAGGTTATGTGGGACTTCTAACCACTAAAAGCCCCCGGTGCTCTCTCAGTGCATTAGGAGGGATTCGAGATAGCTACATTGGTACCTAGACTGTTTCCGGCAACAGAGACCTATCGCCACTTAAATTAATATTTCATACTTCCTCACTCTACGGTCATCATCATGATAGACGTACACTGCTGGACTAAATCCTTCCCCAAGAATCTCTATATCGATCGGTTTACAGCTGGATGCGTGCAAACCTTCGTTTATAAGAGTTCATTTTGACGATGTGGGCCATTTTCCACCACACTGGACCAATGCCTGTTGGTGTGTGTCAGAGCCTTGTTTGTTGAGTAACAGGGTGCACCAGGAGAAGTTGAGGATGGCTTGAGTCCCATGAGTTGCGCAGAACCCCTTAAACTTCTTACACTACTTACTCTGTGGTTTACTGTTTCTAATAAAGAAGGTATTAAGAGAATCAGAGCTGTCCGTTAAAATATTATGAATGACGTTACCTCTAGAACACTTTTTATGTGCGGTCTAAAACTAGACCAATTTCCGAACAGATATCTATGAAGGTTCGTTGGGAGGAGTCTGTTCTTCCGCGTCGTCAGTTTCCTTTGTAATTGAAGGTAAGGAAAGATAAGCCTGGCTTCGGTAAACAAAAGGAAAGTGAGACGGCGACGCGCCCGATTTGTCGCGTTTATCTGTCTAGTTAATCATGATTAAGCGGGGCGCGATTTCAAATGGCCTAATAAATTAATGCCTCAAGAACATCCTGTTTCGAGTTGTTTGTTAAATGTTTATTGAATTACCTTTTTCACCCCCTCAAAAAGAAGCACAATATAAATTTAACATGTCTTATGTTTTCCGGCCTTTCTTTGTCGACGGAGAAATCTTCAAAAGATACCCTACTTCTGGGTGAGGAAGTTATGGTCATGTGAAATTTGCACCCATTAAAAGCTTCTTGGTGGTTGTCCTTATTGCTTTGAAAAAGACCTTGGGATCTCTTACCAAGCACGTCACAAGAACTGCCGTAACTCTCATCGGCACCCTCGATTTGCTACGACAAGCACAACACCACCTCGTACCTATTGTTCACCCTGGACTCGCTTAGTCGGCACGAACCTAAAAATCCTTTAGTTGCCTTCTACGACAGGTTGAAACGTCGATCCTTGAGGACCTTAGTCCCCTTCTTAATAGCCTGAGACTATAAAGCTATACCGACGGTCTGGTGAAGATCGCGGGAACCTACTAGGAACGCAACGCGACACCAACCGAGGTGGAGATCTTTGGAGGAGGCCTATATCCAGCAGTAGACGTCTATTTGCTGATGATTATGATGAAGCAGTGATGTTTAGGCCTATCAGTTAAATTTGTTCAGGTCTAGATTTCTCCGTTTCTCGTCAACCATGGCAAAAACTATTGAAATTCTATTTATCCTTTTGAAGATTGTCAGCTGATTTTTCGTTAGTATCTAGTAGCTGTTAGCTAGTAGTGTGTAAACATTACTCTACATGAGTTTGATGGATGCTGTATTTTTAGTAGAATTACTGAAGTAATGAAATTTTACATCTTTCTCTCAATGAGGCAAAGGTATTATTATGCAGTGTTATCATTCTACTTTCTAATTCTAAAAGGTTTGCGTAAGTTACTTTCATCATCCTCATCCGTAAGTTACTTTATATGGATGAATTTATTCTCCTTATCATCATCATTATTGGAACCAATGAACACCCAATGATGTACATAGGTCTCTGGTCAAGTATTCCACAAAACAACGTTGGGCTGTTCGAACCCAGTGGTTCCCAAAGTTTCTTCTTATAAGATATATTCAAGTTTCCTTTACTATAAAAATAGATAAATAGATATATTGTTATGAATATTGGTTGATGAGATAGTTGTACCATCATAGTTTATGGTGATAACACAGCCTTTCTGATAGAACTCTTCCTTATATGTATATTTATAATTAATTGGCATACAAAATATTATATAATTTTCCTTAGTGTGAATGTGAGGAAAACATTTCGAGGAAGCCGATGATGTACCGGAAATATCACTTCCGCCAAACTGCAATTAGAGATAAATAATAAGAGAGTACTACACCAGAAGAGGTACGAGGAATTGTAGGATATAAATAAAAACTGTTTGTAATTCTTATTTATAGGAGAGGTGTAAAGGAAAGTAATGGGATATAGTATGAAGTGACAAAGAGAAGAATAAAATTGATTTAAAAGTGACTCAAAATTAAAAAAAAAATACTCCACTGTCCCATTTTAACGTAGTCACCACATCATGACGAATTTCCTTATGAGCGAAGTTACGTGGACGAGACGAACTAGAAGTTCATCTCATGGCAAGTGATACACCAGCCCAAACGAGACTTAGGATGGTATACACTGCACCATTGAGCTCGTCTCCTTGAGACGCTAGATGTTAAATCTTGTTACCCCAGTAATTACATTAGCTACAACTTCCTTCTGAAACACAATAATGTTTAGCGGCAGAAATAAGAGCTGTGGTGGTACCTATCTATTCGATCTACTGAAATAGAGTCCTACCACCAGTAAAACCGTTTCCCAACAGTGGGCTGTTTGTTTATTCCGTGTACATGTAAAGTCCACGACTAACGCAAGGTTTAAATTATAACAGGGCAAATGAGCTACATAATTTATACGGCCACAAACAATGAGGCACGGCCGACGGGGGCGGAAACATTTCCATATGCTAAATTGGCTGCAAAACGAATTTCGCATAATCATCGCGGCGGTAAATTGCAGCTCGCTTCAGGTCATCTATATTACCTGGACACCATACCCGCTGATCAGGGAGCACAGTGCCAGAAACGGTTTAAATCAATTGCTAAAGTAATATAAAGAGCCACCCAAAACACAAATACCAGCTCAAAGCTGAAGTTGCATTTTCTTCTCTACATTGTCTTTGGAGAGAATCTAAATGGGATTTAAAAAATTAGGTTAGATATTGCATGTATAGAAGCTCTAGACATTATACTAGTTATATATTTTAATATCATCATCAGACTGAAGTTTGACAATCAGATACATTTTATGCATAGTATGATATATATAAGAGATTCATTGACTCATCACGAGATCTCCGTAACTAGGAGACGTAAACACTCAAAATTTGGTGGAGGTATTACTTCTGCCATTTAGAAGTCAGATAAGAATGGACTTTACAAAGATCCTTCCCCTAAAGGAGTTGCAGAGGTGTTATGACCAGCAAAGCGGTTGGGGAACAGCTGGCTATAAATATATATATATTGATGATAGGGCTTTGTAAGGGTTCATTTGAAGGGATTTGGTCCATTTCCACTTCGCTGGTCCAATGCGGGTTGGTGAAAGAACTAAGGTCACCGATATAGCTCAAAAAATTTCTAGACACAAGTGGCTCAAGGGCTCATTGCTCGAAGGACCGACGACTGATGGGGCAGTAAGGTCCTCGAGTGGCGCCCGCGTACTGATAAATGCAGTGTTGGGGGGCCTCCCGCAAGGTGGACTGACGATCTGGTGATAATCGTGGGACCGATCGATGTGGACATCTATGGGGGAGACCTATGTCCAGCAGTGGACGTCTATCAGCTGAATATGATGACTATGATGAGAACTTTTTTGATTCTACCGCAGCTCCTATTTCTGACGCCAAACAGTAGTGTGTAAACATTACTGTTTTCCAGTTTTAAGCTTTGCGACGACGAGCGCAATGCAGTGTTGTGTATATCATCTTAACAAGGGTCACACTGTTCATCTCATAGGGTCATTGGATAAAAAGCCAAGCAGTTATAATATCCATCCAGTTTCATATCGTCTGCAAACAGCATCTTAACGTTCACCCTATTAGAACTCGGTGACTTCCCTTACAAGGAGAGACAGGCGCATCCCGGATGCAGCGCTGCATCAGTAGTCCTTTGTGTTTCCCTTTTGCCCCTTTCTCAATAATAAACGTAAAAAAAAAACAATCTGTTCCTCTCTCATATGTTATTTACACTACCTTCACCAGCAAGTTACCGGGGCCCCCTGCTGGGCCCCTCGAGATTTACCGCAGTAAATCTCGGCCGCAAGTCGTGCGACAAAAATATCATTATGTAAATTTACATAGAAATAAAAAAGAAAACCCACCGTCGCTTTATAATCGGGTAGGGGGGGGCCTATTGTATCCCCCAACAAATATATATTTCCTTATAATCATGAGATGTAATTTACTGGTGGTAGGTCATTGCTACCGGAGACTGTCTAGATAGGTACCACTGCAGCTCGTATTTCGGCCACCAAACTACTAAGCAACCATTACTATGTTCCGGTTTGAAGGGAGTTGTAGCTAGTGAAGTATTTAGGACAATGAGACTTGATATCCTATATCTCAAGACGATGAGCGCAATATAGTGCAATGTATAACAACCTAACTAGCGCCACGTTGTTATGGCCGAGCGTGTCACTTACCATCAGTTGAAAGTTCCGCTCGTATCATCGCTTCATGAAATAGAAAAAAAATACTATACGAAAAACTAGGTAAAAGTTAAATTAGCTTAAACATCTGTTCCTAGTTCCTTTGTTATTGTTGATCTGTAATCAACATCATCATTGTGGAGATCTACTCCAATCAACTCTTAAATTTCCAGCTTCCTCTTTAAAGGGAAAAGGTAAAGGGTTGATATCAATTTAAAATTTACTTAACTTAGTACTGGTATTGTCTTAACTATCATCATCATCATCATCATGGGTTTATCCACTGCTGGATATAGGCCTTCCCTAACGTCTTCCACCGTAATGCGATCCTCAGCTTCTCGCTCTTACTACATACTAAATCTTTTGTAACAACATGACCGCCATTTTGTTTAAACATTAAACCTGTTCCTTCTTATCAGTATTTTACAAAACGCGGATAGATTATCGGAAGCACTAGAAACTAATTTAATGCCTATTTTTAGCCAACATCCCGGAGCAGGTTTTAAACTAGATAACTAGTTTTTTAATTTCCTCTATTTATCGATTTAAGCCTTTTTTTTTCAAAATAACGAAATAACCTAAATATCGATTATATTGACATGGGGCCTGTTGTTGGTTATTTCATCATAGTGAAGCTTGCGGGAAGCAGTTGGTTGCTGGCAACGCAGGATGGATATCTTTGAAGAGGGCCTATGTCAAGCAGTGAGCCTATCGGCTGATGATGATGATGAACTTTTATTGTTATAAATCGATTAAATTTTCTATGAATAAATATTATTGTGTAAACATTTCTTTAAATACTTAATTTATATTGAAAATGTTTAATAAAATACAAGTATTGTAGATCAACGCCATTGTCTAAATCTCAGTCCAAATGGTAGGACTGGCGGCTCTTCGAAACCGAAGACCCAATTACGTATCGACATCGGATATATCGTAAATGATAGCAATAGGAATAAATAAACAAATGTATAAGTTTCTTCTTCTTCTTGTGAGACCTTCCTCGAACTAATGAAGATTGGTCATGAGTTCTGTAAATCTATTCCTGTTGCGCGCCAAGTGGAACATCAGCGCAGCGCTCCTGATCTCAGTCCACTCATTATCATCAGCTGATAGACGTCCAACTACTGGACATAGGTATCAAAGATCAAATCCAAGAGTACGTTGAGGGGAATTCTGCTTTAGCCCACCATACTGACCAAGTACGGGTTGGTGGGTCGTCAGAGCCTCGTCTGTTATTCAGCAAGGTGCACCGCATGCTGGGGAGGTTAACCTGGGCTCGTAGGTTGTTAGGCGGATCCTTGATATATAATAGAAACGTTTAAATGCTGTTTAAAGCATCAAGTATAGCTTTGTTTGTAATATTTTTAAATTTTATGAGAATTAAGTAAATAAAGGTATATAATACGCGTCACTTATATCTCGTTTTTTTTGTATGCAGATAACATTATACAGCCTTTACTATGACAAAATATATATTACTAGAAATAGGTTTCAAGGTGTAAGTTTCTGTTATCCAGCTATTATCACCTAGCTTCCTAAGCGTGTAGGAAGATGCTAAGTAGGTAAACTTAGTGATGAACGAGACGAACTTGATATCGGATAAAATGAAGCTTCAATCTTTGTTGCGAGTTTATCTCATTCTTTATTAACTACTTTTCATCACTTAACTTAATTTTCAAGTTTTGTTAAGTGACAATGAGACTGTGGATACTGACGCACGTTAACCCAGAATTCTTCCATTTCATCCAATCTTTCTACTTTAAGGCATAAAAGTTATGAAAACGTTATAGACGTTTATTTATTATGAATTTTGAGTCTTCTGCTGCAGATGATATCAGCTCGAATAATCTATAGCATATCTGTTTTCAATTAAAATAACCTAAATATTTGTTCAAGTAATCTAGATATAAAATATATTAGATATATATGAAATAGGTACAAAAATAATCTACTTATGTAATGTTGATGTGAGTTTTCTTTCTAGCAAATTTGTTTTAAAAGTATAACCTTAAAATAGTGAGGATGTTAGTGTTAGGATATTGAATTCGCACGTAATAGTTCGCATCCGGCGTCGAATGAGACCGCCCCAGTTAATCCAAGTGGGATTCACTGCCACAATCTGACAGAGGCGGAGGCTGAGGCCGGCAGTGGCTTGCTTCTGCGGGATATAGGCCGGATACTGCTCCGGCTGAAATTAATACGTTTCCCTTCCCCAGCTGAATGTCCCCGCGCACAATAAATTTCATTCGCACGATACACAACCCCCTATTGTTTATATTTTTACATAACCAAAACTTACTTCATGCAAATGGTATAGAAATTTGGGGAGTAATGAGTTTGCGGGCCCCAAGCCTGCTGCTAATCAATAACCGAGGCTCTCGCTCCCATCGTCCCGCATTGGGCCAACGTAGTGGGGAATTGCCCAAGACCCCCATATGAACCCTTACAAACGACAACTCATAGTGACCGATCAATGTGGAGATCTTTGGGGTAGGCCCGTGTCCAGAAGTTGACGTCTATCGGCTGATGATGATGATGAACGGAATCTGTCCGCAGGCTGTATTATAACAACGCTTTTAAGTTGATACAAAATATTATTAAACGAGTCTATTTTAACTTAACCCAAATCCTCTTATATCAACCCCTACATACGACCGTCTCTAGTGCTCAGCCTTGTACAGGATGCCATGCTGACTATATGTGGAAATCTTTGGGAGAGCTATGTCCAGCAGTGGACCTCTATCGACTGATGATGATGATGATAATTATATATATGTTATATATATTACATATATATTACATTTACACTGTAAATAAAGTGGAATACACTACTTATTTTAATGAAAGGCCAGCGGCGATGGCTCATGGCTCTCATGAATAAAAACTGCAACTTGAAATAGCGCAAGCATTTAATTCTTGCTCTGTAGCAGTATTCACAAGGGGGTTAATAACGGAGAGTGATGTATTAATCACTCATTATACAGTGATCTAACACGACCAGGCAGCGCATTAAAATATATCAAGTTTTCTAGTAATCAGAACTAAGAAGCTGTCAATAGAACATTGAATCTCGACCTGAATTTCGTGATGTTAACAAATAATGGGGATGAAGAGGGTGAAGGGTGATCGCTGAAAATATATCAGTTGATATTCTGGCATATCTTGTCAGTCACCAGCATAGCAGGTGAAGGTCTCTTTACTGGTGGTAGGTCACTGTTGCCAGAGACTGTCTAGATGGGTACCACCGCAGTGCCTATTTCTACTGTCAAACATTACTGTGTTCCAGTTTGGAGGGCGCTAAGCTAGTGTAATTACTGGGGTAACGAGACACAACATCTTATGTCTCAGGCGATGAGCGCAATGTGGTGCAGTGCTCACCATCTTAACTTACGCCACGTTATTATAGGCCGACGTATCACTTAGGTTTCCCGCGATTGTCACCAATTTATTGGTACGCCGGCGCCATTTGAGGACCTTACTGCTACATCGGCGTCGGTCCTTCGAGCCATGTGCCCTGTCCACTGCCACTCAAATCTAGAAATCTTTTGAGCTATGTGGTGACCTAAGTTCTGCGGATCTCCACATTTCCGATTCGATCGCGCTGAAAAAATCCAGTAGTAGTATCTCTGCGTGATAAAATCAGGAGTGAGGAGATCCTCAGAAGCTTAATCTCTTACATAGCCCTACGGGTTGCGAAGGTGGAGTCGCAATGGGCTGGGCACAGCTTGTAGAACCGATGGTCATTGGGGATTTGAAGAGCTGGACTGGCGATCCAGCACCGGAAAGCGCCGCGTCGGCATAACTATTAGGTGGACATACGACATTAAACGAATCGCTGAGAGACATTGGCAGATCTGTCTAGTATTGGAAGTCCATCGGTTGAAATGACGATGATGATGATGAAAGTCTGAGGGTGTTCATTTGTTTACTAGCGCATAGCCAGTACATTAAAGGAGTAAGGACTGGTTGCGAGCAGTATTAAATAAAGTATGTTCCCGATCATTTGTCTTCCGCGGCGCGCAGGACCGCGGGCGACGGCGCGCCCCTCCCTCGGCGGAAGGGGGCTCGGCTACGAATATGGTATTTCATTTCCGCTCACTCCCGGAATTCCCCCTTTTACGTTTATTTTTATTCCCATTTTGTATTCCTTTCCCGAAACGTATTTTTTTTATCCGAAACGGCCCAGCGCTGTTCGCCCGTCCGTCGGGGATGTGGGAGGATTTGTTGGACGTGTCGAGATATTCCGTTTAAGTATGTACATGTACGATGTTTTCTATTAACACATAGCGACTATACGTGCGAGGCGTTCACCTGATAGTGAGTGATATTGCCGTCCTGCCTGTCCATAACAACGTGGCGCAAGTAAGGTTGGTGAACACAGCACTAAATTGCGCTTGCTGCCTCGAAACATGATATTAAGTATCCTTTGGTTCTACTAATTTTATTATTTCTAGTATTAATATTATATGTTCAAAGAACATAAAAAATAATAAATAAAAAAAATTGTGAATACAAAATAAAAAAATTAAAAATCGCATACACGGCGCCGTGTAATTGGCCCCTGGAATGACGCTATATAATCGACACTACGAGTATTAAAAGACGAATTCATAATAACCTATCAAAGCCACAAGAAGTTCACCGATAAATATTTATACTATGATCCTTTATATACGTAATCATCATCATCATCATCATCAACCTTTGTCCTTTATACACATATCTAATAAAAAATACAATATATCAACACACTGAGATCATCTCATTGAGATATTTTATACTTATTTACTTAAAAGTAACTTAAGCATCACGATTGTAATCAGTCCTCATGTTTGTATGTACGTTTAATTATTAATTGACTGATTAACTAATTACACAAGTTATATACTGTTATTTACTTAGGCATCGAATTGATTACTCAGATCGATACAGATTCAACTTCCGGTAGAAATGTTTACATTGTTAGTACAGTACGAAGAAAAATCGTTAAGTACTTAGGTTTCAATAATAGTCGTTAATTAGTGTTTTCCGATTGGAAGATGTAGCCGGTGGAGTAACAAGACTTAAGGCGACTTTTTTTTGGTTTCGGGGGTGCCATTTTCGAAAAGATACTGAGATTTTTGGGGTGAAGTCAGTTATGTGGAGATTTTTGCCCACTAAAACCCCTTCAGTGGTGACCTTCGGCATTTGAGTAGGTCGCAGGATCAAGAGTTAAGGCGACTACCTCATCTATGTCTATTTTATTTTTTTATCATTATTCCCCTTAGAGGGTTTTTCCACAGACATGCGAACCGTTAACTATACTTCCGGTTCGTGTCCTAGTATACATATCTTTGTTATTTGGAAAAAGTATCAAGTTAGTAATAAACATAAAATTTCTGATGGTAAGTCTCTGTTGCCGGATGCCGTTTAGGTATTACTGTTCTTGTTTGAAGGGCGTTGTATCGAGATAACATCCTACGTCTTAAGGCGACGAGACTAATGTGGTGCTGATACCAACATAATTAGAGTCACGTTGTTGTGGACAGGCGTATCACTTACGACCGAGTGACCGTTCCGCTTGTCTTATCGCTTCGTGGAATAAAAAAAAAAGTACTCTTAAGTGCCAATTTGTTTAAAAGCTTACGGCGGTGCGAAACCGCGCGTTTGTACTCGCGGAAACCTGCGGCTGATCCAAAGCCTCCGCTTAGATTCGGCAGATAAAATAGAAACCGGATAAAGCGTCGTAAGTTCAGCCCGAGCTGGCTGGGTTCTGTACGTGGAAATTCCACTTTATGGCATCACGAAATCCGGTCGCATTACGATTCCTATTTTATAAATGTCAAAGCTTCGAAAGTCGGGAGGGTGAAGATTGTCGCCGCTAAGTTATCGCCCTCTGCGTCGCAGCGCCGTAATGTACTGTACCTGCTCCCTCCGCCAGGGTAGTCAGGTATGGTTTACAGTCATCAACACACACTTTAATACCTTTTAGAATAACTAACAATATTTACATATTAATATAGTTTAAATATTTATGTGATATTCATCTACAAAGTTAACCTGCGGTTTACGGTCCACATATATATCTATCTTATAGAGCTATCTCTTCTTGTCTGTTCCCTTCGTCGTTCTTCTTACTGTCGCCTTTATCTGGTCAATCTCATAGGCGTTTATCCTCGTGGCCTGGTATCCTCAACCTTTCCTGGACCACAAGTCGCTCATTAGCTACCTTTCAAAAAAGTTGAAGATACGCGAGTATATCAAAGACGATAAACGCTGCTTGATACTGACTTCTTCGTCAGGAGCATTCTTCTCCAGTGCCACATCTCTAGAGCGTTTATCTTCTTCTTCTCTTCTCGCAAGGTCCACGTTTCTGCGGCGTACAAGAATATGGTGAATACAATTGCCTGTATATAATAATCATAAGTTTTACCTAATAGTAAGTAATACGTCTGCCAGTACCAACATGCCGCCAGTTAGGATGATATACACCACGTTGTTCTCATCGCCTTGAGACATTGAATGTTATATCTTGTTACCCCAGTAATTACACTAGTGAAAACGCCCTTTAAACCGGAATAATGTTCGCACACTACTATTTGGCGGCGGGAATAGTAACAGAGGTAGTTCCTTCTTAGATGATAATAATATTTAGTATCCATTTGGATTGAATGTTAGCTAAGTTTATTTACATTGCTGTGTGTATACTTGTGTGCTATTTCCTTCTATAGCAGCGGTACTTAATCATTTTTTTTATTAAATACAGAATTCTGGTATTTACCTATTGGATACTTAACATTAACTTTTTTCCAAAGTACATTAGATAATGCTTCAGCATTTGCTTAATAATATGTAGGCAACAGGAGCCATCGTTTGTTGGGGTTAGGTTAGGTTAGACTTGGGCCATTTCCCACCACGCTGGCCCAATACGGGTTGGTGAGAGCCAAAGTCTCGTTTGTTGATTAGCAGGCTGCACCACGAGCAGGTGAGGTTGGCTTGGGTCCCTTGAGTTGTTGTGCGGGACCCTTTACACCTCAAGCTGCTAATAAAGGGTGTCTGGCGGCAGATTTATATTTTAAAAAACGAATATCTCAATAAGTTATAAACAGTGCGGGAGGAAGGTGGTCAGTGGTCAGTCATTAGAATCACCGATCGTGCGGATTTCTTAGTCACGATGTCGCAGTGGTGCAGTGGTCAAGTAACGATTCTTACGTACTCGCTCGCCGACAGTTTTGTTCACATTTCAATATTCGACGGATAGGCGATGGGCCGAGTGTGAATTTAATTCGTTCGTGGGTGGAGAGGTTCCGCGCAACTGCTTCGGCTATGAACGCACCACGGCCAGGACCTAGTCGATCGTCAAGGACCCCCGAAAACATTAAACTGATTGAACGCAGTTTACGTGAAAATGCACGACTTTCGATACGGAAAAGGGCAGCTTCACTGGGACTTCCAAGAGCAATTGTGCATGAAATTTTGAAAAAAGATATGAAGTTTCATCCTTTTAAAATTCAAATAGTTCAAGAATTGAAAAAATGACTGCGTCACGCAAATTTTTGCGAAACCATGTTGGAGCGTTTTCGCACTGTGAATTCCATTTTTGGAGCGACGAGGCTCATTTTCATTTAAACGGACACGTAAACATGCAAAATTGCCGTTACTGGGCTCTAAGAACTCGCAATCCTCGACTGAAGCACCAAAAACCATTACATTGCCCAAGGGTAACTGTTTGGTGCGCTTTATCCACGAATGGGATAATCGGACCATTTTTTTTTGAAAATGCACGGGGCCAAGCGACGAATGTCAATGGTGAGAATTATCGGCTCGTGATTTCGAATTTATTTTTGCCGAACCTGCGAGCTCATTCATCATTCTCATCACACACGTGGTTTCAACAAGATGGTGCGACCGCACGCACGGCCAGAGCTTCGATGGATTTGTTGCGAGAAAATCTCCCTCAAAAACTGATTAGTCGCATTGGGGACATCCCGTGGCCACCGAGGTCACCCGACCTAACTCCAATGGATTTTTTTTTGTGGGGCTACCTCAAAGAGAGAGTTTACGCCAACAATCCGCGAACTGTTGTGGACTTAAAAGAAAATATTCGGCGAGAAATCAGCGCAATTGAGCCAAGTTTACTGCAGCGTGTAGCACGGAATACGAGGCTCCGTTTCGAACAGTGTGTGTGTGTGTGCAACAGGATGGAAGACATTTGGATGACATTATCTTTAAAAAAAAATCCGCATTTGTACTCTATCTTTTAATACTTTTAATAAAATTATATGTTAAACGTATTATTTTTTATTTAAATTTGAAAACATAAATCTGCTACCAGACACCCTGTAGAAGCGTTATCATTACTATCGGACATCAGCTATGACAGACGACTCCATAAACAACTTTTAAAGTATTTAATTTGAAAATAACCGATTAAATGAAGTTTACCACAAAAGATTTCACCAGAAAGAAAGTGTCACGCTATATTTAGTGCTAAATGCGTTAAAGATTCGAATCTTGCTTAAACGGTCCATTTGCTTAAACGAGTCGCTTGATAAGAGTGATATGCAAATCTTTGGTAGCTATGCAACCTAACGTTGCGATGTGTCGTTTCTAACCCTTTCGCAATATTTAAATAAATCTTTCTACAGTTTCGTCTATAACCTAATAATGTCTTTAATATAAACAATATCTAATACATTGTTTATATAAAAAGAACTTAAAATAAACAATTAAGTATATAACAATAGACGTCGATGTCTTCTCATAGTTAACAGGAAGCTGATAAAGAATGACTGTCTTCCTCATTTAAGCGCTCTTCATGAGCGAAGGAACTGGTGAGATGATATGAAAATGGAAGAGGTACAAAATCGAGATGGAAAGATAGAAAGGTACGAAAGAAAGAGAAAGAAGTAAATGAAGCAATCGAAATATGCATACCATAAATGAAACTCGCTAAAAAAAACTGTAGGCTGTTTTAAACTTAGTCTGGCTAGTTCACTGTGTACCGAATATCAATATAAGAAGACCGGAAAACCCTGGGGTATCCTAACTATCCACAGCTTCATTGTGATTTAACACTATTTTCAAGTGATGTATGGACTGCTCATCTGATACTGAACCCACGGACCTGGGGTCTAGGACCTAATGATCAATATATGATTTTAGATTTAAATACTAGCCCATTGTAGATAAAAAAACGCCATGATCAAGCATCAGTAATTTCACTTAATCCTCACAAATGGCCCCTTTTGTTTGTGATAATCAGTACTGGTCTGCCGGCGGTGGAAGTCACCCGCGCCCCGCACCGAAACTTTTCCATGCAATACAATGCACACTTTACGTACGCATCCCTTGGTTTAGGGAGGGCGGTTTTGATATTAGTAATCCAATTCATAAGAGAGGAGCGTGAAACATATAAAAATAGTGAAGTCTCTATTCCCGGTGACAGTATAGATAGATACGACCGCGGGGCTTATTTCCGACAGTATGAAAACGTTACTGTATTCCAGTTTGAAGGGCGCTGTAGCTAGTGTAATTACCGGAGTAACGATATTCAACATCATATGTCTCAAGACGACGAGATAAACGACCTTCACCTTCACCGTCACTATCAATGCGGCACAATTAAGTCTTTGAAAATAACCTTTTTAAATATTGAGGAAAAAGTCAATTAACGGATTTTTTAATGTGACTAAAGCCGATGATGGAAGTCTATCAGTTGATGATTACGATGACGAATTTCTCCGCTAAGGGTTCTCAATTCCATGCAAATATTTTAAATCAAAATTGAGCATAAATTCGGAGTTTCTTCCGATTCGAAACATACTGTCCTAATCTTTGAAAATGGGAGAAGGGAGGAGAGAGTTATTTTCTCTTTAATTTCAGCTATATCTTTTAGTTTCCATGTATTGACGGTCATGACCATCAATGAATAGACGTCTACTGTTGGACATAAGCCTCTCTTAAATATACTCTCACAGATCGTTCATGCTTGCATCCATCGGATATTTGGTTTTACACCAGATTTCACCAGATTCTTTGGTCTACTTTATGGAGGAGCCTCTGGCACTTCATTTGCTCTGTCAGTTGTCAGTGAAAGTAATGTTTACCGCCCATTGCCGCTTAAGATCAGCAATCCGGTTATAGCTATCTCGGTAACGTATGTCCGTCACAAACCTCTTCCTTTCTGGTTATATATATTAAAGGTCCTTTTCTTGAAACAATATAATACTGTTATGAAATTTTAAGATTTATTAGAGATGATAGATCGTTAGTATCTCATAATTTGGACCGCTTTCACTGGTTGCAAACCACGATTCATGTGTGGAGGGTACGGACTCGCGCCGGCAACAATGCCGTGATCTGTCTAATGAAGAGTTTTACACACAAAGCGGCCGGCTCCTTTATTAATACCGCGCGTAACGGCTCACCAGCTACCGCATCCTTATTAAAATTGTTCGTTACCAACTTATCTGTATACAACCTGGATGTGAAATGTTCAAAAGGCATGATTCATCAGCCGTAACAAGCTTTAAGTTGTAAACCTCCAGCTATCGTAAATAAATAGACCATAAACAAACAGTATTCTGAATGATCACCCTTCACTCTCAGTTAAAATTATATAACTTTAAAGTCAAAATAATATAGTAACTGATATATTATATGATGTAAATAAATTTTACCCTTAGAAAGCCATTATATATATGATCATATAAAATGGTGCTCATACAGTGAGAATCGCGGGAACCCATTGGATGCGAGCAACATCGGTACCGATCGATATACTTGGGGAGGCCGATGTCCAGCAGTGGACGTATATCAGTTGATGATGATGATGATGACAGTGATATAATATTGTATCGTCTAACAATGATATGCAAACATTATGACAGCAGTATGATGAACGCTGCAACGCGAATTCCATCGCATCATCTCTTATTCATCAATAACACAAAATAGCAACGGATTTCCACATTCCTGATGAGAACTACTTCCTTTTATCTGTCTGTCATACTATTGACAGAGTGTTAATGGTCTCCACCACAGCTGTTGATGACAGGCTTCACAACATGCTGCCACTCTTCTTTTATGTCACCCTTCCCAGTGCGTTCTTATAGTGATGATGAATCATTTACCGCTTTTATCTGGTCAGTCTACCTCATAAACGATCTCCTTCGTGGCCTGGTATCCTCAAGTATCATCTGGACCACAAGTAGCTCAATAGCCACCTCACCTCATACCAAAGATGATAAATGCTGCTTCATGCCGAGTTCTCGAAGTATAGACTAGTTAGTGCTGAATTCAGTTCATGATACTCCGAGCATTCTCCTCCAGCACCAGTTTAGTTGATTATTATTTTTTTGCCAAAGGCGTACTTTTGATATCATCATCATCATCAGACGATAGACGTCCACTGTTTGACATAGGCCTACCCCAAAGATCCCCACATCGATCGGTCCAGAGCTGGCGGTATCCAGCTGCTTCTCGCGACCTTCACTCGATTACAGGGGTTTATGTAGGAGGATTTGGGCTATTTACCACCACGCTGGCCCAATGCGGGTTGGTGGGAGACTTTTAATATATGTATATACCATCTCACATTTTCGCCGGGGGTTATCTAATACTAGCTGTTCCTCGCCTGCTTCCGTTTGAGGGTAACACTTTGTAAAGTTCTATATAACCTAACCTATATTCGACAAAAGGAATATTTCAACCATATTTCAAGTCTTTAGACCTTATAGCTCTACAGATATTGAGATGAGGGAGACATAAATGGCATCCTCTTATACCTCTATAACTTATCACATAAGTTAATATCTTTTTAATATTTTTTCAAGTGAAATGTAAATTATTCAGCACCGTAAGTTTTACTAACTGTAACAGTTAGTAAAACTTAAACGTCACCCGTCAAAAGGAAAATTCTATACTCATTTTATTTCACCCGTCTTAACGTGTAACAGTTTGAGAAGCACTGAAGCGTTTAAAAATTCTCTCTAGTATAATCTCCAGTGAATAAAAAATTAACTTTAACTACTATCAGCGTTCAGTGCTTATTAGATAACTAAAGTATAGTAATATAAACGAGAGGTGTAAGGGGTCCCGTATAGCAAGTCACGGTATCCAATCCAACTTCATCTGCTCCTGGTGCACCCTGCTAACCAACAAACGAGGTTCTGGCTTCCACGAACTCGCTTTAGGTCAACGTGGTGGGTAATGACCCAAGATCCCATATATGAACCCAAACAACCGACGGCTCCTGTTGCCCGGCAATGCGAGCAGCGCAGGAGCGATCGATGGGGGAATCTTTGGGGGAGGTCTATGTCCAGCAGTGGACGTCTATCGGCTGATAATAATGACGATGATCAAAACCTGCGAAGTATTACAAATAGTTTTTTTTAAACAAAATTGCATGCGATAGACACACTATAAATTATAACACTACAGTATACATGAGCATTTCCGGTACGCTGTAAGAAGAAAAAGTCTACTTTGAATATATCTATCGTATTGAAAAGCAGGCTTCGACGCGATTGGACGGTCCCGTTAAAGGCCTTCCCTTATATTTATTGCCATCATTTTCCCAAACAATACCGGCGTGCGCTAACCCGTTTTCAGCCCCACAAAACATTCGCATAATCCTTTTGTCCACTGCATAAAGTTCAATTTGCAATAAATTATGACACGTCGGGCTGAAAGGTAAAGTTGCTGCTACCCTGGCCGGCTGCCATGCGGAGTTGGGGTAGAAAAAAATCGTCTAGTCAGGAATAAAAGGTGTAAACTGGAATTGTTTGAATTCAAAACTTTCATAGCGTGCATAAGTTTACCAAGACAAATTTTTAATGTTGCCGCGCCATCGGGGACCGACTTTCCAATTTCGTTTACAGCAGGAAACGGAACTTGGATTGTAAGTATTCTTTTTTTAAAAAATAGATAAATATTTTATTATCGATTCAAATATTCACATTTGGTAGCAGACATTGGGGTAGACAAGTATCCAGCAGTGAATAAACAAAGGTTGATAATGATTAAACAAATAGAAACGTTTTGTACAAGTACAAGTGTACTTCCGTTTCGTGTCCTATAATACTACTTACATCTTTGTTCATTGAAAAAGTATCTAGTTAATAAACATAGAATTACTGATGTTCGGTCTCTGTTGCTAAAGACCATATAAGTAGATACCACTGCAGTTCCTATTTCTGCTGCCAAAAAGTAGGGGGAACATTACCGTGATCGTCTTTGAAACCCTTTGCAGCTTGTGAAATTACACTGCTCTATAGTCTCTATCATGAATAGGATTAAAGTAAGTCCTGCCTATCGTAGAAAGTACTAAAAAGACTCAAAGTACCCCCTTTCTATAACAAGAAATAAGTAATGTAGCTAGAGAAGTTATTAGAGAAAGGAGAGATAAAATCTTATATTTGTTTACTTCCTTAACTAGTGCCACTTTATTACAGTAACGTTTGTCCCTTGTTCGAATATAAAAAAACTCATCACCCTCCGCACTTATTATGAAGGGTGATAGGTGATTGTATGGATTGTAAGGGTCAATGATGAAATTTTCGAAAACAATAAATCTACCCTTGAAAAATGCGATTCATAAAAGTAAATAACAATTATTACCCTCTTTAGCTTCATTATGGAGTAATGAATTATAAAAACTAATGAAACGAACGGCTTAATGTGTTTGCCGGGATCAACTGCTGACGTCACGCAAACCCGCTGCCCGCTGGAAAAAAAAGCCACTTAGCTATTAAAAGGTTTAAATGAGATAACTTTGCCAATTTCGCATGAAAACTTTCCTTTTTTCCCGATTTATGTTGTTTTCATTCCCCCGTATTTAAACATCAATAGTGAAGTAAACATTAAGGAGGATACTTATTGTATGGAAGGTACAGAGGAGTATTTATCAGCAGCCATACATCCTACTAATACTACTAAGTTTTACTCTAATTGCTAATAACAATCTAAGAAAGTTCCAATTTCGTATAACTAGGTTTCAATTTAATAAATCAGGAAATGACCTAGACAAGATTTGGATTTGTCTACTCTCTGTAATAAAATGTTTATTTCATATCTAGATCTATCTTTTTTTCCGTTTCTACTTATATTTATCTTATATCGTTACCAACAACGGGCAAAAACAACTTCACATAATGTCTATTGACATTAAAGTCCTGGACAGTGGAATTGATAGGAACCTCATCCACAATTCTCTGGCTCTTATATATTGACACTCGAAATACAGCGATGCGGATATGACAAATTTACAATATGAGCGGTAGCTAGAAAGCTGGTTTCGAGGAAACAATATATCAAACTCAATAATATCTTCAAAACGGAACCAGAGAGTTCCGTTTTATAAAACTAACGAGATCCATGGAAGCAGTTATATTAATTCAATTGAAAGAGTAAATCTCAATTCCAATACTGATATTTAAAATTGTATCATCATTATTATTGTCTCAATCGATGGACATAGATCTCTTGTAAGGTATTCCACAATCTAGTGATGTTTCAGTCCAGTGATTTATCTTACATTGAATTTAATAAAACGGATATAGTTTCCTATAAAACTTTGGCTTGAAAATTGAATATCAGCTAAAATAATAAAATAGACGGCATCCAAAGACTCTCGGGCTTATTCATGCTCCAAGGGGCTTTCTATCAAATGTCAAGTCCCGACCTTTGCTGGATTGTTTTCAGTCGGCGCACCGGCCCGTGAAATCAGCGACATCATACGGGCATAAACATCCTTTCAAATTGCAAGGTTTCCATCTTCAACCTTTCAACTTCCTTGTCCGGTATATTATTCGGACCTGACTTACATACATTATTCACTTTGTATTGCATGCGATTTGTATGAAATGTACATAAAATTTTCTTGCTTCTGTTCCTGGAAACTATCTCGATAGGTACTACCGCAGCTTCTATTTCTGACGGCAAACAGTAGTGTGCAAACATTATTATATTCCGGTTTAAAATGCGTTATAGCTATTGAAATGACAGGAGGATCGAGACAACAAAATTGTATTGAAGCAGTGAGCACAATTCTGTGCTGTATATATATCATCCTACATATAGAGTAATTTTGTTTATGTAATTTTATTATAAATTCAATCTTCATAGAATCGTTCAATAGGTCAGTATATTTAAAGTTGCAATTTTTTAATATCGATATCACAAATGTGATCCCAATACATCTTCCGAACCGCACGCGTCAGGTTAACTCGCCACAACAGGCTTCCGTTTTGTCAAAAGGCTCTCACATTCATTTCCCAGAGGTAAGCTGACCAATCTTTTGATCGATGGTCGCTATAAGTCGCAACACAAACGACCATCACGTTAAGTGGAGTGTACATCAAATTGAAAGATATTGATTTATGACTTCCTCTGCCGTTTTTACGCGGACTTGCCTTCTTCATTTTGTTTGATATCTTCAACATCTTGCCGGCGTATACTATATACTTTCATGCTACATATACTTTATCTCAACTGAAATAAATGCCACTTTAATTTTTTTTATTTCTCAAACTTACTAAAATTTATTTAGTCAAAAGTTGTTATATGAGTGTTTTATTTTTTTACGGTTTGATATGAATCCTTGACAATATAAAATATCTCGTCGTCATCATCGTCAATATCTTTAAACTGAAGTTTGGATGGTTGATCGAGTAAAGTATTCTAGTCTTCAACCAGTTTTGTATACTCAATGTGTTAATTGGCTAAGTTCATTCCTTAATTATCTAAATAATTCTTCCTCTGTTAATAACATTACTGTTGGAGAGATTTTTTTTTTATTTTGTTTTCACTTTGCTATTTTTCTCTGTAGTAATACCACCTGTCAAATCGAAACGAATCAATACATCCACGACCCTCCAATTAGTAAACATCGGCCCCTATCGGTGCGCTATCGCTGCACACACGATGCACGAAGGGCCCGCAACGTTCAGCCGCCAAAGTCGAGAATTATCTAAACATTCCCATAGAAGAATGTTAATAGTTGGAAGCACATTAAACTAAGAAGGGGGGGCCCGGCACGCGAGCGGCGCACGCCACGGCCTGCGCCGGCAAACAGTCGCACGATATGGATACTCTTTTTTCTTCACCTCCTTGAATATTCATTTGCTACAACTGCCGACATTTTCTAATGCCATTCAAATTGAAACTATTCGTGTTATTATTTTAATGTTTCCACAAACGATTATTACTATTTTAAATTTTTATAAATTATACCAACTAACACTTACTTCGACTCGCACGCCTAGATTTTACAAAAGGAATTATACATCTTTCTATTTAACTCTTTCTCTTATCATAATTAGCTCATTACATATTATTACAACTATTGTCTCTTTCTCATCATCATACTCTCTATCCATATTACAATTTCTTACTTCACTAATTAATTTTTGTTTTAACATTTTTCCATATACAAGCAACTTAAGCTATGCTGTATACCAAATATTTTACGAGTACAGGTGATCATATTCTTAAAGCTAATTTAAATTCTTATAACCTTACAAATATTTCACAATAATCAAGAAACTTGTGCTTTATTACTTACTGATATACAAATACAAAATTCTAGATCTACTTGTAAATATTTTATATATAATAAGAGTTTATGTGCATAATATTTTATTAGTTTTTCCTATACTTGTCACGTCCTCTGAGTATTTGAATAAGTATTAAGTCCGATTCTGACTTTCTCACAGTAAGGTTCGCTTCGATCGGATATTATACATCTTATGTATAACTTACGGTAATAATCCTAAAATTAATAGCCTCAATATCTTCTTTGTATGCAGCGAACGTGTCGACGTGAATTTCAATAGAAAATAATATATTAAGAAGTCATCTTCCGAAGCCGAACCCACCTCATAGTGTATTGGGAGAATTTTCAATTTCAAGCTCGCCTTGGATACGCGTTAGGAGGCATTAAAATAAAACAGGCCGTGTAGTCAGTCGTCACGTAGACTCCATCCATCACCGGATCCTGCGCGAGCTCCCTTTATGCTGCCGGATATCGACGCGGGGCGAATTTTTGAAAAATGTAAAAAGGTCAGCCGGGACGCCACGTCGCATTCATTTATTACTTTCAAATTCCAACGGTTTAAGAATTGAGCTGGCTTACCTAACTGTTTCCGGTCAATACTCTTCCTTCGTACTTATCGTTATGAATGCTGTTAAGTTTATGTAAGTAAGCAGCCTTTGTTTAAGAAACGATTCTTACTTGCTATTTAACAATAGTAGTAATATTTCCATCGTGGTCATACTTTTCAATGTCACTCTTAACTATTATGCTGAATGGTGGAACAGCTTCCTTTGTCTGTATCCTCCACATTGTTCTCTCCTCAACGTTGTAGTTATCTACTCTGATTCTGTCTTCAGTCTGTATGTGACTTCCAAAATCCTGATATCAAATATTACTGTGTTCTGTTTTAAAGGACCATGTTACAGTGATTAAGAGGAGATGATATTCTTTCCCTATGATTTGGTTTATATCACTCCTTTGATGTTTCCATTATTTAAATACTACCAGCCAGTTGATGGCTCGGTAAGGAGAGGTGTAGAGATCTTAGTGGAAGACCTATGTCCAATATTGTAATTCTATCGGCCTATGATTATTATAACACGTTTGAACGTAATTTTGGTTGCATCACATTATAGAAAGGATATCAAACAAACGAAGAAAAACTTAACTAATGTATATATACAGAGATTCATTGATTCATCACGAGATCTTCGACGTAAACACTCAAAAGTTAGTAACGATATTGCTTCTGGCATTTATATGTCAGCTATGGATAGATTTTATAAATTTCTTTCTTCAAAGTCACTTTCAGGGGTGTTAATTATTTGGGGGGTTCAGGTAACGGTGGATTGCCAACGGACGTGATGACAAGATTTCTGTCTAATTTCAAGGATAAATTTTAAATTCTATATCACGGTATATGGTCTACAATAATGATATTTGTTGTTCCCAGGGCATCAACGGCGAAATGCAGCGGCTCCCCCCACAGGGAGCGGAGACGACGCGAGGACGACACGATTATTACGAGCGGCTTCACGGCGGCGGTGCACCGCGCCGCACCACCACCACCACCCGCACTCCTACGCCGACTGGGGGTCAAGGAGACCACCGGCGTCGGGAAGGTAGGACCCATTAAACACACAAACTAACTCACGAATAATTACATACACATCTTAAAACATATACATCGCCTCCAACTGGATATCGTCTGGCATATCCAAACGAATTTGCTACAGCAACAACTTCTACTGCAAAACAGTAATGTGCAATCATTACTGTATACCAGTTTGCAGGTCGAAACGACTACATTCATGGTTAGTCTTATCTATCAAGTCTATAAGAACGGGTAATGATCAGCATACATTCTTTTGATTATCTTATTGTTATTAACATATATATCCTGTATCATTAAATTATCGTTTTGCTTGTATTATCATTTCTTTGTATATATAATACCATAAGCTATTAACAAGTATAATTATTATTAACTATATCTATAATATTGTTATTACTACAATACAGTACATTAAAGTTGAAGATATAACTTCAGAGAAGTTAAAAAACATTTGAAACTAGTTAAGAATGTTTTTTGATGAAGCGATGAGACGAGCGATTACCTAGGCTACTTCTAGACTATTGCGCTTTACCACCAAAGAGATCGTCGAGTACCATCAGGTGGTATCGTAGTCAAGCGCTAGTCCATACAAAAAAAAAATAGTAAGTGATACGCCTGCCCATTATAACATGGTTAGTTAGGACAGGTGGCGCTATTTAGGATGATACACTTTAAATTATACTGGTCGTTTTAATACATAAGATCGTTACTTCAGTAATTAGGTACAACGCCCTTCAAACTGGAACACTGTTTAGCACACTGCTGTTTGCCTACAGAAATGGGAGTTGCGGTGGAACTAAAGGATTCGTTATAATTCTTCTTCTTCTCAAAGTTTCTCTTGAACTATGATGAGCGTGATACTGTCCTTTCTGTTTGATATCTGTTGATATGCCAGTCCATTCCCTGATATTCCTCCACCATGACTTTCTGCTTCTCTCCACCCTTCGTTTTCCATAAACGAAAGGTTTTGTTACAATGGAGACCGACTATTGGTATATCCTGCTCAATTAAAGCTTGAATTAGTTGAAATATACAAAGTTGACAGTTTTAACACTATTATTTAAATATTCCCAGGTAAAACGACGAGTTCATATATCATAGATAATTATAATAAAAAAAAATATATGAAATGTTGAGTAGATTTCATATATTAGACAGCAATTGGGAAACGAACCCGACATTGGCCGGAGCTCAATAGTGGAGACAACTAATGATATAAAACTGGTGGAGTACCGCGGGGAGTAACCTGATTAGCGGCGAATTACTCACGAAATGCCGACTAAACCCTCTGTGGAGGATCGTGACGGGAATACTCCACAAGAGTGAAATAAAATTCTCCTCAAAAACCCTCCACTGCTGATTTAACTGAGACTATTAGATTTAAACCGTTTCATCTGTGTTAAGACTTTCGTCGGAATCTGCACCTCCTATTTGTACTGTCCAACAGTAGTCTGCAAATGTTACTCTGTTTCAGTTTGAATGGCGTTGTAACTAGTGAAATTACTATAGTAGCGAACAGTGACGTCTTATGTCTCAAAACTATGAGCGCAATGTGATGCTGTGTACATCATCATCAGGTTAACAACTCTCTTGTCACATCCTTTATTCTAATGATATTAAAAACTACTATCTTCTATCCTCGTCTATTATCTTCAGTCTTAATTTTCCTGTGCAGAACTGTAATGATAACAAGATAAGTATACAGAGATATAAATCAAGAAGTTTAATTTAATATTTTTTATTTAATTTCTTATTATAAACCTTTATTGAGATTGCTAGACTTAGGTTAAAATAGTCGGACTTAATGCCTGTGGAATTTATCTATCAGTCAACCTAAGAAGTGAAGAGAAGCAGTGGTAGGTGAGATAAATTTAAAGAAATTAAATATACTTATACATACATACATACTAAAATTAAATAAATATATATACGAATAAACAAATATATGTATATTTTTAAAATGTTTGTACTAGCTATTCCTGGCACTTGTAATCTTGTTTGTTGTAATCCCCTCGCAACTTCCTTTGGAGAAACAGTTTTGTGAAATCCATTCTTAGCTGACCTTTAAATGGCAGAAGAAATATCTATACCAAATTCTGAGTGTTTACATTATATCGAAGATCTTGTGATGAATCAATGATGGTCTGTGTATCTTCTATACTGTTCATAAATATATATATAAATACATAACCAAAGACAAATCTTTCCTGTTCAGATTAAACCGTGTCACCAATTTCCTTAAAGCCATTTCGTTTGTAGTTTCATCTCACAAAGGGACTAGACTAGACTTTCATCATGGCTATACTTAAACTAATAAAGTCAAGTGTATCTTATATCGGAGCAGCGTTAACAAGAGATTGATATCGCTGCAGAACCGCACGCGCATGGCGCTCATTAGTGTGAGATCATCAGTTGTCTTATTAAACGCAACCAATTAGCGGAGCCGGGGGCCTGGCGCCCCTAAATCATTGACTCGGCCGTGACTCGACTCCGGCTCAGTGCGAGCCGCCGGTAAAGGTGTACTCACACTGCAAAGCACACTGATTTCCATTACACTGTTATATATATATAATAATGGGCAGAACACATCGCTCGAAAGACTAAGCCGATGGGATGCCAAGCTCCTCGAATGGCGACCGCGTACGACCCTCACCAGCACCAAATTGTTATAGGCAAGCGTGTCACTTACGATCAGGTGTAAGTCTCGCTCGTCTCCTCGTTCCATAGGATAAAAAAAAATTATTAACTACCTCCTTAAAGCAAGTAAAATCTAGTATTATTACACGAGTCTTTAGTTAGGTTCCAAGGGTCTTTATTTATTGGTACTTGAATCGCCTATGAAGGTTTCGATTTCGTATAACTTAACATCAGATGTACTTCCCGTACATCTGATCACTTAATTGAATTAAAAAAAAATATTATATATGAAATAGGAAAATTAAAACAATTTTGTATGAACGGGCCCTTATTGAAGTAAGTTCCTTTAAAGGGCCATTTCAAGAGTTTTTGTGTAGAGTTCGCGCTTTCATTGAATTCACAAATTGGAAGAACAAATTTAGTTTGCGCCGAAGAACACAAACTCTTCAAGTTTCCTCCAGATTTAATCATGTTTATTTCCGTCGCTGTTACCTCTGCTCCTCCCTCTGGTCATCATTCCTAATCACCAATTAGTTATAACGGTAACAAATATAAAAAATTTACTAAATTATAACATCCTGTATATGTATCCTTGATTAAATTATACACGTGCATTATGTTGGTGTAAGGGGTCTCGGGAAACAACTCATGGGGTCCAAGCCAACGTCACTTGCTGATGGTGCTTTGGCTTCCACCAACCCTCCATAAGGACCCCACATACTACAGTCCTTATTGCCCAGCGGTACCAGCCATCATCCTGACTGTATAACGAGATCTTGGGAGCAGGTTTATGTCCAGCAGTGGACGTCTATCGGCGATGATATTATATGCAATATTTTACTGGTAGGTCTCCGATGGCCGTCTAGATAGGTACTACCGCAATTCCTATTGCAGCCGACGAACAGTACTGTGCAAACATTACTGGGTTCCAGTTAGAAGGACGCGGCGGGTAATGTAATTACTGGGGTAACGAGACAACACTTTATACCTCAATGCGGCGGCCCACTTTCATCTCTCGATCTTGATAATACTTGAGTCGCTTACTTTACTGCCCTCGTATTCTAAATATATCATATACCATGTTATGCTCGTAGCCTTGAGATATAAGGTGGTTAAGTCTCGTCGCCCCAGTAATTTCACTAGCTGCACCGCCCTTCAAACAGGAACACGGTAATGTTAGCACACTTCTGTTCATCGGTTGCAAAAGCTGCAGTGGTACGTACCTAGACGAATCCTGTCAGGATCAAATCATTGCTTAAACTTATTACTCTCCTGTTAACAAAGTCATGGATCCTTCAGGATGCTGGAGCTTTGTTAGGAAGCTGTAGTTATAATTCCCGCGGCGTGTCTCGTTAGTCCGACCGCCTTACGACGTTAGCGGCGCGCCGTCGGAGCACGTCCGACAGGCACCGCCGACGGGCCTTCGTGACCGCTGTCTGCAACGTTAAGTTAGCATTAAACTTACTTAAAAGCTCTGTTACAATTCAATTGTTCTCACTTTTAACTTAACTTATATTGTTATTGTAAACTTAACGGAGACCGTCTGAGTAAGTACTACTGTGTGTAAATACTGGTGCTATACATAGAGCTGCTGCGGTAGAAAATCTAGATAAGTACCACCGCAGCAGCTAGTTCCACCACCCAATAGTACTGCGCAAACATTACTATGTTCCGGTTTGAAAGGCGATGTAGCTACTGTAATAATTTTATATATAGTATATTATTATCTCTATCGACCCTGTGCTGCCAGCATTCAGCTGCTTCTCTTGAAGAGGGGGATTTGCTAAGACTGTGTCTAACACAGTTACCATTCGAGGACCTTGCTGCCCCATTGGCTATCAAAGAAGCAGTATATACCGTCCTAATAGGTGCCGCGTTATATGAACATCCCTCTCGCCAAACAGTTGCTTAAATAAACAGAAAAAAGTAATATATCAGCTCATAACAATATGGGCGCTATATAGGATGATATACACTACATAACACTAGTCGCCAAAACACGTTAAGATTATTATCTGTTTCCGTTTGAGTGTAGAAATAAGAGCTGTTATAGTAAGACAGACGGGTCAACTAACGATGAATACCATCAGTAAATCATCTCCAGCTCGTACCAACATCAGACACGCGTCGTTGAATCCACGCCGCTCACAGACGTGGAACAATGTAAAAATAAGTCAGCAGCCGAAAGGGGTTCGACTTTCACGTCTGATTTATATCAAAGTGTACACAATTTCATGCTTTAACAAGCTATAAAAAGCTAAAAACATTCACGCTCATTACACGGAGTCCCTTCTTGTTTTATTTGGTTAATTACGGCGGCGTCGGCGGCGGCGGTGGGGTTAACGCGATGAGAGACGCGTTAACAAGCGCCACGTGTACAGCTTGTGAGATTTCGCCTATTATTAGTGCACGCTCGTACACGGAACGATCTTCGTCTATGTGTGTGTGTGTGTGTGAGAGAGAGAGAGATAAGGAGATGCTCTTCGCCGTCAACACTCGCGCGCAATTGGAAACCTTTAGATTTTTAATAACGATACAAAAGCACAACGTACATATTTCGAATTATCGCTGTGCGTCTTCTGTGTGTGTGAAAGAGAGAGAGAGAAAGAGAAAGATAGATAAGGACATGCTCTTCGCCGTCAAAATTCGCGCGCAATTGGAAACGTTTAGTTAAATTTTTAATAACGATATAACCGTACAATCTACATACTTTTAATTATCGCTGTGTGTGTGTGAGAGAGAGAGAGAGATGCTCTTCGCCGTTAATACTCGCGCGCAATTGAAAACCTTTAGATATTTAATAACGATACAAAAGCACAACGTACATATTTCGAATTATCGCTGTGCGTCTTCTGTGTGTGTGAAAGAGAGAGAGAGAGAAAGAGAAAGATAGATAAGGACATGCTCTTCGCCGTCAAAATTCGCGCGCAATTGGAAACGTTTAGTTAATTTTTAATAACGATACAAAAGCACAACGTACATATTTCGAATTATCGCTGTGTGTGTGAGAGAGAGAGAGAGATGCTCTTCACCGTTAACACTCGCGCGCAATTGAAAACCTTTAAATATTTAATAACGGTACAAAAGCACAACGTACATATTTCGAATTATCGCTGTGCGTCTTCTGTGTGTCTGAGAGAGAGAGAGAGAAAGAGAAAGATAGATGAGGACATGCTCTTCGCCGTCAAAATTCGCGCGCAATTGGAAACGTTTAGATTTTTAATAGCGATATAACCGTACAATGAACATACATTTAATTATCGCTGGTGTGTGTATGTGTATGTGTGTGTGTGTCACACATGCTCTACGCTATCAACACTCAAGTAATTGGAACCCTTTAAATTTTTAAAACGATAGAACCGCACAATGTATATAGAATTATCTTTGTGTGTGTGTGTGTGTGGGTGACACACGCTCCACGCTATCAACACTCGCGCGCAATTAGACCCCTTTAAGGTTTTAACGACGACACAACAGTACAATGTTGGGGCTGTTTAATTTTTTTTTTTACACTTACAGACTAGTAACATACTTGTATAAATACTACGAAGACTTGATTTTTTTTTTTACACTTACAGACTAGTAACATACTTGTATAAATACTACGAAGACTTGATTTTTTTTTTAATAATTTCGATAATAATTCTGAGGCTATAGCTGTAGCTTTACCGCACACCGTTACAAATGTACTGTACTACCTAACTAATAAACAGTTAACAATATAGATAATATGTTTATAGTTCTACTAGGTAGTATTATATCGAGTATATATAAATGTACACGTACTTATTACCTCGGTTATTTAAGTTCGACGTCAAGTAGTAGTTTATGGATTATAACTTAGTTTATTTATAGTTAACTGTACCGCTAGAGTAGAGAAGAAAATATTTCAATGCATCCATAAAATCCTTTAGATTCAACATCGTTAAGGAAATATCGTTTAAGATAGAGAAATCTTGAAGACGACGACGTTATCATCATCAGCTGATAGTCGTTACTGCTGGATATAGGCCTACCCCAAAGATGTTCAGTGATCGTTCCTGCGCTGCCTTTATCGAGCGGATTCTTGTGATCTTCATCAGATCGTCGGTCTGTCTACTGGGGAATCTGCCTACATTATATCTCAGGCCGTGGATCCGGATCCACGAGTCCAGTATCAGATGAGCTGTAACAGTCGATATGACTTGCAAGCGCTCAACATCTCCAGAATACAACTGCCACTGCAGAACCTTCCTGCTTAATTTGCGGCATCAAATTGGAATAAAAGGTAACGTCCACCTTATAAGCTTTTATTGAGCTATCAATATAGCTTAGAAGCTAACCGAAGCTAATCATCGTTTATTTATATCGAGTCTGTTATCTGATCTGCAGTCATCATCATCAGCCAATACACCTCCACTCACTCTCACACATACGTTTTATTTATTTTTTAGCTACGAGACGAGCTGGACATTCACCAGGTGGTAAGTGATGATGCCTTGCGACATAATATGCTACATTTTAGGCTATATACCTCAGTAATTATAGTAGTTACAGCGCATTACAAACCGGAACACAGTAATGTTTGCAAACTACTTTGACTGCAGACCTTTGGTGGTAGCTACCTAGATAGTCTCTAGCAACAGAGACCAAAAGTAATTATATATCATATTAGGTTGTCAAATATCTCCCTTCCGCCTTTTTGTCTTTTGAATTTCGCGGCTATGTACAAAGCGCTACAGAGCTCGTATCTGGCAATACTATACATAATTTGAAAGGTCTTGACATAACCAACAAAACGACGCTATGCATAATTAGTTTGGATATTGCGTTCAACAGTTATAGACGTGTAAACATTGAGTTCACTAACGCCGAAAACGCGCTATTTTAAAGTTTTCCTTCGTTAAAGGCAAATCCGCTAGAGAAACGTTCCGTGAGATTAATGGTGTTTTGGGGGATGGTACTCTATCACTTCGAACCGCGGAGGAATAGTTTCGACAATTCAGAGCCGGTGAAAACGACACCATGGATAAGCCAGCCGGCGGAAGACCTGTGACGACAAATACCGATCAAATCATGGACTACATCGAGTTAGACCGGCATGTGGCATCTCGTGACATCGCCCAGGAGATGGGAGTTAGTCACCAAACCATTTTAAACCATCTGCAGAAGGCTGGATACAAAAAAAGCTTGATGTTTGGGTGCCGCATGATTTGACGCAAAAAAACCTTCTGGACCGAATCAACGCCTGCGATATGCTGCTGAAACGGAACGAACTCGACCCATTCTTGAAGCAGATGGTGACTGGCGATGAAAAATGGATCACATACGACAATATCAAGCGAAAACGGTCGTGGTCGAAGGCCGGTGAATCGTCCCAAACAGTGGCCAAGCCGGGATTGACGGCTAGGAAAGTTTTGCTGTGTGTTTGGTGGGATTGGAAGGGAATCATCCACTATGAGCTGCTCCCATATGGCCAGACGCTTAATTCTACCATCTACTGCGAACAACTGGACCGCTTGAAGCAGGCGATCGACCAGAAGCGTCCAGAATTGGCCAACAGGAAGGGTGTAGTGTTCCACCAGGACAACGCCAGACCACACACTTCGTTGATGACTCGTCAGAAGCTACGGGAGCTCGGATGGGAGGTTTTATCGCATCCACCATATAGCCCGGACATAGCGCCAAATGATTACCACCTGTTCCTGTCCATGGTGAACGCCCTTGGTGGTGTAAAGTTGAACTCAAAAGAGGCTTGTGAAAAGTGGCTGTCCGAGTTCTTCGCAAATAAGGAGGAGGGGGGGCTTCTACGAGGGAGGTATTATGAAGTTGCCGTCTAGATGGAAACAGATTATCGAACAAAACGGCGCATATTTGAACTAAATCCGATCACTGTAACACTTTTTATAAAGCATTGAATAAAGAGCAAAAAAGCGGAAGGGCGATATTTGACAACCTTATATTTGTAAGGGGTCCTATACAACAACTCACGGGACCGAAGCCAACCTCACCAGCTCGTGGTGCATCCTGTAATCAACAAACGAGGCTCTGACTCCCACCAACACGCTTTGGGCCAGCGTGGTGGGAAGTGGTCCAAATCCCTATACACGAAGGCCTCTAGTGCCTGGCACGAAGGCCTATACTGACTGTACATAACCTGTGCCCAGCAATGGACGTCTATAGGCTGATGATGATGATGACGATGATGATGATATAAGGTATTTGTACCACACACGAGTACAACATTAATCTATTTTCCATAATAGCTTGTTTAAGTCATATTTATATGTACATACAAAAAGTACAGGTAGACGAACCCAATGTAAAAAAGCTAATCGTAGAAAAAAAAAGCAAAAAAGCTGTGATCTAATTGGTGAATAGATTGTTGTTTCGAAAATAAATTCCAAGCTATTACCAACAGCACAAAAAGCAGCGCCGCGGTAGCCAGCGGATGCTATTTGCAATTCAAGAAAACAACGTGTGTCCTAGATAAAGCTAGCCCGCTAACGTGCGACTAAAACTAAACGAACAAAAACTACCCTCTTCGTTATACGAATCCGTGGGATTACAGTGGGCAAGCGGAAGTCATTGGTTTGTTGAAAAAAAAACCTTATCAGCGAACGACGCCAGGTGGGAACAGTGCTGGTGAAACCGCATCGCGGTTACGGTTAACGTTCACCCATTTCAAAGGTTTATTAGAGGTTCTTAGTTAATTCCCTGTTGGGAAGAGTGATAGGTCAGAATATCTTCATCACAATTCAACCTTCGAACTGCTTTAAACAGCTGATGAGGAAATAATTCCAGGGTAAGTAATTCAGGGAGGGATCAGTAGTGTTCGACATTCTATATGCTTTAGTATTTAAGATGTTATTGACTGCAGGATATAACATTAAAATCTGACGAACAGGATAATTATAATGGGACAATTTATCCGGATTGAAGGGCGTTGTTAAAGTTTTACTTAAAGCGTCGAATACGATGTGGTGATGTTGGTGTGTGCAAGTATTACATACTATTAAGGGAACGTCTCGCTCATCTCTTCGCTTCGTCGACTGTCTCTTCGAGAGAGAGGATGCCAGACTCCACTTGTTGGATCAATGACTGAGCTGGTAATTTTGACCTTAAAAAAGATTACCTGATCCAAACAAATGCGTTATAAACGTTTCTTCTACACTCAAAGTTCATACACGTGTCCACGGACCTCTCAGAGGGTCTCGAATACCTCGAATTCAATCAATGCGACCGGTCCCCGCAATAAACGTGTCTGTAAATCTCATGGCTTGCGTCAAAACAATCTCACTCGTGTTATTAGGCCCTAATGCTATTTGGAGGCTTCGAGGGGCCTCCGAGGACACCGCCACGGAGGAGGGACGCGAGGGAGTACCGCCGGATAAGTGTGATATCAAACTTATCGATGCTGACAATTACTTAACATTAACTTCGCGACTTCCTCCTTTTGAGTGTGTTCACCTCTATATATATATACGTATGCACATATATATACATATAGTATATATTACAGTACTTATTAATATATATATATATACAGTAAACATAATCGATAGTACATAAGTAATATTTCGATCTTTACTATTGTATTTTAGAAGGAAAGGTATCTTGAAATAAGCAGTGCCTTTAAACATAATTCCTACGCAAGTTGATTTTCATCATCATCATCATCATCATCAGTCCACTGCTGGACAGTGACCTTGTAGGCCACAACGTTTGTAGTTCATGTGATAGAATTTCAGCCATTTTGTACCACGCTGGCTTAATACCGGTTGATGGGAGCCAAGGCTTCGTTTGTTGGTTAGCAGGTTGCAGTGTGAGTAGCTGACGTTGGCTTGGATCCTGTGAGTCGTTGTGGAGGATATCCTTGCAGCGCCTCTTTATTCAATAAATATGTAGTCTGTCAATAATAATATACAGTTGTAGAAAAGCCTCTTTTCGCCATTTTGGGAATACAGAAAAAAAACCTTCGTTTGACAATTTGCTTGTGATTTTGTATCGTCGAATGAAATCTATGTCCTTTACCCGTGAGATTAGACTTCTTATTGATAATAAGACCCTTTCCGCCCGCGGTTTAAGCGAGAAGCTGAAAGCGATTATACCAAAAAAAATTAAATGCTGCCTTTATATACTATCGACAATTTTTTATTGTGAATATGTGAAAAAAGGTAAGAAAGGAAAAGAATAAAAAAGAAAAATCTAATATTGAACTTCTGTTATGACATATAAAAATTTGTAAATATACAATTTTTTGTATGTAATAACAGGTACTCACCGCCCATCGGACATTGATGGTGAGAAACAAATAGCAATCAAAACAAGAAACTAGTCTCACCTTAGTCATTTCGTTAACCACAGCGCCCTTCCAACCGGAAAGTAACTATCCATACTACTCTTTGATGGCAGTAACAGGAGCTGCGGTGGTAACCGACAACGGAGACCTACCAGTATATAAATATTAAACCGCTGAGTGCATACCTTGCGTCAAACGTGCGGACCTTAGAGTGTACATGATTTATATAGAAGAGGGTCTGATATTCGTGCGGACCACAGACCCACTTTTTTTTTTTTTCCTTTGATGTGCACGTGATGCGGGGGAAACGTTTCAATTTTGGTGATGTATTTCCTCCGTAAAATGTTTTCCCGCTGTAATGATGTTATATTCATTGATGTTCCTATATCTCTATAAAAAAAGTTATTCAACCGTTTTTTTTTTTTAATTTCTTACTTTACGTCTTTGTATTTGTCAGTGTGTAACAACGCTCTATGATTTATCGGAGCTCAGCCTCTTGTCATTATTAGTTCTAATTTATCAAAGTGCATTTATAAAAAAAAAAACTTACATCGATAGGATACTTGTCTATAGATTTAGAGTACTTGAGATTTATATATGAAATATATTGTGACTATCTACAAACTCTGGATAAACAAAATTAGTACCATAGAGAATATAAAACCACATTGGAATCATAGAGTATATCAGACAAAATTAAAATCACAGAGAATGTTTAACAAAATTAGAACCATAATGGATATCAATCAAAATTAGAACCATAGAGAATATTAAAAATAACAGAAACAACAAAATTTTTAAATTTAAATATGTTTAAATAATACTGGCGGTAGGTCCCTGTTGTCATAGACGTCGAGGTAGGTATCACTGCAGCTCCTGTTCCTGCCGCCAAACAGTAGTGTTTAAACTTTACTGTGTTCCGGTCTAAAGGGCGCTGCAACTAGGTTTAAAATATTGTCTCAAGGCTACGAGCACAACGCAGTGAAACGTATATCGTCGTAGCTATCATCACATTGTTTTGAGCTCTGCGTATCAATTATCATCAGTTAAAAGTCTCGTTCGGTTCGCCGTAAAAAAAATTTTTTTAATCCACTTGCTGCTATGCAGTTCTTACTGTGCTCCGGTTCGAAGGCGTTTTGTCTCAATGTGACGAGCACAGTGTGCTACTTTGTCATCATCATTATCAGGCTTTGTTTATCCACAGCTGGATATAGGCCTCACCCAATATCTTCCACCAAACGCGATCATCAGCTTCTCCCATCCACCTACTCCCTGATGCTGTGCATAAATAAAATATATCTATAGATCGGAGAGGGAGAGAGAGATAGAGTCGATAAACTATTTGTTTAGGTCCACGGCACATTAGCTCCCTAACTGCTATTAGCAGCAGTTAATAAATGCCATATAGGAGCAGTTTGGCAGCGGATCCCGTCGGTTGGGCGTTTTTATCAAATTATCTGCGCCTGGCAGTTGGCCAGCGGCGGGTACAGACGCGCGCAACACGTTGCCACTTGTGTTATCATTAATCATAACTAGATCTAGACGCGAATTAAGGAGTATGAAACAACCTCGAATATTGTCTAGTCTAGATTCAAAAGCCAAAGAGGGAAAAACTTAATGTAACTTGATTATTTTGTACAAGTTTTTAAATAACCTAATAGATGCCGCCACTATAAATAATAGATCACGCTATCGTTTGTTATAATGCAAATCCTTATAAGGATCCTACTTCTTTATGTACATTTCCTTCGGCCAACAAGTCATTACGGAATATACCAACGTATCCGTCAAATGGATCTCTCTGGATCTTCGTAATACCAAGATTCAAGACAGAAGGCCTAGCACGTAGTTTACAACTGTATGCATCGAATGGATCTCTTTAGATCTTCGTAAAACCAAGACACGAGATAGTAGATCTATCACGATGTATACCACTGTATCCATCAACTGTATCTCTCTATATCTTCATAATATCAAGACTCGAAACGATAGGCCTATCCCGAAATATACAACTGGATCTCTGTGGATCTTCGTAATATCAAGACACGAGATAGTAGATCTATCACGATTTATACCACTGTATCCATCTGTATCTCTCTATATCTTCATAACATCAAGACTCGAAACGATAGGCCTATCCCGAAATATACAACTGGATCTCTGTGAATCTTCGTAATATCAAGGCTCGAGATAGTAGGCCTATCGCGAAGTTTACAACTGTATCCTTTGACTAGATCTTCGTAATACCCAGACTCGAGACAGTAGCTTTATCTCGAAGTATATAACTGTATCCATCAACTGGATCTCTCTGGATCTACGTAATACTGTTGTACTTAGTAACTTCCTCTATACTTTGAACTGCCTCATTATTGGATCTCTTTAAAAGTCTTCTGATGGTAGATCTCTGTTGCCGGAACCGTCTAGGTCGGTATCACCGTAGCGCCTTTTTCTGCCGCCTAACAGTAGCGTGCAAATATCACTATGTTCCGGTTTGAAGGGCAGTAGCTAGTGTAATTACTAGGGTAACGAGTTTCAACATCTTGTTTCCGGGCTACGGTGTACCATTTTAGCTACACTACTTGTTACGGGTATTACTTACCATCAGGTCAACGTCCTGCTCGTCTCATCACTTAATAAAAAAAAAAAAGTCTACATATAGGAGGTATCCAGATATTCAATTACTCATCACGAGACCTCCGAAACTGTTAGACTCGAGATTTGGTAGAGATATCGCTTATGCCATTTAGAGGTCAGCTAAGAATGGATTTTACAAATGTCCATCCCCAAAGAGACTTGGGGGATGTTACACCTAGCAAAGCGGGCGAGGAATAACTAGCTCTACCATCAAAAAGTAGAACACAGTCATTACTATGTTCCAGCTTGAATAGCACAGCTGTCAATATTACTTCTAGTTTTATGAGAGGATGTCAGAGTTGTGTAGAATGTCAACCCTCTAAAACATTAGTGAGGTTTTAGAGGGTAGACATTTAGGTCACCCTCTAGTGCATTAATAATTGATATCCTACAAAACACAAGTGCCTTCATTACGACTAACAACGACCGGTACAACTTCATATATATTAGATGAAGATGATATTATCACCTGATGTTGAAAGATACACTTGCCTATAACAACGTGACGCTGGATACCAAGATATCAAACACATCGCTTTGAGATATAAGATTTTATGTTGTATTACCCGTGTCATTTCATTAATACAAAGCCCTTCAAACCGGAACACAGCGATGTTTTCATACTTCTGTTTGGCGCTGCGGTGATACCTAAAACTGTCTCCGGCGACAGGAACCTACCAGCAATAAACTGCACTAATCGTATACTTGTACTGTTGGTTTAACTTAGATTCACTTAGTGTTTAAGCCAGATTTTGCAAGGTCTCATCATCATCATTATCAGCTGATTGTCATCCACTGCTGGACATAGATCTCCTCCAAAGATTCCCATACGATCGGGAAGGGATATGGTAGGAATTAGGTCATTTCCCACCACGCTGATCCAATGCGGGTTGATTGCAAGTTCTACTACTACATCAGCCGATAAACGTCCACGGTTGGACACAAGGCTCCCTCAAAGATCGCCACGTTTGTAGGGGTTCATGTGGGGCGATTTGGACTATTTCTCACCACACCGGCCCACTGCGGGTTGGTGGGAGCTAGAACCGGTTTGTTGATTAGTAGGGTGCACCACAAGCCGGTGAGGTTGACTTGGGTCCCGTGAGTTGTTCTGCGGGATCCTTACACCCCTATCTTGCATACGTACTGCTTGTATAATGGTGAAGCCAATGGCTTAGATGTTCAGACTGCTAAGTATGCACTGTAATCGACTTGTGTACGCGACTGTCCGCAGACGGCTCCGCGGCTAACTAATACTAGCTGTTACACCGTCGGGCCCCGCGCTGAACCTGGACCAGCGCGCAGTTTGTCACCGCCCTTTTACGCGACACCGTTCCCTTCGTCTGCATCGGCCTTTATTTTGTTTCAGCTGTTACCACCAGTCGTTATCCGGTTTTAAGCTTTCCTAAATTATCCCTTTCTATAAATATACACACATATACATATATATTTCACGAAGCGACTAGACGAGCGAGGCTTTTACCTGATGGTAATTGATACGCCTGTCCATAACAACATGGCGATAGAACATTTTCGCCTCGAGACATGAGATATGAAGCCTCGTTAACCAAATAATTTCACTAGCTTCAGCTCCCTTCAAACCGGAACATAATGATGTGTGCAAACTAGATTGGCAGCAGTAAATATATTATATTAAGTTGTCTGTTACTGGAGACCGTCTGCATAGGTACCAACGCTGCTCCTATTTCTTTATTACTCTGTTCCGGTTTAAAAGGCGTTGTGGAATTACTGAGGTAATGACTTCCAACATCCTTTACCTCAAATGGATGGGCATGTGATATATCATACTAAGCAGCGCCATAAAGTTATATAGCGTATCATTTATCATCAGTTGAAGATCTTGGCAGCGATAACGCATATAAGATATATATAAATAGGGGTGCATGTAGGCAAACAAGCTCTGTATCATCGTCATCATCAGCTGATAGACGTCCACTGCTGAACATAGGAACTGGTGGTGTAAGCACTGCATACCTTGACTAAATGCAATTCACTCTAAGGGTGCACGACTATGCTTTGACTGTTGGTAAATTGGTGCTGACGACCATAATCATCATCAGCGATGGACGTCCACTTCTGGACATAGGCCTCCCCAAAGATTCCCATATCGATCCGGTAGGGATACATATGGAGGATTTAGGATATTTCCCACCACACTGGCCTAACGCGAATTGGTGGGAGCCAGAGCCTCGTTTATTAATCAGCAAGGTTCACCACGAGCTGATGAGATTTCCATGGGTTCTGAGAGTGCGGGACCCCTTACTCTCCCTTATGTGGTTTGCATACTCTTTGTTTCAGATTTTATTTCAACCTTAACACAGTGGCCATATTTACACAGAGACAATCGTACATCTCAGGTGATGAGCGCAATGTGGTGCAGTATATACCACCATAAGCACCACTTTATTAGGAGCAGGCGTATCACCTACCATCAGGTGAACGTCCTATTCGTCTCGTCGCTTAATTAGATTATATTCCTCGCCTTGAGACTTCATCTTCATTGTCTTCAACGATTTCGTTTGGACAGTACCGTCTGGCGGCGGATGTAAATGTTACAGTGGTACCTACTTATATGGTCTACGGTAACAGTGACCTAACAGTGACCCTGTCGCACCCAAACGACTGTTAGGGGCGAGTTTAAAAAAAAACAGAATGACCCAACGAGGTTGTTACGATGATTATAATTCTCTTTGTAGTCAGTTTGGGAATCGCATTCATTTATTCACATTTCTACCCCGTGGCGTACCCTCTTTGTTATATTATTGTTAACCGATTTAACTATAGCATTCTATTGAAATATACTATGAAATACAAATTGTTTATAACTTTAATTGTTTATAATAATTAATAGATGTTCTATACTTTTTATTTATTGAACGATACGATAACGGTGGCGCTAGTATAGTCGCCATAGAATGTTAAAGTCACTTTACCCCATCAATTTCATTAACCACAGCGCCATTTAATAAATGTAGTAATGTTTACATACTACTGTTAAGTAGGAATACTTTACTGGTGGTAAGTCTATTACCGGAGACATTACTGCCACCGGATACTGCCTCAGCTGCTATAGCAGTCGCTAAACAGTAGCAAACATTACTATGTTCTAGATTGTAGCTAGTGAAATGACTGCGGCGTCGAGACCTAATGTGGTGTAGTGTATATCATCCTAACTAGCGCCACGTTAAGAGCAAGTGTATCTTTATCACCACGTGAACATCTATAATATATATCTATAATCGCTTCAACGAACAAAAAAAATATACGCTGCTGTGGTACCTACTTACACGGTCTCCTGCAACAGAGTATCACCAGTGAATTACCAATAACAGGTATTATAGTTATAATTTCTAAATAAATGATAGGCTTAGTTCATCCCTGAAACATTTTTTTTAATTCATCTCAATTCGCCAAACAGCGAAGTGAAATTGAATGAAAGGAGCCAAGGTCGAGTGGCGGGGCCCGTTCAATCAATTAGCCGCTTGTTTTCACACAAATTATCACTCAACTCTCTTTACTTAGTCATTCTAACTTTACCGGAATTCAAGCTTTAAAAAACTTTTCATTCAATTACACATATCCTTTCTATTTATTTAATTAATTATACGTTAGAAGATTTCCTTTAAATAGACACTAAGAAAACTTAAAATAAAAATATGCCAGAATTTACACTTAACTTGAGACGAGCGGGACGTTCGCCTGATGGTAATCTATTCGCCTGCTTATAACATGACGCTACTTAGGATGATCTAATACAACACGCTCGTCGTCTTAGACATGAGATGTTAAGTCTCCTTACCACAGTAATTTCACTAGCTACAGCGCCCTTCAATCAGGAACACAGTCAGGTTTGCATAGTACTGTACGTCGGCTGCAATAGGCGTAGCTATGGTACTTACCTATACATTCCCCTCTAACGGAGATCTACCACCAGTAACAGTTAATTTAACTGATATTAACATAAAAATACTAATAAATAGTAATAATACATTGCCTATGAATGAGTAAACTGCATTCCGTAATAAAAAGCGTACAAGTAAGTAACCGCGCTGTAAAACTTTACGATAACATATTTAACAACTCATCAAATAAACTTTAACTTACAAGTTAACGTAACGCTCGTTACGTTAACCGTTACTATTTACAGTTACAGGACCTACCACCAGTAATATTATTTACTTGGGAATGAACATAAAATTAAAATAAAAAAAATTCAGTTTCAGTTAGAAATAACTTATTAAGTTAAGAAGAAAAATGTTTGTAGATTTCTTGAAAGAAAATTTTATCATGGTCTCCAAAGAGGTCTAGTAACTTAACTAATTAATGTATTTAACCAGAAGCGCTCTGGTGAATCTTCGGAAGACCACAGTTATACTGGCGGTAACTCTCTGTGGCCGGAGACCAGGTAGATACCACCGCAGACTACTGCCGGTAAACAGTAATTTGCAAACATTACTACTAGATAGTAAACGAGTAACGATATATAACACAGTGATCATGGTCATTACAGTTATAATCACTCTTTTAAGAGTGATACCTACGAAGAAGAAAAGAGATATAACATCTCACATAACAGAGACGAAGAAAATGCGTTGTGTATATCATCCTAACTAGCGACAAGTTGTTATGGAAACATTATGAGAGTAAAGGTCATTGACCTTACGTATATTGTTAATAATAATACATTATACTAAAATTGGTATCGCTTGTGCCTGATGCGGCAGTAGCAACCATCGATACCCGGCCGCTAGGGGTCCGGGTCCCAATTAATTTCGTGGACGTTTGCGGTCGTAATGAGCTTATCAAACGTACCTCTGACTTCGTTGCGGGACGATTCAATTTGACGCTGCTGCGTGATGGTGGAAGAGGAGGTCACGAGGAGATCGGCATCAATCAAAAACAACTGCTTCCGATAGCATCAGCATAACCAGCATGTTAATACCATTTTCTTTTAAAGAGATATTGAAATCCCAATTATGAGACTACCATCACCATCAGCCAATAAACGTCCACAACTGGGCATAGGTCTCCCTCAAAGATCCCCACCCAACCGGGTTTGGGACATTTCTTCCACGCTGTCCCAATGCGGGTTGGTACTACTGGTATATTACTTTAACCGACTTGATATTTCATCATCATCATCAGCCTGTAGATGTCCACTGCTGGACATAGGTCTCCTCTACAGATCTCCACATCTATCGGTCCTGCGCTGCCTGCGAGCTTCAGTCGTATGAATTCATATGGAGGGATCTGAGCGATTACCCACCACGCTGGCCCAATGCGGGATGATAGCAGCTAAAGCCTCGTTTGTTGATTAGCAGGGTGCAGCGCGAGCTGGTGAGGTTGACTTGGGTCCCGTGAGTTGTTATGTAGGACCCCTTACACTCCAACACTGTGGGATTATATAGTAGGCTTTTTAGTCGATGAAGCGACAATCGTTAAGCTGATGGTAATATCCTGGATACGCCAGCCCATAAAAACGTGGCGCTAATTAAGTTCATGTACTGCACCATATTTTATACATGTTTAGATTAGTTATACTAATTTTACTAGCTACAACGCCCTTCAAACCGGAACACAGTAATGTTTGCACAGTACTGTTTGTCGGTAGAAATAAGAGCAGCGTTGATACCTAGACGGTCTTAAGGAACAGAGGCCTACCATCAGTAAATCTACAGCTTTTATTGTATTTATGTAATTTCCGCTTAAAGGTGAGATAGCTTGGAGGAAGCTGATTTTTTTAACGGCCAATTTATGTCCCCACTGTTGGGGCACAGGCCTACCCTCAATATGACCCTTTAAATAGATTCTAATTCATGTGCAGGTTTCCCCGCGATATTCTCCTCCACCGTTTGTATCTCGCTGTTGTGACTAAAGTTCACAAATGTACATAACTTAAATATTGAAGTCATCGGTACATGCCGAGATTCGAACCCGCGACCTTCGGCACGAAGGCCGCACGCTCTAACCATTAGGCCAGCGAGCGAAGAAGCTGATACGTGAATCCAATTGTGGGCAACCGTTGGTTTGTTAACTTTCAGATACAATAAAGCTATTGCGCTGTGAACACGAGAGCAGTTTAATCGGTGTCGAGATTTCTGGGAAGGGTCTATGTCCAGCAGTGGGCGTCTATTGACCTTTTAAACCTTTAACATGAACGTAAGCTATCTTCTAAATATTTATATAAAGATTTGGAAATTGTTCTTTGTACTTTATACATTCAAGGTCTTCACAACATCTTCAAGTCATGATAAATTTATGAAGTATTATTCACAATGAAGATGGATGGAGGGTAGTAATCACGAGAAATGATGAAAACCCTACTACCATCCAAAACTCCACAAAATATACCACCGGAAACAAACTAGGAACCTCTCTATCAGTTTGCAAGTCTTTAACAACTGAGCCGATGAGTTAAAGTTAGTTTTTCATTAAAAATATTACGTTGATAAATCTAAAATTAAATGCGAGCCGCTGAAAACGGGGGGATGGGGGTGTTTAATTTTATTAATCATAACGTCCAGTTAATATACGCCGCGAGTGCTCACGTTTCGGGTAACTTAGCCAAGTGAAATAAGGGTTACAGGGTGAAATATTAAGTTACGTCACGCGTTTTGTACTTTAAAAAAAAATTACAGTAAAGCCTACCCAAAAGTCGTGTAAGAATACGATAAATGGTTAAATAATTACTTTAATATTTATTAACTTAACCACCGGTGTAAGGGTTGGAGATATTTAAAGTTACCGCTAAGAGCGATTTAATTTTTTTTATCTTTCCTGTTTTACGCCATTTTGTTTTAGTACGACGATCTTTTTTGTTGTTCTACTGAAATCTCCAGATTATAAGCCTTCACCAACTTAACCGGAAACAGTGATTTAACGCATGGTTCAAATTAGATAGTTCTTATCTAAGCTGTAATAAGTTGAACTATTCTATTTCGATGTTAAGTTAAAACTTGAACCTTGATGTTGCTGTTAAGTAAATACAAAGCTAATGATGGTTAAACGCAGTAGCTCATAACTTGGTAACTTTGTATCTCCTGCTTCTCTCTGATAACTTTTTTTTTATATGTATTTACTAAGTGCTCCTCTCTTGATCATGACACTCTTTATCCTCTAAATGACCTTAGACCTCTCAATGGCAGAAACAATTCATCATCAGCCGAAAGACCTCCTCCAAAGATCTCCAAATCGTTGTTAGAATTCATTGTGTGGGTTTGGGCTGTAACCCATTACGCTGACCTAATATGGGTTGGTGGGTGACCAGAGCCTCGTCTGTCATTCAGCAGGGTGAGGTTCACTTGGACTGGTTGGATACCCTTACACCCTGGCAGAAACAATATCGATATCATATTTTGAGTGGTCACGTCTAATAGTTACCGAGGTCTAATGTTGAGTCAATGAATCTCTCGTTATCTCTTATATATGTAGATAATATTCACTTACTATCTTACTACCTTATTATCTACTATTACTTTACTTACTAAGTAATATTCGATAAACTTATTTCTAACTTATTTCCTATTAGCTCGTGTACTATCTATCTCTATACAACTCCTCCTGCACAGCGGTAGATACAAGCCCAATCATAAAGTTAAGTGTACTGATTAATGGAGACTCCAGCTGATAATATCATCATCATCACCAACAGATGGACGTCCACTGCTGGACATAGTTCTCTTGTAATCTGTGAGTAAAATCCAATGTTTCCCAGCGGTTTTTTGATGACATTCATCCTCCTAACGGGAGGTCTGCTAATGCTGCGAGCGTAGGGACTCAGTCACAGTCCATCTCCACGTTTACCTGTCATCCTCACCTCGTCCTGGTGCATCCTGTAGATAGACCAACTAGTCTCAGACAACCGACTGATAACGTTATAACCATTCATCACCGTAATCGCGCAGCAGCGACATCGGTGTGATGAATTCAGTACCGCGATTACCAACCCGCCTCTCAAGCGTGATGATGCAAAACCCTCGTTGATGATATAACCAAGCTTTAATAATAAAAAAAATAATTAAGGCGTATACATTTAGTCGACTATTCCTTTCACTCTTAGCGTGTTAAAGCGCGCTTTCGCCGTGTTAGATTGTCGCGATAAAAAAAAATATGTATATCACAATATACGATTATCGCAATGTCTATTGCTTTCACGTCGCTAACTGCTATTTATTGAGTTAATTGAATAAACTGTCGCCAGTCACGGAATTGAACCCCACCTCCTTTGCATTTCTCCACGCCCGTTACAGTGTGTTTATAAATACTTCACGTAATAGCCGGTGAGGCAAGAGTTATTGTGAATCGGCGTTTTCGTTATCGCGGCGGTGCTTTTTGAATTCAAAAGCTCAATGAAGTTTTGTACTGAACGGTGAATCAACTATGTAGTGAAGAAGGATATATAAATATATATATATTATTCAACGAAGCGACGTTCACGTGATAGTAAGTGATACACTCGCCGCTTTAAACCGGAATACAGTAATATCTACACATTACTGTTTAGTCAAGGAAATAGACACCTAGGTATCTAGACGATCTCCGTCAATTGAGGCCTACCATCAGTGATATATTTAAGACAGCACCACATTATAATCTTCGCTATGAAAGAATGTATTAAGGTTTGTTGCCACACTATTTTCACAACATACAACACCCTTCAAACCGGAACACAGTAATGTTCATATACAGACGTTTTTTACAGTAGACCTAGGTCTTCAGTGACAGAGAACTTTTCTACGCTTTGCCGTTTGAAAGGTTATGGTTTACGTTATCACTTTCTAAACCCCTCCTATCACTAACTATTAAGTGAACTTATTCCTTCCGTCGCTACGAGGAATAAAGAGAAATATATAAAACAGAGCTTTCTTCTCCACAGCCGCTTCAGACGTACCCGGGAGGCTGTTATCGATTGCATTGTGTAATTGCCTGCCCTTGCTTCATACAGACAAGGAACGAGACGAACAGACATCTATATTTATATAGAAAATTATTCTATCATTAAAATACAAAATAGAATTTTGAATATACAATATGATATCATATAGTATATATATCTAACGGTTTAATAATGTTGTTGTTGTGCCCATAAAATTGTTACTTTTTTAATATTAATTTCTATAGTATAACAATGTCATCATCAACCGATAGACGTCCACTGCAGGACTTAGACCACCCCTAAAGATCCCCGCGTTTGTGGCGTTCATATTGGTGGAGATTTTGGACATTTCCCACCACGCTGGACTTTGCGTGGGAGTCAGAACCACAAAAAACATATATAGTTATCAATACACATAACATATATTTATTTATATCATTATCATCATTAGATGTCTGACGTCCACTGCTGGACATAGGCCTCCTTCTTAAATCGCCACATCGATCGTTTGGCAAATATCTCCCTTCCGCTTTTTTGCTCTTTATTCAATGCTTTATAAAAAGTGTTACAGTGATCGGATTTAGTTCAAATATGCGCCGTTTTGTTCGATAATCTGTTTCCATCTAGACGGCAACTTCATAATACCTCCCTCGTAGAAGCCCCCCTCCTTATTTGCGAAGAACTCGGACAGCCACTTTTCACAAGCCTCTTTTGAGTTCAACTTTACACCACCAAGGGCGTTCACCATGGACAGGAACAGGTGGTAATCACTTGGCGCTATGTCCGGGCTATATGGTGGATGCGATAAAACCTCCCATCCGAGCTCCCGTAGCTTCTGACGAGTCATCAACGAAGTGTGTGGTCTGGCATTGTCCTGGTGGAACACTACACCCTTCCTGTTGGCCAATTCTGGACGCTTCTGGTCGATCGCCTGCTTCAAGCGGTCCAGTTGTTCGCAGTAGATGGTATATATAATAGATAATATATATCTAGTTGCAGCTTACTTCAAGAATATCACTAAGTTATTTATTTACTAGTAATTTCAAACAGAAGTAAAGCTATTTTCCTATAATCGCCGAAGGAAGGAGAAATTTCTGACGCTCACCTTATATTAAGTGATACAGCTGCCAATAACAACGTGGCCCCAGATAATATACACTGCAACTAATTTCTCGTCGCCTTGACACATAAGAAGTTAAGTCTCTATACTACAGTAAATCCACTGGATATAACGCCCTTCAAACCCGTACACAGTAAAGCTGACAGGAGAAATAGGAGCTGCGATGGATCTTAAGTAGACGGTCTCCGGAAACAAAGACCAACAGTACAGTAGTAATATAAAAGTAACTGAGGAGTGGAAAATCGTAATATAGTATAGAATCTACATAGAAAGAGAAAGCAGAGATCTCTTCTCTTTTTCCATTAAAAAAGGCAATAAATTTGAGAACAAAGTGAGCCGGGGCACCAGCTCGGAGCGGACACACTACCGGCTATTAGTTACATTAAATACACACGCGGACACGGAAACTCCATAACTACCCCTTATTCAAATTTATCGTTGTGCACTTTATTAAAGCCGGGGTACGCTCCTATACTCCCCGGAGACGGGTGAACTTTGCTGCTGGTTCTCCCTTGCATGGGACTAGTAACGTAAGGTTAAAGGGCTTAAATACCATCAGTCGAAAAAAAAAAATATTTTCTCTATCATGATGATGACGATGACTACACCATCACTGTAAACTGGGCAAAGAAATCAACGAGGTTATTGTAAAGAAGTAGGGGGTGCATTTGAGGAGATTTGGGATATTACTCATCACGCTGACCTAATGCGGATTGATGGGCGCCAGAGCCTTGTCTCTTGATTCGCAAGGTGTACCATGAGCAGATGAAGTTGGCTTGGATCCCGTAAGTTGTTGTGTGGGATCCCTTAAACCCCTTGCTAGACTAAAGTCCTTGAGTGACGCCCGCGTAGCGGTAGACGTAGTGTTGGGAGGCCTCACACAAAGTGGACCGACGATCTGGTGAGAATCGCAGGAACCTACTGGATGCGTGGAATGCATGACCAATCGACGTAGAGATCTTTAGAGGAGGCCTATGTCCAGTGGGCGTCTGTCGGCTGATGGCGATTGCGAAGAATCTTGTGTTAAATGATGAAGCAACTTCAGCCAGAATCCTGTTTCTCTTATAAGTTGACATTCGGTACACAGCGATGATGATAAAGCAACAGATTATATATATAAGTACAGTTTTATAGTTTGTTTTCACAATACCCTACCATAAAACAAACTTATGGCCATGGAATCGAACTAGGAACCTCTTAGTTATAAATCTAACGTTGAACCAGAGCGCTGAGTAGTTAAACTAGTCTGTATAAAATTTCATACAGAATTTCAATTTATAAGTATGTTAACATAAGACTTCCTTTGGTTGAGATGATAATGAGCTAATCTTAATGATGATGATGCATACGATGATGATAATGATATTTTTGATGATTTCGACGAGGATGATGATACATAGAATGAAATCGACGCGAAAGGAAGTTCTGAGAACATTGCGGAAACTTAAAGCTAACAAGAGTAGTTCGAGGGCGTGAGGATAAACTCCTCGCCGAGGGTGTAGGAGATGAACATATCAAAGATTTACACAAGTTAGACCTGGAGTTTCGAATCAGCATTAAAATGGCGATACTAGATAGGACTTAATGTTAAGTACTAAGAAGAGAACAATTCTCAAACTAGCGAGCGACCGTTAATAGAAATTACTCGGAAGCATTAAACGTGCGCAAAACAAACTGCAATTTATCGGCCGACAGTAAATACTTAACTAGTGATAAATAAGAACATAAATACTTAAGAAACAAGTATCTCGTATTCCGCGAGACGCAGCATCTCCTAACGTTTAACGATGGCACCATAAACGTTTCAACTGTACACGAAGACATTACGCGATCCCGCTAGTTTTGTTTACCGGCAGTTAGTTAAATTGTTTACTGCTCGCTGCCGCCATTGGTCAACCGACAGAGGTTGTGGACTCCCATTAAATTCACTCCAGACGAGCTCAACCTCACAGGAGATACTTAACATAGTCGTGTAACTAATATGTGGGTCATCAACATCATCAGCCGATAGACGTTCACCGCTGGACATAGGCCTCCCCTATAGATCTCCACATCGATCGGTGCTGTGCTGCCGTCATCCAGTGGTTTCCCACGGTCAACATGGCTTCTGGTGCAGTTGGGCACAAGAGATCATCATTTGAAGGGGTTCATATCACACTGGCCCAATGCTGGTTGGTGGAAACCAGAGCATCCTTTGTTGATTAGCAGGCTGCACCACGAGCAGGTGAGGAAAGGTTAGGGTCCCGTGAGTTTATGTGCGGGACCACTTACACCCCCACACTTATATGTGGGTACTTGAATAAATATTAATGATCTGGTGAAGGTCGCAAAAGCAGTTGAATACTGGTAGTGGAGGACCAGTCGATGTGGAGATCTTTAAGGGTGGCTCATATCCAGCAGTAGATGATGATGACGGTAGACGAAGATAATTATATCGAAAGAGTAGATAAGAGAATTATAAGTACAGAGTAATAATACAAAACTAACACACAAATAAGTACAGAGTAATAATACAAAACTAACACACAAATAAGTACAGAGTAATAAATAGTATACTATGTGATAGTAATACTAGATATTATTATACTTATCTATACATTACTATTTACTCTAGTGGTGGGTCTGCGTTGCCAGAGACCGTCTATATAGGTGCCACCGCAGCTGCTATTTCTGCCACACAACAGTAGTTTTCACACATTATGTTCCGGTTTGAAAGGCGCTGTTCCTAGTGCAATTACTGGGGTTAGAGCTTTAATACTGTCTCAGACAATGATCGCAATATGGTGTAGTGTATATCATCCTAACTAGCGCCACATAGTTCAGAGCAGATATCAGTTTCCATCAGATGAGTGATGCTCGTCTCGGCGCTTAATGAAAAAAAAATTATAAGTCACCAAGACATTAGTCACGTCATAAATCAGGGCACGTGTTGTGCAGCCTTTATAACCGCTGCGGTGTGTAACGGCCTTTACCGATGCTATACTTTTGATGGCCCCCGTCGTAATCACGCGGTTAAGTGGTCGTTAAAGAGGTCATTTGCGGATCAGCTCTAATTGTTGACTCTAGGTATACTACAACTCTAAACTCCTCGATCTCCCTTTCAGTATAATGAAAACATCCCTTCTCTTTTCTCTTACATTTTATGGTATCAAGTTATGGTAGAATTCATTCATCTGATGGTAGATGATATGATATATACTGTACCGTATTGCGCTTGTCGCCTGAGACAAGACCCAGTTTCGTTACGCGTGTAATTGCACTAGCTTCAGCGCCCTTCAAACCGGAATACAGTAATGTTTGCACAATACTGTATGACGGTAGAATAAGCGCTGTGGTACTTATACGATCTCAAGCAACAGAGATATCAGTATTTTATATTTTCAACCATCATCGGCCGATGGAAGTCCACTGATAGACATAGGCCTCCTTCTTAAATCGCCACATCGATCGTTTGGCAAATATCTCCCTTCCGCTTTTTTGCTCTTTATTCAATGCTTTATAAAAGTGTTACAGTGATCGGATTTAGTTCAAATATGCGCCGTTTTGTTCGATAATCTGTTTCCATCTAGACGGCAACTTCATAATACCTCCCTCGTAGAAGCCCCCTCCTCCTTATTTGCGAAGAACTCGACAGCCACTTTTCACAAGCCTCTTTTGAGTTCAACTTTACACCACCAAGGGCGTTCACCATGGACAGGAACAGGTGGTAATCACTTGGCGCTATGTCCGGGCTATATGGTGGATGCGATAAAACCTCCCATCCGAGCTCCCGTAGCTTCTGACGAGTCATCAACGAAGTGTGTGGTCTGGCGTTGTCCTGGTGGAACACTACACCCTTCCTGTTGGCCAATTCTGGACACTTCTGGTCGATCGCCTGCTTCAAGCGGTCCAGTTGTTCGCAGTAGATGGTATATATAATAGATAATATATATCTAGTTGCAGCTTACTTCAAGAATATCACTAAGTTATTTATTTACTAGTAATTTCAAACAGAAGTAAAAGCTATTTTCCTATAATCGCCGAAGGAAGGAGAAATTTCTGACGCTCACCTTATATTAAGTGATACAGCTGCCAATAACAACGTGGCCCCAGATAATATACACTGCAACTAATTTCTCGTCGCCTTGACACATAAGAAGTTAAGTCTCTATACTACAGTAAATCCACTGGATATAACGCCCTTCAAACCCGTACACAGTAAAGCTGACAGGAGAAATAGGAGCTGCGATGGATCTTAAGTAGACGGTCTCCGGAAACAAAGACCAACAGTACAGTAGTAATATAAAAGTAACTGAGGAGTGGAAAATCGTAATATAGTATAGAATCTACATAGAAAGAGAAAGCAGAGATCTCTTCTCTTTTTCCATTAAAAAAGGCAATAAATTTGAGAACAAAGTGAGCCGGGGCACCAGCTCGGAGCGGACACACTACCGGCTATTAGTTACATTAAATACACACGCGGACACGGAAACTCCATAACTACCCCTTATTCAAATTTATCGTTGTGCACTTTATTAAAGCCGGGGTACGCTCCTATACTCCCCGGAGACGGTTGAACTTTGCTGCTGGTTCTCCCTTGCATGGGACTAGTAACGTAAGGTTAAAGGGCTTAAATACCATCAGTCGAAAAAAAAAAAATTATTTTCACTATCATGATGATGACGATGACTACACCATCACTGTAAACTGGGCAAAGAAATCAACGAGGTTATTGTAAAGAAGTAGGGGGTGCATTTGAGGAGATTTGGGATATTACTCATCACGCTGACCTAATGCGGATTGATGGGCGCCAGAGCCTTGTCTCTTGATTCGCAAGGTGTACCATGAGCAGATGAAGTTGGCTTGGATCCCGTAAGTTGTTGTGTGGGATCCCTTACACCCCTTGCTAGACTAAAGTCCTTGAGTGACGCCCGCGTAGCGGTAGACGTAGTGTTGGGAGGCCTCACACAAAGTGGACCGACGATCTGGTGAGAATCGCAGGAACCTACTGGATGCGTGGAATGCAGGACCAATCGACGTAGAGATCTTTAGAGGAGGCCTATGTCCAGTGGGCGTCTGTCGGCTGATGGCGATTGCGAAGAATCTTGTGTTAAATGATGAAGCAACTTCAGCCAGAATCCTGTTTCTCTTATAAGTTGACATTCGGTACACAGCGATGGTGATAAAGCAACAGATTATATATATAAGTTAGTTGTAAAGTTTTAATTCAACCTGCTATTCGACAAAGTTATTACTTAAAGTTAAATAACTTAAACCTTTTAAGTTAACGCCAACGTGCTTGCATAGAAAAGCAGCTCGCCTTAACATATACTACTATACACTTGTAAAATCTATCGCGACTACTTCCAACTTGTGTGTGCAGAAGTTGGTCCAGGAGTTGCCCACCTGCCTGCACCGAAACTTGGACCTTGAAGTCACCGTCATGTAGATTTTTCCTGCAACTTCAGCACAATAACTCGTAACGGTTTTCCTCGAAATTCTAACTTAAACTCTAACAAGCCAAGTCTAACTGTTACCACGCTACGATCATATGTAAAATGTATTTGAAAAATAATTGTCCTTGAAGTCCATGAAGAAAAAATCTGTGGCGTTTGTTGAAGGACAACCAACACTTGTTAATTTAATCTTAATTCGTTGGATAACAAACACAGATTGGGATGTAGCGGGAGATGGAGAGGACGATGCTTGGAGTATCTCTGCACGATCAAAACAAAATGAGGAAGAACCCGGGTCACGGAGAGAGCGCTACGAGTCGCGAGGCTGGTTTGGCAATGGGTTGGGCACGTAGCTAGCACGTAGCACGTAGATGAACATTGTGGTCCTGGGTGGACAAAGGATATAAAAAAAACACTGGGTTCCAATGGATTCAAACAGCGGGACCTAAGTCGGGTAGTGGTTCTACCATCAGTTGAAATGATGATGATTGTTGGACAACTACGTCTTAACCTCTCGATGATCTTCCTTTATCAACTTTTACTCGTCACAGTCATATTTGTGGAAAGACATTTGGAATTAATATATTTTAATCATCTTTTACTTTTTAACCATGAAAAGATTTTAATATGTCACCGTCAAACATAAAATGTAACTTAGTTTCAATCGAATCTTTCTCTTAGAGGAATTAAGTGTAAAATCTTTTTCCAATGGATAAGTTTATCACATCCTCTCCAAACACGTCTGACGCAAACTTAACGAACTTCTATGAAAATTAATATTTAATATGAATCAAAGCGGTCCCTAAACTATGTTCCATACATTCTTTGAAGTTAATGAAAATTATTTTACTTATAGCGGAAACAAGTCCTGCAATAATAGAACAACTCACATGAACCCACAACCTCACCAGCTCGCGGTGCACCCTGCTAATCAACAACGAGGCACTGGTTTCACCAACCCTCATTAGGGCCAAGCGTGGCTGGAACCGACACAAATCACCCATACAACCCCTATATACGACGGCTCCTAGTGCTCAGCGGCACTGCAAGCCATGCTGACTGTATGTGGAGATCTGAGGGACGCCTATAACCAGCAGTGAACGTCTATCAGCTGATGATGATAATGATGATGATGGCGGAACAATAAGTTAAATAAACAATGAAATCTCCAAAGACAGTGATAATTTTTGGTAGTTATTGACAATAGATACTGGCGTGTCGTGGAAGTGACGACCCCAACTGCCCATTTGCTGAAGTGTATATGACGATTGAGTACATTTACACTTCATCAAATGCAACTAGCCAACCGAACGATGGCGGTATATCCATCCAAGGAAGCGGAGGGAACCGGGACGTGGGACGGGCAGCAGCGTTTCACGATAGGGCCTCCGTAACTGCGATCGCCAGCCGCCTCGCCGGGCGTGGCGATTACGGCACTCTAGATGTGAGATCCCAAAATAAAAAACGGCCCCTAGTCCCCGGCGGCCCCGCTATTCCTGGCTACGGTAGCGGCTGGTCATCACGGTAACGGCGGGCAGCAAGAATCTCCGGAAGGCTAGGCTACTAAAACTATCAAATATCTGGCCCTGGCAACACTCAACACGCGTACACTGGTGGACCGACGAGAAGATAATTGAGCTGAGGAGGAATCTGAGCAGGTTAAGATGGGATATAGTAGGGTTATCCGAAGTCCGGGAAGAGAGGGGAGGACACGATAACTCTTGGAACTTCAGGCAACCTGCTCTATTTCCGGAGGGCGCACCAGCAGCTCCAGGGTGGCGTCGGTTTATCGTCCGCAAGTCTCTTGTGAATAACGCTGTCGACATCGTTAGTGTGTCAGCAAGGGTAGCGTACCTGATAATTCAGAGTTACCAAGCGTTACTCGCTGAAGGTCATACAGAGCACGCACCGGACTACGGCACACTCTGATGACGAGGTGGTAACTGTGTATGAGGATATTTCTAAAGCCATACACAGTTCCAAAACTCAGTACACCGTTGTCATGGGAGACTTCACGCAAACTAGGGCAGCGGCGAAAGTGGAGAACTGAAAGTGGGGCAATTTGGATATGGGACAGAGAAATCCACGAGGTCAAATGCTCGCTGACTTCCATGGAGAAGGAGGCCTCTATATAATGAACTCCTTCTTCAAGAAGCGGGCCAGCCGCAAGTGGACGTGGGATTAGTCCTGATGGAGCTACTAAAAATGAGATATGTCGACGAAGAGGCAGATATTCAAGGATGTCTCAGTGATCGGGATGCTCTAAAAATGGCAGCGATCACCGAATCGTGAGAGGCATTTTGAATATCAACATAAAGCTCGAACGATTTCGACTGGTGAAGTCCACGCTCCGGCCAGCGCCCATCCAACTCCAAAACCCCGGGAGAGCTTCAGCTTGAACTACGAAATCAAGTTTCTTTGCATCCCTTAGGGGCGAGTGCATTGGATGTGGACGATTACAACAATTCAGGTTCGTAGATAGCGTCCGTACGGCAGGACTTAAGATTTCAAAGTCCCCGTACCAGAAAGAAGAAGCCGATCTTCTTGACCACACATAAACCCATGACCGAAGACGAGAACTGGTCCTGAAGTCTCCTGAAGATGCCACCAAATATCGGCAGCTGAATAGGTAGGTCTCTAAGTCTCTGACTCGCGACATACGCCGATTTAATACTGACAGTGTTAAAGAGGCAATAGAAAGGAAACAAAGGCTCTAAAGTATTCGCACGAGATCTGCTCCATCGGGCAAAGCCGGTTGACGTGGCTGGAAGACAGAGGACGGCAGGATCAGCCTGCTCAGCAAGGCCGAGGTTCTGAGGAGATTGAGTGCTCCCGGTGGATAGCTGTACACTGACTCTCACATGTTCTCCCAGGACTTAAAGCACTAGACCTGGGCGAGCTAGTCTTAGCCTGACGCTACTCTGAAGATACTGGCTGTCACTTCACACGAGATTAGTGTGGCTCTGAATCAGCTTAAAGGCAACAGGGTAACGGTGATGACGAAATAACAGCGAACTTCTGAGAGCTGGTGGAAAGCCGATCCCCGGGAAGTCCCGCGAAGGTTTAATTCCGTCATACTAGAAGGCCGATCGCCTTCTGCATGCCGGCACGGAGGTGTGGTGGTGCTTTCAAGAAGGAGATAAACCCAGTTGAAGAATTATAGACCCATCTCACTTTGAATGGCGTTCATGTTGTTTTCCAGGAGTCATCACGAATCGTCTCACAATCAGGCTCGACGACTTCCAGCCCCGAACAAGCTGGATTCCGTAAAGGTTACAGCACCATAGAGACCATATTCCATATCGCTGCGGCAGGTTATACAGAAGTCCCATGAGTATAACCAGCCCCTATGCTTAGCGTTTGTGGACTATGAGCCTTCGATTCGATTGAGATATACAGTTGATGGCCCCGTCGTAATCACGCGGTTAAGTGGTCGTTAAAGAGGTCATTTGCGGATCAGCTCTAATTGTTGACTCTAGGTATACTACAACTCTAAACTCCTCGATCTCCCTTTCAGTATAATGAAAACATCCCTTCTCTTTTCTCTTACATTTTATGGTATCAAGTTATGGTAGAATTCATTCATCTGATGGTAGATGATATGATATATACTGTACCGTATTGCGCTTGTCGCCTGAGACATAAGACCCAAGTTTCGTTACGCGTGTAATTGCACTAGCTTCAGCGCCCTTCAAACCGGAATACAGTAATGTTTGCACAATACTGTGTGACGGTAGAATTAGAAGCTGCTGTGGTACTTATACGATCTCAAGCAACAGAGATATCAGTATTTTATATTTTCCACCATCATCGGCCGATGGAAGTCCACTGATAGACATAGGCCTCCCCTAAATATCTGCATGTTTGTAAGGATTCATGTGGAGGGGATTTGGGCCATTTCCCACCATTCTGACCCAACGCGGGTTGATGGAAGCTAGAGCATTATTTGCTGTTTAGCAGGGAGCATCACGAGCAGGTGAGGTTAACTAGGGTCCCGTGAGTGGTTGTGCGGGATCCCTTACGTATTGTCCATATAGAAAACGTATTAGGATTTTTTTAAAAAAAATTACTAGGATACAATCCAAAGAGTAAAAAATTAAAAAAAAAATCTGTTTTGTATTTTAATCCTCAATATATTTTCTATACTATTCAGTGAATGTACTAAATGTACCATAAATTTTAAAAGTCTAAAAACATTAGTTAGTTGTAAAGTTTTTAATTCAACCTGCTATTCGACAAAGTTATTACTTAAAGTTAAATAACTTAAAGTTTTTTTAAGTTAACGCCAAAGTGCTTGCATAGAAAAGCAGCTCGCCTTAACATATACTACTATACACTTGTAAAATCTATCGCGACTACTTCCAACTTGTGTGCAGAAGTTGGTCCAGGAGTTGCCTAATTCGCTCGCACTGAAACTTGGACCTTTGAAGTCACCGTCATGTAGATTTTTCCCTGCAACTTCAGCACAATAACCCGTAACGGTTTCCTCGAAATTCTAACTTAAACTCTAACAAGCCAAGTCCTAACTGTTACCACGCTACGATCATATGTAAAATGTATTTGAAAAATAATTGTCCTTGAAGTCCATGAAGAAAAAAATCTGTGGCGTTTGTTGAAGGACAACACTTGTTAATTTAATCTTAGTTCGTTGGATAACAAACACAGATTGGGATGTAGCGGGAGATGGAGAGGACGATGCTTGGAGTATCTCTGCATGATCAAAACAAAAATGAGGAAGAACCCGGGTCACGGAGAGAGCGCTACGAGTCGCGAGGCTGGTTTGGCAATGGGTTGGGCACGTAGCTAGCACGTAGCACGTAGATGAACATTGTGGTCCTGGGTGGACAAAGGATATAAAAAAAACACTGGGTTCCAATGGATTCAAACAGCGGGACCTAAGTCGGGTAGTGGTTCTACCATCAGTTGAAATGATGATGATTGTTGGACAACTACGTCTTAACCTCTCGATGATCTTCCTTTATCAACTTTTACTCGTCACAGTCATATTTGTGGAAAGACATTTGGAATTAATATATTTTAATCATCTTTTACTTTTTAACCATGAAAAGATTTTAATATGTCACCGTCAAACATAAAATGTAACTTAGTTTCAATCGAATCTTTCTCTTAGAGGAATTAAGTGTAAAATCTTTTTCCAATGGATAAGTTTATCACATCCTCTCCAAACATGTCTGACGCAAACTTAACGAACTTCTATGAAAATTAATATTTAATATGAATCAGCGGTCCCCAAACTATGTTCCATACATTCTTTGAAGTTAATGAAAATTATTTTACTTATAGCGGAAATAAGTCCCGTACAATAGAACAACTCACAGAACCCAAGCCAACCTCACCAGCTCGCGGTGCACCCTGCTAATCAACAAACGAGGCACTGGCTCCCACCAACCCTCATTAGGCCAGCGTGGTTGGAACCGACACAAATCACCCCATATGAACCCCTATATACGACGGCTCCTAGTGCTCAGCGGTACCGCAAGCCATGCTGACTGTATGTGGAGATCTTTGAGGGACGCCTATGTCCAGCAGTGAACGTCTATCAGCTGATGATGATAATGATGATGATGGCGGAAATAATAAGTTAAATAAACAATGAAATTCCAAAGACAGTGATAATTCTTTTGCAGTTATTGACAATAGATAAACCTAAAGAGAAGAAACATTTAGAGGGGTAGGTATGGAGCTACTACCGGAAGAGTACTCATAAATGATAAATTATGTTACAGGGTTTTAAAAGAGTAAAAGGTTGAGCAGCACTGCCTTAAATGGTAAACTGAAACTGGGATTGTTTAAACTTAACCAATTAGACTATTCCCCTCTTAAAAACATTTGATGGGATGACGGTGCGACTCGACGCATTGTTTCTCTCAAAACGTTAAAACACTCGAAGGCATCCTGACAGTTGACACTCGGCAAAACAACACTCAGAATCAGGGGGCGTTTAACTAATATTAACTTCGTGGGGCCGGCGGAAGTCGCTTCGTATCGGAAACTTGTTTAATTTGCGGCGCCGAAGAAGTATCCCGCCGTGTTCGCTTACTCACGTAATACCTCTTTAAACTTGCCCTCAACAGTCATTTGGGGGCGACGGGGTCACTGTTAGGTCACTGTTGCCGTAGACCATCTAAGTAGGTACCACTGTAACGTTACTTCCGTTACTTCCGCCGCCAGACAGTACCGTGCAAAAGAAACCGCTGAAGACAATGAAGACGAAGTCTCAAGGCGAGGAATATAATCTAATTAAGCGACGAGACAAACGCGGCGTTCATCTGATGATTATATGTTAGAATGGTATATACACCACTTTGTGTTCGTCGCCTGAGGCATGAGATGTTAATTACCGTTACCACAGTAATTACACTAGCTATCGCGTCCTTCAAACCGGAACAGAATAATGTTAGAACACTACTATTTGGCAGCGGAAATAGACTAGGTACCTACCTACACGGTCTCCGGTAACAGAGATATACCGACTATTTTTAATTTGATTTTTTTTGGTTTGCGCCACTGGATTCCAATAGCGCTAGACTGTGCTTTATGGAACACATTGTAAAAGACCTATGTCCAGCAGTATACATCCATCGATTAAAATGATGATGATGATGAATATGTTTATATCAATAGAAATTGCGTTATTTACGTCCAATCATCGTCAAGTTGAATAGAAGCGATTGTATTATGATGATATCGAATTATGATCAAATTTGGACCATTTGATTAGGTAAACACTGTCAGGGGTCTCAGTCACGTAAACGCACTCCAAACTTGCCTCGTTACGGGGCGCTCCAGCGGCTGCAGACCCTTACCCACCTCACGCAAATAGACAATCGTTATCTATAACATCTCCGTGTTATACGAAAATCATTACCTAACGATACTCGAAATTTCTATTCATCATCATCATCGGCCGATAGATGTCCTATCTAGACATAGGTCTCCCCTAAAGATTGCCTCATTGATCCAGCAGGAATTCATATGGGCGATGAGCACCAGAGCCACGTTTGTTGATTACCATGAGCATGTGATGACTTGGATCCAGCGAGTTGTACGGAATCTCTTACCACTTCTCATTTCAATTTGGAAATATCTACTATATCATTGTATTTCTTCTACTCATTACAATTTCACTTAACTCCTGAACTGCTAATCCCTTCTTCTTCTTCTTTCACAATCTCTTATAACATAAGAACTATAAATAACTCTGTTACTCTTAACAAGACTGCTCAAAGTTTGTTCTTCAAAATATTACCAGCTTGATCACGTGAAAAGTCGTGAAATTACCAACTTGTGATGATGAGCTTCCAACGCTGAATTTATAGGTGATTATAAGCTATTTATTTAAAAAAATTCTAATTAACTTTTATATGATTTGTTGGGGTATCTTTAGAAGGTTCCTAACCCCATTCTCCCCCTGTCCAAATAAGGTGTTACTTTTAAGCTGAGGGTCAGCTTCAGGTAACAACGAAAAGTTTTAGTAACATCAAAAAAAAAATACTTAACGTATCGTTTTATAATCTTTTTCATTTAGTATTATTTATGCGGTTGCTATAGCAACGGTTGGTATAGAGCGGTTGCCGTTGCTCTCAAGGAATATACCAGTCAAGTATCTAGTCTAATTTTCTATTACGACCAGCAAAGCGGACGTGGAACAGCTAGTATACATACATATTAAAAATCAGTAAAAAGTTTGACTATTTTCTTCAGACTTCTTTGTATATTAAAATGGTCATATACTATAAATACTGACCATATATCCAATCACAAATGTTTACTGTTAAAATAATTAACTCATAATTATTTGATTGCTGTAGAAGCTGTTACTTAAACTGTTTTTTTTTCACGTAACAGCTTTCCGAAGTTTTAAGGCTTTGTAGTGTTAACATTGGTAAAGCATACTCATAGATAGTTTCTATATCCATCGCTTCACCATCTTCGTCATCATTTGTCGGTTAAGATCATACGAGGTCGAGATCAATTGACAGTCTCATCTAAAAAAAAAAAAGCTATTAATGCGTCTGACTCCAACAACGATCAATTGAGCCGCAAATTAAAAACTGTTCCGTAAAGTCTCCTCACTTCTTATAACTCAATTTACTCCAGGGCCGGTTGAGCGCCAATTCCCTTGTCTATCTGATTCCAAGACCGCTCTCCTCTTTTTTTTTTCTTTCAAACAGCCAACGAGGGCCATTGACGCGTAATGAGGGCCTCCTTCCTCGAGTTCAGTTTGTGCCATTTTAATTTGAATTAAATTTAAACGCCGGAGAGCTCCGCCTCTGGGAAATATCATAACTTCCATTTAACTATCGATTGTTATTTTTAAAGCATCGGTAAAGTTTATCATTAACTGGTGGTTTTAATACTAATGTGATAGATCTACGTCATAGATATACGTCAATTGCTGGAGATAGGAATGTGATAGATTACTCTTATACCACATGAAAGGGGTGTAAAATGTTCCGCTCAATATCTTACGGAGCCCAAGTCCACCACACCTGCACCCTGCTGAATGACAGACGAGGCTCTAACCACCCACCAGTCAGCACTGAGCTATTATGTTATTTTACACCCCAATTCCCCCTCAATTGCGTCTAACTGTGGAGATCTTTGGTGGAAGCCTATGTCCAGCAGTGGACGTCTATCGGCTGATGATGAATATACATAAATAATTGACACCATCAGTTATTGGCTGTATCTATATTATTTGTTAATGTATTATATATTTATTCTATATTATGTATAAGCTATTTATTTACGGGGTGTAAAGGGTGCTGCACAACAACTCACGGGACGCAAGCCAACCTCACCTCGTGGTGCACCCTGATAATGAACAGACGACGCTCTGGCTCCCACCAACACGCATTGGGCCAGCGTGGTGGGATATAAGTCCCGTACAAATGCGGAGAACTCTGGGGGAGGCCTGTATCCCATCAGTGGCCGCCTATCAGTTGACGATGATGATGATATATAGCTCTTAATTAACAGTGATCAGAACAAGCTTTTAGTAGCTAAGCTTATAAGCCATATATTAAGTAAATTAAAAGTGAACTGTTGTAGATACATATGTATGCTTTTGGGCATTGGGCTTACAACCTACCTGATGGTGAAGTTTACTCAGAATAATCATATTCTCACATGTCGCCAACCAAAACAGAGTAATGATGGTAGCGACTTCGTAAAAAAAGCTGTCCTTGAACAAAAGCTACGGAATCGAACCTGAGACCGCGTTCAATTTAGCGCTAAGCTACTGCGCAACGGAGTTCGATAACTCAGTTCAATACTAAACTCACGTTCACCTGATGGTAAGTGATACGCCCACCCATAACAACGTGGCGCCAGTTAAATTATGCCCTGAATCACATTGCGATTGTCGCTTGAATCATAAGATGTCGATCACCGTTACCCCGGTGATAACACTAGCTACAGCGCCCTTCAAACCGGAACACAGTAATATTTACACATTACCACTAGACGGCAGAAATAGGCGCTGCGGTGATACCCACCTAGACGGTCTCCAGCGACAGAGACCTATCACCAGTGATGATGCTCACCATTTCATTCACCCATCTACCGTCCCTCAGGTACATCAATTACAATTATAAAGATAATATTAATTATGTTATAATTACAATTAATTACAATGCGCTGTTGCTTCTAACCACCCTTACGTTACTTTCACCCGTTCAGCTCCCGAGGGTGTTGTTAATACTGGGCCATTCGCAGGATGCGCGGGGATGATTCTTATTACCGCTTTTGCATATGGAATTGTCTCCCTCGATGAAGCTCACGACATCTATCTATATATTATATACATATTGATAAGGACATTGATAAGGAAGTAGTTGTGAAGAAGAGAATGAGAATGAGGATGTGTTATGAAGAGGATGAGGAATAGAAGGAAGAGGAGAAATAAATAATATTATTATTAAGCTTTTACAATCAAGACAAAACTTTTCCTCTTAAAACTCTCTTATATGAGTAAGAAGAATCCTCAACCCTACTTTCCATACATTTTACTGATGGTGGATCTACGTTGCCGGAGACCGTTACCATGGTAACAGACTTAACATATCTCAAGGCGACGAGCAGAATTTATTGCTGTGTATATCACCCTGATAGACGAATCGCTTATCATCATCAGTTTTATTTAATTCCTCGCGACTCCTCATCCATCCCCTGACGACCAATATAAGCAATTTTTTTTTAATTACATTTATTAAAAACAATGACAAAAAAAAATTGAGACAATAGTGCATTACGGAGGCCGTTGTTACCGAGATCAGAGACACTTCATTTCACCAGATCCATTGTTTTTTTTTTGGGTCATCGGAGCTCGGTACAACTTCAGATATTACAAAATAACATAGCCAACAACTTATATACGTTTACATGTATAGCAATCGCTATATATGCTATATCTATATATTATATATAGGAGATATTTCCAACTATGTAAAGACGCTATGTTGGAGAAGCACTTTAAGAAGAAGAAGAAAGACTCATCACGATATATCTGCAATCATAATACGTACAGACTTGAAATTTGGTAGAAATATTCCTCATTCCGAGTATATATCAACTGAGGACAGATTATATAAAATGTCACCCCCTAAGAGTAGTTACGGGGGTGGTTACAGCCAGCGAAGCGAACGGGGAGCATTACCGATATACTAATATAGAAGACGATCACAAGAGCAACAATATTTTATTTTCGATAAATCTTAATGTTTTCAACAAAAGAAATATGTTATTTCTGACCTCTAAGAGACACTTAAAATTAAGTATTAATTATATAATAAAAATTATAAAATCTAGTACAAAATTAAACAAGTCATGGATCTTATAATCATACTGATTCATTTGTGTTAAGTATGGAGAAAGACGAAAGAAGATGTAAGAAAAAAGAAAAAAGAAAAATAGGTCAGTCGATTGTCTAGTTTTATGTACATCCGGAAATGAGGATTTCTAGTTCCGGGCAACAATTTTCTTAATTTATATTTAACTTACATAACTTTAATATAACTATCTGAAAACTTGCTACATAAGTATTCAAAATATTAAGTCCTCTCCTAAAGGGCCAGGTCAGAACAAAATCTTAACCACTGAATTTAAGAAGAAAACTGTTATAATTTAAAAAAAAAAGTATTAATTCAACTGCACACCATGAAATTGGGGCGCTTTCTATAATAAAAAGGAAACTTCCGGGTTGCAGCTGGAGCCCGGAAGGGTTGAACTCAATTACCATTTGCGCGAGTAATTGCCGTGAGTTAAATCAGAGTGAAATACGGAATCGCCACTTCATCGCCGTTCTCTTACTCGTCTATCGGTACTGGTGGGCGGTAAATTTAAAAGAATGAGGGGAGGGATAGTGTGGAGACGACCCCATAAACAGGGGCGAAGTAAAAAGCCTGATGAAATTCTACCTGGTGTTGAATATGTATCAGCTTCTTCCTACACCAGGTACGACTTCATTTAATATTCAAACTGACATACTCTTAATTCAGCTTTCATATAGCTTGATATATTACTACTGTTTACTGTCTCCTGATAAGCAGGACATCATCCAACACCTAGAACACTTACTACTACAGATTGTTATATTAATTCATAATATCATAGTGAAGAAGGATTTAATAATCATACTAAAAACAACTGTTAGTGCCAGTTTATAAATGATTGATCTCTGTTGCCGGAGAACATCGAAGCTCCTATTTCACTCGCCAAATAGTACTGTGAATACATTTCCAAGCTCCGGTATGAAGGGTTTTGTAAGTAGTAAAATTACTATGGCAACGATACTTAATATATGTATCAATGCGAACTAACGCCACGTTGTCATGATCTTCAGATGAAGATCTAACTATCATATAAAAAAAAAGTTTATTTGTTTATATATCTATTTATTTATATTACTAATTATGTATATATACAAATTTTTGATAATTGTTTGTCATATGTTAAAAATGATTCATTTCATCTGACACGTCTCCTATGTTGATTGGTAGAGAATTCCCACAGATATTAATTAGGTCCGGTTATTGTTACCTAATTTTAGGTATTACAATAAAGACATTTAATAAATAAATAGTTAAATAATAGAATCAGCAGCCATGTTTGAAATTTGGACGATAAGAAAAAATCCTTAAAGTAAAATCCAGCGGCAAAGTCTCGCCGGAATCGGACTTTAATCAATGTTCCCGGTGGAACGTTAAAACAGCAAGTGTGCGGGCTGATGGACGAAGTTGTAAATTTAAATCACTAAGTCTAGCAAGTTGCTGCAACTTTGCAGCGGCACACTGCAAATTGGATTACTGCAGAGCACTGTGCGGGCCAGTTTGACACGTTAGCGGCGGATGGTGCGTTCACAGTGCCTCCCTGCAGCTGCAACTAACTCAGACCGCCGCCAAGAAAGTCTTCAAAGCAACCAACATTACTATTATAAAATATATAGGGGTTTTAAGGGGTTCCGCACAACAACTCACGGGACCTATGCCCACCTCACCTGCTCGTGATGCAGCTTGCTAATCAACAAACGAGGCTCTGGCTCCCACCAACCCGCATTGGGTCAGCGTGGTGGGAAACGGCTCAAATCCTCTTATATGAATCCTTACAAACGACGGCCTCTAGTGCGCGGAGATATAGGACATGACTGATTGATGTAGGGATCTTTAGGAGAGGCCTGACTCCAGCAGTGGACGTCTAGTGCTTGCTGATGATGATGATGATGATGCGAAGGAACAAAACTAAGGAACGTTTACCTGATGATTAGTGATATGCCTGCTCATAACAACGCCTGGTAGGATGATACAATACACCAGATTGCACCCGTCGTTTTGATACATAAGATATTAAGTCTCGTTACCCCAGTAATTACAATAACTATGGCGCCTTTCAAACCGGAATACAGTAATGTATGCACACTACCGTTTTGATTAAATTCTATTGGAGCTCTGCTTCAGAATAGTGTAAGTCTCTCAACCCTGATTTGATAAATCACCTAAGTTGTAGGAACGGGAAAAAGATTTAGTTGAAAACTAAAATAACATTGATCTAATCATCAGCCGACGGACGTCCACTGCTGGATCCTCAAAGATCTCCACATCGATCAGTCCCACGTTGCTCGCATCCAATGGGTTCCCGCAATGCACACCAGAACGTCGGTTCACCTTGTGGGAGGCCTCGTAACTGCAACTGACTTTCTATTCATCATCATCATCATCAGCTTGAATAGACGTCCACTGACTTATTATATATGTATATATTGTTCTTCCTCTTGATGTAAATCTTCAAGTACATCCCTTACCAGACTTCATCCTTACTATTACAATAGTTATTCCTTTCTCTTGTTACTAAATTATCTTTACAATTTCTTCACTTTCTAATATATTTAGGTTTTATCGCATCCACCATATAGCCCGGACATAGCGCCAAGTGATTACCACCTGTTCCTGTCCATGGTGAACGCCCTTGGTGGTGTAAAGTTGAACTCAAAAGAGGCTTGTGAAAAGTGGCTGTCCGAGTTCTTCGCAAATAAGGAGGGGGGCTTCTACGAGGGAGGTATTATGAAGTTGCCGTCTAGATGGAAACAGATTATCGAACAAAACGGCGCATATTTGAACTAAATCCGATCACTGTAACACTTTTTATAAAGCATTGAATAAAGAGCAAAAAAGCGGAAGGGAGATATTTGACAAACTAATATTATGTATTAATGGTAAGTCTACAACATATACTTGAATAGTAAATTTTTCAAAGTAAACAAGTTTTTAAGTAAGTAAAAAACATTTGTACTGTGCATTATGATAATCATCTCCAAATATATTTTTATGTTGTTGGTATGTTTTCGTTTCATCTGATAAACCTTTTATAGTATAGATTTATTTGTCGTAAAGTGGTGCGGTGGGCCGGTTTACGAGTTAATACCACAATAAAGTAACCAAAGGGAACAGCCATAACTCTCGTAAGGCGAGCATCGCCACGGGATGGTAGTGTAATGGTATTAACCGTGAGAGGTTTCGGCGAGCGGCGGGTTCACGCTGCGCAGTAATAGCCACAGGCCACACATGAAATATTACTGCTCCCCGACAACGACACACTACCCACAGCTCCTCGACGTTATGATCAAAACCTGCAAGGACAATACCTACGAAAGCCTTAACTAATTACTGATTGAAGGTCACCCTTACCAGAGTCCGTCTACTACCACCGCAACGTTTAATGCAGCCAAACAGTACTGTGTAAATATTACTGTGTTCCAGTTTGAAGGGAGCTGTAGCTAATTTAACTGCGGTAACGAAACATCTGGACAAGTGTATTACTTGCAATCAGTTTAACATCCTGCTCATCACATCGCTTATAAATAATTTTTTATAGTACTAAAACACTTCTCCATGTTTATACTGAAGCTGATGTTCGTGTTCCTATTAAAAGTATCAGGATGTGGAAAATCTGATCGAAACTATATATCAATGAGAAATTATTTAAAAGAAACATACATAACCTTGTTACGATTGACCAGTGCCTGGTATCCTATGTTAAACGTTTGCTTCGAGATGGCACAGTTGCGAACTGGAGTCCCTCATGAAACTAGGGTAGCGTCCATCACTAAGTTACTTTCCCCGAAAGCAGCAGAGATACCAATTAATAATGAAGGTTCAGCCAAGTGAGCAGTTAACCCAGATATTCACTAGCTACGGCGGATTCTGCCAATACTTGAACCGTTTCAAGCGTCAGGAGAACCCGTCGTACAAATTTGATGAGGCCGTGGAGGAAACTGTTCCTCATCTGCTGATGGAGTGTCCTATACATAGAGGCTTGACATATGATTGCGAAGAGGAGACAGGCTTCAGGATAGATACAACCAGTCTACCCGAAAAAGTAAAAAATAAGTTAGTAGTAAGTTTGTTAATTAATGCTTAAAAATATGTAAGTTAGTAAACAATAGGAATAAGGTTAAGTAAATATTACTTTATACATATGTACACAATAATATTCTGTTTATTTCTGTGAATATTATATAGCATAAGTAAAATGTAAAAAAAATATATGGAAATAATGTTAGAAAATATGTAAATAGCCTAAATTGGTAGAGAATATCTTGTACATAATAGGATAAGTTATCCTTAAATAATAATATGAGGGTAAATTGGAAAAATAAATTGTTACTATGGTGCTCAAAGATTTACAGCAGATAATAACATATGTTTTTTTTTTTTTTTATATATATTTTTTTTTTTTATATTGTCATGCCTTTTTCCCAGTAGGGGTAGGCAGAGGTGAATAAACCACCCACGTTTCGCCAGATGTGGTCAGATTAGGTCCCATGTAACAGGGGGCGAGCCTGTTACCACTTTATTGGGACCACCACACACACACACACAAAGATGATATCAGTGTGCGGGTTTCCTCACGATGTTTTCCTTCACCGTTTTTTGTATCTCGCTGTTGTAACTAAAGTTCACAAATGTACATAACTTAAAAGTCATTGGTACATGTCGAGGTTTGAACCCGCGACCTTCGGAATGAAAGCCGCACGCTCTAACCATTAGGCCAGCGAGCTAATAACATATGTGAACTAAATAAATATATCTATTTCAAGTTAATATTATATAGGGAATAATTAATATATCTTCAGTTATATCTTAGTCGATATCTCCAGGTATCTGTACGAAGAAAATCTCCAATTGATTATCAACCAGAGATCTTTACAACCGGCTCTTACCACCTGCTGGTAGTTCACCCTTCCTATTTATGCGTATCTACCGTTGCCTAATGTTACAGTTTGACAATATCCGCATGGGGAAGTTTCGCGCAAGAAAACATTGGTAGCGAGCGCGAAAGTCGATAAAAAGGGTCGCGTTCGCTCCCCGGCAGCGAAAACTCCGGCGGCGCGTATCTCAGCTCGCTTCCTGTAACTTGTCACACCAGCATCCGTGAATCATTATAAAGTTCTTCGCAGCGGTGCTAAGGGAAAGTTTCACATTGAATTTGTAATGTTGAAATGTTTTTTGATACGTCTCATTCACACAACAACACGCATAGCATTCTCATTGGCGTGTTAATTTGGAGAATGAATGAAAGGGAAAAAGAAGATGAAAGGAAGATCCTTCAGGTAACAGTATTAGTAAGCGCAGCATAGATCTATCAGCTAAATGACAACCTGGTGAAGATCGTAAGGAATCATTGAATGTAAAGCATCGGACCGGTCGAGTTGGAAATCGGTATCGAATCGAATAGGTTTATGATGATCATGATCATCATACTAAGTGAACTTTGTATAATTTCATTCATGACAAAGATGTATGTTTCGAGCATTGGTCTTAATTTTCTATTGTCTATGATTTATAAACTCTTTTACAAAATTACACATGATTAGATAACATTTATCATGTAGTTTGATGTAGATTGTATCTATTAAAAAAGAACTACAATTCTTCTTCTTCTTGTTAGACCGTATCATATTTACTTGAGGTCGGCTCTCCTGGTCATCATTCTTCTAAATCTATCTCTATTTTGTGTCATAGCTTCTTTCAATTTGTTATTCTTTAGATCTTTATTAATCATCGTCGATCAAGTACTTGGAGGTCTCCAAGGACCTCTTTCTAGTTTCGATATCCAACGCTACCCTAACCAAATGCGTTGTTGGTAAAATGGCCGTACAAGTAAGCATCAAATTTGTGTTTTTGTATATCTACAGATACATCGGGATGAGATATTACGAGGGTATATTCAAACACAGCGTTATATGAAACAGCGCAATCGCAGGCGGCCGTAACTCCGCTTAACCAATGTTCGGTTGGAATCTGTCTGCCGCTCCCTTTGATAATTTTCACCTGAGCACCCCGCCCGCGGCACCCCAACCAATTTATGTTTACTCAGATACCATCTTCGCCGTAAGAATTTCGAATGGACCGATATATATTCACTGAAAGAGACATACTGTAACGATACCAGTTTATCTGACTTTACGTTTCTTTACTACAAACCAGTAAAGAGCATTTGGAGCTTGTTTAACATAAAGACCATATTTAACAGTTTCAATATATGCTTATAAAGTTTCATATTTATTTTCGATACAATCAATCCTCACTCTTTCTCTCTTAACAAATGTTTGCATTTATCATCACTAAACCTAGGTCTGGATTATATAATTGTTAGATAAAGCTTAAACACAAAATAGAGATAGATTTAGAAAGATCAGGAGGGTTGACCCCAAGTAAAAGATAGTACAAGATCCAGCAAGAAGAAGAAGGATTGCTACAGTCAAATGAAGTGATTATTAGTATTATTCTGGTCTACTTTATAACCATCTTTCTTTTTCGCGGATATTGTCTCTACACTCATTGCTACTATTCTTCTTCTTCCTCCTGCCCTTTTACCAGATATATGGGGTCGGCACAATATGTACTTCTCTTCCATATCCCTTTATCAGCCGTCATATCTAAATTAACACTCTTCTCACACATGTCATCTTTCACACAATCCATCAACACTTTCTTCGGTCTTCCTCTACCCTTATAACCGTCCACGTTCATTCTCATTACTTCCTCTGTTATATGTCCTTCATCCCTCCGCATAACATGCTTGTACCACGCTACTATTGTATTATATATTTTATTACTGGGAACCGGATGGACAGTCACAATCAAAGCTACTGCCATTTTCATAGTATTGCCCCTTTCGAGGAGATCTAATACGTCTCTTACATCAGTATCTCCCGCGGTGTACGTCAGCATTACTATATTTAAGGCTCCAAGTTTAAGTAGTTTAGTTCCATATAAGGATACAATAGAATGTTCATAGTTAATAAAAATATATAATTTGATGCTCTTCCAGCTGCTGTATATGATGGTTAAGATATAGGGGTTCAAAGTGTCGCTTACAATATTACGATGTTAACCGCTGAAGACGATTTACATAATTCATTCGGGACGGGAGCGGGGCCGAAGCGTATGCTCTGATTTAATGTACACCAAATGTTAATTGGACCTCTTAGCAGCTTTCCTTTCATGCAGACCTGTATTCAAATCAGTTTCTTATTGATAAACGTAAGAGAAATAATTTCTCATTTCATATTAGAAATTCACTTCAGCTTCCAATAGCGGCAGGTTTGTAAAATGCCATGGATGCAGTCAGAATCTATTGGTAGTTGATGTTTTATATTAACATTTTACTACTCAGAGCAACGTTAAAGAATAATGTAGTCTTCTTTTATCTCTACAGCTTCGCTTTCAAAGATATACGTAATAAAATTTCATAGTAATTCAGTTTATGTATGGTTTACAATCAAATTTAAAGGAGTGTAAAGGGTCGCGCACAACTACTCACAGTACCCAAGCCAACCTCATCTGCTGGTGGTGCACCCTGCTAATCAACAAACAAGGATATGGCTCCCACCAATCCGTATTGGGCTAGCTTGGTGACTACGGGAAACTCAAATCCCCCATATGAATCCCTACAAACTACGCCTCGTAGTGCGCGACTGTACCGGAGGCCGTGCTGACTTTCTGGTAGAAGTCGTGGGAAGCTGCTGAATACGGGCAACACCTCCATCTAATCGGGATTTGGAGATCTTTAATATGATCCCCTTCGAACATATAGATCTTTGAGGAACTCTTATGTCTAGCTGAGGACGTCTATCGACTGATTCTAATGATTTAAAATTGTTTTAAAAGGTTTAAAATATATGATCAGGTAAACATTCTAACTACCACCACATTTATATAAGGCATTACTTACAACGAGGTGAAGGTATCTGCTTCGTAGTATAAAAATATGCTGATGGTAGGTAGTTAAAGCACTATGGAAATGCGCGGATGGACCATAATTCAAATCCCTTATTTTATTAACTCCGGCATCCATAAACATTCGTTATCCTCTCCACATCGCATAGGTGACAATGCACGGGCGCAATCTCCGCAACGTTCCTTACCCAGGGCAAAAACCTGGGTAAATGGCACAGTAACAAATCATGCATAATTCATACGGGGTAGTACATCTTTCGCGCCTCCCCCGACGCCGGCGGGAACATAAAACTGAACGTAACATTTATAATAAGTGCCTTTGTTTTTATCATGTAGGGGGAAGGAAATATGTGACATGGTAACTTTATTCCTGACGCTGGGTAAACGGAAACCGTTCATACAATTCGGATATGAAATATTCCTTATACATCAAATAGAAAATCACTGTGATCATCATCATCACCTGCATGCGATTCTCTTCTACTTAATATTAGTCCCATCTCGTGTCAGGGTTTGCTTTCTTACTTTACTCCACCTCGCTCTATTTGGTACACCTATTTCCTTAGGATCATCATATCCCTTGTCCACTCAGCCATCTCAGCTTCGGTCTTCCCTTCCGCCATTTGTCGGGTTTCCTTAGGTAGTTACTGATTGAATCACTTATTATTTTTATTTGACGAAGGGACGAGTGAGACCTTCACCTGATGGTAAGCAATACGTCTGACCGATAACAACGTGGCTTTAGATTCGCTCCCCACCTTAGACCAGCTATAACCCCTATAAAATTGGAACTATTAATTGCACACAACTGAGCTATTCAGATGTTGACCTAGACGGTATCCATCAATAGAGATCTACCTCCAAATAAATTGGTTAAAAAACCTTGTTCATCATCAGGTGCATTCATCAAACTGAAGTTTGATGATCAGATTAATGGAGGAGCGAGATTTAACAGCTTATATAGAACGAGCTCAATGTGATGCTGTGTGTATCATTCTAACCAGCGTCAGGTTATTACGGGTCAGATGTAATGCTTACAATCAGGTGGTCTCACTCATCTCGTCTCTCTTCTTGTTAGTGATTTCAAACAAAATTGTCACTAATATTAAACATGTTGACGGAAAACAAAACAATACTTTACTCCCGTCTGAACGCCAAGTTTGATGGTGAACGGTGTCAACACCATAAAAGAAGGGCTGACGGTGAACCGGCTGTTTTAACCGATCGCGATAACCGTCGTTCCAGTCACAAAACTCCATACGAACGGATCCGTCCGTCGATCTGGATGCTTTACGGCCAACCTCGGCACGTCGCCTGACTGATTGCATCGCTCGTAAAACCCCTGATGAGTTATGGAGAGTTTGTTTACAATGTTTACGAGTCCTCGCTCATTTTCCTTTACTGCAAATCCGAGATTGGGATGGGTTCTCCATCATCCTATAAACTGTTGCCAACTTGTCTACAGCTTGAATATCATCTGAAGACGCAGATCTCTCTGATGTAAGGAACGATCTTTTAAGCGACTAACAAGACGATCCCTTTGTAATAAGTGATATGTATAACAACATGATGGCAGTTAGGATAACATAAACTATATATATTAGTATAGTTACCCCAGTATTTCACTACTTACAACCCCTGTTCAAACTGGAATACAGTAATGTGTGATCCCCGTCAGAAATAGTAGCTGCGGTGGTACCTACCAGACTGTCTCCGGGACCAGAGACCTACCACCAGTATCAGGAAGTTATAGAATGTTGAAAATAGACCTAATATTCTTTCCTTGCATCTTCCCACGTCCTAAGTCGACTGGTAGAGAATTAAATGTGATTACTTTAACCAAAATTTAGGTCTTACAACAAAGATATAAAATAAATAAGGCGACTGGAGCCGGATAGCCAAAGATGGGGCTAATTGACGTTCTTTGGCAGAAGCCCTATGGCTCTTCGACTGCTTCAAGCTGATGATGATGAAGAGAATATAATTCAACATCAATCCAATTCGATGCCAATTGCTTACTACCTAAGTTATTTAATTATTAGGTAACAATATACCAGCTTAATGCTTTAGGCATTGCCTACCAACTTAGGACTTGAGCTGATGTAGTGGTAGGTAGTAATACCACATGTTTTCATTGTTATATAGATACATAATAAGTCTAGAGTTTCCAGAAAATGCCTTCTCACCATTCCCGTAAAAATCTCTTTCGTTTGGATCCCTTCCAATATCTTCAGGGTGTTCCAGTAACGTGATTTACTATTCAGAATATAACTAATCGATAGTATATCGATCGATCACCAGTATGAGCGAATACCGGTAATACTCCGGGTTCATGGCAGCCTCTGATCCGGACAGCTGTAGCGGCACTCTATTAAACGAATTTCTCAGCTTATCACGCTTAGTGGTTCGATTTATGGATGAAAATTTCAACGGTGAAGGAGAAGGAGTAGGAGAAACGCTTGAGCATGAGCTGAAGGAAATCCTTTTTAGTTAGAAATATAAAATATCGTTATATATTTATATATGTAATTTTACCACATGAAGCATAATATTTTTTTTTCTACAAAGCGACGATACTAGCGGGACGTTCACCTGATGGTAAGCGACACGCCTGCTCATAACAACGCGCTAGTTAGGATGATACACTGCACTACATTGTGCTCATCGCCTAGAGATATATAATGCAGTCTCGTTACCCCAGTAATTACACTAGCTACAACGCCCTTCAAATCGGAACACAGTAATGTATGTCAGCTGCAACAGGAGCTGCGGGGGTACTTAGTCGGTCTCCGGCAACAGAGACCTGTCATCAGTACATCATGATACCTTTATACCTAAAGTACTGGGAATTTGGCTATACTTTTAAGCTTATGACCAGCAATTAATGTCTATCGATTGATGATGATAGTTTAAAAAAATCATTTTCCTGTCTCAATAATGATTGTCCAAAAAAAAAAACTTCGCCTTTAAATTTTCTATGCAAAAAAAATCAATATTGTCTGTGTATCCTAGTCCTGTTGTTATAGGAAGGCGTATCACTTACCATCAGGTGCTCACCCTGCTCTTCTCGTCGCTCTGATAAAAAATAAAAATCTCTTTGTAGCTGACAAACAGCAGAATGCAAACATTATTGTGTTCCGATTCGAGGGGCGCTGCGGCAATTATTATTATTGGAGTAACGACCCTAACTAGTAACTAAGTATATCATCCTAACTAGCGCTACGAGTCAGGCGTATTGCTTACCATCAAGTGAACTTGTCTACAATTTAATTATACTCCACCCCATAGATAAAAAAAAAAACTCTTCACAATTATATCTATCAAACGTCAAACAGACAGACAAGTAAATTATTCACACGAAATCTAAATTATCTATTCGCAGCCCTCATTAATATTCTCAGCTCCGCCGCGACGCCTAAGACGCGATAATTTTAATCCGCGCGACAGCACCGGGTTTCTCCTGTCGGAAAAAATAGCTGTCGGCGGCCATTTTGTTTGTCGGCAGCGAGATTTGTCTTCTACCCTCGCAATCCGCGAAGCATTCCAAGCAATTACCACACCAGTTATTTGTCATCTCACCTAATGGTGTGTCGCTGTGGTGTCATGAAATTCACCTTTGTTATTTTTTCATCTCTTTATGTATGGAAGCTGTAGCGGTTAATAATGTTAGAGCGGTATTTTATCTATTTATATATTCATTGGCTGATGAGGCAGCAAGGTCCTGGAATGATGACCGCGTACAGCAAAGCGCAGTGTTAGTAGGCCCTCCACTAGGTGATCCGACGATCTACATATATAACAACATAACGCTAGTTACGATGATATCCTCTGCACATTGCTCTCGTCGTCTCAAGACAGGATATTGTCTCATTACTTCAGTAATTTAACAAGCTACAGCTCCCTTCAAACCGGATCAAAGTAATATTTACACACTGCCGCTGCAGTAGTACTTACCTATTTTTTATATCGTGGGTAATTCTTCTTAAAAGATACCTTGCTTCTGGGGGGAAGACAAGGTTATGTGGGGCTTTTATCCACTAAAATCCTCTCGGTGGTCTCCTTCAATGCATTCTTCGTCTTCTTAAGGCTTGCCTCTGCGGACCCCCACCCTAAAAGCCCAGGAACCCGACGACTCTTTCAGTCGCCTAGTACGACAGGCAGGGAATATTTAGTCCTATTCTTAATAGCCCGAGACTAGGGTACCTAGATGATCTCCAGCAATAGAGGCCTACCACCAGTAAAATTGACGAGTTCAGGAGATTTTAGAAAACTTAGGGGGTAGGCGTTATCCATACCCCCGTGATACGAACGTCCACCCCCGCCCTGAACCTCGTCTCTTACAATTTGTTTCATCGCCTCGCAGCTCGGGGGCGCCGCAGGGGGCTACATTTTATCAGTCGTAATCCCTGCTGTTCAGTGGGCAGCTGCATTTTATCGTATTATAGCTTAAACTCCTTTAAACTATTGTATTTCTTATCAAAGTACAAACTACGTTTAATTTTTTTTTTTTAATTTAACCAAGCATCGAGAAGAATGAAACGTTTACCTGATGGTAATAAAAAAACCTAACGCTGGTGATGGTAGATCTTTATTGTCCGAGACTGTTAGGTAGGTAACACCGCAACTCATACTGCCAAACAGTATTGTGCGTTAATGTGTTCCGGTTTGCAGGGCGTTATAGGTAGTGACTACTACCAACCCGCACTGGGCCAGCGTGGTGATTAAATGGCCATATTAATCATCATCGCATCGTGCGGGAATCTTTGGGCTTATGTCCAGCTGTGGAATGTATATCAGCTGATGATGATGATGATGATAGGTAGTTAAATTACATAGGGTAACGAAAGTTAATGTGTTATAACGTTATGGATACAGCATCCTTATACTTCCTGCTTTGAAGCATAAGATGGTAAATCTCATTACTCCGTTAGTTTTACTAGCTACAGTGACATTCAAACCGGAACACGGTAATGTTTGCACACTAGTGTTTGTCGGCGGAAATAGACTGTCTCCAGCATCAGACCTACCAGTTATTTACAAGTCATGTTGTACTGTACCGTATTGACTGCGGGACAGTAGATAAGCGAAATAATTTCCATATGGACAGGCAGGAGCTCCCGAAGCGATATCATCCCGGTGGACGCGTCATTCAAGATTTAAGGATTTGGTCGTCATTGCAGGGCTTAGTTGCTTTTGCTGAAAACTTGACTTCCGCCTTTTGAACTCTATATCGCTCCTGTTAAGGGTGAAATTAGAATAACGCAACGGAAGTACAGAGAGTCCGGACGGACACAATGCAACTGCACAAAGTGAATATTAAATTATTAAAATCCATTTCCATTAACGGAACTTTGCAAAATTTACTTCGCTAATGTCCATTAATATATTAAATCTATTTAATAAGTAAAAGGGGGTGTGACCAAGGGTTTTCGCACAACAACTCACGTGATCCAAGCCAATCTCATCAGGTCGTGGTGCACCCTAATAATCAACAAACGAGGCTCTCGCTCCTACCAATCCATATTGGGCTAGCGTGGTGAGAAACAGCCCAAACACCCACCCCCACCCCCAATACGACCGCTAAAAACGTGGCAATCTTTGGAGAAGGCCTATGTCCAGCTGTGGAATGTATATCAGCTGATGATGATGATGATGATGATGATGATAGGTAGTTAAATTACATAGGGTAACGAGAGTTAATGTGTTATAACGTTATGGATACAGCATCCTTATACTTCCTGCTTTGAAGCATAAGATGGTAAATCTCATTACTCCGTTAGTTTTACTAGCTACAGTGACATTCAAACCGGAAGACGGTAATGTTTGCACACTAGTGTTTGTCGGCGGAAATAGACTGTCTCCAGCATCAGACCCACCAGTTATTTACAAGTCATGTTGTACTGTACCGTATTGACTGCGGGACAGTAGATAAGCGAAATAATTTCCATATGGACAGGCAGGAGCTCCCGAAGCGATATCATCCCGGTGGACGCGTCATTCAAGATTTAAGGATTTGGTCGTCATTGCAGGGCTTAGTTGCTTTTGCTGAAAACTTGACTTCCGCCTTTTGAACTCTATTTCGCTCCTGTTAAGGGTGAAATTAGAATAACGCAACGGAAGTACAGAGAGTCCGGACGGACACAATGCAACTGCACAAAGTGAATATTAAATTATTAAAATCCATTTCCATTAACGGAACTTTGCAAAATTTACTTCGCTAATGTCCATTAATATATTAAATCTATTTAATAAGTAAAAGGGGGTGTGACCAAGGGTTTTCGCACAACAACTCACGTGATCCAAGCCAATCTCATCAGGTCGTGGTGCACCCTGATAATCAACAAACGAGGCTCTCGCTCCCACCAATCCATATTGGGCTAGCGTGGTGAGAAACAGCCCAAACACCCACTCCCACCCCCCCAATACGACCGCTAAAAACGTGGCAATCTTTGGAGAAGGCCTATGCCCAGCTGTGGACATCTATCGGCTGATGATGATGATGAATAAATAAAATCCAATTTATTCAATCACTAATATAACATAGTTTTAAATACTAAGTACATTTTTATAAGAAATACCAGCTAGTAAAAACACTAGGTTAACACCACATTATATGTATTTGTGGTATTTCTTTGTAGTCGGTGACCGTCTAGGAAGATACCGCCGCAGTGCCTATTGCAGCCGACATACATCAGTCTACAGACATTACTGTGTTCCGGTTTAAAGAGCGTTATAGCTAATGAAATTACTGGGGTAACGAGATTTAACATCTTGTTTCAAGGCGACGAGTGCAATATAGTGTTGTGTAAACCATCCTAACTAGCCATATTGTTATATCTGGGCGTATCACCTACGATCAGGTGAACGGCCCGTTCGTCTTGTCCCTTAGTACTATAAAAAAAGGTATTATAGGTTCAGTTAATATTCCATGCAGTCCACTCTCACATATCTAGATTCAAGGTTACGGAACCCAAGAGTTGTGGTCTTGATTCCTCCTTATACTAACACGTGCCTTCTCATTACATTACATTATCAGCCTGATAGCGCCCACAGCTGGACATGGGCCTCCCTCAAGGATCTCCACTCCGATCGGTCCGCCTCCTTACTTCCCCATCGGCCGTCTGTCCTTTGAACGATGTGTTCTGCCCATTGCCACTTAAGATTAGAAATCCTTTGGGCTTTGTAGATAACCTTAGTTCTACGGATCTTCTCATATCTGATTTAATCACGCAGAGAAACCCAGAACATTGCCCTCTCCATTGTCATCTTCACCAGACCCAATGTAGGTAACAGTGTAATATAATGCTTTAAAATTGTATACTGTTACAATAGATGTATAGGCTTCAGCATCATACACCTTTGAAGTATAGACTTCAGCATCTCAGCTACGTATCACTATCAGGTGGACATTGAAAGAGCTCCGTTTATAGGTCTTGTAAAAAAGATATTATGAAACGGAAAAGTGTAACGGAAGATGGACAAATATAAATAGGATTAAGAATGTGAGGGAATGAGATAAAATTACTTTTCTATACAGTTTCCCTAACCTTCGTCTCCGCTTTGTGTTTTAGTTTATAGCATGCCCACGGGCACTGCTTGGAATTGAATCCAAGTATTTCTATCTTTATTAAAAGGCTATCGACACTGTCTCTCTTCGTTATAGAGATTATAGAGATAATAAGATAAGATGAGATAAAAAGATAATAAAGAGAGAAAGAGAGAGCTCTTTCTCTCTCTGTTTACCACCTCCACAGTATATTTATCTCATTCTCTTACAAATTAAACACAAACCATTGTTTCTTTTCTATCGCACGTCAACTAGCACTCGATTCTTTTGGAAAAGCTTTTCAATTAATTTACTAGATACAAAGCCTATGTAAATTTGGACCTAGTATATCAATGGTTAATCGAGGATTATCTGGCCTCGGTCCCTCCTCTCCCAGGTTAGGGGATTTCAGGTCTAATCACGCGGCCCGCTGAATACTTTCGGCGGAGTTTAAAATTAATTTCTTTTGTTCGGCGGCAGAGATTGTAAATAACTGCTTTATGCAGCAAAGTTTTACGTTTTTATTTCAAAAACTTGGTTATACTCTTTTCTAGCAAATTTCACATTATTAAGTATATTTAACAAAGTAGGAAACAGGTTCGAATATCTCCATCGCCTCTCACAGAGTTTCGTTTAATGTGAGTATAGATGAAAGTAATTTTAAGAACGAGGCAGCAACTTTGTGTCTTTTCCCAGCACTCGAATTTATGGTAAATAACATTTTACAGCGATTCATTAGTGGACAATTAATTACTAAATTCATAATGATTTGCTTTTTTTTTTTAATGATAACGCAAATTCATGTTTGCAGTACGATTACCTGTATCATACGGATTCCTTTTTAAATTCCTATTCAGATAAACCTATAAGTCTCCAAGCAATCATCCGTCTTATGCTATCTGGATCCATCAGACTTCCAAGACCAGTACATCCATGTGATAGACTTGCAAACTCTGCCTCCATAGATATGACAACCAGTCGAGGACTTTACCAACAGCCGCAAATCCTTCGAGCTACATACCATACCCATTTTCTTTGGAAGCTACCAGTCTTTTCCGTTGTATGTATCTGTATACTTCATGCTACGGTTTACCTTATTCCTGTTTTGCTGCTAAGCGAAATTGTGATTGAAGTAACGTTTATGTTATTAAGTTGAGCAATTACAACCTACTCAATTAGAGCGTTATTTGAAACAGATTTATTATTCAATTGTTGACGCATCTCACAAATTAGCGAGACGTGTAGGCAGGGCGCTGATCCTGTAATGGAATTCAACTATCATTTGGATTGCTGTACACGTACGTATTGATATACAAATATATATATATAGTAATTTAATTCGAATTAACATAACTGTTAGAAAATTATTGGGTAATACAGCCTATACTACATACATTTTGACGATCGATTCCCTTTAACTGTCAAAGAACCTTCATCATCATGATTTCAACAGATGGACTTAGGTCTTTTCTAATGTTTTCTTTATACCACTGAGATGGCAAACAGGCTTTTGGCCTGCCTGATGTTGAGCGTAACCTTAACCTGTAACCACCAGTAACACCAGAATTATCAGCGTCGACTCTGCAGAAACTTTTTCACGTTTTTTTGAAGAACTTCAAATCGTAGCTCCTAGGAAAAACCTCGACAGGTGACTTGTTCCACAATTTGAGTGTCCTCGGGAGAAAACATCTCTGAAACCGGATTGTACGTGACCACTGCGGTTCAGGATGAATTCGATGTTAGGATCAATACGATTTGTAAGATTTTAGATTATTTTCATATCAATTACGAGTACTTTGATTCGTGAACAAAACATATTAAACATCCATCACCAGTATTACTTACTATATAAATATTATCTATGGCTAAAGATATTACAGTAATATGAAAATGATTAACAAACACCTAAATCAATTTAAACAATTATTGATTGGTAAAAGTATATCAGTAAGAGTAGTGTGATTACCACAGTAATTTCACGACTTTAATCACTTTAAATATGAAAAACTCAATCCCCTATACACAGATGAATCCTTGATCATTCTAGGCTCTCCTGAGAAGAAAACGGCAGGATACTCAGAGTCACTCTTGATGAAAATACTTGATATTTTAGTATTATTACAATATGACATAATCTGGCGATAAAAGTCCACTGCTGGACATTGGCTTCTAGTAAAGATTCCCACATCGATCTGGTGGAGATTCATATGGGGTCAATATCCCATGGTTTAATACTTGTAAATAGGTTTAATTTTGATACTTGGGTAGGAAAACCCAGAGAAACTTAACAAAATTATTTTCATGTAATGTTGCCAATTGTTTTATCTCATCTTAAAGCTACATACAGCAGCTTCATCATATCACCTGCTAGCTTAAACCAATACTTAATCTGGAATTCATCTCTTCAGTGGGTAATATATACTTTGGATAAGATATAAATCGCACGCATCCAAGTTCACTAATTCAGGTTGACATGCAGGTATAATTAATTCTGAACTAATTACTCGCTTAGCGATCCGCGAGACGCAGCCGCCATTGTTTAAGTAATCACATCCCGCGCCGGAAGCTGCGCGGAAACTATTTTAGTTGGCGGAAATAATTAGATAAGTTGCGCGCTTTGTGGGCGCTTTGTTACACCTGGTCCCGTGCAAGGCGCGGGCCGTGTCAAAGGTATCGCTTTATATTAAAACCTGATCCGCATTTGGCACTGCCTGCGGTGCCACGCTAATACATGATGCTGCTGAATAGCCTTGAGGAGCTAAGGGTGCGGTTTGTAGTCAATTATACCAGGGAACTCGCTACGACGGTAGCTACGACACAAAATATATGTATCAGAACGTTCTAAGAGTCCTAAGTACGATAGATTCTAACCTTGATTAACTGGACAGGTCTGTTGCTGGACACCGTTTTTGTGGGTACTACTACAGCGTCTATTGCAGCCGACAAACAGTGGTATACATACATTACTATAATCCAGTTTGAAGGGCGCTGTAGCTAGTGTTATTACTGAGCTAACGCGACTCAACATTTTATCTCCCAAAACGACGAATACAACTTAGTCCAGTATATGAAATCCTTATTAGCGCTACCGTGTTAAAGGCAGGCGTATCACTTAACATCAAGTGAACGTCCAGCTTATTTCGCCGCATCATTGATTAAAAAAAATTAAGTTTGTACTAATAGTTCTGTAATTATCACCAAAAACTTAATGGTAGCTTTGTTATTCAGATATATGGATAAATCATGTCTTCAACCAACTCAATTTTTTTGCCTATCGCCTTGAGACTTAAAATATGAAATCTAATTAGACTTTTTCAATTTCATCATCATCATCATCATCGAACCGGAAGTCAGTAATGTTTTCACTCTTCTGCACGACAGTAGAAATAGTAACAGGTTTCCGGCAACAGAGACCTACCGTCAGTAATGTGATATAAACGTCCCTGGTTCAATAAAGGGTTACGTGTTCCTGTTTGGATAATGTTAGGATATGTTTATCACAGCTTGCTTACTATCACCCTCATTCATTATCAATGTACAGTATATTATTTATCAACGTCATAACTGTATTCCAGTAGTACATTAGAGTAGAAGTTCGTTGTCATTAACCAACAGACTCATCATCGAATATCGCTTTAAAGCTTATCATCCAAAGACACATTTAAAGAAGTTTTTCTTTTAAACAATAGTATTATATTATTCTTTAATACATTTGTACGTAAAAAATATATATATGATGATAAGAGAATGATTACATTTCCATCTGCATGTACACGTCGACCACCTCAGCGGATGGAGGACAAGGGTTGAAAAGGTATGGACGCGATATTGTGGCTTTTAGGTGAATTAAAATGTATTTTTATTGGGGGGTAAAAATGCTTCACTTGCTTTTAAGCGCTTAAGTAATAGGGGTGATAAAATATGAAATGACGAAATAAATATGCGAAAAGCGGTAAAGAGGTAGTACTGGAATTTTTTATCTGGCATGATGGATTCGTAGAAACAATGGTACATGACCATAAAGGGTTTTGTTTATCATTCCCTTAGTGTGCGGGGTAGGGCCTTTGTAAATGATTTCTTCATTATTGCCTTTATCATTATTTTTCATTCTATTCTCTTCTTCACTTTCTTCCTTCACAATATCCGTCGTTCCTATCCTTCTCTCATCTATCACATTTTCTTTCATACTTAATTTGTTCATTCCTCTTTCCCTCTTTCACACATCGCCTCTCGTCCTTCTACTTCCTTTACAATCTATCTTAATAACATTTCTTCTTATAATATAATTTCGTATTGACAATTTATTTTAGTTTTATTATTCTTGTTTACTTCTCTTACAACTCTTCTTATATCTACTCTATTTATGATCATAGAGGGTTGGTAATTCTCCCTTAATTACAGTATGACATAGAACGCAAATTAATATATCTATATATATTATATACTACTAAGAATTGACAACCATGGATGACTTTTTTGAGATGCTGATAAATATAGGAATGATTTTATTTTAACTCTTATGAGAAATCTATTCATTACTGTATGTGTCCTCCAAGCCGTTTTCGGATACGGCGACTGGTTCAGTTATTTTGCCTTTCATGTGCCTCACTGTCATTAATGTAGTGTATTTTATTAGAGAACGTTACAGAAGACAGAGGATATGTCAGTTTGCTTCTGACATAATAGCTAAGCTTCCAATGCATCACGTCTGATATCCAGGTTATGAAGCCGGTGGTATATATACCGTCATTTTAACAAGGGATCTCCATTCCAAGCGTTCCAAGTTTTTCTTATACCGAAATCATTATTTCACATTTATTTATGTATTACTATAAAATCGTCTTCATATATCACAATGAAAAGGCTGTACATAACGAGGAGCAACATCCCAAAGGGTGGGGGCGGGCGCGTTGTATCCAAACTCGCAAAATCTCCGCTTAACGAAGCATCACAAACAACGGCTTTGAACCCGCGCCCGCTTTCAGCACAGAACCGTACAACGGTTCAACAATACGATAAAACCCTTACCGCGGCGCGGATACACCACTAAATGCCACCCCTAATGCCGTTAACGGTGGATTAAATGTTTATTATTTTAACACAGTTAAAAAAGATTAGCCCTGTCTGCACCGCTGCGATCTATAGGAGATCTCCTCGGAACACACTAACGGTGACCACAGGGGTTGAAATGGGCGCAGATAACTCATAACCACAAGATGGTAAATGAACGGTGTACATGGACCCCAGCCCAACAAAAATGGGGGAACACTAAAAAAAAGTAAATCATAACCTCAAGACCTATTCTTACTAGTAGTTGGTCTCGGTCACCGGGGTTCGTCTAAGCAGGTTCCATCGCAGTGCCTATTTCCATCGCTAAACAGTCATCATCATCAGCCGATAGACTCCTTACAACGTTGATCCGTCCCAGCAGCTTCTCGTAAAACACCTGGTAGTCAGGGACATCGTTTGTAAGGGTTTATATGGAGGTATTTGGGCCATTTCCCACCATGCTGGTCTAGTGGAAGCCAGGGCCTCGTTTGTTGATTATCAGGGTGCATCACTAGCAAGTGAGATTGGCTTGAGTCTCATGAGTTGTTGATCGGGACCACTCACTTCCCTAAACAGTACTGTGCAAATATTACTCTGTTCCTGTTTGAAGTTCGTTGTAGCTAGTGAAATTACTGGGTTATCGAGACAACACCTTATGTCTCAAGTTGAGCACAATGTGGTGCAGTGTATATCATCCTAGGTAACGCCACTTGTTATGGGCTAGCGTATCACTTAACACCAGTAGAACTTCGCACTTGTCACGTTGCTTCGATGAGTTAGAAAAGAGGCTGCGCTGCCAAGCTCCTTACTAGATGGACCGATGAGCTGATGAAAGTCGCGAGCAGAACAGGACCGATCGGCGATCAGATCCTTGAGGGGTCTATGAGCAGCTGTGAGCGTTATCCGGCTGTCTAAAAGAACAGCAAATAAGTCTTCACTCCAACAGAGTACCTTCGACCCCTTAAGGAGACCATGGCAGTGCTCATTTTCACCATGTACTGGAGTGATATTACTGTGCACCAGTGTCAATAAAGACTTCAGATAAGCTGACAGCATCCCAAAAACGAAGATCTAATTGAGATGCACAGCTTAACATTGCATTTTAAATGTTACCCTCAACCGATCATAGCACTTGTTTTCTCTTTGTTATAGGTGAAGGTGATGCTGAGAGTCGGTGCGTCAGGCGAGGGTCCGTTCACCAGCGGCACTCAGACCTTCTCGCTGGACAAACGCAAGAAGCAGGTTACGCTGTGCGAGACAGCATCGGCCGCCGCAGCGGCTCCCGAGGACCGGAAGGTCGGCGTCGCTGCACCGAAAATGTTCGCGTTCGACGCCATTTTCTCGCAGGACGACTCACAGGTAACCATCCCATGTTTTTCCTGGTGGTAGCTACCACCGCAGCTCCTACTGCAGATGGTAAACAATAGTGTAGCCTGTACTTCTGTGTGTCGGTTTGAAGCGCGTTATAGCTAATTTCATTACTGAGGTAACAAGACTAAACATCTTGCATTTAAAGGCGTATCACTTACCATCAGGTGAACGTCTCTTTCACTTGGTTAATAAACATCAGCAGAAATGTTATAGTGTGAAATTAACTCATATAGAATTACGGATATTTTTCTTATCTAAGTGACCAAACGAGCGGAACGTTCACCTGATGTTAAGTGATGCGCTTGCGCATAACACAGTACTAATTAGGATTAATATACACTGCATCTCGTTGTGATAATAATCCTGATACGTAAGGTATTCTCTTTACCCCAGTAATTGTATTAGCTACAGCGCCCTTCAAACCGGAACACAGTAATGTTTTCACACTACTGTTTAGTGATAGTAAGCGTTGCGGTGGTACCTAACTTTTTTGGTTTCGGGGGTGAAATGATCGAGAGATACCCTGCTTCTAGGGGGAAGTCAGGGTTATGTGAGATTCCCACTCACAAAAACCCCATCGGTGGTGAGTAAGTGCATTCGGAGAGACTCTGGTATCTCTTATAAAACCGGTGTCCCTCTACACTTTATATAAGCACGTCTTTGAGGAGGAGCCTGACCCTCCAAGGTACCATCGCTGAGCCATACGCTGTCCCACGCAGGTTCGCTTGTTGAGCGATAAGGGCCCCCTCCATCAAGACCCGCGAAACTCCTAGACCCTTTTAGTCGCCTTCTGCGGCTTACCTTAGTCCTATTCTTACTAGCCCGGGACTACAGAGCTGGCGGTGGTTAGACGGTATCCAGCAACAGAGACCTAGTACCAGTAACAGGTACATTATAACTACACATAACAGCGGAACATAATGCAAGTTGAAATGTTTATAAAAAAAAAACCACTTGAGTTATTCATCCGAAAACAACTCCGCGCTCATTACGTTGTAGAGCGGACATCACCACGCTCTAGTTGGTGGTGAAAATAAAAAAAAAATGTTACCATCACATCCATTATTAAAACATTAAAATAATGTACGCGAAGTCATTCGATATTCAGAGCGTCGCCTCGCCCGGTCCTGCCTCCTTCGAACTTCGTCCTTTGGGGAGGACGCCGAAAAATAAAATGTATTCATTTTATTTTCTGCGTAATCTATACCTGGCAACATCCACGAGTCCTGACTGCTGGGATGATAGGAATCCAAAATTTCGGACACCACCAGGCAACTGTCGCAAACCGTCAAAGTAGTTACCACCGCAGTTCCGATCCCCGCCGCTAAACACTGCTGTGCAAAAATTACTGTGTTCCGGTTTGAAGGGCGCTATTACTAGCGAAATTACTGGAGTAACGAGACTGAACATATCGTGTCTTAAGGCAACGGGCACAAGATGCTGTATATACCATCTTAACTAGCACCACGTTTTTTTAAGACTGTCTAGGTGGGCACCACCGCAGCGACTACTTCTGCCGATAAACAGTACTGTACATACATTACTGTGTTTCGGTTTGAAGGGCGCTGTAACAAGTGAAATAACTGGGGTAACGAGACTCAGCGTCGTATGTCTCAAAACGATAGGTACAATATGGTGCAGTGTATATCATCCTAACTAGCTTATGTATAAGCGTATACCTTAAGTCGCTTCTTGAATAAAGGTTAGATGATTCAGGAAAGATTTTATGATGCGTTTCTAATGCATCCGAATTGGAATGCCGCTCCTCCTCAACACCGTGTAAGTTGGAGAATGTGCTGAAAAATTCAAAGGCCCGCATCGGGGGATGAAAATGTGAGATGTAACGGTGCAGTTGTCGATTTTCCGTCTATGCATCCCCGGCGCTTTAACAATTTAAACATGAAAACTCGCAACCGGATCAGGGATTTTCGCGCATGAATTTCCGACGGGCGGGGAATGCGCCCGGGTTATGAAAACGTACCAAAAGTTATACGGTTACATATTTAATACTCCTTTTTTTAATTCAATTAAGCGACGAGACGAGCGGGACGTTCACCTGATACTAAGTGATACGCCTACCTATAATAACGTGACACTAGTTAGGATCGTACAGCATCACGTTGTGCTCGCCTGAGACAATTTAATTCTCATACAATTACACTAGCTGCAGCGCCCTTCAAATTGGAACATAGTATTGTTAGCACAGTACTGTTTGTCGGGTTTAAAAGGCGCCGCAGTGGTTACTACCTAGACGGTCTCCGCCAATGGACACTTAACACCAGTAAACATTACAAAGTGAAGAAATCTGTGAAGGTATTACAAGATTTCAGGTCTATGTTTATCTTGTGACCACTACAGGTAATCCTGAGTCCAGGTCAGAGATTAATGAGTACATTTCTTTAAGGAAGGAGTGTTTATTCAATGAAGAATAAGATATCTTGTGAAGAAATAGTAATTTTGCTCATAATATACTCAAAATTAAGTGTTTATGTGCTATATGTATATATATATATATATAGTAGCTCGCTGGCGTAATGGTTAGAGCATGCGGCTTTCATTCTGAAGGTCGCGGGTTCAAATCTCGGCATGTACCGATGACTTCAATATTTAAGTTACGTACATTTGTGAACTTCAGCAACAACAGCGAAATACAAACGGTGAAGGAGAACTTCGTGAGGAAACCCGCACAGTGAAATCATCTTTGTGTTTGTGGTGGCCCCAATAAAGTGGCACCAGTCTCGCCCCCCTGTTACATATGACCTAATCTGACCACATCTGGTGAAAAGTAGGTGTTTATTCACCTCTATCTCTACCCCTATTGGAAAAAAGGCGTGATTATATATATAATCGATACAGTTCGTGCCCGTCTTTATAAAACATCGATAGAACATCTAAAATCCATCTTTCCTCTACTGCTTGATATGCATTATTTAAAATTGAGATTTTTTTAATTAATGACCTAATATTAAGTTAAAAAGAGAATTCCCCGATTAACATGTTCATCATCATCATCAGCCGATAGACGTCCACTGCTGTACATAGGCCTCCACACAAAGATCTCTTTATATAAATATGTATAGAGTGGTGGATACGGCGCGTGTATAATGAGCGTTCGGTTTCGCATATTTAAACGGAAACGGAACTAATTTGAATTAAGCACAAATGTAATTACAATACCTAACAAATTAAGCTTTGTTAAGTGGCTAACGCACTCGCAGGGAGACAGGATAAAGGGATTACTTAATATTGATGGCGCGGCGGCGGGCGGCCGACGCGGTTTGCGTCATACCATCAGCCAATTACTTTATATACACGGTATTACCATTGCGGGGCTAGTACTGGTGGTAGGCCGCTATGGTGTTCCCCTACCATAATAGAGCCTTTGGGGTTGTTGGTGTTCAGGATTGGAGTTCTCATTGCCTTCTAAACAACCCTGAAGCGGACAATGGCTGGACGTGGTCTCCGGTCATTGAAGTACTCACGAGGCTGCAAGTCTGCATAAAGCAGACCCTGGGACGAGCTATCATAGCACAGCGTTGGCGAGGCTGCGGTTGTGTTCTGAATGGAGATCCCGCGACCTCTCCAAACCCAGAAGGTCACCATCGAGGGGATTTTAATAGAGAAAAATCTCCACATAACTCTGAATTCCCACCAGAAAGCAGAGTATCTTTTCAAAGATTTCCCCCCCGAAACCAAAAAAATATAGTGGTAGGTCACTGTTGCCTTAAACCGTGTAGGTAGGTACCAGAGCAGCGCCTATTAAACCCGACAAACAGTACTATACAAACATTACTGTGTTCCAATTTGAAGGGGGCTGTAGCTAGTATAATGTGTAAGTTACTGGGGTAAGGATGCATCATCTTATGTCTCAGGGAGACGAGCGCAATGTGGTACTGTAAATATCATTCTAGCCTTGTAATGGGCGTATTACTTACCATCAGAACGGTCCGCTCGTCTCGTCGCTTAATGAAGAAAAAAAAAGATTTACGGTCGATTCGTATCTGAGCAGACGTGGGTACCACGTTAATAGAACGGAAAGAACACAAATACAAATAAGTATTTCCTAGTGGTGGTTATTGGTAGCTTGCTGACCTAATGATTAGAGCGTGCGGCCTTCATTCCGAAGGTCGCGGGTTCGAATCTCGGCATGTACCCGATAACTTTAATATTTAAGTTGTGTACATTTGTGAGCTTTAGTTACAACAGCGAGATACAAACGGTGAAGGAGAACATCGCGAGGAAACCTGCACATGAATTAGAATTTATTCTAAGGTCTGTGTGTGAAGTCACCAATCCGCATTGGGCCCGCGTGGCGACTATGACCCATCGCTCTCATATTGAGGGTAGGCCTATACCCCAACAGTGAGGATGTAAATTGGTTGGTAAAGAATAAGGATATTCATTACCAGGGACTGTCTAGGTAGGTTACACCATTACAGTGGGTAGGAACCCCATAAAATCTTGTCTTGCCCACAGAAGCACTGACTCTCAGCGGAGCTAGACCATCATTGATTTTTAATACTATAGCTCTAATACTAACCAGCTGTACTGGGGGCGATTTGTTTAGACTGTTTTTTTTTTATTTATATATTTATTTCTTTTAAGCTCATTACTCCAATAATTATACTAGCTACAGCACCCTTCAATCCGGAACACAGTAATGTTTGCACACTAATGTTTGAAGGCAGAGATAAGAGCTGCGGTGATACCTACCTTGGCGGTCTTCGACAACTGAAACCTACCACACCTGTTATACACACCAGCATTATCAGCCGATAGACGTCCACCGTCGGTCATAAGCCTTCCCCAAAGATAGCATGGCTTCCGGTACTGCTGATCACTAGGGGTTATCGTATGTAGAGGTTCATATGAGGAATTTGAGCCATTTCCTACCATGCTAGGTCAATGCGGGTTGGTGAGAGCCAGAGCCTTGTTTGTTGATTAGCAGACTACACCATGATCAGGTGAGCATGGCTTAAATCCCATGAGCTGTTATACGGGACCCCTTGTTATATACATATGTGTAAAACATTTTTTTTTAATTTATTATAAAAACTATGAAACGATACAACTAATAAGAATGATTATACGCTGGAGGCTTATACTCAGCAGTAGAGACTGATATGATGATATATTATAATATGATCATGATGAAGAAGCAGGATGGAGACAAACGATCTTCCAATGCTCGATCTGAGTACAGTGGTCCACAGGGAAGTGACGTAGTGCGTGTTTCGTACATAACAAGTGGCTCCGGACACAGTGACGCATGCGACCAGGTTATCCAGCGATAACTCAGCGGCGGCGGACAGGACGGACGCAGGCTTAGGGGCTTACCGCGCGTCGCTGCATCCGCCAACGCACTGCGCCGACCACCCCGACCACCCCCGCCCACGCTGCCCACGCCGCTCACTGCTAAATCCACCCCCGACATTATACGTTATTGTTTCAGCCCCCCACATACACACACTCCCCAAATTGTTTCCCAAACTCGACTGATCGCTTTTACGTTATATGAACGTTGTTGTGCTTAACGCGTTATTTGAGAAAAGACGTAGCTCTCAAACGGCTGAACCAATCTAGTTTTTTTTTATACACTAAGAAAACAATAAAAAATTTCATCCCGGTCTCCTAGGTGAAATTTTTGGGGTAACGAAAATAAATCTCTGAGCCTACAAATGACATCTTCAACATAAACCAGTTTTTTCTTATGTTCCAACAGTTAGATCAAATTTAAATTTATTTGCATATATATTTTTTCTGGCGGTAAGTCTGTATTGTTCCGGTTTGAAGGGCGCTGTAGCAAGTGAATTACTGGGGTAACGAGACACATCTTTTGTCTCAAGGCGACGAGTAAAATGTGGTACAGTAAATACCATCCTAACTTGTGTTCCATTGTTATAAGCAGGCTCATTTACCATATGGTGAACATGCAAAAAAAAATGATCTATAGATCATTGAAATGTTTATGTTGTGTATACTCTTCAGTCATCACCCCTCACTTAGTCGGGATATCTTAATGAACTTTCAACTACCTTCAACATATGAACCCTAACAAAATGACTGACTCTTGAATGTAAAGTGAGCGAAGTGAACGTGACGCTATGAATAATTTAGGTAAACCCTCACCCCTTCCTTTCCCTCCACTTACGTCGTGCTCGGCGCTAAGCTGCGCTAAGCTAGACTCGGTGGTGTTTTCTTTCGCGGGGATTCCCAGATAATTAAGCGGACTTAAGGTACGCCCGGGGGATTAAACTGTTGCGGTACAGCAAGTGCGACGCGGACGTTAGGAGCTACGCTGAAGACTAGTTTTACTTTCAGACTTTCAGCAATTTCATCTCTAAGTCATAAGATTAACCTTTTTGTTTAATTTACGTTTTGACAGATCAAAGATGGTCCACTGTACGAATCTCAATTGTTTATATTTAACTTTGCCAATATAGAAACTTTATGGCTCCGGATTCGCAGCATGGTGTCATAGACCCTGTAGAGGGAAGGACCAATAGATATCTATATATATAATGAAAAGAGTTTTTTTTTGCCATTCACGTGAAAACTAGTGAACTTATCGACATAGGAACGATCATTCGAGGCGAAATAATTTGGAGATGGCTACCGGATATTTATTTAGTGAATTTCATAAACCTTCCATCGTTTTATTTCTTTCATACACATTTTCATTTGGTACTGTTTATGCGGTTGCTATAGTAACGGTTGGTATCGAAAGTCATTGTCATTACATGGCCAGCAAATGGATTTGAATCAGTTAGTTTATACCATAAATATGAGTTGCTCCCTACCAGTTTTGCTGGCCGTAACATCCCCGCAACACTCTTTGGGGAAGGAATTTTGTATAATCCATTCTAAGCTGACCTCCAAACGGCAGAAGAAATATCTCTTTTTTAATGTTTCCTAATAGTTTCGGTAATACGTTGAGACAATGAATCTTTTGATAACCCCTATATATATAATAATATATATATTTATATAGATAATTGTAATCTTTTTAAAAATATAATCTTGAATATGTTTAAACAAATCCGTTAAAAAAACATAGTATTGGAGCATTGGTCACCCTATACGTGAGATGGGGATGAATGTTAATGAAATATGATTATTTTAAAGGAACAATTTAGTGGGACCTGTTTTTAATTTTAATTAAAACATTCATAGAAGAAGTAGGAGTGGTTGATTTACTACATAAGAGGGTATTCCTCTTTCTTATTTTTATCTACAACCTAATATATATCTCGTTCTCATCTTAGTGATTAATTAAACTTATCCTCTGCCCGAAAGCTTACTTAACATACCTAGATGGATAGTTCAGCATTCATTATTATCTGCTGATACTGCACCACACTGTGATAGTCGCCTTGAGACATAAGATGTTGAATCTCGTTGCCCTAGTAGTTTCATCAGCACCCTTCAAGCATCCGGAACACAATATTTTCACTGCTGTTTGGAAGCAGAAATAAGAGCTGGGGTCGCACGCAAGCGGTCTCCGCCAACAGAGACCTACCACCATTAAATGATCCTTCCAAAGGTTATAATACCAATCGGGACATGTGATTAGGTTCCCCTGTTGGAACCTAAGTTTTGAGCGTTAATTTATGTTTTAAATACATCATTAATATAATGGTTTCCCCAACATTTTGTTACAGACGGAGATTTGTTCGAGTGCACTGACTGACGTCATCCACGCCGTCATCAACGGCACCGACGGCTGCCTCTTCTGCTTCGGACACGCAGGACTAGGTGTGCCATACATTTATTTATTCATATATTCACAATAGAGAACTGATGACTATTAGAGGAAACGTTAATTTATAACTTAATGAAAAATCAAGAGACTTTTTTTTACTTATCACCAGTAGACATTGAATATAAATAGTAAGACGACGAGCAACGTACACTAACCTAGGATAGTAAGATATACAGAACCTACACGAGTGATCGGTTCGTCTGATGGTAACCAAAAAAATCCAGTTCCATTATATACATAGAGCTGTAAGGAGTCCCGCACAATAACTCACAGAACCTAAGCAAACTTCACCTGTGGGTGGTGCTGCTAATCAAAAACGAGGCCCAGTCTCCCACCAACCTGCATTGGGCCAGCGTGGTCAGAAATGGCACACATCCCCCCCATACAAACCCTTACAAACGACTGAAGGTCGGAAGAAGACGCTAGATACGGGCAACGCAGGACCGATCGATGGGACCTTTTGGGGTAGCCCTATGTGCAATAGTGGACGCCTATCGGCTGATGATGATGATGATCATGAATATATAACTGAAAAACGAAATTTAAATTATCGATATAACTGAACATATCAATTGAATACAATGATGTTGTGTATCAACATCATCATCATCAGCCGATAGACATCCACAGCTAGACATTTTTTTTTTTTTTTGATATCGGTGGTGGAAATGCTGTTACCGCATACCCAGCGTCCTTTTCAAGGGGGGGGACGCCGGGTTATGTGGGGCTCGGGCCACTGAGATGTTGAACAGCTAGACATAGGCCTATCCCAAATATATGCAGTCAGCATGGCCTCCGGCATCGCTGGGCAGTAGGGACAGACGTATGGGTTCTTATGGGGTATTTGGGCCATTTCCCACCACGATAACCCAATGTGGGTTAGTGGGAGCTAAAGCTTCCTTCGTTGATTAGCAGCACCACCAGCAGGTGAGGTTGGCTTGGGTCCCGTGAGCTGCAGTATGAGGCCCTTTACACCCGATATCTATCTCATTTATTTATTATCATTCGGAACTTGTAAAATGAAACGCTCACATTAAGGTCCGTAAGCAGTCAAAGCAGAAATGTTTTGTTCGCGTTTCCTGTGTGCTCATGTTTGTTTCCGGTGTGCGAGTAAATACGGTACAACAAAATATACTTCCTGCAGCTGCATTATAACGAAACTTTGTCGGAATTCAATCCATTTATTAAAAGTACACACGCTTTTCAAAATTTCAAACATAAATTTCCGATTTACTATGACCGAGTTTGCTTTAGTTCCTGTTTAAAACGGAAAAGTTAGTTGTGAAGCTTTTTTCCAAAAAAACACCAACATTGCTTAATGGTGATAGTTCTGTGTTATGGTGGGTACCACCACAGCGCCTGTTACAGCCGCCAAACTATAATGTACAAACATTCTGTGTTCCAGTTTGAAGGGCGCTGTAACTAGTGTAATTACTAGAGTACTCAACAGCTAATATCTCAAGCAATCGAGATTAATCGAGCGCAATGTGGTGCAGTGTACACCATCTTAACTAGCGCCACCTTGTCGTGAACGGGCGTATCACTTACCATCATATAAAAAAAATTGCTGGTATGATGGCGTATCTTGGACTGACATATATATTACCTATTCTCCAACCGCTTTGCTGGTCGTAATATGAAATGAGACGTGAAATATTCCTTGAGAGCAACCGCAGCCGCTAAAGAGTTTCCATAGCAACTGTTACTATAGCAACCGCATAAATATTACGAAATAAAAATTTATATAAAAAGCAATTAGAAATGAAATGATGAAACAACCTATAACCATCTTCCTTTTTGTTTCGGACTGGGATTCTTCGAAACATACCCTGGTAATGGGGTGAAATCGTATCATTTATCATCAGGTAAATGTTCTTTTATCTTTGAATCTTCATAAACTCTCATCATCATCTCTCTGCTCTTTGCTTTATCAGATATTAACAGTGTACAGTTAAAAAAGGCACGAACATGTTTTCGGGCGTTAATCAAAACATTTCTCATTGAGGCGCGCGTTAAAATATTCACACGGACTCCGCACCGCTCCACTATTTATCAGCGCCACTACTCAGCGGAACTTTACCTCCCGTCCTCCCCCAACGGGAGGGAATTTACATTCAAATGGGAAAGAGGCGAGCTGGCTCTTAATTGAAAGTTTGATAAACACCCGGAAGGTGCGAGGCGGTCTCATATATCTATTTGCGGGCTCAACTTTTCTACGGATGCACGTTAAATTATAACAATGGCGGGGGAAATTTGTATTTATTTAAACTGAAGCTGGTGGAGGAAGTTTACTGTGTGCTGATGATGAAGCTTTAATTAAATATTTTACTACTTCAAAAGAAGTGTTGAAATGAAATTTTAATAGTTATTGTAAATCCAATCAGGTTTATACTCTCTATACTGGTGGTAGGTCTATGAACTGGTAATTTGCCTTTGTACTTGTAGTAAGCCTCTGTATTGGTAGTAAGCCTCTGTATTGGTAGTAAGTCTCAGCACTGGTAGTAAGCCTCTGTACTGGTAGTAAGTCTCTGCAATGGTGGTTGGTCTCTGATGCCGAAGACTGTCTAGGTAGCATCAATTCCTGCCGCCAAATAGTGATATGCAAACATCACTGTGGTCCGGTTAGAACAGCGCTGTACCTATTGTAATTACTGGGGTAACGAGACTCAACATCTTATGTGTCAGGCGACCAGCACAATGTGTTACAGTGCATACCATCTCACCTAACACCGCGATATGCGCAGGCGTATCACTTACTATCAGGTGAACGTCCTGCTCGTCTAGTCGCTTAATTACATATAAAAACACAGTGTGACGTCAATATGAAATACTGAAAATAATAAAATTTCATAAAATAATGGAGACTCAGCGAGAGTAGTTAATAAATCACCCACTTCAGTTGATCTGCACGGGGCCGCAGCAGACCACTTTGTGACCGCGGCTGATGTAACTCATCCAGAACTATAGAATTAAAAAAAAAATCCGATGTCATTTATGTACAAGTTATAACAGCTGTATTTGAAATTACAATCATCATCTATTCTAGATCAGAATTTACTCAGTGCACTATTTTTTATTTACAAGGGAAATCTTCTAAAGATACCCTGCTTCTAGACGAAAGTCAGGGTTATGTTAGATTCTTACTCACGAAAACTCCCTCGGTGCTCAGAATCAATGCATTCGGAGAGACTCCTGGATCTCTTATAGAACGCACCAGTGCCTCTCTATACTTTGTGTTACAATTCTCTGAAGAGGAACCTAGACCTCCTAGGCACCATCGCTGAGCCATACTCTGTCCCACGCAGGCTCGCTTGTTGAGCGATATTAACTCTTAGACCCTTTCAGTCGCCTTCTACGACAGAGCTTACCTTAGTCCTATTCTTACTATCCCGAGACTACAAGGCTGTTGCATTGTTATCTAGTAACAATTTGTTTAATTGGCAATCACTTATTTTGTTCTGGTCTTGCTTTATACACCCCAATGCTTCTAAGGTCATTAACAGTTGACCACCCTTATGTTGAACTGATGGTGACCTAAAAATACTAGTACAAACAAGTCTCTTAATAATGAATAATAAAATAATGTTAATATATTTTATTATAGGCAAAATCATTTAATTTTCTTCACGTGGTAAATACTTATGTATACACTTATAGGTACAAATATGAGTAACGTCGGACTTGGACCGACCTGTGTCTTAGGAAACTGAGTTCTATTTAAAAATACTTCTCTATTTCTTAAAGCTTAATACGAGATACTAATTAATGCATTTAAGAAAATCTTGACGCCTGTCGACTAATTACGTAAAATCTTGCCCGTCAGAAGTTTGCCTGGAGAATTAATAATAACTTTATTCTGTTCCCTCATATTCCTGTCTGACAATTCTGGTATATGATCTTCTTCTTCTTAAAGTGCCTCTCCAACTAGTGAAGATTGGCGATCAGCGTGGTACAGTCCTTTCTGTCTCTGGTTCGGTGGAACAATTCGTACGCCTCAGATACGTCATTCCATTTCATGGCTTTTTCCTTATCCCCACCTTTCGTTTTCCATAAACTTTACACATTATAATTAACTGCAGAAAATCATATCGCTGATTACGGAGTATATGATACATATCGCTGATGGTATGTGATAACAGATGACAATTTAAAACCCTTCAAAAGACAATTTAACCCTTTAAAAGAATTGTCGGAGCCGACGTTAAAACCAGTCAAACACAATCAGGGCTTACATTAATTTCTGTAGTAAACACAAGCTAATAAAGTAAGAAGCTACTTCGCAGGCGTTGTAAGTCTTACCCCTACCTCGAGGATTACGGTTTTAAATGCAAATTGAATGAGAGCTTCGGCTAAATGAAACTTCCGAGGCGGACGCGGCTGAAATTTTGCCGAAACCGGGATTAGTGCTACAGCCCGCTTATTTTCGAGAATGAGGAACAAACTGGGTGAATAATTCGAAACTCGTTTTAATTACACTAACAACCTTCGCGTTTAATACGAATGGGATAGGAATCACATTAGTGACTTAAGAGTTTATCAGGGTTATAACAAAAATTGTCACGAAAGATTTGCGAGGATCAGGTAGCAAGTCTTACCTACCATACAATGAAATTTCATAGATAACATTTGGCATTTAACTGGATATAGAGTTAGAGGTGGATGCATCTCCTAAAACTCGTAAAATTTTTAAATATCATATTGTTTTCATTCAGGCAAGTCGTACACAATGTTGGGGCGGCCGGATTCAAGCGGATCTCTTGGAGCCATACCTTGCGCCATAACATGGCTTTTCCGAGGTATAGCGGAGCAACGTCACAAGTGCGGAACAAGATTCTCCGTCAGGGTATCAGCTGTGGAACTCTGTACTAACACTAACCAGATAAGAGATCTTCTTGCTCCTTACCAAAACGGTACGTGGTGAAAAAATTTATTAAAAAATATATATTTTATATTAAAAAGTTTATTAAATATTATGTTGTTGAATGATTACATAACAAATCATCAAACAGCCTGACGAGAATTCAGACCTTTTGAATTATATTAGGTTAATAAGAGGTAAAAGAAAGAGGAAAGTTAATTGACAAACAAACAATTAAATAATTCGGAGAAATTTTAGAGCTTCATTTGTTCTCAGCGGTAAAGTAATTAATGTTACTCGTTGTGAAAATGCATAATTATTACTTAAACATAATATTTAAAAAAAAATCATTCACAGGTAATAAAAAAAATTATGGTGATGCATTGTTCACAGATACCGAGCAATCACCTGGTGTATACCTGAGAGATGATCCCCTCTTCGGGACCCATTTGCAAAACCAATCGGAACTTCGCGTGCACAGCGCCGAAAAGGCTGCTTTTTATTTAGATGCTGCATTAGCTACAAAAGGTGCTAAGGAAGAAGGAAAAGATAGTCACCTGTTATACACGTTGCATGTATATCAGTATAGTGTTGGAGGAAAAGGCGCTGGTAAGTTGGATATCCCCAAACCATATGTAATAAATCAAAAAAACGAGAACTCTACATAAACTGCAATAAAATTATCATAATCTAGATACAGCTGAAAACACTTTTACTAATTATAATTAAAAGAATATCTAGTTACCTTTTAACCTAAGAAAACTAGATCCCACAGATACTAAAAACTTATAACAATCTGTTAAAACATAGCAAGATAGAAATATAAATAACCGACCTATAAACAATATCCTATTCAACAAGATTATTACAATATTCAAAAATAAATAGCTTAAGTTTTTTGACATGATTTAGTTGTATTTCGTGATTGTATTTTTTTTTTGTTTCAGTTGCTGGTGGAAGAAGCCGCCTCCACCTAATTGATTTGGGAAACTCCGAAAGAGGAAAAACTAACGGCGGTATACCATTGTCAGGGCTAGGTAATATTTTACTCGCCATATTTAACGGACAGCGTCACTTACCATATCGTGATCATAATCTCACTCATGTGCTTAAAGAGTGCCTTGGGTCCTTGACTTGCCACACGGCGATGATTGTTCACGTTTCTCCAAATATACAAAATTATTCTGATACACTAACAACTCTGCAATTAGCTTCAAGAATACATAGGTTACGACGAAGAAAAATGAAATATTCTTCGAATAATAATACAGGCTCTGGGGGTAGTTCTGGTGAAGATGCTTCCAAACCTAGCAGCAGTGAACCAGATCCTTCCAGCAGCGACTTATCTGCAGACACTGTCATTTATGTTGGGCCAATGGATGATGCAACTGATGGGGAACACCCTCCTGTTTACATACCACATATAAACTCAGGAGATAATAGATGTGTCCTAACAAAAGCTTTGAGAGGTTGTGCGGCAGAACAAAAACATAAATCTTCTCTATCTAAAGTTGTAGAAGAGAAAAGCCCAATTCATAAATTGCATTCCTCACCCAAATCATCACCTATAAAAACTGGGATTCAACCAGTTAACCTAACCCCAAAGGCCTCACCAGTACATTCAATTGCATCGAAAGTAACCCCTCTAAAGAAAACATGTGTTAAATCATACTCAGAAGAGGGTAAAAGTACAAGTGATGAACAATGGATTGATGGTCCGAGAATATCAAAATCTAGGTTAGTTGAAGCGCGACATATTATCAAAGAAACACAAGTGAAAAAAAGAGAAACATGGATTGATGGACCTATGCAAGAAAGTAAAGCCCCTATGCAATTTGAATCGGTTCCTGTACCACCTAATACAATGCCTCTACAGGTCGGCGTTTTGAGTTCCCATGGAAATGAAAGTCTTGGTTACGGCTATATGGACAATCATAAGAAAAACATGATAAGGAAATGGGTGGAGAATCAAACATCCCAAATACATAAATCTAAACATAACTCACCCAATCACAAAATTCAACCGGGTCATAGAGATCCGGGTGTGAGATTAACTGATGAACCTGAAATCACTCATAAAATGGAATTACTGAAGGAATCCTCCAGGCGTATACATGTAGAAGAATCGACCATAAGAACAGGGCTAAAGGCTGGGTCAAAAGGAATAATAATAGAAGAAGAAAATGTAGGGCCTCCGTTTACAGATCATATGTCTAGAAGATCAAGTATTTCTAAATCGGCTGTTAAAAATGAACTAGATGATGATGATGATAGCGAAGAAATGGCAGAATTACCTCCTGCACTCCCATTGATACAGCCCAGTAGTCTAAGTAGCAGAGAAGTGTCAATGGAGAGTTTAGATTCAAAATATAAAGAAAGATTAAGAATGGATGATGAATTAGTTTCTAACAGAAGTAGAGATCTTGATACTCATCGTCATATTGGTAAAGGCCTTGTTGAAGATGACGATGAAATGTTAGAGATTATTGAAGTAGAAGAACCATTAGAACCAGTTCCTATGCAGGACAGTTGTCTACAAGTTACTGAAGAAGACATAGCGTTTTGTATGGGCCTCTCAGAAAATGCAATGCACGACATGGATCGGGAAGGTTGTGATGATCATCCACTTAGAATCCTCAGCCAAGAGAATCTTACAGTGGCTTCAACTTTCACAGATACGCTTTCGTTATATAGCGAAGTAGAGAGACAAATAAGAAACGAATCATATCTACGACACCTGGGTTTTTATGCAGAAAATTTTAACGGGGATCAGCCTTTAGTTGATCTTAATCCTCACGAAAGCTTACAATCATCTCGATCAAGAGTCGATGATATTTTAGGTTTAACAGAACTATATGACTCACGTAGAATATTGGACGGAAATGATGTTCCTAATCCTAGAATTGCCCCCCAATTTCAATCTCTATCTTTGTGTAACGTTCGAGATACTGAAGAATATCATGCCGATGGGTCTGTCTACAGCGAACCTGCGTATAGACCTAGCGAAAAAATATGTAATAGTTGTAAACGTTCCATGTCGAGACCAGGCAGTGCCGTTGATGATTGTGCATATCAAGATTTAGATGTACCGCATAACGATTACGGACCGTTTGAAAGATATCGCGGAAATGATATCACTGATGCGAGGATTGCCTCATTAAGGCATCCAGATGGAGCATCTGATCCAAATTTAAGAGAAGAGAAACGGATTCCTGGTAATGGAGCCCCGTCTTGTACGTTCAGAGATTTGAAGTCGAATTTACACCTCGAAGTTACACCGCCTGTTGTTACAACAGAACCACGAATGGAAAAAAGTGAAAAAGGTGATAAAGTCGTTGCCAGATTAGTTGCGAGCTCGAAACCCGATGGTTACGATAGTGGACACGAATCAACGCCGAGAACCGGAAAACATAGCCCGGCAGCAACTTCACGACGCGCTGAATCGGGATACGATTCTGTGCCCAGGGACTCTGATGCTTCCTCTCTTGATTCCTATCCAACAAGACGCGCAGCCGTGGCTCGTGCACATGCGAAAAAGCATACCACAGCGAAATACAAACAGCACAGCGATCGATCGTTTTGCTCCTGGCTTAGAAATCCTTTTACGTGTAAATACGCCGACACTGATCCTGAAATAAGCGATTTTTAAAATTTTGAAATGACTAGTAACTTTCTCGTAAAGTACAAAGCTTGTACTCTTAGTATTTCAAATTCTAAATGATCTGTATCATTAAGCTACGTTACCGAATTTAATCTGGAGACTGCTTTTGTACTCTAGATGTACTCGTATTTATACAACAAAGGCTTGGCACTTATCCCATGAGGTTACCGCTGTATTTTTCTAATATTAACTGAAGCTTCTAGCTCTATACCTTCAACTATATATTGTAACACGGAGGGTCTTCTAACAATGTTGTAACTACAGACGTGTCATTTGCCTTTCGACTATTATTTTTGCTCATTTTATACTTTTGTAGTTCTTTACCTAACTCTTTTGTAAATGAATTAAATCTGTTAAAAGTAATATTATTATGAACATTAATCATAACAAGTTCGAGTTGTAGTCTTCCTCAGTCTTCCCAGTAACCTCGTATCGAGACGGCTACGCAGCTTCCTTTGTGTTAGTACTGGCGTTAAACTTACTGCTGTTACGTTGGTTCATGTCTTGTTCCAACCACTTATTGAGAATCAATGAGTCTGAATAGATCATGTACATTATATTAATAAAATTTAAAACCAAAAGGCAAGCCACTAAATTGACAAAAGATATTTATTTATTTTCCATCATGTTCTCTTCTTCTTTGTAGACTTCTATCTAAGAATTCTTCTATGTACATAATAGATTGTACTAAAATCAGAATCAGATTTTAGATTTACAGTAGCATCGAAAACCCAGTTCAAATCAAATGTAGGTGGTTGAAACAATTTATGATTATTATTATACATATACATATTTAGTAATAAGACTGTTGTGTCATTGGCCATGTTCTTCATAGCTTTAATATTTTGAAAATGTAATTGATATTGTTCAATATTTCAAAATGGGCGTGTCCGTTTGTACATAACTCGATCGCAATCACTGTGGCTTTATCGAATGTTGGTGAACTTAGTTAACGCTTTATAATATCAATGTTTTGTTATTGTATCATTGTAATATTATAAATATATATCCAAAATTCTACTATGCGTTCGTATTAGTTCAAAAATAAATTGTTCTACCATAGCTTTTGATTGTTTTGTTTTTTAACCTTTTTACCCACTAAAACCCCTCGGTGCGATGTGCCTCCTCACCTGTGCCTCTCAGCACTATTCTTAATGTTCGTCCTATGAAGGGCTGTTGTCCTTCACGGCACCCTTGCTTTGATACATACACTGGACCACTTCGTACATGTCTTTCTTCCCAGGCTCGCTTGGTCGACAATGATAGACCCCATCTTCACATTTCACGAACCCGAAAAACGGTTAAATCGCCTTTAGCGACAGGCAGAGCTTAGTTTAATATTATTCTTAATAACTAGAGACTACAGAGCAATATTTATTTCAACCTTACCAATACTCTAAAATTCCGTTCAATCTAAAAACCAAAATGACTAAATGCAATATAACAATGTTAGGTAAACAAGAAAAATAAAGTATTAATATAAAATTTACAACATATATACAATATATCAAACATACCAGAAACTAAAATATATGTACTTAAACCAACATCTACTGGCATAATCAAAATGTATACACCAAAATATCCAGGTTATTTTAACAATTTCATTATACGTTCAACCACGTAACACATCTGTTTCGGAATCTCGACCTTATGTCCAAGCGGTAAGGTACAAAGTCCATTCTGTATACCTCAACAGCCGGAAGCCAGTTACATATTAATCGAAACGGAAATTTCAATTAAGCCGAATAAGCCGACACAGCCGAGCCGAATTAAAAACTACGAGAGATATTATACAGTTTATAATATTGCTTATAATTATATCGTCGTATATCTCCAGTACCATTTCTAATGTTTCTTTTCCTTTTTTCTTATGCACTGTTCTCATTCTCATCTTTTATTATACTCTGCTCACACACTTTTTTTTTCCCTGTCGTACTATATTCAAATTCCTTCTTTCATACCTCTCGCAAGTGAAGCTAGTCGCCGCGTCCTGAAGGAAACCTGAAATTCATGAGTCATTCCTTTTTTCATTTCTTCTTTGTCTTCTCCTTCTTTAATATTTTTTAAGTTAGAACTTCTTATTTTTACTGCAATTCTAATTGCTGCCGCCAAACTGTGCTGTACAAAATTACTATGTTCCGGCTTGAAGGGCGTTTTACCTTATGTCTTAAGGCGACGTGCACTTTATTGTGTATTTCATAGTAACTAGAGTCTAGTTATTATTATGCAGGCGTATCACTTACCATCAGTTGTAAGCATCATTCCTCTCATCGTTATAACGAATGTACATAATGACAGATCATCAACTGATAACCGTCCACTGCTGGACATAAACTCCACCCAAAGATTGTACTATCGATTGAGTAGGGATTCATATGAATTTGGGCTATTTTCCACCACTCTGGCTACATGCTGGTTGGTGGGAACCAGAGCCTCGTTTCTTGATTACGACACACCACGATCAGATGAGGTTCGCTTGGATTTCGTAAGTTGAACGTGCGGGAACCCTTACACCCTACACTTTTCCCCCAATATAGATCATTACTTTATTATCCAATTTACTTGGACTAATATAAGGATACATATTTATCTGAAACAAAATACTTTAACACTCATCCCCTCCAGCCGCTGCTTTAAGAGGATCAGAGGGTTTAGTATTATGTAGAACGACGGCTTTGTGTAAACCGCTTATGTTAAAAACTCATACGTTCTTTAGCATACAACAAATAAACGAGGTTAGTTTGATATACAATAAACCCAATGAAGGTAGTATAAAATTAAAAAGCGAGCTCGAATCTTTCAGTCCATCTCTTCAACCCTTCTCTCTTCAATATTTCTCATCTTTCTCCTTCCTATTTTATATCTAAAATTATTTGTTATATACATTTATATTTTGTTACATTTTTATTATGTGTTATTCTGATTGTCTTAAGATTTAGTTTTCTCTTCTCTTCTCTCCTTTCTAATCTCCTGTCTTTATTTAGATCGCAGATAGCAGAACCGTGAGCCTTGAGTACGATGAAGATGTTATAGTTGTCAAAAAAAGTAGCAGCGAAAACATCATCATAAAAACATTTTTGAAGTGTATCCCAGTAAGTTTACTAACTATAATGCCCTTAAAACCAGAACACAGTAAAGTTTGCACTATAATATTTGGCTTGAGAAATAGGAACTGCAGTGGTACTTAGACGGTCTCAGTTAAAAGAAACCTATCACCAATCTATCTAGGCTTACTGAGATATAAAGTAATTTTATTAAAGATTAGCCAACACAGAGAAACGGAAGGATGAGTTTAAAGCAGTAGATATGGTAGATACTTTTAGAAATAAAAGCGAATTTATATTAAAAATCTGTGCTGTTGAAAACTTAAAGGAGCTACTAGATTACACTGAAATACGGAGAAGGAAAAAAGGATAAATTTATCCTTAAGTAAAATGCATTAAGCGTGGGTTAGGAGAAAGCTGGGCACATTGGCGGGATCGTCTGAGGTAACATTTTGCTCCCCCAACAGTTCGTAAACAGCCGAAGCCGAAATCTTTTTAGAGCCCGATAATCGTTCTAGCCTAACCGGCTGCCACTTTAGCGAATTATTGGGAGATTTCCGAGTAAAAAGTTGTCACCCCCCGAAAATTGAGGGTAAATGCAGTATTTGATAGCATGATTTTTTCCGGAGCGCACGGTGAATGTTAAATTACTGGCGAAATGAAAGATAATAGGGCGCCGTCTTAACGGGGAAGAAGTTGCTCCTCCACATTAGAGGGGGGAAAAGTTTTGTGTCCCAAAAGATTTCGCGATTCCACCCAGGGGACGGTGGAAATTTTGAATTAACATTATTTATTCATGGGCCTCCACAATGCCGTGTCCCAAGTTTAATAAAAGGATTTAAAAAAAAAAACAATATACGTATTTAATTTAAAAGGGTGCTTGTAATTATATTGAATATTTAACTTTGGGCAAGACTTCTACTGTATTTGTGATTCTTTACTATCTTAAATTGATCTTCAATCATGATTATTGAATTCAAAGTTATGAAGTTTAATATGTAATAATCCTATTTGATTTACTTTTGAAGATTTTAGCCTTTGCGGAGTTTCGATATCTTCAATTGCTATTGTAAGTCCTAACTTTACTGTATTTATCTTTTTTTTGTATTTTGAGTTAATGTTCTTATTCTATATCAAAAGAATCTTACCCATCAGATTCTTTATCTGTCGGACGTTCTCCCTTCTTTAATTTTTTGAACGTTTCATCATCAGGTAAATCAGCTACAGTATCTTCAACGTTTGCACTGCCGCTGCTTTGTCCGGTTCTCTTTGTTTTACTGTTTATCTGTTCACCCGTTTCATAATTACTTTTGGTTTCCAGTAATTTATTTCTGTGGATGTTGTTTCAGATTTTTGATTTAATATCATATGAAAGTTTGTTCTCCCACGTAATACTGAATTGGATTACGCAATACAACATAAAGCCAAACAAACGGATAGCGATCCGGAAGTCCCCGGTCTCGCTAATGATCGCAAATATTTAATAATGCCGACACTGTCACGACACGCAATAAGAACAGAACGCGCGGTGGAAATACGGAAAGTGCGGCCGGGGAGCCGAACCTGGGACGTGAGGCGAAGACAAAGCAGCGACCCGTCCGAACTCTCGTCGCTCCTGACGTACAGAGGAGAAATGTCCTTAGAGCTTATATCCTAAAGGAACTTTTCGCGTATTAGAGTTCCGTTGATGAGTGTATATCCGAAAGAAAAGGACGTGCGACGCAAAGAAATATGTCGGGAAATAATAACAACGCGTGACTGTAAAGACATTTTCAGGAATAAGCCGGAAGTTACGGATGGAAATACGGGCGTCGGCGGGATTTACGATCCGGCGACAAGTAACGTACAATGTAATACATAAATATATATATTTAGCTTTATATAATATAACATATAGAGGGGACCCTCCCTATCGTGTACCTGCATAACAGCATTGCTTCCGTCTGTCATATGAGAACTGGAGTAATCAATATCTGGTGGTAAGTCTCCGTAGACTATCTAGGTATCACCGCAACTCCTATTACCCCCTACTGTAGCCCGATTTGAAGCTAGTGAAATTACTGGAGTAACTAAACTTAACATATATCTCAAGGCGGATAGTATAATTGGTGTATCTGTATGACTTACAGACTTAATTGAGAAACACATATCAATTCGCCATTTTTTTTTATTTAATTGAGTGACGAGACAAGACGTTCACCTGACGGTGACGGCACGCCCATAAGAACATAGCGATAGTTAGGATGTTATACACTGCACGACATTACCCTCGTCGCCTAAGATATAAGATGTGATCTCATTACCCCAGTAATTATACTAGCTAAAGCACACTTCAGACCGGAACAGAGTAATGCTTGCATAGTGCTGTTTGTCGGCTGCAATAGGCGCTGTGGTGGTAACTAGACTATGTGGTACTAGGTAATAAAAAAATATACTACAATTATAGGCTAATAACTTAAATTCACTCGGCAACTTTATTGAGAATTTTCTGTACTTTTACCTCCAACGTGTATTAATTCTTGTGTCTCTATCTCAAGAAGGATCTAGAGACGAATAGAGTGGGAGAAGCTATATCTTAACCACAGAGATGGATCTATAATCTTAATCGGCTGGAAAGATATATTTAATAACGTTTCCGGGTATTCAATATTACAAGCTATTTCCTAGCTCACAAGCTATAATACAAAAGTTAGTCGGATCGTTTAAATAGCCAGTTTAAGTTGTAAAGGTGGTTAAATTGAGGCGGAAGAAGGATGTGAGCTGAACCGAATGTGATGCGAGCGTCGCAGCCGGAACCCGCGCTACGTGGGGCGAATAAACGGGAGCCCCGCTCCTCGTCAGCCCGATCGATTTGCACTTGGATTTGACGATAAAACTTACACTCCTTTATACTAACTTAGAAAAAAAAATAACTTAGCTCATTACCATACATAGAGATATCTTCTTTCTATATAATAATAGTTGATAATTATATATATTATTGGTCACAGTCTGTAAGGACAAAAATAATCTTATCTTCCTGCTAATGAAAATAAATAAAAGGATCTACAGAGGACTAAACAAGGAACTATTACAGGAAATAGAGTTTTTTTTATGAATCTGCTAACCGACGAAAGATGGAATACTTCATCTGTTAGTAAGAGATCCACCAATCTCATAACGTGGAACTAGTTAGGATTATATATATAGCACCACATTAAACTCTCGGGTTTAAGTAGAAGATTGTCAAGTGCCATTACCTCAGTAATTTCTCTAGCTACAGCGCCCTTCAAACCGGAATACAATAACGATTGCACACTGCTGTTTGGCGACAGAAATAGAAGCTGCGATGAGACCTGCTACTGTGACAGCAAGGCAATTATTACTTTATAGAGCGGTCTACATTCAGCTTTAAACATCAATAAGACGAAATGATGAATTAAGAAGCAGAGGTCTAGTATGAACGGCGAAGTAGCAAGACTAATATATGGGGGTAAAAACGTGTATATTATTACATATGTATAAAAGCGCAAATTTTGTATTATTAAAGTTATCATCACCACACCACACAACATCACAAGACCAACTATATCTTAAGATTAAGCTTACAGTTTGGAATCCTAATTTCATGAGTTGTGTTTCACCATTTTATTGAGACCTTCAGAGTCTTAAGATATCGAAAAAAATATTTAAGTTTATTATGTATTGTATGATATACAAATTGATGTACATTACTTTAATGAGAAATGAATTCATGTATTGAATCTAATGGTTGCATATTGTCTGAACAAGTGTAGGTCGTAATCGCAGTCGCGTCTACAACACTTAGTACGGAGTGAAGAAATCCTTGTAGAATATCCAATATTTATCAAAGTGATCCCCTAGCGACCTTAACATGAAATCTCTAATATTTTTCAGCGCGTCAAATCTCGCATCGCATCCGCGCAAATCGAATTTGTCCGCGCGGATCCGGCTCGAATCAATCCACGTTATCCCGCTGATGATAACTGACAGTTTAAGTTAACCGCGATTGCAATGTAAACAAATATTATTATATATCTTAATATTTAAGGAGCATAAACATGATTGCTAAACTATATAAAAACCAAAAGTAAACTGTGAAACAAATTCACAGTAGATATCCATAGCTTGTTATTTGTTTAGAGAGTGGAAATGCGTTTGCATACCTGCCCTTGCAAGGACAAACACAGGCTATGTCGCACTAGCACCGACTAAAATCCCCACGATGATCCATCGTCGCCAATGGCGGGTGCACCGTGCAGCTCCACCTTGGTGGGCCAAAAACTCCCTCACCACCTTTCTAAGGGCGCGTTGGAACATACAGCGCGCCGCCCTCTGTGCCTCTTATCTTTACCTGGGCAATGAATCCTCTCGAATCCGTCACACAGAGGCCATGGGTGACAAAAGAGAAAGCTCTTCCGACATTCTGCAGCGGATCTAGTCTTGGGCTCCGCTTCCAACCGTTATACGACTGCGGAGGATAGGAAGAGTGGCGAATCCCAATACCGACACTACTATATATATATATATATATACGAGAGATCTATGAGACAAGGAAGAGGTTCATCTGATGGTAACGATATATACAAATAAACTGCCAAAGAGCGATGGTTGGTCTTGCCGCTAAAAGCAATCGTCTACACAAAATTCAGATTGACTAGTTCAGAACGAAGACGGTGTCTGGCCTGGATTGACATGTTCAAATGATATATTTATCAAAAGAAAAAAATCCTCCTTTTTAATTATTTAAAAATTCCACTTTACCTTAATAAATAGACTATGCTCTGACTCTATACTCGTTTTTTTACTTCACTTTCTCACAAATACAAATTTACTGTGTTAATTTTATTCTAGATTATGCATATCAAATTTTAATAGACTATATCCTATCCTAATAATGAAAATAGCTGCAGTCACAGCTACACAAACGCTCTACTCTTCACTTTGTACCAAACCGTAATAGGTGACGAAAGGAGCGCAAAGCCTCGTCGATTTCTCAGGATTTGAACTCGCTTTACTTGAACCCACGCACTTTACCTGCCACCGAGTTCGGTTTATCTTCGATTAAATGGTGTAAAACCCGAAAAAATGTCAAACTCGTTGACACTTCACATGTGCTTAATCATAGCTATCGGATATATAACATAAATTATAAAAATGAATCAAAAACACAGATGAAACAATTTTATGACGCTCTATATTATTTAGATGTATCATCATCAGCATAAAGACGTCCACTCCTAGACGTAGATCTCTACCAAAGATTTTCTAATCGAACAGTTAGGGTTCATATATAGGGACTTTGACCATTTACCATCACGCTGGCTCAATGTGTGGTGGCGAGAGCAAGAGATAGCAAGGTTAGTTGTGCACCACGAGCAGGTGAGGTTGGCTTGGATCTCGTAAGTTGTACAGGATCGGTTACACCCGATTTAGATTTAATATTAGTTTAATTCAATAAATTATTTATCATAACTCCGTCATGAATTTATTCTTATTGTTACACTAAGTAATAAGCTTTAACAAAGTACCTTACATTTGATATAAAAAAAGTAGTTATCATAGTTACATTGTTTATTTAAATACAATTGCACGCTTAGTATTAAAGGAGCATTAACCTATTTTTTCTACTACGAACTAATTTCAAAAGCTTTTTCTGAAGCTCTGTCCTGAAAAAGACTATATTATGAGTTTATTTTTTAGCACAGGGATTTTCAAAGAAACGTAATTTTTAAATGCAAACTTGCTTTCTAATTTACAAAGTAATAACTTCTCTGAAAATACTTTTTTTTGGAATGGGCGCAAAACAAAGCAGACTTTAAAAGTCAGCGCCTACTGAAAAGTAATAGCAATACTCTGCATAAACAGTGTAAACTAGCTACATTTATCAGACAGGCGCGTACTTATTAATTTAAAAATAACTCCAAAAAAAAAAAAATTATAAGAAATAACGATAATAAAGACCAAAGGCTGATTTAGATTTTATAAAGTTTTCAGTATCAAAATTGGGATACAATTAAAAAACATCACAATCTCCAAATAGCATAATTATCAGAAATGGGAGCTCCTCTTTTTGTTGCTGTAGATGAATAAATTATACCACACTCTTATATAAATCGGATGTAACTAGTAGTATGTTAGAAACGATTGAAACACTGGCTTCCACTCATTTGTGCGTATATTGAGTGAGTCATTCACAGTGGAGTGCGAGTAGTAATTGCGGGCCAACTTTGTCAGTATTAGCGGCCGATTTCGGCGGCGCGTTGTAATTTATACAGATTAGAGGGAACATTACGAAGCGATCAAGATGTTACTTCGGATTACCAGCGTTCAGTTCGCGACTTACTTCAAACGATCAATGCACTTAATAACATTATATAGTATATATTGGGAATATTTTATGCTTAACAAAATAAATCTTGTGAATATGAAAACCTATTTGAGAGGGTGACTAAAGGAATCATTCCAGGGAAAGGATTACAACATTCCTTAAGGTAGTTACCAGCATGTTCGCTCTCCGCCCCATTTTAAGCGTAGCTAATATTACCTTCGACGGAATTCAATTTGTTCAGGCGTAGATTATTTCTATTTTGAATATGCATTTACAGGAAAATTTGAAAAATCTCCATTTATGTGAGACAACGCATGTCGAAGAGATTACCGCTTTTCTCTGGTTATTCCATCATAAAGAATATAAACGTAGTAAAACGTAATCAACGGCTCCTATTGCCATCATTAGAGCATCACGGGGAGCGAATCTGGACTGATTTACATCGCATTTTATTACGGTTTGTAGTAACTCTGCCGCGTAAAACTTTACGGCCCATCTCCCGCAATTTTTATTGAAGACAATAAGGGGTGCGCAATAAAACGCGAGCGATGAATTTGAAACGCGCATAACGAAGTCACCGCGGGTGAAAAAACCGTTAAATTTTCCTCTCCAGCATCATCTGAAATTTTCGCTCAAATGATAATACGTTTACTTTTCATAACGATAGTAATAAAACCAACCACTTAATATTCTTATTGCTAGGAAATATCTTACATATGGAGTCGAGGAGCGGTATATTCACGATGCGTGTTGGCGGACATCACATGTACACGACAGCTGTTTTCTAGAAACCTCAGGACAACCTTCTTTATCTCAGGATGTTTTCATTCATCAGAAGCTCGAGCTCATTAAGGACTAAATTTCTGCCTCCATCAACCATTTAGCGCAAAGACATACATACAGAATTACTGTCACGGCTATCACATTCGAGATACTTTCACTGCTACCTTCAGCAAGTCGGTAATAAGCAGTTAAGAGGTTCTTTAATAAAACTCTTGAATAAGAGTAAATATCCTGACAAAAAGGAATTGTTAGAAACATTGATAAAGTAATGGAATACAATATTAGTGATGAGTAAAATTGGTGTTGGTGTTGTCCTTTCGAAAAAGCCAGATCAAGACCAAGACCGAATGTACAAGGCGAAGACCAAAACCAAGAATGACCTGTTATACAAAACCAACACACAAATCATCATCATCATTACCAGCCGATAGACATCCACTGTTGGACATAGACCTTCCCCAAAGATCTCCACATCAATCGATTCTGCGTTGCTCGCATCCAGCTACTTCCCGAAACCGCCTGATCGTCGGACCACCTGGTGGGAGGCCTGCCAACACTACCTCTTCCGGCACGCGGTCTTCATTCCAGGACCTTAATGCCCCATCGGCCTGTCAGTCCTTTGAGCGATGTGTCCTACCCATTGCCACTTGAGGCTAGCAATCTTTAAACACCAAATGTACAAAAGTAAATGAAAAAATTTAAATTTCGTTGAAATGAGATAAAATATTTGTCATAACTTGAACATAAGCTTTTATTATAGAAAAAAAATATTTAACATCTATAAGACTAAATATGCAAGACTAAGATTGAATTGTCCATGTCTTGGTCTAGTTCTTACTTTGCTCATCACTATACACAATCTTATAAACTTTGACAAGTTCATTTGGTTTGTGTTTATGATACATTACTGTAAAGATAAGTGAAACAATACTGTCGTACAGTAATAAAGCGCGATCAGTGCTTACTACTTATAGAAAGCACAAAGTGTATTACCAAAGATAATGTTATTGGCAATAAAACGAGCACCGGTTTATATTTTAAGCTCGCGCGAATCGATTCGCTTCGACTGCGGAGACACCCCTGATGGCTCGACATGTTACGTTTCCACCCCGCTCTAAATATACTGGAACATTCAGTATGCTACTTCTACAGGTATAACATATTGGTCGAATTATCTGTTTAAAGCTATTATACTTTTTTTTTCAAACCAAATATAGCTAAAGTTGCTTAACAAAAATGCTTTTTTTTAATACAATGAACCGATGAGACGCGAATAGACGAGAGAGAATGCACGTTCGCCTTATGGTAATTGATACACCATAATAACGAGGCGCTAGTAAGGACGCTATACACTGCACCACATTGGGACTTAAGATGTTGTCTCATTTACCCCAGTAATTGCAATAGCTACAGCGCCCTTCAAACCGGAATAAAGTAATGTTTGCACAGTTCTGTTCGGCGGCAGAAATGGGTCTTGCGGTGATAACTACCTAGACGGTCTCCGGCAACAGATACCTTCCACTAGTAAATAGTACTGTAGTACATATTTTCAGTAAGGATATCGTTATGGAGACAATTTCACTATATTATAATGGTATAAAAACCAAAGGATTCCTATGGTATTTTATTCCTTCACAAGTGGACCATAAATTAAACCATTGACCTCTGTTTTAAAGAGCAAGTAGGCAGCCGCTGCTAAGTAAATAGCACATCCGTTGTAGGAAACATTGATAAAGTAATGGAATACAATATTAGTGATGAGTAAAATTGGTGTTGGTGTTGTCCTTTCGAAAAAGCAAGATCAAGACCAAGACCGAATGTACAAGGCGAAGACCAAAACCAAGACAGACCTGTTATACAAAACCAACACACAAATCATCATCATCATTACCAGCCGATAGACATCCACTGTTGGACATAGACCTTCCCCAAAGATCTCCACATCAATCGATTCTGCGTTGCTCGCATCCAGCTACTTCCCGAAACCGCCTGATCGTCGGACTACCTGGTGGGAGGCCTGCCAACACTACCTCTTCCGGCACGCGGTCTTCATTCCAGGACCTTAATGCCCCATCGGCCTGTCAGTCCTTTGAGCGATGTGTCCTACCCATTGCCACTTGAGGCTAGCAATCTTTAAACACCAAATGTACAAAAGTAAATGAAAAAATTTAAATTTCGTTGAAATGAGATAAAATATTTGTCATAACTTGAACATAAGCTTTTATTATAGAAACAAAACATTTAATATCTATAAGACTAAATATGCAAGACTAAGATTGAACAGACAAGACCAAGACCAATACCAAGATTGTCCATGTCTTGGTCTAGTTCTTACTTTGCTCATCACTATACACAATCTTATAAACTTTGAAAAGTTCATTTGGTTTGTGTTTATGATACATTACTGTAAAGATAAGTGAAACAAAACTGTCGTACAGTAATAAAGCGCGATCAGTGCTTACTACTTATAGAAAGCACAAAGTGTATTACCAAAGATAATGTTATTGGCAATAAAACGAGCACCGGTTTTTATTTTAAGCTCGCGCGAATCGATTCGCTTCGACTGCGGAGACACCCCTGATGGCTCGACATGTTACGTTTCCACCCCGCTCTAAATATACTGGAACATTCAGTATGCTACTTCTACAGGTATAACATATTGGTCGAATTATCTGTTTAAAGCTATTATACTTTTTTTTTCAAACCAAATATAGCTAAAGTTGCTTAACAAAAATGCTTTTTTTTAATACAATGAACCGATGAGACGAGAATAGACGAGAGAGAATGCACGTTCGCCTTATGGTAATTGATACACCATAATAACGAGGCGCTAGTAAGGACGCTATACACTGCACCACATTGGGACTTAAGATGTTGTCTCATTTACCCCAGTAATTGCAATAGCTACAGCGCCCTTCAAACCGGAATAAAGTAATGTTTGCACAGTTCTGTTCGGCGGCAGAAATGGGTCTTGCGGTGATAACTACCTAGACGTTCTCCGGCAACAGATACCTTCCACTAGTAAATAGTACTATAGTACATATTTTCAATAAGGATATCGTTATGGAGACAATTTCACTATATTATAATGGTATAAAAACCAAAGGATTCCTATGGTATTTTATTCCTTCACAAGTGGACCATAAATTAAACCATTGACCTCTGTTTTAAAGAGCAAGTAGGCAGCCGCTGCTAAGTAAATAGCACATCCGTTGTAGGAAACGGGAAACAATTATGTTTTTCATACTTTCTAGAAATGTCTATAGCACAACTAAAGCGTGTAAAAAGAAGGTTTCAAACAACTCAACAGATGGCGCCACTATGAACAATAGATCACGCTATCGATTGTCTTAGCGCAAATCCATATAATGTTTTTTTTGTAAATTATCTTCGGCCAAAAATTCATCAATGGGTACACATTTATATCTATTTACTGGATCTCTATGAATCTTCGTGATGCCAGGCCTTTGGTGAAAGTTATTACGGACTATATAATTGGATCTATCTGGATCTTCGTGAGGCCAAACCTTCGGTCAACAAGTCGTTACAGAGTACACAATTATATCTATCAACTCGATATCTATAGATCTCTGTAATGCCTAGACTTGGGTCACTAAGCTGTTACGGAGTATACAATTATGTCGATTAATTGAATCTCTCTTGATCTTCGGAATACCAAGAATTGAGACAGTAGTCTATCACGAAGTATACAATTGTAACCAACAACTGGATCTCTCTAGATCTTCGTAATACCGTTGTACTTAGTAAACACTACAATACTTCCAAAACCGTCTATTATTCATATATCAACTACATTTGATGAAACAAACTTTTTTTTAAGTATAAATCGGCAATATACTTGATCATAATTGTTGTACCACAGTTAAGCACTAGCTTAGACCTTAATAACATCAACAGCTGCATACCCTATATGTGAATAGGGGGTGTGCACACGTACTATCTCCTTTCCGTATTAAAGCTTGCGTTTGTTTCAAATTCGAGTTTACGGTTTTGTATTGGGGGTATGCAGAGGCGATAAAATTTATTGTCACAAACGCGACATCTGGTGCCACCCCCCGAAAACTGAGGTCCAAGTTAACAAACACTAGAACACTGTCTTCACTGACACCATGTTATCTTCTCATCTCATCTCCTAATAGATGAGAATTATTTATGTTATAAAATGATTACTGCTAAATAAATCTTTGTCTGCTTGTTCCAGGCCTTCTCCGAAATAGCTAAACCGTCTTTAACAACCCTTAAACTAGAAAATCTAAGTAAGTTAAGAACAAATATGACTTAAGTTAGATCAGGTCCGTTGGCAAACTTTTGAACCTATAATAATTGTTTGTTATATTCTAGGTTCTATTTCAACTTATTTATTCACTATTTTCTATATAGCTACAACTACAGTTCTTGTAGTAAATTAAAGCTGATTTAATACAGTATTTGTTTATAAAAAAATATTAATGTATTATAATAATATTGTTTATTAATAACATTTTAAAAATCATTGTAATGTAAGCATATTTCTGGTATAACTGATCGGAGTCTGTATTACTATACTTTATTAATGTTAGATCTTACTTCCTGTCGCGAATTATTATTTTATAAGTAAATGACGTGGACGTCTATCGCCTGATGATGATGATGATAATGATGATGAAGTAAATCAAGGGAAAAAATATTAGAAAGACATATATTAACCATAGTTTATAATTTTCTATCTGAAAAATATGTCTTTGACTTCGTTTTAAAAAAAATCTTTCAATAAGCTTTAATCTTATAACTTGGACCACAGCGAAGGAAGACGGTCGCGAACGTTCAGCGTACCCAGTCAATACATAGAAGAATAAACCCCACCCCGGCCCCAGTCCCATTGTAACTGCGTACGTAAGTTATCTAAAAAACATGACGCCATCGACATGTACCGAAAAGTTTTCCCTTGTTCGAGGAAGTACTCGAAAACGTATCCTGAAATGACACCAGCTCCCACTTCTGAAGAATTTTATTATTATATTACACCCGTCTCAAAGAATTCTCCTATTGTCTTGTTTGAAGGTATTTGTAGTTATAAGAACTGCGGCGCTGTTGTGAAACTTGCCACCAACACCTGAAGCGGCAAAAGAGACTATTCAGCTTTGGCGGGCATCATCATTCTGCAAACTATACTTTGACTCCCCTTGCGAGAGAAAGGCTCATGTCCCAATAGTGGGACCGGAAAGGTTTTTTTAATTTTTATTATACGAAGCGACGACACGGGCTAGACTTTTACTTAATTGTATGTAATGCCGTCGCCTTCGCTGTTTAAGATGATATATACACCACCGCATTGTACTCTTAGCATTTTTTTTAAAGAAAAAAAAAAAATGAAGTTATGTCCACGAACACTCTGTTTAGAGTGATACAGACAAGGAACATTGTTGTAATATATAATAACATTAATAATATATTAGAAACTATAGACTAAGATAATAATCAATGGATATAAACAGTATATGTGTTTGTAGATTATCCTTGAAGTATCAAGAGAAAAACTCATGTCAGAGAAAAGAACGCTAATCTTTCTTCTTCTTCTATATATATAGGAGGGTATTATATTTATACATATATAAACATAATACACTACATTTTCATTTGGTATTATTTATGCGGTTGCTATAGTAACGGTTGTTATAGATCATTTGCGATTGCTCTCAAACAAGTCTCAACATATATTAGAGAGAAGATAATTAAATGGAAGGATAGATTCAAAGCATTTCCTGCCACCTTCATCACCATCATCATCATCAGCCGATAGACGTCTACTAATAGACATAGGCCTCCCCCAAAGATCTACACATACAGTCAGCATCGCTTCCGGTACCACTGGGCACTGGGGGCTGTTGTATGTAAGGGTTTATATGGAGGAATTTAGGCCATTTCCCATCACTGGCTCAATGCGGGTTGGTGAGAGTCAGAGCTTCGTCTGATTAGCCACGAGCAGGTGAGGTTGGCTTAGATCCCGTCAGTTGTTGTGCCCCCTATTACACTCCTTAAAACATATACGTACGAATAATTCGGTCTCTAGACTCCAATGGCACGTTAGCAATTGTTCAGGCTTACGTGATCAGAATTAACTATAGACCTTAATTAGACTACTGAACTAACTTAAGTTAGACGTTAGAATAACATTTTAATGATATCTAGCCGGCACAGTGGAAATGCTAGAAAAATATCCGTCTGCTTATTCAAGGCTTCGTGATGCTGGATATTTTTTTTTCAGTTGAAATGCAATTAATATGCAAAGAGGATCGTTATCAGTCCGCCGCAGGGACGGTCACTTGCCGATGATAAAACATTTCAATTTGTATAATTTAATGACATTTTTACTGTTATCATTATCATTATAGGCAAATACCGTCTGTGAACTCACATAGGCTTATAATAATTAAGTAGGCTTTGATTTTTTTTTTTTTTCATTCAACAAAACGACGAAACGAGCGTGACGTTCATTTGATACTACAAGTACCCTCATTGGTATGGTATACACTGTACTACGTTCCGCTCGTCGCCTTGAGACATAAAGTATTAAGTCTCGTTACCCCAGTAATTTCACCAGCTACAACGCCCTTCTAACTGGAACACAGTAATATTTGCTCAGTACTGTTAGGTGGCAGAATTAAGCTGCTGTAATACATTACTAGAATATCTTACCACCAGTAAATTTAAATAAAGTAATACTATTGGTAATACTATACGCAAATTCGTATAATATTTTATTTACTAGTCTAGTGCTTGATAACATCCTATCGGATATTAAGGGGAGATATAGCCTAGGTTATAGGAAGCACTGGTCTAGCAGCTATCAAGAACAAAGTACATAATGTGAGCGGCAAACGGTTCTAAGCCGGCACCGGCCTCGCGCATCAAGATTCGAACCCCGCAGCAGTTAAAAATTAAAGCTAATTAACTTTTCGACCCCCGCGCCCTCGGGGTGTAATTAAAACAAAACAGAAGTCAACTTTACGCCGCCCTGAGGAGTTAGATAAAGCGATCTTTCCCTTTTTACATTTAAATGTTATACGTTCTGACATAAAACAAAGTGCTCCAGAAACGAAACCGCTCTCAATTTTTTTTTCTTCACATAAAACAAAAATAAAAATGAACCTTTTGTTTACACAACAACTCCTCAAGTTGCATCCATTATCTAAGCAGGTACACTTAACTTAAATAACTTGATTTTTCTATCAGAAACTCATCTACTTCCCTCTTAAAGACCTCTAATGTATCTCGCAGTACCTTCAGATATAGCTACATCACACAGCAGGGTAATTTTTACTCCACCACCACCACCATCAGCCGATAAACGTCAACTGCTGGACATAGGGCTCCACCAAAGATCCTGTGATCGGTCCTGTGCCGCTCGTATCACCGGGCATCAGGAGCCGTCGTTTGTAGGGTTGTCATACGACGGGATTTGGGCCACTTCCTACCCACGCTGGCCCAATGCGGGTTACACTACGAGCAGGTGACTTGTGTCCAGTGAGATATAATATGGGATCTCTTACACCTCAATTTTTACACACTGTCATATATATATATATATGACAGTCTGTAATATATATATATATAAGAAAAGAGACAATCAAAAAAGACAAAAGTTTTCATAAAGTTCCCTACTTTTTGGAGGAAGTCAAGGTTGCGATAGTCCCAGCATCTTTTACGCTTCAGTACTCCTTTCCAAGCGAGCCCTAGAAGCATCAAGCTCTAGGGCTCGCTTGAGCCTAAAGGTTACTCTAGTCGCCTTCTACGACTGACATACATGACTAACCTATACTTGAAGCCTACTTTTAGTAGTCAACTGCTCAGGTGTACAATTTAGTAGTAGCAGTACCACGTAAGAAAAGCTTTAGATGAAAACCACGGTGTTAGCATCTTTTAGATAGTAGAGATTTACCGCTTCCGTCAAATACTACTCCATCATCAGCCGATGGATGTCCACTGCTGGACATAAGCCTCCCCCAAAGATCTCCACATCGATCGCTCCGGCGCTGCCCGCATCCATCGACTTCCGACGTTTTTATTTATTATTAACTAAACCTTGATCTCAGGTTTCAGTTAAGCGACAATAAGCTGGTGGTGAACTGTTCTTCAAAGCAATACTCCAGCAGTTCAGCACCGGGCTATCAACTATTATAGAGAGAGATATCTTAATTATTATATTTAGTTCTAAAGGTATTTAATTATATTAAATCATTAAGATCCAATATGAAGCGTAGATTCAAAGAACATAAAAAGAAATCCGTTAAACTATAAGGTAAACATATTATATTATATTGTATACATTACTATCACATAACATATATAATTTCGCTATATGTATTATGATGGTATTATGTACTTGTTAATACGCATACGTACTAGGTTTGAGTATTATAATCAGGATTCTATCGCCATAAAATGTTTGGTGAGATATTTGATTGTAAATCATCGTAAACCTACATATAAAATACAATAAATGGAGTAAATATTCCGGAATCGAACCAGGACCTCTGTTTCAAGCAAGTGCTTACTCATTGTACCGCGGAGGAGCTTTAAAATTGCACGAGTATGTGACGCGCTCACGGAATGCGCTGGGGATGAACCTTTCTTTAGACAATTGAGGGTCTGAATCTGGATGAGGTAGTTTATTAGACGATCCATCTCCTCAGAAATCGTATCCAATTTTATCAGGCTGATATAATATAAGCACCATCACCTCACACTCGATTTGGAGTAATCATAAAAAACAATATATTTCTATACAAAAGGAAACTTGTAAGGCTATTGCAGGAGTCATCCCATCACTGTTATTATGATGCGATCAGATTGGAAGCCATACGACACACTAACCCCTCGAATGTAGCCATACGACAATTTAGGTTTTCAATTACCATCAGGTGATCGTATAAAAACACTAGCCTTTTTCTTAAACTCCCTAAGGAGTAAATAAAGACCTGTCCGGGCCGACATTGACAGAATCGATATACGCAAATCAGTGATAACAGGCTCCCGGTGAACTTTTACCGTTTACTTGCCAGCCCCCACCCCCGGCGCCCTTATCGGGCCCGATCTACAGATCCAATTTCCTAAAATAGGGATCGATCCGACAAATCATCTGGCCAACTCCATTATCCCCCCCTCGGGACGATCGCTCGGTGACTTGCTTATACTAAATCCATGGCTTAGTGGACAAGTGCTGCTCCTCTGTCCTTCATAACTCAACGTTATAAATTTATCCCTCAGTGTTGATGGAGGTCTTTGGAGGAAGCATATGTTCAGCAGTGAGCATCTATCGGCTGATGATGATGATGATGTTAGAATGACTCTTTGTATACTTCTTTAAAAAAACTTACCTATGAAAAGAGGAAAAATAAATATGTTATTATACATGGCATCAAAAAATATAGACTTTAAGTTATGAACCTTCGCGCGGCCGTCTCCTCAAGATGATATGTTAGGAAAACAGTGTAACGATATCGTGTAAACATCCTAAGTAACACAAATAATCCACAATTAGTCATTTGTATTACAAGCAAGTTCTACTGGTGGTGGGTCTCTGTTGCCGGAGACCGACTAGATAGCTACCGCCGCATCGGCTGTTTCTGCCGTCAAACAGTTGTGTACAAACATAAACCTATTCCGGTTCAAAGGGCGCTGTAGCTAGTATAATTACAGGAGTAACGAGAATCAAAGACTTGTCTCACGGCTACGAGCGCAATGTAGTACGTATACCGTTCTAACCAGCGTCACGTTATGGGAAGGCATATCACTTACAATCAGGTGAACGTCCCGCTCGTCACGTCGCTTAATGATATAAAAAAAAGACATAAAGCTTAGAGTAGTTAGAATGTCAGTTATATTATTAATATCCTGTTTAAGGATACATTAAACCTTGCAACAATGCAATTGAAATGGTTTTTTTTTTTATTTAAACGCCCTGGTTTAGCGAGGCCAGCTCTTGCCGAATACGAAGCGCGGTCGCAGTTCGTAATCTAAAAAGCCTGACGTAGAGGGTGCTATTAACGCGGGGTGTGAAATGAACGGGGGTCGCTCGCGGCCATGGCGACTTCATTCCGATACCGTTGAAAATAATGATGTCCCTACACTACCCAGCCAACGTCACTCTTTTTACTATATTTTTTTAAGAAAAAAAAAAGCCGTTGTTTCCTTCACTCCTGCTAGAAGGATTAGAGCGAACTATTTATTTTTGTATCAGTTCGAAGATTTTAAATACTTAAGTAAATTAAAGAAGATCGCAAGTAGCGAGAATGAATGACAGATGTACTTTCAAATATATACAATACTGGAATTACTTCGTTTGATTTATAATAAGGGGTGTAAAAGGTTGCACAACAGCTCACAGCATCCAAGCCAACCTCACCTGCTCGTGGTGTACCCTGCAAACCAACAAATAAGGCTCCGGCTCCCACCAACCCGCATTGAGCCAGCGTGGTGGCCCAAATCCTCTTATATGAATTCCAACCTGATCTCGAGGTAATCTTTGGGAGAGCCTTATGTCCAGCTGTGGACGTCTATTGGCTGATGATGATGATGATAATGAAGAGAATTGCATATGACTATACTGATACTAGAAACAAATAGTTAGACAAATTCATAGTTTTATACTTTAAAGTTAAAGCTTATTTCTCAGCTTATTTACTATAGCCTTTTTCAAGTTAATTTAAACACAGACTGATAGCTTTAGTTTGTAAGTTTTTGTTTTGAATACCACTTTTCTCTGTTTCCATTCAATTGTAATTTAGGTCCTCAAGATGGACAGCATATATCCTGTATTTTGTTTTTTACCCTTTACCAGTAGAAAATAATTAAGTATTAGTATAAAAAAAACAGCTTAAACTAGTAACATTAATAAATAACAATATACAAGACTGTTGAAGTATCCCAAAGGGATGCGAGTGAATTTATCTATTTTTGTTAGGGATCGGAAATCCCTTTCCGGAAGCGGGAGAAAAACAGCGTCTGTGTATGCGGGGGAGGTAACCGCGGTTATGAAGATTATGCAAAGTTCTAAGTTTTCCCTTAAGCCCATCGAAATCCAACTTATAAAGAAAGATAAATGTCCTTGAAGGAAAAAAACCTAGATGATCGAAATGAAGGCTCGTATAAGTAAAATCAAATGGATTTTGTTATTAATCACAGTCAATAACTAAAATCGGTTCAACCGTTTATTTGTAGATACATTCATCATCGTCATCACCATCATCATCATCATTATCATTAGCCGACAGATGTCCACTGCTGGACATAGGCCTCCCCAAAAAATATCTACATTGATCGATCCTGCAGTGCCCTCATCCATCTGCTTCCATCAACCTTCACCAGATCGTTGGACCACCTGATGAGAGGCCTACCAACATTTCGTCTTCCGGTACGTGGTCGCCGTTCGAAGACTTTAACGCCCCATCGGCTGTCAGTCCTTCGAGCGATGTTAATGCCACTTGAGGCTAGCAATCTTTTGGACTATGACGGTGACTTAATTCCCCTGCGGATCTCCTCATTTCTGATTCGATTTTTGATGGTAGGAATTCAAATGGGGGATTTGGGCCATTTCCCACCACGCTGGAGCAATTCGGGATGGTGGAAGCCAGAGCCATGTTTGTTGATTAGTAGGGTGCACCACGAACAGGTGAAGTTGGCCTGGGTTCTGTGAGTGTTGTACGGGACCTCTTACACCCCAGTTAATTTTTACCCCATTTATACAGTAATTAAGAATAAAAGGAATTTTCATAATCAAGTGACTGGTAAAGTTAACAAAACTGTAACCGAGTTCTCGGGTTCGATTCCTTGATCACGAATTATACACCTTATTATTATACATGCAACAAGGAGGTCCTTGTTCGGTTCCGGGATCACTTGTGGTGGATATTGGTGATAGGGACTTTTCAACTCCGCAGTGCTACCGCTCTCATGTAGCCAAATTATCTTCGAAAGAGTTTTATGTAAAAAAAAAATTACTTTATTAATTTTTTTTCCTTCTACCAAACCAGTTCGATAGGCTGTCATCGATCAATACCGGAAGTAAAAGATTTCTCCAACATGTGAAACACCACCTGTTACTCCCAACACGAACTCTCAATGTATGACAAAGTCTCCGCCATTTTGTCTTCAACTATAAAGCTATGCTGTACATATACAGCACCAATCTCTTTCTATTCTGCCTTTCCTAACATCATTCATTATCTTAAAAAAAAAACTATTATGTAAATTTTTAACCGAAGATTGATTTGATTTGATTTGATTTGACTAGAAAAATGAGATATAATTACTTTTATGTATTTATAGGTTAAAAAGGAATATTTTCTGGCTCAAGGACAGTCTGTACTATTTATCGCATTACTATTCTATGATCATTAACTTTCTTACTATATAGTATCATGATTATTGAGCGCTAGTAATGCAAAAGCCTTTATCATATAAGCTGTACTCCCATTTAGTGGGGTGGACTCATCAGATCAGAGCAGGAGTGGATGTAGCTCTCCAAAAATGTATGAAAAAAAAGTAGCAGTTACAGAGTGGGCGCATCTGATGAAAAGGATCACTACAACGTTTTATTGGCCAAGAGCAGCATGTTATGGTAACTATCAAGAAGAATATGATATTTCACCCTTAAACCTTATATCGAGATTTCGTGAAGGGTCGCTTTAGGCCGCCTAAATAATGGACCCTAAAAGCGCGTAACGTTCCGCCGAATTGGATCCGGCGGCTATTGAGGAACACGTGACACTAGTGTCAATGGTGCTGCGGCTTTATCCATGTCGCTGTTCATTGGGAAATTCAGACAACAAAAAAAGTGGATATTTTTTTTATATAATGAGAAGAATTTCATCATCATCATCACCATCATTATCAGTCAATAGACGTCCACTGTCAGACATAGACTTCACTCAAAGATTACTGCAACCATCGGTTAGGGATTTATACGAGGGACTTGAGCCATTTCCCACCATTGGGGCCCAATTTAAATTGGTGGGAACCACAGCCTGGTTTGTTGATTATATGTTGTTGTAAGTTGTTGGGCGAGAACTTATATAGCCCTTCGAAAGGTCCAAGAATTTCATAGTTCGATTCCGAACTAATATATTAATGAAATTTATAAGACAGTAAGATACTATTAATTATGTTTAGATGATAATGTTGTTGACAACAAGTAAATAATGACAAAGTTCGTAATATCAGTATCATTGATTTTTTTCGGCTCCAACTTCCGGGATTCGAATCCACGAGCTGAAAGTAAAGGAAATAAATATATTGACATTTACATAATTTCTTAATGGAATTTGTTACAAAGTAAAACTTTTCCTCGTCTAAACACTGTTTTCACGCTAACAGGGAGTATGTTAATAATTTTATTAAAGTTTTGTTCAATAGTACAATTTGTATATATTTTTTTAATTCACTTAAACGACGAGACGAGCTGGACCTTCACCTGATAGTAAGTGATACGCCTGCCGATAACTTAGCACTAGATAGGATGATACTGCACCGCATGCATCGCCTGAGTCATAATAAATACTGGTAGGTCTCTATCACCGGAGACCGTCTAGATAGTGTGCAAACATTGCTGTGTTCCGGTTTAAAGGGCGCTGTAGCTAGTGTAATTACTGGGGTAACGACACTCAACAGCTTAAGCTTTAGTGGACGTGCACAATGTTATATGTATGTCATCATAACTAGCGCTACGTTATGAATGGACGTATCACTTACCATCAGGTGATCGTCCCGCTCGTCTCATCGATTAATTGAAGAAAAAAAAATTAAGATGTTTAGTCTCCTGTCCCCTGTAATTACACCAGCTATATTGCGATTGAGAGTGAGATTGACGTGGGAGTCTTCAAGAGAAGAGTGAGACTTCCTCTTGACTAGTACCCTTTACCACGTAGATTACATCTGTACTTACCATCAGGTGGAATCGCAGTCAAGCACTAGGTAATAACAGAAGTGTAAGGGGTCTACAATTCACGGAACCCAAGCCAATACCTCATACTCGTGCTGCACCCTGATAATCAACAAACGAAGCTCTGGCTTTTGATATCGGTGGTGGAAATGCTGTTACCGCATACCCAGCGTCCTTTTCAGGGGGGAGACGCCAAGTTATGTGGGGCTCGGGGCCACTGAGATGTTGTGCGTGACCCCCATACCCACTAAAACCACCACCGCTTGTCCCGCAATACGCATACTGGAGACGCCCGGGTTTCAGCTAAGCAACTCTCCGGGCGCCTCCGCGTATAAAACTCCTCCTGTTGGGGCCCCGACCCCTCAGACGACCGCGCGCGCCCAAGACGGAGCGCACGCCCGGCCGCCGCCTTCCCGTGAAGGAATTGGGCGGCGGCCTCGCATCCCTCAGACTCCCCCACTTCGACGAGGGAGGGGGACAAAACAAGACTCCCCGGGGACGCACCCCAGGGGAAACACGACAAAAGGCCCAAAGGGCCACGCCCATGGCCCGAAGACCCCCTCACACCGTGCCCGGCTAGGGGCCGTCGCTCACGGCGGGAGGAAGCGGACGGCGTGGTTCTGCCGCCGCGCTCTCCCGCCGGCCCGCCGCCGCCTGCAAGGTGCGGCTGCGGCGTCGGCCTCCCTCGTGCGCTCGGCGGCCTCCTTCTGACGCATCACTGCGCCGCAGAAGGGCTACCGCCCTCAAGACCTCTCGCTGCTCAACATACGATCGATTACAGTCGGCAGCGAGGTCACTGCCGACTTGCGCGACGAGGGCGTGGCGTTGCGGCCCCATGCTGGGCACTCCGCCAGGTGTGGTGCGCCGTGTCAGTCGGCGCACCACTCGACGCATTCCTGCGTCATCTCTCTACGAGCCACCTGGTGCAGGTACTTGCCGAAACATCCATGGCCTGTCAGCACCTGCACCAGGTGGAACGTCAAGGCCCCGTACCGCCGGTTCATCCACCGGGACAGGTGGGGCCTGATGGCCTCCACCGTGTCCCGGCCGGCGGCAGGGTTTACCTAACTCCGTCTCCACCGCCGGATCAGGGGCGTCATGGGCAACGCGCCTGATCCGGCGGACCGTGGCCGGGTCCGGCCGACGCTCTCCGGCATCCCGCAGGAAGAGGTACACTTCCGCGAGCGACTGCGCCTGTAGATGCCAAGGCGCATCGGCCGCGAAGCGTACCCGCCGTCAGGACACCGTACGGTACGCCCGACAGGCTCGGACCGCCAGGATACGTTGGGCCCTCTTCAACACGGGCCCGTTCCTGGCGGTCTCGCACTATCCACCCATACGGGCGCACCGTACAGTGCAGGCTCTGGCTTCCACCAACCGGTATTAGGACAGTGTGGTGGGTAACCGCCCAAAATCTCTCACATGAAACCCTACCTGCTCGATATGGGAATCTTTGGGAGGTTTATATTCAGCACTGGACGTCTAAGGGCTGATGATGATGATGATGATTAAATAATAAAGTTAGTATAGTAATAATAATTCTATATGAAGTTTAGGAAAGATGAATAAGGCGTATGACTACATTGTCTGCAACATGAAAATCCGAGTAGTTCACATTACCTCCATCCCCATTTAAGTGCTTAATGTGGTCGTGAAAATCTCAATGGCTGTCTCGAATGCGACATTTGGGGGTTGTCGAGTGGCGTGCGGGTTCGAATCCCGGGTCCGACAAAGCGCGTTTCCGATTTCAAAGCACGTCTCCATGCAAACGGAGACGCACATGTTACTGATATATGGCATTGCGATATTCATCATACTTATACGTTAAGGACAAAGTAGACCTTCACCTGATGGTAAGTGAAAATAATGAAACACTATTTAATATATTATATTTACACTGCACCACATATATAGAACAGTAGCAGTATTAGGAAAATGTATAAGTAAGTAAGATAGATAAGATGAAATCTTAAAAGATACCCTGCTACCCACTAAAACCCCCTCGCTGGTCTCCCTCAGTGCATAAGAAGGAGCTCCATGATCTCCTACAGAACGCACCCCTGGACTCTGGTTGAACCGTCCCACGGAAGGGTAAAGCTCTCCTTAGCACCGACGCTGTGCTGCGACAAATACAAGACCACCAAGCATTTGCCGTCCTTCTAAGGCTCGCTTATTGAGCTTTGAGGGCTTCCACCCTCAAAGCCCACGAACCAGAGGACCCTTTTAGCAGGGACACAGCGATTCTGTTACGACAGCAGATTTACGATATGAGGAGGGTGGTAGCTAACCGGGCTAAATTTGACACGTGGACCTGGAACCGTACTAGGGACTCGCGTGATTCAAGACAGGCGGTTAGCAATTGTGCTAATTATGCTTAATATTGGCAAACAGTAATGTTTTATATAGTGAGAGAAGTTGAACGAATGAACTTAACATTCACTTGGTGCTGAGCGAGGTCGCGTCTTCGTGTCGCTTTATCGCTAAGATCTATACCGGCTCAGGTGCAATAAACATATGCAAACGACCAACAGCGAGGTCGAATGGTATTGCAGAACATTAACCCCCTACCCCTACCGCCCTCGACACTTACCTCCGAGTCCTAGCTGAACACCCACGCCGATCCTATTTACATAATAAAACAAAGAGGGGTGCTGGTGGAGCCGAGAGACCGCGAAGTCTAACACTTAAACCCGACGCCTTAAACTTTGCGGGAACTATTTTAAAAATCACTTCCGGAACGGTACATGTTTAGGTTTGAGGGTAAACGGAAGTTCCGGCGGCTGGAAATCATTGTTCTAGTCCAATAAAAGAGCTCAATCAACAAATACATAGAAATAAAAAAAAAAAAGTGTCTTGTTTTAAACAAAAAACTTATAAGACTGTAGATGATATAGACTACACCAGATTGTAGTCATCGCCTTGAGATTATATTAAGTTCAATAATTTCACTAGCTACAGCGCCCTTTAAACCGGAACACAGTAATATTTTCACACTGTAGTGTGGTAAAGTAAACAAATGCTGCAAATATTAAAAGTCTATCAATCAATTCTTCTGATCCAGCGACGGACGAGAGAACTGACTCTGTCTCTCGCACTGTCTGCTGAGGGTCTCCCGTCCCCTTTGTCTGGGCTTCGTCAGTCATTAGATTTCGGTCTAGTATCAGACTCTTCGTTCTCCTTCTGTTCTTCGGGCTGGACCCAAAATTTGTGTGGTTTTCTCTGTTCAATCAGGAGTATTTCCACTATGCTGCGGTGGTATCTACCCAAACGGTCTCCGGCAACGGAGTCCTACCACCAGTATATATTAACTTAAAACAACTGACTTCATCTTCATCAAATCTTATCAAACCTAAATATCTGATGGTATTAAGTATAGTACGTAAATGGTGGTTAAGAATATTTAAGTAAAGCCTACAATTTTAATATGGAAGCAGTTAACATGACGCGATGTATGAACGTTGATGAGAAACAAGATAACAGAGCTTTTGTTCAGCAGTGAACATGATGATGCGATGATGGCATAGAACAGTTGTCTTCAGCACTACAAACGTACAGATTACATATATTAATATAAACGGAAGGTATAACATGCGTTTCACCTGAAACCTTTTGCTTCAGTCACGGGAAATCCGAATTCAAAGTAACATATATCTCGACCCGCATCAAGACCAGATGGCGTTTTTGCAGGGCGAGTAAAAGGACGCTTTAAGCGTACGACACGATGACGAGACGATTTTCAAATCATCAATTTTAAATTATTTTGAAATAGTATTATTTAACAGTGTGTTAAAAGAGGTTTACGGGGTCCGGTACAATAACTCACAGGACCAAAGCCACCATCACCAGCTCGTTGTGACCCCTGCTAATCAACAAACGAGACTCTAGCTCCCGCCAACTCTGATTGGGGAAGCGTGGTGGTCCAATCAATCCAATCAGCCGGAAGACGTCCACTGCTGGACAAAGGCCTCCCCCAAAGATTTCCACTTAGACCGGTCCTGGGCCACCCGCATCCAATGGTTGCCAGCGACCTTGACCAGGTCGTCGGTCCACCTTGTGGGGGGTCTGCCCACGCTACGTCTTCCGGTACGTGGCCGCCACTCGAGAACCTTTCTGCCCCAACGGCCGTCGGTTCTGCGAGCTATGTGCCCTGCCCATTGCCACTTTGCGACGGCGACCCTTCGAGCTATGTCGGTGACCTTGGTTCTCCTGCGGATCTCCTCATTTCTGATTCGATCTCGCAGGGAAACTCGAGCATAGCTCGCTCCATCGCCCTCTCGGCAATCTTAAGCTTGCGGACAAGGCCCACAGTAAGCGGCCACGTCTCTGCTCCGTATGTCATCGCTGGCAACACACACTGGTCAAAGACTTTTGTCTTGAGACACTGCGGTATATTGGACGAGAAGATATGTCTTAGCTTCCCGAATGCTGCCCATCCGAGTTGGATTCGACGAGAGATCTCTTTCTTGAAGTTGGACCTACCTAGTTGGATTGTATGTCCGAGGTAGACATATCTGTCAACAACTTCAAGTGTAGAGCTTCCAACTGTTACTGGAGTGGGTACAATATGGACATTTGCCATGATTTTGGTCTTGTCCATATTCATTTTAAGACCCACTCGTTGTGAAACTCTACAAAGATCATCGAGCATTGTGTTGATGTCCTCCATGGTCTTAGCCAAAACCACGATATCGTCGGCAAATCTAAGGTGCGTGATGTACTCGCCGTTGATATTGATGCCATATCCTCTCCAATCCAGAAGCTTGAAGACGTCTTCCAATGCAGCGGTGAACAGTTTCGGAGATATGATGTCTCCCTGTCTTACTCCACGCTGCAATCGGATCGGTTTCGAGCTCTGGTCTTCGAGGCGGACTGACATGGTGGCGTTCTCGTACAAGCACCTTAGAACATCGACGTACCGGTGGTCTATTTGGCACCGTTGGAGGGCCTGCAACACGGCCCATATCTCAATCGAATCGAAGGCTTTCTCATAGTCCACAAACGCTAAGCATAGGGGCTGGTTATACTCATGGGACTTCTGTATAACCTGCCGCAGCGTATGAATGTGGTCTATGGTGCTGTAGCCTTTACGGAATCCAGCTTGTTCGGGAGGCTGGAAGTCGTCGAGCCTGATTGTGAGACGATTCGTGATGACTCTGGAAAACAACTTGTAGACATGACTCAAAAAGTGAGATGGGTCTATAATTCTTCAACTGGGTTTTATCTCCCTTCTTGAAGAAAAGCACCACCACACCTCCGTGCCACGCCCGAGGCGATCGGCCTTCTAGTATGACGGAATTAAACAACTTCTGCAGGACTTCGAGGATCGGCTTTCCACCAGCTCTCAGAAGTTCAGCTGTTATTTCGTCATCACCAGGTGCCCTGTTGCCTTTAAGCTGATTCAGAGCCACACTAATCTCGTGTAGGCTGACAACCGGGATATCTTCAGAGTAGTGTCGGGCTAGACTAGCTCTTGGATCTGATGCTAGTCCACCAGGAGAACATGTAGTCGTGTACAGCTGTCCATAGAACCGCTCAATCTCCTCCAGAACCTCGGCCCTTGACGATACGATCCTGCCGTCCTCTGTCTTCAGCCACGTCAACCGGCTTTGCCCGATAGACAGATCTCGTGCGAATACTTTAGAGCCTTTGTTCCGCTCTATTGCCTCTTTAACACTGTCAGTATTAAATCGGCGTATGTCGCGAGTCAGAGACTTAGAGACCTGCCTATTCAGCTGCCGATATTTGGTGGCATCTTCAGGAGACTTCAGGACCAGTTCTCGTCTTTCGGTCATGAGGTTTAATGTGTGGTCAGAGATCGGCTTCTTCTTTCTGGTACGGGGACTTTAAAATCTTAAGTCCTGCCGTACGGACAGCATCTACGAACCTGGTGTTGTAATCGTCCACATCAATGCACTCGCCTAAGGATGCAAAGCGATTTCGTAGTTCAAGCTGAAAGCTCTCGGGGTTTTGAGTTGGATGGGCGCTGGCCGGAGCGTGGACTTCACCAGTCGAAATCGTTCGAGCTTTATGTTGATATTCAAAATGCCTCTCACGATTCGGTGATCGCTGCCCATTTTAGAGCATTGATCACTGAGACATCCTTGAATATCTGCCTCTTCGTCGACATGATGAAGTCTATCTCATTTTAGTAGCTCCATCAGGACTGATCCACGTCCACTTGCGGCTGGCCCGCTTCTTGAAGAAGGAGTTCATTATATAGAGGCCCTCCTTCTCCATGAAGTCGGCGAGCATTTGGCCTCGTGGATTTCTCTGTCCATATCCAAATTGCCCCACTTTCAGTTCTCCACTACTTCGCTGCCCTAGTTTTGCATTGAAGTCTCCCATGACAACGGTGTACTGAGTTTTGGAACTGTGTATGGCTTTAGAAATATCCTCATACACAGTTACCACCTCGTCATCAGAGTGTGCCGTAGTCGGTGCGTATACCTGTATGACCTTCAGCGAGTAACGCTTGGTAACTCTGAGTATCAGGTACGCTACCCTTGCTGACACACTAACGATGTCGACAACGTTATTCACAAGAGACTTGCGGACGATAAACCCGACGCCACCCTGGGACTGCTGGTCGCCCTCCCGGAAATAGAGCAGGTTGCCTGATTTAAGAGTTATCGTGTCCTCCCCTCTCTTCGGACTTCGGATAACCCTACTATATCCCATCTTAACCTGCTCAATTCCTCCTCCAGCTCAATTATCTTCTCGTCGGTCCGCAGTGTACGCGTGTTGAGTGTTGCCAGGGCCAGATGTTGTTGGTTTTGGTAGCCTGGCCGCTTCCGGAGATTCTTCGCACCCTTGCCCCGCCGTTACCGTGACCGCTACCGTAGCCAGGAATAGCGGGGCCGCCGGGGACTAGGGGCCGTTTTTTATTTTGGGATCTCATCTAGGGGGGAATTGCCGTAATCGCCACGCTTGGCAGGCGGCTTGGCGATCGCAGTTACGGAGGCCCTATCGTGAAACGCTGCTGCCCGTCCCACGTCCGGGATTTCCCTCCGCTTCCTTGGATGGATATACCGCCATCGTTCGGTTGACTGATTGCATTTGATGAAGTGTAGATGTACTCAATCGTCATATACACTTCAGCAAATGGGCGGTGGGGTCGTCACTTCCCGACGCCAAGCGTGGTGGGTAGTAGCCCAAAGCCCATCACATGAATCCCTACAAACGTGGAGATCATTGAGGGAGAGCCTATGTCCAGCTGTGGACGTCTATCGGCTGATGATGATTTTATAGCAAGGGGTGCTTAGAACAAGAAATTATAATTTTTTTAATCAAAGAATGGATGAGACGAGCGAAATGATCATCTGATGATGACCTAGCCATAAAAAGGTGGTGCTAGTCAAGATGTCATACACTGGACCACATTATGCTCGTGGTCTTGAGACATAAAATGTTGAGTCTTATTACCACAGTAATTAAACAAAAAAAAATTAATTTTATTGATATTTGAAGAAAGGTAGTCTTAGTACTAACTCATTTCAATAATAAGAATTTACCTAACTAGAAAACTAACGTTCGAGACTGTACGTGATCGTTCATATGACGGAATCGACTCTGCTATCTAACATTAGCAAACCGTATCCCCAACCACTATGCTATCTGTGTTTAGTAGGTGTATTTAATAACGAAGCTAAACTTCACACGACCAAGACGCTTAATATTAGCCAACTTAATACTAAAGCTTGTTTGTGTCAATCGTTTAACCGTAGTAAATTAACGATATATCATTTCATAGTATATTTATAGTTAAAAAATCTGTTAGTTTATTAAATAATAAGTAATTATTATAAAGTAATAAACCTTAGTTACTAATTAATTACCGTGATCTGGAGTACGTTCTGAATGAATTGTAAGTCAGCGCTTTTTTCTATAGAAAACTGTTAAGAATAAACAATACCACATTCTTCTCGTGGTCTTTGGGACACAATTTTAAGTATCGTTACCTCAGTAATTTCGCTTACTAACAATGCCTCTCTAACTGGAACACAGTAATGTTTGCACACTACTGTCTGGTGGATGAAATAGGAGCTGCGGTGACTGACAACAGAGACTAACCTAGTAAATAAACAACTAGTAGTAGAGGTCCTGAGGAAGAATTGCGTTGTAGCTAGTGAAGTTACTATGGTAACGAGGCTTAAAATCTTGTCTCAAGGTTTTTATATAGGCAGACGTGTCACTTACGATCATGTGAACGTCTCGTAAAATATAAAAAAAACTTCGATGGAAATGTGTAGTAAATCGTAATAGTAATTACGTTAGCTCCTGTGCTCAGCTCTTAGCTCTTTGGATGTACATCCACTTTAGATATACAAATCCCATAAATATGTATGTTTATTATATGTTTGATTTGTGTCGGAATCTCGCCGTCATGATATAAAACAATTGGTTACAACTAAATACAACCATTTGACCTCTAAAAGATAACACGAGCAGTGCGCCCGACGTGCCCCTTGTCGGACGGGAGTCAGCTCATGCATTTTGAAAGGAGCCACCTTACCCGGACACCCTACTCAAACTACGTTTTATCTTTATCAGCGGATTTCATGTGGAAACTTATGTTTTTTTTCTTATTCACTTCACATAGAAAACTATGGAGTTGCTATTATTTAATATATAATATTTATACTTGATAAAATGTAAATATAATCATAAATAACAAACGTTTTTTTTATATCACACTGTTTAGAATCGATTTTTGTATAGTTATAAGTAAGCACAACAACTCACGGGACCCATGCTAACTTCACCTGCCCGTGGTGCACCTTGCTAATCAACAAACGAGGTTCTGGCTTCCATAAACCCGAGTTAGCCTACCGTAGTAGGAAATGGCCCAAATCCCTCATATGAACCCCTTGATAGGACAGCTCCTTGTGCCCAGCGGTTCCGGAAGCCATGTTGACTGTATGTGAAGATCTTTGTAGAAGCCTATATCCAGCAGTGGACGTCGATCGGCTAATGATAATGCTCATACATTTTTGAAGATAACATTATTTTTTAATTTATGAAGCGTTAGTTAGGATGATATACACCAGCTCTGTAGTCTCGGCCTAGTAAGAATAGGACTAAGGTAAGCCCTGCCTAACGTAGAAGGCGACTAAATGGGTCTAGGAGTATCCCGGACCTTGAGGGTGGGAGCCCTTATCGCTCAACAAGCGAACCTGTGTGAGCAGCGTATGGCTCAGCGATGATACCTAGGAGGGTCAGGCTCCTCCTCAGAGATGTGCTGATACAAAGTATAGAGAGACACCGGTTCGTTCTATAAGAGATCCCGGAGCCTCTCCGAATGCACTGATGCAGACCACCGAGGGGATTTTAGTGAGTGAGAATTTGATATAACCCTGACTTCCCTTCAGAAGCAGGGTATGTTTCGAAGATTTCTTCCCCGAAACAAAAAAAAAAAAGCATATTATACAAAGCACATGTGCTCGTCGCGATATACAATAATTGCTGCGTTGTTAGACGATCTCCGACAAGAGAAACCTCCCACCAGTAGACTGCGCTACTAAGAATAAGATAAGGGTGTGTTAAATTTAAAAGATATTTACACAAATACACCATCTCGTTCGAACCGGAAGCTAAACGTCTCATCCGTCCACAGTGCAGGCGGTTGGCGGCGAGCTCCTGAATAAATTCTTTCGACTCCATTAAAACGTCACTCAGACTTGAGAGCAAAAGTGGACGTTTTCAGATCGCTAAGTTCCTTCCACCGAAAATACGTGAACCCCTTTTCGTTCAAGTGTGTTCAGCATTCGCTAGCTTTCATATAGTCAGACATGTTTTTTTTTTCTACTTAACATTGATTATATTACGTATCATAAACCTTAAATGCTCTTCTTGCGACTTTGAAATAATAAAGTGTCCTTGGTCCATAGTTTCCGAATAAATTTGCTGTAAATCTTATTTCAATGCTTAACCAATTAAAAACCAAAAAATCAAGTTTTTAAACTTTTATACAATTTTTTCATCAAAAAAACAATTATTAATAGTACTTTGTGTTTCTAAATGATCTACGATAACTGATGAATGATAGATTCGAACCTACAACCCTTAGATTTAGATATCACCTTGCTATTTCTTATCATCCAATAAAGATATTGTTTCGTAGATAAGAGATAATATACAAACACATAGTAAATCCTAAATATTTCACGCGTTTAAACAACTATACAAATATTGATACATCGATACAACCCCTGAAGTTTTGTTCATAATAAAGTCAGGAAATCTCATTTATTAATAACAGGGGTGTAAAGGTTACCATGTAATAACTTACGGAATCCACGCCAACCTTACCCGCTCTTGGTGAACCCTGCTAATCAACAAACGAGGCTTTGTCTTCCATCAACACGCATTGAGCCAGTGTGAATACCTACCCTTTGTAGGAATCTTTGGTGGAGACCCACGCTCAGCAGTGGACGTCTATCGGCCGATGATGATGATAGCACATGAAGATACGATACCGTTTATATTCACGTTGCATTTTATATGACACGATATTTTCAAATTACAGCCGATCAAAGCCGCTTCGAGTTGCCAGCTAAATTAATTTCGTCGAAAACACGACGTTTTCACGATTTCCATTTAAACTTCACTGAAAGTGTAGTGAAAGAAGCGTCGGTCGAACCGATAACCGAAGCAGAACACCCAAGTAAAATTACACCGCCTGCGTCTATACAAATAGCTCGCCACGTCGAAACTATTTAATCAAGCCGGAGACCAAGTTTGCCGATGTGATGAAAACTGTAAAAAAAAAAAGCAATTTCCCTCATCTCTTTGGAAGACATCTTAATATACAAATCAATATCACATGCAGAACATTCACTACATTTAAATGATGTATATATACTACATTAAAGAGTTGTGTGGGCTAACGAAGTAAAGGCTCAAATGATGATATATTTTCATACAGCATCTTTACGCTCAAAAATAAACTATTTATACTATATAAATGATAAAATTTGTGTATAAATATCATACAGTGTTTACTTCTGTGTATTTTCATATATTTTTTTTTTTATGTAATTAAGCGACTTGATGGTAAACGATACGACTGCTCATAACAACGTGGCGCTAGTTAAGTTAGTACATACTGCACCATATTGCTCTCGTCGCCTGAGATATAAGATGTCGAGTTACCGCAATAATTACGCTAGCTACAGCACCCTTCAAACCGGAACACAGTAATGTTTGAACACTACTGTTTGGCAGTAGAAATAGCCGCTGCGGTGGTACTTACTACAACCAATGCTTCCACTAAGTTCGTTTTGCTAAGTTTTATATAGAAGGATTTCGTATGAGCTTTTTTTTTTATAAGATCTAGTAGGCAAACGAGCAAGACGGGTCGCCTGATGGTAAGTGATTCACCGCCGCCCACGGTCACCAGTGATGCCAGTGCGTTGCCCACCCTTCAGGTAAGAACATGCTCTTTTCTTGAATAACCCAATGTCGCAGTTGTTAGGGAAGACCGCTGATGGCAACAAATTCCAGAGACTTACTGTGCGTGGCAGAAACCTGTTTTTAAAACGCATTGTAGTGGAACGCCAACCATCCAGATGGTGCGGATGATAGTTCCGGCGAGACGATCGGTTGCGAAAATCAGCGGCTTCTATTAAATCGAACAACTCCTCAGAACACTCCCCATTGTAAATTCTGTAAAGTATGCATAGGGAAGATAGATCCCTACGCAGTGCCAAAGGATCTCGCCGATCGGCAAGTTCAGGATCGTCGACAATCCGAGATGCCCTACGTTGGATTCGGTCAAATGGAGATAGCTGATAACCCGGAGCCCCTACCCAAAGGTGGCAACAATACTCCATGTGAGGCCGCACCTGCGCCTTATACAGTTTAAGTCGGTGGGCCGACTTGAAGTACTGTTTGGCCCTGTTGAGTACTCCGAGTTTTTGGAGGCCATTTTAGCCTTGCTCTCCAAATGACCGCCAAACTGGACAATACTCGAAATGTCGACACCTAGAATGCCAATGTTCGGCTTGGCACAAAGGTGAGTGTTTCCGAAGAGTGGCGATGCGACAAAGGGGGCTTTTTTAGCAGTGAACGCGCAAACTTGAGTCTTAGAATGGTTAAACTGGACTAGATTTAGTCCCCCCCAATCGGAAATCTTCACAAGGGATGATTCGATTTCAGACACAAGTTTGTTCCGACACTCATTGACGTGATCCCGATAGATATTGCTGCGGCCGAAATACAGTGCATCCACGGTACTGTCATCCGCATAGCAATGAATGCCACTGGTATGCAACAAATCATTGATATGCAGAATAAACAATGTCGGGAATAACACGCAGCCTTGGGGAACACCAGCATTTACGGTCCGGGGGTCCGAGCATGAGCCGTCTACGACGACTTTATCTCCCCTTCCGTAAGGAAACTGCCGATCCACCTACAAAATCTCTCAGGAAGCCCATAGGAAGGAAGCTTCGATAGTAAGGCTTTATGCCAAACCCGATCGAAGGCTTTCGCTATGTCCAAACTAACGCCTAGTGCCTCACCCTTACTTTCGACCGCCTGCGCCCAACGGTGAGTTAGTAAAGCCAGAAGATCACCAGCTGATCGGCCTTTGCGGAAGCCATGTTGGCGGTCGCTGATCAGCTGGTGCTCTTCCAGGTAGCCCATGAGCTGGCGGTTGATTATAGATTCCATAATTTTGGAGAGCAAGGAGGTGATAGCGATAGGCCTGTAGTTGGACGGATCTGAGCGGTCGCCTTTTTTAGGGATCGGGTGTACTAAAGCCGTCTTCCATGAATGTGGGACAACGCCGAGGACATAAGAGTGTCTGAATAAGCGCGTTAAAACCGGTGCCAGCTCTGGAGCACACACCTTCAGCACAATAGGAGATACTCCATCGGGCCCACACGACTTGTTGAGATCCAGGAAGAATAGTGCTTTCCGCACAGCACACTGTGTGAAGCGGACGTCCGCTATTGTGGTTTCACACCTCGGGATCGTAGGAGGTGTGTTCCCCCTGTCGTCAAGAGTCGAGTTTTCCGCAAAGATAGAGCCAAGAAAATCGGCTTTCTCCCTTGCGGAATAGGCCAATGAACCATTCTCCCCGCGCAAAGGTGGAAGTGTCGACCGACAGAAATTACCCTGGACAGCTTTGGCGAGAGACCAGAACGCACGAGAGCCAGATGGCAGCCGTGCTAGTCTCTCGCCAATTCTCCCAACGTACTTCGACTTTGCCAATGCAATTTGCCTCTTAAAGAACCTGGAAGCAGAGTTGTACTTCTTCTTGAGTGAGTCAGAGTTTACATCCTTAGCGGCCTTTGCCCTAGCCCAAGCTTGGTAGCATTTCCGCTTGCGATGATGTGCGTCACGGCAGGACCCACCAAACCAGGGCCGAAATCTGCCACCGACGGGTACCGCTGAGCTAGGAACAAACAATTCTATGCCCTGCAGCACGACGCCGGCAACCGAATCAGCGCAGGTGCTAGGATCCTCTGAATTGAAGCAAATCTGCCCCCATGGGTAGGATGCAAAGAAAGAGCGCATCCCGTCCCAATCTGCCGACCTGTAGTGCCAAACACGTCGTCTACCAGATGAAAGTGGTTGCGATGAGACGGTGAGAGGCACCACGCTCCTAATTAGGCAATGGTCCGATGACCCGAGAGGAGCATCGACCCATACCCAAATGGGTTCAGGGCGAGAGGTCAGCAGAAGATCCAATAAGGAAGGCGAATGGTCTTCCACATCCGGAACACGTGTGGGAGAAGGTACCATCTGCGTCAGACCATTGGCAATGGCAAAATCGTGAGCAGACCTTCCCGCATGGTCAGTACGTGTTGACCCAAGCCAGTCAGAGTGGTGGGCATTAAAAATAAAAGCTTAACTGATATTAGTATTTTAATGTTATCAATCAAAAATTAATAAAGACAAAAGCTATCTACCGCGAGTTGATGATGATGATGATGAATAAGTTGACAATCCAAAAAAAAAAAACTTTTGTACTGTTTGCGGAAAATAAATGTTTGTAAATCAATCATACTTTACCAAAGCGAGCACACATACGTACAGCTGAATCGAGGGGTGTGAGGGTGGCGCGTAACAACCCGCTAACATTTTGTGAAGGGCGCAGGAGTACCTGAAAAGCACTCGAAAAATGCCCGATCAAAAATTCAGACGAACAGACGGAAGACTAAATTAGATTAGTTAGCGCCGCGTTGCTAGCTCAAACTGAAACCGAAGTGCTTTTAGATAGTATTTTAGGATACTAACGTGTCTATGTAGAACGATCGGAAGAGTCTTGGACACCTGATCGTGACCGGATAAGGAAGACAAATCCTTCACTAACAAAAGGAGGGGGACGGTGTAAAAGCCTTCCTAAATATATCCTGTCGTTTGGCGGTCTAATTGACGGTCGGAGTCCGCATGCATTATTCACTGTCGATCGATAGCGGCGCGGATGTGTACCGGAATAAACCCCGCACTGCACTACGGACGGCTTCCGGAAACTATTTGCGTCGCATCCCACCACAATTAGTACATACTCTATCCCCTAAATTTAACAATTGAACTCTAGAAACATCTTTTATGATGATTAACGAGATGCAAACATTGTGTCTTAAATCATCATAATAGGTCATATTTTTTGGCGGTAGGTCTCTTGCCGGAGACTGTCTAGGTAGGACTATTGTCGATAAACAACAGTGTAGAAACTGTTGTACTGTTGTTCGGTTTGAAGGGTGCTGTGGCTAGTGTAATTACTGGGGTAATGAGAATCAACGTCTCATGTCTCAGGCGATAAGGGTAATGTGGTACTGCGTGATTCGTATTATTTACAGATTGGAAGTACTTGAAATATAGCAACAAGTGATGAGACATTAAGGTCATCGATCCCATAAACGGAATGTGTAAGGTACATTACAAAGCAGAACGATCTGGTGAAGATCACGGAGTCTACTGGTTTCAAAAAACGGTCCTGGTCTTTTTACTCGTAGTAGTTCTCTATTGCCAGAGACCGTCTAGGTATTAACCACCGCAGTGTCTATTGAGCAGACAGACAGTACTGTGCAACCATTACTGTGTTCCAGTTTGATGGGCGTTATAGCTAGTGAAACTATTGGGATAAGGAGTCTCAACGTCTTAAGTAATACGGTGAGCAAAATGTGGTGTAGTATATAACATCCTAATTAGCGCGTCGTTGTTATAAACGAAAATATAAGTAAATGTTATAAAACAACGATGTCACGTAACATTTGAACTAAAGTCAAACTCTTGATCCCTAAGCCCATATTTGACAGGCATTTGCCTGAGGAAAGGTTTAGAGAAACCGCAGCATCAGATCAAATTTGGTATGCAAATAAATGATTGGAGCAAGGAAGATTTAATATTAATTAGATAATACTTTCTTCTGTATATAATAGAAATTATGATAATAAGGATGTGATAATGAGGAAGCATTCAAGAAAACCGTTTCATCCATATGAAGGTGTTGCTATTGTGAATGTAGTTAAAGATTTAAAAAAGTAGAGATAGACATCGAAGCATGTGAATACAGCGGAAAAATATTCATATTATACTTAAAGTTTTATTAATTTATATTTAATATGAAATCATCATCATCATCATCAGCTGATAGACGTTCACTGCTGAACACAGGCTCTTCCAGATATTCTGTTATGATTTATAAAACTTTCCCTCCGAAACTAGGAAGCGATGAGCTTTTTATCTAGAAGCCTGTTTCGCAACTAAAAATATAAATATCCTTTATCCTGTATCAAAGCATCTGTACACGTATATCATTGACAACGCATGCGAGTAATGAAATTGCATCATTTCCGGTTGCATGCCTTTCCGTTTCTGAAGTGGCAATAGTAAAATTTGCCCAAATTGATACTTAACCGAATTCTGTTGAGTTCTTAGCGTAAACTTTTATATACTCCCCTGCCCGCTATGACGACAAGTTTATGACTTGGACCGCAGCGTACTGTTGTGATCCGCAGCGACTGGTCCTCCACGCACTTTACGACCGCAGTCCGACCGCATCCCGCACGCAGCCCGAACGCCGCAATTCGTCATAAACGCAACCCGATATCCGAAACTATTTATAATTGCCACAGTACTGCCATTCGGGGTCTGCTACCATGAATACTAATAAGGATCAGCTTGTTAGTTTGGATTGCAGGGGAGCTTTCGTTCATACCCTCTTTTATAGCACCTAAACAATTTTGGACATTTAAGAACGACTGACACATGTGGTAGAACTCCAACTGTATAGATTTCATCGCATCTGTTATTATAAGTAGTAATAGTCTATATCACACCCTCCTCTGAGTCTCTATCTCCGAAGAAGGACCACATCATCATCAGCCGCTAAACATCCCGCGTTCCTCGTATCCAGTGGATTCCCACGATTCTCACCAGACTGTCGATCCACCTTGTGGGAGACCTGCCAATACCACATCTACCTGTCCGTGGTCGACATTCGAGGACCTTACTGCCCCATCAGCATTCGGTCCTTCCAGCAATGTGCCCTGCCCAGTCACTTAAGTCCAGCAATCTTTGACCCTATATCGGAGACCTTAGTCCTCCATATTGTCGTATTATATATAAGCATCACGTTATTAATATGATATTAAACAATTAGGTTTGTTATTTAACATATTATATTTATGGATAGATAACGTATCACCACCAACTGGCTGTACGTTGTGAATCATTTCCTCTGTATTTTTTTTTAATATCGCCGCTAATACCAAGTTTGAAGAGTTCGTAACAGCTGGACTCTCCTCCGCTGTCTAATTAAAATTTAGCGTGTTTTAAGCGATGAGAGAAGTTTAGAGTGTTAAAAGCGCTCAATTCATCGCATTCGAGTGATACTTTTTTTAAAATATTAATGGAGAAGCAAATTCTTTTCACTTGAAAATTTTTAGTTTCCGGCTATAAGCAATATCGTTTTAAAATGGCTAATCATATTGCAAGTATAAGAGACAAAAATGAATGAACTGGAGAATTAGATTGGAGAATTCCCTCATCCCCTTTTTAACACCGGACGACCAGACCCACGGCGAGTCTCCATCCTAATATTGTAGATATCTCTGGTTTGCGAACAGAGGTTCAGCTACTTGTCCTTCATGCAACAAGCAGTGGAACAACTTGCCGACCTCGGTGTTCCCGTACAAAAACGACATGAGTGTCTTCAAGAAAAGAGTGAATTGGCTGTCACTAGATTAGTGCGTTGTACCACCACAGATAACATCGCCACTTAACATCTAGTAGGATTGTAACGCCCAAACGCCAAACTTGATGATATAAAACATATCTAGTTAAGTAACTTCATTAAGTTAAGAATTTTACTCAGGCAAAGGACACTGAACTGAAGATACTTCTAATAATAAGTGGAAAGAATGATAATATGGATAGTACATTAACACAACAAATATACTGTAAATTGTATTTACACTATCTACAGCGTCTTTCAAACAGGAATATTTTTATGTATGGGAAAAAATAATCGCTGCGGTGGTACTTCTCTTATCTTTTTTTTATTGCGGGAAAATCTTCTTAAAACATACTTTGCTTCTGGGTGAAAGACAAAGTTATGTGGGGCTCCTACCCAATACAACCCGGGGGTTACTACCCAATAAAAAGGGGCTCCGGGATCTCCTACAGAACACATCGGAGCCCCTCTGCAGTCTGGCTAAAATATCCCATGGAAGGGCAAAGCCCGCCTTAGCACCACGCTGTACTACGGCAAATACAAGATCACCATGCATTTGCCGTCCTCCTAAGGCTTGCTTATTGAGCTTTGAAAGCCTCCACCCTCAAAACCCGAGAACCCTTTTAGTCGCTTGTACGACAGGCAGGGAATATCTTAGTCCTATTCTTAATAGCCCGAGATTACAGAGCTGCTGTGGTACTTTCCGAGATCTCATACTACAGATGTTCCCCCACTGCGCTTGACGACAATAGTAGAATGAATTATTTACTTGAATTATAAAGCAAGTCTTAGTTGAGTTACTTAACTATTACTTATAATTGTAGTATTTCTACAAACTTTTCTTTATATTTCTTGATACTTACTGATCAGTCTTCCCAGCAATTTTCCAGTGCTCAAACTTTGCTGTTATTTAACGTAGATCATTGAGTTATTGCAGCTATATAGAAAAATGATTTACATCAGAAATGTTCACCGTCTGTCTCATGAGGTATCAAAGCGCTGTGTGATCTAGCCACGTCTCCGCATTACGCGGCGCCCTCATTACGCGCTTTAACGGCCGAATTGTATGAGATTATGAGACATTAGCGCGGCGGGGCTCCGCGTTGACGTCGGCTTAAAATTTTATATCAGAAAAACGTCGCCGAGAGTCTCAGTGAAAGTCTGAGGAGGAGGAAGGGAGGAGGAGGGCAAGGTCGGCGTTAGAGTTAGAGACGGCCGGGTATATTGCCAAGGGCAATTTACGAGCGCCGTCCCGGGTCTTATCTGCAATATTAAAGATTTCATTAAATCATGCGTCGCCCGCAATAAAACAGTTTGATACCGCATTCACGCAGCCGCTACTTCCGGACCTCCACTGCGGATATGCCAGAGACTATGTTTGTTTTATGAATATCGCTTTAATAACTGATAATTTTTTTTATAACATACGAAAAATCTATCTTAAAAATTGTTTATATTTACCAACAATCCTACAAGTACCTAAAATCTTAGACCAAAATGCTTTATAGCGACGCACAGTGGTTTAAGATCTTCACATATCTAATACTTAATAAGTCATAGCGGTAAATTATTATTAAAAATAATAAAAGAAAAATCTCTCCTATAATACGATACAAGAGTAATGATATGCTCTAAACAGTATTAGCGATCTACGGAAGTTTTTTTTTCTAATATGATTAGGAATATCTTTGCGATACCATTCAAAGAACATATACACTGACAGCAAAGTAAATAGATATACAAGTAAACATTAGATAAAATTGATGGTAAGTAAAGAAACCATTTCATAGTAAAAGATAATCGTTTAATTTGTATTTGGAGATTTGTTTATAACTAAAAAATTAATATTGAGAATCAACAACGAAATACAAGCAAAAATATCTTCTTCTTGAAATTCCTCTCCAAGTAGTGAAGGTTGGTGATCAGCGTGATACAGTCCTTTCTGTGTCTGGTTCGACGGAACAATTCGGACGCCTCAGATATGCCACTCCATTCCCTGATATCGCTTACTCCTTTAAAATAAACCAGACCATAAAATAAATTACGACAGACGTTACGCGAACGAATCCGCGGCTCCAAACGGGTGTCTGCACACCGCTGCGCTATCGCCTCTTAATAAAGTCCAAAGTGCTGGATGTAATCTTAATTTAGTCGCTCGAAACTGCTCGAAACGGTCAGCTCTTAATGACGACTGCCCGTTTTGATATATGGACACGGGTCAAGGGTCATAAATACGAGATGTTCCCGGCCGAAGTTGGACCCCCCATCGCGTTAGGGCATAACCGAGTTATAGCTTCCCCGAAGTTTATATGAGAAAAGTTGATTGGAAGATTTAAACTTCCAGTGACGTTGCGTGATAAGTTAGCTTTTACTTTCTTTTAAGTAATTTTATTCTCAAGTAAAGTTGATGTTACACTCAGTAAGAATAACAGTTTGTTTGTTATATATGTAAATTTATAGATAATAACCAAGTAACCAGTAAGAAGATATAATTAAATGGATTTAGACTCGACCACTGTACTGTATATATAATGAAAAAAACTTCATCACGCTAATTTAAGACCTAAAGGTAAGTTTATGTAACTAAAGTATGATTTTTTTAACGAGTTTAATATAGTAAATATATGTACAAGTTAACACGAATGGAATATATGTAAGAGTAAAAATTACAAGTACCTCTACTCGTAAACAATTATTAGCAGGAAATAACAATTAACTACTACCCTTACTGAAATATTTAAAACCATATCCTTGTAGTTTAAGTGTCTAAAACTATTTTTTAATAGATAAATGTATCTAAACCTATAACTTGTTATAAATCATTTGTTAAACTAAACATTTTAAATGTCCTCGCATAAATCTAGTACCTATGCTCTCTGGTTTAGGTTGTATATATATTAAATAGATTATTAATACAACGCCATAAAAGGGCAAAGGGGTCCAGGGTCGACATTGGGTTCCGAGCCGCACCAAGTAATAATTATTAATAAACCTTTTGGGGTAAACGCAGGTGCGATGCTATATTACAATTTGCGTTAATTCGCTATTAATGTGGCGAATGTATTTCTACATATACTACAAGTATTATATAACAGCTAATAAAAGATAGTATTTGTGATTGGGAAATTGAGAAGTAAGATGTTTCGTCTCTCCTCAGTAATTTTACTAGCTACAGCGCTCTTCAAATTAGAACACAGTAATGTTTGCACATAGGGGTGTAAGGGTTCTGTACAACAACTCATAGGATCCAAGCCAACCTCAACACCTCGTAATACACCCTGATAATCAACAAACTTGGCTCTGGCTCCCACCAACGTGGTATGGACCAGCATGGTGGGAAATGGCTCAAATTCCCCTATATGTTCGTGCGGGAATCTTTTGGGGTAGGTTTATGTCCAGCAGTGGACGTCGTAGAGAAATAGGAACTGCGATGGTACCTACCTAGACAATCTCCGGCAGCAGATTCCTTCCATCAGTTAACCTCACAACTAATACAGACATTTAATCTAGCTGTTAAAAACTTTTACACAATTAACCTGAAGTATAATTATTGTTTACTGTACATCTTTATATTTACAAAGAAATACATCATAATTAAGATGTGGTAAATTTCCATAGGAACCCCTACAAACAACTATTGTTGGTGCCCGGCGGTACTGGAATCCATGCTGACTGTTAGACGTTGGCAAGGAGCCGGAACCAGGGCAATGCGAGAACGATAAAAGTTCAGATCTTTGAGGAAGGTCTATGTCCAGCAGTGGACCTCTATCAGCTGATGATGATTTACAATGTATAGTATCGAACTTTGTATTTATTTTTCATTGTATTCATTAATTTTTAAATGTTTTTCTTTTACTGAAAGGTCATGCTTGGTGGTGATCAAGCTCGCCTCTCTTTGAAACGTACAGCGGATAAGACCACGAACTGACACTTCACTTAAACCTGTTGTACAGCCTTACATCTGTAGACATCTATCAGGTCGGGATGAAGGTGTAAAACAATCAGAACAAATATTTTAACTCACCTTTTCAATTTGCATATGAAAGGTGCTGGATGACTGCGGGCGAAAGGGAATAAACTCTCACACGGCGCCACAACCGTCGCGCTCGCTCACCAGCGATCTTACCCCCGAACGAAGGAGACGGCATCTGCATAAAATCGTCGAAAGCCTAAAATGGAAGGATTGAAGGGTAATTGGAAATGCCCCGACATGGAACCGCGGCCCTTGAATTAAGACCGTCGCGAGTATTCCACGTCTCTCAGCCTCCGGGCATTTCGCATGAATTTAATCAAACCCAGTTTCCTCAATTTTGTACGTTTAATTGGAATTTCTATTGGACGACGCGGGCCTCAGATGTTTATAGTAAATCAGGAGCTCCACTTCGCTTAGATTTGTAATGACATTATTCAGGTACTAAAATATTTAGACGAAATTTAAATTAGTACTAATGAACCTAAAAGCCGAAGAGACCATTAAACGGGAAAGAAGTAAAGCATTGATATTGTTACTATCGGTAAAGCAGCACAAATTCCCTGCAATAGTTCCTTTCCACTAACAGTAACAGAAACTCAACGGGGAGCTGATCCCGAAGGCTCTTTCATAAGCAACATCAGATCTATTAGTTCGGAGGGCCCTTATCCCGACATCAAATCGCGGAGGGCCCTCGGTAACCCTTCACGTCGTCTGCAAGATAACTGCGTCTTGAAATATTCGGGTGGAACCTTTCGGCTTATGTTACTTACGAATACGTTTCCAGTTTAAGTATACACTTGACATACATACAACTATCACTTATTTAACAGTGCTTCATTTTATAAACTTTCCATTTTAATTAACTGGAATTCAATGATTTTAACATCCATATATTTGTACAAGGTATAACTGCTGTAATCTAGATGAAATTTTTACATTCTGCTTGCTATATAAAGCACAGGTCCGATCGTGTGTGGAGTACTGCTGCTACATCTGGGCAGATGGCAGATGCTGCCAAATGTCAACAGGCTGCTTTGGACTCGGTAGAGAGGCTGATGACAGCTGTCATGGAGAGAACGAATCCATTTTTCGTACACCTTCATAGAGGATCACTTTATGAGTTCCCAAGGTTGATCCTTATTGGCAAAACTCCTGGAAAACGTGTTCCAGGTAGACAGCGAGAGAGGGTTTGACGTCATAAAGGTAAGGACCGGGTTTAAATACCATCAGATAAAAAGAATAGCTGAGGAGACAATTGGTTTTCTCAATCTGATCGCCTACCTTCAGTTTCAAAAGGGCACCTAATGATGATGATGAGAGAGGCGAGCCGTAAGGATAGTCGGTGACCATGAGTTGACAAGGACTTAACTTGATAGCCTGAGTCAACGGCATATGATAGCGAAACCCAGTGTTTTATTGATTACTTTTCGGTGAGTGTGCCCAGGAACTACATGATTTGACGCCACCATCGCCCTTCTACCACCAGATGTACAGACAGACCGCAGACATACATCCCTACGTTGTCAAGATCCCACGCATTAGGATTTCGCTTCGACCCTCTTAATCCCAACAGCGGAGTATTGGAACAGTCTGCCGACTTACTATACTTAGACTAGTGCGCTTCACCACCAAACGCTATATCACCGCTTACCATCAGGTAGGAAGTAAACATTATCTCTTCTTACTAACGTTGGATGTGGTAGTACATTACAATCTTTAAGTACCACAGCTGAAGATTTTAATTTTGTTTCCTGGATCTCGTTTTCCTTCTTCAATTCAACCGAATATCTATTAAAGAGATATTTGGTTCAGAGAATTTCATTATAATTTATTTTAATACATAACCCATCATTTCAATAAAGAAGATTACTTAGCTGCAAATGGGTCACTTGGAAACTCGAGGGTTAATGATGTAGTTTCCTTTTATATACTTCGCCTTAAGTAATTATTCAGGAGACTATTAAAGCATGCACTAGCTATAAAATATCTTTACACTACAACTGGCATGTCCCTTAACGTTAGGTGAATGACCTGATTGTTTACATTTTATTAGTATGACATGTAAACAAAGTTTTATCCGTTTCAAACGCCCCATCGAAAGCTGTTTCCTCCTAAGCACATCTAAGACGGGTTGAACATGATGTAGTTAATTGAAAAGGTTGCAGCGATCCCGTTAAGTTTCATCGTCGGTCAGTTTTATGGGAGCCGGGGGACTCCTCGGGGGTAGTCGTGAGGGTAATGATAACGGTAACGGTGCTGCTCGCCCCCGTGGCCGGTGTTTTATTACATCGCTACGGAACTGCTCGGCCGGCTGCGGGACGGTCAATTGCCAAGTGGATCTTTGAATGTTAAATCGTCCGGTGTTAAGTTTAACGCTGCATAAGGAACGAGACCATTACCCTGCAGCCGACGTCTTCACGTCTATAGCATCCTCCTCAAAATCCGGAAATGCATATACTCATACTACTTCATCTTGATCTTCTTGTGCCTCTTTAATTAATGAACATTTATAACACCAGTTCTGCGAAACGATTCCTGTCGCGCGCTTGCTGTTCATAAAAAATCTAATGAAGACAATACGAGCAACGCAGGGCCGATCAATGGGGAGATCTTTGGGGGAGGGATCTTTGATGAGGATGATGAAAACAAAGATGATAAGTAATACGCCAGCCTATAACAATATAGTCATAATTAGAAGAAAATAAACTGCTCCTAATTTTTAGCATCGCATTAAGTAATGTATTATATCCTGTTACCTCAGTAATTTCTACTAGCTACAGCGCCGTTCAAGATCAGAACACTGATCAGAGGTTGCGGTGGTACGTATCTAGATCCCCATCTACGGAGACATACCAACAGTATAAGACCAAGCCCGCACCTCATATTTATTTGACGAAGCGACGGGACTAGAGAGATATTCACTTGTTGATAAGTGATACGGTTGCCCATGACAACGTGGCGCCAGTTACGATTGTATACACGTCACCACTTGTGCTCGTCGCTTTTAAACGTGAGATGTTGCACTAACTACAGCACTCTTCAAACCGGAACACGGTTATATTTGCACGGTACTGTTTGACGGCAGAACAAGGAGCTGCGATGTTACCTACCTAGACGGTCTTCAGCAACAAAAACCTACCTGTACAAATAAATTTATAAACTTCTGCAAATATGTAACAAAACCTTTAACAGAAAGAAATAAAAGTAAAAGATAGTAGTGTTGTAATCTATTGTACTGAACCCCATAACAGCCTACCTATGGCCTTAATATGAAGGCGATTGAGCCACAGTCACCACCATGGCCTTATGCGGATTGGTGAATTCACACACACCTTAGAATAAATTCTAATTCATGTGCAGGTTTCCTCGCGATGTTTTCCTTCTTTGTATTTCGCTGTTGTTACTAAAGTTCACAAATATACATAACTTAAATATTAAGTCATCGGTACATGACGAACTCGATTCGAAGCCGCGAGCTTCAGAATGAAGGCCGCACGCTCTAACCACGAGGCCAGCGAGCTATTTGTACTGAATTGATAGATAAAAATGATATAAATAGAAACAATAAATACAATCACAATACAAACATCAGCAGTAGGATGCAAATAAATGAAATGAACATTCATGATTAATTGTATTGTATTGAGGAAAAGGTACCTACAAAAAAAAAAAAACCGAAATATAACCAGTAAATATTTTTTTTTATTATCTCTGTAAAATTCAACAAAATAAGCAGTTCCCCTAAAATGAATGTAATAAAAAATAAATTAACAATTATTTAAAAAATATATATATTTTTAGTGAAAATCCACCTTAAGGTTGAAATTAGAGCATGCCGTAAACGTCGCGAGTTAAGAGATCGGCGTCACATGGAGTAGCTCTTTATGCCCCGCTATCTGGTGCACGCGCCGCTCTCGCTCGTAAAACTGTTTACTGCCTCTGAAGTGACGTGCCGCTGACGACCGACTCCCAGCGGAGCCAGACCTTCACTGACTTTTAATACTATAGCACTAACACTAACTATACTGCTGGTTAGTCTATTGCCGGTGACTGTCTAGGTAGGTGTCACAACAGCGACTATTTCCTTTTTTTTTTCTTTTTTGATGCGCGTGCAGCGCCTATTTCAGTCATCAAACAATAGTGTGCAAACATTACTGCGTTCCAATTTGAAAGGCGCTGTAACTAATGCAATTACTGGGGTAACGAGATACCATCTCAAAGCGACGAGCGCGATATAGTATTGTATATAACATTCTAACTACCAACACGCTGTTATGGACCTGTCGCTATCGTTCGTTAAATTAAAAAAAAAAAAACCGAAATATAACCAGTAAATATTTTTTTTATTATCTCTGTAAAATTCAACAAAATAAGCAGTTCCCCTAAAATGAATGTAATAAAAAATAAATTAACAATTATTTGAAAAAAATATATATTTCTAGTGAAAATCCACCTTAAGGTTGAAATTAGAGCATGCCGTAAACGTCGCGAGTTAAGAGATCGGCGTCACATGGAGTAGCTCTTTATGCCCCGCTATCTGGTGCACGCGCCGCTCTCGCTCGTAAAACTGTTTACTGCCTCTGAAGTGACGTGCCGCTGACGACCGACTCCCAGCGGAGCCAGACCTTCACTGACTTTTAATACTATAGCACTAACACTAACTATACTGCTGGTTAGTCTATTGCCGGTGACTGTCTAGGTAGGTGTCACAACAGCGACTATTTCCTTTTTTTTTTCTTTTTTGATGCGCGTGCAGCGCCTATTTCAGTCATCAAACAATAGTGTGCAAACATTACTGCGTTCCAATTTGAAAGGCGCTGTAACTAATGCAATTACTGGGGTAACGAGATACCATCTCAAAGCGACGAGCGCGATATAGTATTGTATATAACATTCTAACTACCAACACGCTGTTATGGACCTGTCGCTATCGTTCGTTAAATTAAAAAAAAAATGCATAGATTGTCAAATATCTCCCTTCCGCCTTTTTGTCTTTTGAATTTCGCGGCTATGTACAAAGCGCTACAGAGCTCGTATCTGGCAATACTATACATAATTTGAAAGGTCTTGACATAACCTACAAAACGACGACGAGCCGGTGAAAACGACACCATGGATAAACCAGCCGGCGGAAGACCTGTGACGACAAATACCGATCAAATCATGGACTACATCGAGTTAGACCGGCATGTGGCATCTCGTGACATCGCCCAGGAGATGGAAGTTAGTCAGCAAACCATTTTAAACCATCTGCAGAAGGCTGGATACAAAAAAGCTTGATGTTTGGGTGCCGCATGATTTGACGCAAAAAACCTTCTGGACCGAATCAACGCCTGCGATATGCTGCTGAAACGGAACGAACTCGACCCATTCTTGAAGCGGATGGTGACTGGCGACGAAAATGGATCACATACGACAATAACAAGCGAAAACGGTCCTGGTCGAAGGCCGGTGAATCGTCCCAAACAGTAGCCAAGCCGGGATTGACGGCCAGGAAGGTTTTGCTGTGTGTTTGGTGGGATTGGAAGGGAACCATCCACTATGAGCTGCTCCCATATGGCCAGACGCTTAATTCTACCATCTACTGCGAACAACTGGACCGCTTGAAGCAGGCGATCGACCAGAAGCGTCCAGAATTGGCCAACAGGAAGGGTGTAGTGTTCCACCAGGACAACGCCATACCACACACTTCGTTGATGACTCGTCAGAAGCTACGGGAGCTCGGATGGGAGGTTTTATCGCATCCACCATATAGCCCGGACATAGCGCCAAGTGATTACCACCTGTTCCTGTCCATGGTGAACGCCCTTGGTGGTGTAAAGTTGAACTCAAAAGAGGCTTGTGAAAAGTGGCTGTCCGAGTTCTTCGCAAATAAGGAGGGGGGGTTCTACGAGGGAGATATGAAGTTGCCGTCTAGATGGAAACAGATTATCGAACAAAACGGCGCATATTTGAACTAAATCCGATCACTGTAACACTTTTTATAAAGCATTGAATAAAGAGCAAAAAAGCGGAAGGGAGATATTTGACAACCATTGTTTTATATATAATGAAATTTTGTTTATAACTAATCACTGTCTATTGTATTATATTTTTATAGATCATTTATAAAAAATCGTTACCTACATATTAATACTTTTTTTAGGACAAAAACATTAACAGAAAAAAAAATACATTTTATAAATTTTATAATTTTTTTTTTGAAAAACTGTCATAAACTCTATGGTATAATTTCAAAGCAATATGGCGCTGTATAAACATTCTAAAGGGCACTCCCTTATATTTGCATATCTACTGTAGTTGTAAGTTTAAACACATTAGTTAATATAACGAATGTGGACAGGAAAACGTCGCTTTAGTGATAAGCGATTGTAACTTTGACATTGTGTTTTGGGATGCTGTTTCTGTAAAGGGGAAGTTGAACGGCTGACCCGCGGTCACCTTACAACTTAGCCGATTCGCGATAAACTAATGCTACATATACATCGAAAAATTAATAATAACCAAACATACGAAAGGACCGAGAATTTCACAAAGAGATTTTTTTTTTTTATTCTACGAAGCGACGAGGTGAGCGTGACGGTCACCTGATGGTGAGTGATACCTGTACCTAACATCGTGGCGCTAGTTAACATGACCACATACTACTCATCGTCTTGAGACGTAAGATGTTAGGTCGCGTTCTCTTAGTAATTTCACTATCTACAACGCCCTTCAAACTGGAACATGAGTAATATTTGCACACCACCAGTAAATTCAGTAATCCCTGTCTAATGGAATCTGTAACTATTTAAAAACCTCAAATTGTATACTCGATCGTACGCACTATACGATTTGGTAAGGAGCTTGGTTTATCCTGCTGAGTTTGCAGCGAGAGGAAACCTCATGACAGAACTGTCATCCTCCTAAAAGAACAGCTATTTAGGAGACACTTTATACGTCAACCAGCTTTTGGTCAGCATGGTGTGTAAATTGCGCAGACTCTCTCCTCATGAGGTCTTCATCAACAATACTAGTATTAAGTGGTCTATACATATTTCACTGCAATTACAGTACAAATACGGTGGTAGGTCTCTACTGCTCAAAACAGTAGGTACGTACCACCGCAGCATCTATTGCAGCTGACAAACAGTACAGTTCAAACGTTACTTTGGTACGGTTTGAAGGGCGCTGTAGCTAGTGTAACTAATGGGATATCGAATTATTACTCAAGCGACGAGCGCATTGTGGTGTTGTATATATTTCTAACGCCCCGCTGTTATGAGTAGGCTTATCACTTAACATCAGGTGTACATTCACTCGTCTTGCTGCTTAATTAAAAAAATCCTTACTTAGGCTATCTACGTACTTAACTTGAGCCTTATATCACAGTATCCGTCTAGGTAGATACCGGCGTAGCGCCTATATCTAGTGATAGGTCTCTGTCGCCGGAGACGGTCTAGGTAGGAACAACCGCAACTCTTATTTATACCGCCAAACAATATTGTACAAACATTACTGTATTCCGGTTTGAAGGTCTTTACAGTTAATGAAATTATTACGGTAATGATACTTAACATCTAGGTCTTAAGATGCGGGGCAGTATCGGTCAGTTTACATCATTCTGACAAGCTAGCCACTTTGTTATGGGCAGGTGTATAGCTTACCATCAAGTGATCATCGTGGTTTTTTTATCGCTTCTCGAAATTAAAAAAAAAATGGTGTATACCGTCCAGATGGTGTATTCAATGTTTATCGCTTCACTGTCAAGAAAAATTTAATGTCGACAATTAATATTTTCGGTTATGTCGCAAGTAGGAATTCCTGAAGGCGGTCTCACCATCATGACCCAGTTCCGTCTATTTTCACCAGCGCGCGGTAAGGGCCCGCTGGTGAGTACAGCACTTCCACGATAATGACATTATAAAATAAATGCATGATTTTAATCTATGCCGCCGCTAGCTCCTCGTAAACAGTTTACGACCGGCCACTCGTGCTGTGGCGCAAGTCATGAGCGATATCCACTCATCATCATCAACCTATAGACGTCCGCGGACACAGACCTCCAAAGATTCCCACACAATAGGGATTCATTTGGGGTATTTAGGCAATTTCCCACCACGCTGGCCCAATGGGGGTTGGTAGGAACCAGAGCCTCGTTTGTTGATAACAGGGTGCACCATGAGGAACTGGTTACACCTACTCACTTGACTATATTCCCCCTATTAGGAAGATCTCTTCATTCATGGATAGAATCAAGGTCTTATCTACCGAGCTGGCTAAAACTATATATTATATATATGGATAACAATATGGGATGTCAAGGATACTATGTATGAGGGTGAGCGTTATTTTCTCACTTTTATTTCTTCTATAGAAATCATTTACTGTTGTGGTAGTGTGAAAACATTAACCAATATTACCATAATTATCAGATTATCTAACTAAACGATGTAGTTTATTATTAATTTTTACACAATAGTTAATAAATAGTTTAACTGTTAATAATATTAAGATTGAAATAGGGGCTTTTAAAAAAATATACATACGTATAATATAGATTATATTAGAAAATCTATATATATATATACTAGCTATTCCCCGCCTGATTTGCTGGCCGTAATATAAAATTATACCGCAATTTACTTCCTTAGCGACCGTTACCATGACAACCGCATAAATGATACGATGCATAGTATAAAAATTAATTAGAAATAAAATGATGAAGGATCTATGAAGTCAAATATTAAATATCTTGTCACCATCTACGAATAGGGGTATAAGGGTTCCCGCACAACAACTTACGGGACCCAAGCCAATCTCATCTTCTCGTGGTGTAACCTGCTAATCAACAAACGAGGCTCTGACTCCCACCACCCCACATTGGGCCAGCGTGGTCCTGAACGGCCAAATCCCCCCATAGGAACCCCTGTAAACGACAGTCCCTAGTACTCGGCTATACCGGAAGTGGTACTGTGTGAAGATCGCGGAAAACCACTGGATGCCGGCAGTGTAGACCGATTAGTGTGGGGATCTTTGAGGGAGGTCTGTGCCCAGCAGTGGATGTTTACGGCCGATAGTGATCTACAAACTATTCCGCGTCGAATGCTCATATCCCAGTTTCGTTTCGTTCACTAGTTTTTACGTGATTAGCGTACAAATAACACCCATTTGCATTGTATATATATAGAAGATAGATGTATAACTTATATAAGTGATTTTTATTTAATCTACTATTGGAACACAAATACAGACGCAGTTTTGCAAAAATGACCTAATCCACAAATAGTATTTTTAGAGTATTCTATTTTGAAAGTTTGGATAACTATAATAAGTAGCTCGCTGGCCTAATGGTTAGAGCGTGCGGCTTTCATTCTGAAGGTCGCGGGTTCAAACCTCGGCATGTACCAATGACTTAATATTTAAGTTATGTACATTTGTGAACTTTAGTTACAACAGCGAGATACAAAACAGTGAAGAAAACATTGTGAGGAAACCCGCACACTGATATCATCTTTGTGTATGTGTGTGTGGGGTAGTCCCAATAAATTGGCAACAGGCTCGCCCCTGTTACACTGGACCTAATCTGACCACATCTGGCGAAATGTGGGTGTTTATTCACCTCTGCCTACCCCTACTGGGAAAAAGGAGACTATATAAAAAAAAAAAAAAAACTATAATGATACTCATTTTTATGCATAGAGTACATCGCTCAAAAATGCACCTTAGTTGTATAAAATTTAGGATCTTTTAGTTTGATAAAAAAAACAATCGTTAAGACCTCTTTGGTATTCATAACTATTTTTTGCCTGTAGAATGAGTTGAGTTTTTTCTGTTTAACTACGCCTAAACGTTCAAAGCATTTTGAAGGCTTCGAGAACATTTTAAAATCGGAAGGGAAGTGGACGGGTTTTGATGTGGGGCTGTTGTATAATTTACATATATATATATTAGTTTGGCAAATATCTCCCTTCCGTTTTTTTGCTCTTTATTCAATGCTTTATAAAAAGTGTTACAGTGATCAGATTTAGTTCAAATATGCGCCGTTTTGTTTGATAATCTGTTTCCATCTAGACGGTAACTTCATAATACCTCTCTCGTAGAAGCCCCCTCCTTATTTGCGAAGAACTCGGACAGCCACTTTTCACAAGCCTCTTTTGAGTTCAACTTTACACCACCAAGGGCGTTCACCATGGACAGGAACAGGTGGTAATCACTTGGCGCTATGTCCGGGCTATATGGTGGATGCGATAAAACCTCCCAACCGAGCTCCCGTAGCTTCTGACGAGTCATCAACGAAGTGTGTGGTCTGGCGTTGTCCTGGTGGAACACTACACCCTTCCTGTTGGCCAATTCTGGACGCTTCTGGTCGATCGCCTGCTTCAAGCGGACCAGTTGTTCGCAGTAGATGGTAGAATTAAGCGTCTGGCCATATGGGAGCAGCTCATAGTGGATGATTCCCTTCCAATCCCACCAAACACACAGCAAAACCTTCCTGGCCGTCAATCCCGGCTTAGCCGCTCGACCACGACTGATATTGTCGTATGTGATCCATTTTTCGTCGCCAGTCACCATCCGCTTCAAGAATGGGTCGAGTTCGTTCCGTTTCAGCAGCATATCGCAGACGTTGATTCGGTCCAGAAGGTTTTGCGTCAAATCATGCGGCACCCATACATCAAGCTTTTTGTATCCAGCCTTCTGCAGATGGTTTAAAATGGTTTGGTGACTAACTCCCATCTCCTGGGCGATGTCACGAGATGCCACGTGCCGGTCTAACTCGATGTAGTCCATGATTTGATCGGTATTTGTCGTCACAGGTCTTCCGCCGGCTGGCTTATCCATGGTGTCGTTTTCACCGGCTCTGAATCATCGAAACCATTCCTCCGCGGTTCGAAGTGATAGAGTACCATCCCCAAAACAACATTAATCTCACGGAACTTTTCTCTAGCGGATTTGCCTTTAACGAAGGAAAACTTTAAAATAGCGCGTTTTCGGCGTTAGTGAATTCAATGTTTACACGTCTATAACTGTTGAACGCAATATCCAAACTAATTATGCATAGCGTCGTTTTGTAGGTTATGTCAAGACCTTTCAAATTATGTATAGTATTGCCAGATACGGGCTGTAGCGCTTTGTACATAGCCGCGAAATTCAAAAGACAAAAGGCGGAAGGGAGATATTTGCCAACCATATATATATCACACCTCGTTCCCAGTGGGGTAGGCAGAGACCACTTCTCTCCACTTGTTACGGTCCTGGCACACCTCTCTCGCTTTCATGAGCATCTTCATGCATGCTCGTAGGTTGCGAGTTCTCTTGACCCGGCTTTTCTTTAGGACATCTTCGATTTGATCAGAATATATTCGCCTAGGTCGACCTGCACCGATTTGTGCAATGATTCTTACCTCGTATACCTCTTTCGTTAATCTTCTTTCATCCATTCTTTCGACATGGCCGAACCATCTAAGCATCCCTTTCTCTATCTTTGTCCCTACATCTTGTATAAGTTTAGACTAGTAAACCTCTTAAGGCTTGCACCACGATGTAAATTGCGACAGCTACAACGTAACGTCGGAGGCGTTCCGTCGGCCAACCCTTTGCTAATGCGATACGCGTTTTACGAGTTACGGCGGAGAGGCCGAGCTGATTGCGGCCCGCGCCAGCGCAAATAACTCACCGCCGGCGACATTAAAACCGTTGCAAACGCTAAGAACTCAGCACCCGAAAGCCGGAACTGTTACGTATCAAGCTATTCAGGTTCCGTACGAGCGAAACTGATGCCTTTTTAACTTTCCACGTCGCACTGAAAAGTGCACGAAGACAGATTGTATTATCTGCAAATCTAACCTCAATTTCACATTGTGTTAACTAATAATGAGAATGTATAAGGTAAATTACGCACGCCGAAGATACTATGCCTCTCATACATTGACAGCGAAAACATTATAATGAAATATGGGCGCCAAATTTACAATATGAGGGTGATAGTTTATATAAACCCTTAGACCATCCCATAATCGACTATACCCTAGAACTTACTGTACTTCTGACTTGAACTGTGGTATCAGGCGCTGCAAGAGCAGTGCAATCTGAATCTGCAAGAAAAACATTTGAACTACATATTATTAACATTTCACGTAGTTGCGAGTGGTTTTAAAACAATAATGTAGTCCGATTTGAATGGCGCTGTAGCTACAAAATACTTATATAATAAGACATCACACGTGTAGGCTAAACATCCTATATTACACCACCTTATTACGGGTAACTGTGTAATTTCCCTTTAAGGTATCCTCCTGTTCTTCCCATCGGATCAGTCAATAAAAAAGATCTGTACCTAAATGTATAACCTAATACATATTCACGTCCTATTTGTTTTGCAAGCTTTTATATTAAAATCTTTTACAAATCCTTATTAAGAAAAGGTTTATTTTTATATAACATATAACTAACAATATAATAGTTATTTTATAAAGTAATAAAACAGAGTTTATGCGTGTATAGGGAACCCTAAAAATGTACCCATTGTAGCAATAAACGCAAATAAACTTATTCGGCATCAAATTGTAGAAAGCTTTACCACCTCAGCGAAATTTATTTTCATAATTAAGTTCACAATGCTTCCTGTAATAAATCCTGAAAATCTATAAATTTTGTAATCACGCGAACCCCCGTGATCGAGTTTACAACTCACGAGTGTATAATTGCTAATAAAATGAGGGTATTAATGAAACTTTGTATGAACGGAAGAGGGAAATTAATTCGCTTCAGATTATTACATTACACGTACACCCTTAATTCGTTGCAAGGAACTGGTACATGATGAAACCGTTGTAACTGAGATTTTCTTTTTTTTTTTTATTCTACGCAGGGATGACACGAGCGGGACCTTCACCTAATAGTAAGTGATACCCATAACAACGTGGGTGGCGCTGTATACACTGCACCACATTGTACTCATAAAATGTAGTCTTCTCTCAGGATCAGTAACTGCTGCGGTGGTACCTACCTAGACTACCTCTGGCTATAGAGACCTACCACTAGTTAACAGAGACCTAACACCAATTTTCAAGGTGACCGCACGCGTGTCGTAAGGTTAATAATATGTTCCAAGAACAGCTTTCGATGTCATGAGACACCCATCAAACAGCTATGATTTTTTTTTTTCTTGTTTTTTTTTTTTTACAATCTCCTGCGTATGGCGGGTCAGGGCCTGTTATGTCTATTCACTTAACATCTATTTAAATTTTTACAATTTTTCCTCTTTCCCTTCTTTCATACATCTTTCGCTTTCGCTCTAAACTTATCTTTCTTCCTTTAGTAATCTCCTCCTCTTTTCTATCACTCTCCATTCCATTTCCACAACAGCTATGATTAGCGTGCTGAACGGCATTCTTTCTCTATTTGTGAAGTCTCTTTGTATGTGGTGAAGGTCCCGAGTTCCAGAAGAGGAAAAATTGAGAACACATTGATACTGAATAAATATATATATATATATATATATCTCAATGCATTATATGACCATGATATTTCCATTTTTTCTCAATCTCCCACAGTTACCTGGTGCTTTTCTTTCGGAAGTTTGTTGTTGTCTCATCATCAAGAGAGACATCCACAGCTGGACATAGGCCTTCCCAAGGATTCCCACATCGATCGCGTAGGGATTCATATGGGGCGATTTAGGCCATTTTCCACCACGCCGTCCCAATGCCGGTTGGTGAGAACCAGAGCCTCATTTATTGATTAACTTACATCCCTTTTCAATGGGATATCTATAGTAGCCTTATCGTATCCGTTTACGTATAGAGACCTCTTCTCCAATTTCAAATTCATCATCATCATTATCAGCCGATAGACGCCCACTGTTGGACATAAGTCTCCCTCTATGATCTCCATATCGATCGGGCTCGCGTTGCTCGCATCCATCCCTTTTAAATTAAATGATATTACCGGTGGTATACGAAGAAACACAACTGACGAACAATAAAAAAGCTTTAAACCGGATTATCTTAATAAGAACAGAAAGACAAAGTGTCAGCAACATTTATTAACATCTCGCGAATCCCGCAAGTTTATATTAATTAGTGGGGATGCGGAGCTCGCTCACGTACCAAACAAAGTAGATTATTTGTGCACCCCGGGGACCCCCACTAGCCCACTCTTTATTATTTCCTCAACCTCGTTGCTGATGCTGTGGGCCCGAACGTCTTCACTAATTGAGCGGACCGTATTATATCAACAACTTCATTCATATTCACTGGTGGTAGGTCTTCATTGCCGGACACCGTCTAAGTAAGTAGCACCGCAGCGTTATTTCTGCAGACAAACAGTACTGTGCAAACATTACTGTGTTCTGATTTGAAGAGTGCTGTGGTTAGTGTGATTACTGGGGTAACGAGACTTGACGTATACCTCCAGCGACGAACTCAATATGGTGCTGTGTATATTATCCTTAAGTTGTATTGTCGTTAAGTTGATATTCATTAAAAATATCAACTTAACTGCCTTTTATAAATAAACATCAGGGTCTTTGCTTAAATTCCAAGATTCCATGTGCTGAAATTAGAATTGCTACACGGTTCTTCAGAATGTGCCAATCTAACTACAACTCTCATACTGTATATATCCTATTGTGACAGTATTGCTGTGTTCTTGTTGTCATTTCTTTTATTCTATGCCTATAACAACGTGGCGCTGGTTAGGATCATATATACAGAACCACATTGTGCTGGCATCCTTGGGATAATATATTAAGTCTCATTACCCAAGTAATTCCACTGTCTATAGCGTCCTGCAAACCGGAACACAGTAACGTTTGCACGCTATTGTCAGTTGCAATTCTAGTGATTACTTTACAATTTCCTTCAAGGCGTAATACAGTAATATTTGCTACTTAGCAGTAGAAATAGAAGTTCCGGTTTTATTTAATTGGCTGCTAGAAAGAAAGTTTTACCGTTTCTATCAGACTCCGGCTCTTAAGTTGTCACTTATAACAAAACTTAAGTTACTTAAATTCATTCAAACCTTAACTTTACAGGCATATTGCAGAGATTTTTTTTCAAAAATAGTTCCAGCAGCTGAAAAGCTATTGGAGCTATGAATCATAAAAATATTAACCTTTCCAGCGCGTAGGTCCCCTCCGATGCTCTTAATTGCAGCCTCAGTTTTTGTGAGAGACTGGCCACCCTGCCCCAGCAGCCCCGCCACCCCGATGAACGCAAGACGTATCGTTAAACGCCGAGACCGAGCCGCAGGAAGCGGCAAATCATTCAGACGACCGGCAGCGCCCGGAGACGGAGACCAAAACTACCCGCGATTCAATTAATCTCATTGCTGACCACAGAGTAACCATTCAACAGAGTGTCAGCATCCTCGGTTAACGAATAAAGAGTTGATTACCATCATCTCAACTGATGGATGTCTTTTGTAAGTCATTCAAAAGACAGTCTTAAGCTGCTGCATGCACGGAAAGATTCAACTCCATAGTATTGATACGAACAGCAAAGCAATGGGGACAATTTGGCGGCGATAGTGTTGCCATCCAAATATATGGAATTCTTCAAGAAATGGGTTAATAGATTGTTACTGAATCGTGTAGTTTACCACCGCAGTCCACGTCACCACCAGGTAAAATTGTTATCAAAAGCTGAGTAGTTCCCGGGGTTTCGACTTGCTTAAGATACACTGCAGAAAATCGGATAGACATTTCCATACTATTATTGTAGACTGGTGGTAAGTGTCTGCCGCCGGAGACCGTCCAGATGGGGTTTCAAAGGTGATGTAGCTAGTATAAGTAACGAGACTATATCCCATGTCTCAGGCGGCAAGTGCAATGTGGAGTAGTGCGTAACATCCTAACAAGCGCCACGTTGTTATGGACGGACGTATCACTTACTATCAGGTGAACGTCTCGCTCGTCTCGTCGCTTAATTGTCTAAATCAATCAATCACTCATCAGCCTGAAAAACGTCCACTGCTGGACAAAGGTCACCACATCGATCGGCCTCGCGCTGCTCGCATACAGTCTCAGTTTGTAGGGGTTCATATAGTGGGGATTTGGGTCATTTACCACCCACGCTAGCTCTGGCATGCATGTGTATTGGTGGGAGCCAGAGCCTCGATTATTGATTAACTGGGTGCAGTACGAGCAGTTGAGGTTGGTTTGGGTTTCGTGAGTTGCTGTGCGGGACACTTGGGGTCCTTGGATACCCTATTCTCATCTCTGAGCAGTAGTGTGCAAGCGTTACCTCTGTGCGATAACTTATCTGAGCGGAGGTGAGTCGTCTGCGCGTTACAGAGGAGCGGTAAAAAGTTGAACGATAAATTGCATTCGAAGGGTAGTCGCCGCGAAATAATTGTTGCAAGAAAATTTCGGGCCACCCCGCCGCGGCGACGCTTTGTTGCGACTTGAAATAATATTTTTTTCATGAGCACGACACCCGAAATCTATTTTGAGGTGGTGAAAAACAATAAAAAAAACTCCGAGTGCTGACGCCGTCATTAAAAACTGTATGGAGCTGGCTCCTGTATTGTTTCGGCTATAACTGCTTCACTTTAGTCAAACTCAGGCTGGAAATTTCTTTGTTGGATTGAAGCAACCGCTTCCTCAACGCACCCCTCTCTCAATCTCCAGGAGTTTGTCTTTTTGTCTGTGATCGTACTCAAAATTATATACAGTTTACAATACTATACGAAAGAGAGAAATGGAAGGAAAGGATAGGAAGAATGAAAGAAGAGAAGAGAGAGAAAAAGGTGAGAAATAAATAAGATGATAAAAGTATTGTGTAAATAGGCACCAGCCCAACAAACTGAACTGGCTTTAAAAAAACAATTCTGCATATAGATCGGAGAGGCCAACGTTCAACAGCGGATGATAACAGACTGAAATTATGTGATATTTAAAAAAAAAATCTACTTGATCATCTCTTAATCTCTTAAACAATAATACGGTTCTTAATACTTGGCCGTTTATAGATAATCTGAAGAAATACGCTTCGAGTAGAGTACGAGTCTAGTCCATTGCAGACAATTTACTGGTAGCAGCTCCTATTGCTGCCGACTAACAGCAATATGCAAATATTACTATGTTCCGGTTTGAAAGGTGTTATAGCTAGTGAAATAACTGTGGTAACGAGCCTTAACATCTTACGTATCAAGATGACGAGCGCAGTGTGGTGTAGTGTATATCACCTTAACTAGCCTCGCGTTGTTATAAGCAACAATATCACTTACCATCAGGTGAAAATCCAGCTCGACTCATCGCTTCGTTAAAAAAATACAATAGTCTAATGGTAGATTAGTACCTGATACTTTAGCTTAGTAAACCATGCCGTGATGATGAAATTTATATAATAATAATCATCACCATCATCAATCCAATGGTTACCATATTTATTTCTAAAGTTTACTCGCCGGTGAGTTCCGGTCGAGATCTGATGGTACTTACTACCCAGTGTAGGTTCAGACAATATTTCATCATTTGCTCACACTTACCGCATTATAGTATTTTCTTCGTCTGCAACGGAGCGATATATTTACTGTAATAAATAGTTTATCAACCACACTGCACCTTAATTAATACTTAACTGGTATTATACTATATTTATGGTATAAAAGAAATTTATGAAGGCGATAGAATCCAACACTAATAGCATTTTCGAGAAGAAGTAACTAACTATAACTACCTATAGATATATGGCTTTCTTCAACCTTCGAAGCGACGAGACGAGTGAGACGTTCACTTGGTGGTTATTTAGATTAAGATTTGTGCTCGTCGCCTTAGGACATAAGATATCGAGTCTCGTTACCCCAGTAATTACACTAGCTAAAGCTCCCTTCAAAGCGGAACACAGTAATGATTGCACACTATTGTTTGGCGGTAGAAGTAAGCACTGCGGTGGCTCCTACCTAGACAGTCTCCGACAACAAAGACACTATCACCAGTAAATTCTTAGTAGCTATTTATTAAAATCCTCTATAGTAATATCAAGGAATATCAAGAATATCAAGGAGCACTTCAGAGAGTGCTCCGTGACCTACTTCGCCAAGGCGGCAACTCATCCCAACCCTCTGGTGGCCAGGATGTTCTTCCCGAGCGTCAAGTCAGCGTATCGCGTGACTCGCCAGATCGAGCTCGACACGGTCTTGGTCCAGATGTTCACCGGGCACGGGGGATTCTCCGAGTACCTCCACAGGTTCAAACTCAAGGAGAGTCCCGCGTGCCCCTGTGACCCGGAGGTGGACCAGACCGTGGCGCACGTCCTGCTCTCCTGTCCCTTATTCGGGCGGGAGAGGGTTGAATTTGAAATAGAGACAGGGAAAAGGTTGGATACAGGAGCTGTTGCCTCTCTGATGAGTGAGGACGAAAGTCGCCAAAAGTTCTTGGACTACTGCAAAGCAGTAGTCCAAAAGGTACTAAGTACAAATACAACTTAAAATTGTAATAGCCAAAATTTAGAAATTAAAAAATTGTACAAATAGTTAAATTGTAAATAGAAAAGTAAGAATAAAAATAGCAAAATTAAAACAAATGTAGAAAAAATATAAAGTAGATAGGAAGGACTTTATTACAGGCTATTGGCATGCGAAGACCTGAAAATGACGCGGCGACCAAAAATCCACACACATCCTGCGAGAGGTATGGAAGAAGGAATGGAATGGAGAGCGAAAGAAAAGAGGAGGAGAACATAAAAAAGGAAGAAAGATAAGTTTTGAGCGAAAGATAGAAGTATGACAGAAAGGAAAGAGAAAACTAGATATAAATAATTGATGTAAAGTGATTTGAAAGAAAAGGCCCTGACCCGCCACACGCAGGGGAATGAATGTTAAAAAAAAAAAAAAAAACCCTCTTGTGGCCAGCGCGGCCAACTACGCGCTACCTCCGAATCCCAGGACGAAAAGCGCAGACCGCGGCAAGCGCTTATTCCGACATCCCAAGGGGTCCCGCAAACCACACACATACCCTCAGTCACCGACAGCACCGACGTCACCACACACATTTCGGACACTACCAACACGCTCCGAATATCAGCATCACGCCGCCCTCGCTTCAGAACGCGGCGCCGCAGCTACTCACACACCGCGTACACTAAGTACACCCGCGACCGTGAGCGGTCCTCGCCGCCCAGAGATTCCGATACAGGCGAAGGTAGTCGGGGAACGGGCCCGCGCCCGGCCTCAACGACCGAGTAGAATCGCCAGATAAAGCACAACAAGAACCAGACACACACAATATACAGAATCATCCGCCAGATAGCTACATCCCGCGTAGCACTTTTTAGTTTCTAAAACCTCAGGCCGTGGATCCGGGTCCACGAGCCCAGTGTCAGATGAGCTGTAAGAGCCGCTGTGGCTTGCAGCCCGATCTACATCAAGAATATAGAACTACCAACAAGTAATTTGCAAACTTTATTATATTTATTGCGTTTAAATCAAAAAGAACTGTATCTGATGAAATTACCAGGGTAAAGAGACTTGTACATCTGAAGTGACGGTAACAGTAGGATGATTAATTGTATCGATTTCATTAAGTAGGATAGGGACTAATGTTGGAAATAAAAACAATGGAAGCTTATCAACAGTTGGGAGCTGATAAATCCCGACCTCGGATGAACTTGAATATTTCGTCTCGTACCACATTGCGTCATAGCCTAAAATAATCGATCTCGCGGATTCCTATAAAGAATCTTGCCACATCGTGTCTCCTGCCAAATTCAGATGCAGCTGAATCCCTAAATAACTTTTTAAATTGAAGAATCAGATACGACAGATGTTGTACTGATAGTTTATCTACGTACTCAACATTATTTGTGATCGCATCGGAAACCTGGAATATTTCTTCCCAACTCAAACGCTGAACTGGTTTTACTGAACCATGAATCGGGATTTCTTCCTAATTTTATGAGTTGTAAACTTTATTGCTCAGTTTTATAGCTTCAGCTATATTAATCAAATTTCTGACGAAATAATACCAGCTGTTCTGGATTACGGCTAAAGCAAACGTTATCTAATAATTTTTTTTAAACAAAATATGAATAACTTAGACTTCTAAAAAGTTCTTCTTTAAAATTTTTAAAAAAACATACTAGTTCTTCTCTAAAAGATATATTATTTCTATATCAATTGAAATAATGGCGTTGTTGCTTTCGGTAATTTTTATTATTTTTAATTTGTTGGCCCAAAGCATTTTGGTGGATGTTACATGTTTTCTAAAGCCGTAGTTCATTCCCGAAAATGATTTCCTCTCAAAGTTCTCCTTCATCGCAATCTCGAACTGAATGGCGATCAACTCCAAAACTTTACAAATATAGCACAAGCAGATATACAGGGTGTCTGGTGGCAGATTTATGTTTTCAAATTTAAATAAAAAATAATATATTTGACATATAATTTTACTAAAAGTATTAAAAGATAGAGTACAAATGCGGATTTCATTTTTTAAAGATAATGTCATCCAAATATCTTCCATCCTGTTGCACACACACACACTGTTCGAAATGGAGCCTCTTATTCCGTGCCACACGCTGCAGTAAACTTGATTCAATTGCGCTGATTTCTCGCCGAATATTTTCTTTTAAGTCCACAACAGTTCGCGGATTGTTGGCGTAAACTCTCTCTTTGAGGTAGCCCCACAAAAAAAAATCCATTGGAGTTAGGTCGGGTGACCTCGGTGGCCACGGGATGTCCCCAAAGCGACTAATCAGTTTTGAGGGAGATTTTCTCGCAACAAATCCATCGAAGCTCTGGCCGTGTGTGCGGTCGCACCATCCTGTTGAAACCACGTGTGATGAGAATGATGAATGAACTCGCAGGTTCGGCAAAAGAAATTCGAAATCATGAGCCGATAATTCTCACCATTGACATTCGTCGCTTGGCCCCGTGCATTTTCAAAAAAAATGGTCCGATTATCCCATTCGTGGATAAAGCGCACCAAACAGTTACCCTTGGGCAATGTAATGGTTTTTGGTGCTTCAGTCGAGGATTGCGAGTTCTTAGAGCCCAGTAACGGCAATTTTGCTTGTTTACGTGTCCGTTTAAATGAAAATGAGCCTCGTCGCTCCAAAAAATGGAATTCACAGTGCGAAAACGCTCCAACATGGTTTCACAAAAAAAATTGCGTGACGCAAAGTCATTTTTTTTCAATTCTTGAATTATTTGAATTTTAAAAGGATGAAACTTCATATCTTTTTTCAAAATTTCATGCACGCATGCTCTTGGAAGTCCCAGTGAAGCTGCCCTTTTCCGTATCGAAAGTCGTGCATTTTCACGTAAACTGCGTTCAACCAGTTTGTTTGTTTGTTCAGATGTTTTCGGGGGTCCTTGACGATCGACTAGGTCCTGGCCGTGGTGTGTTCATAGCCGAAGCAGTTGCGCGGAATCTCTCCACCCACGAACGATTTAAATTCACACTCGGCCCATCGCCTATCCCTCGAATATTGAAATGTGAACAAAACTGTCGGCGAGCGAGTACGTAAAAATCGTTACTCTTGAAAAATGCTTCAATAGCGAAAGCGCGATGCTCACCCGACCACTGCACCACTGCACCACTGCGACATCGTGACTAAGAAATCCGCGGTGATTCTAATGACACTACCTTCCCCCCGCACTGTTTATAACTTATTGAGATATTCGTTTTTTAGAATATAAATCTGCCGCCAGACACCCTTTATGTTTTTACGACTAAAGATATTCGACGATAGACTATTGATAAGTTTCTGAGAACCATTAGAAGATTAGCTGGAGAACATCATAATGCCTACATTTGCTGCTAGAGAAACACAACGACAAAATGCGTCAGTTTTACACAAAAATATTAGAACGGGAAATAAAAAATGTACCAGCGTCAAACATTTCATTGTTTTCAGAGTAAATCAAACCATTCATCGAGTTCAGAGATACTCCATCCGCATTGCCGCATGCACCAGTAATACACGAGTACAGTAATTAGGACGAACAAACATGAGCTCAGTGGACGCCGATAAGGACATTCCTGGGAACGACCAATTCAAACCGCTATAAATTCTAGACCATTACAATAACTACATTGTTAATAATGTTTATATACACTGCAATAGATATTGCAATTAACACATGAATGGGCAATCATGGGTCAGTTCATTAAGACTGATATTTATGATATATATAATATATGCATTGAAAATTAGATAGGAAATGTATGTATCAACATCACCAGCCGATAGACTTTCACTGCTGGACATAGACCTCCCCCAAAGATTCTCATATCGATCGGGATTCGGGTGGCTTTGGGCCAGTCCTTCCACTCTGGCCCAATGCGGATTGGTAGGAGCCAGAGCCTCGTCTGTTGATTAGCATGGTGCACCACGAGCAGGTGAGGTTGGCTTGGATCCCGTGAGTTGTCATACCGGAACACCCCTTATATAAATATAATAACCTTAGTTTTTAATCTTTGGCACTGGTGTCTTGAATATGAAACTTTAAACCTGTTTACACCACATTTTAACAGAATTTGATACTTTATTATGGAGCTTTGAACCCTCATGTAAATTAGTCTATTTTCATTTGTCATTAGCTTGATCAATTCTAATTAGTATCTATTATTTCAAAAAAAGTATTTACTATCGAACTACTTCATTACTAAAGGTCGTGTCCGCACTGCAGTACCTTCGTGTAGCTCTTCACTATTTCTCTCCATACAGTCTAGACATCTGCTTTTCTGATAGCCTATGTAAGAAGGGACTTGGTGAACGACCGGTACTAAATATAGCGACATAAATTCCTTAAGACACTAAAGCGAATTGTAAACAATAAGTACTTTCGTAGTGCCAAAAATAGGTTATTATGATTCCTATAACCCCAAATGCACAGACCTCACCTGTAATAGAGACTGGATTACAAGAAAGTATTTATTACAAAAAGTAGTATAAGTAAGTAGTAAGTAAAATATTATAAGTATTATTTTAAAAAAAAGAAGCTATCTATAAATTAGGCATTCAGATATCCATCTAAGGTCTGGATATAAACAAAATTAATACTTGACGTTACATTAGTAACAATCCTTATTATTATACTAACAACATATTCATTCTCATTAATATCTTAACTAGAATAACTAAAATATCAAGGTAACATCCTTTTACAGGATACAGTATTAAATACTAAGGAAATATTGATATACATATGAACATTAGCAGTAGCTTTATAAAGCTTTTTTTTTTAAGTATACGACTTAAATTGTCACGACGTTAAGTGGCAATGAAGCCGAAGGTCTGGCTCTCATAAGTTGATTGAAACAGCAATGTTATAGTGGCAGTTGATTTATAAGATGTAGGTGATAAGTGACCAATAGATAATAAAAGGAATAAGGATTTGGTTTTTCACTTCACTTCCACCACTTCAGTTAATTTCCACTGCCCAAACTCCACCAATTGAGGCCACGGAATGGACGGCAGTTGGCAAGGCGGCAATTTACTATAAAGAATATAGTAGCCATTACGTGCGTACCTAACAATTAAAATTTTCAAACTCATGTAAAGAAAAATCTAGTTAAAATGAAACTACTATTAAGTTTTTAACAGTAGCTAAATAAAAAAATAATCATTTGCTAAAAATACAAATCTAACAAGTTTCATCAATTCATCCCTCTCGATAATATCTTCCACCAAATGCGAACCTCAGCTTTGGTGGAAGACATTGATGAAGGCTTACGTCCAGCAATTGATTAACAAAGGCTGATAATGACGATGTGTACAGTATACAAAATAAAAAGAAAAGCGTGAAAATCAAAAATTGATATCCCACTGCGGACATTAACGAACTTTATATATAAGGAGAGTGAAAAGGACCGTGAAAGAGGCTGTGTCTCCTTGCATCCATGATCACAGGACTGGGCTGACTCCTGACTTGTTTTGTTCGACGGAGCGACGAGATGAGACGAGCAGGCCATTCACATGACGGCAAAGAGAGTGAAGCTAGTTAGAGTGATATACACAGCATCAAACTGAGCTCGTCGGTTTGAGATATAGGATATTCATACATACAAATATATCATCCCTCGTTCCCAGTGGGGTAGGCAGAGACCACCTCTCTCCACTTGCTACGATCCTGGCACACCTCTCTCGCCTCGTAGGATACACGAATAATTAGCCTAGCTACAACGTCCTTTGACCGGAACACAGTAATGTTTGCACAGTGCTGTTTGTCGATTGCAATAGAAGCTGCGGTGGTACTTATCTAAACAGTCTCCAACAACATAGACCTACCACAAGTACGTAGGTCATAGATGTGGCGAAATACCTACAGCTTTATAATTAGTATATACAGTTCGATCTACGCAGAATGAGCTCACAGTCTCCTATTGGTCCCGTACAACAACTGATGGGATCCCAGCCAACCTCACCTGCTCGTGGTGCACCTTGCTGATCAATGAACGAGGCTCTGGCTCCCACCAACCCGCATTAGGCCAGCGTGGTGGTAAATGTCCCAAATCTCCCCAATATGAATACCTACATACGAGAGTATCTTCGGGGGAGGCGTAAGTCCTGCTGCGGACGTCTACCGGCTGATGATGATTGGTATATTTGGTGTTTTCTCTTATTACAAAGGAATTCTAATCCATATAATGGTAATAAGTAATATATAGAAAATATTCAGCGATTCATTGACTCATCATGAGACCTCAAAAGTTACTAGAAGCAAACACCAGGTAGAGATAGTTTCTGAGAGAGAGACTTCTTCTTAGAGAGCTTAATTAAGAATGGATTTTACAAAATCCTTACCCCGTAGAGACATGCGGGGGTGTTAACTAATTAAAACAGTTTTATTGAATTAGCTATTATGTTTTTCCAAAGTAATGTACTTAAGTAAATTTGTTAATCCCTGACGTTTTCTCCTTTTTTTTAATTGAGAAGGTTAGTACTTAACTTCGATCCCACCTGATGTTATGTAGTGATAAGGTCTGTGCTGGTAAAGCACATTAACCTAGTAACAATCTCTTTATTCTTAATTTTCTGATGCATTCATAAATATTTTTTTGTGTACAATTTTTTTTCTTAAAAACAAATAATTATACTTGTAATTGACTTTAAAGTCTTCCAAAAGTGTTAAATTTTAATTAAAAAAAATAATGTTGTTATTTCTTCGCGCGCGTTGTGTCTGTCGGCCGGTTACTCTGTGGCGACGCGGCCACCTGCGGTACGGCCGGGGCGCGCTAGTTTCGTCCCGGACACGTCGTCATGTGGACGGGCGCAGGAGTGCTGGCGCTGGTGGCCTGCGCGTGCGCAGTCACGCGTGACCAGTTCTATCCGTTCGGACCGCCGCTAGACCAGAGGCTGCAGCCCGGCCAGGCACTGCCGCCCGAAGTCAGCCTTAAAGTCCCAATCGCCTTCTACGGCGAGAGCTACGAGACTATATATGTAAGTTTTTACCTTCCTTTTATTTATACACTGTTTTAGATATATATATATATATATATATATATAAGACATTTATCTCTATACAGAGACTTATCACGATATCTCTGGAATCTTAAAGCATAGATAGTCTATTTGGTAGGAATATTTCTTACGGATGTTATCCCCACAAGGGATCGCAGACATGTCACGGCCAGCTAAGCGGTCAGAGAACAGCTTGTATTCAATAGCTGTTTAAAAACTATTAACACGGGAATGAAATAGTACAGGCGAGCTAGTCACATTTATTTTTCTACCAGCTAACCTCATCACCAACAATATGCTTAGGTAGTCAAAATTTTAAAAGGAAAAAAATCTATAATATAAATACATAAACAGATCAACAGGGGTGTACGGGGTACCGCACAACAGCTCAAGGAACCCAAGCTAACCTCACCAGCTCGTGGTGCACCCTGCTAATCAATAAACGAGGCTCTGGCTCCCACCAAACCGCATTGGGCCAACGTCGTGGGAAACGGCCCATCCTCCCATAGGAACCCTTTACATACGACGGACCCTGGTGCCCGGCGGTACCGGAGATAATGCCGACTGTATGTCTATGTGTAAGAGATCTTTGAGGTAGGCCTATGTCCAGCTGTGTACGTCTGTCGGCTGATGATGAAACACATCAACTATATGAATACATAAATTATAATACTATAATAAATAAATAAATTGTGATGTATCAAACTATATCTACAATAGTAACTAGAGAATTATATATCTTCTTCTTAATTGACGAGACGAGCTGGACGTTCACCTGATGGTAAGTGATACACTCGCCCATAATAACGTGACCCTAGTTATGATAGCATGCACAGCACCGCATTGCGCTCGTCGCGTGAGACCTATGTCGTTGAATCTCGTTAACACAGTAATTACATTAGCTACAACACCCTTCAAATCGGAATACAGTAATATTTGCACAGTACTGTTGGTCGGCTGCAATAATAGCTGGCTCTCCGGCAGCAGAGACCTACCACCAGTAGAACTGTTTTGGGCACTGCTTCTCCCCTCAAATATAATAGGATGTAAAGGGTCCCGCTCAACAACTCACAGGATCCAAGTCAACTTCACCTGCTCATGGTGCACCCTGATAATCTACCAACGAGGCTCTGGCTCCCCCCAACCCGCATTGGGCCAGCGTGGTGGTAAATGACCACAATCCCTCAGTATGAACCCCTACAAACGTGGGAACCTTTGGGGGAGGCCTTCTCCAATAGTGGACGTTTATCAGCTGATGATGATGATAGTTAACATATATTTGTACATGTAGTAACTGTGGCAAAATAGTGAGACAGAAAAAAAAACGCCAACATATTAAATTACATGTCTTTTTTGTGGGTATTTACAATATATATTATAATAACGTTATGTTAATAAATACTGTGACTAGTTTACGCATGCGCAGGAGTGGATTACAAAGAAATCAGCTCAATTGGTAGGAATCATATAATATTAAATTAGTTTTATTTAACTAAACTGAATTGAGGGTAGTAAAATTACTAAAAAAACTTTAAATTTACTTTAATATGGATAAGGATAAACAATATTAATTGCAGTGTAGTATTTTGTTTGCGTAGAAAAAGGATACATATGCGAACTTTTTAGTTAGGATCTATATGCTGTTTCATTTGGTGATTACATTGCTTCCTCTTTCAACCACTTGAGCTTATGAAGGGTTGAAAGCTAAATTATCTAATGACACCAATTATGAAGAGAGAGAAGAGTTTTATTCTATTTAAAGGTTTTAATTGCTCGATGGACCGAGGGTTGATGGAGCAGTAAGGTCCTCGAGTGGCGGTAGACGTAGTGTTGGGAGGCCTCCCACAAGATGGACCGACTGGATCGATGGTCTTTGGAGAAGGCCTATGTCCAACAGGGGACGTATATTGATTGATGATGATGACGATGAAGTGTTTAAGGACCTACTTCATAGTATATTCTTTCAACAATTAGTCAATAAAAAAAAATATATCAAACCAACTAAAAAACTTACTTTTCATTAAAACTATACTGTTTCGGATTTTACATGTAATAATTATATATACTCGTATTTCATTTTTTTTTAAAAAAACTAATAAGCGATTGTACCAAAATCGGAAAAAAATAACTGGAAAAGTACAACTGTCCAGAAATAGGACAAAAATTGTGGTCTCGTACCATCATCAGTCTGATAGAAGTCCACTGCTGGACATAAGCCTCACCCAAAGTTATCCACGTGATCGCTCCAGCGCTGCCCGCATCCGGCGGCTTTCCGCGACCTCCGTTTGTACAGATTCACAAGGGGAGATTTGGGTCATTTCCCACTACGCTGACCCAATGCGGGTTGTTGGAAGTCAGAGCCTCGTTTGTTGATTACTTGGGTCCCGTGAGCTGTTGCACGGGAACCATTACACCGTAATATTGGTACATTAATACCAAATTATATTTGAAAGTTTAACTATAACTAATAGATGCAAATGTAATGGACAATTTAGGTAATGTGTAAGGTAATTAGTTTTGTTTAGGTAATCTGTTTGTTTGTCTGACGCCCTAATTTGCATTTATTATATTCTAAACCGGCTTATTAACTAACAAAACACATTTACGAATCGTTAACTGTTTATTTACATTGACAAATGTACGGTGACCGTGTTGGTGATATTATGTACTGTTGTAAACGGTGAAGGAAATAACAACAGTAACATTATTTAAAATAGATCTTTTCGTAGTTAACTGTAAACAAAAAACAACCACTTTAAAATTAAAGAGTACTGAATACTTGTTTCATGTAAAAAGGTTAAAAATTCCTATACTAGTAAGTATTGTTTATTTTTATTTATTGATGATCTGTTCATATTAATATTATGTGTGATTTACTTACAATACTACACATTAATGTATACTCTCCACCCTCCAGGGGAACTCAACCCCCACCGTGTGGTAAAAAGCTACGATGATCAACTCCAAAAAGAGCAGCAGCTTCCTCTTATAACCTTTACAAACTTACTGATCTCATTGACTCGCTTGGCAACCATCAAGAGCTTTCTTAAGCACAATAGGGGTGTAAGGGGTCCCACACAACTCACGGGACCAAAGCCAACTTCACCTGCTCGTGGTGCAGCCTGCTAATCAACAAACAGGGCTCTGCCTCCCGTCAACCCGCATTGGGCCAGAGTGGTGGGAAATGGCCCAAGTCGCCCATATGAATCCCTACTCGATCGTTGTATTAGTCTTTAGGGGAGGCCTATGTCTAGCTGTGGACCTCTATCGGCTGGTGATGATGATGATGAAGTATAATATGAGCACGACAGAATTAGTTTAAATTCACAAGGAGAAGTACTAAAACTACAAAAGTTTTATACATATGTATATGCTATGTTCAGGTATGGAGGATCATCGGTTGATATGATAATGATGACGCTATATATCACAATTTAATGATATTAACTCCATTGGTGTCTGTTCGCTTGAAGCGGAAAGTTTCAATAAGGAAATAATAATTAGCATTTCTACCATTAAATGTTTCATAGTTGTGTAATTGAATAATTAAAACAGTTGCAGCTAAATCTGAAATTTTCCTTTAGAAATACAATGGCGATAATTTTATCGTTTATATGCGCAGAATGTTTAAATTTGCAAGCCCGATAAGGCGCCGCGCACACTGCATCGGGCGGAAGTGCAAGTGGGCGGCGAGGGCGGTGAGGGCACGGGCGGTCACTGACTGCGGCCTTCTGAAAACAATATTAAAGACTACACGACCTTTCAAATTATATCATCATCCAAATACGTCTAAACCATCCCTTTTTATGGGAAAGCAATCAGCGTGATGGGAAATGACCCAAATCCCCTCGTATGAACCCACACATACGACATACCCTAATGCCCAGCGATACCGGAAGCCATGCTGACTGTATGTGAAGATCTTTGGGTGTGGTCTATGTCCAGCTGTGTACGTCTATCGGCTGATGATGACTATAATCCCGTTTTTATATATTTTTTCTCCTCCAATCATAAAACAGGAAGTATTTCATTAGACGTCCACTGCTGGACATAGGCCTCACCTAAATATCTCCAAATTTGTAGGGATTCATAAGGAGTGGAATTTGGCCTTTTTCTTATTTAATTTGGAGTAATTAAGGTCACCGACATAGTCCAAAAGATTGCTAGCCTCAAGTGGCAATAGGCAGGCCGATCTGGTGAAGGTTGCTGGAGGCAGCTGGATGCGGGCAGTGCAGGATCGATCGATGTGGAGATATTTGGCGGAGGCCTTTGTCTAGCAGTGGTCGTATGTCAGCTGATAACGATGATGATGATGAAATATTTTCAATATTGATGCGAAATTAAATATTATTTTTGGGGGGGTATAAACGTGAACGAAACATCACTGAGTCCTACGTATTTCCAAGTGCTGCAATGAAAATATCCAATCGGATAGCGTTACAGCTATTTATATATTTTAAATTCTTAATAATATTTATGATAAATATATTGTTTTTTTTTTAATTCTACCAAGCAATGATACGAGCAGGACGTTCACCTGATGGTCATACCATCACTAGTTACAACGCCCATCAATCCGGAACAGTAATATTTGCATGGTACTCTTTATCGACTGCAACCAACAGTAATTTACTTCTATAACATTATTTTTGCTAAATTTAACTGTTGGAACAAACATTATTTACTAACATAAGGATGTTTATAAACATGATAAGGGTCTGGTTTATGCTGCGAGGGAAATCCGAATTATCTGGTCTGTCTTTCCTCATATGGATCGCACTTCTTCACGTCACCAAGGAGATATAGATTATATTACTTTAGTGTCACTTGTTATTCGCTCAGTATGAGCAAAGTTTGTATAAGGATTATTTATAGCAAAAACCAGAGATCCTCTCCGAGGTGTTGACGATCTCGTGATATGTAGATAGAAATAACTCCAGTAATAAATTTGAGTATGTATAATACCTAGTTAATACTTGCATCATCATAAGCCGATTGATATCCACTGCTGGATATAAGCCTACTCCAAAGAAATCCATACGATCGGGTACGGATTTATGTGATGGGATTTAGACCATTTTCCTCCACCCTTGCCTAATGCGGGTTGGTGGGAGCCAGAGCTTCGTTTATTGATTAGCAGGGTGCACCACAAGCAAACGAGGGGAACCCGTACATCCGTTTTATTTACAGTAACATATACTGCTTCTCCATCATCTATATACGCGAACACTCTTTATAAACGACAGGAATATGCGGCGACAGCTTTTACAACGCAGCCTGAGGAATCATGATATCTTTAGAAATAATGAAACTTACGTGTAGTCGTCAACCATACACACGAAATTACGTGTGTTTTGGTAATAGTTAACCATTCTTTACATATATTAGTTAATGACATGATAACAGCTGCTATCTATTGTTGATCATTGAGTTAACTGCTCGAGGTTAATGCACGCGAAAACAAATAATTAACAATCGTGTTATTAGAAATTTTAGAGGCGAAGACGCGTTATCGTCGAGTTAAGCAAGAGTCGAGACCTCTCGATGTGTAGTGTATACCTACCTTTTGATACACTATCATGAATGGGGTCATAGGCATATACCGGCCTAAACATTGTGGCACTGATAACTTCACCGCTTACGTAAATTGTATCTACTTTGATGGATCGAAGTAACTTGGATGTACCTAATTGTTTCATAATGCTTAACCGATTGGGTACACGTGTTACTGTAATAACAATAATTATGAATGTACAGTCAGTATTATAATGGTTTATTGTCAGTCTTTCCAATGGTGTATTGAGCTTTTCTATTAGTTTCCAAGACATTTATGATGCGCTCCATAAATATTCCCTTAATTTTGCTAATATCACTTTGAGTTATATACCTAACATTCATAATGATTTTTTAATAGGTAATTATGTTGAATGTAGTAAAAAAGCCACTTAAGATGTTCTACGTAATAAACCAATAAGAAGTTTTTTTCTTTTGTTGATAGGTTAACAACTATGGAGTGCTATCATTCAGGGCGGACATTCCTACGTTCCTCAACACGGAATTCCCACTTCCCTATCCATCCATTGCCGCTTTTTACACCAACGTGGACACATCAGAAACCGGAGCGGTATACTACAGGGAAACGGATGAAGCTCATGTCCTAATCAAAGCCGAAGAGAGCGTTCAAAACAACTTCCACGAGTACTACGATTTCAAACCGAAGAGCGTATTTATTGTCACCTGGTTAGAGGTCACTTACGCTGGCAATCGGAGCGGTCGCAGGAACAGTTTCCAAGTCGCCCTCATCAACGACGGTACTGAAACGTTCGTTGAGTTAATCTACCCTGAACGCGACATACAATGGATACAGAGGGACGTCCAGCCAATGGGGTTGCCCGATGCTAAGGCGCAGGCCGGCTTCGTCGCCGAAGACGGAAGAACACTTACCCTTAGAGGATCCGGTAGTCATCAAATAAGAAACATTGTTACGTAAGTTGCTAATAATTGTTTTTTTTTTTCAACATCCAATATACGTCTCTAACTCAAGCTACTATATTAGAGCTGTTATAATTGTTTAACCATATTACTTTGTTGTTTATCATTCAACAACAACCTTAAACATCGAGTTAGATATGTTAATACCGACCAAATAACACTATCATTGTATTATTTTAAAATAATCTGTCGAAACAATTGTGATATTAAAAAACGATACTAAAATTGACATCACTTGATCTTTTATCGTCAGGGCTAGAGGCCAGAGACGACAGTGTTTATGATTCGTGCAATGATCTAACGTTGCTAACCGATAGTTATCTTAAAACAGCTCTAAAGACTCATTAGTAACATGGTTTAAAGGAGCACGAGAGCGCTTAGTCATAATAACTTTCGATGTATTAGAACTATTGATAATTTCTAGTTAAAAGTACGTATTTTCTTTAAAAATAGATTTAGAGCTTTACGCCTCCAACAATCAGTAAAAATATTTATCATTATATATTATTAATGGTTTAACACCTTTTTACAGGTGGTCTAATGTTCACGAACCGGGTAAATACGTGTACAGAGTTGGAATTATTCCTGTCGATGAAAATGTAGCAGTTCCCGATCTATACAATCAAAACGACGACGAAGTGGAAGAAGAATCGAAAACTTGCGTGCAAAGCGGACCCAGCGTCTGCCACATCCAAGCGAGGTGCGTCGACTACCAAGCGGGGATTTGCTGCCAGTGCATCGAGGGTTACTACGGCAACGGAAAGTCGTGCATTAAGGATGACGTACCGTTAAGAGTCCACGGAAAATTAAAAGGCGTCATCAACGCTGTCAATCTGAACGACGTAGACGTGCAAGCCTATGTTGTAGTAGCAGATGGCAGGTCTTATACTGCACTTTCACAAACACCACCTTCGCTTGGAAATAGTTTACTCCAGTTGAGCGTGATAGGCGGCGTAATTGGTTGGCTTTTCGCCAAACCGTCCGGTTCCGCTAAAAATGGTTATCAGTTGACTGGCGCTCTATTCAACCACACAGCTGACATATTCTTTCCCGAAACAGGTGACAGGATTACAGTGTATCAAGAATACGGAGGGCACGATGTTTTCGATCAAATTACACTCGACGCAGATGTTAGAGGAACGATACCTGTAATACCGCCTGGAACTAAGCTAGATATTTCCGAATATGAAGAGCAATATACTCTTATTGAACTAGGAGTCTTGCGCAGCGATTCTGTTCGCACTTTCATAAACAAAGTAACTGGTGAAAAATATGAACAAAGAGTATCCCAAACCTTCACATTTAACTCTTGTCGATACGTTCCCCCATCAGAAGATGGTACAACTTCATTAACTTTGAAGGTAGCAAAGAATTACCTAGGTTATGAGGCGAGAGAAAATATTGTAAGATATGGAACTAGTAACAAGATCGTTCCCTTGGGTGAAGAGGACCCTTGCATTGAAGGTAAAAATAGTTGCGGTTCTCACAGCACTTGCGTGGTGCAAGGAAATACGTTTGCTTGCGTGTGTCAATCAGGTTTCTCAAGCCAATACCAAGATGATTCTACAGTCCTGTGCGAAGACATAAATGAATGTGCCACCGGAACGCACAATTGTGACGTAAATGCTGAGTGCTTTAATCATGATGGTGGTTACCAATGCAGATGTAGAGAAGGATACAATGGTAACGGGATCTCCTGCAATATAGTATTACAATGCAACGATAAAAATTGCGACGCTAACGCTCAGTGTATAAATAACTCTGGAGAAGAAGCGGTTTGTACGTGCAAGCCTGGATTTACCGGGGACGGACAGAGATGTTGGCCGACGTACGAAAATAGTTGTGATCGCTGCTCACCTAACGCTTATTGTACGTTTTCAGCAGAAATAAACAGTAACATATGTTTATGTAACGATGGTTACAAAGGCGATGGTTACCACTGTACACAAAACGTTCAAGAAGTTTCTCCGTCTACAGAATATTCAAGTAGTGCTAGTCATTCTACGCCACTCGCAAGTACAAATGTCGCAAGCAATAGTCAATCTCCAGATCCGCCACCAATTACTCTTACAAATTCATCCAGTACACCAAGCTATCTTACATCAACAAAATACTCCTATGAACCTACTGTTCCTGACTATAATAGCTATCCCAACACATTTTTCACGCCAAATACGCCTGCATCAATACCAGATTCACCAAATTCTTCTGAAGAATTTGAAATTACTGATCAACCCCTACAACTAAAGCTACTACTTCGGCTATTACTGAAACTGAGTACAATGAATCTTTTGTCTTGCCAAACTGCGATAACTTTGGATGTACTTGCCCCTCAGGGTACTCAAGCTTTAAAGACGAAAGGGGAAACAATTTGTGCCGATCTGATAACTACAATCCCCCAAAACCTAATCCTGATGTCGACCAAGAAAGTAAGAAAAATTTACTTATTTCAATTCTAGTTAAATTTTTAATTTATTTACTCATCATAACCATTTTTTTATTTTCAGTTAGATGTGAAACTGACTCTGATTGTCCGCCAAACGCTATCTGCTCAGTTCCATCTCCTGAATTTTATGAGCCCGACGTTGTATATTTCGGACAGTGCGTTTGCCCTGAAGGTTACGAAGGAGATGCATATGAATGTATAGAGCGAGCCGGGCCAAGTTGTTCGTGTGGACTTAACGCCCATTGTATTGACACGGCTACGGGCGAACTTATATGCGTTTGCGCCGCCGGCTACCACGGTGACGGGTACCTGTGCAGACCAAACTTCAGCTGCACAAACAACTCCGACTGCGAATACAACGCCGAGTGCAAACCAGATCCAGGAAGCGGAGAATACGCTTGCCAGTGTATCGAAGGCTATGTCAAGGACGAAAATGACGCCTGCATACCTGACGGACAATTGTGCAACGGAGCTGTATGCGCCGAGCACGCTTCTTGCCTTTACGATGAATCGATCGGCGTGAGCTATTGTCACTGCGATCAGGGGTATGAAGGAGAAGGAATAGCACAGTGTGTACCGCAAGGAAACACCTGCGATGTTGCCCATGACTGTAGCGTTGATGCTATTTGCACCCTAGTTGACCAAGCGTACCAGTGCTTGTGCAGGGATGGCTTCAATGGGAACGGCTACATTTGTACACCGGAGCCAAGCTGCAAGTTCAATCCGTACATGTGTGATGTCCACGCTGCGTGTATAAAGACAAGCGACGGTTACGAATGTAAATGCAACACAGGATATAAGGATAATGGAAGCATTTGTGAATTGAACCCAAAGCAGGCCGGAAACTTTTTGGTAGTCAGTGATGGGGCTTCCGTGTTTCGAGTACCATTCCGGATCTCGCCAAGAAATTTCGCTACACCTCTGAACAGCGCCGTCTATCAAATGGCTGTAGGTATAGACGTAGACTGTCTGACGGGCAGAATTTACTGGGCCGATGTAGCAGGTCATACAATTCAGAGGGCTGCTTACGATGGATCTGGTTTCGAACAGTTTCTAACAGATGGTGAGTGAGCGACTTTGTAAATATTTAACATGGTATGCATCGAATGCTAAATATTAAAGAGGCTTATTGTATTTTATAGATGTGAAAACTCCAGAGGGTCTCTCAATCGATTGGGCAGCTAGAAATATATTCTGGACCGACTCGAACAAGCTAACGATCGAAGTAGCTAATTTAGATAGAAAGACTAGAAAGGTTTTGTTCTCCAAAGATGGTATTAATAATCCTAGGGGTATCGCTGTTCATCCCCAAAGAGGGTGAGTACTATTAAATGAAAATAAAAAGTGATTTTTGTATATTTTCAAAATAACAAAAATAAATTCCTATTTTTGCTTTTTGAATAATAAATTGCGGATATTATTATAGTTTAACTTTGATATTACGTAGGAAAATCTTTTGGTCGGATTGGAACCGCGCCGCGCCGAAAATCGAGTGGGCCAACATGGATGGTTCGCAGCGAGGCATCTTCTTAGACCAAACAGACGTAAAACTGCCGAATTCTTTGGCCATCGATTGGACAAGAGACAGACTATGCTACGCAGACGCCGGCCTCTTCAGCATCAAATGTGTCAGCATCGACACGTTGGAGAGAGAGACCATTGCTGCGAACTGCTCGCATCCGTTCGGTATTGCGATCAGCGGCGACAAGTTCTACTGGACCGATTGGCGGACGTGAGTCATTTATTACTATAAGGCGTGCATTCGAATGACCTTATGTTACGTTGTCTTGTAATGCCCTCCAGAAATTTACTGGTAATTAAATTTTCATAGCGCTAGTAAAGTTTTGAAGAAGAATTTATAGAAATTTTAAGTAAGAATGTACACAATTAAAATATAAAGCCTTTTTAGCTACCTCCGTGAAACATCGTCAGATCGCTTGCCTTTTGCCACAAGTTCCCAGTTCGTTTTCGGTACAATTTTTGTACAACTCCAATATTTTTTCAGCATCTTCATCAACCGATATTTTTTTTAATATGTTCTATATCAGGACCAAATTGGATGTCCTTATTTTTTGTCATTTATAGAATATAGGTAACCGCTCGCAACTTTGCCTGCATAGTTTTCTTTATGGTAGTAGCCGATAAGCTTGCAAGAATGTTCTCAATTATGTACTTTCGAACCTGCTGTCTTTTTTTGTAATAATTCATATTTACATTTCTTGCTGAAGACCGTCTATGTACTATCGCAACTACTATTTTTGCCGCCAATATGTCTATTGTAATATGTCTCATTACGACAACCACAATTGGCTGTGGTGTATATCATCCTAACACCAAATTATTAGGACAAACATATCCCCTACTATCAATTGAATGTTCTGCTTTTCTCTATAAATCGCTTCACTCTTATCAGAGTGGTCGTGGTTATCAAGTTTCCGTTGGTTGGACAGAAATTAGTGCCCGTCTCACGACGTCTCGCCATCTCCGACTGCTGTTCGTTAATCGGGCACATTCGTGTACCGGAGCGCCCACCGCAGCCTTTACTTGATCTGTCCATCTCATGGGAAATCTTCCCCGTGGTCTTGTGCCCTCGACTTTGCCCTGAACGACAAGACGTTCTGTGGAGTCGTTACCTCGCCGACTAACATGCCCGAAGAATTTCAGGATCCGACTGCGCACTAAAGTAGATAGGCGCTCTTTGATGCCAAGCTTATCGAGAATGTAGGCATTTGTTCGAAACTCGATCCAGGAAACTCCGAGCATCTTCCTCCAACACCACATCTCCAGTGCGTCTATCTTGTAGGTTTCGGTTTGCCGTAGAGTCCATGTTTCGGCGGCGTAAAGGAATATAGGAAACACCAACGATTTTACGAGCCTAACTTTTGTGGCTTTGGTTATGTTTCTATTCCTCCATATTTTCTTGAGCTTGTCCATGGCACTTCTGCTCATAGCCATGCGTCCCTTGACTTCGTTTATGCAGCCTCCTTGATTTGAGATAAGAGCCCAGAGGTAGATGTATGATTGTACGACGTCGCAATTGACTATTTTTGCTAAAAATGGCAAGTTATTATTGGCCCTATCGACAATCTTTCTAAGAGTTCTGCTTTTAAAAATAAATAAACACAAATTTTCATAAAAAAGCATCCAGTGGTATATAAAGGTTAAATACCTTTATATATTTATAGTATATAAAGGATGAACATATAGATAAGGATGAAAATATACGAAAGAATGGATGAAAGAAGATTAACGAAAGAAATATACAAGGTAAGAATGATTGGAAAAATCGGTGCAGGTCGACCTAGGCGGACATACTCCGATAAAATCGGAGATGTCCTAAAGAAAGGCCTGATCAAAAGCACACGCAACCGACGAGCGTGCATGAAGACGCTTATGAAAGTGGAGGAAGCGAGAGAGGTGTGCCAGGATCGTAGCAGGTGAAGAGAGGTGGTCTCTGCCTACCCCGCTGGGAACGAGGCGTGATATATATGTATGTATGTATTTATAGTATAGACATGCATTTATATGTTTATAGTAATAATAGGAAATATTGAAATGTAAAGTATTATTAATTACTTTCAAATTCCACAGATTAAACATCGAATCCATAGACACTGTCACTCATGTGAAAGGCCGCTTGCCCATAGCGGCAGCGACGAGGAGGTTGTACGGAGTGGCAGTGGCACCGGATGAATGCCCCACGCACAGCAACGTGTGCCAGTACAGGAACGGCAACTGCGGCCCCGATCAGCTCTGCCTGCCCGACGGCAGGGGCGGCAGGAGCTGCGTAGACGGCGACGGCAAGAATAATTACTAAAACCTATTAACACGTTCCGTGCCGCGTCAGGTCATAATCGACCTACGCTTATCTTTTCTTTCAAAATATTAATAGCACACCGATAAATTGAAGACGAGTGCAAAGAAGAGGAAAAGAGAAGTCTCTCTTAAAAAAGTTACTTTTTTGTAAAATATTATTACCATTTCAATTATCGTGTTTCCTTGTATGCCTCAGCAAAAAGCACAGATAAAGTAATTGTAATACATAGGAATTATAAATAGTTTACTTACTCGCACGGAACGTGTTTTTCAGGAAACCACCAGTCAGTAAATTCTACCAAAGAGTAGTTTTAGTGAAAATTCTACCAAAGCTGTTTCAAGATTTATCTTTATTTCTACGAGTATTTGATGGAAGTCTTAACACTCATATTTTTATATAATACTTAAATATTTTTCATACACGACATCATTTACACATAGTGTTCAATGATTTAGATTTTTTTAAATGTATTTTTGTGGAATTCATATAAATGCGTAAATAGTATTAAGATCTTTATTGTTATTTCAATAGATCTAACGAACAAATACAAGAACAAACGTTATTTATTATTCGTTCATTATGTAAACATTTGATTTTAAAATAAGATCAAAATAATTTTACAATCATTTATCCAATAGTGTTTATTTAAACGAAAGCGCCATATATATTTCTAATGTAAATATATTACCTATAAACAATCTGAATTTTTTTTAATTTGAATCTGAACAATTGTATGCTATTTAATGTAGAAAATATGAAGTGCAGGTATAGAAAAGTATTTTAGTATTTTTTTAATTTTTTTGCACCGATGAACCTATCATGAACTAACATTTAAATCAATTGTGTATTAGTTTAATAGATTATTGTTATTTCCGCTTATAATTTAGATCGTTATAAATATGGATCCCAGAAAATCCACTAAACTATACACCACACAAATTTTTTCCACATCCTTTAACTTGAATTTATTAAAGTTTGTTTTATTTACTTTACAGTAGTAAGTTCCTAGTGAATTTTACGAAGGTGATACTGGTGGTGGTGGGAAGTGATAAAAAATTGTTTCCACGAAATAATAAAATAAAATCTATCATTAAAAAAATATTCTCTGAATATTATAAATTGAGATATCTTAGCATATACATAATTATTACAATTTTAACAAAGCTGAATTATATTCGACTAGTGTTTAAAAAAAAAACTCATCGAAATCAACATCTACCAAGGTGCATAGATTCATAGTGGCTTTTCGGAAAAAAAAAATATTTACTCTGTGGTAAAGTGACCACAGACTAAAATGACAACTCGATTATCTTCCCCTTCAACCCCAAACGTCCTCGGTGCGGCCGAACTTGAACACAAGAGATCCGGCGAATATGAAAGCGTTCTGCATAAACAAACTCACTCCCGGCCATGTGTGCTTACTGCTACCTGGAATAGACCATAGTGTAATTAAGTGGCTAAAAATCTCAATTTATTTTATCGATAATTGGATCTCAACTATAATGGCTTTAATTCATATTTTATTAATTATAAGAGATTATTGATAAGAAAACTTACTAATCAAAACAAATGTTGTAGAAATTTAGTTATGGTTTATAACTCTTAATCAAAGGAAATAGACCATTACATAAATAAAAATATCATTACTAAGTACTCGATATCATCAGCCGATAATCATCCACTGCTAGACACAAGCTACCCTCATAGATCTCCACAACCAAGAGTTCATTGAGAGGAATTGGGCCTGAGCCCACCACATTGGCCCAGTGCAGGTTAGTGGGTGGTCAGAACCTCGTCTGTTACTCAGCAGGGTGCACCGCATGCAGGTGAGGTTGACTTGGACTCCATAAGATGTTTGGCGGAAACTCTTATACCCCTTACCTGTATTCGATATAATATATGACTATTAGGCAGAGGAATGTAAACAGTCCTTGTCCAGAAAATTACAGTCTAGACAATGAAAACACAGGTAAACAGGCAGAGCTATAATATGGCAGAGACATACCCAAACTGCTTGAATTTGAACCATAATTCTCACATTATAAGGCAAAGGATTAAACACCTTAAGGGTTTTGTGGATACACTTTTTATAAGACAAAAAAAGTCTGCAACACATTTGTAAATAAAACATGAATTTATCTATGCATAACAATATTACACTACACCAGTTAATAGAGATTTATTTAAAGAATAAGGACGTACTCATGGTCTATTTAATTATATGATATGTAATCATTCAGCTCACCTGCATTAACATAGTTAGCAAACAGTATCCAACAGGCAGCGATGAGTGATGCAAAACCTACAACAAATCCGAGGAAAAGCCACAGTCGTGCACCACGTGGTCCCATACATCCACCTGTATATGTTTCACCACGGACCTGGAATTAAATAAACTAATCATTATATTCTCATCCAGGTACATATATACAGTAATTTGGTTTTCTCTTTAAGTAAGTAAAGTTGGAAAAATGTGTCTAAATCCTTTATTATTACAAGGGTACAAATGTTAGTATTTGCTACTGCAATAGTGTAGAGAATTAAAATTTCAAAATGAACTCGGAGTTGAAAATACTTTTAAAATTAATAGAATTATTTATAGTAATACAAGGATGCATGACCAGAATACTTCAAATAACACATGAGCTGCTATTAATGTTTGTAGTAATTTCACATTGCTCAGCTGCATTCCCCGGAGGCTTTAAGTATAATACCATGAAGTGCTTGATCAATGCCCCTTCTCCCTTTAGAGACATTTAATAGCATTAAGGCCAGATATAATAAATCATGATTTATAATGGAGCAAACAATAATAATAAAATTGTAAACCAATTTTCTTCAGGGTATTTTCCAACACTTTCCGTTGGTGTTTATTTTGTGTTTCTTTACATCTATTTGTATGTGTTATTTATTATATATGTATAGAAAAATTTAGTTCCTGCACTTTGTATTGCTTCTTTTTTTCTTCGTGGAGGTTCCTCTTGCATTCAGCAGTGTACTAAGTTAAGGTAGTGTGTACAGACACAAACAAATGGCTGCGCTGAAAATCAGTTTTGTGGGTGCATGCCCACATGTAGACTGAGCATAGTCCAAATTCAGATAGATTGTGTATAAATTATTTTACATGGACAAATAAAACATTTCTTTCTTTTTTTTCGTAATATAACTATACTAGTGTAATGTTAATGCACTGCACATTATAATTTTCTATTTACACTGTGATAACCATATAAAAGGTCCAAGTCCATATAAAAGGTGAACAAATACCTCCCACTAATTCAAAAGATACAATTATATGTAGTATTCAGCCAGTTTCTATAATTTACTATATGTGTTCAATTTTATACTTTACCTGAGCATTTGAGACTGAATTGACCATCACTAGCGACAATGTTGCCATGACTCCACACACATGTGCCGCATTTGGAAGTTCTCCAGGGTACACCGAAGCTGCATCAATTATAAACCACCATCCCCCAAAAAACTGAAAAGGTATGATAATTTTCATGCTATTTTAATTGCAATTGATCAATACAAGAATGGATAATAATGTAAACCAATTTTTAATATAGAAATGCAATTACAAATATAATAAATACTTATAAACCTTAATTACTCAAACTCATTGTTGAAACTTTTGAATTTTTGTTTTTCATAAAGTAAACTTTCAATGAATGCGAACATTCACTTAGAATAAGGCCAAATTTAAATATATTTAATAAACCATTGCCTGGGTAAGTTCGATTCATAATTAATAACCGTTATTTAAAAAAAAAGAAAATAATTAAATTTATTATTACGTTGACCTTTACAAACAATAGTAACTCATATATCATGCATCATTTAGAAGCTCTGTAATGAATCACTTTGTATACACACCAAAATACCAGCAAAAATGGAAGCTACAGTGTTTCGTTTGTCGCCGCCTTCAAACCACACACAGCTCGGTAAAGATACGTTTTCGAAGCAATTCATTATGTAATTTATATTAAAGCAAAGTACTTTCTAATGTACACGACCAAAAAGAAATTCACATATCAGATTGTAAATAATTTTGACAATGTCAAGACGAAGGTGACAAGTACAATTTGACAAAATTAAAATATATTTTTTTTTTTAATTTTATAACCTGATACCAAGACTTTTAAGCTAAATAAAAGTTACATGTTTTTTCTCCATCACCTCGATTTTCTACTATTGCTAATAACGCTTACCATTTGTTTTACTTATCATTAAACTTGATAATTTATTATTAGATACATCTTGTATTAAATATTACCACATCCGCATCACTAACTTAATAATGGTTACACGTATTTGTAATTTTTCCTTTAAAAAAAAACTATTAGTGTAAATAAACTTCAATTAATATAAAACGCCTAACAGTAACAATGAATAATTGGTCAATGATTTGTTTTAATTCGATTTTCAATACTAATAAACGTCCATTGAAGAAGGCTTTTTGATGTTTAATTTATACTTTTTAAAAATTTATCATATTTGGTAAATTCTCGAGTTACAATCACTTCGTAGGTTTATCTATAAAAAAAATTGTATGAACACAACAGTTATGTTTACAGTGATTTAATATAATACCACAAAGTACTTAGGCCACGGTATTGTGAACTGTTTTTATACCTGTTCTAGTTGTCCCTGTCCACTTCGCATACCGTAACACCTTAGCAATTCCCTTTGATTTTGTAAAATCTTAGCTTACATACCACTTTAAAAGGAACACTTCTTCCAAATTTTTAGACTCTAGGGCCTTATAGTTCCAAAGATATTGTGATGAGTCTCTGTATAGGTGGAAATCTCTTGTATATAAATTGTTAATAGAGTATTTTTTTTATTCGATGAAATTATATATGACGAGCGAGACTTTCACCTGATGTTTAATGTTATCCTTGCTTTTATAAGCAGCTAAGTAGCGCCGACTTGTTATCAATGTGACGTTAATTGATGAACACAGCAGTAATGGCACAATTCGCCTTGCAACATAAGACGTTAAGTCTCGTTACCCCAGTAATTTCACTGGTTACGGCGTGATTCAAACCAAAACAGTAATTTTTGTGCACTACTATTTAGCGGCAGACATATGACCTACAGTACCTACCTATACGGTCTCCAACAACATAGACCCACCACCAGCGAACACTTTATATGAAATCGACTCATTTATAAAAACTCGTTATTAATAAACCTCATGTTTTATTTGAGCTAATATATTTATGAGTCATATAACGGTATCTTTCTGTTTATTGAATTCAATGGGTTGAAATGATAAATAAAACTTTTACATAAAATAAATTGTTTATTGAATATAATTTCATGTACTATTTCAAAATATATAATATGTAGGCAGTGACAAGAAAAACAAAATTGACTTTATGTGACAAAATAGACTTAAGAGAATTTAATAATCATTCATGAAAGCAAATTACGAAAACGTATAAAAACGCTATCACTAATTGTACATTGCATTGCAGACATATTTACAGCTCCACTGCCACTCTGAAGTCGAAGACGTACAACAATCTCCATCATCGCTGAGAGTAGTACCTCAAAATTATAATTAAACTTGGTAGTAATATAATCTCATTATTACATTTAATTATAGCAATAGCCTTCGTTTTGATAACACCACTCAGGCTCAAGGGACTCCGCTTTCGCTCCCATGCGGACTATACGTTCCCTGAAACGAAAAAAACGCTAGTTATAGTTTGTTTCTTTAATTTATGATCAGATTACACAAACTGGAGAGGAATAATAAAAAAAAAATTGGGAACATTGACGGATGCACTAGCATACGAGCAAGATCTCAAAGTATGTCTGCTCATAACCTGGCACCAGTTAATATACTATTAACATTAAACTATGTAGTGCTTGACGCTTCGAGGCAAGAAATGTCAAGTCTCGTTACTAACAATGTCATTCAAACCAACACATTGATGTTTTCACTCTACCATTTGGCTGTAGATAAAAGCGCTCCAATAATACTATCTCTAAAACAGACGTCAAATATTTTTATTAAATAAATACTAATGGATGAAGTAATGAAAATTTATTATAAAAATAAATACAAGTTTTATACCGAGTGTGCAGCATCCGGTATTCGGCATCGCGCCAGTCCGTGTCGGGTTCGGTCCACAGCCGCTCGGCCAGCGCTGCAGCGCGCGGCCACAGTCTGCTGTCCAACGTTGCCGAGTCTACTTGCTCCGACCATAAAGCCGCTTCGCCGCCTAAAAAAAAAGTTTAACAAATAGAATTTATAAAATTAACCCATTACTTGTTGTGGTAGAATTCTTTCTGTACGCTCTCTACTACTTTAAGACTAATAAGATTTTTCTATTCTTGAGTCGATCTGTCCCATTACCATGATCATGTTCGTGACAAAACTTACCAAGAACCAAGTCGCTGTATTCCCTCGCCATGCTTTTTGGGCTATTGTCGTACACCTTCTGCCAGCCGATGTAAGGTGAACACCAGTTGTTACCTGGAATAGAGTTAATGTGAATTAATAATTATTTGTTCCGGATGTGTTTCGAATCGGACATCCAACACCTCGCGAAATACTTGTAAAGACCGTCGCGAAAAATTTTTTAGTACATTTCTGCATATAACTCCTTTCCCCTGAAAAAGTAAAAGAATACTCACCACTTCCTACCCACGAACCGTACCCGCAGTCGAAATATAGCGCGTCATAATTTGAGAAGATAACACGGTAACCTTTTTTCAGCAGGGTAGGGATTTGTGGGTCAGACCCTGTAGTCCATACCTGATAACAAATATTACATTTTAGATGCAAGATAGTATAAAGACGGTCGGGGGTTCAACTAGCGATATATACACTGGAATTTTTCTTGTTTCTATTTAGTGTCAGAAATAAGCTACCTAGATCGTTTCTTGCAACGTAGACTTATCACCAATAAATTATTTAACTATTTAATTACTCACTTGAATAATGTAATCGTCTTTATTCAGATAGTTCTCGACGTGGGCGTAATTAGTTAATGTGCTGGTCCAGAGGATGAGAGGCAGCCGCTTGCCAAAAGCCTGCGGGGAAACAAATAAGAGACTATAGGAAATGAATAACGTTATGGTCAAATGATGTATTCGGGATGAGCTGCTCATAGCATTGTATTATGAATTAAAACAATTTCCATTTTGCTATTGGACGAAAATCTTCAAAAATTAACCCTGCTTGGTGATAGAAGGAATTATGAGATATTTATGTGCTATAATCTTTTATAAGATTGTCCTCCACACTGGGAAGTATGGAAAACAGCTATGGACTCTCTAATACCAGTTTATTACGTATAACACTAAGATCTACAGACGTTGTAACGTCACAATCACACATTATACCTTGTAAGCCTTATCTTGCGCCTTGGTCTGGAAGTAGTTCCACAGCTTGAGGTAGCTAGCCTCGTCAAGTTCCCACCTGTTCTGCACCATAAATTGCCTTATCTCCTCGGAGCTGTTCCAGCATCGCTCACTGACCTCATCGCCGCCCATGTGGAATATATCCGGTTTAAACATTTCTGCAAACAAAAAAATATGACTGTTAACCAGAAGATCGTTTTATGTTTTAGTTAGATAACAGCACGATTAGCAGACGAGTGAACTTTTTGCTCAAAAATGATTAATCACGTAAAAGTACTCATTACATTTGTTTATGCTTTACTAACCTTTCATGTCTAAGAAAATGTCGTACAAGTAATCATACAGTTTTCATGTATCGGGTTGAGTTGACCACAGGGCGGTTCCACACAGTATGACGCCCAGGGTTCCGCCTGCAGCATTAAAACATTAAAATAAAACTTGCAATATAATGGAGAAAATTATCATGACGCTCTGAACAGAATCTAAAACCTAAAAGCTTTGACTCCAGCCACCTTTTTCTCCTCATATGGGTTTCGGCATCGGAAATATATTTAGACGGATTTTACTGATATACATTTGTAATGCACAATCTTAGCACACGTACTAACAAAATCATCATCATCATCATCAGCCGCTAGACCTCCACTGCTGAATATAGACCTCTCTGAAAGATCTCCACATCCATTGATCCTGTGCTGCCCGCAAATCCGCCACGCAATAGGGGTCGTCGTTTATATATATTCGTATTATTTAAAATTCATAGGAATCCATCAAACCGCACCAACTGAGTGAGGTGGATTGCCTTTCCTTTGATCTCTCTATACAAACGGACTCCAAGCTTGGAACTTCCAGCATTGGATATTTAAAGACAATGTTAATTATAGTGCATGCAGCAATAGATTGAAAATATTTTGATTTTAATAATATAGTAATATCAATAGCATACAGCCTTGCATATTTGCATGAATATAAAATCATGCTCTTAACCAGTGATTACCTTGAAGCAGGTGGTGAGGCCGGTGTCCTGCCAGCCCTCGCCGACGTGCGCCGGCGCATCGAACTCAGGCATCACGCGCACGCCTCGCACCAGCCCGTACTCCACTACCTCCTTGATCATTTTCTTCGTATACACCTATAATAATAAAATAGCATTTACATGAACTATAATAATCTTCTCACACAAAGTTAATCACATCATCAGCCGATAGCCACTGGCAGACATAGGCCTTCCCCTAAGAAAGATCTTCACATCAGTCGGTCCCAAGTTGCTCGCATCCAGTGGGTTCCCGCATCTCTCACCAGATCGTCGGTCCACCTTCTGGGAGGCCTCCCAACACTACGTCTACCGATGCGCGGGCGCCACTCGAGGACCTTATCACCCCATCGGGTGTCGGACCACTTAAGTCTCGCAATCTTTTTTGCAATGTCGATGACCTTAGTTCTTCAGCAGATCTCCACATTTATGATTAGATCGCGCAGAGAAACTCCGAGCATAGCTCTTTCTATCGCTATATATGAAACAGCTCTTTTACCTTGCTAGGACTGTAGGCGCCTAACTTGCTGAGGTTCGGCCTCCTCTCCGACACCAAGGGAAAACTCTGGCTGTCCGTGATGTGCCAGTGGAATGTATTCAGCTTCATAGCGCCCATCACATCTATAAGCACAAGATCACATGACTTTGTTTAATGAGAATTAATGTGCACGGAGCTTTTACAATTATAAATGAAAATAGACATATGAAGAACGGAAACGAAATCCAACGGCTGTCGTGATAATGATTTGAGGCTCATTGAAACAAAGGAATGAAACGATTTTTTATTTCCAACCGGGTGGTTATTGAAACACAAATATATTATTTTATTCGACAGTATGGTAAAGTACAGGCTAGTAACGTTAATGTAAACTCCACCACATTTAATATGCATTTGATATTTTCATTGCCCTTTTTGTTTATCGGAGGGTGGGGGGAAGGAATCTTCTATAAATTCACTGCCTCTGAAGTGAAGACCATTATTTGGGATTTGTACCCTCAAACCCACTCGGTGGTCATCTTCAGTGCATTACGGGGGGCCCTGGGAACTCCTACGGAATATCGTCCACCCTGAGGTTGCTTTGTGGGAAATGAAGGCCCCCATTTTTAACTTTCATAAATCTGAAAACTGTTTTAGTCGCCTTCTACGCGGACAGAGCTTACATTAGTCCTATGCTTAATAATAGGAGACTACAGATCAGTAGTCTCATTGTCCTAGCTCTTCACTAGCTACAGCGCCTTTCCTTCCGTTGGGCGATGGAAATAGACGCCACGGTGTACTACCTAAACAATCCAAAAAGATTTGCCATCGGTAATATAAAATTTTAACTTTTTGACCACTTAATGCTATACTATTAAACATAATAATAATTTACCAATGGTCCTTTTGATGGACTCGATATCGAAGTAGTTCCTAGCCGTGTCAAGGAGTATGCCTCTGTACGAGTACACTGGCTTGTCGCTGATGAAGACATCCCTCACGATCTGAAATAATAGATCACAACAACTTACAAAAAAAAAAAAACATTTAACCTTTAATAGGTGAAATTTATCGGAAATTCGTATTAGCGATTACTTTATTAAGTAGCTTTTCAAAAGCCACTACAACTGATACAAAACTTAATTGCTATATCAGCATAACAATTAACCGCATGTCTTGAAACACACAGTCCTATTTCCGACAGCCGGTTGAGATTAAAGCATTCCCCAGATATCAACATCTTTCACTAACACATCACTTGAATGAATGTAAACCAAAGACATGAAGACAAGTAAAATAAATAAAAGGAAAAATGGGAAAAGAATTGGAAAAGTGGATGCTTTATTACAGCCAGGAATAATTGTTCCAGACATGACGAGGCGACAGTGTCTTCACTCAGCGAGAGGTATGAAAGAAGGAAATGGAATGAAGAGCGACAGAAAAGAGGAGGAGAATTTATAGGAAGAAAGATAAGAAAGGTGTGAAAGATCGAAGTGTGAGAGAAAGGAACGAGAAAATTAGTTATAAGGAAATATAGAGATGATAAGTGTAATATATGCTTAAAAGTGCAAATAAAGGCCCTGACCCGCCATACGCAGGAGAATGAAAAAAAAAAAAAAAAAAAAAACATCACTTGAAAACTGTTAAGTGATAATGAGCCCTAACCTGTGTAAAAAAAAAAGCTAAAATAACCTAACAATTCAGCTCAAAGTGCTCGCCTAGAATACACAACTTAACTGCGACAGCAGGAACATAGCAAGTACTGTTAAAGTAAAAAATACCACAAAGAGAATTTACTAAAAAAAAATAAAGGAAATCGTATTAGAATGAAGAAAAATATAAATCTAAAGATAAAGATGTAAACAATAATAAAAGAAGTACGGGGTGACTTTAGTCTGAAGGGCGGTGCATAGAAGAGGAAAGAAACAAATGGGAATAAAATAGGATGGGAGTTATTATGAATAATTGGAGAGGAAAGAAAATAAAGAAACAAAAGAGAAATAAAAAAGAATAAAAAAAGAGGCTTTGAGCCTCAACAAGCAGGAAAGCTTGAAAAAAATGAGAATATAAAATTTTTTTTCGTGGGGAAATCCTACATTGGACATCCTTCTACTGTTGGAGCAACAGAAGAGTTACACCGGACTCTTACCGTCTAAAACCCCACGGATTCTTATTTCGCAAACAACCGTGGTTCCGACATCGAGAAGCCTTGATGAGACCACGTCATAGTGGAGCTACTGCTCTCCATCCCCTATAAAAGTGTTAGGTGGAGCTACCCCCGAATCCGCCGCCATGGGCAAAGCAATTTCAAAAAAACCCTACCACCAACCTACTCCATAACTTCTGGTCCCATATTCGAACTGGGGATCTTCGTACCAGTAACCAAACAGTTAACGCAGGCAATGCCTACATATAATTAAGTTTTTTTATTAGGTTTTTAGTAATCGTTGACAAGGAAATTTACTACTTTAGTATAACCGTGAAACTTGTTTAACAGATAACAGTTAAAATATCGTTATGAATATACAATGGTTTCATTTTAATGTTATCGCCATTATAATTATTTGTTGTTGGTTCTATTTGAATTCCTTCGCAAATTTACAATACAAATCCTCTTTTGAATATAATTCATCATTATCAGCCGATAATAGTCCATTGCTGGATGTAGGCCTCTTCCAAAAATCTCCCCAATGGGTAGAGATTCAAATTCGGGGATTTGGGCCGTTTTCCACCACGCTAGCCCAAGCGGGGTCGTAGGAGCCAGGGCTTCGTTTGTTGATTAGCAAGGTCCACCACGAGCAGATGTAGCTTGGATCCCGTGACTTTTTGTCCGAACGTGGAACGAAAGAAATTCGACGGAAAACTAAAACTGTCGACTTAGCTCTCAAAATCTGTATGCTGAAATGGCAGTGGACCGGCCACGTCTGTCGTGTCAGGGACGGCCGATGAGGGAGAAAAGTCTTGAAGTGGAGGCTGCGTACAGATCGCAAAAGTATAGGATACCCTCCCTCCAGATGGACCGACGACTTCATTAGAGCGGTCGGAAGGGGTTGGATGAGATAAGCTGAGGATCGCATTTGGTGTACTTGCTTCGGCAGTACATATACTAAAGTGGAACGATACAGAGAAGATTAGCATGGCCCCTGCGCAAGGATGACACGCAAAATCGTGAAGCGTTCCACATTTTGCAGCGTTGTCGGCGTCGGCGCACGCAGGTGACGGGGAGGAGGAGCGGCTGCAGGGTCAGTATGCGGAAGCCCGCAAGACCCTGCGGCTCGCCATAGTCCGGGCGAAGACCCTTGCCTGGGAGGAACTACTGGCAGGGGTCGACAGGGATCCATGGGGGCGCCCGTTCAAGACGGCACGGAAGAAGCTCTGTGCCGCAGGCGCCAGCGAGCCCTGGACCCGGACTTCCTCCAAGGGGTGGTGGACCGGTTGTTCCCGGGGCTGACGCGTCATTTCAGCCCCGGTTATGTCCACCACCGCCCCGCGGCGTCCACAGAGGAGGTCCCTCCTGACGGAAGAGGAGCTGGACGTGGCCCTGGATCGTCTCCGGGGTCGACGTACGGCTCCGGGGCCAACAAGGGTCCCATCGAGGAGCCCTCTGGGTGGCCGCGAGTCACCTGCGCGAGGAGCTCCGGGGACTGTACGACGCCTGCATTCGGCGCGTGCAGTTCCCGGAGCGCTGGAAGACGGGCAGGCTTTGCCTGCTGCGGAAGGGGACCGTGACCCCGACTCCCCTTCCGCGTACAGACCGATCGTCCTTCTGGACGAGGCGGGGAAGGTCTTCGAGAAGATCTTAGCCGGCCGTCTCGTTCGGCACCTCGCCGAGGTGGGACCGGGCCTCCATGAGGCCCAGTACGGATTTCGGGCAGGGCGATCCACTTTGGACGCCCTGCTCGACCTGAAGGGCCTCTGTCTGGAGGCCTTCGGTGACGGCGAGGTGGTCCTGGGGGTATCCTTAGATATCGAGAACGCCTTCAACAGCCTGCCATTCGCGACGATCAGGGGGGCGCTGGAGTTTTTCCGGCTTCCCCCCTACATGGTCGGGCTGTTGGGGGCGTACCTCCAGGACAGGACGATCGTCTGGGTTGATGGCAGCGGCGACTTACATCGGCGGCGCGTGGAGGCAGGGGTTCCACAGGGGTCGGTCTTGGGCCCCTTGCTGTGGAACCTCGCGTACGACTGGCTGCTGCGGCAGCCGGTCCTCCCAGGACGAGGTACTATGCTACGCGGACGACACCCTCGTCTCGGCCCGGGGGAGGAGTTACGACGAGGCTGCTCGTCTGGCCGCCACTAGCACGTCGCTGGTGGTAGACCGGATCGAGCAGCTGGGTCTGAGGGTCTCCGTCACGAAGACGGAGGCCCTCCTCTTCCACGGACCCCGCAGGGGAGTCCACGGGCACCCGATCATCCCCGTCCGGGGCGAGAGGGTCCCAGTGCGGGGAGCCCTCAAGTATTTAGGGCTCACTCTGGACGGGCGATGGAGCTTCGGAGAGCACTTCGAACGGCTTCTCCCGAAGCTCACCGCCACCGCCGCTGCGCTGGGCAGATTGCTGCCCAATGTCGGGGCCGGGTCATTTGTGTCGGCGCCTATACTCTGGCATCCTGCGGAGAATGGCACTGTACGGTGCGCCCGTATGGGTGGATAGGTGCAAGACCGCCAGGAACGGGCCCGTGTTGAAGAGGGCCCAACGTATCCTGGCGGTCCGAGCCTGTCGGGCGTACCGTACGGTGTCCTGGACGGCAGGTACGCTTCTCGCGGCCGATGCGCCTTGGCATCTACAGGCGCAGTCGCTCGCGGAAGTGTACCTCTTCCTGCGGGATGCCGAAGAGCGTCGGCCGGACCCTGCCACGGTCTGCCGGATCAGGCGCGTTGCCCATGACGCCCTGATCCGGCGGTGGGAGACGGAGTTAGGTAACCCTGCCGCCGGCCGGGACACGGTGGAGGCCATCAGGCCCCACCTGTCCCGGTGGATAACCGGCGGTACGGGGCCTTGACGTTCCACCTGGTGCAGGTGCTGACAGGCCATGGATGTTTCGGCAAGTACCTGCACCAGGTGGCTCGTAGAGATGACATAAGAATGCGTCGAGTGTGGTGCGCCGATTGACACGGCGCACCACACTCTAACGAAGTGCCCGGCATGGGGGCCGCAGCGCCACGCCCTCGTCGCGCAAGTCGGCAGTGACCTCTCGCTGCCGACTGTAATCGATCATATGTTGAGCAGCGAGAGGTCTTGGAAGGCGGTGGTCTCCTTCTGCGGCGCAGTGATGCGTCAGAAGGAGGCCGCCGAGCGCACGAGGGAGGCCGACGCCGCTGCCGCACCTTGCAGGCGGCGGCGGGCCGGCGGGAGAGCGCGGCAGCAGAACCACGCCGTCCGCTTCCTCCCGCCGTGAGCGACGGGCCCCTAGCCGGGCACGGTGTGAGGGGCCTTCGGGCCATGGGCGTGGCCCTTTGGGCCTTTGTCGTGTTTCCCCTGGGGTGCGTCCCCCGGGGGAGTCTTGGTTTTTGTCCCCCCTCCCTCGTCGAAGTGGGGAGTCTGGAGGGAGGAGGCCGCCGCCCAATTCCTTCACGGGAAGGCGGTGGCCGGGCGTGCGCTCCGTCTTGGGCGCGCGCGGTCGTCTGAGGGTCGGGGGCCCCAACGTTTCGGTCCCGCGAGGGGCCGGTACGGGACGGCAGGTGGGTGCCTTTGCTCCCCGCGGGCATCCACCAGGAGGAGGTTTATACGCGGAGGCGCCCGGAGAGTTGCTTGGCTGAAACCCGGGCGTCTCCAGTACGCGTATTGCGGGACAAGCGGTGGTGGTTTTAGTGGGTATGGGGGTCACGCACAACATCTCAGTGGCCCCGAGCCCCACATAACCCGGCGTCCCCTGAAAGGACGCTGGGTATGCGGTAACAGCATTTCCACCACCGATATCAAAAAAAAAAAAAAAAGGATCGCATTTGGTGCAAGATATTGGGAGACATATCCAGCAGTGAATGAACAAAGGATGATAATGACGATGATGACACTGATGGTAGGTCTCTGTTACTGAAGGGGTGCTGGGTCGGATAACCTCCTCGTGTGCCCGGGAGATGCAGTTGCCTTCGGACCTCGGTCCGGGCGTAAGGGCATCTCCTGGGACTGGTGTACCCTGGGCAACGGCAGCTGCTTTATGCTCTCGGGCATAGGGCAGCTGACGGCTAATACTCCGACAGCCGGATAACCCGGCGGGAGGGGTCTCTCCGCGTGTCCCTCTGACTATCAGAAGGCACAGTGGAGGGGCGACGGCGGGCTCGGTGTGCACTTACCCTGCCCCGGGCAGGCGGTGGGTCTTTCCTGCCGCCACCGTCGGTCGTAATCCCGTGTGATGTCGTGGTCATGTCTCGCGGTCACACGGGACCAGGCCTGGCTTAACCGCCCGGGGCGCGAGGAGGAAAACCTCTATAAAAAAACTACCCCAACTCAAACGGCGACGCAGCGTGAGGAGTGCATGGCTGGAGGGGAGTCAGTCTCTACTGCGGACCCCGACAGGGGACCGGCCGACCCCTGGACGCGACATCTAGGCTTACCGGAGGCAACACGGGCTCTGTCGAAGGTGGACCTCAGTAACCCGTGACTCGTGGGATTTTAATGGAAACTGGAAAACAAATAAAAAACTTTACGGGTGGAACTCACCAGTTTGCCCAAAGAGAATGTCGGGCCCGAGATGGGCGGAGGCGTTGTGCCTGCGACGGGCGGAGTGGATGCGGTGCCCGTGAAGGGCGGAGCAAAAAGAGGAGAGTCTCCCGATCGGGAGAAGGGCGAGGCAGCGGTCGCGGTCGCGAGGACCGACTCAGGGATGGCGCTGAGGGCGACGTCCCGCAGAGGAGTGCGGGATCGTCGCGAGGCGTAGACTCCTCTGGGGAGCTTCGCCTGCCCCGGAGAGTGGGGTGAGCGCGACGAGCAGGGACCGGTCGCCTGTGGAGGTAGCCACCTTCCGGGCGATCGTGGGCACCGATCGGTTCCGCAAGCCGGGGCCGCCTACATCGGAGGGCGACGGCGGGCTCGGTGTGCACTTACCCTGCCCCGGGCAGGCGGTGGGTCTTTCCTGCCGCCACCGTCGGTCGTAATCCCGTGTGATGTCGTGGTCATGTCTCGCGGTCACACGGGACCGAGGCCCTGGCTTAACCGCCCGGGGCGCGAGGAGGAAAACCTCTATAAAAAAACTACCCCAACTCAAACGGCGACGCAGCGTGAGGAGTGCATGGCTGGAGGGGAGTCCAGTCTCTACTGCGGACCCCGACAGGGGACCGGCCGACCCCCTGGACGCGACATCTAGGCTTACCGGAGGCAACACGGGCTCTGTCGAAGGTGGACCTCAGTAACCCGTGACTCGTGGGATTTTAATGGAAACTGGAAAACAAATAAAAAACTTTACGGGTGGAACTCACCAGTTTGCCCAAAGAGAATGTCGGGCCCGAGATGGGCGGAGGCGTTGTGCCTGCGACGGGCGGAGTGGATGCGGTGCCCGTGAAGGGCGGAGCAAAAAAGAGGAGAGTCTCCCGATCGGGAGAGAGGGCGAGGGCAGCGGTCGCGGTCGCGAGGACCGACTCAGGGATGGCGCTGAGGGCGACGTCCCGCAGGAGGAGTGCGGGATCGTCGCGAGGCGTAGACTCCTCTGGGGGAGCTTCGCCTGCCCCGGAGAGTGGGGTGAGCGCGACGAGCAGGGACCGGTCGCCTGTGGAGGTAGCCACCTTCCGGGCGATCGTGGGCACCGATCGGTTCCGCAAGCCGGGGCCGCCTACATCGGAGGGCGACGGCGGGACCGTAAAACGGAGGAGGACCGCCAGAGATATGACCACCGTGGAGCTGGTCAGCGAAGTGGAGGGAGCCGCCGACGACATCTCGCTCGTCAGTAAGACGAGCAAATCGCTGTCCGGCGGCTTCCAGAAGAAGCTGAACCAGGCCGTCCTCTGCATTAAGGAGGCGGTGGTAGCCCTGGCGGCGCGACTCGAGCCGGAGGAGAACCTCCGTCTCCGCAGCGACAATCGTCGCCTGGAGACGGAGGTGGAGTACATAAGGCGTGAGCTCCTCGCCTTTAAAAAAATATAACGAGGAGCTCAGCCAGCGGGTGGCGGCACTGCGCACTGGGGCGGGGCCCGTGCCAGTGGAGGCTCCGGCTCGTCCTCCTCCTCCTGAGCCGACGGATTTTGCGGCCCTCATTAACGCGGCCGTGGAGCGGGCATCCGAACGGATGCTCGGTGCCGCGGCGCGGATGATTGAGGGTCGCTTCGCCGAGCTGGAAGACCGCCTACTTCCAGCCCCCATCATCCGTCCGCCTCTGGCAGCGGATAGAAGGAGGGCGCTGGGTGGCAGCTCCGTCTCGCGGGCCCCCGCGCCTGCGGACGCGGCCACCTCGGCTACGACCCGGCCGGCGGCGCCCTCGGCGCCCCGACAGGCGCCGGCGCTGGCACCACTACCTCGCCGGGCGCCGATGAAGGCTTCAACCTCCCGCCCTCAGCCAACAACAACATCCTCGGCTGAGGGTGAGATGGAGGTGGAAAACGTGCCGCTGCCCGGGCCCTCCACGGAGGAGGGCTCGTGGACGAAGGTGGTCGGCCGGAAGGCGCGGGCTAAGGTCGCCAGAAGGCGGCCCCGCCAAGAAGGCGGCCCCGCCGAAGGCGGCTCCCGCCAGGGGCCCAAGCTTGCGCCGCCCAAGACGGCCGCAGTTATAGTCAGGCTGCGGCCCGAGGCGGTGGCCGAGGGACGTCTTACCGGGAGATCATGAGCTCCCTGGTGAAGACGTCCGCCCTCGAGGACTTGGGCCTCGTGGGCCAAGTGCGGGTGCGGCGCACCATGGCGGGGAGCCCGCCTGTTCGAGCTGGGTGCCAGCCACGGCCACGACGTCGCGGACCAGCTGGCGGAGAAGATGAAGACTTCGCTAGCTGGGGTGGCCGACGTCGTCCGGCCGGTCAAAACCGCGGATCTGCGGGTGACCGAGCTGGACGACTCGGCCACCAAAGAGACGGTCGAGGCTGCGGTCGTCGCAGCAACGGGCTGCCAGCCGGGCAGGTGAAGGCCCTGTCCGTAGGGACGGGCCGGGGATGGGCACCACCATCGTAACGTGTCCGGTCGCCGCCGCGAAGCTGCTGGCGGAGAAGGGCCGCGTCCTGGTCGGGTGGACCTCGGCCAGGATCGTGGCTCTGGAGCAGCGCCCCTTGCGCTGCTTCAAGTGCATGGCGATCGGGCACACCTCCTCTATGTGCCCATCCCCAAATGCCGGAGGATCTGTGCTTCCGATGCGGGAAGGTGGGGCACAGGGTCGGCGAGTGCCAGTCGGAGTTCCGATGCTCCGTCTGCGCCGACTCTGGTCGGAAGTCCAACCACTTGATGGGGAGAACTTGTCTCCCCAGGGTCAGGAAGGCTGCGGCCGGGACACTTTCCCGCGTCGCGGAGAGTGCGCCTGCAGGAGATGAGAACATGGTCATCAATTGGTGATGACCCACATCTCACTCCTGCAGGCGAATCCCACTCCGCCAACGCTCAGGACTTGTTCCTGCAGTCGTTGGCGGAGTGAAAGAGATCACCATTGGCGTGGCATCGGAGCCGTACAGGATTCCCGCCCAATCATCCTGGGTTGGGGACCTGGACGGCACGGTGGCAGTGCTGGCGAGCGGGCGCCTGCCCCTCTTCAAGTCACTAGAGAGGGGCACGGCTACGCGGCGGCAGGTTGGGGAGGTACGCTGTCATCGGGGTGTACTTCTCCCCAACCGATCCCTGGCAGAGTTCGAGGTGTTTCTCGACTCTGTCAGGGCCGCCGCGGCAGGTTGTCGCCGAAGGAGACCTTGGTCCTCGGCAACTTCAACGCCAAGTCTCGCTCTTGGGGCGGCACCGCCACCGATGCGAGAGGAGAGCAGTTGAGGCATGGGCACTGCTCTCCGGTCTGAGCCTCCTTAACGAGGGAAACGCGCTCACGTGCGTGCGAGGGTCGGGGATCCATCGTGGACCTCTCCTTTGCCTCACCGGCGCTCGCGCGCCGTGTGGCAAGTGGCGAGTGGAAGAGGAGGTGGAGACCTTATCGGATCACCGATATATCAGGTTCGAGGTCTCCCTCCTCAGGGCGCGGCACAACATCATCGCGCCCCGGGTTCCACTTCCCTCGTTGGGTCCTCGGCAAGTTCGACAAGGAGCTCGCCGAGGAGGCGGCGCTGTTCCAGAGATGGAACATGCCCCGAGGCTCAGACGACGTCGGCGTCGACGAGCTGGAAGGTCGCATCCACAGCGCTCTTCAGGAGATGTGCGATGCGGCCATGCCTAGATGCGGCGACGTCCTGCGGGCCGCTGTCAGCTGTACTGGTGGTCGGAGGAGCTCTCCGGCCTCCGGGCGGCGGCAGGCTCGTCGCCGGGCATTGCAGCGTTGTCGGCGTCGGCGCACTCAGGTGACGGGGGAGGAGGAGCGGCTGCAGGGTCAGTATGCGGAAGCCCGCAAGACCCTGCGGCTCGCCATAGTCAGGCGAAGACCCTTGCCTGGGAGGAACTACTGGCAGGGGTCGACAGGGATCCATGGGGGCGCCCGTTCAAGACGGCACGGAAGAAGCTCTGTGCCGCAGGCGCCCCTTAACGGAGGCCCTGGACCCGGACTTCCTCCAAGGGGTGGTGGACCGGTTGTTCCCGGGGCTGACGTGTCATTCCAGCCCCGGTTATGTCCACTAACGCCCCTGCGGCGGCCACAGAGGAGGGCCCTCCTCTGACGGAAGAGGAGCTGGACGTGGCCCTGGATCGTCTCCGGGGTCGACGTACGGCTCCGCCCGACGGGGTCCCATCGAGGGGCCCTCTGGGTGGCCGCGAGCCACCTGCGCGAGGAGCTCCGGGGACTGTACGACGCCTGCATTCGACGCGTGCAGTTCCCGGAGCGCTGGAAGACGGGCAGGCTTTGCCTGCTGCGGAAGGGGGACCGTGACCCCGACTCCCCTTCCGCGTACAGACCGATCGTCCTTCTGGACGAGGCGGGGAAGGTCTTCGAGAAGATCTTGGCCGGCCGTCTCGTTCGGCACCTCGCCGAGGTGGGACCGGGCCTTCATGAGGCCCAGTACGGATTTCGGGCAGGGCGATCCACGTTGGACGCCCTGCTCGACCTGAAGGGCCTCTGTCTGGAGGCCTTCGGTGACGGCGAGGTGGTCCTGGGGGTGTCCTTAGATATCGAGAACGCCTTCAACAGCCTGCCTTTCGCGACGATCAGGGGCGCTGGGTTTTCCGGCTCCCCCTACATAGTCGGGCTGTTGGGGCGTACCTCCGGGACAGGACGATCGTCTGGGTTGATGGCAGCGGCGAACTACATCGGCGGCGCGTGGAGAGCGGGGTTCCACAGGGGTCGGTCTTGGGCCTTGCTGTGGAACCTCGCGCACGACTGGCTGCTGCGGCAGCCGGTCCTCCCAGGACGAGGTGTTATGCTACGCAGACGACACCCTCGTCTCGGCCCGGGGGAGGAGTTACGACGAGGCTGCTCGTCTGGCCGCCACTAGCACGTCGCTGGTGGTGGACCGGATCGAGCAGCTGGGTCTGAGGGTCTCTGTCACGAAGACGGAGGCCCTCCTCTTCCACGGACCCCGCAGGAGTCCACCCAGGCGCGATCATCCCCGTCCGGGGCGAGAGGGTCTCAGTGCGGGGAGCCCTCAAGTATTTAGGGCTCACTCTGGACGGGCGATGGAGCTTCGGGGAGCACTTCGAACGGCTTCTCCCGAAGCTCACCGCCACCGCCGCTGCGCTGGGCAGATTACTGCCCAATGTCGGGGGCCGGGTCATTTGTGTCGGCGCCTGTACTCTGGCATCCTGCGGAGTATGGCACTGTACGGAGCGCCCGTATGGGTGGATAGATGCGAGACCGCCAGGAACGGGCCCGTGTTGAAGAGGGCCCAACGTATCCTGGCGAACCGAGCCTGTCGGGCGTACCGTACGGTGTCCCGGACGGCGGGTACGCTTCTCGCGGGCGATGCGCCTTGGCATCTACAGGCGCAGTCGCTCGCGGAAGTGTATCTCTTCCTGCGGGATGCCGGAGAGCGTCGGCCGGACCCGGCCACGGTCCGCCGGATCAGGCGCGTTGCCCATGACGCCCTGATCCGGCGGTGGGAGACGGAGTTAGGTAACCCTGCCGCCGGCCGGGACACGGTGGAGGCCATCAGGCCCCACCTGTCCCGGTGGATGAGCCGGCGGTACGGGGCCTTGACGTTCCACCTGGTGCAGGTGCTGACAGGCCATGGATGTTTCGGCAAGTACCTGCACCAGGTGGCTCGTAGAGAGATGACGCAAGAATGCGTCGAGTGTGGTGCGCCGATTGACACGGCGCACCACACCTGGCAGAGTGCCCGGCATGGGGCCGCAGCGCCACGCCCTCGTCGCGCAAGTCGGCAGTGACCTCTCGCTGCCGACTGTAATCGATCGGATGTTGAGCAGCGAGAGGTCTTGGAAGGCGGTGGCCTCCTTCTGCAGCGCAGTGATGCGTCAGAAGGAGGCCGCCGAGCGCACGAGGGAGGCCGACGCCGCTGCCGCACCTTGCAGGCGGCGGCGGGCCGGCGGAGAAGCGGCAGCAGAACCACGCCGTTCGCTTCCTCCCGCCGTGAGCGACGGGCCCCTAGCCGGGCACGGTGTGAGGGGCCTTCGGGCCGTTGGGCGTGGCCCTCTGGGCCTTTTGTCGTGTTTCCCCTGGGGTGCGTCCCCGGGGATTCTTGGTTTGTTCCCCCTCGTCGAAGCGGGGGAGTCTGGAGGGAGGGGCCGCCGCCCAATTCCTTCACAGGAGGGAGCAGCGGCCGGGCGTGCGCTCCGTCTTGGGCGCGCGCGGTGCTGGGGTCAGGGGGCCCCTGGCGTGCCGGTCCGCCAGGGGCAGTGCAGGGAACGGCTGGAAGTGGGTGCCTTTGCTCCCCGCGGGCACCCAGGAGGAGTTTATACGCGGAGGCGCCCGGAGAGTTGCTTAGCTGAAACCCGGGCGTCTCCAGTATGCGTATTGCGGGACAAGCGGTGGTGGTTTTAGTGGGTATGGGGTCACGCACAACATCTCAGTGGCCCCGAGCCCCACATAACCCGGCGTCCCCCTTGAAAAGGACGCTGGGTATGCGGTAACAGCATTTCCACCACCGATATCAAAAGGTCTCTGTTACTGAAGACCGTCTAGTGCGCTAACATTACTGTGTTCCGGTTAGAAGATGGTTGTAGCTAATGTAATGGAGTAGTGAGACTCAGCATCTTACGTCTCAGGTGACTAGCGCAATATGGTACAGTGCATATCATACCAACCACTCCCTCGTTGTTATGAGCAATCGTTTCACTTATCTAGATCTACCAAACCTACCAATTTAATTTCAATATGGTCGCGTACTTTTTGTGTGTCTTGATAGATTATTATTTAGATAGTTTTAAGAAGCCTGGACGTGCAGTGCCTATTCATCTTTATAAAGCACACGCCCCTGACCATAAATCCATATATAAAAAAAGCGAAAATCATGCCTACCCACGCCAGGACCTTTTTTTTGGTCAATCACAATAAAATGTCGAAGCGAACAATTTACATACGTGATTTTGTTTATGCAAATTGAAAGCGGGCAAATAAAAGTGTCAATGATCTCTAACCGGTCAGCTTTTTGTACATCGATGATGTTTCGCTTAGTCCCACAGCATATGATAAAAAAAAACATATTATGGTTCATTTGTAAGAGAATTAGATGAATACAATATAAAGGTTGTAAAGAGAGAGAAAGATATTTATACTGGTTGAAGTGAGAAAGAACTAAAGTACTTAAAGTAACATTTAGTTTTTCATGGTGTGCAGAGATTGTATGTAAATACAACTATAAATACATAACTATTTCTACCGTGAAATAATAATATGCAAACATCACTGTGTTCCGGTTTAAAGGGAGCTGTAGCTAGTGAAGTTATAGGTATGTATATAACGAGATTTAACATCTTATATCTCAAGCCAATGGACGCAATGTAGTGCTGTGAATACCATACCAACTAGCGCCATGTTGTTATTGGCAGACGTATCTTTTACCACCAGGTGATCGTCACGCTAGTCCCGTTGATTCATTGAATAAAGAAAAAAAGAACTTAACTACAAACATGTGTTTTTCTCAATCTCTTAAAACCAACCTAAACCGACCAAAAAAATCTCACCACGTATCAGACAATGAATATTTTATATATGTTATACATAAAACAAAAGGCTGAGGCCCGTAACGGATGGAAGACATTGAGGAAGGCCTACATCTAGCATGATGTAGGCCTTCCTCAATGTCTTCCACCCAATGATGATGATATATAAAATGTCCATTGCCTGCAGAAACTTTACATTGTAATTGACAATATAATGTTATTAAAGTAGTCTTTAGACTAGAAATCAACGGGACTAATACAGCTTATCCTATAACATTGTTTATATGTATATATATACACAAGTAGCCATGACATTATGTCGCAACTTAAGATGGTATACACAACACCACATTGTGCTCGTCATGAAATATAAGATATGCTTATTATACCAATTAATTTCATTAGTTACAAAGTCCTTAAACACGTAGTAATATTTTCATATGACACATGATGATATTACAGTGTAGTCTGTAATAACAGTCTCCACTAATATTATCATCATCATCAGTCCATAGACGTCCACTGCTGGACAGGCGTCCCCCAAAGATCTCCACATCGATCAGTCCCGCGTTGCTCGCATCCAATGGGTTCCCTCAATTCTCCACCAGATCGTCGGTCCACCTTGTGGGAGGCCTCCCAACACTACAATATATAGAATAGAAATCAATTTCAACCCTCTTATCTACATCGCAATAAAACACATGCGATGTTTTGCCGATGAAGGAAAACCGGAAAAAAAACGACAAGTGTTGTGAAAGATAACGGTTCAACGACCTTTACATAGACCGATTTTATCCTAAAATTTATATTCAAAGAGAGACTACATTATATTTATTTTATTCACATAATTTGTTTTTAACTATGATTAACAAGATAACATGGACACTTTTTTTATCGCGAGGGAAATCTTCTTAAAAGATACTTTGCTTCTGGGGGGAAGACAAGGTTTTGTGGAGCTTCTACCCACTAAAACTCCCTCGGTGGTCTCCTTCAGTGCATTAGGAGGAGCTCCGGAAATCTCCTACGGAACGCACCGGTGCACTCTGGCTAAAGCACCCCACGGAAGGATAAAGCTCTCCTTAGCACCCACGCTGTGGTATGGCAAATACAAGGTCACCATCCATTTGCTGTCCTCTTAAGGCTCGCTTATTGAACTCTGAGGGGCCCTCACCCTCAAGGCTCACGAACCCGTGGACCCTTCTAGTCTCCTTGTACGTCAGGCAGAAAAACAACCTACCCTTATGTTTAACGTTATGATAAGAGGATGAATTATACTAATGAATTATATTAATGTATATGTATTCATATAGTTGAGACTTTAAAAATATTTTAAAGGAATACATTTAAATAGAACAATAAAACCTACAATATACATTGCGTAAAATATTTCTATTGTTTTTTTTTTTTCATTTAACGAAATGACAAGACGAGCGAGACGTTCTCCTGATGGTGGAGGTCACGCCTATTCATAGCAACGTGACGCTAGTTAGGGTTATATATGCTGTACCTGTTGCGCTCGTTGCCATGAAATATTCTTTAAGTCTCGTTACCACAGTAATAATAAACAGTAATGTTTGCATAGTACTGTTTGTCGGCTGCAATAGAAGCTGCTGTGGTACCTACTTAGACGGTCTGCAGCACCAGAGACCTTTTTTTTTTTTTTTTTTTGATATCGGTGGTGGAAATGCTGTTACCGCATACCCAGCGTCCTTTTCAAGGGGGGGGACGCCGGGTTATGTGGGGCTCGGGGCCACTGAGATGTTGTGCGTGACCCCCATACCCACTAAAACCACCACCGCTTGTCCCGCAATACGCATACTGGAGACGCCCGGGTTTCAGCCAAGCAACTCTCCGGGCGCCTCCGCGTATAAAACTCCTCCTGGTGGGTGCCCGCGGGGAGCAAAGGCACCCACCTGCCGTCCAATACCGGCCCCTCGCGGGACCGGCACGTTGGGGCCCCCCGACCCCACAGACGACCGCGCGCGCCCACGACGGAGCGCATGCCCGGCCGCCGCCTTCCTGTGAAGGAATTGGGCGGCGGCCTTCTCCCTCCAGACTCCCCCCCCTCGTCGAAGTGGGAGGGGGGGACAAAAACCAAGACTCCCCCGGGGGACGCACCCCCAGGGGAAACACGACAAAAGGCCCAAAGGGCCACGCCTAACGGCCCGAACGCCCCCTCACACCGTGCCAGGGGCCCATCGCTCACGGCGGGAGGAAGCGGACGGCGTGGTTCTGCCGCCGCGCTCTCCCGCCGGCCCGCCGCCGCCTGCAAGATGCGGCAGCGACGTCGGCCTCCCTCGTGAGCACCAGAGACCTACCACCAGTGAATATTACATGTAAATTAAAAACACAGCATGAACCCTCAGAGAACTTTTGTATGCGCCAATTGAAACTATTACCATAAAATTTTCAACGAACTAATGTATTTTTTACAGGAAAAAAAATTGTTTTTTTTTTCATATCATCATCAGCCGATAGACGTCCATTGCTGGACGTAAACTTCCCCCAAAGATCTCCACATCGATTAGTCGTGCGCTGCCCGCTTCCAGCCGCTTTCCGCGAACTTACTGTCAGCATGGCTTCCGGTAACCCCAGCGACTAGGAGCCGTTGCTTGTTGAGGGGTTCATATAGGGGGATTTGAGCCATTTCCCACCTAGCTGGCCCAATGCGAGTTGGTGGTAGCCAGAGCCCCGTTTGGTGATCATCAGGGTGAACAACAAGCGAGGTTGGCTTGGGTCATGTGAGTTGTTGTGCGGAGTGGGGAACTCCTTATTTGTAGTTTTATTTTATTTTATATTTATTTGATTATAATTTGGCAACAGGTGGTAAGATGCAAGACGCAAAGTATTAAAAAATAATCCAAAAGGCGTTCGATCTTACATAAAAACTTTGGAAGTATTTAATCTGAACTAAAACTTATATATATAAATAAGCTGTAACGCGCTCTCTTTCGCCCTCCAGTAGTAAAGATTTTGATTTAAAATTAAAACTTGACATTCGCCATAGTTATGTCCTCTCGGTGTACACCCACCGCCTCCGAGGCTTCTTTCCGAGGGCCTACTAGTTATTAAGACCATTTCAACTAGTTTTAGGCTTTTCAAAAAATCCATTCTTAGCTAATTACCAAAATTCTACCAAATTACGAGACCGTATGACACACCCAATTAAATATTTAACATCCAATATAATAAACTAGCTTCGCAAAAAATATTTTTGTTTCATCAGGTCAAACCGAACAAGGCTAATGACAAAGCTATTAAAAAACTAACCATATCATTTATGTCTAATCTTATCTGGATGTTATTTCAAGGTCGTCGTGATGACTGTTCTGCTCATGTATACCGAACTTTACGAGTAGTAAGTTACATATATTTTTTTGATTTAATCATGCTCAAAAAAGTAAATAAAACCGCAAATGTTTGGTAGCTCATTGAAATAACGAAACGCAAATTATTCTCGTAATTAAGATAAGCTACAATTCTGAACATCATTAGTCGAGGTTTTCAAACTCAAGTGTTATACTTAAAGCTCGTTAGAGCAACATCTATATCTTATTTGTAAATTTAATTAAGAAACCAATATTAATAAATGCTGATTAAGTTTTTTTTCAGTTCAGTTGTAGTCAGGCTCAGTCCGGTAGCAGCAGTAGTCATAGTACATTTAAATGTCAATCCCATTACACACACGCGAAGCTGTTGCCACACTGACTTATTAAGGATGTACGGCATCTTACTGAAGTAGGCCATCTAGTTAATCATTAAGCACACAGAAGCCATACTACAGAACCTGTTTATACTTAATATTAACACTTCATCAATTACTGAATATCTTACTAACAATTCATTTTAAATACCGCATAACTCTTTTTTTTATATTATCACGCCTTTTTCCCAAAAGGGGTAGGCAGAGGCGAATAGACATCCACTTTTCGCCAGATGTGGTCAGATTAGGTCCCATGTTAAAGGGGGCGAGCCTGTTGCCACCACACGCACGCAAAGAGAGTATCAGTGTGTGAGTTTCCTCGCGATGTTTTCCTTCACCGTTTGTATTTCGCCGTTGTAACTAAAGTTCACAAATGTACATAACTTAAATAAAAAGTCATCGGTACATGCCGAGATTCGAACCCTCGACTTTCGGAATGAAAGCCGCACACTCTAACCATTAAGCCAGCGAGCTAACGCTTAACACACTTATAATAAAATGAATAAAACAGAAGTAATGGGGAAACGATAATAACACATTTATCTTGACTAACTGCCGACGTTAGCGAGTACATCCAAGCCAACCCAGGACTTGGTGACTGAACAATAACGGTAGAAGTATACCACTAGTAAGGAAATCGATCGATGATGCAGCAGATATCATCACAATCAACTTCCAAAATATTTAAGGGAAGCAAGGGAAAACAAATTCTTCTATCTATGAACAAAACTAAATTTTATGGGAAATGAGCCGGTAAAGTCATCATCATCATCAGCCGATAGACGTCCACTGTTGGACATAGACCTCCTCCAAAAATCTCTACATCGATCGATCCAGCGCTGCAGTCAGCATGGCTTCCGGCACCGCCGAGCACTAGAGACCGTCGTTTGTAAGAGACCATATGGAGGGATTTGAGCCATTTTCCACAACGCTGGCCTAATGCGGGTTGGTGGGAGCCAGAGCCTCGTTTGTTGATTAGCAGGGTGCACCAGAAGCAGGTGAGGATGGCTTGGATCCAGTGAGTTGTTGTGCGGAACCCATTTGTAAAAGTCAGTACGGCAGGATTATTTTTCCGGTGGAAACAGATAATTTGCACCAGATTCAACTCTGACTACATTCTTCATATTTGCGGAACCGTTCCTCTACAAATAGAGACCTCAATTATTTTCATTAGAAGAACCAACTTAACTAGTAATTTTGCCACGAGCTCTGGACTTGATTCTGGAAGCTATTAGATTCACAGATTTATATTTAAATTACTATTCCTAAAAAACATTTGTCATCCTTACATCCTTGAAAATGTTTTTTTTTTCCTCGTACAGTGAGGCTAGGCTTCATCAATTTTCTTACTTTCCACTGCTTTATATTTACAATCTTTCTGTTTCACTCCTTTCATTACAGTTCTCTCATTTAGTCTTCTATTCTTCCTTATTCTCACCATCCATCAATCATTCCATTACATTTTGATTTACTTACACCATGTTACAGTGCCAACAGTGTTCTTGTACCTTAGCTTTCTTGGGCAGGTTAAAAATATACAAAAGAAAACTCACCAGTAAATGGTCCCGTATGTCGTCGTACACTATGAGCTGCGAGAGGGTCTCCAAGCCGTTGCGCACTCCGAAGAAGGAGTTACCAGTGATGGTTGCGTTGACACGGTCCGTGGACAGCGGCGAGATGTACAGCGTGTAGCTCTCGTCCATGTTCAGAGAGAACTCTGCACCATAATGTCTTATTATTAAACGTAACCAATTCAAAAGATACTTAACGTAATTTCAAAACAGAAAGTTTGTTCATCTGATGACGGTTAATTAAAATCTTCAGTTCAAGTAAGTAACACGTTAAGTCTGATTTGTAATTAACCAATATATATCTATAGAGTTTTTCAAACTGGTAGAAAGTAGTGCCTTAACATTGTTTATCTATATATATTATATAAGCGTCGCTATGGATATAATGATCTCAGTAACTGAGATTTACTAAGAAAACCTTTGAACATAGTTTTACTGGAGGTAAGTTTATGTTACCAAAAACTTCTTGATAGTTTTTACCGCATTTTCTATTTCTAGACACATTACTGTGCTCCTATTTGACGTCGCCATAGCTAGAGGAACTACTAGGATATCGAGACAACATTCTATACTTCAAGACGACGAGCACAATGTGATGCTGTATATCATCCTAACTGGCGCCATGTTGTTATGAGCAGGCGTATCGGTTACCAACAGATGAACATCTCGCACATCTCGTCACTTTATAGAATAAAAAAAATACTTTGTACTTCTTTGTGCATATTTTTTGCAATGTCTATTCAGGTGAACTACCTCTCCAGAAAAAGGAGATCGACCAACATTAAAATTCAAACATTTACAACAATTGTGAACGCAATAGTTGTATCGACACCTTTGTAAATATTATTTATACGACGACCCAACAGACTAGGAAGACATTCACCTAATGTTTTTCATAATACAATTTATAACAGAGATCTGCATCATACATCATCATCCTGTAGTACAGGAATGTGTCCGGAACGGGATCAGTAAGAAAACACTTATGAATAACCTTAATATAAATCAATTAGACATTAGTCCTTAACACAGGGTTTTGTTTTCTCTGTTCTCTGAAAAGGGTACTGTTAAATTTTGTCCTAAAATTTTATTAAATCTAAGGGACAACAACATTTTAGAGATAGAATTTATGGTAAAATAGGACTGTTATGATTGCTAATTAATAGTCCCAAAAATTCAAAAATTACTATAACGGTATAACAAAAAAAATCAACAATGCTGTATTTATATAAACATAAATTAATAATAATAATAGAAAGGTTTTAGTGTTACTGCCAAGTAAGCTAACATCAAAACGTTAAACGACATTAGACAATATAGTACTTGTTTGAAAGCAGAAAACAAACAACTAAAATTCTTACATGATTAACGTACGTATATCCTATATATATTTTAAACTAATTAAACAAATCCTCGAGATGCAATAATAGAAATATTATCCCTCCCCACATGTTTCATATTTATGACATAATACAATTAAAAACTATTGAACTATAGTCAATCTTGTATTGTTTGCCCGAGGTCAATCAATGACATGAATTTTCTGCTCTAACGCTACATCAGACAAAAGAAGCAGTGAAACAAATGTTAACTAGCTGTTCCCTGCCGGCAGACTTGAAATTTGTCAGAAATATTTCCTGCCTGGCAACTCACCCACTCCCGAGAACCTTCTCGTTTTTAACTCCACCGCAACCCCTTTTGAAGGTAAAATTTTGTAAAATCCGATCAAGTATCAAGCTTTATAGTTCCAGAGATATCCTGATTTATCTCTATATATAGATCATGTTAAAATTATTATTAATTTATATTTAGACATGTTATTTACAAGTTATCGGAGGTAACATTATCTTATTTATTATAGTTTTCGTACAGGATATTATTAATTACGTCATTTCTAAACCCTACCGATTTAGATACTATTCAGTTAATAAAATCCCTAACAATATTTACTAATTAATTTAACTTTTATGAATCAAAAACAGATCTTTATTATGTTGTCCATTAGATAAAACACTAACCTCTTATATCCGGATTTTCATTGACGACATATACTGTGAGCGCTTTACCGGTCGCCTTCGCTTTCATCCCGTTGGGCACAGCCAAAGACACAATCTGCCTGAACCTCTATGGATTAAAATTAAAAATTAGATGAAATTTCACAATCACATGTAATAGATATACTTCACATTTGAATTGAGACAATACACTAGTACGTCTTAAAGAATATCTCAATTGGAAAAAGCAATCGGAAGAATCGATCATTTTAATATAATCTTACCTGCCCAGCCTCGTCTATCAAGGAGTCAGATCGACCGCGTTTGGGTATCTGAATGTCAATATTGTTTATGTTAATCTTGGATAAGAAGTTCCCCAGGTTTACTTCGCCGGTGGGTCTTGGCCAGAGGAGACCTGTGAAGTAATATTGCCTACTTAAAACCTAAAAATCATTGAAGACATTCTTCTGGCCAAATACGGCTAAACGGTCAAATAGATTCCGATCATTTATGGAAAATTACGATCGATTTAGATAGTTTATTTGAAGATACAAAAGCAATATCATTCAAAGAATGGTTCAGTCATAGCCCTTAAAGTCTTCGGCTTTGAATATATATTATATCTCGTATCCGGAAATCCATTCGGCTACTTTCCATCTCAAAACGTACACCAAGATTTCTAACTTAGTTTTTATATTACGCAAGTTTCGTTAAATAAAGTAAACAGCGAACTTTTAGCTTCTGCTGTTTCAACGAAACTGATTAAAACGTAATAAAGTATCAAAGATTTAATCAAACGGAAAACTATACAAATTTTTCGTGATAATAAATTTGATTGAGCTGAAGATCCTTGGCGATGTAACAAAATATTTCAATTCGATAAGCTAGAAATGCCAGAGAGGACTCGTAAATAAAAATTAGACTAATGTAAATATATACATGCGACTGTTGTTTTTTTTATACAGAAATCTATACCATGAAGAAAATTATATATAAATCATACCAAATTCGTTACAGAACATCTTGCAAGCTTCGAGACTGAGCGCCGGCTCCTTGCTCTCCGTATCTATAAGCGATTTTATACATTTTCCATCTTCGCAATCCCATTTCCATGCAGATTTCTCACCCTCCGTGTTAACACTAAAAAATCATTAAATATAATCATATGAACAATGGATATTGTTGTTAAATATATGTAGTCTAAAGTTGTAAATTTATAATAGGTTGGAGAAAAAGAAATCCATTATTTTTATATGAACTTCAGGACTTTATTTAACATGCTTCGGATTGTCCGATTTGGGTCAAATATGCACCGTTTTGTTCATAATGCCTCTCTCGTAGAAGTCCTGCTCTCTATTTGCAAAAAACTCTAGTAGCCGATTTTCACAATCTTCCCTAGATGCCAATTTTTTATCACTAAAGAAATTTTGTAATGCAAGAAAAAGATGGTAATCGCTTGGTGCCAAGTCCGGACTGTATGGCGGATGCATTAAAACTTCCCAACCAAGCTCCCGAAGTTTCTGGCGAGTCACTGTAGACGTGTGTGGCCTAGCGTTGTCCTGGTGGAACACGACACTTCTTCTGTTGGCCAATTCTGGCCGTTTCTGGTCAATTGCTATCTTCAAACGGTCCAGTTGTTGACAGTAGAGATCATAATTTAGTGCTTGACCATATGGAAACAACTCATAATAAATAATCCCCCTTCCAGTCCCACCAAATGCACAGCAGAACCTTCCTGGCCGTTAGTCCTGGTTTGGCCACCGTTTGAGGTGCTTCACCGCTCTTTGACCATGATCGTTTTCGCACAGGGTTATCGTATGTGATCCATTTCTCATCTCCAGTCACCATCCGTTTAAGAAATGGGTCTATCTCATTCCGATTGGCCAAGGCTTCGCAGATGGAAATTGGTCCATCATGTTTTTTTCTGTTAATTGGTGCGGCACCCAGACATCGAGCTTCTTTTTGAATCCAGCATTGTGTAAATGGTTTAAAACTGTTTTGTGGTCCATTTTTAGCTCCTGGGCGATGTTACGACTGCTAACATGCCGGTCAACTTCGATTATTTCTCCAATTTTATCGACATTCTCGGCGACCGGCCTACCTGTGCGAGGTGCATCTTTAACATCAAAAATTCCTGAACGGGATCTACGAAACCAAAATTGCACATAATTGGCTGTTACAGTATCGGGTCCATAAACACCATTCACAATTTTAGCCGCCTGGCTTGCATTTTCGCCTTTGTCAAAGAAAAACTGTAAAATGTACCGAATTTTCTCTTTGTTCACTTCCATTTTTAACACCCTGTAACTAACAATTGAATGCACCAAACAAAAAACAGCAAAATAATTTTTTTACTGCGAAATGTCACCTTTCCAACAAGCATAAATCTGAAACTGTTTGATCGATACTTTACGAGAAATGTATCACTACAGCCATCTACCGAAAAAATAATGGATTTCTTTTTCCCCAACCTAATATTAACTTAAGATAACAAGAAAAGACTACCATATAATTTTTTAAACTAACAGTAGTACAAAAGCAAAAAAGAAGAAGCAGCTGGATGTGAAGATCTTTGCGGAAGGTTTATGTCCAGCAGTGGACGTTTGTGGACTGATAATGACGATGATGATAAACAGTAGTGCTTAATGAAGCGGTCAGTTATAATCAAACTTGACTTGCTTTCGTTACATGAGACTAGATTACATAATGATGAATTTGTTGTACTAGTTTGTAATTTAATATTCTAGTGTCATCAGCTTACCAACATACTAAAATATGTTTCTGTATTTCTAACAAGTTCTGAAAAGGCTGTGTAAATGATTGTGTCTGCTTATTAAATGTTAGTCAAGATCGGAAGTCAGTTTAGATGTAGACCTTAAATATTTTCTAAAATATAATTTTCGGATGCCTTATGAGTCAAGAATCACATTTTTAAAATGAAAAATCAATGATTGAAAATAATACTATATTATAGATGCTTCTAAATTAAGCATTACAAGTGACTTATGTAAGTTTATACATAGATGTAAATATTTATTTGATCAGTAGGCGATGTTAATTCACTATTGATACCCAATCAGCAGCTTGCGTTGACATCTGACGCGGGAGAGTTTGATGCGTACAAGCGAAGCCGGCTGTGATTTATCGATAGTACTAAATTCCTAGAACCAATAGTCTAATGGCTAAGAGTATCTGAAACCACGGGTTCGAATCCGTATAAATCCCACACGATTTAGTAATGATGTACGGACGTTTGTTTTTACATAATTTTTCTTCCATTCGATATAAATATTTAAGACTTATACCGGCCTCTTTTCCTGCCCTATGCAAAAAATAATATACTGCAACCCTCAAAGCGAAACAGTAACGTATGTACGCTACTACTTACCATCAGATTTTACTAATTTCTTAATACTTAAGTTAAATATTTTTTAACATTATCATGTACATGTATACTAAAAAAATTTACTTTCAACTCCTCTATAAATGTGCAGTCGCCAAAGTTTTGAAAAAAAAATTCCTAGCAAAGAGATACTATCAAAGCTGCAGTCTTTAATTTTTTTTAATTCACCTTAACATGCGTAGTGTTACCATTTAAATAGTTTAAAGTCCCTAGTAATTAAATTTTAATTGGAGCGCCGCATGGCCTAGTACTTTAGGCCTAGAAATGAAAATTTGTTACTTTATTACCAGCTGTTACTCTTTTGCTGGCCGTACCTCCCTTTGAAAAAGAAATGTTATAAAATCCAGTGTTTTTTGATCTCTACACAACAGAAACAACATGTATACCAATTTTGAGTGTTTTCGTTTCGGACATCTCGCGATGAGCCATTAAATATCGGCATACCTACTATATATGTACTAGCTGTTCTATATATTATATAATGTTCCTAAAACAGATTCTCCAGCGTTATTGACTACACTATTTAAATATAAATTTATATTTTATGATAATCAATTTTCAAGATGAAAAAGTGAAAACCTAAGTCCTAAGCTCACAAATTGTATGAACATTACGATACACTCACAAACTAAGCAAGTTTTTGCGTTTGACGTTTGCGCCGCTAGCTATTTTGACAACGATTGCAGCTTCATCGGACATGATCGGATATCCTATTCTAGATTAAATGTTTAACGCATTTATAGTCTCCATAGAGTCTTAAACTTTCTACTACATAATGAGAAAACGATCAAGCTCAGCAATAGTAGCCGTTCGTATGTAATATTGAAGTGTTTATCGTACGCTCAACTGATGATGTCATAAATACTCAATAACCAAGATTCAGATATAATAGAAAACGTGGAATTTAAATCTGTGTCTTATTATCATTAACAGTAAGATGCCAAGCTGTCTATCACAATAAAGTTGTCATTTCCATACAAATTAACAATAGTAATTTCAATATGTATACATACCATTTGATTAGTATTAAAAGGTACAAAACATTTAAGATATCTCGTCTGTGAACCCCCATTGCTAGACCTGAAACAAAAAAAAATACGAATGAGTAATTTACTAGTGGGTAAGTCTCTGTTACTAGAGATCGGTACCACAGCAGCTTCTATTGCAGTCGACATACAGTAGCGTGCAAACATTACTGTGTTCCGGTTTGAAGAAGATTAGGTCTTCATTTTAGGTCTCAGGGCGACGAATTCAATGTATTACTGTATATACCTTCCTAACTAGAGAGACGTTATAAGCGAGCGTATCACTTACAACCTAGTGATCGCTATGTCTCTTCGTTGTAATAAAAAAGGATATATTTAAAAATTTGTATCAACTTCATCAGCCAACAGATGTACACTGCTGGAGATAGGCCTGCCCCAAGGATCTCCACTTGCGATCAGCCTCGCGTTGCTCGCATACATTGAAAAGTTTAGTATTTCCATCAAATATCATCAACAGGCCATGGATCCGGGTCCACGAGCCCAGCATCAGATGAGCTGTAAGAGTCGAAATGGCCTTCAAAGTGCTTACATCTCCAAAATCTAGGATTATAATACATTGATCGATGAAATTATTGTGAGTACAAATCATGTTTATAGTATAATTGTTAAGTATTTTATAACTATAATTCTTTTTTTTGAAAACACTATAAATTTAGACACTAATAATAATTCTTTCCTGTCGTATAAATATTTAAGACTTATACCGGCCTCTTTTCCTGCCTATGCAAAAATAATATACTGAAACAGTAACGTATGTACGCTACTACTTACCATCAGATTTTACTAATTTCTTAATACTTAAGTTAAATATTTTTTAACATTATCATGTACATGTATACCAATTTTGAGTGTTTTCGTTTCGGACATCTCGCGATGAGCCATTAAATATCGGCATACCTACTATATATGTACTAGCTGTTCTATATATTATATATAGTTCCTAAAACAGATTCTCCAGCGTTATTGACTACACTATTTAAATATAAATTTATATTTTATGATAATCAATTTTCAAGATGAAAAAGTGAAAAACCTAAGTCCTAAGCTCACAAATTGTATGAACATTACGATACACTCACAAACTAAGCAAGTTTTTTGCGTTTGACGTTTGCGCCGCTAGCTATTTTGACAACGATTGCAGCTTCATCGGACATGATCGGATATCCTATTCTAGATGAAATGTTTAACGCATTTATAGTCTCCATAGAGTCTTAAACTTTCTACTACATAATGAGAAGACGATCAAGCTCAGCAATAGTAGCCGTTCGTATGTAATATTGAAGTGTTTATCGTACGCTCAACTGATGATGTCATAAATACTCAATAACCAAGATTCAGATATAATAGAAAACGTGGAATTTAAATCTGTGTCTTATTATCATTAACAGTAAGATGCCAAGCTGTCTATCACAATAAAGTTGTCATTTCCATACAAATTAACAATAGTAATTTCAATATGTATACATACCATTTGATTAGTATTAAAAGGTACAAAACATTTAAGATATCTCGTCTGTGAACCCCCATTGCTAGACCTGAAACAAAAAAAAAATACGAATGAGTAATTTACTAGTGGGTAAGTCTCTGTTACTAGAGATCGGTACCACAGCAGCTTCTATTGCAGCCGACATACAGTAGCGTGCAAACATTACTGTGTTCCGGTTTGAAGAAGATTAGGTCTTCATTTTAGGTCTCAGGGCGACGAATTCAATGTATTACTGTATATACCTTCCTAACTAGAGAGACGTTATAAGCGAGCGTATCACTTACAACCTAGTGATCGCTATGTCTCTTCGTTGTAATAAAAAAGGATATATTTAAAAATTTGTATCAACTTCATCAGCCAACAGATGTACACTGCTGGAGATAGGCCTGCCCCAAGGATCTCCACTTGCGATCAGCCTCGCGTTGCTCGCATACATTGAAAAGTTTAGTATTTCCATCAAATATCATCAACAGGCCATGGATCCGGGTCCACGAGCCCAGCATCAGATGAGCTGTAAGAGTCGAAATGGCCTTCAAGTGCTTACATCTCCAAAATCTAGGATTATAATACATTGATCGATGAAATTATTGTAGTACAAATCATGTTTATAGTATAATTGTTAAGTATTTTATAACTATAATTCTTTTTTTTGAAAACACTATAAATTTAGACACTAATAATATTTCTTTCCTGTCGTATAAATATTTAAAATATAGGAGACCGCAGCAGCATGCTTCTGTGGTCTCTTATAATTGAAGAACAGGTCACAGTCTACTGTGACTACAATATTGTCTACATTATTATATAATTTACTCTTCATTAGAAGATCTCAAATTAAAAAAAATAATTATTAGTTTTATCTTTCGGGGTTACAGTGTCCCATTTGCCCTTCAAGATTATTAATAATCAATAACAAAGTGGTCACTGACATATTAGTTATAAAGCAAAAAAATAACAACGTCGCATCGCGTTATTGAAAAACCTTGATGCAGCGAGCCGAAGGTGGTCATTTGACCTTTCCTTAGACCATATCAATGTCAAGCCGGTAGAAAAAAAAAAAAACTACCAGTAAAATAACCAAAGTGAAAACGAACTCGATACACGGAGTACCGCCGGCACTGAATAGTGAAAGTACTTCGTTACTTATTTATAACACGCGAATTTAAGCGCCGGGTGCTTAACGGTTAAGTGTACGGTCTGCGGTAACATAGTCGCGGGTTCGTGAATTATATCAAATCACAAATTTAACTAATAATTGTATAATTTAATTAATACACAGTTATTTCGTTATACCAACAGTAAGAATCGGTTATTAGGTAATTTAAACTAAACGGAAAGATCCATTTTTTTTTTAATTTATCGCGACTGTACGAGCGAGGCGTTCTTACAGTTAAGTGATACTGCAGCCCATAATAACGTAACGCTAGTTAGGATGCTATACACAACACTAGCTGTAGCTTGTAGTCTTGTAGCTCGCTGGCCTAATGGTTAGAGCGTGCGGCTTTCATTCCGAAGGTCGCGGGTTCGAATCTCGGCATGTACCAGTGACTTTAATATTTTAAGTTATGTACATTTGTGTACTTTTGTTACAACAGCGAGATACAAACGGTGAAGGAAAACATCGTGAGGAAACCCGCACGTGACTTAGAATTTATTCTAAGTCATGTGTGAAGACACCAACCCGCATTGGGCCAGCGTGGTGATTATGACCCAATCGCCCTTATATTGAGGGTAGGCCTGTGCCCCAGCAGTGAGGACGTAAATGGGCTGTTATTACACACAACACTACATCGCGCTTGTAACCGTGAGACGTTAGGTGTCCTTATCCCAGAAATTACACAGGCTACAGCGCTTTCAAACTGGAACGCAGTAATGTTTGCACACTACTGTTTTTCTGTAATCAGACGGTCTCCAACAAGAGACCCACCATCAGTAAAATTACTATTATCGCGGAAGAATATAACGTTGATATCGCCAATAATATTATTAGAAGACTGTTTTCAACTCACGAGCTAATACCTATGTCAAAATGCTAGACTTCCAGAATGGGTTTTAGACTTGAATGCTGAAGACCTGGATACGACAAGCTTTTTAAGAAAGTAGACAGTAATCCATATGATAGAGCTTTATAGAGTAGCGTGGCTTTAAAAACCTTTTGCAGCTAAAGACCTGCAGTAAGGGAGACTTATCACCAGTATTCGTATAATTATTTCTTTATTTTAAACGTACTATATTACAGTAAATTTTACCACTTTTTTAGAGATGATCATTCAATTCTGATATAAGAATAAAGAGCAGGTCCGATCGTGTGCAAAATCTGGGCCTGGGCTTATTTTGGACTCAATTGAGAGGCGCGCCATAAGATTATCAAGAGCTGATGAGTACTAAATTGAATAGCCTGAGTCACCCTCGTATGAAAGCGTATCTTTCGGTGTTCATTTGGATGTATTTTGGAGACTGTTCTCAAGAACTGTGTGATATGATTCCGCTACCGCCCTCTTACCACCAGAGAAAAGATACATTGTTGACATTCATCCCTTTCTTGTCCAAGCCCTTCTGTATGCGAACAGCGAACGATTGGAACATTCTGCCGGCGTTCAATGTTACCATCCAGGTATGACAAAGAAATGATCAGGGAGCGAATAGGCTAGTTCTATACCAGTGCACTTTACCATCAAAATCTACATCACCGTTTTCCATCGGATGGGATCGTAGTTAAGCTTATCTGTACGAATAAAGTACAGTGAGAAACACGAAGACACGTAAGTTCAAATAATACAAAATAACCTCGTACATTTGTACAGTGTAAACATCAATCAATTAATCAATGATCATCAATGTCAGTATCAAGTGTAAACATGCATACAGTAAATTTGAAACTGTATGCAAAATCACTTCCCAGACCTGTTTAATAACATACAGGCATAGATATAGTGATTAACTGTAAACTGTTTAGTATTAGCAAAACTCGATCATCGTATCGATCCATTCGCCAATACAAGTGATAAACTTATCAAAAAAAACTAAGTTATCAGGTAAACACAGCGCTCTTATCAATGGCGATATACAATTCAATATTACGATAGTATATCTAAAAACAAGCGAAGGAGTTGTTTGTGATCTATCAGGCCTTACTATACGTTTAACTATACTATTCTTACTGGAGGTCTATACTGTTCGAGATCGTCTGAGTAGGAAGATACTAAGTAACTTGCGAAACGAAGCTTGATGTATGATACATTTTAAGATTATTTTTTATTCGACGAAGCGATGAAACGTGTGAGACGGTCACCTGATAATAAGTGTATAGGACGCCTGCCTATAAATGATATATACGGGAAGGAACCCATAATATTGGCGCTATTTGGTATTGGTATACACTGCACTATATTGTTCTCATCGCCTGGAGACATGATGGTCGAGTCTCGTTACCCCTCGACTTCGTCTCGTTCTTCGGCTGCAATAGGAGCTGCGGTGGTACGTACCTAGACGGTTTCCGGCACAGAGACGTACCACCAGTGCAAATTCAATGCCATGAACATAATATGGTGTAGTTATTATAAATTATGTTAACAAGCGCCACATTGTCAGTCACATACCATCAGGTAAAACCAAAAACGAATAACAGGTCTAACTGAATCTGACGTTAAGAAATGCATCGCAGATTCAATCCTTAAGGACAATCAGGAGTTTACAAATATGTTTGTTAACCATATTAAAGACCTCCCACCAACCCACATTGGGGCAGCGTGGTGGGAAATAGCCCAAATCCCCCATATGTATCCGTACCGCACTATGTGACAATCATTGGGACAGGCCCACAACCAGTAGTGGACGTCTATCAGATGATGATGATATTAAAGATCTTAATTTTATAACTATCCTACAGATTAGTTTACATGACTGTGTTCCGGATTGGAGGGTGCTGTAGCTAGTGTAACTGGGGTAACATCTCGTCTCAAAACGAGCGCAATGTGGTGCAGTATTTAAAACCTTAACTAGCGCGATGTTGTTATAAGCAAGCGTGTCGCTTACCATCAGTTTTACGTCCCGCCCGTCTCGTCGCTCAGTCGTTGTTGTTGTTGTTTAATGGTACTTTACGTATGGAACATAAGGTAGTAAAACAAATTTCAAAAGTTGAAAATGTAAAGCGGACACACGATTCCCAAAGGCGCTGTACACATCCGTCGCGTCGACTCGTTCCTCCTAAGCGCGGACTGTTTCATGGAGAACAATGGATCTTTCCAGGGCATAGAAAACTTGCCGGGGTACACAAACAGAAAAGTTTGAAATCTCAGATGTGTGGTGAATTGACGACTTTCGCGTGTTTTTTTTTATTCATACATCTGTACGCTTTTATCTCTACTAAACAAGGGTAAAGAAAAAACTGTTGCCGCATCTGAAAAATATCTGCTCACAAAAAGAGAAAAACGTTTAGAAGAATCTAGAAAAGGAAAACCTAAAAGATGGGAATTTCTTTTAAGCAATTTTATAAAGTATTGTAGTATAGAGAAATGTTTTCATTTATAATATGTATACAAAAATAGAACTACACTAAACATATGATGATGGGAATCTCTCTACACGCTCTAGAGAAGAATTTTTTTATTCAATGAAGCGACGAGATTAGCATGACTTTCACCTAATGGCACATTGTCCTCGTCGCCTTAAGAGTTCAGACCTTAGATCTTGTTACCCAGTAGTTTCACTAACTACAACGCTCTTCAAACAAGATCAAAACAGACAGTCTTCCGCAACAGAGACCTACCACCAACGAACATCTATTACCGACATACGTCACAAAAATTCCACCTATAATAAATACTTTTACAAACCTCATATAGAATCTCTCTCTCATCCATCTCTCGCGTCGAGGGTTTAAAAGACATACAAAGGATATTTTTTTATTCGACGAAGCGAGAATGAGGACTAAGATCACTTGATTATAAGTGATACCCATAACAGTGTGGCGTTAGTTAGGATGATTTACACTGCTCGTCATGCATCGACATTGCTCTCGTCCCTTTAGTCACATGATATTAAATCTTATAGGCAAGTCATTTCACTAGATACAACGCCCTTCAAATCGGAACACAGTAATGTTTTCAAACTATTTGTGTGCAGCTGTAATAGGCGCTGCTGCGGTACCTACCTAGACGATCTCCAGCAGCAGAGACCTACCGCCAATAATATTTTCCCACAAATGGTACTATGGTCCTTCTTCACAACACCTGAGTTATGGCCATTTATCCACCGCACTGACCAAGTGTGGGTTAGCGAATGTAACACGTGAGCCCTCACTAAAATATTTACTTTATCTCTTAACCTTTTTAAAACTTAATATATTTATTTTTATCACTCCAGAGAGATTGCATTAGATACGTAAAGCTCGTAAAAACTCTCCGGTCCGAGTTGAATTTATATACGCGTCTTACTCGATGCCAGTTTAGTTTTACGATTTACTGCCGGTTGATAAGAAAGACGTTAAAAAAAACACCTAATTACAATAAACAATGAAACCTACCACCAGTAAACCACTGCGATAGATTCGGGAATGTTCAGGTTAATTCTACGTAACACAGCGAAATTGTCAGAAGCTATTTACAGAACAATTGAAGCTTTCAAAATGTGGTGTTACTAGAGAATGTCATAGATATCCTGAAGAGGAAAATATCATTGGTGGTAGATCTGTGGTCAGAGATCCTCTTGGTAAGTACCACCGCAGTGCGTTTGGCTACCGGCAAGCAGTAAAACATTATTGTGTTGCGGTTTAAAAGTAATTGTAGCTAGTAAAATTACTGGGGTAACGACACCTAATAATTTATATCTTAAGGTGATGAGCACAAAGTCATTCACCATGAAGCGAAGGTTTCCGGTAGACGTTGTGTTGGGTGGCCTCCCATAAGGTGGAACAAAGGTAGGTTATCTTTGGACGAAATCTATGTCCAGCAGTCGACGTCTATCGGCCGTTGATAATGATGAAAATCTCGCTCGTCTTCTTCAATCAATAAAAAAAATTACAATGAAATAGTATAGAATTTACTGGCCATAGAACTCTGTTGGAGAAGACAGACTGTGATACCATTGCATTAGCTATTTCTATCGCCTTAGTATAGTATAAAAATAATGCTTTCCAGTATAAAGAGCCCTGTGACCAGTGATTGTTTTTACAAACCGACGAGTGCGATATGTTGCAGTGTAAATTCTCTAACCAGCACACAGTAAACAGGCGTTACTAGCTATCAGGTAAACGTCCTGGTCGTCCCATCGCTCGGCGCAGTATATAAAAATAAATGCAATTTATAATATCAAATATATGAGGACTTATCAGTCAAACAAAGTTAGTAACTTATACTTAAGTATACTCATCATTATTATCAGCCGACAGACGTCCACTTCTGGACATAGTTCTCCTCAAAGATTTCCACATCGATCAATCCTTAGCTGCCCGCAACCAGATGTTTCCCGCACACTTCACCAGATCATCGGACCACCGAGTGGAGAGCCTGCCAACACTACGTCTTCCGGTACGCGTTCACTGCTCCAGGACCTTAGTATCCCATCGGCTGTCAGTCCTTCGAGCGATGTGTCATACCCATTGCCATTTGAGGCTAGCAATCTTTTGCAAGTAGCTCGCTGGCCTAATGATTAGAGCGTGCGGCTTTCATTCCGAAGGTTGCGGGTTCGAATCTCGGCATGTACCGATGACTTTAATATTTAAGTTATGTACATTTGTAGACTTTAGTTACAACAGCGAGATACAAACGGTGAAGGAAAACATCGTGAGGAAACCTGTACATGACATAGAATTTATTCTAAGGTATGTGTGAAGTCACCAACCCGCATTGGGCCAGGGTGGTGACTATGGCCAATCGCCCTCATATTGAGGGTAGGCCTGTGCCCCAGCAGTGGGGACGTAAATGGGCTGTTATTACTTACTACTACTTTACTTAATCTTTTGGACTACGTCGGTGAGCTTAGTTCTCCTGCGGATCTCCTCATTTCTGATTCGAACACAGAAAACCCCGAGATATCCCTATACTCACACTTAAGGATAATCTTGATCCTCTTTTCTAACGAAGACGGAAAACCCATCGCTTATTGATACGTGTAAATATAGGACTTGATCCGGTAACTTAATTAGCACTTTGATAAGCCGATTTCGTCGAAGGTTAAGTAGCTCATTTGGCGATACCGCCGTTAGAGAGCTAAGCTGTAGCACTCTCCAATTGAACTCATAACGTTCCGAGAATAGATTATTTCTAGTTCAAGGTTCAATTCCCAGCAGTAGCAAAACTATTGTATACGTAATGAACAAAGAGGATATCACTGAGAACCGGTCACATTACCGGTTCTTTATTAAGCATGTGATTATTTAAATTAAAAAAAAAATTATATACTACATCTTAAGTAGCAGAATGACAATATTTAAAAGAAATCTATCAGTAAAGAAGAAAGGTTTTGTTCTTGAATTTTACACTTCACTTATACTGTATTCCAGTAATCCAGTATTACTCACGAGTAAAGAGTACACGAGCAGATCTTATTAGCCAGGTTATCTTCGACTTAAGTGGCAGTGGGCAGGGCATAATGCTCGAAGTACCGACGTCCGATGGGGTAGTAAGGTCCCCGAGTGGCGCCCGCGTACCAATATACGTAGTTAAGAAGCCTTCCACAAGGTGGACTGACGATCTGGTGAGAATCGCGAAAACCCACCGGGTGTGAGCAACGTGTGACCGATCTATGTGGAGATCTATGGGGGGGGCTATGCCCAGCAGTGGACGTCTATCAGCTGCTGATAACGAGCCAGGTTATCGCACTAACTACAGAGCCCAGATAGCAGAGCCCCATAGCCAGAGAGCAGATAGACGAGTATAATGATATGTCTTTCTAACGAATGCCATGGTGTTAAAGTCATGCGTATCACTTACCATCAGGAAGACATGTTTCGTCGCATCTTCGAAAAAAAAAGGATTTATTTATATTTATACACATGTATGTATGTATGTATAAAGGCGGTCTTAATGCCATTGGCGTTATCTTCCATTCTACCTGGTGTAATGCAGAGATATTATGTCGTAGATGCGTAAAATAATTGAACATAGGGAATTAAAAATAATATTCATATATGTATATATACATAAATACAACTATAATACAAATATATATTTATATACATATAAAAAATATGTATTTAATTCGAAACGATTCTGAAATGTTTAATTTTACGATAAGTAAGCGACTAATAAACGATGACATACATAATACAATTTTTACTCTTAAAGAACATTTAAGTCAAAAGAAAATTATTGTGCTATTTCTGCTACAGCCTACAGCTAACTAAATAATAATCACGAATAATTCAGTATGACCTACCCGGAAAAAAGGTCCATTACTAGCAAGATTAAACAATTATCACTTTTATGAATTGTGTTACACTTCCAGTTGTCAAACAATAGTGTGCCTTATACAAAAATATTAGTGCGGCTAAATACGAATAAAAGCAATGACGCTCTTTGTTATTTCATATTTATCTAAAACTGATCTCAATTATATTCCACAACGGCAACTATATATAATATATATATATCAAAGGTATAGATTTATCTATTTTCCGAGATAGTAAAAAACAAACAAAATTAACACTAACACAACTCCAATTAGAATGTGTCTAAGTAAATCACTCAAGTATTTGTATAATATAAATTAAGCAAATACTTGTATTGTATTTATATGAGCGACATCATCGGTAAAACCCGAAAAAAAACAAATCAAATTAGGCTGTAGTTTAATGTTTTTCGGTACCGCAACTTCACAACTAATCATCCTAGTAAAGTTACATTGAATTCGAAAATTAAATTATTCAGTTCGCATTTTAGGATAACTTTAAAATTATTTATAATTTCATTATCCTGTTGACAGCGTTTCAATGTTTTCAAAGGTGCAGTGATAAAAGCGTGTTTAACAACATTTCAAGGTACTCACCGAGAAAGCTGCACGGCGTCCACACCTCGCTGTGAATGCAAACGCAGTGACAAACAACGGCGGGCTACTCGCTCTCTCGCCAATAGAAACTTGTTCTGCCGCCCGCCAACAATCGCCACATAAATACTAACGAAACATTACTGAATAAAAAAAAAAATTTATCACAACGATAAAAAAAAAATATTTACAACCGCATTCTTATGACCGTCGCTTTTGAATGTTTTGTTTAGGTCATTTACTGCAACATTATTAGCAATGTGAGATGTGATGGGAACTTTAATTATTAAAATTTTCTATACAAATATAAAAAATTACAAAGGATGATAAAAAAATTAATAGGAACGGACAGAATTTTTTTAATATTGTTTCTTCCTTTTAAATCGTTTGTTACTTAGATTTTCCTGGTACTATCTTGTATAGACTTTTCAGAATGCTTCACCTGATCATGGCGTTATTGTGTTTTAATGATCAATGTTTCTTTTAAATGTGAACTTTCACAACGAAAAGAAATAAAAAAAATAATTCAAGTTTCAAGTATACCTTCGGCGTTTATTGTCTGTGAATTATTTATGTGATTTATCCAAAGATGTGCATGGAACACGGATTTTTAATAGACACTCACACTTCACTGCATTTGCGTATATCACGCGAAACGCTAATGGGACGTTGGTCCAATTTATGTTATTACTTTCAAAGGTCGAATTCATTCAAAGCAAAATAATAAACATAAACCTAAAAATAGAATAATAAAGAGAAACAAGAAAATTATCTTCAAGAGCTAAGATATAATCATCGATGAAAAATCAAACGCCACTTTGAAATTTTTAATTCTTTATATTTGCTTTTTTATTCCGAAGCGACAAGATAAGCTAGACGGTTACCTTATAGCAAGTTATACTCCCGCTAAGTTTTTTTTTATTTAATGAAGCGACAATACGAGCAAAACGTATACCTGACGGTAAGTGGATAAACCTGTCCATTACAATGTGGCGCAATTTAGGATGATATAGATTTTGGGCTCATTGCTTTAAGATATGGGATGTTGAGTATCGTAAACCAATAATTTTACTAGGTACAACGCCCTACAAAATCTGAACACAGTAATATATATTCACTACTGTTTGGCGGCAGAAACAAACGCTGCAGTGATACCCACCCAGACGGTCTCTGACAGCAGACGTACTACCACTACAATCTAAGACCAACGTAACCCCAGATAAGATTATATATATAAGTAGTTCGCCTAATGGTTAGAACGTGCGGCTTTCATTCCGATGGTCGCGGGTTCGAATCTCGGTATGTACCAATTACTTAATATTTAAGTTATGTACATTTGTGAACTTTAATTACAACAGCCAGATACAAACGGTGAAGAGAAAACATCGTGAGAAAACCCGCACACTGAAATCATCTTTGTGTGTATGTGTGTGGTGGCCCCAATAAAGTGGCAACAGGCTCGCCCCCTGCTACATGGAACCTAATCTGACCACATCTGGCGAGATGTGGGTGTTTATTCACCTCTGCCTACCCCTACTGGGAAAAAGGCGTGACAATATAAAAAAAATAAAAAGATTATATAATCTGCACCACAATGTATTCGCCGCCATAAGACAAAAGATGTTAACTCAGTTACCTCCCACTATATTTTCTTAATGCATATGAATGCACTGTCAAGTTTTTTAACTCTTTAATAATAAAGAGTTAAAAAACTTGACAGTGAGATTTATTTGGCCCGACTAAATATGCTTTACAAACACATTTCGGGAACTGTATTTAGTAAAATTAATATAAATAATAAATATTATTAACGAGACACTAAAATTTTGAATGTTCCGAACAATGAACATCTATCAATTTATTCAATCAATCAATTTATTATGTGGTCCAATTTCAACAAAAATTTCATTAATATAGGCAGCTTTGTTTCGTAAAAAATCGTAAAGCCACGAAAGTATCAACATGAATCACAAATGTTGAAATGTTTTAAACCTTTATAAAGTTGTCTTTACGTATTCTCAATCTACATTAAGCCAAGTTTTTACACCACCGCTGAAGCGCCTTATTGCCAAACATTTTGCTCTGTCTTACAATATTTTTTTTTGTGTATATCTCTATTGGGAAACATTTATACAACCGACAGCGAGAACAAACTTTGATTTGCATGATTTTTTTAAGTATAACAACTTAAAGGAAATTAAATTACTTGACAGATATAATTAAAAAAAATTTTTCATCGACTTACGTATTTCAATAAACCTTTCTTTTATAATGATATAGTAATGTGATAGTAAAAAGATTCAACAAATTTACGTGAAATTTATTCTAGTAATCAATTTAATATTAATTACAATCTCTAACCTTTAGTACTTTAAAATAAGCCTTGAATTTACAATAATAAAATAAATAGCAATTAGTTCTTGTTTTTAGTTTTCATCAAAGATATTGAAATTTTTATCGCGACATCACATGTCAATAAGTTCAGTTGGCATTACCTCGGATAATCAAAATCGTCACTGACATAGTGCGAACTAGGAGTAATTTTTCTTCACAGTCTGTATTTTTCAAATATTTATATTCCTGTTTCACCTACATCACATACGTTTTGTGTCTAATGATAAAAACACATCACTGAACGAATATACCGAAAAGGATTAATTCTTTATAAGATTTAATATTATTTTTTGTAAAAATAAAGGTAATTTTTATTTCTTAAACGTATCTTTCACGACTGTTATGCTATATAATAAAAATTACTTGTATAAAATATTTTTAATAAATTTATATACACAAATTTTACTACATGATGATAATAAATAAAATTGCATCCAAAATCCCTATATCGATCGGTGCTACGCTACCCACTTCCAGCGCCTTCCAGACCTTCAAAACACCAGAAAAGAACCAGAAGCAATCGTTTCTAGGGGTTCACAGGAGGAATGCAGTATATACTAATCAATTCATTGAACATGGTTCAAACAGAGTGTATATGAATTCTGTAATCCATTGTATGAATTACGTGAAGTACTTTAAGCATATATTCTAAAAGAAAGAAATTACATACATTGAAGAATTGTCTATGGAGAAATGTCATGTCGTTAAACCTATAACAACGAATACCATAATGTCAGAACCGCATGTCACTTTGACGTTTTGCATCAAACAAAAGAGAAACGAAATATGTGAAAGAATATTAATTAAATCATTAGGTAATAAGTAAATTGAAAATTTCTTACTTTTCGTAGGATACCGATCTAATTACTTGTTAAAAATGGATCCGGCACTTCTGCGCGAACGGGAGGCCTTTAAGAAAAAGGCACTAGCAACGCCAAGGTACGCACTACATACTTGCTACCGGAATACTAGTTTAATTTTATTCACTTATGACGGCACCAACTTTCACCTTCCTCTCGCTCCCACTTACTGGACGCTTTACTGGGGACTATCATCAATTATAGAACGAATACACTACGATAATTCCTTAGTCTTGAAATCTTGTAAACGATATGTACGACAATAAAAGAATGACAATATGTCAACAATAACTTCTTTATTGATTTTGACAAACTAATAGATTTTGTCAACAAAAATAATATAGCTGTCACACTTTAGCTTTAACTCAAAATAAATAAATGGAAAATAAAATAAATTATATGCACAATTTCAACTAAATACAATTGCACAACACTTTTTTATCTTTTGACTTTCAAAAACATACTACTTTATATATATACTTTGTCCTCTGGCATATTTCTCCTTTATGAATTTGTGAAGAACTGGTGTGTCATAGGTACTTTAATTCAATACTAATTTAACAAACAACATATTGTGGGCATATTTTTTAATAATCATTCTTATTTAATTTTCAATATAATGTCTAAGATTATTTTTACAGTATAGAAAAGAAGAAAAGAGATGATTCCCAATACAAAGATGACTCTAAAAAGAAATCAAAGTCTTCAAGTTCAGTTAGTACCCAACCTAAACTTGATGCTTCTAAGTAAGTAAACCTTTTTGAAATTATAGTAATGTTTTTATCATATTACATATATACAAAATCAGAGATCAACAATTTTAAGCATACACAGGTCATAATCTGTGTATGGCCAGAAATTCTTTTTAACTAACATACTTTCTTTTTAAACCTAAAGTCAGTCATATAAGATGTTCTTGGAGATAATGGGAAGTAAGAAATTAACTGATACAATAAAAATCTGAATTTTACATTCAAATAAATAATCAAGGCCATTTATTCACAAACCCCATTCCTCAACTTGGTGCAGAGAGGATTTCATTAGTTCATTATAGGTATTGTCCATGAAATATAATATATTAGTTTCATAACAATGTTTTCTTTCCATTGTAAACTTAAGTTCCTCAAATCACATAGTGCACATGACTGCATTTACAAATTGAGCTAACGTTTGAAGTCTTATTTACTTATTAATATTTTATATAGCTATAAAACGATGTCTGGAAGCTCATCATATCGTTTTGGTGTGCTTGCCCGTATTGTGCGACATATGAGAGCTAGACATCAGGAAGGGGATGATCACCCACTAACTCTCGATGAGGTTTTAGATGAAACCAATCAGCTGGATGTTGGTAACAAAGTTAAACAGGTATACTGAAACAATTGATTTAAGAAATATACTTCTGTTCTCAAAATATAGCTTTTAAGTTTTAAAAACTAAGCCACTAAAAATTCAATCAAAAATTTTACTATAGAAAATTTTGAAGATTCCTTTCAATTCACATTAATTTGTGCCTTTATTTAATACTGACCTGTTTGGAGGGAGCTAAGTAGAACTACTTAGGCAAAGAAACAATTTCTGATGTCTTAAAGAGATAAGCACAGTATTGTCCAGTGTATATAATCATAATTAACACCTATGTCATGGGTATACATCATCATATGAACATCTTGCCTGTCATGTCATTGCTTCTTTTAAAAAAAATTAACTTTTTTTACATAACTAGTATTTTTTCCAGTGGTTACAATCAGAGGCCCTGCAGAACAATCCAAAAATTGAATGCACACCTGATGGGAAATATAATTTCAAACCTGTATATAAAATAAAAGACAAGAAATCCCTACTTAGGTAAAACTTTTCATCATCAGCAGCCGATAGATGTACACTACTGGATATAGGCCTCCCACATAGATCTCCACATCAATCGGTCCTAGGCTGCCCACATCCAAAAGCTACATGGGATGTTAAAGTCAGTATAGCCTTCAGTATTGCCGGAAACTAGAGCTTGTCGTCTGTAGGGGTTCATATAAGAGGGATTTTGGGCTGTTTCCCACCATTCTGGTCTAATGCGCATTGGTGGGAGCCAGAGCTGTGTTTGTTGGTTAGCAGGGTGCACCACAAGCAGGTGAGGTTGGCTTGGGTCCTGTGAGTTGTTGTGTGGGACCCCTTATCCCCCCAAATCTTCACCATATATGTAGTATCTATTTTATAATATAATAAAGGGCCATTGAGAAGGCTGTTTATGATCGGTCCTATTTATAACATATTCATTCCATATAAAAAATAATTTTACAAGATAGCTGTTTTATTGTTTACTACTGGTTACACATGATTTCGTTGAGAAGCTGAGTTTCATAATGCTGTTCATATTTTTAAAATAACAATTTACTTTCTTTTATGCCACTAAGTCAAAAGCATTACTGATATTGTAACACAATTATATATTATAAATAATTTATAGGTTATTAAAGCAACATGATTTAAAAGGACTGGGTGGAATCTTATTAGAAGATGTACAAGAATCTCTACCACATTGTGACAGGGCTCTAAAGAACTTAGCACAGGAAATATTATACATAACAAGGCCAACCGATAAGAAAAAAATATTATTCTATAATGACAAGACTGCTACTTTAGATGTAAGAGAATGTTTTTTTTAACCAATTTTTAGCCTATTGTCGTGCACTATCTTACACAGGCCTCTTCAATCAATTCCTCATTTTGGGCGTAATTGCTTTCAAGGCCAGTATAATTAAATCTGTGCTATCTTAAAGAACTTTTTTTTCTTTAGTATAGTGCACATTTTATTCATCGTCTAAGATTTTTTTACAACTTAAATATTGATAACATTATATTTGTATATTTAATTCGTTGTTACTTATACATGATCTTGTAATTATAATACTAGTCATTTGTAGGTAGATGAAGAATTTGTAAAATTATGGCGAGCTACAGCTGTAGATGCAATGGATGATGCAAAAATTGAGGAATACTTGGAAAAACAAGGTATAAAATCTATGCAAGACCATGGTCCCAGGAAACCTATAGCACCGAAAAGAAAGAAGGCCGCTCAGAAGAAACGACAGTTTAAAAAGCCTAGGGATAATGAACATTTAGCAGATGTCCTAGAAACCTATGAAGATAATACGCTGACTCAGAAAGGCGTATCTATAAAGTAATTCTAATAATTACACATTTTGTTTTATTTTCCAAAACATAATTTGTTTTAAGTTTAAAAATCATTAGACAATATTGAGACGTTCATTAAAAATTGTAATGAATATGAATGCTCTAAACTACATTTAAGGTATACATTGGGTACATTCCTGTTAATTCAATTAACAGTAATCACTTATATACTGCATTTGCTTTTAAACATCATTTCAATGGATGGACATCCACTGCTGGACATAGGTCTCTTGTAATGTGTTCTATAAAGCCCGGTCTTGCGCTGTTAGAATCCAGTGGCAAATCAAATCATTATATACAAATCAGTTATTGCTCTGATATAAAAGTTAAAGATATATTGATTTTTCTTGATTAAACAATTTATCTGTATTATATGGGGCACTTCATAACTTAATGAATAGCCGGAACGTATCACTAAGAGCACGACTCGCTGTGCATAGAGGCGTGGTGGTTCCCACACTAATGTATGGTAGTGAATGTTGGGTATTGCAGATAAAAAAACATGAAAGTAGGATTAATGCTCTTGAGATGAGAAGTATAACTGGAGTGAAACGGATGGACAAAGTGAAGAACAGTGTGATAGGGAAGCGGTGCGGCGTGGGTGAAGATGTAGTGACAAAGATAGAGAAAGGGATGCTTAGATGGTTCGGTCATGTCGAAAGAATGGATGAAAGAAGATTAACGAAAGAGATATACAAGGTAATGATGATTGGAAAAATCGGTGCAGGCCGACCTAGGCGGACATATTCTGATCAAATCGGAGATGTCCTAAAGAAAGGCCGGGTCAAAAGCATTCGTAACCGACGAGCATGCATGGAGACGCTTATGAAAGTGGAGGAAGCGAGAGAGGTGTGCCAGGATCGTAGCCAGTGGAGAGACAGGTGGTCTCTGCCTACCCCACTGGGAACGAGGTTTTTTTTTTTTTTTATTGTGATGTTCTCGCCGCAGTTTTATTGACAACTATAGCGGCTTCATCGGACTCGGGGCTCGCGGATCCGGTATCAGCGAGCTAAAACGAAATAAATTTGATATATGTAGATGAAGTAGTATGTATGAGGGGGAGGAGAAAGATGAAAAGATATTGGATGTGGAAAGGTTGAAGAGTAGGATAGTGCTATGAGGGAAGAGAAAGGGGTATTGGGAACGAGGTGTGATATGTAAGTATGTAATTTAAACCGACAAAGATAATAAATATTAGTTAATAAAATTTAAAGCATAGGTATGGTAAATTATCTGACGGTTGGATACCAAATTTTAAAGTTATAATTAAAAAAGATTGAAATCAGATGTATCAAGTCGATTGGGGAAGCCTATGTAGAGCATGCTGATTGAAAATTATGGATTAATAAAAACGAAAATATTCTTATAGCTTGAGCTATTTAACACTGTTAACAATAGTTGTCAGTGTCAAACTGTCAACCCAATGTATATTGAACAGTCAGTTTAAGCGTCATATAAATGTTTTAGTTTACCAACAATTCCACGTACAATAAAAAGTAATAGTAATAAGTAGCCGTGAGTGCAGTGATGGCTAATTCTCGATTCACTCTTACATCAAAATCACACGAAAAGAATATATGCTCAGGTTTAAGTAATTTACAACAAGTGAGTATTGTAACTGTATTTTTTTGTTTTTAATACATTGATCATTAATAGATGCATTTGTTATATGAGGAATTCTTCCATTGACACTAAAATACAAAACATTATTACGTAAACATGTTAAATAATAAATCACTACTCGTTAATTAGAATATATTTATATGATAATGAACTACTAAAGTTACAAAGTTTGACATGTTTCGTGATTACGTGTTTATCTTATTTTCATGAATTAATTAGAAAGAATAAACTATTTATATGCAGTTTTTTTTTTAATAATATTGTTTTAGAGCTGATTCTTCAAATAGTTTTGTCATAATGTTTAATTTGCCTGGTAAAACCATTTATTTTATTAAAAAGTTTCCAAGAATTACCCATTCCAAACTAAAATATTTTTCCCATTAGACATCATTTTTGTCATGTAAATAAATACCATAGCTTAGAAGCTAATAGATTACCATACCTTTGTTATTAACAAAATACAATTAGATATGGTTATAACTAAAAAAAATTAGTTAAATCAATTTCTTTTAAAATAACTATGTTTCAAAAAAGCTCTATATTGTAAGATATAACAATAAAGAAATTTTTTTTTTAGAATGGACAATTTGTTGACATGACACTTGCAGCAGATGGACATTTTGTGAAAGTACACCAAATTATAATTGCATTAGCAAGCCCTTACATAAAAGATCTAATTTCTTCAGTTCAATGTCAACATCCAGTAATATTTCTTAATGTAAGTAATTGTATTTTTTTTTTTGGGTTCACAAAGAGTTGCATGCTCTAATTTGTGCATTGTTCTGTATCTTGTTCTAATATAAATTTGATTTAATATTTCAATAATAGTCATATAGGCTTAGTTGATTGATAATCATTTGCTAGTCATAAAGTGTGTATTTGGTGAGTACAATAAAATTACAATAATTGATATATATTATGAATATGTTTACAGAAAATATCTCATGAGACTCTTGCTGCTATATTAGAATATATTTATATGATAATGAACTACTAAAGTTACAAAGTTTGACATGTTTCGTGATTACGTGTTTATCTTATTTTCATGAATTAATTAGAAAGAATAAACTATTTATATGCAGTTTTTTTTTTAATAATATTGTTTTAGAGCTGATTCTTCAAATAGTTTTGTCATAATGTTTAATTTGCCTGGTAAAACCATTTATTTTATTAAAAAGTTTCCAAGAATTACCCATTCCAAACTAAAATATTTTTCCCATTAGACATCATTTTTGTCATGTAAATAAATACCATAGCTTAGAAGCTAATAGATTACCATACCTTTGTTATTAACAAAATACAATTAGATATGGTTATAACTAAAAAAAATTAGTTAAATCAATTTCTTTTAAAATAACTATGTTTCAAAAAAGCTCTATATTGTAAGATATAACAATAAAGAAATTTTTTTTTTAGAATGGACAATTTGTTGACATGACACTTGCAGCAGATGGACATTTTGTGAAAGTACACCAAATTATAATTGCATTAGCAAGCCCTTACATAAAAGATCTAATTTCTTCAGTTCAATGTCAACATCCAGTAATATTTCTTAATGTAAGTAATTGTATTTTTTTTTTTGGGTTCACAAAGAGTTGCATGCTCTAATTTGTGCATTGTTCTGTATCTTGTTCTAATATAAATTTGATTTAATATTTCAATAATAGTCATATAGGCTTAGTTGATTGATCATCATTTGTATATCATTTAGTATTTTTTGTCTGCAACAGACACAATACTTGTGAATAATTTGATATGGTGTTAAGTGACAGGTGTAAGAATGTTTCGGATCCCATTTCTCAAGCAGTACTCAAATGTTTGGCATCATATTTAAGAGCTGCTGCTGTACCTACATAGATTGTCGCCGGCAACAGAGACGTACCACCAGATATACAATATTAAATTGATCTCAAAACAGATAAGTTCAGTAAACTGTATTACTAACCAAACTCCATAATACATGATCTTGGAATCAAACCAGTAACCTCTTAGTTAGAAGACAGTTAATCACAATTTTTCGAGGAAAATTAAAACGTTTATTACCCAGAACAAATACCAAATCTGTAAGAGTAGAGATGAAATGGAAAACTATATGACGGAATGCAGTATCATTTCAGCATTTAGACACAGCGCTTGCGACAAAACCATCTAATGGTAAAGAAGACAATGATAAAAAAACAATCATTAGTGAACAGTCTTGTGAATACCTGGACACAAACAATACAGAGGATGAAGAAACGATAGAACAAAATAGACTGTAAGTGTAAACATAACTTAATAAACACATTAGTATTCGCAAACTGTTTTAGCCGTGAAAGTAGATAATGTTGCTTAAGTAGATACTTACCACTTAGATAAAAATATTGTACTTAGATTATGGGATAATTACGTACTATACTAAGATATAAACTAGAAATACTTTTCCTTAATTACAGTAAAGATGATCCATACATTAGTGAGATGCATGCAGAGGAAATTCAGGAATGTCAGGAAACATTCTTAGATGAGACAATGGATGATGAAGGTCAGGTATAAAAAAAAAATGCGAAGTTCGTTAAAATCAGCCGATAGACGTCCACTGTTGGATATAGGCGTCCCACCAAAGATTCCCACATCTAGTGTGTAGGAACTCAAATGGGGGACTTTGGGCCATATCCCTCCATGCTGGCTGTATGCAGGTTGGTGGGAGCCAGAGCCTCGTTTGTTGATTAGCAGGGTGCACCACGAGCTGGTGAGATTGGCTTAGGTCCCGTGAGTTATTGTGCGGGAACCCTTACACCTCATGACAAGCTGCTCCACAAACAATATTATTTATTTATTGACTAAATAAACATACAATATGACTAAATACAGAGAACTTATGGCCATGGGGTAAAGTATTCTTATTCAGCTAATTTTAAGGTAGTGAAAATGTTTATATAATATTATATGTGGACAGTTTTAAAAACAAATTTCGTACTAGTACAGCATGAGAACATGAAGTTGTAAGTTTTTTTTTTAAACACTGTTTTCACTATACAGGCCTTCTCTTTTAAAGACAGATAAGGCATTTCTATATAACACTTTTACTTACCATAAATTGGCTTTCGTCATCATCATCATCAGCTGATTGATGTCCACTGCTGGACATTGCCATGACATTTAGGTTTGATATAAATTTATCGGGATAAATACATAAATTACTTTTTGTAAAATTTATTGTAATAATACACCAAAAGTGTATTCATTGAATTTATATAATTTTAATATTTACACATCTGTTCACAGATCAGCAGGTGAACGATAATCTACAACATATGGGCATCTCAAATGTGAAGCTCGCGAACGCCCCTAATAATGAAGCAGGTACTTAAAATAACATCATCATATGCGCCTAAGTAATATCTTCTAAAAGTAAAATTAGATTGAATGTTAGCCTGCCTGGATTTAAAACCTTGCCATGCCCTTTGATGGGGAAGAGGACACTATTTTTATACATGGTAGGTTTCTGTTGCTTGAGGTGGTATATATATTTCTACAGAAGTACGCAAACATTATTGGGTTTTAGAGCCTACAATAGGCGTAACTAGTGAAATTACTGTGACAACTAGACTTGACATCCTATGTCTCAAGGAGACTTGATACAGAGATGTCATTTTATCAAACAGTATCACATACCATACCATATATAATAAAAGTTTAATCATTTCTATCTATCGTGTGTCCCTAGAAGCGAGCGCTCTTCAATACACTGTGTCCAACCAAGGCTCTCTGCAGATGATCCTCAACCGGTATATGTACTATCTGAAGTACACCAACCGTAATAAATCGCGGCAGTGGCGCTGTGTAGACTACTTAAAGAACATACGCTGCCCCGCCCATGTCATCACGAGGGACGACGTCGTCATCAAGAGGTCAGTGACGCGATTACACAAGGTATTGGAATTATCAGGACCAAAAGTATAATTTTATAAGTATGTTATGTACCGGTTGGTATCACGACAACTAGTGTTAGGTGACTAAACGGTTTTAATTTTTAAGGCGTTCAAACCTATGAACTCCTCATTCATTATATTCTTATATTAATAGTATGAATTATGTACAATATTAATATGGTATGGGAGTCTGAGAGAAGAATGAATAGGCTTCTTTTAGTACTAGTAGTACAGCAGACCAACTAGATGATAGGCCCGATTTTCTATCACCCATCCATTAGATTACAAGTCAGGTGGTTTCGAAAGAACCTGAACCACGTCATTGAAATCACATGAATGATAATGAAGGTTCGTAGACATTAATCGCTCTGCCGTACAGGATAGCTGCGCATACGCACCCGTTTCACGACCAGAGGATACTAAAGAAGCTGCGCGCTGGCGCCATCTTCACCGCGATCGTGGAAGCGGAGCGCGAGGGCGAGAACGCGCAGCGCAGCCGTGCTCTCGCGCTCGCCGACGAACTCAGCGAATAACAATAAAACATACCACCACCACTCCAGTTTTTTATTATCTTTAACGCCGTTTAAATCAAATTTTAAAAATTAGTAACTTTCTTAAATAAATATGTTATAACTACGACATTCCATCATCTTCCAATAAATCTCATCCGATATTCAACGATAGCTCTACTGCCAAAAACTGTAAGAGCCTAATAGTGAAATTTCTGAGATAACGACACATCTCAATGGGATGCAATATGGTGGTAAATGACATAATATTAACTGCGAACTACAGGTTTATACTTCACTGCTCTCAGATGTTCATCATACAGATGTCCATTATTTCTTGTAGGGTCACATGTAATATTTTGATGGTGGTAAGGTTCTTTCGAAATTGGCTAGTTTTTTTAAAAATGTGACGGTATGTGATACACCCGACCATAATAACGGCGCTAGTGAAGATTGTATGCAATACATCATAATGCGCGTGTCGTCTGAGACAAGATTTTGACTCGTTACCCCAGTAATTACACTAGCTGCAGCGCCCTTCAAACTGGAATAGAGTAATGTTTGACGGCAGAAATAGGCGCTGCGGTGGTACCTACCTAGACGATCTTCGCCAAAAGAGACCTACCACCAGTAATCATTTTATTGTTAATCGGTCTGTAACAATGATGTGTATCAGCTGTTATCATATGAGAACTAGAGCATTGTGGTGAAGCCCATTTCAACTATCGCAACCTCATTGTTACACCGTGTAAAATTGCGGTTAAATGTTGGTAAACAAATAAAAAAACATTAAAGAAACTTTTTTATACATTGAAACTAAATTATACGGGATTTTTCACGTTTATTCATTATTTTACTATCCTGACGTCTTGATCGCAAAAATCATGTTTACATGGGACTGCGATGAGAGACGGTGAGATAGTAAAATGGCAAACGCGATAACATCCCAAATAAAAATAAATCAAAACTTTTGTAATTTAGTTTTATCAAGTGTGGAATAATGAAATAATATAAGAAATCATTATTTAAACTTCTGACTTTTAGAAATTAATGTCTTCAAAATTAAAAAGTACATAAAATGTTTACTTTGAAGTCATTTAAGGGGTGTAAGGCTTCCCGCACATCTCACGGGACTCAAGTCAACCTCACCTGTTCGTGATGCACCCTGCTAATCAATAAACGAGGCACTCTGGCTCCTATCAAACCTCTTTGGGCCCGTGTGGTGGGAAGTGGTCCAAATCCCCTCAATCGAATCCCTATCCGATCGATGTGGTAAATTTTTGGTGGAGACCTATATCCAGCAGTGGACGTGTATTGGCTGATGATGATAATGATGAAAGACATTTAAGGACTAGGCGACTTGTAATGAAGGTTGGCATTATTTCTCCATATAATATTTACTACTTTATTTAGACTGCATGCTTGGTTTCGCAATAACTTTTATTAAAAAGGCTAGATTTAAGCAATCACCAGGTTGGAGAGTCATAATTAATGATGAGAAATAAACTAAAAATAAAAAAAAGTTTTTGCAAGAAAAAAAAAGACTAAATTTGGTTCATCCTTTCTCACAAGCAAAATTTTAAAGTGACTATAACATAATTGTACAAATTTTAATAAAAATATAGGTAGCGGTTGACATTTAAAATATCAATAAATTTATCAGGGTTGAAATGAAAAGGGCACACGTTATCTAAGCAATAAACCGATAGTTGTGAAATTAAACTTGTGTTATCAAATAAAATATAACGAGACAACAACCTATAACCTCTGATATAGCTCCAACGAAAATATCTCTGTCATTCAACCGTAAAGAACACTATGTATTACTACTAAAGCTGTATATATATTTCTATTAATTTTGTGAAGGTTGTTAATATTAGGATGAGATTAGTCTCTAAAAGTACTTCATACCGATTAAATTCTTCCTAAAAACCTTAGAGAACACACACGTATTTATGAGCTATTATAGTCCCATATAGACAGTAGTAGGCAAGCTGTTTGATTTAAGATAGTAGGACAATCATAATCTCATGCTGACAAGCCTAGCTCGATGTGATATTACTTCACTGCTTAACACAATATGCAAATATTGCCACACACCTCCTTCGTGGCAGAAGTGGATACTGTATTTGTACCTATTTACACAGCTTTCAACAAATATGAAGTTAGAAAACATATCAGTTACCCGAATAGACACACATGTATGTAAATATATAAGTAATGGGGGCAATATTGTACTTCCGTCCACGGATAATCTATTACTTCTATTAGAAGATAAATTGCATATGTTTATTTATGGACCAACTTGCAATGTCATGTTGATTTAGTTGTAGATTGTTAACCCGGTGATACAGACGCTATTTGTGCTATGTACGTACATAAAAACAAACAAACATGTTTAATCCGATTTTTGTACTGACTATCGTGTGTTTTGCGGACGCCTTTAACATACTAGCTTTGTTGCCATATCCAGGCAAAAGTCATCACATGGTGTTCGAGCCGCTTCTAGAAGAACTGACAGTCCGAGGGCACAACCTGACTGTTGTGTCCTTCTTTCCACACACAAATTCGCACAGGAATCGCCGTGATGTTAGCCTCCGTGGACTTGCTCCTCTGAACGTTGAAATGATCGATTTTCAAGACATAGACTTCACTTTTTACGGATTAGAAAGATATTACGAGCATGTGCCCATTTCAATTCAACTAGCTTACTCAAGTTTGAATCTGTGCAAAGTGTTATTAGAATCGAAAATTTTTAATGAATTTGTTACTGGGAAGGGGGACTATGATTTGATTCTTGTTGAACATTTCAACAGTGATTGTATGTTAGGTATAGTCCACAAGTATGGATTACCCTCTGTTGGTTTGATGTCATGCGCTATGCTACCGTGGTCTTGGGAAAGGGTAGGGGCACCTGATAACCCATCGTATGTTCCCGGCATGACCTTACCTTTAGTAGATAAAATGACATTCCCTCAACGAATAGAGAATACTTTTTTTCTATTCTTCTACATCGTATGGTTTGAAATAGCAATACGTTGGGAAGAGCAAAGAGTTTTGGAAAAGAAATTTGGAAAGCTGCCGCGTTTAGAAGAAATTGGAAAGAACGCAAGTATTGTACTCGTCAATACACATCACTCTTGGAATGGTGTGAGGGTTCTCCCGCCTTCAGTGATAGAAGTCGGTGGTATTCATTTGCATAATAAAAGAGTTCATGAGTTACCAACTGTAAGTAAAATTGTAGTTATTAAACGTAGTAAAATCAAATTTCAATGAGAAGAAAATAAATTATACAATAAAGAGAGAGATAATTCCGTCTATGTCAAGGTGTCTAATTGTCACATACTTAGGCTCCAAGATAATATCAAATCCTCGAGTCGATTTGGCGGAATCAATACAAGTTCTTTGTAGTCTTACTCTAACAGTTTACTTATGGTAAGATATCCTTGTTACAGAATTTAAAAAACTGGGTGTCGAATGCCAAACACGGTTTTATAATATTCAGTTTCGGCTCTTTAATACGAGCTTCGTCTCTCTCCCAAGAAAAGTTACGGGTGTTGTTAAATGTTTTCGATCGGTTGCAGCAGCGCATTTTGTGGAAATGGGAAACGGAATCACATGAATTGCCAGAAAATGTGCGAATTATGAAATGGCTTCCCCAGTATGATTTATTGCGTAAGTTGACGCGTTCTCCTAATAGAAAAAGTTTTATTAGTAGATCTACTCTATACGTCTTATATTTATTTATTTTTTAATTCAATTAGATGATTAGCGAACGGCATGTCCACCTGAAGGTAAGTGCTATAAAAACGTAGAACTAGTTAGGATGATATACTTATTTAGCGCTCGTCGTCGTCGTCGCTCATCGCCATGAGACATAAGATGTTGAGTCTCGTTACCGCAGTAATTACGCTAGTTCCACCGCCCCTTAAATCCCGTCCTTAGTAACATTAGCAACGTAAAAAACATTTTAAAACAACATTCATAACTCGTTTTCATAGACGAAATACACACTGCGATGGTAGCAAGGCAAAACTCAAATAAAATAAAAACTTTCTTCAGATCACAACAATTGCGTAGCGTTTATAACTCACGGTGGCATGCTCAGTGTCACGGAGGCGGTCTCCGCCGGGGTCCCGGTAGTAGTGGTGCCGGTCTTGGGAGACCAGTTCGGCAACGCTGAACACGCGAAGAAAGCCGGCTTCGCGCATGTGCTGCGGTTGAGCGATATGAACGAAAGGAGCCTTTACACCGCTTTAAAAGATGTATTGACGCCTGAGTAAGTAGAAGTTTTGTAATATATATATAAAAACGATACTATAAATTTTTGTACATATAGAGATATTTACATTTTTTTATTCGCTTAAGAGACGAGACGTTCATCTGATGGTAAGTGATAGGCCGCCCATAGCAAAGTGACGCTACTTGAGATGGTATTCACAGTATTAAATTGCGCTCGTGGCCTTGGGACATAAAACGTTGAGTCCTGTTTCCCAGTAATTTTAATTGCTGCAACGCCTTTCAAACCGGAACACAGTAATGTTTACCTAGACGTTCTCTGGCAAGCCTACCACCAGTAAAATATATCTGATTGATTTTTTACTATTGCTCATAAATGATACTTTATCAAATGAAATATCTGCATTTATCTTAGTTTCCGAATACTATAGTACTTTATCGAATAGTATATTATTTTGTATTATTTTTGCGGTTGCTATAGTAACGGTTGCTGCAGGTCTATTGAGGTTGCTCTCAGTCAAATTTTATATTACGGCTAGCAATACGGACGCGAAACAACAAGTGTATATATATATAATGTTATTCTATCTCATCGTCATTTCAGAATGCATCTTCGCGCAAAAAGACTTCAACAAATATGGCAAGACCGACAGCACTCTCCAATGGAGACCGCAATTTTTCATATAGAGCGTACAGCTCGCCACAAAGGTTTGCAAATGTCCTCAGAGGCTCGCCAGTTGAACAGGCTGCAACTTGCATTAGTCGATTTAATGGCATTTATTATAGCGATTTTAAGCACTATAATGTTTGTCATATACAGCCTTTGTTTGAAGTATAAAAATAAATAAATTTTGAATTAAATTAATTGTTGAGTGGGGGTGAACTCAGATATTTTGGTTTTTATAATTAAAAAAATAAAAATCATATATTATCAATAAATAGGAAGATGTGATAGCTCAGTTTGTAAGTAACATTTTATTTCGAAGTGGCACGAGTTCGATCCACACGGGTTGGGGTAAAGGACATCATACTGATAAATTTAAATGGAAATAAAAATTCATTTCTATTAAAAAAATATAATTTATAGTCCCTTTATAACAATAAAAACATTTAAAAAAATAACATACAAAAGTATGTTTCGCATAAATATGTATAAGGCACGTCATAATTCATATATTTCGAGATTTATCACTTAACCTAGATCATTATTCGTGTAAAAATCTTAATATTACTACAATAAGGAATGTTTTGGAATGTAATCATTAATATAAATATATACATATATATATGAGTATTCATTATAAATAATTTCATAGTTGCCTCGTTTGCAGCAAACATTTTTTGCTTTGAAATACAAATATATATACTTTAATAGTATTATATAGAAGAATTTTTTTAATAAATATGACAATACCTAAGGCGCTGATAAATATGATATACACTACACCATACTGCTAGTTGTCAGTAGATGTTATGTTTCGTTAACTCAGTAAATATACTACCTACAACGCCCTTTAAACTAGACGGTCTCCGGCAACAGACCTAATAAATTGTGTTGATATATTGCATAGATTATAGTGACGCGATATTTTATTATACCCATATACATAGACAATTTTTTTTTAATTACTTTTCCCTCTCCAACGGAAGATATTATGCTACATTAAAACAATAGTTAAATGCACATTTAAGTACAAATAAGCTGCCATTGATTAGGCGAACTGATTCCTAATGAATGTTGGCAACGTGAAGGCCGCCTTGTGAAGATCGCTATTGTAGTATTTAAGATTCATTGCCTTCTCCTCCTCTTTAGTGAATGTTATCTGTGGACTGTCAAATTTAACGTTCGGATCCAAAGAGCCGATAACGAAACCAATCAAACCGGAAGGATAGGTAGGAACAGATGTGTACGCGTAAGCGCCGACCGGAAATTGATTCCTGCAGAATTTCAAGGTGTTCGTCACCAGGTTGAGATCGTTCCAAAAGGTACCCGCTTGCGAGCAAACGATCCCATTCGGTTTCAGCGCGCTCTTCATGAGAGCGAAGTAGTTCTCTTGAAAGAGGCTAACGGCTGGCCCCACAGGGTCGCTGCTGTCTGTTATAATGACGTCGAACTCGTTGCTGTGATTCTTCATAAATTCAAAACCATCACCGATGTGCAGCGTCAGCTTCTTGCTCTCAAAACCCACAGCCATGAATGGCAAATATTTTTTCGACACCTCTATCACCTGTGCGTCGATTTCTACCTGCGATAGTAAATTACAAAATTACTATCTGCTGAACGAATTAATCATTACGGTCTACCTGATATAACTTCGACGAAGAATTTTAAGTAAATTTAAAAAAATAGTATAGAGTACAATTATCTAGTAATTTCACTACTTACAGTTACCTATGTTAAGGCTCAATATCTTTTACTCTACCGCTTGACATTCGAAACAGGCGCTGCGGTGGTACCTACCAATAAATACCTGTCACCAATAGGCATTAGAGATACTTTAAGTTTTTGTAGCCTTCAAAAATATATTGTATGTGTCTATCTTATACACATAATTTAATTTAAATTTGTAAGAGCTTTATAGCACCTTACAAAACTAAAAAAATTTACATATCTCATTATAAAACAGATTACACTATACAAACCGACATCTTACATTATTTAGGTTAAGATATGTTATCATAATGGTTCTGATTAAACATACATCTCATTAGAAATAGATTTAGTTGTAATACAAAATTTATCAGAAACTTCCAAACTTGTAATCCTAGTTATTTTTTTTTTATTTTCATATATTACTAGCATAACCATTCAGTGGGTTTGTCTTGAGGAAGATTTTAAAGTAATAATAAACTAACTCATTCTCCTAAGAATTTTATCTTAATACCTTTTAAAGTACATCAAGCCAATAAAAAATATTTTTTTGGTTATTTACTAACATCATTCTACTGTATGAAATGACATATTATTCTAAAATAAAATGATCTATGTATAAAATAAAAATTAATAAATAGTCAACATTTTCTGTTACCTGAACAATTTCTTTGACCTTTGGATGCTTAGAAACTTCCCTGGCGACACCTCCATCACCGCCTCCAACAATCAAGACTTTTTCAGGATTCTTATGAATGCAGAGAGGCAGGAAGGAAACCATTTCCTATTACAAAGAATGAAATGTATAGCATGTGTGATATTATTTTAACTAAAATATACCATAGAATACTAAAGTGAACCATCAATAAATTACTATTTTTTAAATTTAAGTATTTTTAACAAAAAAAAATATTTTAGTAAATTCAAAAAAGAAACAAAATATCATGGACTTATATAGTAATAAAAATAATCACCTGATATGAACATTCATCTTTCTGGGTACACTGTATAATACCATCTAACACCAGCACTCGTCCAAAGCTTGTGGTGTCACATACCATAATGTCCTGGAATTGTGACTTTCCTTTATGCAGTATTTCTTTCACCTCAAAGGAGAAGGTGCCACCCGGCCACATTTCACATGATTCCGTGTACCAGTTCTCTTTCAAGACATTCATTTTGATTACCTGTAAAATAAAATTGATTTAATAATTGTCCCGCAAAATTCTTATATTTACTACTACTCCTGTTGTGATATTTTTATTTAACATAGAAAATTTAAACATTTGGATGTCATATGTATTTATTTAAAGTTCAATTAAATATTCTATAATACTTTTAAATATCACAACAATTTTATATAAAAACTTAATATAAATATTAACCAGTTTATGTTGTATTTGTAAATGTTTTTTAAAAAAAACTTCTGAACGTACACGAGTTGTTAACCTAACCACGGCAGAAATTAACTAAAATCAAATCAAGTTCAAATGAAGAAAACTACTCAATGATAAATAAACTAATGTTTGTTATCAGTGTTAAATGTCATTCTCAGTATCAATAGATAGACTAGTAAACATTACCCAATAAGAATTTAACGGCTATTAACAGGCGATAAAAGAGCTATATACTAATAAATATATGATAAAAACATAAAACCGGTTAAATTACAAGTATTGCAATTTATCTATAACTATAACACAATTATTTCGAATCTTAAGATATTTTTATAATTTTTTATCTTGTTAATTTACATTTATTATAGTTATTGGTACGAAGTCAAGTTACATTCATTTATTAATGAAAATTGCAAAAAGGATTTAAAAATAAAAGAGCTATGTTAATTTTATTTTTAGTTTTCTGATATGTACATAAATTACATTTTTATCAAAATGTAGGGTTATTGCAAAATAATTAAAATTTTTGTTGTTCCGTATGGTTACGTGAACTTCACACTTTATTATTATAATCTGTACATGTCAAGTGTCAACATATTAATTCTATTTACTTTTATAAACTATAATTTTATTTACTTAGTTCTTTAGGTATTTTTCAGTAATATTGAAATAAAAAGTTGTTTCAAAGGTACATAAGATAAAATATGAAATTTGATAAGGATAAGTTATTTGTTTTGACGAAATTTATTAAACAATTTTAATGGACAAATTTGCTATAACGGTTGAAGAATTTTTCGAAGCGATAAAAGCCTTTCAAGAAGTATCAGATAAAATTAATGATGGATGGAGAATTTATGAACATAAAGATGAAGTACATAGAACTTATATAAAAAAGGAAACTTTTGCCATTTGTGAATTACATGATGAATCGATCCTTTGTAAAATTGAATATGTAATTTTTTATAATTTAAGCTACAGCGTTCCGTCTTTTAGTTTTAACATCTGGAACTCTTCAGGTGCTTTATTAAAACTTGACGAGATTCTTCAGGTGTTCTCTATTAAGTGAGTGCACATTAAAATCAACTTAAATTAAAAAGTATGATTGTAATGGAATAGACATTGTCTTGGCTAATTCATATAAAGTCTTCTCAGTCAGTCAATCGCGAAGTTATATCTAAAAAAAAATAAACCTTATTCAGAAACTTACTTCGGGGACCTGAATAACTTTTCTCACAAGGATAACATTATGCTTTCTAATAATTTAAGTGACATTGTAGGAGCCTGTAAGGTTTAAAATCTTACATTATGCTTCCTTTGCAGTTCTAAAAGTAACAGAGGGAAGATAAGTGATTAAAATAGTTAAAGATTTAATGAATGTAAAAGTGATATTTTACAAGTTTATGAAATAATTATCATTATAACTAAAAACATGCAATTTAGTAACTATTTCATGATTAGGCTGTGATTGTTACAGCTTTGTTCTAATTTAACTTTTTCATTTTTTTTATATTTTCAGCATAAATCAAGATGAGTTTTACTCTGTTATAACCCAGCAGGAACACCCACTGTTTGGAAGGCCATATTTTATTATGCATCCCTGCCATACTGGGCAACTTCTAACCCAATTGAAGGATAAATCTAAGAATATTATAGTTAGCTTTTTAAGTCTGATTACACCTTTATTAAAATTGGACTTGCCATTGGAATATGGTTTATAACACATGTTTGTTTATGTACACAATTGAATATGTTTTCAATCTTTACTTAGAGTTAAGAGAAATATAACATTAAAGTTTTAAAATATATTAATTTTGCACAAAATTGTTTAATTTCCTCCATTACATTTAAATGAATTGGAAATCCATCTCATAAGGAAACACATAAGACATAATATAAATGTTGCTATATGTTTTTAGGTAGTAGTACAAATGTATTATCAAATATTGTCTTTTACTGGGATAATGAGATATCTATGTCTCATCTTAAGAGTGGACTTATCACTTACCATCAGGTGAACATTCCACTTGACCTGTTGCTTAAATTAATAAAAAAAACATTAAAGTTGTACATTACATCATATAATTATTTCCAGTGCCTCTGTGGCATATTGTTAATATGTTGGTGATTCCTATTAACATTGCGGGGTCACAGGTTGCCATGTGAAGATGGTGGTAATGTATTTCTGTACCTGCCCTAGTTAGCTATACTAATATTATATTCTATCCCAATAACAACATTATTATGTTCCAGTAGTCAATAAATAAGAGCAAGGATATTCTTGCTGAGCATATATTTATGATTTCAAGTTTGATTTTCTCATTTATAATGTTATTGTCTGTCTCATAAGCACTTCCTAAGTGAAATTGAACTCAAGCTTCAACATATTGATACCATCAGGTGAATGTCACGCTTGTCTCGTCCCTTAATTAAAATGGAGAAAAAAAATATAATTGAATAGTCAGGTTTATAACGTTACAGTAATCGCTTATACTACCAAGTCCGAAATTTATTTTAGTGGTAGGCCTCTGTTGTTGGTGACCGTCAAGCACGGTACCATCGTAGCTGCTATTTTTGCCGCCAAACAATAGTGCGCAAACATTTCTATGTTCCAGTTTTACGGACTTGACAGCTAGCGGAATTACTGCAGTAACTTTTCACCTCATGTTTTAATGTGTCGATCACAATTTTAATCAGTGTACATCATCTAAAATGGCGCTTTATTTTGATGTGTGAGGTTATTTACTACCAGTTAAAAGTCTTTCTCATCTCGTTGCTGCTGCCAAAAAAAGAAAAATTCTTTACAAACGAGCCATATAGGCCATCGTCGCATTACTATAGTAGTATTTAAGAGTTCCGGAACTTTTAGTTTAAGGTGACAAAGAAGCATCGTATGGTTTTAGATGATAAGAGTTCGGCGTAGTATATTTGGAATTCGCACATGAAATAAAAAGGTTGTGTGATTCTAACGTAGTAATTTCCAAATCAGCCATTCGTTCTTTGTCCTCAAAAATGTCCTTGTACAAGTTCAGTTAAAAATTAAAAAGTTAAAAATAAAAAAGTCAATATTGCTAATACAGGGTGTCTAGTGGCAGATTTATGTTTTCAAATTTAAATATAAAATAATTTGTTTGACATATAATTTTACTAAAAGTATTAAAAGATAGAGTACAAATGCGGATTTCATTTTTTAAAGATAATGTCATCCAAATATCTTCCATCCTGTTGCACACACACACACTGTTCGAAACGGAGCCTCGTATTCCGTGCCACACGCTGCAGTAAACTTGGTTCAATTGCGCTGATTTCTCGCCGAATATTTTCTTTTAAGTCCACAACAGTTCGCGGATTGTTGGCGTAAACTCTCTCTTTGAGGTAGCCCCACAAAAAAAATTCCATTCGAGTAAGGTCGGGTGACTTCGGTGGCCACGGGATGTCCCCAAAGCGACTAATCAGTTTTTGAGTGAGATTTTCTCGCAACAAATCCATCGAAGCTCTGGCCGTGTGTGCGGTCGCACCATCCTGTTGAAACCATGTGTGTGATGAGAATGATGAATGAGCTCGCAGGTTCGGCAAAAAGAAATTCGAAATCATGAGCCGATAATTCTCACCATTGACATTCGTCGCTTGGCTCCGTGTATTTTCAAAAAAAAATGGTCCGATTATCCCATTCGTGGATAAAGCGCACCAAACAGTTACCCTTGGGCAATGTAATGGTTTTTGGTGCTTCAGTCGAGGATTGCGAGTTCTTAGAGCCCAGTAACGGCAATTTTGCTTGTTTACGTGTCCGTTTAAATGAAAATGAGCCTCGTCGCTCCAAAATGGAATTCACAGTGCGAAAACGCTCCAACATGGTTTCACAAAAAATTGCGTGACGCAAAGTAATTTTTTCAATTCTTGAATTATTTGAATTTTAAAGGATGAAACTTCATATCTTTTTTCAAAATTTCATGCACAATTGCTCTTGGAAGTCCCAGTCCATTTTCACGTAAACTGCGTTCAACCAGTTCAATGTTTTCGGGGGTCCTTGACGATCGACTAGGTCCTGACCGTGGTGTGTTCATAGCCGAAGCAGTTGCGCAGAACCGCTCCACCCACGAACGAATTAAATTCACACTCGGCCCATCGCCTATCCGTCGAATATTGAAATGTGAACAAAACTGTCGGCGAGCGAGTACGTAAGAATCGTTACTCTTGAAAAATGCTTCAATAGCGAACGCGCGATGCTCACCCGACCACTGCGACATCGTGACTAAGAAATCCGCACGATCGGTGATTCTAATGACACCACCTTCCCCGCACTGTTTATAACTTATTGAGATATTCGTTTTATAAAATATAAATCTGCCGCCAGACACCTTTTATTTGATTAGTTAAAAAAATAATGTGATTCTCTAATAGGCCACCAGCGCAAGCTTAAATACTAAAGTATTAGTTTTTTTTTTATTTGGATCTCACTTAAAACAATTTACGACTTGATTTATAAATTTCAACTTGCCTTATGCGATATCTTCAATGCATAGTCGAATAAAATCTTCGGAAACATGTCAGTCATAAAACCTCATATTAAATACGTCATAAACATGAAAATTTTCATTAACATATGTGTGTATTAGAAAAAGTAGACTATATGATCGATGAGCGAATCCCTCATTAACCCAGCTTTGAGTTTGGGTGAATATAAGAATATTCAGTTGAAAGGAGGAGCCTACTGATACGGCCCATTAGATGGTAAAAGAGATACCGTAGCCTGCAAATACAAAGGCATTAGACTCTGGAGAAACCTTATCACACTTTTTTTAAACTCTCACATTGTAGTTTAATGTAATGGAATTTAAACAATAAATTGGGTAGGTGTGATTAGTTTCTATATACAATATTTATTTTTCACTTTAAATTCGTCGCGTGGATATGAGAAGGCATAACCAGATCAGACTGCTCAAAAAAACAATCTTGTTCATTTACACCATTTTTCTTACAATTATTTTTAGTGCATTCTCACACCTTTACCAAATCGGATAAATAAAAGTTTCAATAATAATTCAATGAAGTCGTTACACATCGTTATCAACTTGGGCCCCTAATTTTTCAGCGTTGTCGGTCCATCTACATTCAACTATTGAGATCTCTTCCCATTTGTCTATATCATTCCTTAAGGATCTTTCTGTAACATTGATTATCTGATCTTTGCAAAATGAGGCACTTCCATAGCTTCAGCCGAATACACTAATATCCCTTGAATAGTGAAAACTAGTATTTTAAATTTTTTTATAAGGTATAATAAGCAATACAGCAGGGTTCTGTATTTCATATAATTTCTAGATCATTTATTAATCTGCGTACATACTCTGTACACAGCGAGACAGTACGAGAGTTGAATTTTTCTTATAAAGAATGTAGTACGTTATCGGTGGAAGAACTTGATGACTGTTAGTCCCTAAATTAAATAAATAAATGCAAATTAATGATAATATTAATTACGCGCTTACCTTGAAAGCGATTACTACAATGCTATACGAAGGGAAGTATTTACTTAATTTAAACTCTGTACAATACTTTCTGTGCTCCGGTGATAAACGAAGTAACGATTACGAATAAAAAGAACGCTTAGAAAACTAAGGAGAAGAACTAAAAACGCCGTACGTAATGCGATGTTTATACAGAATCTTGGTAGGATGTAAAAGTCAAGAGTGGCAGAAGTGTAATAGATGTAGGACGTAGTCACCAGAGACCGCAGCGGCAACAAAGAGATTTATATGGTTTAAAATTAAAAAAAAACAATGTTTCTAAATATCAACGTTAACAAAGTAGCAGATTCTGTTTATTTCTGTGAAGTTAGTGTTGGAGTTTAAAGACTTACAGAAAGTATTATAAATCATGATTGAGCGAAAACAAACTCAGTTCCCATTTGTTGTTGCAGACAATGTGACACCTTTATAGTTAAACGAATTAAAATGGAAGGTCTAGGCTCGGTGACCATCGTGTGGCGGTTTTATTGATATCTTATTGAACGCCGATAAGATTGCTTGCGGTATCAGCTCAGTTGTTTCAACTCCTGTCGTATTCACACACAGCTACATAGTCACAAACGCTTGCTTTTTTTTTTCATTAATAAGATGTGCGTAAAGTGAGTTCGATGGTTGTTTTGTTAAATCAGATGAAATGGTTCTAAGTAACAGTGTGCGCCGACTGCGCGAGTGTGTGTGCGCTTTCTTCATATTCATTTGCTGCTTTTGTAACGTAAGTTGTTTTTTTTTTTAGTAATTACCTCGTAAACAACATATTATATGTACATACTTTTTAACCTATCGTAAAAAAAATATTTGTCGCCAAATATTAAACCAAAAATAACCTGACTTTGTTATGACATAAATATTTATAATATATTGTAGACATAAGTTGAAAGAAAAGATATTTCAATATGAAAATAAATAAATTATGTGTTTTATTGAAAAGAACCTTGATTTGAAAAAATGTTGACACGCATTCACTAATCCAGTTGCATCATTTCAAACAAATTTCAAATGGCTTTAAAGTTATCTGAAAATTTGGTGTGTCGACACAATTACGACTTTGATGTTAAAAAAGGAGTACTCATAAAATAACTATTGTTATAAACAATACGTATGAAAGTATAAACACATTATATTTCATGTTAATATAATTTATTGCTTAAATTAGGGTTGAATACGTAATCTAATTCAAGATAACACACAACATGAAAATAGTAAATATAAACTACATTGGCTTAAGTTTTTGTTTCTATGTAATTTATTGTAATATAGTAGATTTATATTATTCTGTAGCCAGAGACTTCACTGTACTTTAATAGCTTATACACTGCACCATGGTGTGCTCACCGCCTTGAGACTAAACACGTTGAGTTTCATTACCTCAATACACTACCTACATCGCCCTTCAAACCGGAAGACAGTAATATTCGCACACTAATGTTTATCAGCTGCATTAAACGCTGCGGGGGTTAAACATAGAAGGTTTCCGGCAAAAGAGACCTACCACCAGTTATTTAGTACATTTGCTCTATGGTCATGTTTAATCGTTATAGAAGACTTTTTATAACCATTGGTGAATAATCATTACTTATTTTTTATCTAATACATAAAAAAATGGAATAAATGTTATAAAGCAACTCCACTACCAACAGATTAAGAAGCACTTTCACTTAATACATGTTCACTAAATATGATAAGCTATCACTACAGCCGTTGATAAAAGGTAATGTTTTCAATGTTTTTTTTTTGTTGCTTTACTAGTAAACACTGGTCTCTAGCCCGTGTGAATATTAAGATTGTAAGCAAGCGGATAGTTACAACGCCAAGGATGCATATTTTTAAAAAAATACTAAATTATGGATTCAACTGATAACGAGATAATCTTTTACCTTTGTATGCTTTTCTACATCCTTTGTAAAGACCAGATATTACACCTTAAAATTAAAATAATGTCGCACATGTAAATCTTTACTTGTTGATACTCCATCAAATTTTACACAATCTTACTAAGAAAGATCTCAGATATTCTCTTCATGAATTTCGTACTAGTCTTTGTTTTAAAAATTTTAGAAAAAAAAAAGATTATTACCTGAATTCACTGATAGGGTAAGAAAAACTGTTTATTGCATAATTAGTATGTATTTATTAATTAATTCAGATTTTTATGCCCTTTCTACTTGATAATTATTCATGATTAAACTCGTTAATATGCCATTAAAATTTTAATACAAAATAGGATAAAGATGCTTAATTAATTAGGATCTTAAGATAAGAATAAATCGAAGAACCCATGTATTAAATTTTATAAGGTTTCACTGGTGGTAAGTCTCTGTTACCAGAGACCATCTTGGTAGGTACCACCGCAGCGCTTATTTCTGCCGTCAAACAGTAGTATGAGAACATTACTGTGTTCCGGTTTCAAAAGCACTGTGGTTAGTGAAATTACTGTGGTGATAGAGAATTAACATACTATATCTTAGAGCGATGAGCACAACGTGGTATATATATCACCCTAACTAGCGCCACTTTCTTATGGGCAGGCGTGTCAGTTACCATCAGGTGAACGACCCGCTAGTTTCATCGCTTCGTAGAATAAAAAAAAGACTAGTACTTATTTGTTTTTATTGTAAAAATTCATACTTTACTCTGTTCTCTAAACTCTCGAATGATTTTCTTACTCATATTCCTTTGTTTCGTTAATGCTTTTAGACATCAAATAATCTAGGTCGAATGGCGTGTTATCTGAAGAGTGCACTAACCGATTTTGATATTAAAAGTTATTATACCACCTAATGACATCTTTATTGCCTCCATAAGTGAATTAAAGTCATCGTTATAAAGTTAATTCCGTTAGTTAGGAAACAGTATAATTTTTATAATTCAAATCATGTTCATTCTTACGTTTAAATAGATAACAGGAGGCGGTCATTAATTCTCAATTTATACAGACGATTACATATCATCAGCCGACAGACGTTCACTTTTGGACATAGGCCTACCCTAATGATTTTCATATCGATCGGATAAAGATTCCTACCACACTGGCACTATGCGAGTTGGTGGGAGCCAGAGCCTCGTTTGTTGATTAGTAAGCTGCTCCATAGGCAGGTGAGGCGGGCTTGAATCCCGTGAAATGGTATGCGGAAACCTTTACACCCCATTTTCAAATTGCATATCAAGGTTTAATTATTATATTTTATAAGATTTTTATGCTTTTGTTAATACAATTTTTTATAAATATTTTCATTTTTACTACTACTACACTCCTGTACCTTTATTGCCAGATATTTTACATAGTTACATAGCCTTTAACAATTTACTGGTGACAGGTCTCTGTTGTTGAACACTGTCTAAGTAGACACCACCGCAGCTTCTGCTGCAGCCGAGAAACAGTACTGTGCAAACATTACTATAATATATACCGGATTGAAGGGTGCTGTAGTTTGTGTAATTACTAGGGCAACGAGATGCAACATATTACGTCACAACCAAGGAGTGCAATGTAGTGCAGTATGTATCATCCTAACTGACACACAATTGAGCGACTAGATGAGCGGGACGATCACCTGACGGTAAGTGATACGCCTGCCCATAACAACGTAGCGCTAGTTAGGATATATACTGCACCACTTTGTCCTCGTCGCCTGAGACATAAGATGTTGAATCTCTTTATTCCAGCAATTACACTTGCTACAACGCTTTTCCAACCCGGACACAGTAATGTTTGTACACTACTGTTCGGCGGCAAAATAGGCATCGCGGTGATACCAACCTAGACAGTCTCCGCGGACAGAGACCTACCACCAGTAAAATAATGTACTGTACACTGTAATGATCGTATATGGTGCAAGTCCGAAGTGACGTGTCCTTGCACACCCGATGACAGGTAAACGTTAGATAACATAAGTTATAAGTATATAGATTAGTCAATTTGAAGTGGTATGTCTTTTATTTTGTTAATTTACTTTGATCTTTAACGCGTACATACAAAATTTACTTGTTCCCCTGAGTTCACCCTCTGTACACTTAGCTTAAGGTGTTACGATAACAATAAGTAAATAAATATGGATGAACGTTGGCAGAATGCAGGAAACAGATCCACGCCTGCAATTACGTTGCGATATGAAATGCAAACAATGAAGTCGAATTCTTTCTCTTGTAACTTTTTTTTAAAACGTATTATCATTTCAGTTATAAGCTTATATACTCCATTTTATATAATCGGTTAATAGTTTTATTTTTCAATTTACGTTAATTAGTACTTTGTGTTAGATTCTTACATATGAAATTAGCATTTTGTCGTCCTGACTACTTTGATCTGAAATATCTCCTCTTTGGTTAAGAATTCCAAATTCAAATATATAAATTCATTTAGCTGGTACATTTGAGTTTTACATACATACATATATATCACGCCTCGTTCCCAGTGGGGTAGGCAGAGACCACCTTTCTCCACTTGCTACGTTGCTGGCACACCTCTCTCGCTTCCTTCGATTTCATGAGCGTCTTCATGCATGCGCGTCGGTTGCGAATAATCTTGACCCGGCTTTTCTTTAGGACAGCTTTAAAATTTTTCCAATCATTCTTACCTTGTATACCTCTTTTGTTAATTTTCTTTCATCCATTCTTCCAACATGACCGAACTATCTAAGCATCCCTTTCCATTCTCATTCTCTATCTTTGTTACTACATCTTCAACCACACCGCATCGCTCCCTTATCACACTGTTCCTCACTTTGTCCATCAGCTTCACTCCAGTTATACTTCTCAGGCTTCTCATCTCCACAGCATTAATCCTACTTTCATGTTTCTTCTGCCATACCCAACATTCACTACCATACATCAGTATGGGGACCAACACGCCTCTTTTTTTTTTTTTGATATCGGTGGTGGAAATGCTGTTACCGCATACCCAGCGTCCTTTTCAGGGGGGGGGACGCCGGGTTATGTGGGGCTCGGGGCCACTGAGATGTTGTGCGTGACCCCCATACCCACTAAAACCACCACCGCTTGTCCCGCAATACGCATACTGGAGACGCCCGGGTTTCAGCCAAGCAACTCTCCGGGCGCCTCCGCGTATAAAACTCCGTCTCCCACCGCCGGATCAGGGCGTCATGAGCAACGCGCCTGATCCGGCGGACCGTGGCCGGGTCCGGCCGACGCTCTCCGGCATCCCGCAGGAAGGGTACACTTCCGCGAGCGACTGCGCCTGTAGATGCCAAGGCGCATCGCCCGCGAGAAGCGTACCGTCCAGGACACCGTACGGTACGCCCGACAGGCTCGGACCGCCAGGATACGTTGGGCCCTCTTCAACACGGGCCCGTTCCTGGCGGTCTCGCACCTATCCACCCATACGGGCGCACCGTACAGTGCCATACCCGCAGGATGCCAGAGTATAGGCGCCGACACAAATGACCCGGCCCCCGACATTGGGCAGCAATCTGCCCAGCGCAACGGCGGTGGCGGTGAGCTTCGGGAGAAGCCGTTCGAAGTGCTCTCCGAAGCTCCATCGCCCGTCCAGAGTGAGCCCTGGGTCACTTGGGAGGGCTCCCCGCACTGGGACCCTCTCGCCCCGGACGGGGATGATCGCGCCCGGGGTGGACCCTGCGGGGTCCGTGGAAGAGGAGGGCCTCCGTCTTCGTGACGGAGACCAGACCCAGCTGCTCGATCCGGTCCACCACCAGCGACGTGCTAGTGGCGGCCAGACGAGCAGCCTCGTCGCAACTCCTCCCCCGGGCCGAGACGAGGGTGTCGTCCGCGTAGCATAGTACCCTCGTCCCGGGGAGGACCGGCTGCCGCAGCAGCCAGTCGTACGCGAGGTTCCACAGCAAGGGGCCCAAGACCGACCCCTGTGGAACCCCGCTCTCCACGCGCCGCTGATGTAATTCGCCGCTGCCATCAACCCAGACGATCGTCCTGTTCTTGAGGTACGCCCCCAACAGCCCGACCATGTAGGGGGGAAGCCGGAAAAACTCCAGCGCCCCCCTGATCGTCGCGAATGGCAGGCTGTTGAAGGCGTTCTCGATATCTAAGGATACCCCAGGACCACCTCGCCGTCACCGAAGGCCTCCAGACAGAGGCTCTTCAGGTCGAGCAGGGCGTCCAACGTGGATCGCCCTGCCCGAAATCCGTACTGGGCCTCATGGAGGCCCGGTCCCACCTCGGCGAGGTGCCGAACGAGACGGCCGGCCAAGATCTTCTCGAAGACCTTACCCGCCTCGTCCAGAAGGACGATCGGTCTGTACGCGGAAGGGGAGTCGGGGTCACGGTCCCCTTCCGCAGCAGGCAAAGCCTGCCCGTCTTCCAGCGCTCCGGGAACTGTACGCGTCGAATGCAGGCGTCGTACAGTCCCCGGAGCTCCTCGCGCAGGTGACTGGCGGCCACCCAGAGGGCCCTCGATGGGACCTCATTCCCCGGAGCCGTACGTCGACCCCGGAGACGATCCAAGGCCGCGTCCAGCTCCTCTTCCGTCAGAGGAGGGCTCTCCTCTGTGGCCGCCGCGGGGGCGGTGGTGGACATAACCGGGGGCTGGAATGACGCGTCAGCCCCCGGGAACAACCGGTCCACCACCCCTTGGAGGAAGTCCGGGTCCAGGGCCTCCGTTAAGGGGGCGCCTGCGACACAGAGCTTCTTCCGTGCCGTCTTGAACGGGCGCCCCCATGGATCCCTGTCGACCCCTGCCAGTAGTTCCTCCCAGGCAAGGGTCTTTGCCCGGGCTATGGCGAGCCGCAGGGTCTTGCGGGCTTCCGTATACTGACCCTGCAGCTGCTCCTCCTCCCCCGTCACCTGCGTGCGCCGACGCCGACAACACTGCAGTGCCCGGCGACGAGCCTGGGCCGCCGCCCGGAGGCCGGAGAGCTCCTCCGACCACCAGTACAGCTGGCGGCGGCCCGCAAGACGTCGCCGCATCCTAGGCATGGCCGCATCGCACACCTCCTGAAGAGCGTTGTGGATGCGACCTTCCAGCTCGTCGACGCCGACGTCATCTGAGCCTCGGGGCATGTTCCATCTCTGGAACAGCGCCGCCTCCTCGGCGAGCTCCTTGTCGAACTTGCCGAGGACCCAACGAGGGAAGTGGAACCCGGGGCGCGATGATGTTTTGCCGCGGCCCTGAGGAGGGGAGACCTCGAACCTGATATATCGGTGATCCGATAAGGTCTCCACCTCCTCCTCCACCCGCCAATTTGCCACACGGCGCGCGTGCGCCGGTGAGGCAAAGGAGAGATCCACGATGGACCCCCCCGACCCTCGCACGCACGTGAGCGCGTTTCCCTCGTTGAGGAGGCTCAGACCGGAGAGCAGTGCCCATGCCTCAACTGCTCTCCCTCTCGCGTTGGTGGCGGTGCCGCCCCAAGAGCGAGACTTGGCGTTAAAGTCGCCGAGGACCAGCGTCTCCCTCGGCGACAACCTGCCCGCGGCGGCCCTGACAGAGTCGAGAAACACCTCGAACTCTGCCAGGGATCGGTTGGGGGAGAAGTACACCCCGATGACAGCGTACCTCCCCCAACCTGCCGCCGCGTAGCCGTGCCCCCTCTCTAGTGACTTGAAGAGGGGGCAGGCGCCTGCTCTCGCCAGCACCGCCACCGTGCCGTCCAGGTCCCCAACCCAGGATGATTGGGCGGGAATCCTGTACGGCTCCGATGCCACGCCAATGTGGCATCCCCACTCCGCCAACGACTGCAGGAACAAGTCCTGAGCGTTGGCGGAGGAAGATTCGCCTGCAGGAGTGAGATGTGGGCCATCAATTGATGACCATGTTCTCACCTCCTGCAGGCGCAGTCTTCTTCTCCGCGACGCGGGAAGGTGTCCCGGCCGCAGCCTTTCCTTTGACCCTGGGGGGGAGACAAGTTCTCCCCCCCATCAAGTGGTTGGACTTCCGACCAGAGTCGGCGCAGACGGAGCATCGGAACTCCGACTGGCACTCGCCGACCCTGTGACCCACCTTCCCGCATCGGAAGCACTGATCCTTCCGGCTTTTGGGGGATGGGCACGTAGCGGAGGTGTGCCCGATCGCCATACAGTTGAAGCAGCGCAAGGGCGTTGCTCCAGAGCCACGATCCTGGCCGAGGTCCACCCGACCAGGACGCGGCCCTTCTCCGCCAGCAGCTTCGCGGCGGCGACCGGACACTTAACGATAGTGGTGCCCATCCCCCCAGGCCCGTCCCTTACGGACAGGGCCTTCACCTGCCCGGCTGGGCAGCCCGTTGCTGCGACGACCGCAGCCTCGACCGTCTCTTTGGTGGCCGAATCGTCCAGCTCGGTCACCCGCAGATCCGCGGTTTTGACCGGCCGGACGACGTCGGCCACCCCAGCCAGCGAAGTCTTCATCTTCTCCGCTAGCTGGTCCGCAACGTCGCGGCCGTGGCTGGCACCCAGCTCGAACAGGCGGGCCCCCGCCATGGTTGGCCGCACCCGCACTTGGCCCACAAGGCCCAGGTCCTCGAGGGCGGACGTCTTCACCAGGGAGCTCATGATCTCCCGGTAAGACGTCCCCTCGGCCACCGCCTCGGGCCGCAGCATCACTGCGGCCGTCTTGGGCGGCGCAAGCTTGGGCCCCTTCTTGGCGGGGGCCGCCTTCTTGGCGGGGGCCGCCTTCTTGGCGGGGGCCGCCTTCTTGACGGGGTCCGCCTTCTTGGCGGCCTTGGCCCGCGCCTTCCGGCCGACCACCTTCGTCCACGAGCCCTCCTCCGTGGAGGGCCCGGGCAGCGGCACGTTTTCCACCTCCATCTCTCCCTCAGCCGAGGATGTTGTTGTTGGCTGAGGGCGGGAGGTCGAAGCCTTCATCGGCGCCCGGCGAGGTAGTGGTGCCAGCGCCGGCGCCTGTCGGGGCGCCGAGGGCGCCGCCGGCCGGGTCGTAGCCGAGGTGGCCGCGTCCGCAGGCGCGGGGGCCCGCGAGACGGAGCTGCCACCAGCGCCCTCCTTCTATCCGCTGCCAAAGGCGGACGGATGATGGGGGCTGGAAGTAGGCGGTCTTCCAGCCCGGCGAAGCGACCCTCAATCATCCGCGCCGCGGCACCGAGCATCCGTTCGGATGCCCGCTCCACGGCCGCGTTAATGAGGGCCGCAAAATCCGTCGGCTCAGGAGGAGGAGGACGAGCCGGAGCCTCCACTGGCACGGGCCCCGCCCCAGTGCGCAGTGCCGCCACCTGCTGGCTGAGCTCCTCGTTATATTTTTTAAAGGCGAGGAGCTCACGCCTTATGTACTCCACCTCCGTCTCCAGGCGACGATTGTCGCTGCGGAGACGGAGGTTCTCCTCCGGCTCGAGTCGCGCCGCCAGGGCTACCACCGCCTCCTTAATGCAGAGGACGGCCTGGTTCAGCTTCTTCTGGAAGCCGCCGGACAGCGATTTGCTCGTCTTACTGACGAGCGAGATGTCGTCGGCGGCTCCCCTCCACTTCGCGACCAACACGCCTCTATGCCCAGCCAGTCGTGCTCTTTGTGATACGATCCGGCTATTCATAAAGTTATGAAGTGCCCCATTGACTTGATTCCCATTCAAAATTCTTCTTTCAATATCACCATCACACTTACCATCTCTTGTGAACTGAGATCACAGACATACAAATTCTTCCACTTGTTCCACTTTTTGTCCCTCAATCATAATGTCACAGTTTGTTATACATTCTTCTCTTTTAAAAACCATTACTTTCGTCTTGCTTACATTCACTTTCATTCCTTTGCTTGTCAAAACACCATGCACCATGTCAACCATCGCTTGCAACTCCCTCTCTGATAATGATAATAAAACTTGATCATCGGCGTATAGGAGGCACTTGACGGTCTACTCATTCATTCTTAGTCCATACTCACTATCTTTCAAGCAATTATCTATAAATAGGTTAAACAACCACGGCGAAGCCATACATCCCTGTCTAACACCCTTCTGGATGCTAAAGCAGTCTGAGTAAGCCCCGTTTATCCTGACGCAAGCACTGGAGCCCTCATAAAGTGATTTCAGTGCTCGTATTAGCGTGCTGTTTACCCCATAAATAGACAATATGGACCACAATACATTCCTCACCAGTCTATCATAGTCTTGTCATATTTGAGTTTTGTAAACAGTCATTAATTTGTTTTTACCTCATTATTTTTTTCTTTGGCGTCGATTATTACCGTACAATGGAAAACTTGAAATATCGGTATATTTACGAGTACGAGTTCTACCGTGGCACCAGTGTTACAGAACCAGCTCGAAGGAGTAATGATATACGGCGCTGGTATCGCAAAAGAATCACGAAGCACTTCAGAGATAGCTACAGGCTTCGGGGTGGGTGACTAAACTGTTTTAATTTACTTGAAGCAAATCGGGAAAGTAAAAAAACTTGAAAGATGGGTACCTCATGAATTGAGTGAATCGAACTTGCAAACACGCGTCGACTGCTGTGTTACATTGCTCAACCGACACAATAATGAAAGGATTTTAAATCGAATCTTTACTTCTGATGAAAAGTGGATACTGTATGATAATCGGAAGCGATCGTCGCAATGGCTGAACCCTGGAGACAGTCATATCTGGCCCTAAACTAAAATTGACTCAGAAAAAGTTCTTGTGAGTGTTTGGTGGACTAGCGCCGGGGTCGTTCACTACAGCCGTTTAAAATCTGACCAAACGATTACGGCAGATATCTATTGGCAGCAACTGTAAAACATGAAGGAAAAACTAGCTGCTAAACAATTAAGATTGGTCAATCGCTCAAGGCCACTGCTGCTTCACGACAACGCAAGACCACACACTGCACAACAAACAACCACTAAGATGAGCTAGAATTTTAATGTCTGCGACATCCACCGTACTCCCCGGACCTTGTCCCAACTGTTTACCATTTTCTCCGGAATTTGTCCAAAGTTCTACAAGTACAAGGAAAAAAATCAAAGAGTTTATTGATTCTCGCCCACATTAAAAAAATTTACTTTACGTTCCTCATATGTAAGGACGTCGTCGTCGATTCATATGTAAGGACCTAACATTTTAAACCTTGTCAGTGACGTATGGATATGACAAATTGATACATCAGAAATGTAGTTATTTTTCTGTTGCTTGCTTCCACTGCATTAATAAAGCTTAATATTTTACAATCCGACAACGTCAACAAGGAATATTATTTAGACTTAGACGTTCAAATTTTGTTAGAGACATATATGAAAAATATTGAAGAAAAATCGCTAAGCTTGCGTGTACTGCACATAACCTCTTCAAGTTAAGCTCTACGATGAAGTTATGATGATAATTATCATCATCATATGTTATTATATCATTATACAAATATTCTTTAAAATTAAAAAGTTTTCGCAGGAGAAACTACAAGATATGTTAATCTTAAAAAGTATTATAATAATCGGTTCCCTTTCGTCCAAAATAAAACCTAGATCATATGTGTTAAACTTAAATGGGCTCTCCTTTTTGGTAAAGGGTTAAAAAAATAATTACCGAGCAATTTGCTTATTCCGTTGGTTAGGAATTCTATTACTGTGCGACCTGTCACATTCTATTAGGTTGTGGAAACTGCACATTTGTTACAGTCAGGTGGTGATTTCACACGATGCCATAAGGTGACCGACATAGGCTGATGCCTCAGTGAATAATAATAGGTGATGTGGTGAACTTGACTCAGGCGCCACGTATTGTACGCATACAACCAGATGAGGGTAAAATCTTATATTAAATACAATTAAATTACCATACCACGTTAAATTTTTTAGGTTAAAACTAATATATTCGATACATTAGTATACCTTCTAATGAGAAAGAAAGGTATACATTTGATAAGTGCAAATACATGTACCACGTATATGACATACTATCTTTATTTTTATCTTTTAAAACTAAGTATTATAAAAGAAATATAACTTTACATTCAGTTTTAATAAACGGTATAATGTCTTTATATTTAAAAAAAAAAACTTCATAGCACTTTTTTAGGAACTGTGTAAATTAGTACTTCAACTACATTACATATTGTTCTCACATTCCGCATACCTAGTATTAAAATTTGTTCAAAAGTGATAATTTTGGAACTTCGTGAAGATTTTACATATTTTGATAATCAGACTGACTAGTGTTCATTGTAAATGTAAAGGTACCATCGATGATCTAATCCTTCTTTAAGTGTATTAAATGTACTAAGACAAATAACTCTATATTATCGCTTTATCATATCCCTCAAGGATTTCCCCTATATAAAAATTTCTTAGAAGCAATCAAACCTATGAACAATCGAATGATACAACTGTATATAATTTTCATTCCTTTTTATGAACTGGTTACTTTAAACCTAAGCAGTTGTCACTGCAATATTATGGGTACACTTTCATCTACATTGGAACTAGAACTCTCTTTGAAAAGTCTGATATTTTTTAATTTATTCATTGTATTTGATTTCATCCTTTTTGCATCCATCAAATTTTTTATATAGATTTATATATTTTAAGCAACTGTGTTAAGAAGCTATATCTCATTTATAACTATCGTAGACACCACTTACAATTCAAAACTTGTGTGCGTTTAAAACTCGTGTCATCAAATTTTTTCTTTTCTGCTCATATCAAACTCTTATTTTCCGCTGGCTGCATTCTCGTTATGAAATGACCATTTAGTAATCCACTTAAATATGTGGTGAATCATATTCATACACTCAAAATCTCATTAATAAATATCTTCTTCTTCCTCCTGCCCTTTTCTTAACTATGTGGGGTAGGCACAGTATGTAATTCTCTTCCATATTCCTCTATCAGCCGTCATATCTGAATTCCCATTCTACTTACACATGTCATCTTTCACACAATCCATCCACTCTTTCTTCGGTCTTCCTCTACCCTTATAACCGTCCACGTTCATTCTCATTACTTCCTTTGTTATATGTCCTTCGTCCCTCCCCACAACACGCCCGTACCACGCTAATCTCTTGCTCCTCAATTTCTCTGTTACTGGAGCAACTTTTAGACTTCATCTAATATGCTCATTCTTAAAATTAAAATTTCTATTAAATTGTACAATCAGTTAAAGTCAGTTTGTAATGCACCATCATCTGAGAACAACTGACGAGAACCTCGGTGGGTTTGGTACAGCTTTAACATGACAATCCTACTTAGTGTTCAAAATCCGCATTGCTATATAGAAAATGAATAAATTTTTTATGATCATAAAGACTAATAAAACACTTGTTATTTTAAATTTTTTTAAGTTACATGTTCACTTATATAATATTTTTTATTTCAAATCACTTCAATCAAAAATCGGTCATCATAACCATTGTCAAATCACTAGGGATCTCTTAATAATTTACAGTCATTATTTATTTGTAAACAAAACTCATACAAATGACAAAATAACGAATCCTGTCTGTTATCGGACACTTTAGGGGAATTGATTACGGTTCTATTATTAATATTACTATCAGAGATAAAGTAAACCAACTAATCTTTATCTCTCACGCAAGCAATCGACGCAGTTGATTTTTTGAAGAGATTTTTATATGTATCGCTATTTTTTTCGACCGAATTCCTTAAATTGTTTCCTGATATAATATCTAATATCTTTTAATCAGTGTAACAAAGTAAAAATCATCTTCATCGTGATCAGCCGATAGGGACTTACTGCTAGACATAGCCTCTCTCAAACTTTTTCATACCGGTGTAGTAGAAAATATTAGTAATTAATATTGTTATGATGAAATACTAGTAATTAATATAATATCCCTTCTACAATATTTCAATGAACTCTTTCATTCCAGTTGTAAATAATTCTTATATTCCAATACGAAACATTAGGCTATTGTTCTTAAGAGAAGAAAAGATAAACTTATCTTTTTAAACGTGTTTTCTTTCTCATAGTAGTTCTTATCAATCGTGTCCTTTAGAGGCACATTTTTAGACACAACATGTTTTTAAACTCCTCTCTCTTTGTTCTTATCAATGTAGAATTTTATTACATCCACAAAGTGACTCAACTCCGTCGCTACAGTATCTCGCCATACAATACTTCACACTGGCATGTTTCATTTATTTGGTGAGTGAATAATAGCGGAAACCATACGGGATAACTGTAATTGTTAAATCTATCCCTTTTTTTGAAGATCCTTATTAAATATATAAATGATTACTTATTACAGAAAACTATCACTTAACAATGAAAAATTATGCTAGACCCAGAACTAAAATAATTACAAATTGCCACAATTGCAAGAAATAATAATTCACTATCAAGCTCAAATTTCAATGTAAACGTTTTTCTTTCTTCTTATATCATACAAGATATACAAGTTTTAAAAAAACTAGAATCAGTCGGACAGCCCTTTCTCGGTACAGATGAACATATTTATATGTCTACTGATGCACTTAAAGAGAACACTGACGATATATTAAGGGGAAAAAATCCTACATAACGTTGACTTCCGACCCGAAGCAGGGTATCTTATGAAGATCAACTCTGGGGAAAAAGTCGGCCTTTTTTGGTGTAGGACATGAATAATTATAATATAAAACGACAATAGTTTTAAGTTACTGAACATATAACAAATTCCAGGAGAATTCAGATCGTAGAAATCTTGTTACAAGCAAGCAAAACTGAATTTCATCTTGACAATAATTGTTTTACTCTTTGTTGCATACAGCTCTATGTAAATAGTAAAAACTAAGAAATCCTTCCACAGTCAAACAAGGTCTCAGCGGCATCGGAAACGCGCCTGATCGAAGTGGGAATGGTCGGAGAGAGCAGCAAAAAGAAGCACAACAAAATAAAGACCTCAAAGTACACTCTCCTGATGTTCCTGCCCAAGAATCTTATGGAGCAGTTCCGCAGGGTCGTCAACTTCTACTTTTTAATCGTGACCGTCATTGCCGTTATTATAGGTATGTCTGTTATAAATTCCTATTTGTATTTTGATAGTTATTGTTAACTTTAGTTACGTAGAAGGATCATAAAGACAGTAAAGAGGTGTGTATACCACAACGCGTTGTTTATATTTCATTTCATCATCATTATCAGCTGACAGACGTCCACTGCTAGACATACTACTGGACATTTATGGTGTCCAAAGTTGCATTATCTGTCTTATTTACAGATTCTATTATTGCCTATTTAACTATACTTTAAACTTACACGGCGTAGTCATCAATAGATTTATTGACTCATCACAAGATCGCCAACATTCAAAATTTGGTAATGATATTGCTTTTGCCATTCAGCAATCAGCTAAGAGTGGATTTTAGAAAATTCCTTTCCCAAAAGGGAAATCCGAGAGGTGTTGCGAACAGTAAAAGGGATAGGAAACAGCTAATACATTTATAAAATAACTAAAAGATTTTTTTAAAATATAGAGGACACTGTTCCCTGGTGATTAATATCATATAAAGTAATTTTATATGGTAGAATGTTGGTCAGTTATGCACTTGGTGTAACGTTTAGCAATTATTTCATCGATACCGAACATATAGTAAGTGTTACGTATATGAATAACACTATGTGAATAAACCCACATGACGTGGCCTCCAGTTTGTAACTTAACGATTTGTATTTATTTAAAAAAAATATTTGTCTACTTACGTTAATTAACACGGTAGGTTTTTGGAAATTACTACGCCTTTGGAAATTACTACTTCCTTTTAGTCCTCCCTTATAATACAAGATTGAGTTAGGATTCGTTGTTCCTTCATAAATCAGTCTTTTCAATCATTTTTATATTGCAGTAGTTTTTATATCACGATAGTTTTTACTTAACATTTTCCATTTTATTTATTGTACATATATACTGATTGCTTGCAAAAGCGATTTTTATCGAGCAGATACGGTAATAACTTCCTTCCACTTGTTATTTTTAACATCATTTAACAAAGTTTTATTTAGTACATAGATTAAGAATAGATAGTACATTAGAAAGGTTATGAAGGCGTTCTGTGGAGCTCCTTTGCTGTTTTAAAGTAGATGACTTGTGCAAGGGCTTGCTCTTTGGACTTTCTCTACTGTGATAAAATCAGTTTTGTTGGCATCCTTGTCATATTGATAAGCAGTATGCTATTATATATTACACTAAAAATGTCTATATCATTCTTATTATTTTGAAAGTAATTGCTACGTCTTTTACTTTTTAAATTCCCATTATTTTTCCTTTGAAATTTCTTCATCGCAAATGAAATATCTATTAAAGCATTACTGTCAAATATGATAAAATAAAATAAACACAGTAATAATACTTTAACTTCCTGTAGACAGTCCGGTGTCTCCGTTCACAAGTATCGCCCCGCTTAGCTTCATGGTGCTGGTGACGGCCGTTAAGCAAGGATACGAGGACTGGCTCCGGCATAAAGCCGACAACAAGGTGAACAATCAAATCGGTGAGCCTTTTTTTATATTTTTTTTTATATAATCTTGACCAAAAAGAGGAGTATTCTAAATAGACATTCAAGAAATATCACAAATATTTATATATAATGGTTTATTTATACGCGTAGATGTATACTATATGTATATTTATTATTATATGAATAATTGTAATTATTTACAGTAATGACAATAACTTAATTTTTTATTTTTGCATTATGAAGTTAAAAGGAATGAAATTTTGAAATATAACAATTAGAAGAACTTAAACACTAACGAATTTGACCCCTCCCATATGAACCCCTACAAACGACAGCTCCTTGTGTCCAGCGGTACCTTAGGCCATGCTGATTGATGAAGGTCGCGGGAAGCCGGTAGATGCGGCACCTCAAGATCCTATGTCCAGTATTGGACGTCTATAGACTGATGATAACGATTTTGTGGTCGTTATCTAACCATGGTGTATTAAAGTCATAATTTATGTGTTAAAAGATCTATAAACATAATTTATAGAGCTATTGGCAATTTTGGCTAACTAAAACTAAACTAGTTATATTAAAAATCATAGTTCGAAACCTAATAAATTAAATATATATAAAATTTTTTGCTGACTATTGCTTACGTATAGTATGTTATTTTATATTTGTTAGGATAAACAAAAAATCTATTTTAAGTTCACTACGAAGCGAACCTTGCAAATAACTATGCACACAAGCGGAATAATCAATAGTAATTGTGTTTGAGACGTCATACGGTTTCAGGTTTCAGTAATAATTTATTTAAGTCTACAGTCGATGAAATTGAGTAGCTCTTTTTATTGTGCAGGTTCTCACGGTTTTTATTCTCTATTGTAAATGTAGAAAGCAAACAAAGGCACATTTCTCCTTGAAACATTTCATATACGTGTACATAACACTTACGACGTAAACTATACACAGTATAGAAGACCTTTGCTTGATCAAGTTTATGAGGATACAAGTAATTATGTTTAACTTGTGATACGCATGTCCACAATAATTTGGCGCTAGTTATGATGATACACTGCACCTCATCGTGCTTATGAGACATGACGTGGCAATTGTGTTTTTATCATTGTACTAACAATTACAGAGCGTTTTGTTGCCAAACGTCATTATCTTTTAAGTAATGTCGAAGAAAGTAATAAAAGCTTTATTGTCTCACTAAAAATAAAATTATGTCATAGTTGTACTTAGGGAATATTGTAAAATTTCCCTAAGTACAAATATGACATAGTTTTCTTAAACATTCAATTATTCCTGTGTATACTGACAAAAGAAGTTTTGTCAGATGTATGTATACAAAGCAACTGACGCGTTTTTTCAAATTAGCTTAACCTTAAGTGCAAGTTGAATATCTTTATTTGTGTTATGTGAATGTTTACTTAATACACCACAAACACTAATCATTTTAAACAGGTTATTGCGGTCGATAGTATTTTTGTATGAGCAACTTGTCATACGGGCTGGGCGCAACAAGGTCTGGGCTATCAACTGCTTTTAAACCACGCCCGGTCTTTGAGATAAAACATGACTTCCTTATCGTCTAGCAAATCGCACATCGATGTATCATGTTCACTGTCGCTAGATAAATCTAGACAGTTTAAGTTTACATCCTTTTTTTAACAATAAATCTAGCAAATTCCTAAATTTTTCATGTTGGTAACTGACCGTAAATACTGAATCGTACTCTGACTCACATAAGTTTAAGTTCTAGCACACAGCAATATTATATTGACAATAAATATAGTAGCTAGTCAGATCGTTTTTATAAACCTTTCTATATTCAAAACGCCATGGTTCATTCAAGATTCTCTTTGCACAAATGAATTTTATTCGAGGATAACTTTATTTTTGCTTATATATAAAGGAATACTTGTCAAAATATAACTCGTTACTGAAACTGACTGTACCATAGTAAGTGAAGGTTGGGTTTTAAATGTCATCACAAGTAGTAACAATAAAGAATGAACAATGTGGATTGAATATACTCTACACGAGTTACAAAACTGGCCCGGTACGAATATAATCTAATCTCGCCGTGAATACATAATCCTTCAAGTGACTTCGTCTGCGATCTCATCGCATTGTTTGCATGGAACCTTAAATGTGTTTAATGCTAAATATATCACATACTATTTCGTAATATATTTAAAAAACGACTGTAATATTAAATAGATATTGTATTGACTAGTGCCATTTTGCTTGAACTGAATAATTTGACGTTTTGTTTCTGCAAATTTTACATGTTTATTATTGGTACTAAAATTGAAATTAGTTATAAAGGAAATGAAAAATATCTGAGCCAATATTAAACGCTTTCGGAAATAAATATTAGAAATTACTTTTTTCTTTTTTTTTATTTATTTTCAGTTATCCTTGATATTATTATTCAGGGCTTTACCTTATTCTATTATTTACAACATTTTCTCAGAACATTTATTTACATCATCTACACTACCATTGGCTATATACATTTTTTCCAACATACCAATATTTTTTTTTATAAATTATATCTATACTTATGCTATCTAATTATATTATATAATATTCACAAAAATACACAGAATATTATTGTGTACATAGGCATCCCCAAAAATTACTTTTTATATACGCAGCACGAACCTCTTCACTATCTTACCATCACAGTACACATTAATAAGAAAACAGGTCATGTTAAAGGATTCGAGTGATATTCAAAAAAGTTAGTAGAGGAACAAACTCGTTTATAAATCTCAAAAGAGATACCCGTTAGTAATGATGCATAAACTGCCTCAGTTGTAGACCTGCCACGGGACTTACCTATACGGGCAAAAGAAACCAAGCATCTAATGAACAAAATTGTTACAGTTGAAACAGTACATAAAGATGTGATCAAACAAGTTCGCAACTCGAGCATCGCACCGGGCACGCTGGTGCGGGTGAAGCGAGGAAGAGAGGTGCCCGCCGATATAGTCCTGCTGTGTGCAGCTGGCGAAAGTGGCAAGTGCTACGTCACCACCGCCAACCTCGACGGAGAAACCAATCTGAAGACGCTCAGGGTGCCGCCGCCACTGGTCGGGTATACACCTGGTTAGATACCTATGCAAGATATCGTTATTCTATTATAAGAAATGAAATGGTTTGATGATATTAAAGGAATGGGCCGGGTTAAAATACCATCAGTTAAAAAGAATAACTGAGGAATTGGTTTTCTCAATCTGATTGTCAAACTTCAGTTTGAAGAGGGTACCTAATGATGATGATGTTGATTCAAAGAAATAATTTCTTCAAAAGCAGTGTAACAAATAACTTGATAGCTGAAGTCAACATTAACATTGAAATCATTGCACCACTAAAACTGCTAACTTAGTATTTAATTTATAACACTATTTTTAGATATTCTGCCGCACGGCATGCGTATAGAGGTACCCCATCCAGTGGCAGACTTATACACTTTCTATGGCCGACTGGATATACCCGGCCAGAATTGCCTGCCACTTACCGCAGACAACCTGATGCTGCGAGGTTCCCGGGTGAAAAACACGGAGTGGGCCATAGGATGTGCTATTTACACGGGTGATTATGATTAAAATTTTTTAGTACTGCATTGTTAGATGCATTTGGGTGAGAGTTGCAGTTGAGAACAATTTACGTTCAGCTAAACCTTCAGCAGGTTTACCGCATGGTTCTGCAACAAAATCATTTCCTAGTCACCATTATGCCTTCTTTAATTATTACTACAGAAATTTGTATCTCAATTAAGCTTTCAAATGTTGTTTACAATTTTTGAATGTGAAATTAAGATTGGTTTGTCCTTTATTTGTGATAGTTCTCAAAGATCATTTATTGATTTTTTCAAACCTATCATGACCACCTTCAGCTATTCTTGAAGATAATTCGAACAGAACTTAAGATAGCAACAAACTAAAATTAAATAAATTTTTTAGACATTTTCACTAAAACGATAATTAAATGATAGAAGTCGCGGTGTTGGTCAAAACATGATAGAGTAACAGATAAAATATTAGTACTGGTAATTTGCGCACGCAAATGTCCAGCAAAATACAAGATAATGTCACTTTTATCGATTTCAATGATTCATCGGCCTGATTTTGAAAAGTATTCTTTAAAAAGTCCCGATAATAGTTTCCGTGCTGTTATATAAACACAAAAAATGTCTTCAGCGGAATTTTATACATTTTATACAAGTATGGCAAAGAACAACGGGTTCACCGGTCCACTAGTTAGAATGTTTACACAGAATCACATTCCATTCATCGTCTTAAGATATAATCTGAAACTGTACTAATTAATTGGAATATTTAGCACTGCGATTATTACCTGAATTGCCAAATAAGTTTAAAGACATAAAGCGCTTAAAATTTACAGACTTCTGCCTTTCAATTTTTGATTTTCCTCTGCAGTTGGTTATTTAGACGTGTCTGAACTTCGCAGTGCCTCTTAATTTTGTTAAGTATATTAGCAGTTCAGGCCCGAATTATCATATTAACTATTGCCAACGAAATTACTATTAAATATATTATTAGATTTTTCCTAACTACCCATATAAAAACGTCACAATGATTCTTATTAACTTTAGTGATTAATTTCAGGCGAAGAAACCAAATTGGCTCTGAACTCAAAGTACTCGGGAAACAAATTCTCATCCTGCGAATCGGCAGTCAACAGCTTCCTCGTACTATTCATCTTTTTACTAGTCTTGGAAATGTCTTTATCGATGTTGTTTAAAATACTCATAGAGGGCAGGAACTCTGGCAGAGATGTGTACCTAGGACCCGGGACGAGGTACCCAGCGCCAGTTAGTAGTATACTCCAAGACCTATTTTCATTTTTGCTACTATACTACTACATCATACCTATGTCACTCTATGTAACGATAGAATTGTACAAGTTCATAGGTAAGTTATTAGTATTACTAAGTAGAAATTCTGTTATCGCAAATAAATGTTTTGGATTTATTCTATATTTGATTGTAAAAAGAGAGAAATTGTAAATTATTCTTTTAATACATAAATCTTGTATTCGATTTGGGGAAGTTACATAGAAATAGCCAAATTCAATGAGGTTAATTCTTTAACTTACAACTAAAAGAAGAATCTAATCTAATATTCACTTAGATTCTTAGAAAGGCTATTTATATTTTAAAATAAAACTTAATTGTTCCAACCCAATTTTACTAGCTGTAGGTCTTACTACAACGAACCGTAAAGTTTATATTGGCCGCCAAGCACTTTTCTGCAGCTGCAATAACGAGCGAACGAGCTATATAATATCTAAAGGCGATGAGAACGATATCAATCAGTGTAAACATTCTTACTAACACTGCATCGAAATAAGTAGGAGTGCACTTAATACCAAACAAACAATTAAATATAATAAAGCCTTTGGTCAGGTGCGTTATTTATTGGTTGGGATGAGGAGCTCCGTTGCGAGGAAACGGGCAGACCGGCGATGGCAAACACTTCGGATCTGAACGAGGAGTTGGGACAAGTTGAGGTGTTGTTCTCGGACAAGACCGGTACGCTTACCAAGAACCTCATGGCATTTAAAGCCTGCTCGATAAAGGGTCACGTTTATGAGGAGAAAGACTCGAAACTTTACGACACGGAGAGATTCGATGAGCCGGTTGACACATTTCAGGTCGGTTTATTAGTTTTTGAGGTATATTTATATATATATTTATTATTATAACTAATGTAAGTAACTATTAATATTCAGTGAAAATAAGTAAATCAGTAATTTAATTAGCACAATTAACTCGTAAAACGGGCGCACCAAAAAATATATAGAATTTATAGAGATCAATCCAATAAGAAAGATCTCAATTCAAAGCAGAATGTTCTCTATTGAAAACTTAAGTGACCTCTTTCTATTTCAGACAGATATTAAATTCTTCTTCACGATCATCGCTTTATGTCATTCTGTACAAATATCCAGTGAAGACATGAAAAAACTAAGTGCCCGTTTATCGGGGAACAATAACTTGCAACTTATGAATTTTTTTCGAAGAAAAAAATTAAATAGAGGTAATATTATCGATGGTGCGAGTACGAATGGTAAACGAGTAATAAATAATTTAACTTGGAATGCTCTACTTAACGAAACTGGAAGCAAAATGGACTACCAAGCGAGCAGTCCTGATGAAAAAGCTCTAGTGGAGGCCGCGGATAGATTTGGTGTAACGTTCCTCGGTGAAGAAGGAAACAATTTGATAATTAAAGTGGGCGATCATACAGAAATGTATGAACGCTTACAGCTTATTGAGTTCACATCTGAACGTAAACGTATGTCTGTTATTGTCAGAGACAAACAAGGAAAGGTAAGTGAAATAAAATATCTTAACTAACGGGGATAAAAAGTAGTAGACTTAATTAAGGGTAAAGTTTAATCTTGTTTCAGATTTGGCTTTTCTGTAAAGGAGCTGAGAGTTCTGTATTCCCTATCTGTAAAAATTCAGTTATGGTCGAAGAGACAAATCGAGACATAAACATATTTGCAAACAAAGGATTGAGGACATTAGCGGTGGCGTATAGAGAAATACCGCTAGAAGAATACGTTAGGGTGACAGAATGTTAGTTAATTTGTTTCATATTTACATCATAAATTTTATATTTAAAATAATTGAAATCGTCATTATTATCCGATAAACTTTGTCTGTTGGACGCAGGCTTTAAATAATTGAAATAGCTGTTATTATTTAAAGCGATAGATTGCTTTTTGGTTGTTATTATTCTTCCTCGGCTCTCTGATCTTCTTAAATGACATTTTCTGGTGGTAATTTTTTAGCCTTCCTCAAGGATATAGCCATAGATTCTATATCGTTTCCTATGCAGCTTATTATATATAATATATCCTAACATGGATTATTAAAAACGATTGGAAAAATTAAATCTAATAATGAATTTTTACTTAAGACTGAGTTTTAAATCACTATTATCACTTACTAATTAGTGTGCTTTAAACAAAATTAATTGCCATTGTTGCTTAATTATTGCCGTATTCATTGCTCAGCTATCAAGCTAATAGATGTAAAGAATGCGGAGGCGCTGCAACAAGTGACGCAACAGTACCGTGTGATGGAACAGGAGCTGACGCTGATCGGCGCCACCGCTGTGGAGGACTGTCTTCAGGACGACGTGGCGGATACCCTGGCCTCGCTACGCCGTGCCGGAATCAACACTTGGGTGCTCACCGGTGACAAGGTTGTTTTTCTTTAGTGCTAATACTTCTTCATGCTTTTCTCTATTTTCTGTACTTATTATACATCTCTCTTGAATTTTTGCACATTTTGGACATAAGAAACCAGACAAAATCCAAAAAAATAAAAAAAGATATATCAAATACATTTTATGGTGCGTACAATCAAATAGAATTCAAAACGAATAAAGTATTTAAATGTTATGTTAGCTAGGAAAGCAACTAGTTAATGTTTTATTTATTAAATTTTATTAAAGATACAGTAAGAATTCAATACAGTTCAAGTAATTGATTTCGGACTGTCAATAGGGTTGAGAGATTTTGATTAGAGACTATGTATTGGCATGCGCTTAGTGGGAAGACGGCTTACCAATTAGACCGAATACTTGTTGAAAATCGCAGAAAATTCAATTGATGAGACCCGTGTTCAGCAGTGTTCGAGAATAACCTGAAATAACGATGATAATTAATCAATATCATGTTCATTTAGATTCTATGAAATAATAAAACATAAGCACAGTGAAAGTAAGATACTCGTTAGAACCGAACCACTGATATATAGTATTTTAAGCTTCTATAAGAATAATGCTTTTTTGTTTTGCACTTAAAAATTAATAATGTTGTTTGTACCAATTTCCTTTCTTAATTACTGTATCGTTTGATAAGATATGAAAATAATCTATTATAAATGTATACATATATTTTTAATTATTTTCTCTTGATACTACTCGGATATCGTGCAAAAACACTTTTTTCGCATTAAAAGAATCCTGTGCGGAACACAAACATATATTATAATATTACGTTATAATTTTGCTATTATTTGTAACTATACATGGGTTATACAACCACCAAGATATTCAAGTTTTTAAAATGCATGAGATATTAAACTGGATTCTGTCGAATTTTTACCATTTGCTATCACTAGACCATTTTTTTTTTTTTTTATATCGGTGGTGGAAATGCTGTTACCGCATACCCAGCGTCCTTTTCAAGGGGGGGGACGCCGGGTTATGTGGGGCTCGGGGCCACTGAGATGTTGTGCGTGACCCCCATACCCACTAAAACCACCACCGCTTGTCCCGCAATACGCATACTGGAGACGCCCGGGTTTCAGCCAAGCAACTCTCCGGGCGCCTCCGCGTATAAAACTCCTCCTGGTGGATGCCCGCGGGGAGCAAAGGCATCCACCTGCCGTCCCGTACCGGCCCCTCGCGGGACCGGCACGTTGGGACCCCCGACCCCTCAGACGACCGCGCGCGCCCAAGACGGAGCGCACGCCCGGCCACCGCCTTCCCGTGAAGGAATTGGGCGGCGGCCTCCTCCCTCAGACTCCCCACTTCGACGAGGGAGGGGGACAAAACCAAGACTCCCCCGGGGGACGCACCCCCAGGGGAAACACGACAAAGGCCCAAAGGGCCACGCCCATGGCCCGAAGGCCCCCTCACACCGTGCCCGGCTAGGGGCCCGTCGCTCACGGCGGGAGGAAGCGGACGGCGTGGTTCTGCCGCCGCGCTCTCCCGCCGGCCCGCCGCCGCCTGCAAGGTGCGGCAGCGGCGTCGGCCTCCCTCGTGCGCTCGGCGGCCTCCTTCTGACGCATCACTGCGCCGCAGAAGGAGACCACCGCCTTCCAAGACCTCTCGCTGCTCAACATATGATCGATTACAGTCGGCAGCGAGAGGTCACTGCCGACTTGCGCGACGAGGGCGTGGCGCTGCGGCCCCATGCCGGGCACTCCGCCAGAGTGTGGTGCGCCGTGTCAATCGGCGCACCACACTCGACGCATTCTTGCGTCATCTCTCTACGAGCCACCTGGTGCAGGTACTTGCCGAAACATCCATGGCCTGTCAGCACCTGCACCAGGTGGAACGTCAAGGCCCGGTACCGCCGGCTCATCCACCGGGACAGGTGGGGCCTGATGGCCTCCACCGTGTCCCGGCCGGCGGCAGGGTTACCTAACTCCGTCTCCCACCGCCGGATCAGGGCGTCATGGGCAACGCGCCTGATCCGGCGGACCGTGGCCGGGTCCGGCCGACGCTCTCCGGCATCCCGCAGGAAGAGGTACACTTCCGCGAGCGACTGCGCCTGTAGATGCCAAGGCGCATCGGCCGCGAGAAGCGTACCCGCCGTCCAGGACACCGTACCGTACGCCCGACAGGCTCGGACCGCCAGGATACGTTGGGCCCTCTTCAACACGGGCCCGTTCCTGGCGGTCTCGCACCTATCCACCCATACGGGCGCACCGTACAGTGCCATACTCCGCAGGATGCCAGAGTACAGGCGCCGACACAAATGACCCGGCCCCCCGACATTGGGCAGCAATCTGCCCAGCGCAGCGGCGGTGGCGGTGAGCTTCGGGAGAAGCCGTTCGAAGTGCTCTCCGAAGCTCCATCGCCCGTCCAGAGTGAGCCCTAAATACTTGAGGGCTCCCCGCACTGGGACCCTCTCGCCCCGGACGGGGATGATCGCGCCCCGGGGTGGACCCCTGCGGGGTCCGTGGAAGAGGAGGGCCTCCGTCTTCGTGACGGAGACCCTCAGACCCAGCTGCTCGATCCGGTCCACCACCAGCGACGTGCTAGTGGCGGCCAGACGAGCAGCCTCGTCGTAACTCCTCCCCCGGGCCGAGACGAGGGTGTCGTCCGCGTAGCATAGTACCCTCGTCCCGGGAGGACCGGCTGCCGCAGCAGCCAGTCGTACGCGAGGTTCCACAGCAAGGGGCCCAAGACCGACCCCTGTGGAACCCCGCTCTCCACGCGCCGCCGATGTAAGTCGCCGCTGCCATCAACCCAGACGATCGTCCTGTCCTGGAGGTACGCCCCAACAGCCCGACCATGTAGGGGAAGCCGGAAAACTCCAGCGCCCCTGATCGTCGCGAATGGCAGGCTGTTGAAGGCGTTCTCGATATCTAAGGATACCCCCAGGACCACCTCGCCGTCACCGAAGGCCTCCAGACAGAGGCCCTTCAGGTCGAGCAGGGCGTCCAACGTGGATCGCCCTGCCCGAAATCCGTACTGGGCCTCATGGAGGCCCGGTCCCACCTCGGCGAGGTGCCGAACGAGACGGCCGGCCAAGATCTTCTCGAAGACCTTACCCGCCTCGTCCAGAAGGACGATCGGTCTGTACGCGGAAGGGGAGTCGGGGTCACGGTCCCCCTTCCGCAGCAGGCAAAGCCTGCCCGTCTTCCAGCGCTCCGGGAACTGTACGCGCCGAATGCAGGCGTCGTACAGTCCTCGGAGCTCCTCGCGCAGGTGACTGGCGGCCACCCAGAGGGCCCTCGATGGGACCCCGTCGGGCCCCGGAGCCGTACGTCGACCCCGGAGACGATCCAGGGCCACGTCCAGCTCCTCTTCCGTCAGGGGAGGGACCTCCTCTGTGGCCGCCGCGGTGGCGGTGGTGGACATAACCGGGGGCTGGAATGACGCGTCAGCCCCCGGGAACAACCGATCCACCACCCCTTGGAGGAAGTCCGGGTCCAGGGCCTCCGTTAAGGGGGCGCCTGCGGCACAGAGCTTCTTCCGTGCCGTCTTGAACGGGCGCCCCCATGGATCCCTGTCGACCCCTGCCAGAAAGCTATCACTAGACCAGGAGCAACTGTTCTTAACCCACTCTAACCTATACAGTGGTAAAACTACCAGAGTCTATCGTCCTGTCGTTATCTGTTGATGTTATGCTTTATTTTATTAATAGACTAAAGAATATGAATTCAGGATCGATATAATTTAACAACACTGTAAAATAATTATTAACTATTATTATAAAGCCACGGCAGAGCTGACATGCGCAATATGCGTAAAGTTGCTGAAAATAAGTAAAAGAATAGTTAAAAGTCTTTGTCTTTTCCCTTTTTTAGGTTGAAACGGCAATAAACGTCGCCCAATCCTGCAGTCATATATCGGAGAACGACCGGCGGATGTACCTAATCGGTGTGAACGATGATGAGGCGTTGCAAGCCCACCTTGCTGAATGTCGGCGCACGATTCAGGAGCCCAGCTACAGAGACCTCACGCTGATAGTCGATGGGACCAGCATGAGCTGTATACTAGACACGCCGGCTGCACCCGCCTTTGTTGACGTGTCATTGAAATGCAGCGCCGTGTTGTGTTGCCGATTGTCTCCAATACAGAAAGCTAAGGTAGGCTTTATTCTATCAGAGCTTGTAATCAAAATAGTTCTAATGCTGGACAAAACATTGTAAAGTTTGTGCACTACTGTTTAGATGCGCACTGAATTCAAAGGTTCCCAGCGATCTACACCTGGTCGTCGGTTCACGAGTCCGTCCACCGCGCTTGCCAATACATGGTCGTTGGATATTTGTTTCTGGTACTAGTCGATGATCAAATTACAACAAGAACAAATATTATGTTATGCATAGTTAAAATATAAAAACAAATATTGGAGACATACAAGGCTAATAGTGCAAAAATTAAATTTCTTTCTTTTTATTAGATAGTAAAATTAATCAAAAACAGTCCAGAAAGGCCTATAACTGCAGCCATAGGGGACGGAGCCAACGATATATCCATGATCCAGGAGGCTCACGTCGGCTTCGGGATATTCGGAAAGGAAGGACACCAAGCGGCAAGGTAACTATAATTATTTTCTGTTGAAAAGATGTGAGAACTTGCAATACCCCAGTCGCCAAGACTTAGCCGCTGTTCTAAAAGATTAATAGGAATTAAACTTAAAGTTGTAACTAATTTTTGGCATTCGCAGGTCAGCGGACTTTGCGTTCACTAAGTTTTCAATGGTAAAGAAAATGCTCCTGGTGATGGGACATTGGTACTACCAGCGACTCGCTACTCTCATGCATTATTTCTTCTACAAGAATCTAGTCCTCGGGAACATTATGGTATAACATCAACAAATTATTTAATTATTTGTCAATGTATTGCTGAAAACAGACTGCACAGTTTCTTGTCAATATTGTTCTTGTAGTGTCTTTCAATACAACGATTCTCCTTCTAAGCACTTCACTGCCTCCATGGCTCGTCGGTTTAGAATTTGCCTTATTAAACGGTTCGATGCCGACGTAATTTGTTGTGAAGCTTACTTCGTGATAGGGTTTCTTCGAATCCACTTGCTACAACCCTCATAATTGAAACCTGATGTCATAGTAGCATTCTTGGCGAGCACGTTTCATCGATCCACAATACACGGCCTCAATATTACTTAACAGAATGTGACATTAAGTTTTAACTATTTCTAGATGAAACAAGAATCAATATCAAGATAAACATGCAAAATAAGGTTTCTATAATTATCACATTAAAACATATCTTCATATATCCCTACTTTTGTTGTAAGATTTCGATATCAGAAGTTTTCACAAGGACTGACTAGTATGGTACATTAATCCCTCGACTTTTACATAAACAATGGAACGAGATGAGACGGGGACATTCACCTGATGGTAGATAAGATAACAGACCACAGCCCATAACGGTGCGCAATATAGGATTTTGACATATGGATAGAGTTCACTTCTCCAGCTTGAGACAAACGTACTTCAAACTGGAATATACTGCTGCGTAGTGATAATGTTTCATGATACATATAAATTGTTTAGACGAAAGGTACGAGTTAAATTAAAGTCTTCTCTCCTCGCCAGCTCTTCTTCCAAATACACTGCGCGTTTTCTACTCAATCTATTTACGACTCGATGTACCTGACGCTTTACAACTTGGTGTTCACATCGGTGCCATGCTTGGTGCTCGCGGTAACCGATCAGCGATGGCCCGCCAACCTACTCATGAAGTGAGTACTCAAACTCAAATAAAATCTCAATTCATCACTCACAATTAACTATTAGTACTCTCTCCTTTGATTGAAGTTTAATTTCTAGTAACTAATGACAATAAATACATAGAGGTGTTTCGAGAGTTATAAATATTTCAATAAAACAATATTTAACCTTTACATAAAAAGATAAGAAGCTTTATACACAAGAAAAGTTTTGTTGGTGATGACAGATCTTTGTTGCCGGAAATTATCTAGGTAGATACCAACACAACACCTGCTCTATCACCAAGCAATAATGTACAAACAATACTATGTTCCAGTTTATAGGTGTGACCTACCCCTAAGGACAATAAAAATAGTCTTTGATAACATACCATATGTAACTTACGAGGACATGGCGGAGTAGTTAATTTTCACGAATTAAACACATTTCAGAAACCCAACGTTGTATAGAGGAATAAAGAAGAATAGACTTATGTCATGGTGGTACTTCTCAGCTTGGATCCTAACGTCAATGTACCACTCTGTGCTTATTTACGGCTTCTCCAAAATCATGATAGCATCGTCGGTCATCAACGGAGACGCGAAGGCCGTTGATTTATGGTGAGAGAATATTAATTTGTCTATTTTTAGCAGTCAAGTTCTTAAAAATAATAAAACTACTTTAACTTACAGGAGTTTCGGAGCGGTGCTGTTCCATTTAATGATGCTGGTGGTGAGCTTGAGACTATGGTTGCAGGCGAGATACCACACGGCGATATTTGTTGCCTCCATACTCTTGTCAGTGTTAAGCTATATCATCTTCAACACTGTCTACTCAATGCTGTATCTGTAAGTAATTTCAATAGCGTGCCTCAAGATAGATCAAAACGACGTACTTACTCTTAGATGTTTATAACAAAAACAATGTTTTTTTTATATTCCTCTTAGAAACTGGACAAGCAAAACGTTACCTAATGATAAGTGTTACTCGTACTCATACCAGTATTGTGCTAGTTAGGATAATAATGTATATATCACATTACATAATTTTATCCCTCCCTACCGAAGTGGGGCTGCGCAAAAGGCCAGCGCCGGTGTGGGTCGCGGACGCAGGCGCCAAGCCATGTCCGTGACCCTTGCCACTAGGCGACGAGTCGGGAACATCGTGGGGGTTTTAGTCGGTGCAAGTCCGACAAAACCCGTCCTTGCCCCCACGAAGACGAGTATGCGTAAACATTTCACCCAAGTAAAACTAAAAAAAAAGAAAGCGACGAGCGCAATGTGGTGCTGTACATAAAATCCTAATTAATGCCACATTGTTATAGGCGGATCTATCACTAACCGTAAGGAGAACGCTCCGTTCGTTTTATCACTTAAAAATATTAAAAAAAATAAAATCAATTTTAATAAATAAACAAACTTAGTAAGATGAAACATTCATCATCATCATCAGCGGATAGACGTCCATTGCTGGACATAGGCCTCCTCCAAAGATCAAACAAGAAAGATAAAACATTATATGAACATTATTTAATATCCCATTTTCTTTATTTTTAGACAAGTCGATGGCGACGTTCTAGGAACCTACACCAGACTCTTAATCTCTCCATCATTCGGTTTACTCAACTGCCTCGTTATTGTGGCAACATTAGCGCCGGACTACTGCGCACGGGTCATTACCGACAGTCGCGGGCTGAGACATTTAAATAATGGTATTGCCAGAATACAAAGGGTATTTTCTACCAGATTATGAAAGACAAAAGATATCTAGTATGGAAACTGATTAATTTAAAAGTTCGCCTGAATTATAATTCTAACATTTTAATGTCAAGTGAAGACTGGACGGAGTAAGATCAGAATTAGAACAATTTTCAAATTCTTAACTATGTGCTTTTTAATAAGTTATACTTACGATTTTATTATCTCTTGTATATTTATATCAAATGAAAAATTCTGTAAATCTAATTAAATTTAGATGAGATATAAAGATACTAAAGTGTTGTGTTATACGAGTATATAATTAGTTGATAAGTAACAGAAAATAAAAATGTTTATATTACTTTTTAGAGAATTATTACATAAACTATATATAATATATAAAACATAATACTTAAAAAGAATATGCGTTGAAATATTCAAATATATATTAAATCAATAATATTAATAATGTGAGTAAATAGTCCTAGGATACATATAATCTAAGCTCTAATCATGACTGTATGTTGAGAAATTAATAGAATTCTCGTAATGTTTTCAAAAGACTGTCTATATGAAACCAAAAAAAAACATAAATAAAATATTGTAGACAAGGAAAATATTATTGAAATTAAATAAAAATCAAAACTAAAATTAGGCCTAAAAGTGTATATTGTTTCGTTTTTATATTAATTTAGCCATTTTAAGAATATATTGTTTTCATGCATGACAATACGATTGCCACAGATTATAAAAACACTAGCGTCATTTAATAATGAAATGTAACATATTATTATTGTTTAAATGTAAAATATTCGTAATTAGTATAAAAAGATATTTTAAAGGCAGATGTGATGGCATTGAAATAAATATCATTATTTAGGTAAGAACAAGTGTTTTATACGGTTTATACCGTATAAAACATTTGTTGACCCCTGTCTGGAGGTAGGTCTCAGATGCCGGAGACCGTTCGGGTAGGAACCACTGCCTATTTCCGTCGCCAAAAATTGGTGTGCAAGCATTCCTGTATTCCGCTTTGAAGGGCGCTGTCGCTAGTGTAATTACCGTGTTTTTTTTTTTTTTATAACGGCTAATAGGCAAACGAGCAAGACGGGTCACCTGATGGTAAGTGATTCACCGCCGCCCACGGTCACCAGCGACGCCAGTGCGTTGCCTACCCTTCAGGTTAGAATATACTCTTTTCTTGAATGACCCAATGTTGCAGTTGTTGGGGAACACCGTAACGAAACTCAACATCTTATGTCTTAGCCAACGAGCGTTATGTGTTGCAGTGTATGTCAACCCAACTAGCGCTTCGTTATGAGCAGACGTAATAAAAAAGTCTTATTTTATTACTACCTGGTTCAATTAGAACAATATAAAAAATTGTTAGTGTTATATAAATTTTGCAAACAGTCATTTTAGGTAAAATGAGTATTTAAGAGAATTATTTCATAGTTCGCTTCGAGTTCCCATAATTATATGAGAACTTGAACGACGCAGTAGCTAGTGTAATTACTGGGATAACGAGGCTTAACATCTTATGGCTTAAAGCTTCGAATAGAATATGATGCAGTGTGCATTATTCTAACTCGCACCACAATGCTGGGCGGTAGTGTCACTTAACAGGCCATCTCTTCGCTTTGTCAATAAATAAAATGCATTATCTTCACAAGTGTAACTATTGTTATCACTCAGTCTTTAAAATTAAATTTCATAGTAATCGTTATTAAGGTAATGTGTATATATTTTAAATCAATGTATATAAATTGTTAATGATAAAAAAAAAACTTATAAACGGGTCGAAGTGCATACGATATTAAAATGTAAATAATTAACCTTATTTATTTATAATAAAAAAAAAAGTATAATTCAATTTTAATTCTTTTCTTACGTACTAAGGTTATGAAAATCTCATCAAGAACATTAGTATAGTATTCAATACTACGAATTTAATATCGAAATAAAGACTTTCTAGCTCATATCTTTTTATGCCATACTAATCTTCATCATCATCATCAGCCGATAAACGTCGACTGCCTGTTCTCCTCCAAAGATCATGTTTAACTGTCAAAATTTTAACGATCTATCAACCGAACTGCTGGACAGACAGTTAAAAATACAAAGCAAGTTTCATTAGCATTATTATACATTAGTTAGGGGATTTTATCTAAAAAAAAACTTTGTAATTAATTCGAAATATAATTAAATTCATAAACTTACTAATTCCGGATTAATTTTATCAGCTTTAATTGCGTATGAAATTTTGACAAGTAATAATGATTTCTTTTAGTGCCAATAATAATATTAAATAAGTATTTTCACATATACGCCAACAGTAAGGAATCTGATGGTTACAACAGGTACAAAACAAAATAATATTTTTCTAAAATAAATATCTTGTGGCCCATGAGGGGATCGAACCCGCGACCTTCGCGTTATTAGCACGACGCTCTAACCAACTGAGCTAATGGGCCGATGTACATTAAGCCAAGAATTTAGCGAATAGATTGATTTTTATCTCATCACACATCATCATTATAAGCCTATAGACATCCACTGCTGGACATAGGCCTCCTCTATAGATCCAGTAAGAAGCAGGGCACTTTAATCAAAACATGGAAATGTTTGCACAGAAGTCTACTTTTTGCAACAGGAGTTACGACGATTACTAGTAACAGAGACCACTAGCTCTTTATAATTATTTCGAAAAACGATTTTTGTTACAACAAGCGACGAGACGAGCGGTACATTCACTTGACCGTAGGTGATGCGCTCGCCCATGACCACATGACACTAGTGACGATTTTATACACAGTACCACATTGCAGTTGTCGCCGTGAGACATAAGATGTTGAGTCTTGCTACTCCACTAAATACACTAGCTACAACGCCTTTCAAACCGGAACACAGTAATGTATGCACAGTATTGTTTGGCGCCAGAAATAGGCTCTGCACTGGTACCTACCCAGACCGTCACTAGCAACAGAGACCTAACACCAGTAAAGTTTTAAACAATAATGAATTTATTTAAAACTTTTGTATTTTATTAAATATTTTCCTAAAATTTTTATTTTTTTTTTTAATAAAATTTAAGACAACGTGAATTAGTATCAACTGATATAAATTGTAGTATATATTATTATATATCTTCTAAAGATTTTTTTTATTTCCATTGGAAATGATTATTAATCTTTTTTTATTTTTGTACTACGTTTGTATCGGCCCATTAGCTCAGTTGGTTAGAGCGTCGTGCTAATAACGCGAAGGTCGCGGGTTCGATCCCCTCATGGGCCAATTTTTTTTCTTATTTATAACAAGGATATCTCCGTTCATAATATTAACAATATATATAGTATAATCTTAAGTTCTTTAGACGCATATCAATTTTGTTTATACCGAAAAATAACTTCTTTTCTTTATTTAAAAAGAACCTTATTCCTCACACCCACCATCAGAAATTCTTAAAGTAGTAATAGTAAGAGTGCTATTTATATAGCTAAGTAATTGCTATTTAAAGAAATAAAACAATATTGAAGAAGTGTTCTTATTGAATAATATTATCTTGTCTGGAGACCGGGACATGGGTGTGCATCATGTATAGAAGTCATAAATAAATAAAAAAAATTAACACACCAAAACTTTATTTCGGGTATAATAGCGCATCAAATGGACTTCTTCGCAAAGTAGTCCGTTATTTTCTTACTAATTTTCTTCTTCACGTCCATCGGCACATCCATCGCCAGACTACCGCCGCTAGTGTTCGCGCCGCTCGAAAACGGCAGTGTATTTTTCCTGTTAAAGTTTAAACTTCCATCGTCTTCATCAAGTTTTTCCATCTCCCTGAACAAACGTGATGTGTCGCTGCTTTGAGATGAATCGCTGATGGTCATGTTGCTGTCCGACGCCATGTTGCGTGCCGAGTTATTGGTGGACATTTTGTTGGTGGCCGCCATTTTGTCGTGCGTCGTTTTCTTAGCTTGAACGTTTTTATTCGTGTCCGTTTGATTGATGGCTTCCCTTTCGAATTCATCCTCTGTGCTCGCGTCCATCAAGTACTTGCCAGGCGATTGGTAGCATTCTGTTTTTATTGAATCGGTGAGTAGACCGCGCTCCATCAGGTCGTTCTGTTTAAAAATTAAATATATATTTTTTTATTACCAAACGATTCGACGTGCGGAACGTTCATCTGATGGTAAGCGATACAAATAGATGCGGCTGCCCATAACAAAGTAGCGACAGTTAAGATGTTATCACTGCATTACACAACAGTTATCATCTTACAGCATAGCAAATAAATGGTTTTTTGATGACACGATTGGTAGAGTTCTCCTTATTATGAAGTCGAAGCGAATTAAACTTTGGGCTGATGATTAGTGATACGCCTCTCCATCGTAACGCTAGTTAAAATAGTATATACTACTCCACATTGTGCTCGTCGCCTTGAGTATAAAATGTTGTCTCCTTACCTCAATAAGTTTACTGATGGTAGATCTTTGTTGCCAGACACCGTCTATGTAGGTATATGTAGGTACTACCACCTTAGCGCCAATTACTACCACCAAACAGTAATGTGCAAATATTACTGTGTTCCAGATTGAAAAACGCTGTAGCTAGTGCAATTACGGGAGTAACAAAACATCTTGTCTCAGGCGACGAGCGCAATGTGGTTACTGCATCATCCATATCATATACTAATTTGCCATCCTAGATGAACGTCTCGATTGTCTCGCCTCTTAATTAAAAAAAATATTCCACTATCTATAACGCCCTTCAAACCGGCGCACAGTAGATTTTGCACGGATCAACAGTCAAATATGATAGCAAAAATAAGCGCAGCAGTGGTACCTACCTACATGCTATCCAGCAATGGGGATCTACAGCCAGCAAGTGGTAAACAGCTACTTCGTGGTGAAATGGCTGTCTTGTAACGCATAGTAAGCCACATTGTTATGTAAATATATTTTATTTATACATATATATATTTTTTTAATAAATACAAAATTACTTCGGAGGCATCCGTCATGGATAAGGTTGATGACTCGTCTTCCAGCCTCCGTGAGAGGAAGAAGTGTAGCCGTGACGGCGGTGAACCACCATTGCAGAACTCCTGCAGTAGCTTGTGCAGTTCACCTGGAATAAAACAGTAGGAGTAATTAAAGTGTAATAACATTCTCATCACCATTGCTGGACAAAAAACTCCGCACCAATCCACGAAAGATAGCGATTTCTTGTCGATATTTGCCTTCAATACAGCGCTCTCTATTCTAAGAGTCATACTCTCCGACGCCTCGATCTTTGGCTGCGGATAGATAGTCAGAAGTTTCTCTTTTTCCCTCTACACAACTTTTTCCTGAGACTAACAGATAACTTAATGATTTACAACCTTTTTCCTATTGGAGGAGAAATCTTTGGAAACATACCCTGCATTCTGGTGGAAAGCAAAGGTTGGGTGAAGAGTTTTACCTTCTAAGCCACCTAAGTGATTTTCCTTAGTAGTTGGAGAGTTCGCGGAATATCTGTTCCTCTTATAATCACGACATCTAAAAAGCTAAACTTTCTAGCTCATCCCGGAGACTACTTAAAGCAATATGACACCACCGAAAGGGGTACTACCACGATAGATGGAAATAATTTGCATCTGTCATCTCTCACCATCACCCTTGTTGGTTGCTATAAAATACACACCAGCACTATGACAGCCCACTTTATTTTCGTTCATTCAATTACTAGGTTAGTGCTTGACCGCGATCTTAAATTAGTGTTAAAAACAAGGCTACGAACTCTTCACCTGAAGATACTTGAATCGAATAAATAACTCACCCACTGTGACATTGTGTTTGACAAGTAAGCAATATATTTTCATGATATCTTCAGCAAGCTTAGCGTCACCGAAGGTATAATAGGCCATAGGGCGACGCGCCTCCGCACACGCCATCGCCTGCAGCAGCGACTTAAGGTGAGGCGTGCCGCCAAACGCGCCGCATCCCCAGTTCCCGGTCGCCACACCAGGGTAGTTTAGACCCTCGCCATCATCGTCAGTGTAAAACGAGAAGCCGACCCATGCCTTAAAAAATATCTTAATAATCAACATCACACCACACCATGGATTGATGGCAATAGAATATATATATATAAAGGCGTGATTGTATCTATATATATATATAGATACAACACGCCTTTTTCCCGGAAGAGGTAGGCAGAGGTGAATAAACACCCACATTTCGCCAGATGTGGTCAGTTCAGGTCCCATGTAACAGGGGGCGAGCCTGTTGCCACTTTAATGGGACCACCACACGCACACACACAAAGATGATTTCAGTGTGCAGGTTACCACTATAGAATACCACTTATGCATTAAGAAGCCTTACCACCAAATTATAAGAATTACTTAAAAAAAATTAAATAAATAAATTACACCTGCATATAATATTGGTGGAAGACCTATAACCAGCAGTGGATTACCACAGGCTGATAATGATGAAGATAGTGATAATATTGCAGTGCTAGTTAGAATATTTACACGGGCACCTTAAGCTGTTAATCACTTCAAGGTATGAGAAACCACCGTTGTCTCAATAATTTCACAAGCTCTAACATCACATTTCAGTTTCACATTTACATCTATATCAGTAATAAACATTACAACTGGGGACGAAAAATTTGCACTGAGGTGTTAACTACTTGGGAGGTTTACGTGAGCTGAATGTGACTGTACCAAAATGAGTAAATACTGGAGACCGTGTAGTTATCTACACGGCGGAGTAAATTACGGTGGTGGTGGAAGTGTAATTTCTAGAGTAACAAGTCTTAACAACTTATATCTCAAAGCGAAGAGTATATTGTAGTGTTTATCCTCCTTTTTTTTTGTCGAAAAATAAAATAGAAAGTTTACCTTCTTGAGTTCACGATCGATCGATTCGCAGCGGAACTCCTCCGCGCCGTCGCTGTAGAGCAGTGCGTCGATGGCGAGCACGGCGACGCGCCGCCGCCCGCTGCAGTCACGTGGGGTGCGGTCAACGAACGGCCCCGCCCACTCGTACGTGTAGCCGTAGCCCGCGTAGCGGCTGTAGCGTTCGGCGCCTACACCAATCAGCTCCAGTGTATAGCAAACGCTCGTTTAATATCCCCCTCTGGAGATCGAGGCCTTCTCTTACAAAAGATTTAAAGCAATATTCCACTACACAGGCCAAGTGAGACTTTGTGTCACATTTTTATCAAAGCTGTGTTCATCAAACATGTCGATTTCCTTAGAATGTTGTCCTTGGAAAAGGAAATCGAAACCTCTTCACCAATCTAACTAACTTCTAGTCTGCTTGTAACTATAAATAGAATTGTTTTCTCACTGCAAGTTTTCCGTGACAATATGAAGTAAGATTACTCTTTGGTATATTATTTTCCTTGACTTATTTACCGGTGGTAGGTCCTTGTTGCAGCAGACTGTCTAGGTAAACACCACTGTAGCGTGTGTTTCTGCCGCCAAACAGTAGTTTGCAAACATTACGGTTTTCGGGTTCGAAGGGCGTCGAAGCTAGTGAAGTACTAGGGTACAGAGTCTTAACATGTTGTCTCAAGGCGACGAGCACAATGTGGTGCAGTATCTATCAGGAAAATGTCCCGCTGGTTGCGTCGCATAATTGGATAATAAAAAAAAAAACAATACAGCCCTAGTTAGGATTATATATACTATATCTAATTGTATTCTTCATTAAAACACATAACATTAGCGCTGTGTAGTGCAGGGTGTACCATTCTAGCTAGCGCCAAGTTTTAATGGGCAGGCGTATTACTTACCATCAGATGAACGCCTCGCTAGTCTCGTCGCTTAAATAAATAATAAAAAGAAACATAACTCACCAATTATCATAACGGCCTCGTTGGGGCGCAGCACCTCTGTGAACAGCATGGACACCATTAGCTCCGGGCAGATCACGAAACGGATCTCCTCTTGTACACACCCATGCCCTAACACTCCACCGCCTAAATACCTGAACATATCGTATAATATATTACTGGTTAAAGCACCATACGAAACCGGGACACAGTAAAGTTAACACACTAATGTTTAGCGGCAAAATTAGGAACTTTGGTATGGAAACGGTCTTTAGTAATAATAAGTAATAAATATACAGTATCTGTTAAGATTGGATAATCCAACGTACTTGTTAGCGAAATCGACTTGTATAAGCCCGTCCGCCTCCTCAATGGTGTCGCGAGGGTTTACATGCAGCGGCAGCGCGGTCAGCGGACACGTCGACTTCGCCCAGTGTGGTACGCGCCGCGGCACCACCGAACGCCGCGAGAACGTCACCACGCCCACCGGCACTGCGCTGCAAGAGACCGCACAGGATGTCCGCGTTAAACGAGCAAAAGTGTCAAATTCCTCAATCAACATCGAAGCGATATCTTAAACATCACCTTACACCAGTCCACGGCTGAACATAATCACAGTTGAAACACACTCTTCGCTCTTCGTCCTATTGTAAATAGACAAAACTTAACTGCTTCATTTACAAAAGTTGTAGATAATGAAATTATTGACTAAAGTGATTTAACATCTTATCTCATGACTTCAAGCATAATGTGATGGATTTCATACATCCTAACATCTCCACATTATTATGGGCAGACATATATCACCAGGAAAATGTTTCAATCGTCTCATACAGTTATTGAATAAAAAACTTAATTGCATACAGTGTTTTCAAGGTTGATAATAATGGAATTTGTGATAACCTATGATAAGATATGAAAACAGGCATGTTTGAATATACAATATTAATATTGAAATAATAATTAATAGTATCACCTTCCATGCAAACTCTTCTAAAGTAATGACAAATACTCTTTAATTTCTCAATCACATCGTCTGAACCGGAAGTTTCGTACAATCTGAAAAAAAAAATGGAATTAATGTTTATAAGTTAACAGTTTAATACCAAAGCAGACTTAGAATAACAGATAATTGGCTTAAACTCTCTTCCTCTGCGAGAAGCTGTTAAAATCCAGCAGTGGGAACATAATAATGGCTGTCTATTATTATTATATTATAACTATTTTTATTTTTATAACTTTATTTTTGGCACAAGTAATCTAATGAGGGCAAAGAGCTGACATTCAAAGTGATCTAGAAGACCACTTTGTGTTTGTCTAAAATGCCCTACCAAAAGACAATAAGGGCAATAGGACCTGGAGCAAAGAGAATAAGAAGTGACTACTTACGAGTTGAAATTTATGAAAGGGTATGATGCATACTCCGAATCCGTTTTCAAGCTGTTTCTCCTTGGAAATGTACAAAAGAACGCATTCGCCAATAGACTAGCAATCTGTTGTTGTGACAGTGATATTGTAAGATTTTTATGTTGTCTGTAAAATAAAGAATCTCATTTATATATAACATTAACTAATAAATTTTAATGTAAAACTAAAACATCCATTCAAAGGTTGTAACATTTTCTTAACCAACAAAAGTCAGTAAATGATGCTTGTCCTCATTTTGATGCTAGTTAAAATATTCTCTTAAACACTCACTCACGTTAATAGTCCCATAATTTCAGTAACATTGGATCACATAAGCTATGATGGAAAATGTTTATATTATTATATTTGCATTAGTATTAAGTGTTTATTATACTTGTACAAAGATTTGTAAATATGTTATATACTGGATTTAAAAATTAAATATTCATCAAAATGTCATTTATTTTGCTTACTTTAGTAATGGTATTGGAGCTTGGACTAATTTCGGTAAATCCAGTACTAGTTTCATGATTTCAGGCAAGGTTACATCAAAAAAGTATTGTGATTCCTCTTCTTCTAGACACTGCAAAAAAGAATTAGCAGTAATGGTAAAAGCAAACTTTGCTAAAGTACTTAATGAAAAAGTAAAAGCTTTCATAGCATTATTAATAATGCACCAAATGATCTAGCCATTATGATGATTTATACCTAGATAGGCTAATGAAACAGTAACAACTTAATATATTAGTCTGCAAGTTAGCAACGAGGGCATAAATACCCTTCCTGCTTAAATGAATTAACAGAAAAATCAGACCTCATTAAACAACTTGTGAAGGGATCTGAATTTCCACCTATTTTTAAACTTTGTGTTGTATGCTAATATAGCATCTGCCAGTTGTTTGCTATCTCTTATTGGTTTCTTTAAAGTATTTTCTATAATAGCCCAACGTTTTCTTAACCTTGTTTCACCTTTTTCCTGAAAAATTAAATTTAATATTGTAATATTTATTTATATAACAATGTTTTCATTCGTAATTTTGATAGTAAGGTATAATGGTTCATGAATTTTTAAAATTAAAATGAACTCACGTTAGTTACAGGATATAAGCTATGCTTTGAACATGGTAATCTAACATGATTTTGATCCCACTTATCCTGTCCAATCTGTGGCTTCGGAGGTCTGTCTCCAGCGAAAACGCCGTCACTCGGAATATGATAAAGAACTACATGGTTATGACCTGGCTGCACAGGCGGAAATTCAGCGTTATCCCACGGCGACTCTGATCCATATAACAGTGACAAAGGAGCACCTTTCCAGTAATTCGATGTCGACATATTTAAATACACTCCAACAGAAGCATAGGATCTCTTACAACCTACATTAATTTGTAACATTAAATAAATGTAATCGAATTTATATAGCTAAGTCGCGAACACAACAAACTTTATATTTATCAACAACTGTCATTACTTACATTAAAATTATAAAGACAAATGTACTATTTATGTTATTAGTTTTGGTAATAAATATTAATTAATATTAATGTACATTAAAATAAAGTTTTTGCGATGCGAAACTGTACAATAAAATTCAATTATCAAAGTAATATAAAATAACCTTTTAGGTTTTTGCAATCACATTAGTTCATAGATATTAGAGATGGACGATTTATTTAAATGTTCATTCTATTGATGCAAATAATTTATGTTTTAAAATCAATCAGTTTAACAAGTACAGTTATAATAGTCATATTCGCAAAAAAATATTTCTACGATCTATCTATTGAGACAGTTACGCATATTATTAATACGACGTCGATATTTAATAAAACAATTGTATTTGTACGTTGCCGTCTATGAATTAAAATCGTTTTATATTATGTTCGTATTATATTACACCACACAATAATTTATACCCTAAGTCCTAGCTGTGGGAAGATAAAAAGAGCGGCGTATAATTATTAATATATATATGACTGCTATTTCTGTGGAGACTAAGTATTATCTGTGTTCTACATTTTTGACATTAGCGCCTATTTTCTGTAAACTATGTCGTATAGATGGTATAATATAATCGTGTTTATAGTATAACAGATGTAAGCAAAACAAAACTGTTCCCAAATCAAATTTTTTAAACATACAATTATGTTTAAAACACACATTGATAAAGTTTGAACTATGTTATTAAATTTATAACTCATTAAAATGAATTTGGAGTTATTGGGTATGTTTCTTTTGCATATGTATCTTTTGTTGAATTTCTCATATTTATAATGAATCAATTTCTTATTACTTTTTTCAGAATCTTTTGGACAAAATTATCCGGAAGTAAGTATATCATACATTTGCGTAAACCACTTGTTTTCATGAAACGCAAGTGGTGCCGGTGTTTCATGTTTTTTTATAATAAACACCGTTAGATAAAAAGTATTAAGTAAATGTAATTGTCTTTATTCATAGGAGTTTGACGGGGCCTTAGATTCTATATCTTTAGCTGCTACATGTGCATTTAATAGGCGCGGGACGTTATTAGCAGTAGGTTGCAATGATGGGCGAATATTTATCTGGGATTTTTTAACACGAGGAATTGCAAAATCAATATCGGCACATGTCTATCCAGTCTGCAGTTTGAGCTGGTCAAGGAACTGTAAGAAAGTGAGTAATGTTTATATTCATATGTTTAAAGTTTAGTTGTTTTCTCAAGTAAAGTTAATAACATTGAATTGTCCATGTAACTTTCAGTGTGAACAGATTCAAACTAACCTAAATTAAATGTGCTACTAAGTAAGATATTGTTATTTCTACTTTTTCTGCAGAGCGCTGTGCTATCTATATTTGAAAATAGGAATTTTAAAGTAGTTTTAAAAAATAATATTTCTACTTTGTAGCTACTCTCAGCTTCTACAGACCACAATGTATGTATATGGGATGTGTTATCAGGGGAATGTGAGCAACGCTATAGATTTCCAACACCAATTATGAGGGTGCAGTTTGATCCAAGAAATGACAGGAGATTTCTTGTATGTCCAATGAGACATGCTGCATTGCTGGTGGATACTGAAGGTGAACATAAAATACTGCCAATTGATGATGATGTAAGTTCTAATTTATTTTATAATACATTTTCTTCAAATCTGATTTTAATTTTATTCTGGTCTCTTCTATAATAATACTGATCTGACTGGTTGATTCTTATGGAATGATTTTAAGGATCAAATATATGAAATTTATTGTATGTATTATTGTTAATAGTTTAGAATAATTATCATCACTTCAACTTGATGTCTGCTGCTGTATTTCATTGCAAGAGAGTTGATGAGTGCAATATGCTGGGGACAATTCAGGAAAGATGCAAAATTATCCCTGGAATAAGCCTTTAATCTAGTTTCAGAATATTGTGTGGGTATTCTGTTGGTGATATTCTCCACATCCTCAATGATAACTCACTCGTCTTAGGTTATTAAGAATACTAATATAATTTATTTTAAAGGCATAAGCAGTACATTTACATGATTAATTTTTTTTAGGGTGATATTAATGTAATTGCTTCATTTGACCGTAGAGGTGACTATGTATACACAGGGAATGCAAAAGGGAAAATTTTAATTTTGGACTCTCAGGCACTAGCTATAAAGGCTAGTTTTAAAATAACTGTTGGCACCTCAAGTACCACTGGTATAAAGAGCATTGAGTTTGCTAGGAGAGGAGAGTGAGTAGCTCATTACCATTTTTTTGTATGGTGACGTTATATGTGTATACACATGTACCTTATTTTTGGCACAGCAGAAGTACCCAATAAATTTTTAGTAAAAGATTATATGCTTATTGATTAATGTGATGTAATTTTCTCCATAACCAGATATGATAATGTTATATAGTTCTTAAAGAAATGTATTTATAGAGTAATGCTTTGTTGGTACATAAAGTAAATGTGATGACGGCTCAGTGCATCAAATTAGTGGTAGTTTAAATATTAGTGTCCATTTGCTATCTTTTACTGATTTATTCAGTACTTTAAATAATGCAAACTATGGAAAAAAAATAAGTGTTTCCTATTCTCTTTATACTATTAAATAGCCAATAACTTTAAACTTCTCAAACAAAAGCCTAGTAACTAATAAGGATTTGATTTCAGCTGTTTTCTAGTGAATACATCAGACAGAGTTATTAGAGTATATGATGCAAACACAGTGTTGAAATGTGGTGTTAACGGGGAGCCTGAGCCCATACAAAAACTCCAAGACCTTGTTAATAAGTTAGTCAACATTTAATATTCATAAATTATAAAAATGTTTACTACTGCTTTGTTGTGTAAACACATTTGATGGTAAGTGGCAAAAGGCAAATCATATTTATACATATATAAATTCATCTTGTTACTTCAGTAATTCACTTTTCATACCTGAACTTTGCAGTTTGTATATTAGTGCCTAAATCAAGGGGAATGCTGTGATACCTACTCAGATCTCTCCCCAAAAAAAATAAAATAAAATATCCTTTGAACTGATAACAGCATAGTGTGGAAAATGGAGACCATTTATCGTCATGTAAACCATTTGATGGTTTGGCTTATATGTGTATAAGAAAAATATAATAATAAAAATGTTCTTAGAAACGAAAGTAAATTGGAATTCCATGGTCCATGGTTATTAGTCAATTATCTACATTATCATCATCAACCGATAGACATCCACTGTTAGATTTAGCCTCCCCTTTGGGATGGATTTCCACATCGATTGGTTTCGCGCTGCTCGTATCCCGCGGTTTCCTGCATACAGTCCGCATTACCTCCGGTACTGCCGGTCACAAGGCGCCTACATTTGTAAGGGTTCATGGGGGTGGATTTGGGCCATTTCCTACTACGCTGACCCAGTGCGGGTTGATGGGATCCATAGCCTCGTCTGTTAGTTAGCAGAGTGCACCATGAGCAGGTGAGGCTGCCATGGATCCCGTGAGTGGTTTTGCGGCAATTTTTCATTATCTACAACACATATTTTAATTCTATAATTTCGTGACAGAACCACATGGAAGAAATGCTGCTTCTCTGGAGATGGCGAGTACATCTGCGCGGGGTCGGCGCGCCAACATGCACTTTACATATGGGAAAAATCCATCGGGAACTTAGTGAAGATCCTACATGGCACTAAGGGCGAGCTGCTGCTTGATGTGGTGTGGCACCCCGTGAGGCCGATTATTGCAAGCATCAGCGCCGGTGAGGAAACCTATCACCAAGTCTGTATATAATGTAGATATTCAGATAATTAATAACCTTTAAAGATCTATCATAGCTCTTTATGGTTGTGATGCATAAACACTTTAACCCGGAAATACAATATTATGCACAAGAGCTGGCACTTACAGTTGGTGATGATGAAGGAACTACAAGAAAAAACGAACAATCTTCTTTTTTTTTTTTTGCTTCCTTTACTTCATTCTATGTTATAATCAGATATACTGGTATATACTAGTTTTGTTAAATTTCGGCTGTTTCATTAAATTTTCTACTCATCTGGTCCCTACGTATATATATAATATATCTATTCTATTTTTGTTTTCAGGAGTTGTGTCGATTTGGGCACAGAACCAGGTCGAGAACTGGTCTGCGTTTGCGCCCGACTTCAAGGAACTGGACGAGAATGTGGAGTACGAGGAGAGGGAAAGCGAGTTTGACGTGGAAGACGAGGACCGCTCTGTCGATCAGGCGGGCGAGAGTCGCGATGATGAGGAGGTCGAGGTTAGCTTCAATGACACTAGTATTTTTTTTTATTTTTCAATTATGAGAGTAGCTGAATTATTAATGACTTGGATATCCACTACTGCTCTCACCCAAGGATCTTCACACCGATAAGTCGTACGTTGCTCGCATTCACCGGGTGCCTATGACCTTAACAAGATTATTGGTCCATTTTAAGAAGCAATCTGTCTGCCAATATGTGACTGTAGCCCAAGACTTTCTGCCTCATTGGTGCTGCATAAGTCTAGCAAGTCTGGATTATGTTGTCAACCATAGTTATTCTGATGATCTAATTTTTTTGACAATGTTAAAAAATTTTTCATAAATCAGATATATTTAATGAATATATATTTTTTTAATACCACAAAGTGATTAAACAAGTAAAACCTACACCTGGTGGCAAGTCTGTAACCCATGCCAGTGTGGTGATAGAATGCTATACATTCATTAACTGTAGTTCTGTTTAGACCAGAATTAAGTAATGTTTGCTCACTTAGTGTTTAGAGTCAGGAATAGGCAATGAGATGGTGCCTAGACAGTCTCCAGCAACAAATACCTGTCACTGGTATAAAATAGATTTATATATGTATAGAAAGTAGTAGTTACTTAAAGGTGAAACATAATGGCAGGTGGATGTGACAACATGTGAGCCGGTAGCTGCGTTTTGCAGCTCAGACGAGGAGGGGAGGATGAGAACCTGCTGTCGTTCCTCCCCATTGCGCCCGAGATCGAGGACCCTGAGGTACACCGAACATATTGATCAATAGCAGAATTAAATGAAAAAAAAAAAAAAATTATTGCAACGACCTATCTCACTCGTCGATGTTTACTGAGCACTATTACCTTCCTCGCGCGCCGGTCAAGATTGTTGTGAGTGTGCAACACGTGTTTTTGAGTGAAATTAGTGTCAAATTCTTCAATATGACAAGTAAGTACTTACAAAATTAGTTAGTATAATAGTTAAAATTCATCATATTACAAAGTGGAATGGGTTATATTTTGAAAAGAAGTTGCAGTAGTAAAAATTAAGCCGATGGTTTTATAGAACGGCGTCGGGAAGTGACGACCCCACCGCCCATTTGCTGAAGTGTATATGACTATTGAGTACATTTACACTTCATCAAATGCAATCAGTCAACCGAACGATGGCGGTATATCCATCCAAAGAAGCGGAGGGAAATCCCGGACGTGGGACGGGCAGCAGCGTTTCACGATAGGGCCTCCGTAACTGCGATCGCCAAGCCGCCTGCCAAGAGTGGCGATTATGGCAATTCGCCCCTCATGATGAGATCCCAAAATAAAAATCGGCCCCTAGTCCCCGGCGGCCCCGCTATTCCTGGCTACGGTAGCGGTCACGGTAATGGCGGGGCAAGGGGTGCGAAGAATCTCCGGAAGCGGCCAGGCTACCAAAACCAACAACATCTGGCCCTGGCAACACTCAACACGCGTACACTGCGGACCGACGAGAAGATGATTGAGCTGGAGGAGGAATTGAGCAGGTTAAGATGGGATATAGTAGGGTCATCCGAAGTCCGAAGAGAGGGGGAGGACACGATAACTCTTAAATCAGGCAACCTGCTCTATTTCCGGGAGGGCGACCAGCAGTCCCAGGGTGGCGTCGGGTTTATCGTCCGCAAGTCTCTTGTGAATAACGTTGTCGACACCGTTAGTGTGTCAGCAAGGGTAGTGTACCTGATACTCAGAGTTACCAAGCGTTACTCGCTGAAGGTAATACAGGTAGACGCACCGACTACGGCACACTCTGATGACGAGGTGGTAACTGTGTATGAGGATATTTCTAAAGCCATATACAGTTTCAAAACTCAGTACACCGTTGTCATGGGAGACTTTAATGCAAAACTAGGGCAGCGAAGTAGTGGAGAACTGAAAGTGGGGCAATTTGGATATGGACAGAGAAATCCGCGAGGTCAAATGCTCGCCGACTTCATGGAGAAGGAGGGCCTCTATATAATGAACTCCTTCTTCAAGAAGCGGGCCAGCCGTAAGTGGACGTGGATTAGTCCTGATGGAGCCACTAAAATGAGATAGACTTCATCATGTCGACGAAGAGGCAGATATTTAAGGATGTCTCAGTGATCAATGCTCTAAAATGGGCAGCGATCACCGAATCGTGAGAGGCATCTTGAATATCAACATAAAGCTCGAACGATTTCGACTGGTGAAGTCCACGCCCGGCCAGCGCCCATCCAACTCCAAAACCCCGAGAGCTTTCAGCTTGAACTACGAAATCGCTTTGCATCCCTAGGCGAGTGCATTGACGTGGACGATTACAACACCAGGTTCGTAGATGCTGTCCGTACAGCAGGACTTAAGATTTTTAAAGTCCCCCGTACCAGAAAGAAGAAGCCGATCTCTGACCACACATTAAACCTCATGACCGAAAGACGAGAACTGGTCCTGAAGTCTCCTGAAGATGCCACCAAATATCGGCAGCTGAATAGGCAGGTCTCTAAGTCTCTGACTCGCGACATACGCCGATTTAATACTGACAGTGTTAAAGAGGCAATAGAGCGGAACAAAGGCTCTAAAGTATTCGCACGAAATCTGTCTACCGGGCAAAGCCGGTTGACGTGGCTGAAGACAGAGGACGGCAGGATCGTATCGTCAAGGGCCGAGGTTCTGGAGGAGATTGAGCGGTTCTATGGACAGCTGTACACGACTACATGTTCTCCTGGTGAACTAGCATCAGATCCAAGAGCTAGTCTAGCCCGACACTACTCTGAAGATATCCCGGTTGTCAGCCTACACGAGATTAGTGTGGCTCTGAATCAGCTTAAAGGCAACAGGGCACCTGGTGATGACGAAATAACAGCTGAACTTCTGAGAGCTGGTGGAAAGCCGATCCTCGAAGTCCTACAGAAGTTGTTCAATTCCGTCATACTAGAAGACCGATCGCCTCGGGCATGGCACGGAGGTGTGGTGGTGCTTTTCTTCAAGAAGGGAGATAAAACCCAGTTGAAGAATTATAGACCCATCTCACTTTTGAGTCATGTCTACAAGTTGTTTTCCAGAGTCATCACGAATCGTCTCACAATCAGGCTCGACGACTTCCAGCCTCCCAAACAAGCTGGATTCCGTAAAGGCTACAGCACCATAGACCACATTCATACGCTGCGGCAGGTTATACAGAAGTCCCATGAGTATAACCAGCCCCTATGCTTAGCGTTTGTGGACTGTGAGAAAGCCTTCGATTCGATTGAGATATGGGCCGTGTTGCAGGCCCTCCAACGGTGCCAAATAGACCACCGGTACATCGATGTTCTAAGGTGCTTGTACGAGAACGCCACCATGTCAGTCCGCTTCGAAGACCAGAGCTCGAAACCGATCCCATTGCAGCGTGGAGTAAGACAGGGAGACATCATATCTCGGAAACTGTTCACCGCTGCATTGGAAGATGTCTTCAAGATTCTGGATTGGAGAGGATATGGCATCAATATCAACGGCGAGTACATCACGCACCTTAGATTTGCCGACGATATCGTGGTTTTGGCTAAGACCATGGAGGACATCAACACAATGCTCGATGATCTTTGTAGAGTTTCACAACGAGTGGGTCTTAAAATGAATATGGACAAGACCAAAATCATGGCAAATGTCCATATTGTACCCACTCCAATAACAGTTGGAAGCTCTACACTTGAAGTTGTTGACAGATATGTCTACCTCGGACATACAATCCAACTAGGTAGGTGCAACTTCAAGAAAGAGATCTCTCGTCGAATCCAACTCGGATGGGCAGCATTCGGGAAGCTAAGACATATCTTCTCGTCCAATATACCGCAGTGTCTCAAGACAAAAGTCTTTGACCAGTATGTGTTGCCAGCGATGACATACGGAGTAGAGACGTGGCCGCTTACTGTGGGCCTTGTCCGCAAGCTTAAGATTGCCGAGAGGGCGATGGAGCGAGCTATGCTCGGAGTTTCCCTGCGAGATCGAATCAGAAATGAGGAGATCCGCAGGAGAACCAAGGTCACCGACATAGCTCGAAGGGTCGCCGTCGCAAAGTGGCAATGGGCAGGGCACATAGCTCGCAGAACCGACGGCCGTTGGGGCAGAAAGGTTCTCGAGTGGCGGCCACGTACCGGAAGACGTAGCGTGGGCAGACCCCCCCACAAGGTGGATCGACGACCTGGTCAAGGTCGCTGGAAACCATTGGATGCGGGTGGCCCAGGACCGGTCTAAGTGGAAATCATTGGGGGAGGCCTTTGTCCAGCAGTGGACGTCTTCCGGCTGATTGGATTGGATGGATTGGAGTATTAAATGTTGAGAATAAAGTAAAAACACTAGTACGTTTTAGACCAGCATATGCAGTATATAGGTAGGTGCCTTAAACTCTCTTCTTCCCTCGGCTTCGCTATAGTGCCTGATTAGAAAGCAAAATATATGATTGTATGGACTGGCAGATATTTATTAAAAAAAGTTTTTTTTTTTATTCAATGAAGCAAAGAGATGAATAGCACGTTTATCTGATAATAAGTTATTTGCCTGCCCATAACAACGTGGCGCATGTTAGGATGGTACACACTGCACCACTTTGCGCACATCGCCTTACGACAGGATGATAAGTTTCGTTACCCCAGTAATTTCATTACCTCCAATCTGGAAGACAGTAATGTTTGCACATCACTGTTGGCGGCTGAAGTACGAGCTGTGATGGTACCTACTCTCTCAGACAACAGTGATCGACCACAAGTAAAATCTTTTATTTTTTAAGATATTTTGAAATAAGATAATACTCTTGAAGATACGAGTTTTTACATTAATTCAAGCTTAATACTTTGAAAAAAAAAAAACCACTTGCCAAGATTATAGTAATACACTTGCCAAGATATTACTAGTAATTAAAAATATTTTAGTGAAAACTTTGTAGGACCATTTTTTAATCAAATATTTTTGCACATCTTAGGACGGCTGGGCGGCGACGCAGGAAACGGTGACTCCCACAGAGACGCCGGAGAAACTGGAGCCGGCGGCGAAGCGGCCCAAGAGTAAAACTTATGACATATCGTTGAAGATCCCACCACCAGGTCAGAAAAAAACTAGACATAAAAGACAGTCCAAATAAAATTTTCTTATAACATTTAGGTGGCAAACAGTCCTTTGGCCCACCCGGTGTTAAGCTGTGTCATCACAGTCTATAACCGCCAGAGGTATAGCTAGCGGGTTGCCGACTCCTCAGAAACCATTCCTCGTACTTATTGAAAAACAATTATTTTTTCATGATTTCCTATTATCATTATAATTTAGTAATATGGGCAAAACAAATAATTTTTTTTTTTTCATGGATCGGCAGAACAAGTAGAATGTTTTTCTGATAGTGTACTTTGATACGCCCATCTATAACAGCGTGACTCTAGTTAGGATCATTTGGTTTACTGTAGTAGTAGTTTCACTAGCTACAACTTTAAAAACCGAAAACACAGTACTGTTATAAGGAATAGAGACTGGTATCTACTTAGACCTACTCCAATGGTGACTTTTTAACTACCATTTTTGTAATTGGTTAATAATGCTTCAGATGTTAAGGAAAACAAAATGTTACACAGTTCTAGCTAGATACTTCTAGATTACAAGTTCAGTTTTTTTAACATGGTCGGAATTGTATGTTATTTCAATTCTTTTCTCTTCTACAGAGCAAACAATATCGTTTGGTGGCAAAAATAAGCAGACGGCCGGAAGCAAGAAGGTGCCTGGGAGACCCCGGAAGTAATTATAAGAAATAAATTAATTAAAATTCAAAACTAGTTTGATAATGCCCAAATATTGGCAATATTGATGGAAGAAAGGGTAGTTAGATATAACTTTAAAAATAATTCTATCCAAATAAATTTATTGATTTATGTGGGCGTGAGATTACTATCAAAATTCATTGCTATCCTGGCTCATTGTCTAAGAGAATACAATGCAATATAGTATCATAAAAAAAAATAACCTTTATCAAATTATTGTCCTTTATGATCCATGAAAACTTCTAACATTGCCCGTTTCGCCATCAGGCTGTTGAAGCTACCCCTTGTAAAATAAATGAAATATTCAAACCTTACTATATTATTATTATGGCGGTAGTGTTGTTAACTGGTCACGCGGTTTCGCAAAAACTGACATCTATCACACTTTACATGTGGCAGTGGAATCGAAAAAGGGACTTCCCCGTTTTAAGGCTATTTGCCGGAAAGGCAGTTTATATATAAATAACATTAGTTATTGGTTAGAATAAAAATGACAAGTTTGAAGAAAACATTTATTTTGCAAAATGAAATGATCATTCTTTAATAAAATTCGTATTTCAGAGTATACTGTAAGTACTTATCGTTTGTTGTATAAATAAATCTCACTTAAACATTAACAAAAAATAATAATAATACATCGTTTTATTCGAGACCAAAAAGACTCTATACTTTTCCACTTTGCCGATCTAAAACTTTATAATATCATACACAGCGCACAGTACACACTACACCGAGCCGCATAAATAAAATTATCTATACTAATATGTACACACTGTCTCTACGCGTCCAGGTCGTCCTCCCGCTGGCTGGAGAAGTAGCTCACGAGCCCGCCGAACACGCTGCCCTCCTCGCGCGGTTCCGTCGCTTCCTCCTCAACTTTGATCTGCTCTGGCGCTTTCATAGGTTCGCTCTTATTTACACTTTCGATTCTCAAAAAATCTGGTTTCGACTCGGGCGGTGACGGGGGCTGCTCCTCCTGCTCCTCTTCCTCCTCCTCTTCATCTTCTGCGTCAGCGTTCTTGGGGGATTCCCGGTCCTGTATATCTGGCGATATCATGGGTGGAGCCGCTTGAGGCGACGTCGCGGGGGCGATGTGTTTGTCCATCGCGGGCTGCCGCACGTCCGGGTATTGGTATGACGGCGCGGCCCCGGGGCTGGCGCGTCCGGGCTGCGGGTGCCGCATCAATGGCACGCCGTACGGAGCGCGCACCTGCGGCCGCAAGTGCTGCAGGTACTGCAACTGATCGTGCAGCGGCGGGCGCTCTGCTCGCGGACAAGGCGGCCGTTGCTGGGGCTTGTCTTCGTGTGCGTTCGGTAGGTAGTGAGGCATGTTTGCGTGTATACGTTGCAGCGGCGACGGCTGCTGCAGCCGTGCCTGCAGGCTCATCGCGCTCTCTGCGGGCTGCGGAGCCGGCGGCGCGTAAGGTCCGTACGGCCCGTACTGCGGCGCGTAAGGTCCGAGCGGATACCGCGGTCTCCGGTCTTTATTTTCCGTGTGTTTAATCTTCGGATGATTACGTAACGGTTCCGGAGAGGGGGGCTGGTGTGATGGAGACGCTGGCGGAGTCCGGTATTCCGGTTCGGTTTTCACTTCTGCTTTAATTTGTATGGGTGGTTCTGTAGCAGCCGGCGGAGTGGTAGTCGATGAAGTAGTAGAAAGATTGGGAGGCTGGGACAGTTGACTGGGCGAGGTTGTTGGCCGTGTTGCGATGTTGGGGTGTTCCACCATTGTAGCCTGGTCATGATCCGTGGTTGTTGGCAGGCCGGAAGTACCAGGTGGCCCAGAAACAAGGGAAGGTCTTTGCAATGGCAGTACTGTGGATCCATTAGGTCCATGTGAATCAGGTCCGTGGGCGCCCAAGCCGCTCGGCAGGTTGTGTCCTGTAGCTGCACTGAGGGGACTTGGACCGGGTCTATGAGGGCTTGAGTCTCCATGATCATGTGGATTTGCTCCCAGAGGGTTCGGCCCAGCAGGGCCCTGGAGAGGTAGCCTATGAATTCCCGGGCCAGACCCGTGGAGCCTCGATCCAAGATGGCCGTGAGGATTAGGTCCCATAGAACTATTAGCGTTTAATCCAGGTGGACCTGGGACTGGGGCATGTTGATTTATATTCCATGGGCGAAGAGCATGAGGACCAATGTGACTTGAGGCCATGGGATGTGGACCTGTCTGTGGCATATGTGCTCTTGGGCCTTGCATGTTTTGTAAGATGGGACCATGATTCTGTCCAGGACCAAGTGGCCCCATATTAGGTCCAGAGGCACCTAGCGGTGATGACACGGGTGGGCCGTGTACGTTTCCGGGTGCACCAGAGGGAACAGGTGAAGATACAGGTTGGCCATGTGGACCAAGTGGTCCAGAACTGTATTGATGAGGTGATGAAACTGGTGGTCCGTGGGGAATAGTACCTGGAGGTCCGTGAATTGGACCTGCTCCGGGAGGGCCGTGGATTGGTCCTGAATTGGGGAGACCATGGACTGGTGCAGATCCTGGAGGGCCATGGATAGATCCAGATCCTGGAGGGCCGTGGATAGGAGTAGATCCTGGCGGGCAATGGATTGCTGCAGATCCAGGTGGGCCATGGATTGGTGCAGGTCCAGGAGGGCCGTGTAACGGCGCAGACCCAGGAGGGCCGTGTAATGGCGCAGACCCAGGAGGACCGTGTATTCCCGGTGGCCCTTGCCTATGTTGCGGTCCAGATCCATGCATGGAGACGGGCGGTCGGTGAGTGGGTCCTGGAGGGCCCATGTTAGGCGAAGGTGGCTGGCCGGGGTACGAGGGGGGCATGGCCCGGAGATGTTGATAATAACCCTGCGAGTACTGTGGTCGATTGATCCCAGGGTGGAGTTGATACATCATGCCCTGTGAGCGAGGACCATAGGCTGACGAACCGCCTGAGTACATCATAGGGCCCCTGCAAGTAACAGTTTTATTGTCTGCATTAGAAAAAATATATCTTCTACCCTTATCTAAAATTAACAAATTGGTGATTTTCTATAATAATTATAGTGAGTAATGAATGTGTGGTAACGTACCTGTACTGATGGTTCAGCATGTGGGGCATTCTGGTTATGAGGCTGGGCTCCTCCGCGACCGGCTTGAACGGCTGCGGGGATCCGGCCACTGACAGCGTGCCTATAGTGCAACCAATATTTTAAGTACACTCTGTTTTTTATAATTTGTACTATATTTATAGGAGTTTTAAAAAAAAATTCAATTATATGGCAAGACGAGTCTGACGTTCAAGTGATTGTAAGTGATACGCCTGCCCATAACAACGTGGCGCTAGTTTAGATGATATACACTGCACCTCAATTGTCCCGTCGCCCGACACTTAAGATGTCAGGTCTTATACTAGTAATTACACTAGTTACAGCGCCCTTCAAAACAGAATACAGTAATGATTGCGCATTACTATTCGGCTGCAGAAATAGCACTGCGATAGTACCTACTCGGACTGTCGCGGGCAGAGACCTACTACCAGTAAATTTTTATTCACTTTTTACTGTAAACTTTGTTTCATTCATGTGGTTATGGATGCTGTTGCCATGGGCAGTGTACATACCTTCCCTCATGGGGGGCGCCTGCTCCGGGCGGTGCATGAGTTGCATCCGGTCGTCGCCCATCGCTATGCCCCGTAGCTCGGCCCGTACCTGCAATTGGAAACGTGTTGCTTGAATCCAATTTCCAATGAAACTAGAGATCGTGACCTTGGAATACCATAGCCACATGTCTACCAGTTCTGGGCCAATCTCGTTTTGTAAATATGCGACAGTAACATATCTGTGGTTCCAGCTGGTTGAAGTAATCTGGGTGAGAACGCTTCACCATCCACAGTATCGTTGTCACTTAAAATGTGAAATTACGGTTATGTACCCATTGTAGAGATAACAAAAAATGCGATCATACTCTCGTAGCGTGACTAAAACAATACATTACTGTGGTTTAGTAATTTCAATGAGAAAAGCAATATATGCTTTACTTCTATGTAAAGTTCCAAGTTTTACATTAATCCCATCACCATTAGAAACGTTGTGTACCTGCAGCCTGGGTGTTGTTGGGAAGCGCTCCCTGTATTCAGGAGGCGGGCCGGGTCCGCCGGGTCCCGTAGGGGGTGGGCGTACAGGTCGAGGGCCGCCCATAACCCCACCAGACGTTCCTCCCATGCTCCCTGGGCCGGGCACGTGCCTTTCGCCGACCTGCATGGGCGCCATGTACTCAGTTTTCTCCCGCTTGATTCGCTTGCTCTCCTGCAGTGCGATCCGCGCTAGCCGCTTCTCCTCCCGCTCCTTCGCTTTCTGCTCCTTCAACTTCACCTTCTCTTCTTTCTTCTGCAGCCGCTCGATGCGGCGCGCTTCCTTCTCCGCCTGTTTGGCCTCGCGCTCCTGTCGTTTCCTATCGCGTTCGGCCTGAGGAATAATCCAGTCAAATGTAAACAATTTTGATATCTACAATTTCAATGAATAATGTCATATCAATACGAAACTGTTTGTGTGTATATTTAATTTTTGCTCTTACTTGATTAGGTCGCAGCGGTATCTCTCCAGTTTCCCTTAGATCTGTGCGCAAGAATTGAAGGAATTAATTAATTGTATTCACTTATCGTTGTTAGTTTATTTATGATTAATTTTAATATTACATGTCAACAAACCAAATATGTAATTTTATTTATTATACAATTGAATCAACGAAAATATAACATGATTATATGGAAATAGTATAATATAGTACAGTAGTACAGACGAGTTGGACTCGCAGTACAGTCTACAGATATTTAAATATTCTGTTTTCGCATACTATTAATCAAATATTAAAGATTTTATATAATGATGCAGTGAGCGCTGGAAGTTTCATTGACAACTATTGCAGCTTAGCTAGAGCTAAACCAACCCCGAGTCTGATGAAGCGGCACAAAACTAAATTTATACATATATATGCAGATAAAGTTGTATGTAAAAGTGGGAACAGACAGGCGCGAAAATATTGGATGCGAAAGGGTTGAAGAGATGGACATTGCTATAAGAGGGAGATATAACGGGGGTGTAATCAAATATATATAGATAAATATGCATATCAATTTATGACGCTCACGGTGGCGTCGGATGTCGGCAATGACTATAAGGTCATCGGAGAGCTCGCGCCCGTTCTCCGATCACCTTCGCCTGTGTGCGTGGCGGGCGAACCTGGCGGGCGCCTCAACTAGTGGCGCATGAGGCGCGTCCGAAATGTGGTAAATCCATGTTTGGTGTCTTCACGCTTGGTTATCGTGTTGTGCGTGTTGTTGTCAGTGGTGGGTGTGTCGTGCCTGTCGAGTCGACCCTCTACATCGATGTAGAGCAAAATCACGTTCCGAGGACGTCGATTCTTACTGGTGTCATCGGGGATCGAGACATGGTCCACTGTCTGCTCTATTAATGGGTTTGAGCGGTATGCCTTGGCAAAAGATAGATAGCACAATCTTGCATGAACTGTGCTACGGAAGTGAGTTTAGCGTCCAATATTAAAGATAAATATACTGTTCTATATATACCTTTGATCTTGACGCCCACTAGCTTAGCAAGCGCATCGTCGCTGGAGGGCGAGGACTTCGCTCCGCCGCCTCCTCCGCGGCCACGCCCTCCGCGACTACCTCTGATGAAATTATTAATTGTTATATAACTACATTTATTTCATTACATAGAGGAGACAATAGATTATTGATAATATATAATTCGTGTGATAAATTGGCTATTATGTATTTCAAGAATAATTTTACTTATATACTATGTTTGTTTTTTTTCTGCCGGTAGACGTAGTGTTGGGAGTCCTCCTACAAGGTGGACCGACGACCTGGTGAGAATCGCGGGAAACCACTGGATGCGAGCAATGCTGAACCGATCGATGTGGAGATGTTTGAGGCCTATGTCCAACGGTGGACGTCTAATCGCCTGATGACTCTGATGATTTAAAGAATCTGATGGAGCGTCTTTCTTCGCAAATCTGTGGTCTGATCTATCATACTTTGTACCTAAATTAAAAAGTTATCTTTCTTAACGGGGCTGCGCTTGTAGCACGATACAAAAAAAAGTTGATAGAAATAAATCATTTCCACGACTACTACCCAATATTAACTTTGAAACGTTGGGATGTCTGACTCACCTGCTGCCTCGGCCACCTCGGCTGCCCCTGCCTCGCAACGGCCGGACCGCGGGCGAGCTCTGCTGGGCGTCTAGAAATAATGTGTAAAGTTTTTAATGTAATGTTATCTCTTTAATTAGAACAGGTTTATTTGGGATAGTAAGTGATACACCCTCCTCAAAACTATGTAGACCTCGTTAGGATTATATACACTGCAACACATTGTGTACGTTGTCTTAAGGTTAATATAGGCATCACTGGTTACTACGGCTAAACCAGAGTTATGCTCGCAAGATTTTGTTGGGAGGAAATAGAAAAAACTATGGCGCGCTCACCATAAGTTGAAATAAATAATCGGATTGATTAATTTGTGAACACAGAGGTCCCGGTTTCGGTCCCGTCCCCACCTTTAAGGAATGTAATAAACTTTTGTCAATAAATACTTATTAAATGATAACACTTACTGAGATGGGCTTGCAGCTGCTCGGTTTTCTCCCTTGTGACGTGCTCGGGTAGCTTTTCGAGCGGCACCACCGCTGTCTTGCTGACGAGGTCACAGAGAGCGCGTTGCCTCTCCTCCGCGGAGTCGTCCCGCCGCCGCTTGGCGCGCTCGGACCCAGACGACGAATTGTCCCAGTCGTCCACGCGGAACTCGTCCGAGCTGTCCGCCATGTGCTTGCCGGAGGATTTGTGCATCTCCTGATAATAGACCAGTGTTATAACTAGTACTGCAAAAGACGCTGCGGACTTTCATGCCTTAAGACGTAAGGCATTAAGATTGGCTGCTTCAGTAATTTCACAAACTGCAACATCATTCAAACTGGAAGACAGTAATATTTGCACACTACAGTTTGGTGGCTAAAATGGCCAATGCGGTGAGACCTACGATATTCGAGAACAGTGATATTTGCTACACTGGTGGTGAACCATCAAAACTAATAACTTCTATTTTGCTATATATATATATATATATATACTTTGATTTTAATTTTTCTTTAATATTTCTATATCACATAAATTACTTCTCTTATTGTAACTGATTACTATTTGTTGATCAAAACTGATTATTACAGTTGATTGGTAAGCACTATATAAAAGTTTGGATAATATTAATATCATCATCTTCAACCGAAAAACCGCTATATATAATATTGATATATTAGCTGTTAATTATAATATGTCGAAATATTTTGTTGGTACTTGTGATAAGATAAATAAATAAAACCTTATATTTGAAGGAGCTTCATTGTGGATGTTGAAAACTCACATCCTCCGACTCGGTGTTTGGCATCTCCGTGTAGTCGATCTTGCGCTGTCGCGTCCGGTGCTTCGGCGACCAGTCGTTGGGCTCGCGGTCGTCGCTCAGCCCGCCGTAGGTGACACGCGCACGCACCACGTTCCCGGCGGAGTCGTACTGGGTCAGGCGGGAGCGCGAGCGAGCCCTCTCGCGCCGTTTGCGAGACTTCGATCTATTTAGGAAACGATATTAGATGACTACTTGATCCTTTACAAAGAAAGATAATTATAGGTTAAGGGTTAACTTTTAACCAATATCAATCACACGATACTGTAACTAAGGTCTTCTTAAACTGCCTCTCCAACTAGTGAAGGTTGGCGATCAGCGTGGTGCAGTCCTTTCTGTCTCTGGTTCGTCGTATTAATTCGGACGCCCTAGATATGTTAGTCGATTCTCTGATATTCCCCATCCATGATTTTTTCCTTCTCCTCACCTTTCGTTTTCCAATTTCGTTTCCCAGTATTCAGCATGGAAAGTAAAGTAGTGGAACCTAAATTGAGATCGTCAAGAATACCTTGTCAAGCTCTCAATTGCTTGCAGTCGGAATACAGCAATGCTGTTATGATAGCAAATTTACAACATCAAGGTGGTGATTATTTAGGACGGATTGATAAAACCCTACCAACGACCAAGCTCCGCATTTAGTTCAGATATAGAGTCCACTGATACAGATAAAAAGGCATTCATTATAAAAATACTTATATTTCTAAAGAATAAATTTCTTAATTATTGATTCATCATCATCAGCACTGTTGGACATAGGCCTTCTCCCAAAGATCCCCACATGGATCGGTCCTGTGCTGGACACATCAAATCATACTAACATACTTCATTGTAAAATTTTTTGTTAGTACTAATAATTGCAATGGATCTTATATCAAGTCCTTTGAGCCAAAGAAATTTTTACATGAAAAAGATGACTTACTTTTTGGACCAATCCTTGGTGCTCGCAGACTCACTGGAACTGTCCTCGAACACGCCTTTCTTTTTCTTTTTCACTTCTGGTGATGACTCGACCAGTTTTGATCTCTCTTAAGAAAAAAGAGCTCTTTTTGTAAATCGTGTAATGAAAATTTATATATAAAAACTCATAATAATTATTAAAAAAAAAATTAACACACTAAATGTATATTTCATGAAATTTAACTAATTTATTAATTTAAGACTACTGATGTTGATGGTACCTCAGACAAGAGACAATATGGTGGAATATCTTTGAAGTGTCACTATCAGAGAACATTCAACTCATTTTGTTAATATTATTACGTTAATAACTTTATACCTTTCTTATCCGGTCTCGACATCCTTCTAGCAATAGGTAATGAATCTGATGACCTAGAGTCTCTTTCTGCCGACGATGATATGTCTTCAGATGATGATTCCATTCTATAATGATCAAATGTTATATATTATTACCCTTTTTTTCAATTATACAACACGGATGTCTGATTCGAATTAGGGGAAAAAATTTGTGGAATTTGGTCCAAGTTAGAACAGTATTTTTGTGTACTGGGTTAACAGCCAGAACCCATATATTTACATATATAAGAATCAGAGTATTTAGGTCGAGCAGACTTACTCTCCACAGCCATTGCTTATTCTTAAAAAAAAATGTATAAATATCTTGTATTTATATGAACTTTACGTGAAGAAATAAATGTAAAATAAGTACCCTGTGTCTTTAAAGTCTTCGTCAGTCTCGTCGTCTTCTGACGGGACATCTAGCGAGTTTAATTTCCTTGGTTTTCGACGCTGCTTTTTCTTTAGCTTCTTTGACTCCAATGGTTTCCCCTGTGGACAAAAGAAAAGCGTTTTCTCTGAAGTATTAGGTCAGTGCCTGTTTAAACCGTTTTTGAACTTCCATTGATTTTCAGAGCTTTTATTGCATCATTTTTATCTACTTCACCATCAGGTAGTCTCATATTCATAAGATTATTATAAATCTGAAAATTGTCGCAGACACTTGTAGAGGTAAATCAACGAGCTCAAAAACCTGTTCCATCGCTTCCCTCTCGGCCTTCATCTTTTCCTCTTCAGCTGCTTCGATAATTGTCGATATGTCCTTCCCACGGCCTTGATTTCCAGCACTGGTGGTTGGTTCTACGTATTCCTCCTGAAATTTTATAAGATTCTTCCTTAAAACTTACCATCACATACTTATAGTTGAGGTGTCAAATATTGAGAAAAATAATAAATCACATGGAAGTTTTTTTTTTGATGTGGTAGTGATAGTGGTCTTCCGTGAGATCATCTTTCTCTAGCTTCCCTCAAGCGTTTTATAAAACCTTATTTTCTTTACGTGATGGATCTATAATGATATAATGCACACGCAATTCACCTTGATGGCGGAACTGATGAGGCGGTCATACTCCTGCGCACGGTAGCTGACTGGCAGCTGTCGGCGGGCGCGTAGCCTGTATACAGCACCGGATGACGACGACGAGGACCAATCGCTGCCGCTGCCATCTACGGATATCAAGCGTCACCACAATAAGTGAAGAATATATAGCATAGATATACACCAAGTCTAAAATATATAAAGTAGGTTTGTGGGCGAATTCAACACTATTGGTACTTCTTGAGGTGTCTACTTAAAAGACCATTTATCAACTACCGCCATACTTGGTTTAGTAGATATTATATATTCACGAAATCTGTTCTCCTTAACCTTTTAATCCTTTCATCACAATAATTCCCATCACCGGATGTTCAAACTTTAAGCTCAATGACGTTTTAACCGGCTTTTATGACGTTTTAAAGCAAGGTGGGAAATGGCCCAAATCCATTTCATCCATATGAATATATAATGAAAAAATATGAATTCCTATCTGACAGATATGGAGAACTAGGGGAGACCCATGTCCAACAGTGGATGTCTATCGGCTGATGATGACTATGATGTAATTCTAGAATTATCATAAATCGTAATCGCCGTCGTGGATGGAAATTTTTTTTCACATTTACGTTATTTTACGTCGAGAGGTTGAAAATATTTTTTTTTTCCAATAATAGACACATGGCAAATATGGAGATTCGAGTTAATTACCGGATTTTTCATCCGACAACTCGTCCAATTTATTATCCTCCGATTTGTCTTCAGTCTTATCCAGCGGATCCGATGGTGATTCGTCCACCTCCTCCACGCGCCGCTGCTCCCGCTGCACCTCCACGTTGGCCAGGAGCTCGTCGTATTTAACCAACTCGTCTTCAAGCGTTGATATTAGTTTCTCCTGAAATAAATGAAAGTGACTTATTCTTCGACTTCATTATGAATGTCATAGTTTTTCCTGGCCGTTAGTGTTAATAAAACTTTTTCTAGTTTATTTCTCTGTTGTCACTTTTTTAGCCGAATATAAGAAGGACGTTCTCAATTAGTAGCGTATTTTGTTTTTTTGTAATTATATGTGGGCATAAGTCTACAGTAAGTATTGAGTAGCTCACTGGCTTAATGATTACAGCATGCGGCATTCATTCAGAAGACTTTAATATTTAAGTTTGTACATTTGTGAATTTTAGTTACAGCGAAATACAAATGGTGAAGGGAAACATCGTGATGAAACCTGCACATGACTTAGAATTAACGTAACTTGGCTTTTATGGACAAGTCTACATAGTCTTCTTTTAATGATTCTATGAAAACAAATGTGTTCGCGTACATGAGTGAGGACGCATGTGGGCGTGCGTGCATATATTTCCTTCTTCTTAAAGTGCCTCTCCAACTAGTGAAGGTTGACGATCAGCGCCGTAGTCCTTTTTGTCTCTGGTTCGGCGAAACAATTCGGACGCCCCGGATATGCCAATTCATTCCGTGATATTTCTCAAAACTAATCTTAACCCCATCTTCCGTTTTCCAGAATCTTTACCTATTATAATCAGCTGCAGATCATATACCTAACAACGGAGTACATGACCCAAGGTAAGAGATTTTACGTTTCTTAACCATAAACATGAAGTTACACTTTTGCTCAATGCATTGAAGAACACTGACATTGGTCACTCTCCGAGTCCCGATAATGGATAACAAGCGTCTATATGTCCACATCTCAAAAGCTTCAATACGTTTTTTTAAGGTCTTTAAATAGCCCAAGCCTCACATCCATAAAAAATAATGGGCCATATGGGCCTAGAGTACGTAAATATGTGCGCGTAGAAATACAAACATCGATCTACTTTACTTACATGGTTGCAGGGTGGACAATACCAGTCACCCTCGGGCACTAGCAACAGCATGGGCTTGAGACAACTGCCGTGGTAGCCCGCGTCGCACTTGTCACACAGCAGAATCCACTCCGGCTGCTCGCCGCTTCCACACCGTTTGCAAAAGCCGTCGTCCTTTTCTAATAACAGATATATGGTTTCAATTTATATCAAATACAAGGTATTATCTTGGACGAAAGGTTGTTCTGTTGAAATTGCCTTATGCTGAAATGAGTTTTTTTCATACAATTAATAGGCGAGACAAGCAGGACATTCATATGATAAATGATATGCTTGCCCATAACAATGTGGCGATGGTTAGGATGTACACTTCACCACATTGCCCTCGTCACCAGAGACATAAGATGTTGAATCTCATTACCCCAGTATATATTTGTATAGTTATTGCTGATGGACTTAGAACCATGTTTAAAAAAGGTGAGTGTCAAAGTCATTTATCCATTACATTGTTGCTGGTTCATAATCTTTTTCCTCACAAGAAGTTCGGTGAGGAACAAAGTTTAGGTTATTCCAGTCCATATGACCGTCTTATGAACTGGGCTATCACTGTCCCATATTCTTTATAACATATAGAAAGCCATATGTAGATTGTTTGATACTTACCTTCTTGAAGTGTGCGCGCCAGTTTGAGGGGCTCCACTGGTTCACCATCCTCCAAGTCAGACTCGGGAGAGAACTCATGGTCGGATTTAGAATACTCCACTGTAAACATTAAAGCAACAATGCACAACTGACAAGGCATCTTCTTCTGCATTAGGGGTTGCTATGGGATAACTCTTCGGAACACAACTGTGTCATCCACAATACTATTTTAGTAAGTTTAAGGGGACTGCAGAATAAGGTAGCCCTTAGTACATTTGCGGGGTAATGCGGAATCGAATAAAGGGCCTGGTTAATAAGGTAAGTGCATGATCTCTGCACTATGGATGCACTATTCTATTACATTTTATAACACTTACAATCTGGCTCTTCAGGGTGTTCAAATAGTGGTTCATCCGATTCAGAGTCTGGTTCTGGACCAGTAGAATCTGAGGCGCGCCAAGCTGTCGGACGTCGACGCGCTCGGGTTTCGCCCTCTGAACTGCTGCCACTTGCTCGCCATTCTTCTTCATCCTCCTTGTTCTATAAAGAGAGGCGAATAGAGATTAATAGTAAGTAAAGAATAATGGGATGATGTTATGGTGGTTGATTTACAATGTGAATGTATTTGTGGTGGCTAGCCAAGCAGGTACGAATTTCTAGCACTGACCAAACTTCATATGATATCATTAATCTCATGTCGTAACTATTTAGTTAAATAAATTAAAAGTTTAACTTACTTTTTTTTTATGAATCATTTTGAGTTCTCTTAACGCAACCTCTTCTAAATGTCTTCTGTCTGCTTCCTCTTTGATTTTCATTTGTGCTATCCTTCTCGATTGTCTAACAGGGGTGTCATTGTCTGTTGGGTTCGTTGTGCTGGTTGCTTTCATTTTCTCTTTCTCTTTCGCCTTTGGCTTTTTCTTAAGCATCCTTTTACCGGATTTTTTTCCTGTAAATTTTAATTCAAACTTTCAAACACTCATAACCAAAAGATTACAAAAAAGCATACAACATAAGGAGTAGATTCAAAGTCATAGAATCCTAATATGTGTTATAGGTTAGAAAGTATACAATATATAAAAAGTAAAACCAAAACATGTTTTAATTAATTATGCATTTATTAAATATCTATTTAAGTTATATACCTAAACTATATAAAGTCTCCTCCTCTGATTCGCTAGAACATTTCGCCATTTTCTTAGCTTCGATTTTTTTTCTGAAAAAGAGAAAGAACTTTAATCATTAATATCTTTATATACAAATTTTAAATTTTAAGCGTAAAAGATAAAAATTATACCTGGTAGCAGTCATAATCTTTTTTGGTTTAATCTTAAATCGCTTTCCGCTTGTCAGTGGTTCTTCCTCATCACTGTCAGTTTGAGATTCAGTTTTGTCATTTACTGTTACATTTAATAAAGTCCTTTTTAGTGCTTTGCTGGTTTTATTGTCATTTACCTCTTTATCATTCTCCTTACTTACATCACCAACTTGTATTTTGTGTAATTTTTTACCTTTTAATTTACCTTTACTAGCTTTAATTTTTTTTCTATTTGTAAAAGACACTTTATCATTTTCAGTACTTACATCTTTATTTTCAATATTGTCATTGATAACACTTTCCACATTTTCAACCTTGGAATGTGATGATACGTCAGGTTCAGGTGTCGCTTCTAGACGTGATTTTTTTAAAGGTAAGGTGTCTTCTGTCTTAGAATCTTGTTGTGGACTTTCTTCTTCATCATTTTCGTTATTTTCAGTTTCTTCATGTTCGGATGATACACTGCTTTTTCTTTTTTCTATAATACTGGATTTAATATCTCTACAACTACCTGTTTCAGAAACAGATTCAGCAATTTCTTTACTTTTCCTTAATGACCTCATAGTTTCACCTTTTTTCACTTTACATATTTCTTTTTTTATTATGTTTTTACTTGAACTCTCGCAATCTGTAGTACTTTTTTCATGTACACTACTGTCCCTTCTAAGTTCTTTTTGACTACTAGTTGCAATTGAATTTGAACCATTAGATTTGTCTAAGCTTCGTACACAATGCTTTTTTGGATCGTCTGTATTGTCATTAGATTGTTTTCTTAATGATCTTTTTGTCACAGATGCTAATCTATGCCTTAATTTAGCATTCTTATTTAGTTTAACTCTACTACTAAATATTTTTACATTATTTGTATGTTCACCATTAATACATTCTGTACTAACATTGTTATCAACTTCTGAACTCTCACGTGATTCAGTATTATTTGCTTCTTCTATTGCTTCTGGGTTTCCAGTATCATTGTCCCATCCCCACCCATCACCATAGATAAACATTACCGGTTCAGATATTTCCTCACCAATAAAGTAGGAACTTTCACAATCCTCTCCATTGCCTTCACCTTTAATAATTAAAACAGGCTCCTCTATTTCCTCCCCAACTTCAACTTCTGGTTTCTCATTTTCATTAGCACATTCTTTTTCTGTTCTAATCAAATCACTTGTCTCTTCTTCTTGTTCTTGTTTCTTGGAATCACTTTGTGTCATTCCTGTTACAATTTCTTTAGTATCTTCTTCATTACTTGTTGATTTGTTTACATCATCTTTTTCAACTGTATTATCTTCTGTACCTTCCAAACTTTCTTCACAATGTACCTTTTCTTCTTCTAAACATTCTAAATGATCTATAGATCTATTTTTTTCTTTTGTGTCATCACTCTCATTCCCAGACTCAGATTCAGGACTTAGGAACTCTTCCTCATTGTCTTCTTCAGCATCTGATTTAATAGCCTGAAAAATACAACCCTAATAATGTAACTACAATTGTTTTCACATAAATATTTAGGTTCTTAGTATTATTTAATATTTTGCATAATTATTTAATTTGGACCTTTTAGATTACCTTGATAAATTTGGATGAGTTTTCATTAGATAGGTTGCTTATTTGCTTATATGGAGCTCACCCCTCTGGTTAGGAGACAACTTATTACTATTTTATATTAAAATTATACCTCTACTTGGGTAGGAAGATCTGCACTGCTGGAATCTTCGTTTGCTATTGGCTGAGAAACTTCTTCGCCACTTTTCAATTGACTAATAATTTTGACAAATTCCTCCCGATTGCTGTGACAAATAATAAAAAATCCTAAGACAATATAACAAAATTGCTGCTGTTATAGTTCAATAATACATATCAATGATAATAAATTTTTCTTATTCATCTTGATCTTTATTAAATTAAATTATATTAACTAAAGACCATCATATATTACCTAGCAATCAGTTGCCAAGTTTCCTCATCTTGGTCCTCTTTGTACAAACATAAATTAGCTTCATGGTCAATCTGGAGCCAATAAACGCAACCGTTCTTGTCCTTTCCAATAGGATCCAATCTAAGCTCTTTACTTGATAATGAGTTAACAGCATTTTTAAACTTCGGATGGCATGTAAATTGATATTCAAATAGTAACTGCGGAAATGAGAATTATAAAATGACTATGTAGCTATGCTGGTTTAGGAGAAGAATGTCAAAATTTGTAGCAGCATTTTAATCTTAATGTAAATTTTGCATTGTTACTTTAATTCTTAAAACACATTTTGGGTATCACTGTCCATAATTTATAAATGAATGATTATAGTAAGTACTTATATTGGAAGCCAATTATTATTGTTAGTAAAGTGCTATTATAAGGGAGAAAGATAAAAATAAGTAAATAGTATAAATAATTACCAATATTAACTTCATTTATAGATAATATAGTAACCTTGTTACTCTTTTTTTTGGCATATTATATTCTCACAAGTTCTAATTAGATAAGTATTATACTGATTATAGAAAAATTGATAAATGAGATATTACATTGTATATGATTGGTAATAGATTTTGAAATAAATAAATTTTGTCATTAAAAAAATATTTACACTTAAAATTAAAATAAATCAAATGACACTATTTACATTCATTCACACTGTTGTTATTATTTACAATGGAAATGTAGTAAATAATGAATAGAAAGTATTGAAATACCTTTAATATCCTTAGTTTAACTTGAGTACTAGCTTTCTTATAGGAAAACCTTTCTATCTCCCAAGCTTCCTGATGGTATCTTTGTTGATGACAAAACTTTATAAGAGCTCTTTCCCAACGATTAACTTGAATAGACTTCAGCGCACGTCGTAACAACCTTATGTGCAACTCCTTTAACGGATCCAACACTAAAACAAAAAACTTGCTATCATGTTTGTTTATATTGAACTCAATATAACGTTATTATCTCCTTACCTTCTTGTGTATTCTCTATCAACTCTTGTAATTTGGCTATCGTAGGTATTTCTAAACCATACAGTTTACAAAAACCTTCAAAAAAGAATAAATAACAGCGAAATTGGAATCAGTCGTACATGAAATTTCTCCATCAGACGCCATCGTCGACAATTATTATGTTCTTTTACTAAACATCGCTGAATAACAATATCTACTGGTGTGAGATTATCTCAATTAAATGTATTGGGAATTTACAAAACATGTACATTATTCACGAAAATAGCTTCATTCTTAATTACACTCAATGCTTCTATCCTTATTTTCTAAAATAATAAAATAAAACTTGATGACAGCCATCGTACCATAAACAAATTATAAACTTTAAAGTTTTAGCATTTTATCATTTTGTTTTTGTCAAAGAAATTGTCCACAGAGCCTTCACATTTTACAGAAAGATCCTAAGAATTTTATTCCCAACATAAGCTATTAATTTTGAAAGTTTTTAGTTCTTTTGCTAAACACAACAATAATTTTACTTTTTAAATAATATTTTGATTTATTCTAAAAATGTGGACATTCATGTTTTATATATTTTTTTTCCTTATTAAAATAAATTCAATTTACTACATTACATAAAGTGTATATTTTTGTAAGCAAATTTCGGTGCTATAAATATAATATCAATATTTTTTTAATATTTAACAGTAAACATTGGCACTGCGTTTGTCACACACGTAGCAGGAAAACCCCATAGACGAGTGTGTGTGTTTGCTTTTCGTTTACTTGTGAATTTGTGTGACTGCATTGTCTCATAGTAGAATATATCTTCTATACCAACCAATATGTCTTCAGTATGTTGTGGAACAAAAAAGCAGAAATTAAACAACTCGTATAGTAATGTTGATAGACCTATAAATGGTTATCATGAAACTGTAGCAATTCCTGATATGTGTTACTTTTGTTTCGATGTTTTGTATTGTCAGCTGCATAGTATGGAACCGCCACAAACACCGAACTTCACAAATGAGGCCTAGTAAGTAAATAATCAGAAAGTTTAAAATTAACTTTGCAATCAATATGTAAGCCAACAATAATATGTTAAGCATGTTCTTTTAATATAGGTATTTAATTAAGCTTAACTTGTCTCGATTTTAAACTGTTAAACATTTTTTTTGTATATGTTTATCGTTTGTTTGATGTGTAATATAACATAAGGTTATTTTTAATATACAAAAGTGTTAATAGTTCATAGTAGGAATGATATTACACAAAGGATTTGTAATGACAAAGAATCTTTTGTTTTTTTTTGAGCTCGACTAAAGCATGTTGTTCAGCCCTAATGGTCCTCTTTTATTATTATTATGTATAAAAATTACTATTACTGTTATTTATAAATATATCTTTCTTTCAAAACTGGGTTTAATATACTTTTAGAATTGTTAAAACATTAGAAAGTTTATTAACAAGTTTTTAGACTTAAAAAATGTATAAACTTTCTGTTCTTATGCTTTTGTTTTTTTAATGGTTCTTCTTAAAAGTATCTGCCATTGTTACTTTTGTTTAAAAAATATGGATATTATATGAGATATTTAGTGTTTAAAGTAAGACAGAAGAAACATTTATAACCATCACTATTAGATTATGCTGATATTTTAATTTGATAAAACTAATATAGTAATATAAAACTAACACTTTTGTATAAAAAAGGAAAGCATCATATTAGTGATGTAAGGGATATAATCAGATAGAAAGTAGTGTCAGGATATTAATAAAATATTTGGTGAATCCTATGGTGAACAGGTATACAGTTATGGCCAAATCACATATGACAGATTATAGAGATTACTGATTTAATGACTGTGAACTATACATTTAATATATACATAATGTCTTGCTTTTAATTTAATATGTAAAGAATGTGACCTGAGATTTTTCTCATATAGCTCATAATAAATCTGCATCTGTGCATGTGCAATGTTTGTAGCGACTATGTAGTTTTTTTGTATTGAACTTAATGATTAAACAAAGAGGACCTGATGGTGAGTGTTGCTGTTGCTATATTAAAAAAAAAATATTCTTGTATATTAATTATCTACTTGTGAGTCTCAAAATATCAATTTCAGTTGTTTTGAAGATTAACAGCAATAGGACAGACAGCCCGAATGGCAAACATTTTTATTACTTTTTTTTTTTATGGTTTTATTTTGATATCACAGACAGGCACTTTAATTTTTTTATTTGTATAGATATGTATATTTTGCAGTCCTTTATTTGTGACATGGAAAATTGGCAAGGACCATCGGCTTCGGGGGTGTATCGGAACATTTAATGCAATGCATTTACATTCAGGTAAGTTGAGAATTAAACACATTGTAGATGTGATTTATTTTTGCTCTACAATAGGTAAACAAGGGGCCATAATTTCAAATGGCGTTAAAAGATACTGAAGCTGAGCATGGTGAGGCATGGAATGATCTGGTTCTTAGATATGTTGATAGCTGGAACAGCAACGACGTTTTACTAAATAAGGGTAGTAACAAATGCCATAAGATAGGGAATTGAACTAAGACTCGTTTAACATGGAATCAAATTAACCATAGCATTATGGAGGCACTTAATAGTTAATACTGATCAAAACCATTTCTAGTTGTTCATCTGTAAACCACATGTTATAAATTGAAGTGCTAAGCTAATGTTTGCTATTTAGCTATATATATATTTTGCAACCAATTATTTATGCAAATATATTGTGTAATATTCGTTTCATAATTTAAACAAGGAATGTTATTCACAGAACGATTGTTTGCAACTATGTACTTTCTAGATCTCTAGAGAATTATCGATTAATCTGATTCCAAAATTGAATTTTATCTTATAGACATACTATTATTGTAATTTTCATTATGGATCTAGTCACTGTTAGCATTCTGGTCATATCATAATCTAGGTTAATTAAAGGTAATTCATAATCTAGGTCATAAACTCCAAAAAATCGTCATCTCCTCTCTGCCCAGGACAGGAAATGCTGTTTATTTCGTCATATAAAGAAAGTATTGGCATGGCATTCAACTGGTGGCAGGTGTCTGTTGTTGCAGACAGTTTAGGTAGGTTTTACCGCAGTGCTTATTTCTGTCTGACAGCAATGTATTCCGGTTTGAAAGGTGTGGTATCTCGTTAAATTACTGGGGTAATGAGACTTAGTATCGTATGTCTCAAGCTGATGAGAACAAAGTGGTGCAGTGTATATCATCCTAACTAGCGCCATGGTCGGGCATACTAATGTGAATGTCTTGTTCCCACCTCTCACTTAGCCTCACGGGAGGGTGGTGGAGGTACAATTCGGGCAACGTAAACTGCATATGTTATATCCAAAATACATTTTTGTTTATAAACGTTAAGAAAATTTGCACATGTTCTTATAAATCGATGCATACTCTTGGTAAACAGCCAAAACTATGTAAATCTATACTATTTACATCTATAATCTAAACGTTATGAGTTAAGAATACATTTTTGTTGTGTTAACGTAACGAGAGTAATGTTCACCTGATGGTGAACGTTACTCCCGCTCATAAAAATAAAACGATATGCTAACAAACATTTCATCGTATATCAGGTGATTTCTCTAACTAAAATACTCTTCGAGCTGGAACACAGTAATGTTTGCACAGTCACGTTTGAAGGTAGAAATAAGAGCTGCGGTAGTACCTATCACTACCGTCTCGGGTAACACAGACAGATAAAGGCCATGCTGCATCTTCTTCAAAACGTCGAATGAAATGGGACATAGCCACCCATGGCCTTGTCCTATTTCATTCAACCACCTCCAGATAATGATGATTCTTTGCAGTTGATCATCTATATTACGGAATATTAACAGTAACTAGCTCGGTGATAAAAGTTAAAATGACATTTCTATGATTAATTTGAATATCGAAATTGGATTAAGGAAGTATTCACTAGAGATCTAGAAAGTTCAGATTCCCTTAGTCTGATACTGACTGAGAATTTAATGATTATTCAATTCTATCTATGTTTATACCACTCATAAAAATATCAGTACTTAAGGTTAAAAGATTTAGGTTAAGAAGGCTTCTTTGATATTCAAAGACTTAAAATAAATATTTCATGGGCATGGATATCATCCTACAGGTTCACTAGTAACATGTATGGCTTGTAAAGATATATAAGTAATCTAATCTCTACAATATTTTGGACTCTTAAAAACCAATTGCTGGTTGGCATTAATATTGAAATAAGATTTGGATTTCCGGTTGAAATATAACAAAAGAGTTTGTTTTGTTTAAAATAGTTAACAGTCTTTAAATTTCACACAGCAAATATTTTACTATCAAGTTATACAAATGCTTTCTTCAAAGCAAACACATTCTTTCACAGGGCTCCGGGAGTACGCGATCACTAGTGCGCTCAAGGACTCGCGGTTCACCCCCATAACGCGCGAGGAGGTGCCGCGACTCACGGTCTCCGTGTCCATACTGCAGCACTTCGAGGAGGCCGAGCACTATCTCGATTGGAAGCTGGGCAAGCACGGGATACGCATCGAATTTATCAGCGAGCGCGGCACCAAGCGCACCGCAACCTACTTACCTCAAGTTGCTACAGAGCAAGGTCGGTGAACTGTTCCCATAGGAAATTTGTATAAGCGAAGCAAGATGCACCATCAGGTTCTCGCCTGCAATTGTATTTCCATTATAAAACTTTCAGCACTCTGTTGAAGATTCGTAGTACTCGTTCTCTCTGTCTATTCCCCAAGTGAGATCTGTCGGAATGACCATATACACAGTGTATAACGTGGCGGTCTGTAACACTGGACTCCTTTGTTGGTATTCCTCTTTTCATCTTTGTCCATATGAGCTACCTTCAACTTAAAGGATATTTTGACATGCCTCTTTATGACAAGTTATTGGTTCATCTCTCATAACTAGGGTTCGTCGCGATAATCACAAATCCATTTGCAGTATATAATGTGGAGTTTTGTTACACGTTACAAAGGTAAAAATATTGAATTCAACATTTGCAGCATACCTGATATTTCTACTTACCAAGCTGTATAAACTATCATGTTTCAGGTTTGTGTATATATTTTCAGGTTGGGACCAAATACAAACAATCGATTCTCTATTACGAAAGGGAGGCTACAAGGCGGCGATCACGGCGGACCTCCGGAGGAGCATCAAGCTGACCCGCTACCAGTCCGAGGAAGTCTCGGCCACCTACGGTGACTACATCAGCCAACGTTGCTAGCATCCCGCCGCTCCTCTGGGATGGGGTCCCGATAACATAAGACTAATGTACCAATATACACCGTACACAGACAAGCAATCATTTACAAGTCCAAGTGGAAGTTACAAATATTGTGTTAGTAATGTTTTAGTCTCTAAGTGTACTAAATGTGTTGATCAGTCGGGCCGATGTGAACACAGCAATACCTTTAGCACGTTCAAAAGTACAACGGGAAGTCAGAATTATGCTCAAAGTGTTTCCGGCGAAGGCGGAAGCGGATCGTGTGTTATTAACATTTTTTAATGTTAAGCTAATATCACTGCCAACGACATTCCTTTAAGGAGGATTGAAGGTGCCATCGAACTAAATATTCACTTTGCACGCAGTCTCCAGCGGTATGTAAATATTTTTTTTTACATTCTGCACCATCCGTCTATGGTACGTGCAAGTAGAGTTTTCTTAGTTGCGTCTTTTTTATCTGTGCGCACTTATGATTCAAATATATTTTTGTCTATGCCAGTGCCAATTTGTTACTGAGGATCTGTACAATAAATTCAGATTAAAGATTATATTTTAGGTGATACCATAAATACTTCTTTATATAATATATATTAATGGTCAATTGTGTAGTTATTTATGTTAATTTCAAAATATACTGAACTTTTCACTTGTGGTATGTCTCTACTGCTGGAGACCATTTAGATAGGTACCACCGCATTGCATATTTCTGCTTACTAACAGTAGTGTTCAAATGTTACTGTATTCCAGTATGAAAGGCGATGTAGCTATTGAAATTATTGTGAGTAAAAAGACATCATATGTCTCAAAGTGATAAGCACAATACAGTGTATGCCATCCTCGTTAATTCGTGTCATCCCTCAGTTGAACACTCGTTTTTTGTGCCAGTTAATGACAACAAAACGATTTTAATTGAAAATACTATATTGGCACTGGTTGTGATGTTTTAGTAAAATGCTTGAAACATTATTACTCTCGTTTAATCATATTTCCCAAGTTTCATTTATCGAGAGTGCACTTTGATCAAAGTTTTGACTTGCCCTTTATGTTTTTAATTGGGTTCACTGGGGTTAACATTCACAGATTGTATCACAACTATTGGTTATGCCTCATAATAAATACTAATCAGTGATTTATGGTTTATATCGCCAGTTTGCTATATATCTTAAGATGTATAAGAGACAAAAAATATATAATGAGAATAATATACCTTTACTTAATTTAATGGTAAACAACGATGAAGTCTCCTATGAAGCAATGTCATCTTAAGGGAAAATTCTATTCGCCTCAATTTCACTTAGTGTTAAGCGACAAAGAGGCTGTGTTACATGCCTGCCACACATGAATCTCACGAATTTAAAGCCGGAACAGCAATCCTTGTATGGCTGCAGATTTACAACGATAACTAGCCTACTACTAACCGAACTCCTTAAATTGTGGTCATGGAAACAACTAAGGTATTTTCTTGTAAACTCGCTGAGCTACTTCTTCACAAGACAGTTCAAGTAAATAAATCATAACATTTCGAAATGACAACATTCTATTAAAATGTAATAGTTGTGATACATGTGTGAATATAAATAATATCTATGGGTTCTACATTTATCTATAGCTTGAGAAATATTTCACTGTTGCTTTTTTTTTATTATCGTATAAGTTTTAGTTGAATTAAGTTGCATAGGTGTTGGCTTGTTTCTATGTTTGTGAGCATTTTAATTTTGCTGTTAGTGTATTTTGTTGAGTTAAGATGAATTGATTATTATTTACCACTCGAACAGCATCAATACTTTATGCATAACCACTGGACTGTACAGGGTGAAGTTTTATCATGTATCATAATAATAATTTTAAAAAAAATATATCGCGTTTACATGTTTAAGGATGTGAAAGTAAGATCTCTAGATTTTTTTTTAATAAAGTTTCACTCAACGCGTAGATAGTTATAATAAAAAAATTGGTTAGTGAAAATGATTAGTTATTTCTTTCGGCATATGATATTAAAACCATGGAGTTTATTCCATAGGTATCATAGAATTTCAACATAGCAGACCTTTAAGAAATATTTAATTTCCATAAAAGTACTAATTAATGAGCAATGTACTCGCAATTAATAAAAATTGGAATGTAATATAGTGTTAGATAAAAAAAGCCAAAATAAAAAAAAATAACAATAAATTTTAAAAACAAAAAAAAAACTTTATTAGTTTGTAAATTATACATTTCTTAAAATGGTAACATATGAGTACCTAATTGTTGTGCTAAATATGGTTTGCTTTGTTTTTTTTTTTTTTTGTAAATTTACTAAAACTTGATGATAAATTAAAAGAGGTGATATAGAAAACAATTTCCTGACAATAAGGCAGTTGTTAAAATGTTATACTCAAAAGGCCATTGCTTTGAAATCGCCATAGGCTAAATTTATTTCCACCTAGTCTGTTAAATATTTCAATGACTGCTTTATAATCATTGAAATAATCTGTTGTCTATTAATAATATTTTACTATGAGAACAAGCAATGACGATTCAAATGTGTTAAATAGCAACATTGAGCGGAAGCCATCTTTAAAATTTTATTAACATTTTACATCTGCACACTTCATTATCGGACAGATGTCACAGATTATATACAAAGTTCTGCTATATTGAATTGTATTATCATGTGCCCTAATAGAGAGCTAGATTTTTGTAAAAAGAAAAATGAGAACTTAGATTTGTCTTTTACCTTATATAAATATATATTTCTATGTAATTATTGATCAGAGGACGGATTGATCTTGATAGAGTTGTATCTAATTTGAACTCATATTAGAGCCTAGTTAATATATGAATTGGTGGAATATGTCAATGGCCATTTATTGAATCGCCTTCTATCCTGGTGTCAATTATTTCTCCTGTTTTTTTTTTTTTAATTTCAAAGATCTTAAATCGAATTAGTACAAAACAGGAAAAATTCGATTTGAAGTCTTTTATTAATACTATCTCTCTGTTCTATTTAAATACTTTTGCTTGTTGTTCAATGGTTATAAGAGTTATTTAGATAATCACCGCTTTATGGACATGAAAAACTATCGTCTTTCAGGAGATCCTATGAATATACAGTAGGTTTTTCTTTGTGTTCGCATGTCAGGGTGTTTTTTTCTAAAGGGTTCAAAAATGTTTATTAAATGATATGTAATTTTTTTGTGCTAGTATCATACTTTATCACTTGTCTGATGTATATGTATAACGATAATAATTATATGTTTTCTATATATATGAATGTTTACTGTTTTTGATTATGTTGATATCTAAATTGTAGTTATAATCCATTAAAATTTTGTTTTTTAATATTGTAATAAATCTTTTCAAGCTGTGTTTAATCAGTTAGCTTTTATGCAATGTACATCCCTTTAAACATATATTGCACTGAAATATTTGAGAGATATTGATGGACCAGTTATAAATCTTTGTAAGTGTGGGTTTAGCTCAATTGGATTAAGATGTTTTTTCGGAGATATTGATAGAACAGTGGTGTTAAATCTTTGTAGACATGGATCAGCTCTATTGCTATGTGTCCAAACAAAAAAAGCTTAAAGAAATTCTTTTTAAATTTTACATGTTTTAAGTGACATTTAGGACAATGAGGAGTGCTCATCCAAAAGACCTGCTCTCGTGTGTGTGTTACACACTAATACCAAGTCAATTCTGTTCTTAATCATGATGATAAATGGGTTCAATACAGGCCTGTATCACATATGTGTGAACAACATGCAATGGATCTGTCATATTTCTACCATTGCCTAATCTAATCAGGTGCTGATGGTCAGAAATGTTTATCTTTATTTTTGTACAACATTATTAGTCGGAGATTATTTCAGAAGGTAATTATTTATATGTTTACGATATCGATCTTGCAAGCAATAAAGATTATGTAATGTTTTTTACATGGTATCTATTAATTGTTCAGTTAATGCTTTATATACTGTTCACTTCATCACAAATAATACAGACTGTTCTGTCATAGTGTTTTTAATTGTTTCCGTTCAAAAAATTTAAAAGTATGGATTTACATTGTAAATAATGCAATTGTATTATTAAAAAATAATGTATTGTGTAATAAATAAAAAAAATCAAAAAAGTTATAGAAAATTTAAAATTTACTTCAAATAATTTGTTGTGTAAAAGATTGTTATAGCTATGTAAAGATATTGTTGAGGTCGGTAAGAGATGAACATAGGTATTGATATATGCAATAATTACAATTATATCAGTAACCAAATCGTGTGCTATTGTTCTGTCATACGCACAATAAATCCGTTGAAGTCTCCATTTTAATCCCAAAATGATTGTTATTTTTTAGTTATCTGTGACGGTTTGGTTTTTACACTATCATATATATAATAATATAGTATTGATAACTCATGATAGATAATACATAGGATATAGTCTTACATAGTCTGTATTTTAAACCGCTTTCTTTTTTCTTCAATATCTCAGGAACCAGGCAGAGGGTATGTTTGAAATAATGCACTAACAATTGTCCACAATGTCAGGGGACAGTTTTGTATGTGTTCAAAACTTAGTGGTATAAACTTCCTCTGATTGCAGTTGTGTGCGTTTCTTTGTTGTTCGTTTTTTTGTAATTCGTAAAATATTAAAAGAACTAATAATATAAGGTGACATAAAATATTTAGTGGAATTTTATTTTTTTCCTTACCTAAAACCTCACTGTAGCCTGTAATGACTATCAATACTACTAAAATGATCAGAATAATCTATGCCAGCAGTAATGTAGTTATTCTAAATCTCGAATTGTTAAAATATTTACATTTATTTTCACGCTTGAAAGTCAACCGCTGCAATGTAAGCAAATTTTACATAAATTCTTAGGTAATTTTATTAATTATCTTATACTTACCTATGGGCTATATAAAGTTATAGATATGAAACGATAGAAATTTCATTTATAACATAAAAAGCACTCTTAATGCTTATGCTGCTGACACTTGGAGTCTTCTCCCGAATAGTCTAAGTCATTTAAGCACTACATTGGGTATTGGAGGGATAGTCCATTAACAATAAAATAATATAGGTGATAGTAACCATTATTAATTGTACATGGAAAGTCAAAGATGTTATCATCAACAAGTATCTATTTACACTACAACATATCACATATATATTACATCACACTGGGGAGTTTTCACCTAAAACCTTCTTCTCAATTTCCATAATTTTACTTCTAAACGTAATGTTATTTTTCATTTCGAAATACGTTAAGATAGAAGAGGCAAATAATTGTATTGCCACCATGGAAGTTAAAGTTCCAGTGTATGGCTTAGTTTTACTTATTACAAATTTTAACATAACTTTAGGACCTTCTCGCATGTCGGGTATTCGATATGTACAGTATCTGTTGGCCATCTGAAAGAAAAAAAAAAACAAACGTTGGATTTTTTTTTATAATGCACTAATCTCAATTCGATATAATGATGACAATGTGGTCGTGGACTGTGTTCGTCATGAATACTCTGTCGCTCACATGTTAACAGCCAAAAATAGCGATTATATTATGGCGGCTTCTAATACACCTTATCACAAACTACTTCGAATGTAAAATTCGAACTAAGGACCTCTGTTCTTAAAAGTCATTAACAACTTCTCTAACAATTTTTGTTCTTTTGTTTTTTTTACTTAATAATTTTGTACAAAAAATTATCAATCATTGGCTATACAAATTTTTAATTTACATTCGTAATATACTTTGTATAAAAGAGTTGGGTATAAATAATCTAATACATGTGTTTTAATAACGTAATAGAAAAACTTAATTTTAATTTGTAATTCTACAAATTTTTTAAGTTAATCAATTTAAATACAATACTAACACCAATTATAATAATACATACGGTATTGTGAAATTATTTTGGTCACTTACCATTAATGCCGAAGTTGGACCAAGCAGCATTGGATATGCAATGCCTAAGAGTATTTGTGTCAAACCTGATCTCATTTCATAGCAAAGGGGGCAGGTATCCATTTTCATTAATAGCATGTCTGTTCCTATCAACTGTAGAATGAATTGAAATGTAACAGTGTAAGAACTTGAACATAGCAGTAAATGTATATAATTGCATTGTTATTCCGCTCTACCATGTGTTGTTACTATTTACAATCAACAGAGGGTTACCACTTGAGCTCAATTTCACATAGTGTTAAATGAAAATGAGAATAGTTGTATGATGTTGATTACTGACTGCAATAGTTGATTATTCAGAATATTTAAACTCTCATAGACTGGTCAATAGATGCTGTAACACAGCAACTTTTTATAGCATCCTAATGACTCAAAATGTATGGCAATAAATGTATAAAATTTAACTTTGATATGAACATTGTGTGGTGAAACAACAGCGGATCATTAACTTTGTCAACAGTTTTAAGAAAAAATTCATAGTTCTTTGACATACACAATTTCAGTGAAATTTTTAATTAATAATAAGAATAACACATACATGCCTATGGAATAGAGCAGTTAATATTCCTGGCATTACTGCTATGGGTACTACAGATGCAAAATATCCATAGCCACCTAGCTTCAGCTTTTGTCTGTAGTGATTATTTATTAATACACCGCATACACTATTTATTGATCCAAGTACAGCTGGGGCGTATTTTAGTGCCCATCTGTGAAATAACAGATAATCTACAGTACACCTACATTTGCTGTATTCAAAACTGTAAAATGTTTATTTATTACTAAAATATTTAATAGATTAAAAGAAAACACATATTACAATAACCTAATTATATTACAAAAGAAAGCAGTGTTTTCTATTAACCAAATAAAGAAATCAAAATCATTATTTAATTAAAATATGTTAAAAAAATCACTATATACGCCCCCTGGGTAACTAAGGCAATAACAGCAACGATACACTATTATTTGATGACTTTCAATCGATTTGGCTTTTTGATATTAAAAGTAATAGTTTAAATGGACCTACCATCGGAACCGATATTAAACTACAGTTAAAGAAAGGTTAATTTAATGTAGTGATTATTCACATTACTTACGTATCAGAAAGTGATTGCCAATTATTTACTACATCCCATATATAAGTTATAGCTTCGGTTTCGCTTAATGTTACCGCATCTTTTGGTACCTCACTAGATTTTAATAATGCCATATTGATTATTTCCTATAGGCGATATTGTTTGAATATCGGATATATAATAAAATTAAATACGTTAATTCATTTTTTAATTTTTCACGAATGTCAACATAACCCCAATTTTTGTTGTTAAATTTAATCAGAGAGAAGAAAGGAAGAGAAACATTTTTTTTTCTATTCATCTCTTTCTAGGTCTTACATTCTAAGATCATGCTGCCTTGTCAAAGGTATGAGTAGAAACGTTATCTTAAATTTAAGATTTCATACTGTGGGTACAAGACCTTTAAGCCAATTATTATTATTATTATTTTTATTATCTATATACGTATATCAAAGTACTCGATGTACCCTTTATGTTAGTCTTACATATATTAACTTAAAAACTTGTACACTTTTAATAATAATGCTGTTTTTTTTCTTAATAAATTAATGTATGTTATCTTTCAAAAAATCCAAAATGTATCTGAATTGAATTTTATCTATCTTGCGGTAATAGGGATCCAAGAAATTATAATACATTGAATAAAATCCAAATATAAAAGTTCTCTCAGCTCTATTAGATAGCGTTAAAGAAATATGACCCATATGAATAAAATAATTATTCGTTTACTTCATACAAACGTAAGTTATTAAAAAATTATGTATAAGTCTATCAGGATCTGATGGCAAAAAGGGAAAAAAGAAATTGACGCTAGTAATACTGGGGAAATTGATGTAAAGCGTTTTGATACTTTTTTTCTTTGTAACGGCTGATTCTGTGTGTGATACATGCAAATTAAAAAAAATATCCAATGATCAAGGATAATTTTTGAAAATCTTACTGTGGCGAATGTGGGGTTCGAAATTTAGATGAAAACTTCAATTACTCTGTTCAAGTATCAAGTATCAAGACGTGTCATTCCTACTAATCAGTCAACGCTTGCACATGGCTCTATATCTATGATTGTGTTTGTTCTGCACCTTGTTCATCAAGTATTCTTTGATAAACGTTGAAAACAATGTTTCTTGCTAGGGATCGAAGAGGTTTCTTCGACATTTTCACCACTTTTTAAAGGAAATTTGAAGCCAAACCAAAAACAATTCCTCGAAATTTCAGTTGACAGATGACATTTTTTTTTGTTGCCATATGAAAATCGCTATTTTTAAAACTTTTTTTTGTCATCAAATCCTGGAAGACCTATACTTCAAGTAATTTTGTCTTAAAATGTAAATTTCTTGAATATTATCATACTCATATAAATTTTAAAAGTAAATAATTATTATGATTCTATTTGAGTTGTTACTGCAACACCAAATAATTAAAAAGCGACATGGTCTAAAATTCATGTTTTGTTAAAGGCGGTGTATCGATAGTTTAATGTTTATCCACATTACTAAAAGCCTATTATCATCAGTATTGATCCATATTAGGAAGATCTTGTATCAATAAGCAAAATCATGAAAAAAAATATCTTGTTTACATATAATATATTTATAATTAAGGAAGGCTTTTAATTCGATTAAATTAATAGTAAATTTAAGGTAGTTAATAGAATATTAAGAAATAAGCTTCATTATAATATTTTGATTTGTGTGGATACATATGACTGTTTTATTTTATAAGCAGCATGTTTAAGATAGAATTCGTTCTGCTAGAATGTAAATAAAACACTTACTTAATATAATTAAAATTATTTATTATCCTTCATCATATTTCTAGCATACTAAACATAATAAGTGTATAATAAATAATTGAATATTAATTTAGTTTTGAAATATTTCAGCCATATATTAATAACTCGATAATAGGTTTAATTCATTAACTAAACCGGACACGCAAAATAGGCAATTTTATTGTATTAGTAACATCAAGTAGTGTAATAAATCTCCTTTGAATAACTAAAAATATTTTCGATGAGAAACTTGTTTAAAATAATTTTTATCTATGAACCAAAAATAAATCTTAGCATAAAATAAATGACCATCTCTTCTTATTTCACAATCTTTGGCGATCTATAACAATATACGAGAATATATATTTCATATAGCCTAGCTATCAAATGCAATGAAGAATATTTTTTCCATTTAATCCACAGCATCATTCGTGACTCGAAAACAATCATATCTATACGACAAAACATTTAACTAACTTTTACGAACGATTTAGACAGGTTACATAAGAATCGATATAATTTCAAGAAAAGTTGCGATAATTGAAAAGAATTTTCGTACTTTAAATTTAGGTCTTTCCAACTTTTAACTCAGATCTTTCCTAACTCGAGTATAACTATTGTGTTATTAAATAATGATAATAGCGTATTAAAAATACTGGTCTGTAATGGTTTTGTTCCTTTATACGCCTTATTATCTAGGATATAAGCTGTTGCGTCTATTCATAGTGTTAACGATTAATAAATGAAGCAAAATGAATCATCAAAGTTCTGTGTTAAAAGTTGGAAATAAAATTCATAAAACATTACGAGGAGGCTAAAGATAGTAAGATCCCGCTGGACGACTGGCATCCATGCACTTATGTTTAACATAAACAATTACACATATTATTATCTTCTTACCTATGTTCCACTTAGAATACAAATTTTGATATTGATAAAAATTTTAATTAAAGTTTTAAAGATGTCATTTTCTAATTTTTTACATAGTAAAAAATGTAACACATTTTAGATTCAGTAAAAATATGATCCTCGTGGTTTATTATTTAAATGTATCTACAAAAAAGAAAATACTCATTCAATTTAGCTAAGTAACACGTTAGTTAAATAATAAACATATATTACTAGAGTTTAAGCATAGAATAATTCTTAAGTACTTTTAAAAATTTTTAACATATCAATTTTTTGGCGTATTTAAGAATATTACGGGCAAAAGATATTGTAAGAAGTATTTTCATCTTTGCTTGTCTTACATAAATAACTATACAACACTTGTGTGTTTTACAAATATTATTTTGAAAAATTCTTTTATGTGTAAAATACATTGAAACGTCAATGTTTATATTTACTTATTATTTAAAACTTAGTTTTGACTCTGTAATTTAGTTTATGACGAACTAAAAAGTAAATAACAAAATGCTGATATATAGAGAATAGGTTCAATGGACGAACGATACAAGCGTATATCACAGGAGCCTCGAAAGGTATCCTTTTGCTAAGCTAAATATGAACAGGTGTACTGCTCTGAAACTGCAACTGATCCTGCCGTTATCTTGAATAGTATATTTCAACTACTTTAAATAATTAAAATATATTTATATCTTTGAGTTTGTGATTAATATGATAGCGTTATACTTTAGTCACAGTTTAGAGTCGAATAAACCTGAACAGTAGCGCATGGTACATATCTAAACTATTTAATATAAGTTATCCAGAACAGTGCGTATTACAAAGTATCCGTGTACGTACAGTGCTTTGACATTTCTTAAATTTTTAGTTACATATATTTTAATATGTGAAATAAATTATTAATGAACATACAATCAAAAAACACAATTATTAACAAATACATAGATTTTATATACTCTACTCTTTACTTTAAACAGATAAGGTAAAGCAAACGATCAGTGTTCATAAATTATAAAGTTAAAGTTTATTAAAATGATATTTGAAATGTACTTATGTTAATATGAGGTTGTGGATATACTAATGACATGTTAGGCAGCTTTACGTTGACTTAGCTTGAGAACTTGGACATTCACGAGAACTGAAAGTTGTCATCGAATGGCTTCCACTTAGCAATACAACAGCGACACCCTGTCATCCGTCCGAGCGGCCCCGGGACAAAAGGCTAGTAAGCTCCTAAATTAGATATGACTTTAAAATGTCTACACACTTCTGATAACATTGAATCTTAGTAGAACGAGTCAATTTGCTCTCTTATCACATAACGACTCACTTTTCTGAAGAACATTACGCCGTTTAATAACTTACTGTTTACATTAGTGTTTTAAGAAAATTATTTAACCATCAACTCTGTGTGATAAACGATAAGCATGCGTTTAAAAGGAGTCGTTATTTTACTATAATGTTAAAATTATAGTACGATTCTTTACGAACAATAGAAAGGTCAAGTTCTTACGGTTTTTTAAGTAGATAATGATACAATACTTCCCTTACAATTTATATACCATATCTCATTAATAGAAATCTGTCCGAATTATCTAGTAAGATTAATCCCATAGCGATTAAAACAAAAAAAAACAAATGTTTAAGTTGTTTCAGGTAACGAATACAGTAAAAGATAAAACGAGTCAACATGTAATACGAAAAAAAAATGTTTATATAAATATCATACAAAAATAAAAGTTTTTTTTTTAGAGTAAACTAAAGAGATAGTAATTAAGCGTATTCCCGAGAGTGTGCACATATGAATCTCGTGTACGGCTGAGGTTTTTGAATTTTACGGACGGCGTGATTTTGTTTTAAACACAATATGTTACAATAAATTGGCCTTATGTAGCGTTCATAAATTTTAAAGGATAAAGGAAATTCCCACCTAATCTACATTACCTCTAATCCGCCCCTTTTCTTACATAAGAAAAATTAGAACGATTAAGTGCAAAGACGAGGCCCCATTTAGAAAAAGTTACGGAAACTTGTATTGAGTATACATTAGTACTCTTTCTATTCTATTACCATTGATTTGTCATTTATTTGTTGATTTTAAATGACTTTGTATTCATATAAATTGATAAATATTTGGCGCTTCATTTATTTAATGTTTTCTAAAAGAATTTACATGAAGCAGCACAAATCCAAATCTTCAAACAATATTCTGGATAACTTATTAAAAAAAAAAAAATTTGAATAAAAGTGATTGTTCATCTTCTCTGATGTATTAAAGCGTTTGAAGAATAGTGTTAGGTTACATATTAGACAGTAGCTTTAGATTTAATTAAAATATAAAAGTAGTTATAGAAAATACTCTAAATTAGAATAAGATCTAGGTTGAGTTAACACGTAAAGTATGCATATAGTATAAAGTGGATAACCGTGTGCTTGAAGCTAAACTATGCTAAGCGATAGGAAAAATAAATAACAGAAGAAGATATGACTAGATCTTTTTGTTTCATTACTAGGATCTACAATTCATAAAAGCACTATGCGCATCTCTCCATATCATTATAATATAAATAGATATATAATCGTATCGTAATTACTTCGAATCCTAATATTTGTTTTTTCCCCCGTTTAATATATTGGCATTCATCTTACGAACTAGCATCGAACGGTGGTCGGATGCGTATTTGTATAATTGCGTACAGCACTGGCACGGTGCTGTCACTCAGGGCACGGAATCTTCGGAGACGAGCTCGTCGTCCGCGCGGACCGGGTTGCGAGGACTCCCCACGCATCATCCGACGGTTTGTCTACTTCGTCTAAGTAACGCTCCTCGTTAGATCTCAACTGCAAACCGTTCCTACATGCAAACGTTACCGCTTGTGTCGACAAATCCATACCAACGCTAGCGCCGCGACCAGATCGAGTTAGCGAACTACATAAGTATCTAAACAAACAGTTTGCTTTGAATCTGACTTTCTTTTGAATAATTTTGGCAATTTAGCTTACATTCCGGCCGATTCTGATTAAGAAGTTATGTCATATTTTTCTATAGATTTATTTATATATAAATAATAATTGCTCAAAGTTAATTTTTATTGCACAAGGGAGTGGAAAAAGATATAGCATCAAACTTCGTCTCAATACAGAAGGTTAATAACACTGTTTCTCTGCAACGTTAAATGGGCTAGGTAGCAATATTGTTTAGGACGAGGATGTCAAGAATGTAGAAAATAAAAAAGCGAAGCAAGTGTGTTCAAGTCGCGGGTGAGATGAAGATGAGGGGTTCGGTTACGCTACAATAGAGTTACGAGAGAGTATAAAAATTCGCGACAGACTACAGTGGACCCGAGAGTGAAGCGGCGCGGGCGCCGCCGCCGGGGTGGCCGATGCACGATAATTCGAATCCCGACCCTCAGCCTCCGGCCGACAGCAGCGACGGATCCAACTTATCAGGACCTCGTTGGTCACTTCGCAATTCCAGCCAAAGTGTGAGAGTCGGAATTATAGGAATCGGCAAAATCTGCCTACTTGAAAACATTTAGATACATTTAAATAATTGCAAAGCATACCCTGTATCCTAGAATCACTTTATGGGCGATTGTTTTATACATTCAGAAAGGACTCATTTAATCTATTACAAAGTTCTGCGTCACCGCAATATATCTTTAGGGAATTTAATTTTAATCAGTATAAAGATATAAGTACACAATATTATAATTATCCCGCGAAAGATCTGCCTCGCGGCTTCGTTTCACGGGTGCATTACTCCTACATTACCCACGAGGTGATATTATCGTTAATCGATATATACTAAGTATACGAGTTCTGGTTTGGCATCGATTTATTCTGTAACCTAAAGGCGTCCGGCGCGGGCGCAGCTTTCGGCGCCGCCGCCGGCCGCTGCGGCCCGGGCGCGACGCCCGGCGGGCCGACCCGCTACCATCACCACCACCACCACCACCACCGTCACCACCATCAACACATTTCATAACCTAACCATGCACAGCCCCCACACGTAACGGATTCGCCCGCTCTACCCTCATGCGATAGCACTTCCCTTACATACCACGCGAGACCGTCACGTGCAGTTAGTGCAACGTCCACTGGCCACTGCTAACGGCCGGACCTCCAGTCGGTTCACTTAACGAGACCACGTCGACGAATAATCTCAAAACAGTAACAAAATGTACTTTCTCGAAGGAAACAATGCTTTACACAAATAAGTAAACGACTAAAACAATTTACAAAGCGTAACAACATATTGCACGACAGTGAGATTAAGAGAAAGATCTAGAAATTTAAGTAACGTCAATGAGAAGCATACATCATCATCATATTGTTTTACGCATAGGACTTATCCGTAAATCATAATAGCCTAAAACTAGAATACTATATCAATATAATATAATTATTTGTGTAAATATAAAGTTCTATGTCTTGTGGTGAGTGTAATATTTGACTAGAGGCGGGCGGCGGCCGTGCGGTCACTACCGCGCGCGGTAACTAGGACCCTAACACCCCCAACCACACACAGAAACTTCTACCCTTAGTAGATTTAAAAACTACCATTGGTAGGGTTTTGGAAAGAGCAGTTTATATACATATATATAAATATATATATACCAATTACAGCTTCCACTTCCAAAACTACGGAACATTTTCAAAAAACAATTACATTTATGTTGTACTTTGCGCTCATTGGAATACACGACCACTTTACCTAATACGTTACCTATCTAAATATTATTCTGTGTGGGGTCAGCTTTATAACTCTGAGCTCACTACCATAACTTAATTAACATAATTACGAGTAATGCAAGGTTGGTTACAGTTCAGCGTAGTGTTGCCATAGCTTCAATGTAATCAGCTGACGTTAGTAATGCGTAAATCTTAATGAAAAGTGAGTTACATAGCGTCTAGTAAGCTTAAATACTTTTATATATGTTATTTCAAGTTACGATACAAGTGTACTACGTATGCAAGTATTATGCAATGCCAATAAAATAAGCATTACAAAAACGGACGGAAATGGATATAAAACTTTTGATTGAGTCATAATTATATAAGCGACGTTAAACGGTTCATTGTAAGTCACAGTTCTAGTTTGTGCACCCGACAAAGGGCAGAATGTAAACGAATCAGCAAAAGAACCATCCTTAGGAGCGTTAGGTAATAGGCATCGAGTACATCGTCACCACTGTATTGGGTACCTGGTAACTCCCGACGATAGTGGACTCAGAGTTGTTTTTGTATTTTTATAAATAGCGTACATTTATTACTATTTCCGAAGCAATTATTAACATGAATTATTTTTAAAGAGACACTTATCTTTATGTGATACATTTATACAATTAACATGAAGAGATTGTAAATCTTGGGTAATTTTAACGCTTCTTATAAAAATACTAAGCAACAGCTTTCAGTATTGCCAACATGCCGTTTCGCAAACGGTTTTTTTTTGGGTTGGAGCGAATACGGCAGTTCTACGTTTGGCAGTGAGGTACCGAGCTGTTGCATACTCTCCCAACCGGCGCCTCCACACTGGAACAGGGCTACAGAACCCGCCCGCGCACGCATTAACATCTAAGATATCTCATTATCATTTTAAATTTATATTGGTACATTTTGATTATGAATCTATTTTTTGTCTGTAGAAATTACACTAGTTTTGTTTTGTTTGATCGCGCTTCACCCACTGTTGGCTCCCCGGGCGCGGTACAGTCACATTTATTGTAGTTAACACCTTAACACGAATATTTAATATATATATATATATTATTAAGCGTATAGACGCACGTGAACTAATAAACTGTAGTGGGAAAAAGCATGCTTTTGAAAATTGACTCTGCGACTGATACGTGTTAAACGTCTTGAAAATATTATATACAACTCCTTAAGCGTCTGAGCAATTATTGTTGTACGTTTGTTGTAGAGTACACATTGTATTACTAGGTATTTACAAGTAGCAAATGCTCATCAAATCTGTATCATCTGTACAATTGGACTTTGAATTATTCACCATCTTCGAGTATTGTAAGAAAATAATGTTATTTGTGTGTGCGAGCAGTTTGTAAAGAGCAATACATCATACATGTTTATTTATACGAGCGGCCTGTACAATCCATTATGTTGATATTATACTTCTTATATCACAGCCCATTTGGAATTTACAACACATAATAACACGTTCTTTTCAAACGAAGGCCTTAAGTATTTCTGTATTACGTGGAAGTGCACTTTCATTTGTACACAGCGTTATTAAGAACATTTAATTTTATGTCAACAACATCGCCATTATTATAATTTCACTAAAGTTGTATGGTTATGATTCGCCGGCCGTACCGTCATGTTTCATGTTCGTGTACAAATACTATTGAGCGTCAAATATATCAGTGTTATAATGTTGCCATGTGTGAAAATTTTAAACACGTGCGGTAGCTTTACTTTGGCAGATTAAAGAATACCATTCAACGATTGTAAATCGCTATTAACATTTTTACAAAGAATCCAAATATATATTTAATTTTGTCATAAAACATTTGTACCTTTACCTTGTAACACAGCTGTTGGTACGACCGGATGGTTACATTCCATACACACACAATAAAATTTAACAAAATATATGACGTTGTACTTCGACAGTGACGATTATCGCAGCACTTAAATTAGTGTGATTACGGCGGAGGGAGTCAACAGTGCCCGCGACGCCGGGGGCCTGAGCTGTATCTTTGCGACATTGAACTACGGCTAATGAAACGAACGTAGAACGGAACGCGCCCGAGACGTCTACGACCTCTACGCTACGACGCTACAACGGAACAGGCAAAGATATCACACCCGCGGAGCCCCGGCGCTACAATTATTTATACAATAATTAAAATACATTTTTTCTTACATTTTCAACTTACTTAATAAATTCAGTTTGGCTTTGTTCAAGCAAATAACTAGTATAATAAATTTATGTTAAAAGTTTCAGTTAAACGTTAAGTACTTAGAAGTAGAAGTATGATTACGAATGACAAAATTTTTATAACGTGTCATTTTTATAATAATAATAATAATTATTTAATCAAAGTCAATAAATTGTATATATAATAATATAATAGAGTAATTTAATGATTAATCGATAATGATAAGAATGAAGCATTCCTACGCGCTGATTCAATAAATTACATTTAACTAATTTAGTATACTCGCCGAGTGGGCTTGCATAGTTTTAGGTAAGTGTTTGTGGGTATTCACTATACATCCAATATGTTTTTAAATTCCTTGGAACTGATGATAGTACGCGTAGAAGAGCGTCTCGGGCGAGAGGAAGAATCCAGCCGCCTCCTGAAACAAAATAGGGTCTCGTTATCATTTTAATTTCAACCGATGGACTTCCACTGCTGGACATAACTCTCTTGTAATATGTTCGATAAAGCACGATCTTGAGCTGTTTGAGTTTAAGTGCTTCCAGCGATTCATGGCAAAATCTTTATACGTCGCACAATGGGGTCTCAATTAGTTGAAAATCGTAGTATGATAAATTGATATATACAAATTTATGATAGTATCTTTTCAAATATGCTGTATGTGTTTGGTCGGCCATTAAATTATTTTAATCATTTCAATTATAAACACTTAAGACGTTAACAATATTTATTATTATGTCCGTCAAACAATAACTTGTATGTGCTATTAACATTAGTTTTTGTAGTAAACTAACTATTGGATCTATGTTATCTGAATAAAGAATTATATTATTATATTGTCAGCCGACAGCCGACCACTGGTAGACAAAGGCCTCCCCGAAAGATTTTCACATCGTATTGGAGTTACCATAACAGCCAACCCTAAATTTGAGGGCGATTGGGCCACAGTGACCACGCAGGTCCAATGCGGATTGGTGACTTCACACACACCTTAGAATAAATTCTAATTCATGTTTAGGTTTCCTCACGTTTTCCTTCACCGTTTGTATCTCGCTGTTGTAACTAAAGTTCACAAATGAACATAACTTAAATATTAAGTCATCGGTACATGATGAGACTCGAACCCGCGAACTTCGGAATGAAGGCTGCACGCTCTAACCATTCATTGAGGATAACTGGGTCATAACTTACCACGCTGCCCCAGTGCGGGCTGGTGGCGGTCAGAGCACCGTCTGTTATTCAGCATGGTGCACCGCGTACAGGTGAAATTGACTTGGGTCCCGTAAGATGTTAGGCGGAACCCCTTAATTCATTTGATAATACTACTGAGTTATTTTAATATCGTTGTTCCGTGAAGTACCTACCATGGGCACGACATAAGCGCGCAGGGACGGCGTTTTGGGTTAGTAGGGCCGATTGGCATCCTTGGGTCTCTTCAGCTGGACCTTTAGTCGCTTCATGCCAATTTGAAAACCATTCATCGCTTGGATAGCGGCCTGGGCAGAAGCCGGGTTGTCGAATGACACGAAACCTGAAAACATGGAGAAGTAACTCGTTTATTTATGTTAGCAATGCCTAATTTTAGATTTGTTTTTATCTAACGTATACAAACATTTATAAAATAATCACTTGACTTGTCTACTTCTTACTTTCGGGTTCGCCGTCAATCGAACAATTAGAATACAAGCTTTTTTCTAAAATGGTGGGAGAAATACTGCCCGGTACGATAATCGCTTCTTTTCCGACAGTCCGTTGGCAGCGGTTGAAGTGGAAGGCTATCCTACAAAATGGTTTGTTTTTTTTGCGAAACAAGCGAGTGTGATTTAATCCAGAAGCCGATAGAATGTCAAGGTTTGTTCCAATATTTATTTAAGCAGGCTATGTTCTAGATCATTTTTTATTCATTACTGCTGTGCCGTTTTGTTTTATACAAAAAATATATGTATTTAATCATTATAGTACTAAATGAATATTTTTTTCTTTCATTCCTTCACCGAAGTGATGCAGTTGGAATAGTGAGTCTTTTAATATAACCACGTTCGGTATTATTTCTACAATATAAATTACTTGTTATGGGTATTGTTGCTTATAAACGAAATATAGATTTGTATATCGTTTAATTTTTATGAAATTAATACTGTATATGAAGAAAGTATAATTATTTGTATGATTTAAGTCCTTGAAATCAATTTCAGTATTTGAAAAAATTGATTTATTTTTATCTGCCAACGACAGTTCATTGTTAGATAAAGGTCTTTACCGAGGAAAAACGCTTAGTACGATCTTCACTAATATAAGTTACTGCTTAGATCTTCGTGTAACTTGTTCAAAGGATTTTTAGTCCAGTTATTTAGTATAACTAATGGACTCTTTCACATTAAGGCGTTATGGTCGACTTCACCGCAATAACATTTATAAAGTTCAAAAAGTTGTACTAACCAAAGCATTTGCTTTGGTTGGTAGCGCGGTCGATGAACACCTTGCTGCTGATGACGTTACCGAACGGCATGAACATTTGCATCAGCTCACCGTCGCCGAACTCCTGCGGCAGGTGGTAGATGAAGAGGTTGCAGCCCTCGGGCCCCGAGATGGAGCAGCCTGGGAACATAAGAAAATCTTTAAAGAACTCACAAATCTGCCTCCAGATAATAGCATTGGCCGCAGTGACATAAACATAACTAATTCTACTGTTACAGACATCGACACATAGAACATAGACGACGGCAAACACACAACTCCTATAATATACAGCGACACACATTCCATAATGACAACATTGCCAAGAGTTGCTAAAAATGATCCGGAATGCAGCGACATTTTCGGTTAGTTTCCCTCCTTGGTCCTCTTCTATCGAAGTTATTCTGTCGAAGTTGGGCATCAAGTAACAGAAGGTAGAGTTAATTGAAATGGAAGAAAGCTTTACGCCTTACGTTTAACCAACATTTGTTAAAATGTTGTATTGGTTAGAAAATTATTAGAATATGATGAATCACTCAATGAGATTTTACAAGGATGATATTAATGATGAATGTATTGAGCTTGTTAGAAATTAGGCAGAACGAAAAAACCCAAGTCTTTCTTTTTTTGTAAAGTAAGAAAGCTTTGAAAGTTCTGTGAGTAGTTTACAATATTAGAGTGCGATCTGATAGAGATGGAATTCGATTGAAAGAAAAAGATTTGCTGTTTTAGGAATGTTTAAGGTGTCAATTTTTTGGAGAAGATTGGGATAAATCCTTCCGAAGATTTGATTGACACCTGCGTCACCGTCTGAGGGCCCCACTTACCTTCTCTTTGTGCCGGAGCAATGGTGGACATCGGCGGTGGAATGGGCTGCGGAAACTGCCCATAAACCGCTGGATAAGCTGTCGAACATCAATTTGCACATTTCACAATGAACACCTAGTATGCGTGTACGCATACATGCAAAATATAAATAAAATAATAATAATAATAATTGCATAAATTATAAAGCTGTTCGCTATATTCTACCTTATCGCTATAGTTACGAGGTGAAAGTTTTCAATTGAGTATGTATCCAGTTTTTGTCTTAAATATATATTATCATATGCTTAAATAAATTAAATTTGTTATAATTACGTATATAAAGTTACTGTGTGTGTGTTTTTATGACAAAAGTGTCTAATGGTTTATGGTTGTAACAATATAATAAAGTAGATCATATTAATATATATTCCATTATATGTGTGAATGTTTATAAGTCAAGCTTGCATAGATATTAAACAGTCATTTGTTAAGCATATATATTAAAGTAAAGGCTGTATTGTAATAAAAATGTATATATATAACACTTATATAAATATAACATATAACTACTGGAATTGTGCGCAGGATATTCATCATCCGTAGCGTGCTAAGGATAAACAGAGCATTTACATTCGTAACATAACTTCACATTGAGTTTTACTATATATAAACAATCATTTCACAACGATCAATGATCGACCTTACAGAGGATAAATATGAGCTAATCAATCAATGTTGCAAGTGCAAATAAAAATTAGATTTGAAGTAAAGATCGATCAAAGTTAATTGAATATTTACTAATAAGCCCATATTACTGACAGAGACCATACTAAAATTATGTATATAAAGGTTTATTTATAAAAAGCATTATTACACCAATGAAGGTAATTATTAAAACAATTATAATTTTTCTTTAAAATGGTCTGTTTTAAAAGTTTACAACAGTAAAAACAAGTTATTCATTATATATATATTTAATCAATGAATTGGTATTGCCGTGAGGCAACGGCATCGCAGAGTAAGGCCACAGTCACACGTCGCATGAACTCCGACGCATAAATACTTTATTTCATGTAGCGAAGACTCGCAAGACGTTCACCTGATAATAAGTGTTACGCTATCCCACAATAATGTAGCTCTGGTTATGATGATATACAATGCTCCACATTACCTTCATCCCCTTGAGACGTAAAATGTTAAGTCTCATAACCTCTGCACTTTTACTAGTTAGCTCTTTTAAATTAAAACACAATAAGACTTGTACACTAATGTTTGGAGGAATGAATAGGTGATGAGGTGGTGCTTGCCTAGACGGACTCCGGCAACAGACACCTATCACCAATATATATTTTAGAATGGTTAGCAGTGTATCAGTTAATGAGTGAGATGTTTCACAACCAGCAGCCTTACTAAGAAAGGTCCGCGACAGGTAGATGGTCGTAAAACACACGCGCGATCTCACACATCATATCGAAATAAGACATGTTTTACGGACCCCTTATAAAGTGAAAACAGAGCAGGGACATGATGATGATCAATTAATAAATTGTTAACCAAATTTAAAGATTATCTTCGGTAAGTTATGTTGTCTGTGCTCGGACAATAGATGTCGATTTTGATCGATGAACTGAGTGAAGAACTTCGGAATAAAATCGAGGTCGATAGGGACGAAGACAAGGATGTGCTTGCTAATGAGAAAAGTGAAATTCCCGAACAGCCATTACGAATACAATTTGTGTTGGGGAGTTGAGCAATACTTTGTTTAATTTGTCAGATGTCAAATTAAGGTTTTGGTTTGTTTGTAAGTATAATGCCGAGATCCCTCAATAATTTGCGTTCAAATCCCGAACCATTTTTTCTACAATCTATCACAGAAATATGTTATGAAAGAGAAATTGCATTATTTTCTAGTAGATAATAAATTATTACGAACAAAACACAAAAGCAATAACAGTTTTCTTTTACCAGAAACACTTGTTAAAAAGTATGAAATAAATTCTTCTCTGTCCTAATATAAAAGTAAGTTTATTACTGATATTTTAAAAACAAATAAAAGCCTTCAAAGAACAATTAGAAAACAGTGAAAGCAAGCGATTTGGAAGCGGTTACTCACCGACTCCGGGGAAGGCCTGCATGCCGGAGAAGGCGGCGTGCTGAAGAGCGGCCGCCTCGCCGTTGGGCAGACCTTGGGCAGTTACGGGAACAGCTGGAACCGACATCAAGGAATTTTTGTAATGCCTAATTATCTCCCACTTTCATTTGATATTATAATAAAGCGCATATTACTAACTTCGTAAATAAATTAACCCTTAGAAATTTATAAAAAGCCTTTGGTTTATTAGCTGAAGCCGATCTTTGTGGGGATCCTGTGTCCATCTATGGACGTCAATGAGACCAAGACCGCCAATGCATCATCTTATAGAATAAATATAGTTTTCCCATTACTTCAATAATTCTTCTTGGCAATGTTCGCCAGACGGCACAGAATACAATTATGTTTTTTTTTTACATACTGAAAATATTAATTTGTTATAGTGGTAAATACCTGAACAAGAGATTGAGGCGAATTTTTCACAGCTTATTGCATCAGTCGCTTATATCATTTGATGTCTCTGGCAATGGAGATCAGCCATCAATGAAGTTTGCAAATCTTAAAAAGATCACGACTTACCTCCAGTGAAAGTCTGGTGGATGCCATTTGTGTAGACGGCATCCTGTGGCTGTGGCTGACCGTTGGTCTGGGCCGCCATGTTGAAGCCGGGCATGGTGGGCGACGGCAACGACGGCAGCGCACCGTTCAGTGGTTGTCCACCGCCGGTGCCTATCGCAAGGCCGGAGAAATTTTCTGGAAATTAAAATAATACCCGTGATACAGAAGCTATTGATTAAATAATAAAACTCGCAGTCAGTAGTTCACAGCATTGGGACGTTTACCTGATGGTAAGTGATACACCCTTCCGTGACGACGTGGCGCTAGTTGGGATTATATATACTTTACCATATTGCGCTCGTCGCCTCAGATATAGATGTTGAGTCTCATTACCTTGGTAATTAAATTCGCTGCAGTGCCTTTTAAACCGGAAAACATTACTGTTTGTCGGCTGCAACAGGCTCTGCGATGGTTCCTACCTAGACGGTCTCCGGCAACGGAGACCTACCACCGGTAAAATACTAATAAACTAAGGCTTTAGTTGGAAAATCTGCATTAATACTGTTTTGTATCTGTAGTTAATAAAGCTCTTCTGTAAAATTCTTATTGACTGACTAATTAACAAACTTATGAAGTCAAATCAAAGTACCCAAGCGCGACTCCGTGAAAGAAGTTAAAAACTAAAAAGAACTTTGTTTATAAAGGGATCCGCTTTCAAAGTATCCTGCGATACGAAATCCTTTCTGCCTTAAATTTGTCTGAAGTATTAAATCATCTTTTTTTTTTTAATTATATTATAAATACAAAAACATTTTTAATTATGGAGTCGACATGAAAGTAAGAAATATCGTTTGATGAAAAATTACATAAAATCCTTTTTTGTGAATCTTTAATTACTTAGGATAAGATCAAAAAGGTTTTAAGAGTTGGATTGATGCTCCCGTCCAAGATTTGTCTTGTGAAACAAATCCTGACGGCCGTTTGTTTACACTGACCTGAATTTAGCGTCCGGATTTAAAAAAAAATCTGTTCATGAAAATCATAATAGAAATGCCTTAATTTTCATATATTAGATAAATTTTTTTCACTTGTCAAAGGACCGAGACAATCAAGGTTCACCGGATGGCTGATGAGGCTCAATCACAATACAATGTAGCGTTAGTTATGTATACATTATTATATACATTGCACCATAGGAGGTCTAAGGGGTATCTCAAAATTACCCACGGGACCCAAGTCAACCTCACCTGCTCGTGGTGAACCCTGCTAATCAACAAACGAGGCTCTGGCTCGCACCAAAGCGCATTGGACCGAATGCCCCCATATGAATCCCTTCCTTACCCGTTCGATGTGGGAATCTTTAGGCGTGGGCTATGTCCAGCTGTGGATGTCTATTGGCTGATGATGATGATGATGACCTTACACCATATAATGCTCGTCGCGTGGATACAGGTTAAATCTCGTTGCCTAAGCAATTTCACTAACTACAACGCCCTTCAAGCCGCATCAAGGTAATGTCTGTATATTATTGTTTATCAGCTGCAATAGGAGCTGCGTTGGTACCTACCTGGACGGGTCCCTGGAAACAGAGACCTATCACCACTTTTAGTATTGTTTACGATTGTAATTCATACCGGAAGTAGGTGGTACGACGGAGTTAGCCATCCCGTTGAGAGCGTGGGAGGCGAGTGCTGTCATGGGGCTGATGTAGCCCTGTGCGGTCGCGGCCACCATCAAAGCGGCCTGTTGCTGAGGAATTTCAAACTTTGTACAACAATAAATATTAGTTCCCGGCCGCATGGGTCTGCGGCCGGTGTCCGACTACTAGGCCCCGGGTTCGATTGTCGACGGCGACCAATAATCTGTGGCGCGCACAAACTATTGGTTCTTCCACCATGATAAGGAGTTCCATGTATTGATGACGAATGACGTCACTGAAATGTATCCTCGATGATTTATTTTGTTAGTGCAAAAAATGAAAGAACAAACAGTTTAAAGACTTATACGTAACTGAGTTAAGTACAATATATTACGGATAATCTAGTGTTAATATTATACCTACATAGCTATCGGTTTTCCAACGAGCTTCACTAACACTTCAACATCCGGTCAAGAAGTTTAATCGGTCTTAAGTTTCCTTATTGTATAAATTGATTTTAAGGTTTCCGTATAAACATATACATCTTAAATAACGTTTCATATTCATTATAAAGTACTAAAATGATTTTAGTTGAAACGTTAGTGTTCATTTTGATTTAGTTGAAAAGATTAGGTGTACTTAGGCTATTTATATTTTAGCTTAGACTTTTAAATTGTGCAATGTTTGTGTATTTTTATTTATCATTAGCACATAAATAATTAGCTGTTAATGTTTGATAGTTGAGGTCAAAGATCAGACTAAAGATCGCTACATTTTACATCCTCTACAAGGTCTTTTTATAGAGCGATAGATCAGTTTCCTTCAATGTAATTAGCATTGATATATTACTTTTTTAAATGGAATGAAAATGTATAGAAATCATCCAATGTTCTTAGAGGTTTAGTTAATTTGTTTGTAATACCTGCTCAGTGATGACTTGTGCGTAGGTGCCGTACGCGCCGAACTGGTTAAACACGAACGGGTTCAGGAGGCTCATGTTGCCGGCCATCTGCTGCATCCGTCTCAGTTGTCTTTCTTTCTCTGTGTCCGCAAACTTTACCACCAGGCTCGAGGACGCACCCTGCAACAAATTAACAACAACGTCCAATTACTAACTACGTCTCTCTGTTGCTTTGTTGACTTTCGATTTTACTACTGGTTGTTCTGTTGTTGGAAAATGTCTGAGTTCGTCACCATCATAGCCTCTATTATGGTATCTGAACAGTACTGTACAAATACGACTGCATTCTAGTAAGAAAAGCGTTGTAGCTATTGATATTACTCGGATAATGAGACGTAACTTCTTACACGAACACGAACTGAGTGCAGTGTAGATGAATTATCTGTTTGTGTCATCGAGTCTTTTTCCGGTAACTAATTATAATATATAATATGGTAATTACAGTGTATTGTTTATATTTTTAATAAGAAATATCTGTGATTATTTTTGGAATTAAATACTTGAAGCGGTTAAAGGAAATTGTGAGGTGGCTGCAAGTGGCTCTTAAAAAATTAAACCCCATTAGGGGCACAAAGGCGATTCCGACGTCGGCGGGGAACTACAATGCGGGAACTAAACGGCAAGCGCATTCATTATGTATTTTCCAGGGCAAAAATACGCCGGCGGGCCGCCGTAGGCCCGTCCCGGAGCAACAGGTGCTGCCCCGCTCCCCCACGGTGCAACAAGTATTGGGCGGACATCCAAAAATGCATCGAGCCTGCCAACTTCGCCCGCTGCAGGAAATCGGGCTTCCTGCGCCGGCACCGCACACCCCTGGTGTTAAGTAGGGGGGTAATTGGCACGTTACTGGCGATTTGCCGCTTTGTTTATCGCACTCCGTAACTTTGTCCCAGCAAATTAAGGTTTTAGCTAGAGTTGATCTGAGACTGGCTTTTAATTTGAACCGAAGAGAATAATCCTATGCTTCTTTAATGGTGACCTCGGAGGAGATGAGCAGGTTTACCATATCGTTAAGTGATGATGAACACTACACCACATTGTGTTCGTTGCTTTGAAACATAATTTAGATCTAAATACTACTTATAGGTAGTCAAATTACTGGGGAAATTGAAAGCTAGTTTTAAATACTAGCACTGTTGCACCCTTCGAACTGGAACAAAGCAATATTTTGCATAGTACTGTTGTAACAGAGACCAAACAAAAATATATACGATTTAATTTATCAAAAGTTTTTGTTAGGAAATTTTATTAATATCGTTTTAAGCTTATAAGGGAGGATGTATACAGGGGGTGGGTGGTATATTTATTAAGGTTGTATTCTTCTAATACTTAATAGACATTAATAAATTTTTCTATTTACCTCAAATAAAGCTGAAAGGGGTTCCGCCCAACATCTAACGGAGACGGAAACCAACCCTAACAACAGACGAGGCTCGGACGACCCACCAATCTGCATTGGGCCAGCGTGGGAGGCTAAGGCCTAATTCCCCTCAATGAACTCTTTGGAGATCTTTAGGGGGTGGTCTATGTCCAGCAGTAGACGTCTATCGGCTGATGATGATGATGATGATGATGATGATGATGAACTTAAATAAAAGTAATCGCTGCTTACAACGGTGTACTTGTATAGGCTAAAATCATAATGAAGATAAATTGTAAGGGACAAGACACTAAAGAAATTATTTGTAAATTATTGTTAGGTGTTAGAATTAAACTATCTATTATCATCATCCATCATTATCAGCTTTTGTTTATCCACTTCTGGATATAGGGCTTTCCCAATGTCTATCTATACCCCTGAATAAATTTAGTTGTACTGATGGTGAAGGAAAGTCTTCGAGGACGCGTACAGGACGCAAAAGTATAGAACGCCTTCTCTTCAGATGGACCGACGACAATATCAAGAGGGTAAGAACTGGGTAGATGCGAAAAGACATGAAGAAGGCCTATATCCAGCGGTGGATTAACAAAGGCTGACGATGATGATGAATCTATGTCAAGTATTATTAAAACAGATTAAAGACATACGAGACCTAGAGCGTTCTGAACGAGATCTCAGTACTATCCTCGGCATACGTTTTGTTTTATAATGATGTACAAAAAGAGAGCTTACGATAAAGCAAGTCGTATAAATGTTATAGCAGCTTCGTTTTGCGAAGCTCAATTCGTTTCTATCCGACCGGTTCTCCCTAGAAGCCTCCCAAGGGTGCGAATTATAGGTAACGACCTAGTAAAGGTACGGTGAATACTAGATGTAGTGGTAGTAATTAATTATAGAGAGATGAAATTCTCTGAAAGCTATCAATAGAGCTTCTACAATTCTTTCACTAGGAATATAAAACTTTTTTTTGTCGATGATATTTTTATTTATTTTTAGTTTAGGTTATAAAGAGAAGTCTGTATCATATTAGGTAGTATATGAAATGGGAAAATAGTTTATTGGTGGTAGGTCTCTGTTGCTACAGACCGTCTAGGTAAGTACCACCGCAGCGCCTATTTCTGCAGCAAAACAGCAGTGTGCAAACATCACTGAATTCCGGATCGAAGGTCGCTGTAACTAGTATAATTACTAGTGAACTAGTGAACGTGGCGACATGGGAACATGATGACGACGCGAAATGATTTGTAGATGGATATAGGCAATTTATTTATTGCATTTTATAGGTTCTTCATAATTTTATTTCTAGTTAAGCATTTTTATTTGTTATTATTTATGCGGTTGCTATAGTAACGGTTGCTATAGAAAGTCGGTAGCGACTGCGGTTGCTCTAAAGGAATTTTTCAGATAAATTTCAATTCTAAATTTATATTACAGCCGGGGAAAGCTAGTGCATATATATAATATATATGAGGGCGGATGCTTCGGTTACTGGTTCAACTTTCCCTCTCATTGTTTTGTTAGAATAAAAGAATCTATAAACAGTTCTGTATTACAACATTAAGATATCCAAAGAGGCTTTAACAATACGCTTTAATAACTAATGAGATAGGAGTATACAAAACTATATTCGCTATTGGTATCGAGCACATAAACTGTGGCACTGGGGCAGGCTCTGCGCCTCCCCAACCGCTTGATAATAATGATAGTGTGAATTTTATTACACGGCCGTGTCAACCCCCGCGGCGCCGCAGTAACGACCTTCACGGGGCCCATTCGTTACAATGTTAAGTCCAATTAAAGGGATATTGCCGCTCTCTTAATTGTTGTTGCACAAGTCCTCCTATCCCCTCCATCCCTTCTCTCACACTCGGGAAAGTCCGCTTATTTATCGCGCGTTGTATACACTCCGGCAGGAAGGGGTTGCTTTTAACGTATCGCAATGACAGCTTCATTCTTAAAACGGTTCTTGTAAATTAATACTGTTAAATTGAGATGTAAGTTAATCTCATGCAAATGGTTTGATCATCGATTCGCAGTATTCTTAATAGTGTTATATTTGTGATGTGTAGTACCGATTTAATGTGCACGAAGGTCACTGATGGTGAATTTTGAAAGGCTGATGTCCAACATTGCTTGCATGTTTTATTCATATAAATTCTTGGTTATGTGACTGTGGCTTAGTGTTTGCCGTATAAGACGAACCTCCCTGACCTCCTGCCTTCCTAGGCAATATTTTAGAGTTTGGTGGATGACAGAGCTTTTTCAAACCTGCCTGAACAGTACCCTCATCTTGTCAATCTGCTGACATGACAGCGTTTTTGTTTTCGCGCTGTCAATATATCAGAGTCGGAGCATTCTGGGCCAGTGTTTAACGCTGGTTCACTCGTATTCACTTAACACTGTAGAATGGAGGTGAAGTATTAATCCGTTAAGAATAAAAAAATAGAGAATAATAAGAACTGTCAGATATTTAACTGTTGGCAAGTGCTTTGTCCTGACTATAATAACTTGGTGACCGCGTTTTACAAGAGCTGGTATGGACATCATTATTTGAAAATGATAATAATATAAAATTTTTAGCGGGATTGGTATGAAACTACCTGCATGGATTATCTTCACTTAGTTATCAGTAACGGGAGTAGCGTGTAGGGATCTAGAGAAGAGTTGCAGTGATGACCCTTAATGACTACGGTCTTGTGATATATGGCGACACCTAAAGATATGGTTTACATGCTTACACAATTGGACGACAGATCGAGATCAACGGTAAATAACTGCCTCCGAGACAGAGGGCTTCCTGCCAAACCGGCACTTAATGGGCTGTGGGGGACGAGCTGAGTCGGGGCAGGGAGGGAAGGAACGGAAGACGGCGAGAGGGGAAAGGGGTGGTGACAAGGACCAGTTTCCATACGTGTAACATGATTTATTACAAGTAAACAGTCCTAGTCATGGCGATTTACGCTTCTATTAATATTATTAACATATGGTCTATATTAAAAACATTCTGAAACGATAAATTTATTTTTCATCATCATCATCATCTACTGATAGACGTAGACCTCCCTTCAAAGATTTCTATTATTATTCGAGATAAACTCTATAACGAAGTAAGTCAACACACGGGTAGTTTGTCACACCCAATTTCAATCTGGGATACCATTAGTTAAAGTGCCTTAACTGTATTCAGGGTAAAAGTTACACTGTGATATACACTTAAAAATCTGTGCCATAATTAGATTATTCAGATATAGATCACCCTATGATCTTCAGTCTCACCATCACATAACATGGAGTAAAATTAGAATCTCTTGTAGTGAAAAGAAATAGCTAAGAGCTCCTTTGATTGTCGTTTATTATTCTGTAAGTTGTAGTAATTAAGAAGATATTTTCATCAGCTTCTGGTCCGATAGCGTTAACTCAAAATGTGGCAGTTAGATCTAAAAATAACGTGGCGATGAGCAGGTGCGAATGGATATTACAGGGATGGTAGCTTTGAAAAGGCAATGTGTCGGAGTCCGAGGCTATATTTTGCATACAGTATGGTCCAGCTGACAGCGGCGCGTAGAGAATGCGCCCGCCAGCTGGCGACGGCACAATGCACGTAATAATGCGACGCCGGAAGTAGATTCAGATGCATAAAGGCGCCGACACACTTGGCTAAGCCTTTTGAATGCACTTGAAAGCCCATGTTAGATTCACAGAGATATCTATTGATGTGGCAAGAACGATTAACATTATAATTCCACTTTAAGTATCTACAAAAATTCACACATCCCTACATCAAGATTGCTTCTCTGCTGAATTGTTATAAATTAAGTTAAAAAAGACAGTCGTTTTATTAACTTCAAAATCTAAGTTAAAAGTTTATTTTTATTACAATAGTTAGTTACTTAACTTTACTCTTTTTGATAGATATTTATATGTAAGTTACAGATTTTATGGAGATATTGTGAGAAATTTAATCATATGTAAAGAGGTTTTGTATACAGATGAAACAGTACAGATAAAAAATGATTTCCATTGTTTTTGTTAGATTTGAGTTAAACATTTATAGGACGTTAGAAAATAAATGATTTTTGAAGGAGTCAGTTTTAAATTTAGTTATCTCCTTTAGCTTGTGGCTGAAGGCTACTTTAATTTGTTATAATTTTCTTAACCTTTTATATCTATCACTGTCTCAATGCCGAATTACTAATGTTCTATTAATTCGAGTTCAGATCGTTGCTAGGACCAGTCGGACTTCTCAGTTCGGTATATTGCCGCTGGTCTGGTGTAACGGCGCTCTAACATAGCTATCAAGTGGCGTGCATGAGGCGGCTCCGCCCGCTCCACTGTTCCCGACACCTAGACACACTGCTTCCTTGATTTAATCCATTTATAATCTATGAGATGCCTACATTACAACTGTATACTATAACTTGGTTATTATGTGTTAATATGGTTACGGCGAATGTTATTAATACTAATTGAAAATTAATCTAACCAATTTGCACTACGTTTAGTTATGCTTGAATCTCCATTTAAATAAAATCGATGAAGATGAATCGTTTAGATGATAGTAGATACGTCTGTCCCAAATTAAATGCTATTTAGGATGTATACACAACATCACATTGCGTTAAACAATTAAAATACTTCATTTTATAAGTAGCTACTTAATGTTAATAAGACAGTAATTATTACATTAAATGCCTAACAATTTTTTTTAGTAAGTTTTGTATAAACAAAGTGATCTAATTAAAAAAATAAAGTTACTACGTTATTATTCTTATCGCAAACTTTATGACTCCAATAATCGGTTATAAAGAACATAGCGGTTTGATATATTATGCCCCTTTGACTTAGAAACATTATTTCCGTGGAAGACGGGGGTGAAAATGTTCAATATTTATTAGGAATCACAAACTACAACTAAACTAAGGGCGAAGTAAATACTGCTGCGTGCGGTCCTTAATTATTTATTACATGGAGTTCCTGTGAACAAGAGAACAGTAGACTTGCCTGAATTAATTCGAAATAGGTATTACAAATTGGATGTTATTTATTTTCGAAGCCGAACAGCCTCCGCGCACTTTATAGTTTGAATATTTCGATCAATCAACGGGAAACCGCAGATTCGGTCTGCCTTAATTGAAACACAAATAGCTGGCTGTGATTGGTCGGCGGCCGGGTTAAACCGGTTCCGAAGCGGTTCGCACCGGTTCCGGAGGGCGCGAATTGTAAAAGGTCGCGAGTCTTAAGGTGTTTGCACTAGTTGATTCGTTTGCCAGCTTTAGTTACCCGAATATTGAGACAAGTGGGTTTATTGAATTAGTAAGGTTTACTTTAAGATTTAAACCGTAAAGATACAATATTGCTATATTATGTCGCGTTTGCTTGGGAATAATTATAATTCAGCAGTCGGCAATTCTGAATTTACATTTATCGTACATAGTTTCTGACGTAGTTGGCGCAGAGGATATTAATAAGGAAATTATAAGACATTGTAAACTATTTGACGTAATTCAGATGATGCGTCTCTTTAAATGGAAATAGACAGGTACATTTGTAAACTACAGGACATAGATTCACAAAAAGCAATTATAGAATGATACTGAATAAAGCAGAGAAGGTAAGGAAGGCAGACGAAAATAGTGGGAGACCTGTACAGAAAGGAGATGAAAGACTAAGACCAATGGAGAGAGTTAGGTAAGACCTTTGATTTTACTGCAGCGTACCGCGAAGACGGCTCTATATATTTGTATTTTTTTATTTATACATGTAGTTAGTGCAATGGGTTATGTGAGTTACTTTACTTTTTAATTATATCACCATGATCATCGTCGGCCGATAGACGTTCACTGCTGGACATTGGCCTCCTCCAAATTATATAATATTGGATAATTTCTTTGAAACACATAAGTAGCATTGCTTAATAAATCAGTGGTAAAATTAACACCTGGTTGCGTCCAAATTTGTTCGGAGAAAGAAAAGAACTAAAAAGCATTTATGGCATAGTAGTAAACTTGATATAAATCGTTTTCATTAGTCGCAACAAAGAAAAACCTCGGGATTCAGGACTTAACAGCAAGGCTAACTGCCTTTATACCGCCCGAAAGCATCCCGTTCTAATTGCAGCTTTGCCCGTGTTTTATTAGTACGAAGGTCTTTGTAGGCCTCTAATTCTCTCATATAAATGGTGGGTAGTGTCGGTGGCTTCTCTCATAGGGCATTGTTCGTTAAAAGCCTCAGCTCTGTACCGCCTCCGTAATTGGAATCTTTTAAAGTTTACCCTAGCAATAAAGGGGGCCGGAATTGCCCGACTATAGGGTCGCGTTATAAGGACCCCGGCTTGTACGAGATCGGCGCGTACGGATTTACTTGCTCTGCTTTTATGTGTTCGTGTTCAACATTTCCTCCTTTTTTCGTATTAATTGTTTCACTGCTTCATTATATAGTATATGTTAAAGAAATAACAAAGTTTTTTTTTACTGTAAAATTTACAATTAATAACATACCTGTCGTTACTCGCTGTACCTTTCAAACGTTCTCTTGCTAGTTCATATTATAGAAGAGGAAATTGGTTGAACTACTTACAATACATAGTTTCAAGATAACAAGTTATAGCAAAATATATATATATATATAGATTGTTCTTTCAACATCAATGCGATGAGACGAGTTAAATGATATCTTAGGAAGAGATACATCTGTATATTACTATGATGCTGTTTAAGATATCACATTGCTCTAGGACATAAGATACTAAGGGTTATTACATCGGTAATTTTGGTTTAAAACAGTGATTAAATTTACAAATTAGATCTGCGGTGCTTCTGTTACCGGTAATTGTCACCGGAGTACTGCCAATAGTAATTTAAACAAGTAATTAAAACAAGTATTGTGTATAGCGACTGATACAAGCGTCACGCGCCTCCATGTAAATATGACTTGTGTATTGCGTTTTTTTTATGATTGATTATTAATTGACAGCCTTTGTAGAGTAATAAAACTCCAATTGAGCGTATATTTCATAATTTGAACGCAGTCTGTTTATTAATTGTGGATAATTACCAATTCCACATCGCTGGTGCTGTTCGGACAAAGTGAATATTTTACTGCGCAGTATTGGCTTCGGGTGATATTAAACTTCTTTATGTTGATTTTGTAGGTTATATATAAAGAATGTAGTTTTTTTTATCGCTCGAAACGTTCACCTGATGGAAGGTGATACACTTTGTACAAACGAGAGTTCACATTCTATGTTTTAAGGTGATGAGCGGAATGTGGTGGACTATCTAGCACCAAGTTGTTTTGACGTCATCAGGTGAACATCTCGCTGGTCTCGATACTTCGTTGTACAAAAAAAATGACATACACAGCACCACATTGCGATTGTCGCTTTCATGATTACACCTAGTTACCCTAGTAGTTTCACTATTTACAGCACTCACTAATGGTGGTACACTCCTTTTTGTGGGTAAATAGGGGCTGCAGTGGCACCTACTAGAAGGTTCCAGGTGAGAGACCTATCACCAATCAAAGTGGGATAGTGGATAAGTGTTGACTATGTGACTTGATAAAGCATGTTAAGGTCTAATTAATCCATCTTTCCGAAAATTATCTAGATGCTGGTACCACCGCTGCACTTGTCATCGTCTAAGATCAGTGTATAATATTCCTGTGGTAAGAGAAATTACCGAGGTAATATGGTTTAAGATTTAACACGTCAAGGGGACGAGGATGATGTGGTGCATTGGGAACATGGTTACTAGCGCTACATATTCGAGATCTATATATTAATCATTCATTAAGTAATCAATGAATATCTTCGACATTTGTAAAGTTTGGTAAGTTGTTAAGTTTGTTATTTTAATATTAAAACTTTTTACATAACTAAACTTGTGCATAAAAAAAACTATTTGTATATAAAACAAACAGATAATACAATAAGTTCCTAATTTTTTGTGTCAATACCATATTTATGTATTTTTTATTTACAAAGGTTGACCGAGAATGTTGTGAAGGATACGAGCGGCATAGGATCAAAAGAGATCTTTGGGAGAGGTCAATGCCCTGTAGTGAACGTCTATAGGTTTATAGGTCTATACGTCTATAGGTACCTTAACTGCTTTATCCTACTTGCTACTGTATTCGAACTTCTATTTATAAGTGCGATGGAGGGGATACGAGTTCGTTCCGTAAACAAAGAATTCGAAATTCAAATAACACAATTAAAACGTTCGTGGCGCGTTCGAAATTCGAAATATTGGAACACTCGAGATCGAGGGATACGTTAAGAACGGGCGGTTTATTTATTTGAATTTCGGGCTGCAATAACGGCCTATTGTATTATTCATCGGCCAATTATAGTGAAAGGAGTTTTCTGTTTCTCCCGCGGACCCACTCGCCGGTAAGGGTCTCGTCCGATCGAGGCCATAGGGTCCGTGTCCACAGATCATATAATTGGGAAATTAAATCTAGTCTAATGAACCAAAAGTACGATCCTATAAGACAAGCGCGTGTTTATATGTTTCTATATTTCTATTGGTTTTCCACAGTTTAACGTTTTGATTTCTGTCATCCATTTTTTCATCTTCAATGGGTTAACACTTGACAGAAACTCCACGTGGTGTTGAATGAAGATGAGGCTGTAGATGGTGAAGCGTGCTAGTCAAGAATAATCTGGCTCTGATACGTAGAAATAGAGTAATAGTCTTGTGGCGGCAGTTTTACAATATGATTATGGTAGTTGGTCAGGCGGGATCGAAAAAGGCTCCTACCAACCACTATGCGATGAGGGCAGGTATTTATATATGTTGATTGTAGTCTGTCTTATGCTGATATAGCTACCCCGTACCGGAAATCGCAATGTTGGCAGATCCTCAACTAGGCGGACAGAAAAAAAAACGAATACATTGGATTCAAAAAGCGCAAGACCATGCTTTGAGGAATACAAGAGACCTATGTTCAGCAGTGGACATCCATCGGTTGAAATGATGATGATGATGATTATAGTCAATAATCTTTACGCAATAAATGCTCCACTAAATATCCTACTTATTGGAAACGCTAGGTATGTGCGGTGTGTCTACAGCCTTACGGTTACTTCAAGTGGGCTTGTTTAGTTCCGACAATTGACTCCACAATGCCCCGCATTTTCATTATTTAATATGAGATCAGATCTCGAATGAGAGTTCATTCCCGAAGCATTATTCTTTTAAGCTACTCTCGATTTGCTTCGTTTCAGCACTGAATCAATAAAAAAAATAAAAATACAGCAGGATATAAACCTGTGGGTATAAGGGGTTCCGCACAACAACTCACGGGACCCATGCCAACTTCACCTGTTCGCGGTGCACCCTGCTATCAACAAACGAAGCTCTCGCTCTCACCAACTCGGATTCGGCCAGCTTGGTGTGGAAATGGCCCAAACCCTCCATATGAACCCTTATAAATGCGTTCTTAGAAGGAGGTCTATCGGCTGATAACGATAAGATTTTTTGGGTTTTATTTGTGCAAAAACATTTAACATTGATTAGTTAACATTTAATAGCCGTTTTGTGCATTTAAAAAACACCCGAAAATTCCGTAACATTGCGACAGGTTATGAACACGAAAAAAAAGTGGGAATACAATTAAAAAAGTTGAAAAAGTGTTCAGCTCAGTGCGGCGCAGTCACCGGGGTAACTTTTGAAAAGGAATGTGAAAATGTCAAAAAGTTCTCGCTTTGTTAAATACAAACAAGGGGGACAGATTTATAATTGAGTCTTTGAATAGGTCCGCGATAATTTAACAGTTAGACATATTTAATATAACTTTACTAAGTTTCACGTTTGTATTTTATAAAGAATGTACAATTAAACCAGACATATATGTATATATAATCATCATTATTATCAGCTGGTAGACCTCCATTGATCGACATAGATCTTTTCAAAAGATCACACCGATCGGAAATTTATGATAATACTGTTTTAATAATCTACTGATGAAGTTGGGATACTTTAGTTTGATAGGCGAGGCTATACGTCTCGTAGAGGTAAAGGTTCAATTCCCAGTAAACTTGAGCTTTTGGCGAACGGAAACCAATTTGTTCGAAAAGATGATATTCTTGCTTGTCTTATTCCTTCGTGTACAAAATATATGAAATCGTGAACTTTGTTCTACTTTAAATAACAAAATCTATTTCGATTATAATAAGTATAAGTGTTGTGTGATAATCATCATGGTGACCTTCTCGAAATAGATGACAACAAAGTTTATTAGCATACAATGAGCCTATAAAAGCAAGGGTAGTGAAGGTATTCGCGTAGGCGCTAAATAGCTCCTTACTCACGGACGGTCGGAACACGCTCCGGAAAATCGAGTTCCGTCTTCATTAGCCCCGGCTTGCAAGGCAGAGATTTAAGAAGAAAAAAAATAAACTTCTTCACGAGAAGTTCAGGCCGAGAGTCAAGTTTTCCATCAACAAAATTAAGGTGCGCACTTAATATCAAAACTTCGCCTTAATGGATTCAAAATTTAACATTTATTACTCAGTAAGTAATCAATTTACATTATGACAAAACGTAAGTACGAAGTATTATAACGAGGCTAAATAAGGCACGGGGGAGGGGAGGAATAGGGTGGGGGTGCGTTTTAAATATTAATTAATTAGTCCCTTTCAAGGCGATCCCTTTCCGATTTTAAGCCATCTTTTCATTCGTGTATAAATTCACAGTCCAACATTGTAAGGGTGGGCAGGAGGCTTTATTTACACATTAAAATAAGCTCATTTCATAATCGTAACGCGATATTATAACTTTTGCCTTTTCATCTACTACATAATTATATATTAAGGCGAAACATGATTTTATTCGGAACGATCTGACTCCTGTTGAGAACTTGTCTTACGTGTACTTCATATCTGAAGGTGGTGCTTGTCCTGGAACGCTCAAACGCGTCAACCTGCTGCCTCCACAACGCTCTGTTCCCGGCACGTCTCAGATCATTCGGTGGTGCCAAAGATTGACTCTATCTGGTCGGATCATCGAGCAGGGCGATCGACCTCGTCATCTCTTGCCCTCGATATTTCCTACTATAACCAGCTTATCCAGATTATCCGGTTGTCTCATGACAATATGGCTAAAGTAACGCAGGACTCGTTTGTAGCAAATGTTGAACAATGTAGTGGTGATTTTAAGTTGCTCGTTGTTGATCAACTGATAACAAAGTGTCGCTAATTAGGATGATTTACACTGCATCATACTGTATTTGTCGCCTTGAGACATTAATTGCTAAGTGTAATAAACCATAAACCACTGTAATTTCAGTCCCATGAAACTGAACCGTTGCCAGCTACCTTTACATCACGTGTTTACCGCCAAGGGTGCCGGTTTTTGTTGGATGTCCTCTAGGTAATAACCGAGAAATATAGTATTTGGTATGCGGACATTATGACGAGTTCTTGTTTGGTATGACATACCTATTTAAGTGAGAGGGTATATTCTAAGACCATATTGTGGAAGTAGTATCCTTCCATAAATACTTGGTCCTTATGAGTTGAGGTCCAGAGTCCCATTTGTGGGAAAGCGATCGTTTTATTTTTTTGTATGCGTGAAAAAGTTTGAGTATTGCTATAAATAAAGCCTTGGGGTCGACCCTCCTGGTCATTCTTCTAAATCTGTCTATTTTGTATCATCGCTTCTGTCAATTTGTTATTCTTTAGATCTTTATTGATCATCGTAGATCGAATAGTCACGGGTCTCCCAGGGCTTCTCTTTTTAGTTTCGAGATTCAGCGCTACCCTAACCATATCATATGAGTTGTTGGTCTTCGGATAACATGGCCGTACCAGCGCAAGCGTCTCTACCATTTTGACCATTCTCTATAATTGTGATCATCATGAAAACTACATGTTTTTTAAAAATATTGCTAGAAACAGTTCAAGTAGGTACTGTCACAGATGCAATTTCTGCCGTCAAACAGTTTGCATACTAATATTACTGACTTCCGCTGTAGCTGTAGCTAGTGAAATTACTGGGGGTATGTTCTAACTCTATGTATATAATGTTGTGTATAGCATTTTTATTGGGGCCACGTTATTAACCTTATCACTCAATATCAGTTGAACGGTTTAGGGATCAACGCTTCGACGGAAAAAACAATATACAGTTCAGTGCTTCACCATCAATCCAACTTTATATTGCAGTGATGATGAGGACTGCCATGTTAAGACTTTCTAATCAATGTTCCGTTATTAATATTAAATTAAGATTACCGAAGTAATCCCTAATTGTATCGGTAATACAAGCAGAAGTTACACCTTGAGCCTATTATAACTGTTATAACTATACTAGATATTCACTACACCATATCGTGCTCGTCATCTTCAGATATAACTCGATACAATACCTAGTAACTTTTCTAACTTTAGTGTCATTTAAATCAGAACATAGTAATTTATGTACATTACTGTATACAGTAGAAATAAAAGGAATGTTACCTATACTGTCTCCGGCAACCAATGACTTCCTTCAATATAGTTATATGAAAGAAATATGTATTTATTTATTATTAAAATGATCTTTAAAGATAGGAGAAATACTTAACCTGAAATGAATCTCTTGAAGTTCAAGTTCAAGTTACTTTCTGAGATTATACTACACTTCAACTGTGATTAATTCAAGTTATAATACGTAATTAAATCTAGCTGCTTTGATTGTTTTTGATCAGTTGTAAAGTACGCTATATAGCTTTACATTATATATTTATCAAGCTTATTTCATATTGTGGAAACGATGAGAAACTAATTCGTTTCCGTGGTCACAAAGAAGTTGGATGCTGCGAGGGTCCGGCCGTTAAATTTCACAGGAAATATTCCTCTGAGGCGCGCGATCAAATTAAGTCCATAAAATAAATTGCGCTTAGTTTATTATCAAAGAAGTTTTTGTGTTTGTCGTTACAAACACTAAAGTTGCGTTAAAAAACAACCATTAATGTATTAAAGGGGCTGTTTTTGTGGTGATTTAATCCCTTGAAGATTTATACAGGATAAAAAAAACATAATTAATGCGTATTTCAATGTTCAATTTCCTTGAACAGGTTTAATATGATTTACCGTTGTCTTACAAGTTTTACGGGTACTAGCTGTTCCTCGCCCGCTCTGCTGGTCGTAACACCCCCGTAATTCCCTTTGGGGAAGGCATTTTGTAAAATCCGTTCTTAGCTAACCTACACTGGATATAAGGAATATTCCTACCAAATTTCAAGTCTTCAGGCCTTATGGTTTCAGAGATATCGTGATAAATCTCTACATAGCTGGAAATCTCCTATAAATATAGATTACTCCACGTAACGATTAACGCAGGGTATTAAGTTTATTACAAAAAAATAATACAGTACATAATAATATAAAGGTATTATATTATTGTTAGGTTCTTAAAGAACTGAAATTATGACCCGCATCGGAAATTGTAGTGTTGGCAGACCCTTCACTAGGTGGACAGAGGACATAAAAAATCCTGGGAGCCAGTGGAATCAAACAGTGCAAGACCGTGCCTTGTGGAACACATTACAAGAGACCTATCTCACACACATAAGAACTCATAGGACCCACAGGACAGGGTAACCTCACCTGCTCGTGGTGAACCCTGCTAATCAACAAACGAGGCTCTGGCTACCACAATCCCACATTGGGCCAGCGTGATGAGAAATAGCTCAAATTCCTCCACATGAATTCCTACCAGATCGCGTGGAAATCGTTGGGGGAGGCCTATGTCCAACATTTATAGTTAAATGTGCAAATATTACTGTGATCCGGTATGACGGCGCTCTTGTAAACTTATGGGAAAGTCATTTTACGTATTACAGTGTCGAGGACAATGTGGCGCAGTGTATATCGTCGTAATTAACGCCAATTGTTATGCTCAAGCTCATCACTTACAATTTTATTGGCGGTAGGTCTCTTTTGTCGGATACCGTCTAGGTAGCTCTACAGCGCCTATTTCTGCCGCCAAAGAGTACTGTGCAAACATTACTGTGTTCCGGTTTAAAAGGCATTGTAGCTGATGATTACTGGGGTAGCAAGACTTAAAAGCTTATGTCTCAACGTAACGAGTACAATGTGGTGCTGTGTATAACATCTTAACTAGCTCCACGTTATTATAGATAGACGTATCACTTACTATCAGGTGAACGTCCGACTCGTTTCATCGTTTCATAAAATTTAAAAAAAATCAGATGTTTATCCCAGGTTTTGTTGAATACCATAAATATGTTGTGAATTTAAGAGTCCCATACTAAACAAAACTTGTAAGTAACTTTGTAACTTACAAACATAATTTTATTTTAAAGCTGCCAAAGTGAAATTACATTCTTGGGCGCATTTCAAAATTTCCAAAAGTTAGTAGATTGAATTTTTGTTGAATCGCTGGCGGTGCTCCTCCAGGAAGTCAAGAAACGGAAGCGAACTATTTCCTTTATTATCAAAGTATTTTGAACTCGCACAACGAATACGTCTTCCTTGGGCTCGGTTAAAGACAATAAGACTGTTTAAATTTACATGTAGGTTCTGATCAGCAATGCAAGGACAACACCAAGATTTGGCAGTCTTGTCGACCTTGATCTTGCTGGTCTTCTAGTCTTTGTATTGCATACTCAGTCTTATAATACATTAAATATTTTGATTCCATAAGAAAAGCGTAGCTCGCTGGTCTAATGGTTAGAGCGTGCGGCTTTCATTCCGAAGGTCGCGGGTTCGAATCTCGGCGTGTAACAAAGACTTTAATATTTAAGTTATGTACATTTGTGGACTTTAGTTACAACAGCGAGATACAAACGGTGAAGGAAAACATCGTGAGGAAACCCGCACATGACTTAGAATTTATTCTAAGGTATGTGTGAAGTCACCAACCCGCAGTGGGCCAGCGTGGTGACTATGGCCCAATCGCCCTCATATTGAGGGTAGGCCTGTGCCCCAGCAGTGGGGACGTAAATGGGCTGTTATTACCATAAGAGAAGCATATCCTCAACTTATGATAGATGTTTTGGTTTTAGTCGTGGTCTTGCTCTTCATTCGGTCTTGATATTAGTTCAAGACTGCAAGACTAACACCAATTTTACTCATCACTACATGTAAACATGGGTAAGATTTTAGACCTAACTTTATAGACCATAGGTCTTATGTCTCTTTTATAATACAGAAAATAAATAATATTAACTATTTTTATAGATATCGGGTTAATACTTAATCCTAATTTCTCATGGTGTTAAATATCAATGAGGCCAACGGCGATATATGTTCAGAATATCCTCTTTCACAGGATGACTACCGGAAGTCAGTAAGGTCATAGTGATGGATTTACAATATGAAGATCTTAATAAGCCAGAGTTATAACTTCACAATTCGTATACTTAGAATCGTGTTATTAACTTGAGAAGTAAGCTTATAAATAAAGGTCAAGCGTGTCTCTTTCCACAGTAATACTTAATAAATGATTTTCTGTATATCCTAATTAAAATACTTTTCTTTGCAAATTGAGTGATTATGGCTTGTGTATTATACAGACAGATATATAATAAACAGACTTTTAATAGATATCATTTAATTAAATAAATAAATAAATAGTCCCATTAAAGTTTTTAATTAATTGTAGGACTTAGGATCATCTCACACGGAGAGAATAGGAAGGATGTTTATATATTATATACAATTTGATTGTTTACTTGCTTGGGAACCAGTGTTTTTGGGGTGATGTTAAGTCATCATTGTGTAGCAGCTAAATTATGATATCTTAAATATATATAAACTAACCTTTTTGTATCAATTGTAACAAAATATCGCTCGTAAAGGCTACGGGCGAAGGAGTTCATTCAATAAACAGCTTGGACCGTCACTCTAGGGAACATATCATTCATTATAAGTAAAACTTGCCGCGATGACGGTTGGCGCTCTTTACTATATCTTTTATCCTGATTGCTCCTGTACGAGAAATAATGCCGGCCTCATTTTTCCTCGTCCTCCCCTGTGACTTCCGTGACTGAGCGATGCCCGCTCTCCGTTCCATCTCTCAGGATATTTATTAAGGCGGAGAACTCACGGCTGTTTCGAAATAACAATACTATAGAAAAATTAACGCGTTATTATGACACCTAAAAGGCTGTAGATTGTGATTTTTTTTTACTAACGATAGCACAAAGGTTTATGATAAGTTTAACACTAGTATACCATTTCTTTCGCTATGCATTTTAAATAACTTTTTCCCGAAATAGATCAGTTTTTATTTATCTTTAATTAAGGCTCATCATATCCTGTACTTAGACAGGAACTTTTTTTTTTGGAAATTTATTAAAATCTTGTCGAGGTAGAGAATGTCAGAAATATAAATCCACCACCATATGAAATAATAGGTAGGTAGAAAGAAAGAATGATTATTAGATTTGATTATGCTTCAAAGTAATTTGATCACTTGATTATTTATATAGTTTCATCATCATCGTCAGCTCATAGACGTTCACAGCTGGACATAGGCCTCCCCGAAAGATTCCCACGATCGGGTAAGGTTTCATATGAGGGGATTTGTGCCATTTCCCACTATACTGGCCCTTGGCTTGGATCCCGTCAGTTGTGCGGGACCCCTTACATAACTAACTGTATTTTATATACACATTGTATATAAAATAAAGTTAGATTATTATACACAAGCAGTACACCAACAAGAAGTATAACTTCGCTTGTCCGAAATGGAGAAGTCCTTATTCGGAATATAATAATTTCTTCAACGAGTTTATATAGCTGGTGTACTGATGGATATAGATCTGATATTCCATCAAAACTTTGAAAAGGACACAGTAATCAGAATTTGCCCGATAATAAATGTCCGGACTATAACTTTTCGGGCTCGTATTAATCAGCGAAGTCTACGGGAACTATAAAATTAGTGCGTGCCCTATATGTTGGAATGAGGAACCGGATACGGGTACCTTATACAAGCTTTTTTTATGTTTAACGTGTAGTTTAGTAAAAGTATTCTTTTTACGGGCTTTTTATTAGCTTCACTTGTTTATATCTGTGTTATTAAAACTTCATACCTGTGATAAAATTGAAAGTTCGTACTGTTGTAAAAATACAGCATAGGTTGTAGTAGTCCATCATCACCGATTAAGGACAGAGCTTTGAAGATCTAAATTTTTTTAATGTCATCTCGTTGGACTTAGACTAGAATATTTTACGCTTTCCACATGGTTCTTTGTCTGATGGTATTCTTGCAAATTTTAGTTTTATTGACAAGCAAAATAAGCATTCGTTTGCTCAAAAAAAAATGTTAATATTACATTGATTTAAACTTCTTTCTACAAAGAAAAAAAAGGAAGTAATTATATTTTTATTTCGTTAAAATAATGTATCGATATCCGGTCTCCGATGCTTGTGGACTAAACTTTGTAGAGTCTTTTAAAAATGGCCGCAACGATGAAGCAATTAGCAAATCAAACCACGTAGCGAATCGTTTAAAATGTAGACGCTTTATACAGAAACTACTTCGGGCCATTAATTCATTCCCATTAATCCCCCCTCTCGTCTTTTCTCTTCCCCTACCCTACTACCCACGAAACTACTGCGAAACGAGGCGAAAGAATGCCGGGGACACACCGCGCGCGGCTCCCGCGACGGTGCCCGCTCTTAGCTCATTAATTTTCATCTTTAAGCGACTACCTCACATAATTCACCCTTGAGTGCCTCCATACTCGGCGATAAGGGCTTCTTTAAACAGATTTTTTATTAAACTGAGCGTCAAGTCGCTCGACTGACGACAGCTGATAGCGGAGCGCTGTTTATTTATAAAACAGCGCTTCTTCCGCTTAAAGTATTGCGACGTACCCCGGCGGGCGAGCTCTATTGTTTCCCTCCTTTCGGATCTACGGGAGCGTAAAGAGCGCCACCCGTATTTTATTACAAACGATACGTACAGTTAATTTCAATTTATTACCTCCCCCCTTCGGATTACGACTGGAGGACTCCCGGGACAAATTTAAAAATGTTTAGCAAGCGCCTCCTATGTGACGTGCTTAGCTAATTAATCAAATTACTTCTGTTTATGTGGCATAACGAGTGCTTTACAGCACCAATGGTTATTTGAAGACTGAGGTGAAAGATATCATGACGTCATAGTAATCAAGTAGTAGCGAACAAATACAACACGGGGTCTTCAACAAAAGAGTGTTATATTCCCTAAAAGGTCGGCAACGCATCCGAGATCTGCAGTCAGTCAGTGATCAATTTCCACCAGGTGAAATATGTGCTCATTTGTCCACATTTCCTATAAAAAAAGCTACAGCTTTTTAATTAATGTTTAAAGTACTATCAAGAAAGAGCTCGCGGTATCCTGAAGTCCCCCAGTATATTTGGTGTTTGATTTCATTTTAATAGTAATAAGATCCTAAGAAACAAAATACGTAAAATTTAGTATCATTAAATGCGTAATGTTTACGTAAATATAAGAAATAACAATATTTATGTCCGTTTCAAATCAACCCTCACCCAAAATATATTTTACAATAGGCTGAGTACATATTAAACTAACAATAATCAGTCGATCGAATTTCAATGCTGGACCTACCCTAAAAATATTTATATACCGTCACTATGGACTCCGTCTCTGTCGGGCACTAGGGGGTTCATAAGGAAGAATGTGTGCCATTTCCCACCACTCTGGACCAATGAAGGTCGGTGGGAGCCAGAGACTGAGCAAAGAGCATCACGGATAGCTGGCTTTAGTCGTTAGTTGTTGTACGGGACCTCCTACACGTTGATGATGTTGAAGCCGTAGATGGTGAAGTGTACACAAACAGAATGTTTTCGCTCTCATAAGTATTAATACTAGGTGTCAGTAATGCAATAGTGGATTGACAATGGTGATAAGGGGTTAACCGCTACGACACAAAGGTAATTCAATATACTAATTATATCATAACGTAAAGAATTATATAGCAAAGGTGTTTTTGAAAGGTTTTCTTTTCCAATTATGTCCCAAAATGATCAAATAGGTCTTATTTATTTCCCCATTTAAAAACTCCTAATTGTAATAGTGGGGATGTAAGGGCATAATAATTCACAGGTTCCAAGCCATCCTCACCTTCCCGTAGTGCATCCTGCTAATCAACAAATGAGGTTCTGGCTCCAACCAACTAGCATTGGGTCAGCGAAGTGGGATATGGCCCAAATTCTCCTACATGAAACCCTACAAACGACGGCCTCCGGTGCCTGGCAGTACTGGAGGTTATACTGTCCATATGTGGATATCTATAAGGTAGGTCTATGTCTAGAAGTGGAAACCTATCCGCTGACGGTGATGATTAATTGTAACTGTTACGGCACTTATCGTTAAGAAACAGTTTTGAACTTTTTATTACTTAACAGTGACGTTGATGTGGTAAATGAGTAAACAACTACAGTGTGAGCGGATGTAACATAATCTCAACTATGTAATACAATTTATCTTATGAAAGGGAATTTCGCAGAGCAGATCCATTGTTATATTATTCACGTTGGAAACAGAGCCTTATAAAAGTTCACCAGGAAAAATCTAAAATTCGATATCAGAGTGGCACTTCCAGCGGACCAATTAAGTGCGAGAACACAAATGGTCTTTACGTTCAGAATGCAACTTGAACCGAACGGCACCTGCCATTGGGAGTAACCAAATGGCAGGGTCGCAGATTTCTCGTCTGAGAGCTCTCCGGCCACGGCAGCCTGCTTGCTATTCTATGCAAATGACCCCACCCGCCCAATGTGAGACTAAACGGGCGTTTTGGAGATGCAAGTTTTAAGCAAACAGTCCTAAGTTATTCAAGTGTACGCCTTTGCACGGAGCCAGCATACAGAAATGGTTAAGTGCAGCGGTCGTTTATTTTTGCCGCGCGAGACCACCCCCCCGCTCCACACTCTCAGGTGATTCCACCTGAATTTATATTAAACCGGCACCCCCCACTTACAGAACCCCACCCGATCTCCGACAATTAGGTTTTATTCGACTTTAACGGCACCTGATTTCCGCAAAGCTGATGTGGTCCGACCGGATTAGAGGACGTTGACTTTTTTTTTTAAATTACATTTTTTTTTTTTTATATTGTCACGCCTTTTTCCCAGTAGGGGTAGGCAGAGGTGAATAAACCACCCACGTTTTGCCAGATGTGGTCAGATTAGGTCCCATGTAACAGAGGGCGAGCCTGTTGCCACTTTATTGGGACCACCCCACACACACACACACAAAGATGATATCAGTGTGCGGGTTTCCTCACGATGTTTTCCTTCACCGTTTTTGTATCTCGCTGCTGTAACTAAAGTTCACAAATGTACATAACTTAAACATTAAGTCATTGGTACATGCCGAGGTTTGAACCCGCGACCTTCGGAATGAAAGCCGCACGCTCTAACCATTAGGCCAGCGAGCTACGAGCTTAAATTACATCATACATGTTTTTCTCCCATTATTTACTAATACCCTCCGAATGAAAGTTTCAGTGTTTTTTTTTTGGACGATCAGGACGTTCCGCTGTTAATAAGGAATAAATACGCCTGCTAATAACCTGACGCTAGTTTGTATATTATATCCAGCACCATATTGCGCTAGTGACCTTGAGGAATAAGATATTAATTCTCGTTACCGTAGTAATTTCACAAGCTACAGCGTCCTTCAAATCGGAACACGGTTATATTTGCACAGAACTGTTTGGCAGCAGAAGCAGACGCCACGATGGTGCCCAACCAGCAATAGAGACTTAGCTTACTCTTTCCAGTTACTTTCATCTAAAAAAAGGAAAAGGATACTTCTCCTTTTCCTTCTGCTCTTTTCCAGCTATTTAACATTATGTTTATCATCCTCGCTTCGGATTTACAGTCCATGGCCATTTACCTCTGAACATAGGACCTTCAAGACCAGAGCAAAACTGATGCTCTAAATTTGATTCTCTTAGTCATATTTTTTTAACTAGTCGAGGGTATATGGCAATGGAGATTTTTTAATCCTTCTCATAATAATAGTTTCATTGTTAATACAAAAAATATACTTATTTGTATGGAATGTGTAAGTTTAATGAGGCACCCCATTTGTTTGTTTTGCTAGGGGAGGCTGATTCGGTAAAGGTGCCGTGTAAGATAAAGTAACGGATCAACACATTGGCCGAGCGCCAGCCGACACCTCCGCGCCCCGGCGAGCGTCCTTGTTTCCTTTAAGTTACCAGCTGATAGGATACACAACGTGTAACCAATTTCTTTGGACAAATTTCTACTTTTACTGCTGTCCTTTTTTATATTGTTTGCGCGAGATATTTCACTCGGCGTCTTTACTGTTACTGAACGGAATGAAATGATTATTAGTTGATGCGGTACAGATTAACCATTGTTACAGTACATCCTCATAATGGCCAAGAGGTTAATTAACTAGTAATAAGGTTAAAGCAAAATAGTAAGTGGTTGTAATGAACAATGTTAAGTACTAAATAATCTTCACCCGGCCGTTTCCCCAGCTATGTGGTGTCAGCACAGTGTGTACTTCTCATCCATATCCCACTAACAGCCGTCATATCTGAATTCACAGTCTTCTTACACATTTCATCTTTCACACAATCCATCCACACTTTCTTCGGTTTTCCTCTACTCCTTCATTAAGTTATCGTTAAGTAGTGAATAATATAATATAAACTGAAATTAGAAATTATCATTATTTCTGTTCAAACAAAGTGACTATATTATGCTTATACGTAGATCTCTGATCGTATTTTATTCGTCCTATTAATATACTAATAGAATAAATTATGAAAACTTTACCAGTACATATAATATAAAATAGATATCTATTAAGTTGCAATGATTTTTTTTTTTTTAATACGTAAGCTTTCATTGCTTTAACTAAATTTACTATGGTAGAAACTAAGTCACGGTATAAGTAGAATGATGAGTTGAATTTTCTACTATAGTATCGAAAACGATTCTACACTGAAAGTCTATAAAAAACACTGTAATTTACACAATTTAAATAATCTTATATTAGTAAGGTACTTTATAATGGTATTTGGATAAACGGTAATCTTTACAAGATGTACTTATGACGCTGAGTGGAGATGCGAGTATATGTAGATTTATGCTAAAGGTTGTTCCCAGAGCGAGGAGCATTTTAAATTGGCAGTTAAGTAAAGCTTATCCATCTACGTCGTATAGATTGGTTCCCACTAACGAGTGAATAATTGCACCATGATCCCTATTACGGATGCAAAAATGGAGTTCCTTGATACATATATAATGGGCCCTCGTGCTGTGGTTCAAGTGCGAGCGATTGGTTATACAGGGAAACGTCTTAACCTTCCTTACTTTACGTATTTGTAAATCACTTTTAAATAGTTAAAACTTAGTGAAAGCTATGAGAGGTTATAATCTATTCTAGCTTTCACAAGATTATCAGACTGAGAGACTGTGACCGGTTGTTTACAGTTATCTCATTGGCTATAACACCATAGAGGAGAGTTTATACTTTGGGAATTTGCTATTTCTCATTAAAAAGTAGACGTCCGATTATTGCCAAAAACTATCTGTTTTTCATACAGAGAAGCAGTGATAAAGGTAAGATTCTCATTGTGTGCCAATGATAGATGGAATGATGGATACTGTACCATATTATGCTCGTCTTCTTAAGATAAACTAACATAAGACTACTAATATCATTTTAACTTGGCATGCTAGTTAATTGTGTAATAGGACATTTACTACTGAAACCAAATAAAAAATGACTGTGCTCATCGTCCTGAGACGAGAAGTTCAGACTCGTTACCACAGTAATATCACTTGCTATGACGACATTAAACAGGATCATAGTAATGTTTGTTCCATACTGCTTTTCTGCAGTGATAGGAGGTACGATAGGGCCTTATTATATGGTCTTCGGCATAATCAACAAATAGCTTCCACCTGTTAAACGATGCTTACGTTATATCTCCGCAATCATCTGATGTATTTAGTCTTTAAGGTTATGATAATAGATAAGATACATCAGTTAATTATTAATATGATGAATCAATTTCAGTTATGTTTTCGCGATTTTCAGCCCCCGAATTCCTGTATTTTGCGCCGGGAGGTTCTTTAAGCCGTCGGGAGCGGTCCCGGCAAACATCCGCGGCGGTAATGACTGGACAAACAGACATCTGCATACAGTTGCCGTTCAACTCGCCGGAGTGGAGCCGCTGTTAGCGAACCCATCGGACCCGCAGCCTGAGTGCTTCGGAAGTTTTACACATTAAAATACGGCCCCTTTCGTTTGTTGTAGGACCCTGAAGCCATGGACACGAGAGAAGATTGCTATACGGTAAATACGAATTTGTATCTATGGTCTATTTTTTCTTACTCTATAGGAAACGCACTGTTCAGTTTGAACGGGTAGTATTCAGAGGGTCAGATTCTGAGGTAGACAGCCGAAATATGACTATTAAGTTGAGAGATTTGTGATACTAGATCAGAAGCTAACCAAGTGGTTTGATAAAAAATATTCTATTGCTAACTTCTATTTCATCTTTCAAATATCAATAGTATTACTATTGATAGGGCGTTATAGCTCATGAAATTACTGGGGTAACGAGACTAAGTATCTTTCAACTATATCTTAAGGCGATATGCATAATCTGGCGCTATGTATATCATCATCCTAACTTACCCCATGTTGTTACGAGCAGGCGTTTGACTTACCGTTAGATTAAAATCTCGATCGTCTCATCACTCTTTTAATTAAAAAAAAAACGAATTATGTTAGTACCGAAATCGTATCAAAGACCAAGGAACATAGTAATTAATCTCTGCCTCACAGGGTCGCTAAACGTATAGTCGCGTTGACATATGATGATAAGTATCGATAGTCAACGCGACTATACAACAGAGTGATTTCACTAGCTCGAAGCCCTACAAACAGGAACATGGTATACGATTTCCGACAACATGAATCCATCACCAGTAAGAAATTACCCGTAAATGACGCCAGAGGTAAATATAATGCATGTTTGCGTGTCTAATTGTCTGCTCCGGGACCAGTCCGGTGGGAGATGCGGCGTTGATTTAATGCAGTGGCAACACTGTATTACACCCGGTGCCCACGTTATTCCGAACAAAACTGGGGGTTAATTAGCCTTTGTTATTTTATGTTAATAAATTTCGTCCAGATTTCCGGAGCAGGCGCTCTGCTCCTTATGCTTCCGCAACATGTAGGCCGCAGTCGGTTCGCTTTTGAATTGTAAACGTAACTTCAGACAAAAATGTTTTAACTTCGCATTAATTACATCTTTCATAAAGTTATTTTACATTTTATTATCAAAAATCAAATAGGTTTTAAAAGGTTTTTTTTATCATCTAGATAGATACAGGTAGTATTATCCGTATTTAGGAGCATTGTACCTAGAGAGACTAGTGACTTAACAAGATTTAACTTTAACCATCAGGTGAATGTCCCGCTCGTCCCGTCGCTTCATAAAATTAAAAAAAATTGGTACTAAATACTTTTTAAATAACTGAACTGTAAAAATATATTGTTAAAATATTAAATTAACTTCAGTACTATTATAATTTTGTATCTGTGCCAGATAATCAAGAATGATAGTATTATTATCATGACTTAAGAAATACTTGGGAATAAATTTCAAGGCTTTTATTATCTTAGAATACTTGATCAGGAGGTTAATAATAATAAATCAAATTATTTTAAGACTTTTGGATATTACAATTAACTTAAATTTACTTGCGAATAATGAAAAAAAGTTCTCAAATAAAGCTTCTGGTAAAACCTTAGAAACTTTATTACATACAATAAAACAAATATACCAATTTGCAAATATCCATATAAATGAAAAATTATCAGTTTGTTCTTTTCACGAAACAAATGTTGACAGTAGTTGAAAAAGATGAGATTAGTGTTACCATAATAAAGAAAAATATTTTAGGGTATATATTGAAAATCTATTGAGAGCATACGGTTTGATATTTTGGCGAGTGCTTACGTGAAAAGGTTAACTTTACCCTTTAATATATTATAATAATAGTAAATTACATCTATTTATGTTCCCACTATTGGGACTCGAATTCACTCACTAGAATATAGTCAAGGCTATTTATCCACAATAATGATAAAAGCTGAGTTGTTCACGAATACTGTTAGTGTTGGAACATATCGGTTAAGCTCAATGAGTTTCGAACTCGTTCTGCCTTAACCACTGAACTATCACCGCTTCATTTATAATCATAATAAATTAAAGAGTCAGACCCGTCTCTTAAGGATTCCTCCTTCACAGAAATCCATCCAGAAACATCTATTTATAGCATTGTTTAATAAATCAACGAGAACAAACACCCACTTGTAAATAACGAGGACTTATACCCATTATATCTGATGAATCCTTTATACCTAACAATTTTAAGATATAATCCTTCAGGTTTTTTTTTTAATTCAAATAAGCTAAGCGGTGGGATGATTGATGTTGAAAATAATAGGTTAATATATTTTTTTTTATATAATCACGCCTTTTTCCCAGTAGGGGTAGGCAGAGGTGAATAAACACTCACTTTTCGCCAGATATGATCAGATTAGCTCCCACGTAACAGGGGGCGAGCCTGTTGCCACTTTATTGGGGCCGCCATAGACACACACAAAGATGATTTCAGTGTGCGGGTTTCTTCACGATGTGCTCCTTCACCGTTTGTATCTCGCTGTTGTAACTAAAGTTCACAAATGTACATAACTTAAATATTTAGTCATCGGTACATGTCGAGATTAGAACCCGCGCCCTTTGGAATGAAAGCCGCACACTCTAACCATTAGGCCAGCGAGCTACTTAATATAGACGTGTAAAATATTGGGACCTGAGCCGACTTGCAAACAGATCTGCAAAATATAACTAAGAATCCAATTCTAGACCTGACTAACTTATCTAACTCCATTAAAAACCTATTATTATTAAGTATAATCGCAAAATAAAAGCGTGAAACTGTTGTAATAATATCAAATTTAACTTGTCAGTATAAGTTGGATTATTAAATTAGGTAATTTTTTAATAACTTGACTATGACTCTACAAAAGTGGACGTTTCTTCGGCAGTATATAATTAAAGAGGACAGGAGTTAAAACAAAGGTAAAATTTTAGTAAAAAATCAATTCTACGGGGTTCTAAAGTATTTCATTGTATAGGATAGGAGTATGTTGATGGCGTTAAAGTTATCTTTAAAAGGATGAGAATCTCTCTAGAGAAATAAACTTTAACAGGTACTAGTTTATGTAATTAAAAGAATCTCACAGTCGTCATAATTAACTTCACAAGATTTCATCTTGAAATTATCATGTATAGGTATACAGATAAAGTCGTAGGTGCGGACGTCCGATACAATAAAACGTTATTGTACCATTAAAGCAATAGTATCGGACGATATATAAGTCACTGTCGTACGTTATAACACACAGCAGTCAACTATAGCAATAAACTCGATTGTCTGTCCGTACGGGCGTCGCAATAACCTGCACCCGCCGACCCTCTGCATTCCTGCCATTTTAAAAATGACGCTCGTATTTTGCTGTTACATATAAATATATATATATATAAATGACTATAAATGTCCCCATCGAAACAACTACAATATTGCATGACACATTTCGTTACGTGAAACAGTTTATATTTGTTTATACACTAGCTGTTCCCCGTCCGCTTTGTTGACCTCGATATAGAATTAGACTTGAAATTTGTCTGAAGCATACCTTCGGAGCAACCGCACCCGCTAATGAGATTATATACCAATCGTTACTATAGCAACCGCATAAATAATACCAAATGAAAATGTTCATAAAAGGTAATTAGAAGTAAAATGATGATGGATCTATGAAATGCAATAAATATCCTAGAAACGTTTATAAATCATTCCGCGTCGAATGCTCATGTTGTCGTGTTGATACGTTCACTAGTTTTTACGTGATTGACGACCAAATGTGTAAGAGGGGTGTAAGGGGTCCCGCACAACAACTCACGAGATCCAAGCCAACTTCACCTGCTCGTGGTGCACCCTGCTAATCAACAAACGAGGCTTTGGCTGTCATCAACTCGCATTGGGCCAAATCCTCCATATGACTCCTACTAAGGAAGGTTGTTAGAAACCGCTGGATGCGAGCAGTGCAGAACCGATCAATATGGAGATCTTTGCTGAGGTCTATATCCAGCAGTAGACGTCTATCGGCTGATGATGATAATAAAGGAGATTAAAGATGTTAAGTTTCAAAGCGACGACGATTATATGATGTACGTTGTTATGGGCAAGCCTATCACTTACCACCAGGTAAATGTCTTGCTCGCCTCTTCGCTTCATCGTTAAAAAAACACCGACCAGCAGTAAAACTTAATATACCATACTAAATAGATTAAATTCCCAAATTTAAATTTATTCATCAGCTGACAGACGTCCACTGCTGGACATAGGCCTCCCCAAATATATCCACATCGATCGAACCTGCGCTGTCCGCATCCAATTGCTTTCCGCAACCTTCACCAGATCGTCGGACCACCTGGTGGAGGGTTTGTCAACACTACGTCTTCCGGTACGTGGTCGCCATTCGATGACCTTGGTGCCTCATGGGCTGCCAGTCCTACGAGCGATCTGTTCTGTCCATTGCCACTTGAGGTTAGCAATCTTAAATAATTGTTGTTAATATTTAAATTACTTTACTTTCACAATACGCGATGCAGGAAAAATCCTTTCAGGGATTTCTTAGTATATTGCGAGTGAAAACTACTTCCTGTTTGCATATCGACATTGAAAGGGACCCAATTTGGGTCAATTTCTTCACTAGTACCCCCGCCTGTTCGTATCACCGGGATGAACTTTTATTGGGCCGTTCCGGATCTCAGGATGCTGTATTGTTTACAAGTCATCCGCATTTATACATAACCCTACGGATTCGGGAGATGCTGAACGGATCACTTAGTTCATGATTTTCTATTTATAAAAGTCAATACTTTTATATAGTTAATAAAAACTTTAAGTAACTTAACTACTTGCCCTGTAGTCTAGGGCTATTAAGAATATAACTACGGTAAGCCCTACTTTGAAGACCAAAGGACCACATTACCCAAGCCAACCTCACCTGCTCGTGGTGCAGCTTGCTAATCAACAAACGAGGCTCTGAATCCCACGAACCCGCATTGGGCCAGCGTAGTGAGAAATAGTCCAAATCCCTCCAAATCTTTGGGGGAAGCCTATGTCCACCTTCTATCGGTTATTCTCACGATGATGATTAAAGAGTAAAAGTGTCAAGAGCTGGAGACCTGGGACATGCTTTAGGCGCAGTGCCGAAAGGTACCGATGGGTTCCCCATTTGATCCTGAATGAATGAATTCCACGAAAATCAAAATTGAATCCCCCCGGGATTTGATATCCCGGGGCCTATCGCAACACCTTGAGGATGACTATCGAAGGGGTTTTGGTGGGTAAAAATCCCACATATCTTTGTATTCGTAGAAGCAGGTTATCTTTTTAAAAGAATTCCTCTCGCTGAGAAAAAAGTAACAACGATACAATTCAACTCATAATTATAATCGCTGCAGAATAAAAAGGAGCAGGACTAAAGGGAACAGATTTTTTTATACTACGAAGCGACGACACGACATGGACGTTCATCTGATGGTAAGTGATACACCCGCTCATAACAATGTGGCTTTGGTTAGGATGTTATACACAGCACCTCATCGAGCTCGTCGTCTTGATATATAAGACGTTGAGTCTCTTTGCCCAGTAATTTCACTAGCCATTGAATAACTAAATTCAACATTATCCTCACTAGCGCCACATTGTTATAGGTCATTTACCATTAGGTGAAAGTCTACGGTAAAAGTTTAAAAGCTCTCATATAATTTTTTTTTAAGAAAACTACTCCTGCTCTAGAAAATTAATCCTGTGTCGCGGGGGTGTTAGAAACATGCAATCGACGGACACAAATAACTTCCATACCGGAAACAGACTTTCATCTGTTTCGATTGGGAATCGAACCCACAAACACGGTATTAAAATGAGCGACTGCTGAAACCACTACGCCAGCCGTGCCGTCAATCTAGTATGAATGTCAACACATCCTTATGAAGCTTTTAAAGCTAACTCCCGCCACCCTTCGCGAGGCAATGAAGTAGTAACGCAGATTCCTAAACAAATACAGGGTCTTATCGTCTCCATTTTAAAATCGCTGGTCCCGGGCGCCGGTTTAATAAGGGTCGTTGTGTACTGTTTGTGTTGCTGCTGGGGATCTCTTAATTTCACCCTCGCGTCCGTGAGCTCCGTAAATAGTGTCCCGCGCGACTAACGGCTTTTATCTTGGAGGGGCAAGGTGTACACGACTGTGAGGACCTATGTGGTGGGACGGAGGGACAATTTCATTTTAACCGCTTTCAACGGTTATGTATGGAGGGGATCTGGTGATGGTAGCGGGAAGATGTTAAATACGACTAGTTAAGGATAAACCGGTGAAACCTTAACTCTTATATCTGTGATGAAATGTTATACTAATTCCTAATAGCATACTTTATTTGTATTAGAAACCGTGATAGCTCAGCGGGTAACGCGTACGCGCTATATCGTCTCGAAGAGGTATGGATTCGATCCTCACTAAGCTTATGATGGTGGAAATCATCGTGAGGAAACCTACATGTTTCAATAACAGCAGCTTTCTAGACCTTGACTCTCTAAATGTGAGAGGACCTAAGTCCCAGGAGTATTAATTGTTTATAATATTTAATTTTTTTTATTCAATGAAGCGACCATACTGAGTTAGACTACCACCGCAGGTCTTATTGCAGCCGTCGAACAGTAGTGTTCAAACAATACTGTGTTCCGGATTGAAGGGAGTTGTTGCTAGTGTATTTCAGTAACGAGTTAACATCTTGTGCCTCAAGGCTACGAGCGCAATGTGGTACTTAGCGCCACGTTATGGGCTAGCGTGTCACTCACCATCAGGTGAATATCATGCTCGTCTAATGACTTCTGTAAGCATAAAAAAATGATCTATACAATCTGCTGTAATAGCAGATAGTGTACTTAATATCCGGCTGACTATAATTGGACGGCTGTATGTTGATGACTCGGGAGCCCGTGTGTAACATAGTTACGTGGGTCCGCTGGACCGCACCTCCAAGTGCCAAGATGTTAATCTGGACTGAATTATTTGGGCAGAGTTTAGTAAATTGAGCGCTGTGAAGTCTCGCAAATTAATTTATTCATAAAGTCCCCCGTTAATTGCGCACGAGGTGTGCACCACGCGTGGGGATAATGAAGCCATTGTTATTAAATAACGTATTAAGGATCGAGAGGAGTGTAATCCTGTGATAATGAGGGTACAGATTAGTAAATTCAAAGAGGTTTATAGTAATTTAAAATACGTATAGATTACACTAGCCCGACCTCTAACAGCATTAACATTTATGTGATCAATGATCTATTGTAAATAGATTATAGTTAAGATCAAATTCAAATAGGAGACTTAATAATAATCACCAAAAGATCTATCAAAAATTTACTATGTAATGTATCACAGAATGACCATGTTATGTAATCCTTATTATGACCTTGTTAGTCAGGAGAATGTTTTAGATTAAACAATTAGATGAACTCAGGATTAGTAACATAAATAAAAGCAAAACCTCACTGTAGTGAAGAGAATGGTACTTCCGGTTCCGATCGAAGGTGTTAAGGATAACAACGTGGATTTTGTGAATGTTTGAACAGTTAGATACAAACCGACATTGTTAAAGTTATAATTTGATGTGATTTCCTTGATCGTGTTGTCTTGGTTATCTATATATATTGTACTATTATGATTAACTTCAGTATACATAGTGGCTAAAGTTAGCCTGGCTGTTCTGCGGATATGATGGTATCATCACTGTGTATTAATTAATGAAAAATGGATAGCAACATGGGTACTAACGTATTAGTTTCTTGTTATATTACATATTTAAGTTTTTGGATGTCTGTTTATAAAAAGCGTTTAAACGTGACCAGTTTCGTGATGGAAATGTTTAATAATCTTAAAGTAGAAGATCGCTGTAGATTAATATTAAATGTAAGTATTCCTTCTAAGTCTTCAAAAGTGAAAGGTGAGGATATCAGAAGAGGCATTGATATCTACTAGCAATTGTCTGAGGTTTTAGGCATTCTTATGCCTTTATCTACGATAAGAAAACATTGCCACATATCTGTATCTAAATAAAATAACTAATACAGGCTTTGTTAGAAGTCTCTTCAGTGTTTGAGCTGCCGGAACAAAATATTATAAAAAATATTTAAAACACAACCCTAAATATTACTTTACCAAGCGAACCAAAAATAAGTACTTACTCCCCCTTAATTTATTAATAAAAGGCTTTGAAGTTTTCCGTCAGAATATAGACTTATAAATGGACTTCGCAGATTGGTTGAGTTTAGTTGTAAAGTGAAAAAAATTGCTATAGACTTTAAATCTCTTCCAATCTTCCGACTCGTCTCGGATCTCTTTTTGATGGCCGTCGATTTATGTAAAAATGGAAGTTTCGTTGACTTATTTATCGGAAAGCTTTAGCGAAATTCAAATCAGTTGACGCCGGGGGTAAGTATATTGTACGCGGCGCAAAGTGTTATACAATGACACATATTAAAACTTTAACACAAGCCTTTTATGTTATAATTAGTATTAAACTCAACGAACCAACGATACAGGCGAGACGTTCACCGGATGGTAAGTGTTACGCCTGCCCATAACAACAGTAACAGTTAGGATGATAAATATAGCACCACATCATGTTCATCGCGCTGAGACGTAGGATGTTTAGTGTTATCCTCATCATCATTATCAGCCGATAGACGTTCACTGTTGGACCTAGGCCTCCTCCAACGATACCCATATCGATCGGGTTGAGTCTAGTTAGCAGTAATTTCAGTAACTACAGCGTCATTCAAACTCGGACATAGTATTATTACTGAGCTACTGTTTGGCGGTTGGAATAAGAGTAGTGGTGATAGCTTAATCTAGACAATCTCCTGCGATAGAGACCTACGACTAGTGGTTAAAAAAAACGGAGAGTGGATGTGGTGAGAGCTATGCTAGAGATGTGATACAATAACTCTTTTCTCTTCGTTTACAGTTGGAAATTTGTTTATAGTAGAATATTCATGGCTGAGGTCTATGCAACTCTTTAATATCCAATTTCCTCTCCTACTTTTCTCTTGTTTTTTTCCTATTACCTCCTCATTATCAAATGAACTCATTTAAAAGACCTTTAACAAACCTAACATAAACAGGCCTATTAATGTTCCAATTGCTAAGACTCGGGATCTTCTCTAACAGGGAGAACAATGGCATTTACCGACGGTGCTGGTCAAGTGCGGGTTTATTATTATATCACATATATTATAACACATAGTATAACATATTACACCCTAATTCAATTTTCATAACATTTTGTAGCTTTAAAAATGTTAGTATGTAAAGCGTGCTAATGTTGAGTTCTATTAAAGCACATTTGCATACATTACACTAATTGGGATTTATTCGCAATACACATTTAGTTGAGTGTTCTGGTGGTGTTCACACATTTCGTAGCTACGTAGTGCTAACGGGTTACTATTTTGCTTTGTGTTGTATTAGTTTTTTTTTATCTTCGCTATAAAAAATTGTTTGCGACTTTGTAAATTAAAACGTGACACCGTAGCTCCCAAAGGAAAGGACTGTAACTAAAATATTTCGCACAAGTGATATTAAAATTAATATACGTAGTAATGATAATATTGTTACCTTTGTTATTACATACATATACACAAAAATAACAAAAAAAAAATAATTAAATACAACGCTTTGAAAGAAATCTCTATCAAATATACCACTGAAACTAAACTTCTATGGAGAGGAATAGATAGCGGTATAGTATTATTTAAATAAATAGAAATGTATGTTAAAAACAAATACTACTTCTCACCAGGGTTCTGTTGGTACCTTATTGTGTATTTGTTCCTATGTCCAATAATTAGAACAAAAAAAAACCAGCTAAATATGATTAATTCCAATGTAATGCACGAACATCAAAGTCTAATATAAAGCATAAGAGGAGCTTATTACTGAAGGAAACAAGTTTATAGTTTCCATAAGAGTTCGTTTCCCCATAAACTATCTCAGATGAGGGGTAGGGTAGGGTTAGCCCTTTGTTGGGAACGTCATTCAACGACCGTGGGTAGCGGCGGTGAAAAAAAAAATCTTTAATAATAGAAGCAAAATGACGGGAGCGTCCAATTATTTGATATATAGGCTCCTATATGAATGCTTCATTTGCTTTAACTCCATAAAAGTTTAGGATGAAAGGACTAACTGAAAATTGATCCTTTGTGTAACTATAAGTTATTAGATTTGTCGAGCAAAGTATCATATAACTATCTATAATAGTAATAATATATACTTTATATTCCTTTGTAAGTATTGTAGATAGTACAACTATTCAAACTAGTCTCTATTACCTGTCCATATTTCTTTCATCCGCTATAAAGTACTTTCATACATATAACCTTCAGTCGTTAAATTTTTTACAAAAGCGGACGCGACTACAAAGTCCAAGTTATCAGAACAAAGAGGCGAAGTAATATTTTTTTTATAATTTTTTATTACGAAAACAACAGTAAACGTTGTGAGCGGGGTGCGTTCAGGTCATTCAGCCTCAGGCCTCCTGTTCCTGTAACACTTGCCTCTTAATTTATTTCTCCGTTTACAAAACACTGAACGGTGGGGCGCTCCGTAAGGACTTTTGTCTCTTTGTAACACCGCGTTGGAGGGTAAACGAGGCAAATTCTGCTTTATGACCGTTTTAACCTTTTTTTTTTTTAATTGAAGCTCGCGAAACAAAGCAAACGTTTTGCTCCTTTAAACGTTGTCTGTTGAATTTCAGCGCAATATTTCAAACAATATGAAAGTATCTATATAAATTTAAAATAGCCTTTACACCTGTAATGTTGTTTTGAGTCATATCGTCGAACGATAGAAAACTTCTACTAAACCTAAACGTATAGATAATATTAATTATTCTTACTTCAGGGATGGAATTGAGATTGCGTTTCCTACTTACATATTAAGCGTTGAGTTTAGCAGTCCTTGAGAAGATCTCTGATTAGTAATAGTAAACAATAAAATATACCGAAATGATAATGACAATTATATGTAATAATAGATCAATTTATATCGATACTTAAGTAAATATGCTTACTGAAGAAACGATTAAGCTGATCGAAATACAACTCTATGCAGACAAGTAGTAAGTTACTTAGTACAATCGTAAGGTACATTGTTAATAGTAGGTGATATAAATTTTTCGTGTTTTACTAAGGGAAGAAAGGTTAAAGTTATTTGCTTAACACGGGGTGAATGTGACCGTGGAGCAAAGGTGGAATATTGTGGGAATTTAATCGAAACAAGTATGTACAACTTAAACAGTCTTGCGAAAACTCTCTGTATAAAATATAAAGGAAGTTATCGTTTATCGTTACATGCTTCATCATATCATTGCTATGTAATATAAGATACGTTTTGTCTATATTAATAATAGTTGTTAGTTTCCTAAATAATGTCGTGTTGAATGGAAATGTTAGCGACGCACGTCAAATGTAATATTACATACCGTTATCGGGTGCAAACTATTAGGAAAGCGTTGACGGGGCGGCCGGAGGCAGGTCGGGGGTGGTTTCGCCGAAATCAGAATAGAATTTCGGCAGCGACCTCTCCACCCGGTAATTCCTTTTACTGTGCGCTGTCACAAAAGCTCCACCCGCCGCCCACCGGATTTGCTCTGAACTCCGCTTAATGACGTTTTTGTCTGCCCCGTCTTCCATTGCTTGTAATCTTGTATTTTGTGCAAATATTGATCTACTTCTATGAGGGCGGTGAGCGATAACGCGGCGGGAGCCGGCCGCCCTGCTCCGGGTAGAACCTTCCGGAAGTAGATACGGATTGTGTACGTTGAAGACGAAAAACCGATTGTTTCATTGTTTAATACAGTGCGGATTGATTTATACGTACAATGAAAGGCTGTTGCCTCTTAATAGGATTATATCCGTCAGGAGGGTTAACATGTTAACACTCGAGCTTTATTATTATCTAACACATATGTTTCTGTATCTTGATTATTTGGGAACAAATATGTTTTATTTTACTCCTCAAGTATAATAAAAATATTATTTTATCATGAACTTTAATATGAATACTAATTAGTTTGAAATACATTTATGTTTGATAAAGACAAGATCAGAAGTGCAAGTAAGTTACTCTTGCCATATATTGTTGCAGTTACTATATACCTTTTTGTATGGGAAGGGTGGGAAAACGAGCGAATAGTTTCACCTTGTGAAAAGTGATCACTGTCACCCTTGGATAGTCGCAACACCAGAAGGGTTGAGGCTACGTTTGCAACCTTGTATAATATTTAATTCTCATAACCTATCCCAAATGTATAAAATAATATGAAACACTTATAATAATAAACTCGTATATTTTTGACAGCAACAACAGTCCTGCTTACTATCAGAGTACATATAATATTACCATCAAAGTAAAGAAAGTGCAAGCAAGATCCATTTGCTTGAAGAACATCAGTGACACATTAGTGATGGATGGATGGATGAAATAATTATCATAACAAAGTGAAGAGTGCTGCGAGTGTTGGCTTACTGTCCGCAGACAGATGCGATTATGGAATTAGCTTTTATTAGTATCATCATCGTGACTTCCGTCGGCGAAGCGGAAGTAGGATTTGTCGGCGATGGTTTTACTTCACTGCCGCGTATTACATTTGACGGATAATAAGACACGCAACGACATGGTAATGATAATATTCAGGTCTAAGAATTTATTTTTTTATAATATGAAGAGAGGGTACGCGGAGGATGTTTACCTGATGGTAAGTGACACACCTGCCTATACCAACGTAGAGTAAGTCAATATTATATACACTGCTATTACGCTCGTTGCCTGACATAAAATATTAAATCACTTTACCCCAGTAAATACACTAGCTACAGCGCCTATCAAACCGGAACACTGTAATGTTCGCATCAGCTGTTATGCTCTCCAGAAGGTGTCCTGCTATGGAGACCTACCACCACTTCAGCTACTCGTGTGTGAACACAATAATAGTTATTTATCTTCTTTAACATCATGAGAAGACTGCGGACACTTACTATGGTAGTAGTATTTTCAGTAAGGTTAGGTCTCCGCTGCTGGAGACCATCTAGGTACGTACCAATGCAGCTTCTTTTGCAGCAGTCTAACAGTAGTGTCGAAATATTACTGTGTTCCGGATGGAAAGGAGTTGTAGATGATGTGATTGATGAAGATTGTGAAGAATACAATTGGCGGGCGTATCACTTTAAAAGAAAATGTAAACTTGTAAAGTTGTTTACGCAAGGCTTTATTAAGCGGTAGTAGTAGTAGTAGAGCAGATTAAATAATAAACAAATTAAGGCAGGAAGTTGCAAAAGCCGTAAATAGAGGTGGCGGTGGATTTAAAAAGAGTTGCGGTCAGCTCATTGTGTTACATGGAGGTGGAGGTGATCGAACCCGCAGCGGCCGGGCGCCGGGAACATGTTCACTAATTAAAAGTTAAGCGGCTGGCTCGGACAGTCAATTTTAGGGCTTTTTGTCGAACCCGCCCCCAGCCGCACCAGCCACCCCCGTTACCCCCGCCGGGTCCTCAAGTCAGCAGTAACACGGGCCGTGTTTACAGCGGGATGCAATTTGTTTGCTGGCGGCTGAGTAACTTTTTTTTCGTTCGCCTGTTAACACGTGGAGCGGGTGAGCACTGATTTCGAAGTGAGCGGCCGTCGGGCTCGCGCAATTTCGTGTTTGCCGCGTAAGCTTTTTTGTCGGAAAGTTCGGCTTGTTACACTGAATGAAGGCCTGGTGTGGTTAACTGTGACTAAGCGGAAGGAAGTCCGTCTTTTTCATGATGGAAGTTAAAAAATTCAATTTTCTACCTCGATAGTGAACATGGATAGATTGTTAATAAGTCTCTGTTGCGAGTAGTAATGTAGTTTCGGGCTAGTAAGAATAGGACTAAGGTAAGCCCTGCCTGTCGTAGAAGGCGGCTAAAGAGATTTTCGGGTTCGTGGGCTTTGAGGGGTGTAAGAGTTCCCGCACAACAACTCTCGGGACCCAAGCCAGCCTCACCTACCCGTGGTGCCCTGCTAATCAACAAACGAGGCTCTGGCTTCCATCAAAGCACATTGGGCCAACTTAGTGGGAAGGGGCCCAAATCCCCCCATATGAAACCCTATAAACGACGGTCCCTGATGCCTGGTGATGCTGATACAGGAGCGATCGATGTGAGTATCTTTGAGGGATGCCTATGTCCAGCAGTGGACGTCTATCGTGGGCTTTGAAGGTGGGGCTCTCGTTGTCTACTAAGTGGCCTGGTTCCTGTCGCACCAAAGCGAAATTGGCAAGGAGGGCTACAGTTCTTCTGTAGACATCCTTTCCGCGTAGTGCGGAGAGGCACAGATATGTTCTATAGAAGATCTAGGGTCTTCCCACAACGCACTGAGCATAACCACCGAGTGTATTTTAATGGGTAAAGATCCCACATAGTTTTGTCTTGCCTCCAGAAGCAAAGGAGCTTTTTAGAAGATTCCCCACCGAAAAGAAAAATATAAGTTTTTTGTTATCTAAGGCCGTCTAGGTAGGTACCACCGCAGCACTTATATCTAGTATCAAACTAAAGTGTGCGAACATTACTGTATTCCGGATTGAAGGATACTATAGCTAGAGTAATTACCGAGGTCACAAGACTTAACATCTTATGCCTCAGCATAAAGTGGGGTAGTATATTACCCTAACTAGTGCCACGTTGGCAGGGAAAGCGTATCACTTACCATAAGCTGGACGTCCCGCTTGTCTCGTCGCTTTATTGAATAAAAAAAAAAAGGTATGACTAACTCATTTTATTTTTAATACTTTCTTATTGTAAACCTTAACACATGAATATCATCATCATCAGTTTTATTTTTACCGGCAACATAAAGTGAGTAAGTTACCGTCCGATCCATAGTACGCTATATTCCGGTTTGTAGTGTAGTAGTCATTCTAAGTTAAGCTTTACAAGCTCATCACCTTGAACTTAGACGTACGTACATCTAAGTAATGAGCAAATTGCAACGATGTGTAAATATCCTAACTGGAACGAGCTGATCACATCACTTCGTTATGTAAAGTATTTATGTGTGTACACATAGAGGCATAACTTGAAATTGAATCAGTAAAAAAATAACCTCGCTACAGATAATAGAAAGATCAAATTGTCGATAACCATAATCATAGGATGAACACACAAACACCGTCACGTCACAGGACAAACAAATAACACGTCTATCACATCGCTCTGTACACGAGGACGTCGATGAAAACATCTCGGCGACATCAGTACGCGCAAACAATCCGCGCCAGGGCCTGTTTGACTAACGCACATAAATATTTGTCCATACGTACGCAGCGTCCGCAAACGAGCACTTGAAATGGACCACAAGTTGCCTAGTGTTGACATGAGTACTGAAAATACTGGACCCCTGGTGGACTAGGACTGGCACCCGCGCCCATCGCTGACGGTACGTTGACGAGAGTGGACAATATATCATTATAATCTTCAAACACGATGTCAGTATTAATTCAAAGACCATTAGCTTTTTTGTGTATAATTAAACCACGGGTCAATCGGGACGTTCATCTGATGGTAAGTGATACGCAAGCCCATAACAACATGACTCTAGTTAGGATATGATACACAACACCACATTGCGCTGACACATAAGACGTTGAGTCTCATTACCCTGATAACTACACTAGCGACAACGCCCTTCAAATTGGAACACAGTAATGTATGCCCGCTATTGTTTGATCACAGGAATAGGCGTTGCAGTGGTACCCATCTAGATAGTCTCAGGCAAGAGAGACTTAGTACCAATACAGTGTAGTGTAGTACACTAATAGTGTTTTCAAAAGATCATTAGTTAAGTAGGTTATGTAATTAGTCTAGTTAAAATATTATACAAGTAAAAAAAATTTAAAAGTAAAATGAATTGTTTACTGCTGCACAGTTTACTGGAGGTAGTCCTCTGTATTGCAGCCGACAAATGGTAGTGTGCAAACATCACTGTATTACGGTTTGAAGGGGGATGTAGCTATTGTAAGTACTGAGGTAACGAGAGTTAACGCCTTATATTGGGAGCGCAATACGGTGCAGTGTATATCCTTACTACTGCTGTACATAGGCCTCCTTCCCCACATCTCCACATGGTTCAGCTCTACTTTGCTTTCATCTGTTGGGTTCCCGCGGTTCTGACCAGATCGTTGGTCTTATGTCACATATATATTTAAGTAAAATCCATTATTACTTAAACGTTTCTTTGCAGTCAAGTGCAGCTAAGTTGTCGTTGTTGCAGTTAAGTGTTCGTCAAGTGTATAACATTGTTCGTTCATTTACTTTAGATAACAAATCTGTAATAATCTAATCTGTAACATATAACTTTCAAAAGCTCTAGAGCAAGAGAATTCTCTGATTTTTAGAAAGCCATTCCACTTGCCGGTACCGGGGTTGGAATCCTAACTAAATTAGAAGCGCAGTCTAGAATGCCTGAAGTCTCTCCTAAAAGCCGTGCTCTCGTTTCGGCTCCAAGTTTCCGTAGACACGGAAGTTTCAATTGCTACAATACGGATGGCGTCGCTAAGTGATAATGTTTAGAATGTTCCAAGTGACGTTTCCACCTGAACACTGCAAGGGAACTTTCCAGTGTCTCTTAGTCATTCACCGTCAACGTTTATTTCGTAGTTAAGCTCCAAGTACAAAACTTACGAGCTTTTAGCATCTAAATGTAAGCTTGTGTGATTGGACGATTCAGTTTCAAAGCGATCGATACAGTAAATTTTTATTCAACAATATGCAGATTTATTCGGAGACCGGAAGTAATATCTTGATGTCTTACTGATGTTTGTATTATAAGTAATTTCATCATACTCACATATTCAATTAAAACTCTTCACTGTGAATAAATTAGCCACAGAGCTAACTTAGATTTATCAGATATACAGAGACGGATAAAGAAAACAAACTAACTTTTTTGGTAAAAGTACGAAAACAAAAACTTTATTTAGTTTTAATATTATAAAAAAACGGTGTTGTTGAGTAAGTTTTGAGTAAGTAAATCGCTTGCCCCTAACAATAAAGCTCTAGTCGTGTTTCTCGTGTCCCCTATTTGCATGAGGCAGTACTTTACATTAACCGCATTAATATCACTAGCCACGGCGCTCTTCAAACCGGAACACAATAGTTTAACAGTTCAGTAACTGGGTAATACTTGGTCGTCTGTTAAACACTAAAATTTGTGAAAATTTATACACGACGTGGCGAATTTTACAACGGGTAAACTCCAGCGCGTACTGTGTTTCAGTTAAATTAATGTGTCCTAAGTTGTGTGTACAAATGAGGAGTTAGTGGGAACGCTTACCGGCATAGTTTGACTTCCGTGCAAGCTCGTGATGGCCGCCTGCGCTTCTTGGTGCGAGCTGAACTTTACAAATGCACAGCCTGCAACAAACAAAAGGATATGAATACCCTCAAGACTATCAATCCGGAAATAACTACAACGAATGATCCAATTTCGCTTAATCCCTTATTATTAATATAAGGGCAGAAGTTTAGAATTCATACAGCCTCGGGAAAAGGAACTCTGCAAAAATATCCTTAATTTCCTGCTCTATTTATTCTAAATGACACTAAAAATATTTTTTTTTAATGATACCGTTAAAAATCTATTAATTGGTATAATCTATATCAAGGATTCCCCAACCTGTGATACGCGTACCTCTGAGGGTATGCAATGTGCCGTTTGGGGTTGCTACGAACACTATTATAATGTACTGTCTACAATATATACTTTAAAATGAACATTATAACATAGTAAGGAGCTAGAGAAAAAGAAAAGAGAGTATATTTCAAAGTTAAGAATGACAGAGAAGTTCAGATGGAGATGTTAGATAGAGCTGAAAAGAAACAAGAAAAATTTTTAGTTTTTATGGGAAGGGCACTCATAAACTATAATACTACTATATAAAACTTTTGCTAAGGGGTACAGGAACAAAAATTGGAAGTACTGATTTATATGGATTGATTAGTAGGATTCATCTAAAGAGTTTTTACATCTAAATAAACTCGGAGCTTCTTTACATAGAGCCTTATAACACAGAATCCATATCAAACCACGTCGCCGCTGTATCCAATCCATCCAATCAGCCGGAAGACGTCCACTGCTGGACAAAGGCCTCCCAAAGATTTCCACTTAGACCGGTCCTGGGCCACCCGCATCCAATGGTTGCCAGCGACCTTGACCAGGTCGTCGGTCCACCTTGTGGGGGTCTGCCCACGCTACGTCTTCCGGTACGTGGCCGCCACTCGAGAACCTTTCTGCCCCAACGGCCGTCGGTTCTGCGAGCTATGTGCCCTGCCCATTGCCACTTTGCGACGGCGACCCTTCGAGCTATGTCGGTGACCTTGGTTCTCCTGCGGATCTCCTCATTTCTGATTCGATCTCGCAGGGAAACTCCGAGCATAGCTCGCTCCATCGCCCTCTCGGCAATCTTAAGCTTGCGGACAAGGCCCACAGTAAGCGGCCACGTCTCTGCTCCGTATGTCATCGCTGGCAACACACACTGGTCAAAGACTTTGTCTTGAGACACTGCGGTATATTGGACGAGAAGATATGTCTTAGCTTCCCGAATGCTGCCCATCCGAGTTGGATTCGACGAGAGATCTCTTTCTTGAAGTTGGACCTACCTAGTTGGATTGTATGTCCGAGGTAGACATATCTGTCAACAACTTCAAGTGTAGAGCTTCCAACTGTTACTGGAGTGGGTACAATATGGACATTTGCCATGATTTTGGTCTTGTCCATATTCATTTTAAGACCCACTCGTTGTGAAACTCTACAAAGATCATCGAGCATTGTGTTGATGTCCTCCATGGTCTTAGCCAAAACCACGATATCGTCGGCAAATCTAAGGTGCGTGATGTACTCGCCGTTGATATTGATGCCATATCCTCTCCAATCCAGAAGCTTGAAGACATCTTCCAATGCAGCGGTGAACAGTTTCGGAGATATGATGTCTCCCTGTCTTACTCCACGCTGCAATCGGATCGGTTTCGAGCTCTGGTCTTCGAGGCGGACTGACATGGTGGCGTTCTCGTACAAGCACCTTAGAACATCGACGTACCGGTGGTCTATTTGGCACCGTTGGAGGGCCTGCAACACGGCCCATATCTCAATCGAATCGAAGGCTTTCTCATAGTCCACAAACGCTAAGCATAGGGGCTGGTTATACTCATGGGACTTCTGTATAACCTGCCGCAGCGTATGAATGTGGTCTATGGTGCTGTAGCCTTTACGGAATCCAGCTTGTTCGGGAGGCTGGAAGTCGTCGAGCCTGATTGTGAGACGATTCGTGATGACTCTGGAAAACAACTTGTAGACATGACTCAAAAGTGAGATGGGTCTATAATTCTTCAACTGGGTTTTATCTCCCTTCTTGAAGAAAAGCACCACCACACCTCCGTGCCATGCCCGAGGCGATCGGCCTTCTAGTATGACGGAATTAAACAACTTCTGCAGGACTTCGAGGATCGGCTTTCCACCAGCTCTCAGAAGTTCAGCTGTTATTTCGTCATCACCAGGTGCCCTGTTGCCTTTAAGCTGATTCAGAGCCACACTAATCTCGTGTAGGCTGACAACCGGGATATCTTCAGAGTAGTGTCGGGCTAGACTAGCTCTTGGATCTGATGCTAGTCCACCAGGAGAACATGTAGTCGTGTACAGCTGTCCATAGAACCGCTCAATCTCCTCCAGAACCTCGGCCCTTGACGATACGATCCTGCCGTCCTCTGTCTTCAGCCACGTCAACCGGCTTTGCCCGATAGACAGATCTCGTGCGAATACTTTAGAGCCTTTGTTCCGCTCTATTGCCTCTTTAACACTGTCAGTATTAAATCGGCGTATGTCGCGAGTCAGAGACTTAGAGACCTGCCTATTCAGCTGCCGATATTTGGTGGCATCTTCAGGAGACTTCAGGACCAGTTCTCGTCTTTCGGTCATGAGGTTTAATGTGTGGTCAGAGATCGGCTTCTTCTTTCTGGTACGGGGACTTTAAAATCTTAAGTCCTGCCGTACGGACAGCATCTACGAACCTGGTGTTGTAATCGTCCACATCAATGCACTCGCCTAAGGATGCAAAGCGATTTCGTAGTTCAAGCTGAAAGCTCTTGGGGTTTTGGAGTTGGATGGGCGCTGGCCGGAGCGTGGACTTCACCAGTCGAAATCGTTCGAGCTTTATGTTGATATTCAAAATGCCTCTCACGATTCGGTGATCGCTGCCCATTTTAGAGCATTGATCACTGAGACATCCTTGAATATCTGCCTCTTCGTCGACATGATGAAGTCTATCTCATTTTAGTAGCTCCATCAGGACTAATCCACGTCCACTTGCGGCTGGCCCGCTTCCTGAAGAAGGAGTTCATTATATAGAGGCCCTCCTTCTCCATGAAGTCGGCGAGCATCTGGCCTCGTGGATTTCTCTGTCCATATCCAAATTGCCCCACTTTCAGTTCTCCACTACTTCGCTGCCCTAGTTTTGCATTGAAGTCTCCCATGACAACGGTGTACTGAGTTTTGGAACTGTGTATGGCTTTAGAAATATCCTCATACACAGTTACCACCTCGTCATCAGAGTGTGCCGTAGTCGGTGCGTATACCTGTATGACCTTCAGCGAGTAACGCTTGGTAACTCTGAGTATCAGGTACGCTACCCTTGCTGACACACTAACGATGTCGACAACGTTATTCACAAGAGACTTGCGGACGATAAACCCGACGCCACCCTGGGACTGCTGGTCGCCCTCCCGGAAATAGAGCAGGTTGCCTGATTTAAGAGTTATCGTGTCCTCCCCACTCTTCGGACTTCGGATAACCCTACTATATCCCATCTTAACCTGCTCAATTCCTCCTCCAGCTCAATTATCTTCTCGTCGGTCCGCAGTGTACGCGTGTTGAGTGTTGCCAGGGCCAGATGTTGTTGGTTTTGGTAGCCTGGCCGCTTCCGGAGATTCTTCGCACCCCTTGCCCCGCCGTTACCGTGACCGCTACCGTAGCCAGGAATAGCGGGGCCGCCGGGGATTAGGGGCCGTTTTTATTTTGGGATCTCATCTAGGGGAATTGCCGTAATCGCCACGCTTGGCAGGCGGCTTGGCGATCGCAGTTACAGAGGCCCTATCGTGAAACGCTGCTGCCCGTCCCACGTCCGGGATTTCCGCTTCCTTGGATGGATATACCGCCATCGTTCGGTTGACTGATTGCATTTGATGAAGTGTAAATGTACTCAATCGTCATATACACTTCAGCAAATGGGCGGTGGGGTCGTCACTTCCCGACGCCAATGTAATCTCGCGATAACCGTTGAAACTTTGATGGAAACTAAAAACTTTTTAGACAGCACGGTAAATCCACTCAATTTCCATTCGTCACTAAAAGCCCACCCTGGGAATAAAGCCGTGCCATATTTTTGGGAGCCGATGCAAAAAAAAAAATCTTGAAACAACACGCCGGCGCGGAGGGATTATCGCTCAATTTTTCAATAACAAGCTGTCAGTGCGCAGTGGATGCTGCGGCAGGGACCGTATCAATCTTGATCCCCGCTGGTGAACGGCGACCGGGGGGAGATAAAGGGGGACGAGGACGGCAGGAGAGGAGGAGGGTTTTCATGTCCGCGTAATGACGACTGACGCGCCTCCCGCTTATGAGGATAGGATTACTCAAAGCCCCCGACTTGGGCCCTCAATTAAATCAGTAACTGAAACTCGGCTTGATCATCTTAGATAGCAGGTAATAGAGTTTATTTTTCTTACAGATTTTTTTTATCTACGCTGACATAATATCTGACACAACGTGGTGACTCCACCTGGTCAAATTTAAGACACTCTTAACCATTTGAACTGACAATTATTTGGATTAGCTGTATACAGAAATACCTGTAGTTTATTCTTGAGACATCTGGTCAACTATAATTATGGATACTAAGTAATATAAGTAGTATACATTTATACATATAGGATATATTAAGTAATCATCTTTTTAGGTACTTGTTTTATTGTATATTATATTACCTTAATTGACAATTGATTAACAATACTTTCACATCATGATGGAATATAGACTCCAGAATAGAAGTAGTCTCTGTGTTTAAGGGTTTCATAAACACCTTCGTTTATCCGAAGCGGCCTCTAGTTGATTATTTGTCGAATCGTATTGCGCCGGATGCGGATGGGAGCTTCAAATAAATTGAGGCTGATTCTTAAGGCTCGGTTCTGTTTACTCCGTCGGCAGCTGCAAAAATACTGACAGCGGAATAGGCTCTGCTGGACGTAACCAAAACAATCGGCACCGGATTTTTGCTTTGAAATCCGGATTTTCATTAAAAAAAACCAAACTCTCACATCTGTTATCTTTTAATAACAAGTTAATATTTTTGTGTCTTATAACAGTTAATAAAAGATGTAAGGTTTGTTTTAACTGATTTAATGAGCAGTTCAATCAATAGTTTAAACATTACCGTCTAATTTGAAGAATGGTAGTTCATCAGGACACAGATACTTATTACTTTACAGTAATAATTAAAATTAACAACCATCCATATGAGTTCTGATAGAAATCATAGAACAGTATAAATTTGGTACGATCTGAGGTTAATTTATTTCTTCAGCTGATATGATTTTACTGCTGGTAGGTTTCCTTTAAGTTTAAGTAGCTCGCTGGCCTAATGGTTAGAGCGTGCGGCCTTCATTCCGAAGGTCGCGGGTTCGAATCTCGGCATGTACCGATGACTTTAATATTTAAGTTATGTACATTTGTGAGCTTTAGTTACAACAGCGAGATACAAACGGTAAAGGAAAGCATCGCGAGGAAACCTGCACATGAATTAGAAATTATTCTAAGGTGGGTGTAAAGTCACCAACCCGCATTGGGCCAGCGTGGTGACTATGGCCTAATCGCCCTCATATTGAGGGTAGGCCTGTGCCCCAGCAGTGGGGACGTAAATTGGCTGTTATGTTGGTTTTCCTTTGACTGGGTGGTTACGATCGCAGTGCATATTTCTGCAGACAAACAGTAGTGTGTAAAGATCAGTGTTCCGGTTTGAAGGGTTATGTAGCTAGTGTAATTAGTAGGCTATCTAGACTTAATACCCAGTCTCTGAGCGATATACTCAATATGTAATATCCTAAATAACGTCGCATTGTTATGGGCAAGCGTATCACTAACCATCAGGTGAAAGTCTTTCCTTGTCTCGATGATTTGTAGTATATTAAAAAAAATAACAGCAGCTAACAATGCTTACTTTGAAGTGACGTCACTGAAGTAAACAAAAAATATGCGCTCAAGTATTCCCGGCGCGAAAGAAGGGAACCCGTTGCTTTCGCACCCCTTGTTACAAAGTAAAGTCCCTCAGGTACGTTGGCCGGTAGCCAAGGATCTGTTTTTCCGGTGCCGGTGAACTTGCAGATCAGTTTTTATCGCCCGGGGGGCATTTATTGCAAAACCGACGGCGAGAGAGCCATCTAAAATGTTTACGCGCCGCCGACGATATTATTCGATGGTTTTATGTATCGGAAGCATTATAACTTGAAAACTTTCGAAACCTACCACTGCTACCCCCTTTTGATCTTTTTTTGTGTGCCCTATGTTATTTTACATTTCAACCTATTCAAATTCACTTATAATGTATTAATAAATAAATAACCGTTACTATAGCAACCGCGTATATAAAACCAAATCAAAATGTTTATAAAATTGTATATGTATATAGTATTAGCCTATAATCATCATCAAATCCGCGTCGAATGCTCATGTTCGACGCAGCGGCTCGGCTCGGGTCGGCTCGGCTCGGCTCGGCTCAGGTGATTGGCGACCAGAGCTTGTTTTCGTAATCAATGTAGGCTTCCTACGCTGATCACATCCAGCAGCTTTGCATTACCTTCACCAAACAATTAGCATGGTCTCTGGTACCTCTAACATCCAGGGGCCGTCGTTTGAAAGAATTCGTATGAGTAGATTTGGGCTATTCCTCATCACGCTGGCCCAATAGGGGTTGGTGGGAAAAGTATGAAATATTTATTTCTAGCTTGTATATGTCCTTATCTCTATAACAAGGTACAGTTACACAATATCGACCAGGTACAATAAATATAAAAAAAATTGTGCTGAGTGTAACTTGATGTGACTTGAAGTTGTACCAAGGTGCCCAAAAACGTTCGCTCGCCATCCCTACACGGCAATTCTTCAAAAGTTCCTCTTCAAGTGCGGTAGGAGAGCATCACGCACACGGGACACATATTATGTCTTTTGCATACGTTATTTTGAGTGAAAACGTTTACATAAGTAAAAGGTCTAGAATTATTTGTTCAGACGAATTTATTTTGAATACTAAAATTTATGCTAAGCGTATCAAAAAAAAAGGTTTTGGGTTTAATCTATTATAAAGTTAATTTCCATAACAATGAAGTGTTAGGTTATTTTCACATCATCATCAGCCGATGGATGTCTACTGTTGGACATAGACCTCCCCCAAACATCCCCTCGTCAATTGGTCATTGCTGCCTGCATCGCCAGGCACTAAGGGCTATCGTTGGATGGACCATTTCCCATTATTCTGACTCTATACGGGTTAGAAGGATCCAGAGCCTTGTTTATTGATGCAGATGAGATTGGCTTGGGTCCCGCGAAATGTTGTGCCTTTACACCCTTATTTTACAGCAATATTGTAATTGCTTTGAGACATAAAGTTTTCAATACAGTTTACTATTCATTTATACAAGAAGGGGTGTTAGAATATTTCTAAAGCAACTGTATCTTCAGCGTTAAGTATGAAGCTGAATGTATCTAGGCGGAAATTGTGACCGAACTAAAACTTTCTAGAAAGACGGAGCTGAATGCGTTCAGATAATCAAAGGTGGTTAAGTTGGTGAAATTCAATAATACCGGGCGTCTGTGCCTCGAATTTTCCAATCCTTCATTTTCAACTTGCCCTACAAAGTTTCCTCCACCGAGCGAGTTTGTAAATGCACCGCGCGATCACTATAAGAAAAGTAGTTCCTTTGTCTTCCCCCACTGATTACCGAGTTAGGATTGTTTACTTACCACCGCATACATTGTTTACTTACATTTTAAACTTAACATAATCTTGTATACAAGATGATAAAGTCATGATTATCATTTCAAAGCAGCCCATTTGTTTTCTTAACAAAAAAAACGACAAGATGAGAGCTGACATGACTAGTTTACTAGTAGATATATGATAAACTATTTTAGGGTTAAGTTTGCTTATGTACCTTTTTCTCATCATCATCATCAGCTGATTGATGTCCACTATGGGATATAGGCCTCCCTAAAAATTGTCACACGATCGAGTAGGGATTCATTTGTGGGGATTGGTGGAATATCCACCACGCTGGCCCAATGCAGGTGGGAGCCAGGGTTTCGTTTGTTGATTAGTAGCTTGCACCACGAGCTGGTGAGGTTGGCTTGAGTCCCGTGAGTTGTGTATAATTATTGTTTAGAGAAAAACATTTCCGGAAGTTTGTTTAAGGGGTGACTAACCCAGCCAGCCATTGCCGTCACCGCGGCGCCGGCTGCAGCGCTACAATGGAGACGCGCGCATTACGCGAACGTCAGCCGACAAGTGAGAAGTTAAAACTTCGCCGGTAAACATGGAACTATTTACTGCTCACATTCGGCGACGAACTTAGGTGCAATTTGTTAAGCCTTTATCACGTCGGGGACACGCAGCCAGCTCACGCAGTTCCGGAGCGCGGCAGGTAGCCTGGCCACCAGCCAAGTCCCCGTTCGCTCCGTGTCGCGGCAATTGCAGATCAGTGTTCGTTACGCAAAAGGCCTTTATCGTCCATCGATACGGAGCGTCGCCGCGGGAAGTGTTTGCGCGTCGCCGCCGCACGAATCCGCTTGCTTTATGTACCGGAAGCATTAAACTTTAAAAAATTCGATACCCGTTTGAACACAAACTTGATACTTGGCGAGCGTCTTCACTGTTATATTGTTATTGTTATAAAATATTTATACAACGTATGAGTTAACTTTTGAAATATGTTGTAGAGCACAAACTTTGATTCAATATTTTCAACAGTCAATTTACATCCCCACTGTTGAGGCACAGACCTACCCTCAACATGAGGGCGATTAGGCCATAGTCACTACGCGTTCTCAAATAAGCGTTCACAAGTAAATTAACAAATGTACATAACTTAAATATTAAAGTCATCAAGTACATGCCGAGATAAGAGCCCGCGACTTTGAGAATGAAGGCCGCACGTTCTAATCATTAGGCCAGCGGGCTACTATATTTATTTATTATCTCTTGAAATGTAATCTGTACACATTGTCGACTAGTGTGCATACCACCCAGATTATTCCTTTTCTATCAGTTGGGATCCTAGTCAAGCAGGCTATACAGGCAGCAGAAACAGGAGCTGCGGTGGCAGCAAGACGGTCTCTAGCGCAGAGAGTTACAATTAGTAAGTTTAATTGCTATTGCTTAAGAAAATGAAATAAAAAAAAAAAAAAAAAATTCGTATCGTTTAATTAGGTTCTGGAGTAGGCTATCAGGTGCGGTGTATCATAATTCTTAGGTGCGCGGTAGGTAGTTAGGAATTTCTATTGAGCACAACGGCAAAATGTCACCAGTACAATACCCCTCATCTACATTTTGATGCGAGTTGGCCAACTCGGCGAATATCAATTCAGCGCTCAGCGAGGCGGGCGGGGTGGCTCAGGGGTTAATGTGGCATTCTTAGCTTTTGCACACGCTAAAACGGTACGCCGATCGGGTTCCGTCGTAACATTGCAAAGACATTAAACGTCTCGATTGTAGCGGTAAACATTATTGGCGCTCCGTGAAACTTTCCACCGTTTAATCTGATGATATGCAGTTTGCGTTTGTTTAATGTGAAAACTGTGAAATTTGTGAATACCCATGAAATATAAAATCTTGCTAAAATAATTGGTATAGACTTATAACGGAATGAGAAAGAAGTACCCTAAAATAAGCAGAAATATTTAACATTCGTGAATTTTTTATAAACTTGCAACATTATATTTATATAAACAATAAATCTGCAGCCTATTTTAAAAGCTGTGGTAGCTCAGTCACTGCTATATATCCAGGAGAAGCAGGTTCAATCTCTAGTGAGCTAGAACTTCCGGTGATGAAAAACATCGTAAAGAAACCGGTATGTTTATAAAGACACCACTTTCAGTGAACGTGTTACATTTTATAGATACTGAACTAATTTACTCTCTCTACTTGAGAGAAGACCCCTAGTCCCAGCTGTGGGAACGTTAAATATGTATCTGTAATCTAATTTTTGATTACAAAACAGTTTCTTTTATTCTTTAACTTGGTAATAAATGTTAAGATAACATAAAGGTTTCATATCAAAGTAAACAGTAACAAAGTGAGGTTGATTGAAGCCAACTAAAAGATGTTGGTTGAAAATATTTACTTGAAAAGGGAAAACGATAATTCGTCAAAGGTTTTTTTTGTTCTCTGTAGGGTGCTCGTCTTTGGCGACGCACATCATATATCTTTGACGTATGTCATCTTGAACGAGCAAACGTTTGCAGAATTTGAGTGGAGTTCTCCCATACCCTTCAAAGGATGTTTCGGAGATCCTCAGCGGCGAATGCTGTAACATATTCTATTTATTTCACTAACTAATAAGCCACTCCTTAAAAACAATGGTTGATTTAAGAGTTTTTTTATTTCTCCATTGCAATTTTTCTGATATTAGTAGTGAGTTTGATCCTTAAACTTGTGTTTCCGTTAGAGCAGGATATCCTGAAGGAACCGACATATGGTGGAAATAGAATATTCCATATCTCACACTTGGCGAGTACAGAGAATAAATGATATCAATTGACTCCCCGTAAGAATAAGCTTTAATTTCCAGGATTAGGAGTATGAAGGATATTGATTATGATAACAATGTTTTGTATAGTTAACAGTTAGTTATTTTTGAATAATTATGAATGAAAGTTTTCTACGGTTTTAATAAAAAAAAGCTGAAGAATATTAGATGTTATAAAATCACAGCTCGTGGAGTTGGCGCCGCAGTCTCAGGTCTATCAAACTTTCTGCCTCTAAACTGATAACAACTCGAATGAAACACTCTCAGGCCAACTTCTGTCGCGTCTTATCGCCGGTGGAATTCGTTCACTTTGAAATATCTTTGAATTTTTGACTTGGGAAAACAGTCGGAAAGTACAGGTAGAGGTGAACGCTCGGTGGAAATGTCACAGAGGAAAGTAATGTTGATTGATAAAGACAGGAGTGAAGTTAATAACGAGAATGTGAGCTATCTACAGATTGCTTACTCTAGTTATTTAAAAATCTCTTTTAAAGTAAAATGAAATTGCTCTTATAAATACAGATTTACTTAGGCAGTCTACAAATAGACTTATTTTCGATATAGTAAACATTAGCAGGTTACGGTAACTGTGTACCATCAAGCGAGTTAAGTATAAAATGAAATTCTCCATTCACAAAAGGAGAGTAAAGTAAAATGTATAGAAGTCCAAATTTTCATAGAGTTCGTGTTCGAAAGACTCTGTCAACTTTCGTATATGAAATAGATTCAAGTCTTTATTAAGATTTATTACCGTTTCAAGATATCTCTTAAAATAATAAAGATTTCGCTTCGGATGCTGCAACCCTCCAGAGAATAATTAATGTTATACGTTGAATATTAGCTTTTCAATTAGCTATCTTTTAGTGCCTTAATATGGCTCTCCAGTTTCTTGAGGGTTTGCAGGGTGGGCCAGAGGGGTCGAGAGGGGGGTTAATTCTTTGCCCGAGGTACATGTAAGACGATAGTTAATTAAATCCGCACCCACGAGATTTATACCGCGGGTTGGGCAGCCTCCTAAGCGTTGCCTATAAAACATTATTAGGCAGCGCATACGAAAGCCTCCACGAGGAGTTTCCCCAAGCTACAGCCTGAAACATTGTGTTCATGTGTTCACTGCAGAACTGCTCTCCATCTCTGACGCTGCTTTACTTATAGTATATAATATATATGAATCATGAACCTTTCTGCTATCATCATTATTGGGCTGCAGCTTCTTTTACTGTCTAAGAAGCGTGATGTGAGAGACATTCACCTAATGGTAAGTTATACATCTACCCACAATAATGTGGTGCTAATTAGTATGTTATACAATCCACCAGTTCGTGTTTGTCTCTGTGAGATATAAGATGTTAAGACTCTTTACCGTAGTAATTAAAAAGCATAGCAAATTACTGGTTGATGGAATAAAGAGGAGCTGTGGTTGTATCAATGGTAGACTATCTCTGATAGCAGAAACTTACCAGCTTAAGCTAGGAGATAACATCCAATATAAATTTGGTTGGAACTGAACTTGAATCCTCAGAAGTTAAACTTAACCTGTTATTGGACCGATCGGTGTGGAGATATTTGGGGAAGGCCTATATCTAGCTGGGGACGTCGGTCGGCTGATGATGACGATGAACCCGTTATTGTAATACTTTTCGTAACCTTTGTAACAATTTAAGATCTATCAGAAAATCTATTTAGAAATACATTCTTATACATCCTTTCCTTTTATTGAAATCTGTCACAAAAAGTAAGGTAGACTTCAAGCTGAACCGTTGCATCAGCTATTTAAGTGTGAAGGTATTTGCTTTAGTTAGATAAGGGTGAGTTAAGAAAATTTCTAGTACCTGTAGCTGTTTATGTGGCGCATTGTAATAAAGATCGCGATTACCTCGTTTTAAGACCTGAACGGGATGTTTACGAGCTCGCCGTTTATATTCTTCTCCCTCTTATTAACCATGATTCACTTTTCCGAGTTCCTCGCGACGACAAAAGAGTGCCGCTCTCCAGTTCGCTCAGGACCGCTTCTTTGTTCCACGGCCAACTTGCACAACGGCGTCCCGCTCCAGACAGAAACAATGGACACCCGAAGGCGTAATTTTAAACTTTATTAGATCACTCGCCCCTTTGTAAGGGGGTAAGAATTCGACACTAGCGCAAATTGTTTTATTTGGATTGCATTGGTAATGGCTTCATTATTTTTCTTACCTTGATGTGATTTATATAAGAATTTTTAACGTGTTGAGAACAATGGCAAGATTTAACATTATCAGCTGGATGATCAGCCCGCTGGTGAAAACGCCTGAAAACTCAATGATTTCTACACCTGTATGTAACGTTCCTTTGTGGTTTGTATCCAGCGGCTTCTATGATATTCACCAGATCACCGGGTCCACTGTGTGAAGAGCCTGCCAATGCTGCATCAACTGGTACACTAAGTCCCACTTTGGATGGGGTCTGTTGTTCAATATGGTGTATTTGGTTCAGGGACGACATAGCACAAAGAATTAGTAAGAAAAATACTGTGTTCTAGTTAGAAAGACGCCGTAAAGAGTTAACATCTTTCCAAAGTGATGGGCATAATACGGTGCATTATATACCATGCATACTATCGCCCCCGTTTTTTTACTTATATTAAGTCATACGCCGAAGCTCGAGCTCGAAGCTCGTCACCAGGTGAACCGTCTGCCCGTCCCGGTTCATGACTGAAAGATAATGTTTCTTCACCGTTTTCAGTTCGCTCGAGTTTGTCATTCACCGATTTACGCACGATTGGTGAGCCATAAAACGATAGGAGCCGGGGCTGGAGTCGCGGAGGGGCGGCAGGAATGACGTCATCTGTATAAACCTGCAGCGCCAGAGCACTCGTAACTTATCGAAAATTGCTTCGGTTGCTTCGCTATCTCCCTCGCTCATCCCGAAAATCGCTTCGCAAGGTTATTTTTATCCCTTTCATCCCCTATTATTCGAATCTCTTTGTTTTCGCGTAAACGCTTACAGCTCGTAATCTCTAATTCTTGTTCGATTATTTAAGAACTTAATAGCGTAGGCCCTTTTTTTGTGTACACTTTTTTTTTTATCGTGTTGCCTACAGAAAGAGGGTGATTTTCATTTTAATCCCATTAGAGATTTGTACGGGGTTTGTAATTTTATTTTCAGGATGAACCATACATTTATTTAACCGAGAACCAATTTATAGAACCGAACTAACCTCACCTGCTCCTGTTGCACCCTGCTAATCAACAAACGGCGCTCTGGCTTCCCAAATCACCTCATATGAATCACTACCCGATCGTGGGTAATCTTTGAGGGAGGCCTATGTCCAGCGGTGGACGTCTATGGATTTACGATGACGATGATACATTTATTCTTTTATTGTATTTGTTTATTTAAAATATGGTTGAAACATAATTCCACAACAGGAGCAATAGAAATTGTCAGTTAAAGTTAACTGAACAAGTAACCAATTACTGAAAAGCTGTTAGTTAGTCAAAAAACCACTCGTATAATATACCAAGATCAGTCTCCTCTGTCTCCTCCAGTAACCGTTGATGCTGCAAATTAATCGATATTTCTGAGTAATAGATAAATAAATAAGTTCACTCACCGACTATGTCCACCAGTAGATGTCTGACAGCTGATAATGATGATGATTCACCAACTCGTATTGGGCGATGGTTGTGGGAAAGTCCTTTCTATTCGAAAGTCCCCTATATGAACCCATACAAACGACGTTCCCTAAATTTGGAGATCTTTGGGGGAGGCATATGTCCAGCCGTGATCAATGATGAAGATCAATGAAATTTGTTAATGTAGTTTTATTAAATAATGATATTAATGTTTAATTTCATGATTAAGATCTATAATTTCTAAAACCTAACCATTCCAGTCTAAACTGACTATACAGGACTCCTACTTTCCGTGGCATTTATAGCTTGAGTTTTATTACAGAAAAACTCTATTAATGTTCATCATCATCATCTTGTTAATGTTTAATCTGTATTTATTATTAATTACGGAGTTTGTTATAATTGTATTTCAGTCGATTCACACATATCAGTTACATTTCATTTACGCTTCGTACAATACAAAAATCTATCGTCAGCGGCTCACCTCACAAGTTGAACTGTTGCGTGACCGGCGGTCGTTGTGTTATCGCGCAATTGCCTCCACGGAGCCGTCTTGCTGTATACCGCACCGTGTCTACACAACGCTCGGTTAACCGTAACTTTAACTATTAACATTTTTACGCCTTCGCAATACCATACATTTTACCACGAGCGTGGTTTAACAAAGCGGCTGCCGGCCGCGTCGCCCGCTTCCCCACTGACACCTTTATCTGTAATCGCTCTTCGGCTATTAGTTGCTGTTTACTGTGATTAAGTTTTCAAGGAATCAACCAGGTGTTGATGGTTTGACGTGCACTCCCCTTAATATTACTTAAAACATACATTAGTACTTAAACACTGTGATTAAAGCGTAAGTAGAACACCTTTACTTACGGCGCAGAAATATGGCGCCTGATCATCGAGCTGGTCCACCGATTCAAAGTAGCACAGCGAGCGGTGGAGAGAGCTCTGCTTGGTATTTCTCTAAGGGATAAAATCTGGAACGAAGAGCTTCGACGGAGTACTAAAGCCGTCAATCTACCTCTTAACACCTGCAAGCTGAAGTGGCAGTGGGTCGGCCATATCTATTGTGTCAGTGACGGCCGATGGAGGAGGTGAGTATTGGAGTGGAGGCCGCGTACAGGTGGCAGAAGATTAGGACGCCTTCCCTCCAAATGTACTGACGACATCATCAGGGCGGTCGGAAGTGGGAAGATGCGAGAAGCTAAGGATCGTATTTGGTGGAAGCTATCGGGGAAGGACTATTTTCAGCAGTGGATAAACAAAGGCTGATAATGATGATGATGATAAACTACCTAAGCGTTATATAGAAAAATGATTGTTTGCCAGAAAAATATATTTTAGTACGTTTATGTAAGCCCTAAGTTTAAGATCAGACAAAAGATTCTGACGTAGTAGTAATCGTAGAACCTTTAACATGGTTTCCATTCCACACAACGATACTCTATACATATTTTAAGGCGTTATAGTGCTCTTTGACTATCATCATCATCTGATAGACGTTCACTGCTGGACACAGGTCTCCATCAAAGATTTCTATATTGATCGAGTTGGGATTCATAGGGAGGATTTGGGCTATTTCCCATTACTCTGACCCAATGATTGGTGGGAGCCAGAGCCTGTTTAGTTTATTAGCAGGGTGCACCGCGAGCAGGTGAGGTTGGCTTGGATTCCGTGAGTCGTTGTGACCTCTTACACCCTACCTACACTGCGTATAGTGGAGGGGAAACGCGTATGTTTAAATTAGGAGGGGCTCCATCCATCCAATCAGCCGGAAGACGTCCACTGCTGGACAAAGGCCTCCCCAAAGATTTCCACTTAGACCGGTCCTGGGCCACCCGCATCCAATGGTTGCCAGCGACCTTGACCAGGTCGTCGGTCCACCTTGTGGGGGTCTGCCCACGCTACGTCTTCCGGTACGTGGCCGCCACTCGAGAACCTTTCTGCCCCAACGGCCGTCGGTTCTGCGAGCTATGTGCCCTGCCCATTGCCACTTTGCGACGGCGACCCTTCGAGCTATGTCGGTGACCTTGGTTCTCCTGCGGATCTCCTCATTTCTGATTCGATCTCGCAGGGAAACTCCGAGCATAGCTCGCTCCATCGCCCTCTCGGCAATCTTAAGCTTGCGGACAAGGCCCACAGTAAGCGGCCACGTCTCTGCTCCGTATGTCATCGCTGGCAACACACACTGGTCAAAGACTTTTGTCTTGAGACACTGCGGTATATTGGACGAGAAGATATGTCTTAGCTTCCCGAATGCTGCCCATCCGAGTTGGATTCGACGAGAGATCTCTTTCTTGAAGTTGGACCTACCTAGTTGGATTGTATGTCCGAGGTAGACATATCTGTCAACAACTTCAAGTGTAGAGCTTCCAACTGTTACTGGAGTGGGTACAATATGGACATTTGCCATGATTTTGGTCTTGTCCATATTCATTTTAAGACCCACTCGTTGTGAAACTCTACAAAGATCATCGAGCATTGTGTTGATGTCCTCCATGGTCTTAGCCAAAACCACGATATCGTCGGCAAATCTAAGGTGCGTGATGTACTCGCCGTTGATATTGATGCCATATCCTCTCCAATCCAGAAGCTTGAAGACATCTTCCAATGCAGCGGTGAACAGTTTCGGAGATATGATGTCTCCCTGTCTTACTCCACGCTGCAATCGGATCGGTTTCGAGCTCTGGTCTTCGAGGCGGACTGACATGGTGGCGTTCTCGTACAAGCACCTTAGAACATCGACGTACCGGTGGTCTATTTGGCACCGTTGGAGGCCTGCAACACGGCCCATATCTCAATCGAATCGAAGGCTTTCTCATAGTCCACAAACGCTAAGCATAGGGGCTGGTTATACTCATGGGACTTCTGTATAACCTGCCGCAGCGTATGAATGTGGTCTATGGTGCTGTAGCCTTTACGGAATCCAGCTTGTTCGGGAGGCTGGAAGTCGTCGAGCCTGATTGTGAGACGATTCGTGATGACTCTGGAAAACAACTTGTAGACATGACTCAAAGTGAGATGGGTCTATAATTCTTCAACTGGGTTTTATCTCCTTCTTGAAGAAAAGCACCACCACACCTCCGTGCCATGCCCGAGGCGATCGGCCTTCTAGTATGACGGAATTAAACAACTTCTGCAGGACTTCGAGGATCGGCTTTCCACCAGCTCTCAGAAGTTCAGCTGTTATTTCGTCATCACCAGGTGCCCTGTTGCCTTTAAGCTGATTCAGAGCCACACTAATCTCGTGTAGGCTGACAACCGGGATATCTTCAGAGTAGTGTCGGGCTAGACTAGCTCTTGGATCTGATGCTAGTCCACCAGGAGAACATGTAGTCGTGTACAGCTGTCCATAGAACCGCTCAATCTCCTCCAGAACCTCGGCCCTTGACGATACGATCCTGCCGTCCTCTGTCTTCAGCCACGTCAACCGGCTTTGCCCGATAGACAGATCTCGTGCGAATACTTTAGAGCCTTTGTTCCGCTCTATTGCCTCTTTAACACTGTCAGTATTAAATCGGCGTATGTCGCGAGTCAGAGACTTAGAGACCTGCCTATTCAGCTGCCGATATTTGGTGGCATCTTCAGGAGACTTCAGGACCAGTTCTCGTCTTTCGGTCATGAGGTTTAATGTGTGGTCAGAGATCGGCTTCTTCTTTCTGGTACGGGGACTTTAAAATCTTAAGTCCTGCCGTACGGACAGCATCTACGAACCTGGTGTTGTAATCGTCCACATCAATGCACTCGCCTAAGGATGCAAAGCGATTTCGTAGTTCAAGCTGAAAGCTCTCGGGGTTTTGGAGTTGGATGGGCGCTGGCCGGAGCGTGGACTTCACCAGTCGAAATCGTTCGAGCTTTATGTTGATATTCAAAATGCCTCTCACGATTCGGTGATCGCTGCCCATTTTAGAGCATTGATCACTGAGACATCCTTGAATATCTGCCTCTTCGTCGACATGATGAAGTCCATCTCATTTTAGTAGCTCCATCAGGACTAATCCACGTCCACTTGCGGCTGGCCCGCTTCTTGAAGAAGGAGTTCATTATATAGAGGCCCTCCTTCTCCATGAAGTCGGCGAGCATTTGGCCTCGTGGATTTCTCTGTCCATATCCAAATTGCCCCACTTTCAGTTCTCCACTACTTCGCTGCCCTAGTTTTGCATTGAAGTCTCCCATGACAACGGTGTACTGAGTTTTGGAACTGTGTATGGCTTTAGAAATATCCTCATACACAGTTACCACCTCGTCATCAGAGTGTGCCGTAGTCGGTGCGTATACCTGTATGACCTTCAGCGAGTAACGCTTGGTAACTCTGAGTATCAGGTACGCTACCCTTGCTGACACACTAACGATGTCGACAACGTTATTCACAAGAGACTTGCGGACGATAAACCCGACGCCACCCTGGGACTGCTGGTCGCCCTCCCGGAAATAGAGCAGGTTGCCTGATTTAAGAGTTATCGTGTCCTCCCCCCTCTCTTCGGACCTCGGATAACCCTACTATATCCCATCTTAACCTGCTCAATTCCTCCTCCAGCTCAATTATCTTCTCGTCGGTCCGCAGTGTACGCGTGTTGAGTGTTGCCAGGGCCAGATGTTGTTGGTTTTGGTAGCCTGGCCGCTTCCGGAGATTCTTCGCACCCCTTGCCCCGCCGTTACCGTGACCGCTACCCTAGCCAGGAATAGCGGGGCCGCCGGGGACTGGGGGCCGGTTTTTATTTTGGGATCTCATCATGAGGGGGGAATTGCCATAATCGCCACGCTTGGCAGGCGGCTTGGCGATCGCAGTTACGGAGGCCCTATCGTGAAACGCTGCTGCCCGTCCCACGTCCGGGATTTCCCTCCGCTTCTTTGGATGGATATACCGCCATCGTTCGGTTGACTGATTGCATTTGATGAAGTGTAAATGTACTCAATAGTCATATACACTTCAGCAAATGGGCGGTGGGGTCGTCACTTCCCGACGCCAGGAGGGGCTGTATTACAGTAATTTCATTTAGTGTAGGTATAACATGATGAAGATAGTTATGCAGGTTGCATGATGAGGAATAATATTATTCAATTTGTTATTAAGGAAATTAATGTTACTGTATCATCTGATTTATTATTCAATTAATCTGTAATTCTTGACTTCCGTTTCCTTCATCTGTAATATAAAACAGTATATTAATAACAATAATTATAATAAATTGATGGCGAAGTACATTTTCATTACTACCTACAGTTAACTAGTTTGTTTTCGTTCATTGTACATGAAGAAAAATCTCAGAGAATGAAATAATATCAGTTTGTCAAAAGGAAAACTGACTTTTCAAAGCACTTGGTATATTTTTTATAATATATTATTTAATAGGCAGAAACAGGAGCTGCAGTGGTTCCTTCCTAGATGGTCTCCGGCACTAAAGATCACACCAGTAACAGAGACCAAGTTCAAGTATATTATGAGTTATACTACACTGGATATATTATCCGTTAGATAGATTTGTGTCGAGAGTTGAAGTCTAATCCACTTTTAAACTACCAATGTCTTGCATCTAGGGTTTTGATTTTAATGTCCTATACGTGGAAGACGTTACGATATATCCACTACAGCATCCTTGGCAAGTTGTTTGAACCTTCGAAAAGTAGCAGTGATTCCTGTGACCTTCGTTTATCTACTATACGCGGAGAATATAATGAAGCCACCTTCTTGTGTACATATACTCTTATATAGTAGTTGATATTAATGACGGAATTGATGATGATAATAATGGATAGAGGTGTAAGGAGCCCCGCACTACAACTCACGAGACCCAAGCCAACCTCACCTGCTCGTGATGCACCTTGATAATCAACAAACGAGGCTCTGTCTCCGACCAATACGCATTGGGCCAGTGTGGTGGGAAATGGCTCAAATCCTCTCATATGAACCCTTATATATGACATTCCCTAGTGTCCAGCGATACTGAATGCCATGCTGACTATAAGTGGAGACCTTTGGAGAGGCCTATGTCCAGCGGTGGACGTCGATCGGCGGATGATGAATGATGGATATTCAATCTGTATATCAGTTCTCTTTAATACATTCGAATAGAACTATGTCACCACTATTTACTGGTGGTAGACTTCTCTTACGAAAGTTAAGGTAGGTATTACCGCAGCTCCTATTACTGCCACCAAACACGGTACTGTGTTCCGGTTTGAAGAGTGTTGTAGATAGTGAAACTAGTGCGGTAACGAGACAGATTTTATGTCTGAAGGCGACAAAGATAATCTGATGCTATGTATATCATCCTAACTAGTGCTGTTTTATTATGAGTAGCGCCTTAATGAAAAAAAAAAACAACAACAACAGTGTTGTCTTTTTTATAAAATCTACAGATTTCATAAGATTTATAAGTTACCTACTTAAATATTTAAGTAGCATATTTTCATAATCTCTCATAATTCTCAATTATTAAGATACATTGAAGTATTATTACGTTATTCCTCATGCTCTGTTCCCAAGATATCGGCTGATGATGGCCTTGTTTTAAGGCGACGTTATAACCATTTGGCATCGCGAACCAACTAACCCTTAATGCGGCAGTGGAATGATATAGTCGAACGGAATCGCACCCTCGCGGAATACGAATTATGTGAGAATGGAGCGTGCAGACGGACAGAGTTATTGCGGTACGTTTTTATATCGGGTGTTGATGGAGCGTTTAGTTTGTAAGGTCATACGTTTTACAAGAGGCGCGGGTTCGATTCTCAACGAACCTGAGCTGCTGATGAAACTGACACGTTCGAGGAAGACAGCTTCTGACAGCTGTTGTTTGATGAAATCAGTAGTGGGAACATGAATAATTTTTTTTTTTGATTATGAAGGGTCGAGTGCTAAGGTTCTAGGTTTAAGTGGAATTACGCGTTAAAATCTAATTAGCCTATATAATAACCTTGAGGCAACCTTGTCAAAGGCTTATGTAGTTTGATCATGATTATATCGATAGTAAGATATCTCTCATTACTATAATTAAACTATATGCTGTGTATATATATGAAAACCTTTGTAAAGTTTTTAAACTCACTTAGAATGCTATCATCCACATATGGTCTATCACCATGACAGTGCTGTGATCTCATTTTACAATCTTCATCTTCTTTGTAGATAAAAACATGAAGTATGAAGATGTTGGTGATAGATCTGTTAAGATTATCTAGATATCTTCATCATCATCAGCCGATAGACGTCCACTGCTGGACTTAGGCCTCCTCCAAAGATTTCCACATCGATCGAGTACGAATTCATATGGGAGATTTGGTCCATTTCCCACCACGCTGGCCCAATACCGAATGAGGAGAGCCAGAGCCTCGATTGTTGATTTGCAGGGTGCACCACGAGCAGGTGAGGTTGGCTTGGATCCCGTGAGTTGTTGTGCGGAAAACTTTACACCCCTTAGATCTGAATATAAGAATGTCTATTATTTAAAGATCAAGAGCGTCGCGCAGCTGATCCATCTATTCCGCAACAAGAATAGATATGCAGAACTGGTGTTCAATCTTCAATAAGCGAGCCTTAAGAGGACGGCAAATGCATGATGGTCTTGTATTTGCCGTAGCACAGCATGGGTGCTGAGGACGGCTTTGCCCTTCTGTGGGATGTTTTAGCCAGAGTGCAGGGATGCATCGGTGCGATCCGTAGGAAATAACCGAGCTTCCCCTAAAGCACTGAGGGAGACCACCTAGAGGGTTATAGTGAGTAGAAGCCCCACAGAACCTTATCTTCTCCCTATAAGTAAGGTATCTTTTTAGGAATTTTTCCAGCAATAGAAAAATATTATGGTTTTCTTTTATTTAACGAAGCGTGGAAACGAGCTGGACGTTCAGCTGATAATAATGTGGTGCTACTTAGGATGGTATGTACTATAATACATAGTGTTCGTTACCTTGAAACGTAGTCTCGTTACTTCAGTAATTTTGATGACTGACTACAGCGCCGTTGAATCCGAAAAACAACAATATTTGCGCAGTGCTGTTTGACTGCAGAAATAGGAGCTGCGGTGGTACCTACATAGGTCGTCTCCAACAATAAAGACCTATTACCAATGCAGTATTCTTTGATACACCTGATTCACGGTAAGGAGTTATCTTATGTAACGACATGCTTGGATTCAATACGTTAGTATGTATACACAATATTCTGTAGCTGTTTAGCTGGTCAGAACAATTGTATGATAACTCGATGTGTTAATTTTGTTTAAACCAATGTTTAGTCATTAAATTACAGTGAACTAGTTAAACTATGAAACAATTTCGATAATCTAGCCTTCGTTTACCCATTCCGGAGGTCTGAACATTAGCGAAGTTCTTATCTCCTCGCCGAACGGTACACGCCCCGCAAACCGTTAGCAGTAACCACACACCGCCTGCGATACTCCAGCGATATTATTCCAGGCCGTGATCGTTATGAATAACGGCTGTACGCGACTGTAAACCGATTTAACGACGGTTCATTCAGTCTGAACGTTTTTTGGGGTTGGGGTGCAAAGGGTTCCGCGTAACATCTTACGGAACTCAAGTCTTGCACGCTCTACACCGTGTTAGACAACAGACGAAGTTCTGACTACCCAACAACTCGCACTGGTCCACCGTGGTATGGCTAAAGCCCGATTCTTTCACGGAAGCCTATGCCCAGCAGTGGGCGTTATCCAGCTGATGATAAATATCATTGGAAAGATTGACTTTAATTAGGTATGAGAAGTCTGTGACAATAAACGATAGTATGCCGATCGATGAACAATTGTACGTCACATATAAGACACAATGAGCCTTAATATGGGGCCCCATTTAAGGGGCTGACCTATTTCCTAAGGAGCCTTATAATACAGGGATAGTTTCGTATTAAGAAGGGCTGGCATTGGAGATAACGGGTACGGGAGCAACGGACCGGCTAATTGTCCGGATAGATACCCCGGCTGAGACTCCTCCATTCTATTCGCAATCGAATGGCCTACACCGGCAGTTGGCGGAGCTTTGTTTATTATTATTGCCTCCGCGTGTCCATCTAGACTGGTCGGAACGCGTTCACTAAACATGAACAGCTTTCTTTTTGCTACGTGCAGCTGATCTGGTGCTGGTTGAATCGACTGGAACACGGTCGCTTTGGCTGGGAACTCTTTAACAGATAACGATGACAGCATTAAACCGTGATGATGATGACGATCATTGAGGTTTTTTTAAACAAACATCACTTAAAGAAATCATAATTTCGTTACGATTACTAATTTTACAAGAACTCTACGTAACGTGATCGTCTTTCTCTTCAGTAACTGGTGGTGGTAACAGCGCCTATTTTACCGCTAAACAGTACTGTGTAAACATTGCTGTGTTCCGGTTTGTAGGGCGCTGTAGTTAGTGTAATTAATAAAGTGACGAGACTCAACATCTTATGTCTCAGGCGACGAGCGTAATAAGGTGCAGTATATCCTAACTAGCGCCAAGTTGATATGGACGGGCGTATCATTTACCATCAAGTGAACGACCTGCTCGTCTCGTCGCTTATTTACAGAAAAAAAAATGTTTTTTTTTCGTCTTTTTTTGTTAGAAAATGTATCATTTGAAGTCATAACAAGCTGTTCCCCACCCTCTTTGTTGTCCGTAACACCCCCATAATTTTAGAGGTCTCGTGATGAGCCAATAAATCTGTAGATATGTCCTGTGTACATAGATTTATTAACGCGGCGTTTCAAGTGTTTCGCTGTAAGGTCAGCAGCGGAGACAAGGAGCAGACCAGCACAGTGTGATAAGGATGGTGCTTATTTAAAAAGCGATTGCGTTTTAAGTTTAACCTACTGATACCGTTCAGTAGCGAGACGCACCAGATAACACCGTCCGCGCCCTGACCGGTTAATTGCTAACTATAAATATTCGTGCTACGGGACAAGCGACGAGCGTTTAGCGGGTAAAATAATACATAAACAATACGAAAAGGAATTGTTGCAAAAGTGCCTTTCTCTAATATTAAATTAACAGTAAATGTTATATAACAATTACTGTGTGATAATGCATTATCGTGCTCATGTTTGAAAGGCGTTATAGCTAGTGAAATCACTGAGGAACAGGATTTCACATCTTAGTTCTCCATGTTTCTATTAAGGAAATGAGTTATATGCTGTTTAATATATTTATCAAAATAATGCATAGAAATTGGCAATGACAAAAAGGTATGATCACTCCATTCACGTGGCCGAGATGGAAATGTTGTGGTGGATGTACGGAGTACCGGGATTCGACGAGATCTGCAATGAATAAGTGCGTGATAGCATCGGAGTACTTGATGTCGCCGACAAACAGCAGGAAAACCGGGTATGATGGTATGAGCATGTCAAATGGAGACCACCTGAATACATAGGCAAGATTCAGGCTCCAGTTGTGATGGCTGAGTATGGTGACAAAGGATATGATGAGCTGCCGTCTGTAAGAAAGCGGTGTCCCAAATAGCGCGAAGTGGACTGGAAGAAGTAAGAAAGCAGACCCTGTTATAAGACCAGACAAATGCTAAGGTGAAGAAGATTAATATAATGTATAGCTTGTACACAGAGCCGCATTAGGCCAACGTGGTGGGAAATGGCTCAAACCCCCAAAAGAACCCCTACATGACAGCGTAGGACCGATCGATATGGGGATTTTTGGATGAAGTCTATGTCTATCAGTGGAAGGCTATCGGCTGATGATAATGATGATGATAGCTAGTACTCCCTCTTAATAATAGATTGCCTCTTTACTACTGTAAATTTCTTACTGCATGTTTAAAATGGTATGTGCGGGAGCAGTGAAATATCTGTACTGCAAATGAGTTTTGTAGACATAAACCGGTTCTTTTTTATACCAGGAAGCGACGGATAGAGCTGGATGTGCACCTGATGGTAAGTGATGTTATACACAGCACCACATTGCGCTCGTCACTTTGAGACTAAAATCTTAGGTTTCGTTACCCCAGTACTGGTGTGTACCTAGTGTATATTGGTGGTAGGTCTCCGTTTCCGAAGACCGTCTAGGGAGGTACCATAGCAGTGCCTATTCCTGCCGCCAAAAGTAGTTATTGAGATAACGAGAATCGACATCTTATATCTTAGGCGACGAGCGCAATGTGGTGCAGTGCACATCATTAAACTAACGCCACGTTGTTATATGCAGGCGTATCACTTACGGGGTGTAAGGAGTTGAGTCCAACATCTCACGAAGCCCAAGTCAACCTGACCTGCACGTGATGTACCCTACTGAAAAGCAGACGGGGATCTTACCATCCACCAACTGGGTCAGCGTGCTGCGTTATGGGATCTTTGAGGGAGGACTATGTCCAGCAGTGGACGTCTGATGATGATGTATCACACGATCAGATGAACGTGAAAGTACTCATCGCTTGATTGAAATTAAAAATCAATGTGGATTGTTATATATGAATTGGAAGGAACGGAGTATATATTTATGTTCTTCGGGTTCCTTATGTTGGTAAACCTTCTCCCGCCCATCGCTTGCCCGCAGCACTCCTGCAGCGAGCACGCAACGCCACTATTTTTCTGTCTCTCATGATGGCCCTTTACACGGGGGCCTTAAATTTTGATAACGAAACGTTTATTAAGGCAACGAGTCCGCCCGGCTAATCTACGGGCCGGGCGGGAGCGCTGCACGAATTTCCTTTACTGCCGAACCGGAACTGCTATTGTTTCACCCGCGTAGTGTGTAAACGCTACCTGATTTGAATACGGAAATAGATCGGGCGGTAGATGATATAACTACTCTATTTTTTTTATTATATATTAAACAGCAAAGTTCACGTGTAATTTAATTTACATATAATACTACAGAAGCAAGAGTAGAGGTTTTGTTAGTGATGACTGAGACGTGGCCGCTAAAATAAACCAATGGAAAGATGTCTGTTCAGGGTTACTTTCGTGATAGAAGCAGAAATGAGGAGATCAGCAGAACTAACATTATCTCGACCAATTTTCAAGTGTTTATGTTATATAGTTTCACAGGTCTGATGATGATATAATGAATCTCTGGATATCTGCTACATATATGTAGCTAAGACATCTGCTAGGCTCTCCTCAATATGCCAACAAAGAGCCCTTAACTTTTTTGGGCACATCATACGTTCTCCAATGGGCTGTCTCAAGAAGCAATTTATTTTGGGTAGACTAGAAGCCAGAAGTCTCAGGGAAGAGACCCCACCACATGGATGGACGCGGTAAGAAAGGTGGCGGGTAGCAGTATACTCCGTGCAGTCCACTCTGAATATGACCTCCATGGAGACTGTATTTGCGTGGTCACTACCCTCAGCAGTGAGAGAGTGACGAAGAGAAAGACTCTGCTAGAAAGCGGGTAAACGATGGATGCAGAAGGCGAGGAAGCGACAGGAGTGGAAAATTGGAGAGGAGGCCTATGTCTAAAGACGAACCATATTAAGCTGATATAGATATCTTTCTATTTGTATGCAAAATATAAAAAGTTGTTTTATTTATTAATTATGTAATAACTTCTACTAACTGATTTCCTTTTCTTTAATAGAACCTTTCCTATTCATTACAAACGTTCTCATGATGAAACCAGCACAGTATCAGAAGCTATTGCATAGGTTGATGAATGCAGACCCATTCAGTATAATGCCGAAGTATCTTTCATTTTATAATATTTTTTTTTAGTTAATCTTCCGAATGAAAGCTAAATAATGAACGAGACGGTCACTCGATGTTAAGTGATATGCTTGCCCATAATGACGTGGCGCTAGTTTGGTAGATTGGAGGATGATATAGATTGAACCACTATTGCTTTTTATGATAACCTTTCCTTTTCTTCCAATCCTTTTAATATTTGCTGTAAAACATAAAAGTTGGTCAATCACCACCATATCACCATCAGCCGACAGACGTTCACTGTTGGCCATAGGCTTCCCCAAAGACCTCCACATCTATCTATCCCACGCTGTCCGCATCCCGCAACCTTAACCAGTTCGTCCGACTACCTTGTAGGGGGTCTACCTATAGTACACCTCCTGGTAGGCGGTTGCTATTCGAGGACCTCGATATCCCATCAGCAGACAGTCCTTCGAGCGATGTTACCTACCCATTGCCACTTGAGACTACCAACCTTTTGGACTGTATCAGCGACAGTTAGTTCTCATGCGGATCTCCTCATTTCTGATTCGATCAAAAAAAGTTTCACAGGTGAATATGTTAGTGTTAAATTACAAATGCAGTAATCACCCTCCTATAACACGGTAGAATGGTTCCGCGTTATACGAAAATGCGTTGTAAATGTTTTCAATATAACGTATTTTTTAGGCTCCTTATAACGCTTTACGTATAAATAATTCATGTATATCTTTTCTCGTTAAATGGGGTTCAAAAAATATTAATCAAGCTAAAGCAAGAAGATTTTAAATAAACACTTATGCATATAAACTAAGAAAATAGTTAATATCAATTAACTACTAATTAAGAACTATACAAATCGTTAAATTTCACAGTAGAGAAATATAATGTTGGAAATCCCCGCGTCATATAGAGGAATGCCCGTGTTAAACGAGACATTGAAAATGCGTTATAAGAGTACCGTTTTATAGGAGAGATTACTGCGAATGTTTGTCGCAAACATTGCGACAAACGTTGGCCGAACACGCGTGCCGTGACTGTACACGATACGTTTCAAACTAAACAGGGTTTTAATTACGAGTATTATTATGAAAACAACAATTTAACGGTTATTACAATCGTTAGTCATTACATTTGTGCTTATGTTGAACGATTAACTAAATGTTAATTAGAACTTACAATAGTTAAGTTAACTTTTGTTTTTTTTTCTATTTATTTCTAATTTTTCTTGTTGCTTTTATTTAGGCTCTTCCCTTCAGTCGGTAATTTCAAAGCGGGTAAAAAAAGCGTCAATACAACTATATTTTCATCGTGAATAATTTCAATATATTTTTTTAATTTATATATATCATCATCATCGTTATCAGCAGATAGACATCCACTACTGGACATCGGTCTCCCTAAAAGATCTCCACATCGATCGATCCTGCGCTGCCCACTACTTTGTAGTGGGCCTGCCAACACTACGTCTTCCGGTACGTGATCGTCATTTGAGGACCTTGGTGTATCATCGGCTGTCAGTCCTTCGAGCGATGTGTCCTGCCCGTTGCCACTTGAGGCTAGCAGTATTGCCTTTCAAAAGATTGTCTTAAGGAGTAAAATATGTGATCAAAGTTAGTTTAATATATCTTATATTAAATCGATATAATGAGCATCAGACGAAAATAAGTTATTTGTATGTAAGTTTTAATAAGAAAAGTAATAATGATATATTAAGTTTCATCGACTGTCGGTACTGTTTATTACGCTGGAATTATTTTAGTGTACTAATTTTGTTACAAGTTTCCATACAACTTAATCATAGATATACTTTCTTAAGGACGTAGTTTCCGGCGATGTAACGGCAGTAGAAATAAACTATTATGATATCTTCGTATCTACGTAGGTATAATCTAAAGCCTAGGCGGAAGCACCAATCATTAGAAAAAAAAGGGAGAGGCAGAGGTAATGCGGAGTAACTGCGATCTGTCGGACGTGAAAATACGTCGGGCGTACACCGCTAATGACAGACGAAGGGAGAAAAATAATTTTCAGGTATTATAAATATGCAGTAATAGGTCTCTGTTCCTAGTGTTGGATCTGTGTTGCTGGAGACCATCTAGGTAGGAACCACTGCAGCTCCTATTTCTGCAGCCTATTAAATCGATAGTATACTAAAGGGTATGAATAGTATGTTTTGCTTTTGTCAAACTGATTATTTCATTGTCTGTGATTTCTCTTCATGTACAATAATAAAAGGCGATTTAACTACAATGAATATAAGTTAATAAACCTTAATTTATACTACAATTTAAATAACGAAACCAAGTATAGCTTATTCAATTAAGTTTTATTGTACAAGTTACCTCTGCCACTGTGTCTCTCCTAACTCTGTTCAGTCTCGGATGTCTTGTCTTCATAATCCAATCCGGTCCATCATTTTGTGAATACGTCTGTCCATCTTTTCTTGTCTTCTTTCCTTTCTTTTATACAGTCTAGATCGTTTAGTCTACAGACGTTGCCTACCCATATTACAACATAATAACCCCCTTAACAAAATACTATTGCAAGTATTGAAGGATGTTGTTTTAGTTACATTTGAAAACCTCGTCTTAATTTCAAAATATTTTTAACCAACAAGGACGCTTTAGAAGATGAGTATCTTTTTAACGGAAGAATATTTTTTTTCTTGCTGGGTCGATTTTTATAAAATTTTTGGAGGAAAGAGTCGATGGTAGTCGTCGTCAAAAGAACGACTGTATACTACGATTATTTAAAACTCAGAAAGGGTAAATAGAAAGTATTAATTTTGTACCTGATCAAAATATCTCTCCGAATTTCTATTCGCCTTCGATTTATAACGAAAAAGTATTATATAGTATAAAAAAGTATTGTAATTATATAAAAAGTTTATTCATTGGATTCTAGTCAGCCGATGTCAGTCCCATGTCCGCATTGTCTAGTTCATAAAAGTATATATTACAGTGCACAAGATATGAGATCCCAGGTTCAGATTATCAAAGAATTAACGTTCGAATTTCATCCACTGATAGGATCAGCAGTGTACACCACCTCCGTGTGGTTGCGGCGAGATCTCGATGAGCGGTGGCCGACGACCGTAAAAATAATGGGCGGGAAGCAACCGAGCGATCCACCATGTACGGTAGGCGCCGCAAAAACCACCACTCGATTACCGGCAAGTAAAACTCGCACTTGATGCCCAGCAATAAAGCTCATGAAATTTCCAAATGACCAGCATAAGACCCACGCGTGGCGCATTGTGCTACCGCTGATGCAACCTCGCTGCAACTGGACCTTAAGGCAACCGGATTCGGTTTTCAGTCGCGTACCCCTGCAGCGATGTAAACACATCGTTCAGTGGAACGCTGAAAGAAAATATCGTCTAATTTCTTGTCGAGAGCACAAATGGGCGCTTTTGTCGTTTTTTTTTCTTTTGCGGAAGCATATTTCCGTTACGAGCGCGAAGGAAGGCGAATACGAAAATATTAAAAATTTTGGTGCTCTGTGTAATTTCATTTTCGAATCGTCGGTTAAAATTACTCTATTTGTGTTAAGGGGAAGTGTTCACGTTCGCTGTACCGACTGTTGTGTTAGATGAGAAAAAGGAATAAGGCGGAGTTTTCTAGTAGTAGTAAGTAACCTTTGTTTTAGATTTTAACTCGGTGCAGTTATATCTATATATATATATCATTCTGTATTAAATTTCTACACCATGTGTATAATATTAAAGCTACATTGACTTTGAAACTGTAACATATTGGAGAAGGAGAGGAGGCGTCAGGAGCGATACAAAGATGATACGGTGTTAAAATGTCTTAGATATGTCTCTGACAAGAAGACCCTAACATAATATATCAGTAGCTATCCCCGCTTCTGTCGTACTTCTTTAATTTTTTCTTTCTGTGTCAGATTATTTTATAAACATTGTACGTGTAAATATAAAAAATAGGTATAAATAAAATTATTTCTGAAAGAGTATACGGTTACTATTTTGGTACATTTGAATTTCCGGCCCGACATATCAGCGAAGCGGACGTTCGGTGCCCGGCGCGCGTTTGTATGGGGGAAACATTTTTTGTCGCAGATTCGTTAATTCCAAACAAAAGTTTTGAAATATTGAAGCTTTTGAATTTCAGCTTCAGCCTTTCAAAAATATATATATTTATTATTTGTATCATTATATATTATTGGTATATTGTATATTTAAAAATTTATATGAGAACAACTCCGAACTTTCGTACAACAACTCAAGAGATTCAAGCCACCCTCACCTGCTCATGATGCACCCTGCTAACCAACAAACGAGGCTCTGGCTCTGTTCACTAGTGGACGTCTAACGGCTGAAGATGATGATGATGTTGACAAGAATCAAAGTGACGTATTGAAAAATCAATTAAAACTCTTTGAAAAAGTGACATTTTCACTTGCGTCTTCCATTTTGATACCAGATCAGCAGCAAGTTAGTGGAAGCTTTTATACTTTCGAGTGCTCGCTTGACTGTCGTGGACTGTAGACTACTAGGAACTCTAGGAAATATGCTACTCATGTTAGTGTTATAAGTCACGTAGGAGGGTAGTGGATGAGTTTTTGTGAGTGATTATTGTCGTGTTTTTCTTATCACCTCCTCGTTTCGCATTGATGATTGGCAATCTGTGTGAAGTAATGCTCTGAAGTAATTATGATAACACAATATATCCGAACTTGGAGAATGAATTCTATAATCATGATTATCATGTCCATCGAATAAACGTCGCTGGACATAGGATCAGTCCACCTTGTAGAGCAGAGCGCCTTTCCAGCACATTTTTTAATGCAACAAAAGGATCAGATGAGGCAGACGTTCACCTGATGGGATATATGCTTGCACATAACAACGTGATGCTATTGAGGATGATGACACAGCACCAGATTGTGTTTGTCGCCGTGACACATAAAATTATGTCTCTTCTTTATCCCAGTAATTTCACTAGCTACGACTCCTAACTTTAATACAGTATTGTTTACACACCGCTGTACCTACCTAGTCAGTCTCCGGCAACAGAGACCTACCACCAGTATATAATACATGTTTTTTCATATGAAAAATTCGCAAAAACATATTTGAAAATATCGCGAGTGACGCAATACAGAAATCCCTCCCCCTGTTTAAATAACCGAACATCAAAGGTCCGTATTATTGGCTCCAGTTCAGCACGCAGCGCCGCGGTGCTTATTCCCGCATTTCAATTCGCCCCCGTAACCGCTTTGAACCCGAACAACAGCGTGCCAACGACACATTTACACTACTACCCCACTTTCCCAATGTTTTTCAATGTGTACCCGAATCCGACGGTAAGAGTTTTATTTCTTTAAATACCCTCTACTTCAATATAACATGTGGGGAAAGCGTGCTCACACAAAACGCTCTCGTCTCTCATATATTAGGGGACCGGAAAGTAATGTCGTTTTCTTACGCTAAATACAAACACATACATTTTTAACGAGTCTTTATTTTTAATCAATGATGTATTCCCCATCATTGTCAATAACCTTTGCCATCTAGTGAGTAAATTTTCAATCCCTGATCGATAAAATTAATTGGTTTTTCGGCAAAATATCTAGAGATGGCATTTTGGATATCATCCAAATTTGCAAATGTTTTGCCACTTAAAAGTGTTGCAGCGCTCGGAATAAGTGGAAATCCGATGGTGCAACATCGGGCGAATATGGTGGATGAGGCAGCACCTCCCACCCCAATTCATTAATTTTTCTAGAGTTCGCCTTGCGCAGTGCGGTCTTGCATTGTCATGTTGGAGAATGACGCCTTTTCGGTTGACAATCGCTGGCCACTTTTCAATTAAAGATTGATTGACTCGCTGCAATTGTTCGCTGTAGAGGTCTGCAGTAACAGTTTCTCCAGGTTTCAGTAATTCAAAATGAACAATGCCGCGAATACTCCACCAAACACACAAAAGCGCTTTTTGGGGTGTAAACCTGGCTTAGCAGTACTCCGAGGATTTCATTTGGAGAGAGCCACTGCCTTTTGCGTTTTGGGTTATCATACAGGACCCATTTCTCATCTCCTGTGATCAAGCGATCAAAAACGCTTCTGTGTTGTGTCGTTGAAGCAATAAGTTGCATGTGATTGATCGGTTAGCCTTATTCTGTTCGGACAGATTATGCGGGACCCAAACACCTGCTCTGCTTACTTTTCCAATCTGCTTCAAATGTTCTTGGATGGTCGACCAAGGTTTGTTGAGACTGTTTGACAATTCCTCGATCGTCTGACACGGATTTGCTTCCACTTCCGCCCTTAACACGTCGTTGTCTAACGCTGATGGTCTTCCTGATCGATACGAGTCGGAAAGATCAAAATTACCCGATTTGAACTTGGAAAACCACCTTTGGCATTTACGAATGTCCAGTGCATTTGGATAAACATCGCAAATGTTTTGGTAGCAACTGTTGCGTTATTTCCCTTGCGAAACTCAAAGAGCATGCAATGCCGGATGTGTACCTCTCCTGGTATTTGGCTGGCCATTTTACCCAAAATTACAAAAAAATTGTAATTCAATTGTCTATAAGTAAAGAAATCACTATAACCTCACAATGTCTTTGGTACGCCTCTGAACAAAACAATGAGCTGACAAATGACAATCAAGTATTGGCATGCGCAGAAACGACATTACTTTCCGGTCCCCTATTATTAATAGTAATTTTACAGTACGGTTAGCTTAGACTTCAGATAGACTTATCTAGAATGTAATTATATGAGGCTTCGGGATCGATATCAGAGATTATTAGGAAGCAGTCGGTCGGCATGTTAAAATATCATCCAATTGGATGGTTACGATTTTATTAACAAATTTTACAGTGAAAGACACTAAATATTATTTAATACTAGCTATCCTCGCTCTTCAGCAGCAAACGCCCGAATGACTCAAAACATTCTGTCGTTTGTTCAGTGTTGCCAATTTTAAATTAACGAAGGTAATGTTACTGACAAAAAATAAAATAAATATAACTTTATTGACTTGTTTTAAAGGTGTAAGAGCTCCCGCACAACAATTCACGACACCCAAGCCAACCTCGCCTTTGGTGTACCCTGTTAATCAACAGACAAGACTTTGGTTCTCACCAACCCGCATTGGGCTAGGATGGTGGGAAATGACCCAAATCCCATATGAATCCCAAACGAAGGTTGCAGGAAGCCGCTGGATCCGGGATCGATTGACGTGGAGATCTTTGGAGGAGGTCAATGTCCAGCAGTGGTCATTTATCGACTGATGATGTTGATGCATAACATTTTTATGGAGTTGGTCCTCAGTAGAGAGAACAATATTTATGTTGTAATTCAATAAAACAAATTCAGCAAGCGGTCGTATGAGGGCTAGTGGTAATATCAAAGTGGTGGTGATGGTGATAAAAAACCTAGTTTTTTTGGTTTTAATATAAACATTGCTCTTAACTGCGATTCTGATAAGAAAAATATTTGCAATGACTCAATTTTATCTGATTGCCAACCTTCATTTGTTGGAAAAGCACTTTAAGAAGAAGAAGAATGTTATCTGAATTTTTTATAACGAAGGTACGAGCAAATACACCTGATGGTGACGATACTTTCATAATGATGGTATACACTGCACCACATAGCTCTTATCCCCTTAAGACAAGATGCTAAATTACACAATCCTTGAAACCAAAATACAGTCATGTTTGTATAGTACTGTTTGTCGGTAGAAAGATGAGCTGCGTTGATCTGGTCTCCGGCTACAGAGACTTTTCATCAGTACTTCGTAATCAGTTCGATCCGATATAAATGAATGTATTGACTATTGTGCCGGTGCTGATATCCCATTGGGAGTCTTCCGCACGGGGGGTGCTCCGTTTAATCCCGGTCGCGGAGCAATCTTGGCTCCAATCGAATCACCATAATTGCGTCAACTGGCGATACGTAGGGAAATTTTACCGTTGAACCTAACGGCTTGAGCCTCGCCGATATTGGCTGAGCTGGAAGTAATCATGGAATGTTTGTATCGATATTTTTTAATATTAATATATCTTATGTATTTACATCATCATGGGGGGTAAGGAGAGAACGGAAAATAAGATATATCCAGCTCAACAGTTAACCTCACCTGCCCGCGGTGCCGCCAGCTGGATAAAGGACGAGGATCTGACAACCTAGCATTGGCAGTATAACCATATACCCGGCATAGTAATTGGCTGGGTAAGGCTTCAGCAGCCTTGAGGAGTAAGTAACCTCTAAAAGGCCTGGTGCAGAAGGCAATGGGAAACCACTGCACTACATTCCCTAGTTTTCAGCATGGAAAAGTAAAATAATAACAAGACTCCAAGTGCCCAGCGTCTCTTAGGAGACAGAAATGACTGTATCACGTTGATTGCCAACCTTCGATAGTTGTAGAGGTCCTTTAAGAAGTAAAAGAACAATAAGTTTACCATCACATATTTTGCTAACTAATACCACATGGGATCCTTGAAGAAAAGAAGAGAGGAAAAAGGAGGAGGGAAGGATCCTTAAAAGTCGGCAACGCCATGGCAAGCCCTTTGATGTTTGTAACTGTCTATGGGTGGCTGTGATCACTTTCCACCAGGTGAATTATGGCGCCTAAGTCCAGCAGTGGACGTCTGTCAGGTGATGACGAAGATAATGTTGAACTGTTGCTTCTCGTTGCTGGATGCTCGTTTGCTCACCCTTCTTATAAAAAATTTTTGTTTTTGTGGTGTCGTTTCATATGTAAAATAGTCGAGTGTTTTGCGGAAGGTGGAAAAGTTTCATGGCGAATGTGATGCCAGTCCTCTGCTGTGTTTTTGGACTATGACTTCTTCCGTCTGCTGCCATATGTATTATATTGTTTTGTCAAAAACTATAATTAGTTTATCAAAACGTGTTTTTTTTAAAATAGAAGCCAGATCTTCTGATCGTAACAGGTACGCTCTCATAAAAATGTTACGCTGGTTGAGATGACATCTTAAGACACCATGTTAAATCTCGTTACGTTAATAATTTCACTAACTTCACTATTAAACCGGAAATCAGTTACGTTGACACCGAGGGAGTTTTAGTGAGTAATAATCTCACATAACCTGACTTGCACCCCGAAGCAGAGTATGTTTCGAAAACTTGCCCCGAAATCAAAAAGTAAGTAAACCTTAAATAAGATCTATACATGATGAAGTCGTTCCTAAATTATGAATTTTACTTGAAACCTAAGAGTCAGCGTTGTATAGCAGTTTTAATATTAATTACTACATTTAACACTATTATTAGTGAATTAATTACATGTTTTAGTGTGTGTGCTTGTATTTATGTATATTGAAGATATCTATTAACATCCGTTTGGAAGGTTTTCGACTATATTGCCAGAAATAAAATCAAATGACTTGGAGAAACTTGTCGATACTAGCAAGATTGATGGTAAGGGGCCGCGTGGTCGGAGCCCAAAACGTTAGACTGACCAGGTGAAGGAGACCATTGGAACACCTGTATGTGACTCTATACAGACAGCATCAAATAGACATGATTGGCGTAACATCATTAAGAACAGGTCACGACCACGTCGATAAGGAGTCACGACCCTCAGCATTGAAGAACCGACTTAGAGAGAGAGGAGAAATTATCATAAATTGTTGGAAAGTCGTTTCTTTTAAAGAACTGAAGATTAGACTAGACTAGTACTTCTGTCTGTGTCTGTAAGCGGAAACAATGGCGACACGGGCGTCCGCTCCGTCGGCGACTGTAATTAATTAACGTAAGCACCGGTGAGTCTTGGGAGATTGGTCATTAATTAAATGGGGGGGCATCAGCTGATCGATACGGAAGCAAACAATATACTTTATTACTTTTATTACCTGTTCTGTTACTCTCTGCGGCCGAGGATATTGATTGATGCACGGCGTCGCCGAAGACGTAATATTAGCGAAAACTATAGCTGATGACCGGAACAGTTTCCTCCATCTCTACACCAACCTTGTGGATCTAAATTTCATTTCATGTCAAGCAAAAGTGGAACCTGATGCGATAAGTCCTGCTAGGAGTACTTACGCAGATAAGTTAAAGTAAATTGTTTGTGTCGTGAGAACAGCCTAGGACTGGAACTGCCTGGTGTGTTCTTGTCAATTAGCACGTGGGTGTATTCAATCAGAGTGAACAGACCAGGTTGCCTTTACCATCACAGACCACATCACCACTAATCGTCAAGTAAGATCGTGTTGAAGCGGTAAACTCGATGTTTTAAAAATAATATATATATCAACTAATTGAACATACAATGAAAGAAACATTTCACAAAACACTCGGTTCCGCACAGTAATAACACCAATTAAACAATTATTATTGCACGTGTTGTCGCTTCCGGTTTCCGGCGTTGTATATTTTTACTGCGGCAAATATGTTTAAAATGTTTTACGATCGAAAATTCGATGCTCGTTCGTCGTAAAATGAGCCATTACACAAATCGCAACGCGCGGATCGTGCCGCTGCAATCGTTCCCGTCGTAATAATAACGTGCTTCAAATTTATTTACGCGAATACGCGTGACACTTGTTTACAAGTACACTTAAACAGCGGTTTTATATATTACCCTGGCGCAATTGTTAAACGATAGTCTTGTAACACGGAGGTACTCGCTTCGATACCGCTGTTATAAATAGTCGACTTTGTATGGTAGTTGGATTTTTATCGAATCGTACTGATCAGCCACCACCTTCATACTATAAATCGTTTGTCATAACAGGACTAATATGTTCTAATGCCGTAATATGAAAATGAGCTCCCACCAAATCGCATTGGGCCTGCGTGGTGGGAAATGGCCCAAACCTCCCCTACATGAACCTCTACAAACGACAACCTCCAATGCCCGGAGGTATCGGAAGCCATGCCGACTATATATGGAGATCTTTGGATGAGGCCTATGTCCAGCAGTGGATGTCTATCGGTCGATGTTGATGAAAATGACGCATATAGCGTGTCACAGATAAAAAAAATAAGTAAACAAGAACATGGCTTATAACATTAAAAAAGATTCAAGCTACAGTGTCCTTCAAACCGGACGAGAGTGATAATTTAGGGTTTTTTTATTTCAACGAAGCGATGAGTAAAACGGGACGATCACTTGATGGTAAGTAACACGCCGGCCCATAACAATGTGGCGGTAGTCAGGTTGTTATACACTGAGTAACGTTATGCTCGTCGCCTAAAGACATAAGATGTGGACTCTCGTTACTCGAGTAATTACACTATCTACAGCGCCCTTCAAACCGGAACACAGTAATGTTAACACAGTGCTGCCCGTCGGGCGCAATAGGCGCTGCTGTAGTACCTACCTAGACTGCCTAGCATTGAATAGATTCAAACTGGTAGTTAATAACTATGTTCAAAATAGGAGCTTTATATTACATAGAATAGTTACTATATTTGAGGATCAGTATTTTAGTGTACTTTTTCTGTTAACAGCTCCTTTCTTTTTATTAGCGCTTTAGGGCTTTGACAATTTTTAATTCAGCATTCACAGCGCTTGCAATTGACCTAAATGGATCCTTTCAACGCCCAAATGAATATTTATTCTCGATGGTTTCAAATTAAAATGATATAGATTTAATCTCGTGGATCCTCTTCTCGTTCACTGGGTTTTTTTTCAAACACACCTACCACTAACCGTTAGTACTTTAACCGCGTCAATTAAAAGTCAATTAGCTACTCTGTTAAATTAACTAAAATTGGTAATTTGGTATTAAAATGTCTCATCAACAATTTATAAGGAGCTTCCTTCTTGTAATTTATTCTGACGTTATTGACTTTTTTATTAAACATTTACATACATAATTAATTTCATTGTTGGAAAAATTAAAAAAAATTTTTAGTACTAATGAAATATTAAATATCGTAACATAATGTTGTTTTTTATCGAATATCTATAATTAATAAGCCTTTTAAAATTAGATAAATTGTACTTAGTTGATACATAAACCGTTGGAGACAGAATACATTTTGGAGATGATTTCATATGAAACGTTATATGTATGAAAGTGGAAGCGATACGCGAATTGCCGTGTCATCCATAAAGTTATGGTTAATAGAAAGAATCGGAAATAAATGCACAAATATAAATCATTTCCTGCCTCCGAAACGGATATGATTTCGTCAGCATATTTTCCCTTCGCGGGATTGATCGTATTAGAAAAAACAATCAGACGGCGATATGGGGTGGTTATGTATGTGTGTACGTATGTAGGTATAATAAAAGTGGCTTCGCAGGGAATAGTTAGAGATCGTGAGCGGAGGCTGTAATCTTGGCGGATAATCCCGAATCAATGAGACGATCAGCCCCGGCCGAGTGAGGTGTGTTTGTTCGCCCCGGGCACCAGCGCCGTTGATCGATTGCTTCCCATTGCATATATATAAACGTTGTTTATTATCAAATCATTCGGCAGCTGCTGCTCGTACAAATGGAGGGGCGACCGCTTATTTCAGATTTAGCTGTAATAAAAGCTCACATTAATACTCGTATTTTATACAAAACATAACACTAGTGCTTCCTAAAATCTCTACAAACACTATGAGATAATGAAGACAGCTATTATCATCATCAGCCGATAGGTGCTCGCTGCTGGATATAGGCCTCCCCCAAAGATCTCCACATCGATCCACGTTGCTCGCATCCAGTGTTTTCCCGCGACTCTCGCCAGATCGTCGGATCACCTTCTGGGAGTCCTCCCATCACTACGTCTTCCGGTACGCGGGTACCACTCGAGGACCTTACTGCCCCATCGGCCGTCGGTCCTTCGAGCAATGTGCCCTGCCTACTGCCACTTACAACAATAATATTTGTAAAATCTGTAGAGTTGTCCAATTATATCGGTGCGTTAAATTTCGAAATCCACTTACTTCATGAATACAAATACTTACCTTTCTTTACATTTCAGTGTGATTGCTCGTTATGAAAGTGTATTCAACTTGAAGATACGAAAACCCTATCGCTCGGCGATTAATCGTCGACCCGAAAATTTTTTTTCATTAAAATAAATCGCATAAATTGTCCCCTCTCCCTCCTCTCTCGCACCCTCCACTAACCCCCGCGTGCAATGAAATCGTTCGGGACGAGTTTTTAATTACGGGGAATATTATTAAGTCGGAGGCTGTATAAAGCGATCCCGCGCGCCCACCGGCGGGCATGGAGCCTCCGCCGCCGCCGCCGTAAATAATTTTGATTGTGGTCACCGGACGCATAAATAGGTTTCAGCGTCCGCGTATGCTCACGTGGGCAAACGCCTCGGGGTGGGCAAACAGTCGGAGTGTCACGGAGTGGAGCGAGGGCCCGGGAGGGTGGTGAGAAAAATAAATAGGCACACAATCTCCACCGCACAAGTACACAGTACACAGTACACGGTACACGGTACACCGTACACGGTACACCGTACACGGTACACCGTACACGGTGCGAGGAGGTAATGTGTTCGGCGCGGTGTAGAAGTTTCACTCCGTGTGACGGACGCGCACCCTGCAGCGGCAGGGGTGATGCTTAAAATATATGAAAGGTCGTCTCTAAGTGACAGTGGGACGAGGGCCCGGAATTATGGTGTGTGAATTATGAGTGGGCAGGTGTGTGTGTTATATATTTTGATATTTTTACGAGTGCGCGCCGTGTCAGGGGCGACGTTTTATTGCGGCTGCTTCGAGAATGACGGGCTTATTTACGGCGCAACTATTTCTGTCCTCATTGCGTGGAGGACATACCTATATTATATTATATTATACATCTATTATAACTACCCCCTGTTGTACTAATTTATATATACAATTGTTAAAACACCATGACAGTTGATGTCTCGTTTAAATCGATTACAAAGTGTTTTATAGTTAGACCGATGGGCTTTTTATTTTTTTATATTATCACGCCTTTCTTCTCAGTAGGAGTAGGCAGAGGCGAATAAAAAACCTACTTTTACAGATGTAGTAAAATTAGGTCCCATGTAACAGGGGGCGAGCCTGTTGCTACTTTATTGGGGCCACCACACGCACCCACACACAAAGATGATTTCAGTGTGCGGGTTTCCTCGCGATGTTTTCCTTCACCGTTTGTATTTCGCTGGTGTAACTAAAGTTAAATATTACACAAATGTACATAACCTAAATATTAAGTCATCGGTACATGCCGGATTAGAACCCGCGACCTTCAGAACGAAAGCCCCACGCTCTTATCATTATGCCAGCGAGCTACTTTACTGATGATTACATATCAAATATTAACCAGTCTCGTTGTGAACGAACTGATTTGGATTGATTCGATTGCAGCTGATTTTAGGTTTTTATAAATTAAAAAGATAATTCTTTGATTTTATGGCTGCCATCTTTATTGGAAAGCGGAATATCTGTCAGCAAAAATTACAGACAAAAAATAGACACAAACAAAAAATAGATATAGACAAAAATAGACATAGACAAAAAATAGACATAGACAAAAATAAACATAGACAAAAAATAGACATAGACAAAAAATAGATATAGACCAAAATAGACATAGACAAAAAATAGATATAGACAAAAAATAGATATAGACAGAAAATAGATATAGACCAAAATAGACATAGACAAAAAATAGATATAGACAAAAATAGATATAGACAAAAATAGACATAGACAGAAAATAGATATAGACAAAAAATAGACATAGACAAAAAATAGACATAGACAAAAAATAGACGTAGACAAACATAGACGAAGACAAAAAAAATAGATATAGACAGAAAATAGATATAGACCAAAATAGACATAGACAAAAAATAGATATAGACAAAAAATAGATATAGACAAAAATAGATATAGACACAAAATAGACATAGACAAAAAAATAGATATATATAAAAAGTATTGACACTTGACATAAAGTTTTTTTTTATTATTATGTGTCCTGGAGACGCGTCATCGTAAAATATTATTAAGCAAATTTTTTAACTTGAAGGTGATCATCATCGAACGGTTTCTAAGCAAGCAAAAGTATTCAATACTCATATTTATAAGTTGTCCAACGTCGAACAGTCTTAACTAAAGCACATACGCTTACTATAGCATATATAAGATAGGTTTTGTATATGCTATAGTAAGCTCTAGTAACTAGAGCTTTACAGTATGTTGAAGTTAAATAGAAAATTCATCATTGTCCAAGATCGGGATGGTGTTCCGTTCTGTGATATTTGTCGGATCGAATGTCGGATATCCTTATCGAATCCGACACAACCTTCCACTGGCCAGCGCCGCGACATTTACATAGGAGTCGCGTCGCAAAACCGCATGTTTGTTTTGCACGAAGCCAAATTCAAGGGGAACATTCGAGATGGACGAACCCATATAATTAACTTTGCACTAGAATTTGAGTGTGCTTTAAGCGAATAATCTCATTATCCTCGAATGTGCCGCGCGATAATTATATTTCCTTTTTTTTATACATTAAGTTAAAAGCGAATTAAAACAATTATAACAGCCGTGAGGATAATTTGATGGAGTCGTGATCTCATCCTTATTCCCAAATTTAGATGTAATACGTCAGTGTTAAGACGTAGGACCCTCGTCAGTTTGACGAGATGACTTTACATCAATTATTCAATATACTCACAAATAAAATATTTATAAGAGGTAATATAAAAAAATCAAAAGCGAGAAGGAAGCTGCCTTTCGATTGTAAGTGATGATCATTGGCTAAAGCCTGCTGTAAATTCTAATAAGTCGAAGTAGCGTTGTCTAGCTATGAGAAAATAGTAATCTCTTTTCTTGAAGATCCTCGGGTTGCCGAAAACAACACTGGAAGCTGGTGATTGTACGAAGAAAAAAAAAATGATTGAAATCCAGTCGAACACTGCATTCAGGTGATGCGAAAGAAATTTCGCTTTTATGACAACTGTACTTTCAAAACTGGTTAAGAGTGAAAGTGAGGTTAGTCGACACCGGTTAAGACTAACAGTGGAGGGGAACGAGACGTAATTACTATGATTTTACACTATCCTCCATCAACATTAAACATTATCCTCCATCAAACGTTCATTATAAATTGTGAAATAAACATCCCGGTGACATGTTTTTTTTCCGCTCATAAACAACTCCCAAAAAGAGGAACGGTGAACTGCAATGAGTTTTACATTCACGGAACTTTGTCTGAAGTTCAGAATTATCTCGTTCGGCTTCGTTAAAAAAAACTTTGTTTGTAGGAACTTTAAAACGCGTTCGCGTATTTGTGCGTTTTTTCAGGTGGAAATTTTTAAGAGGAACATCTACAAGCTCAGTCAGCAATCGTAAAGCATTTTCAAGTAAGTTTTGTTGATGTTATCCATATCGTTACATTCTCGAAATCAAACAAAAAAATTATTAATAATGTTGTATATAGGAAAATTGGCAGTGCATTATCACAGGCTGTTGATGATGATGATGACGTATAAAAAATAATTTAATTTCCGCTTTCACCTAATGAATAGCTCAGGCTTCATCATTTCTCTTTCCTCCTTAAATATTACTTTTGTAAGCTAATGACAGAGTCTAGTTAGAATTAATTTAAAAAAGTACTTCTCTTTAGAAATAGATATGTTTTATTTTGGATAAAGAAATCTGGTGCTTAAAAATTATAAAGTTCATCATCATCAGCCGATAGACGTCCACTGCTGTACATAGGCCTCTCCTAAGGATTTTCACATCGATCGGTCTCCGCTTTGCTTGCATCCAGTGGGTTCCTGCGGTTCTCACCAGATCGTTGATCTACCTTGTGGAGTTTTCCCAACACCATGGCGCCACTTGAGGACCTTACTGCCCCATCAGCCGTCGGTCTTTCGAGCAATGTGCCCTGCCCACTGCCACTGAAGTCTAGAAATTCTTTGGGCTATGTCGGTGATCTTAGTTTAAGGGATCTTCACATTTTAGATTCGATCGCGCTAAAGACTCGAGAGTATAGCCCTCTTAATCACCCTTTGGGTGATGGATGGATGGACCACATATTACACATGTTAAAGGTAATTAGGAATATATATTGAATTACATAGAAAGGGGTTAGCTTCTCTCTCAGAGGATAATCAATATAATATATATATAGGAAACATCCAGGGATTCATTGAATCATCGCGTGATCTTCGAAGCAGTTAGATATAAACACTCAAAATTTGGTAGAGATATTCCTCTTGCCATTTAAAGGTCAGTTGAGAATGGATTTTAAAAAAATCCTCCCTCAATGGGACTTATAGGGTTGTGACGGCCAGCAAAGCAGGCGGTTGTGTTTAAAAAAAAGCACAAGAAACGATCAGAAAGAACAAATATATAAAATACACAATAACATATATTCACTCTGCTGTGTATGTTCTGTAATATATTTACTATACACTGTTTATTTCACTGTATTTACATTACTGGTTTTAGGTTTCTGTTGTTGAAGACCTAGATAGGTACCACCGCAGCGACAATTACAGCTGACAAACACCAGTGTGTTCCGGTTTTAATGACGTTATAGATAGTGAAATTACTAGGGTAATGAGTTTAAATGTTATGTCTTAAGCTGACGGTTTCTATGTGGTGTAGTGTATGTCATTGTATCGCCGTATTATGGACAGGTGTATCACTTGTCATCAGGTTAATATTTCGTTCGTCTTCGTGTCTCAACAGAATTGTGTGGGGCTGAGGGTGTGGAAATAAAGGGGATCGTTTTCCCGAAAATACCGGTTTTATTTTATAACAAAAAAAAATCTTAAGCACCTTCACCATCGCTACACGTATTTTCCTACCTCCCTAGTATATCCCTCTCGCTCACACTCATGCATACTGTCTTGCTCTTATGTTTCGTTCCATGCATCCATCGCTCATGCATCCTACAAATGGAATGAAAGAGACTAAATAATGCTACATAGATAATCCTAGTGAGATCTGAAGTATCCGGTAATTATATACTAGTCATATCTTTATTACTGCTAGTGTAAAAAACTACTGAATAACAGAGTAGGCTCTGAGAAACGACCGCATTAGGACCGCGTGGTGGGGCTACGGTCCAATACCTCTCATGAAGATCTTTTAGAGGTCATCATCAGTATACGTTGTTTGATAAGACGTATTAAAATTGGGTTGCGATTGAAAGCAAAACCAATGTCCGGTTAACTCGTAACCGGATATCAAGCGCCCGTTGCACCGCCGCACATAAAAACGTATTTACGGTTCCGTTTCTCATTAGGCGAGGTGGGCGCGGGTCGTGACGTCATACGGCCAACTTTACGACCATACAAAGTGCGGCACACAAAAGCGCGCCCTAAACCATATACATAAGTCGGGCCATTACTTAACACCGTAACTTCTGTTTAGAGCGGACGGGGACCCGTCGAGCGCACCTCCGCCTACATTGTCGGTTAAGTTATACCCTGTCACTTTACCGCCGCGGCTGTCTCATTCCGGTTCCATGGACGCGGGGAATCTCTAAAGATCTACGCAACTGTAGGCTCTATTGTGTGTTAACTTTATAGCTTGCCTATTAATTCATATGATTAAATGGAAAACCAGGTTTTACTACTGGTAGGTCCCTGTTGCGCAGACCGTCTATGTACGTACCGCCGTAGCTCCTGTTGTAGCAGACAAACAGTACTGTGCTAACATTACTGTGTTCTTGCGCTGTAGTTAGTGAATTTACTAGGGTAACGAGACTCAACATGTCATGTCTCTATGCGACGAGCTTAACGTGGTTCAGTGTATAACAACCTAACTAGCGCCACATTGTTACGACCGTATTACTTACCATCAAGTGAACGTCTCATTCATCTCATCGCTTTGAAGAATAGAACAAAAATTACTGATTACAACTAAAACGTTACTGTGTTCCAGTTTGAATTGTGGTAACGAAACTTAACGACTAATGACTCAAGGCGACGAGCGCTATTTGGTGCGGCGTATAACATTTTAAGCGAGTTAGGGGAGAAGATTTTGATGGAAGTTAGAATTAAGATATTCTACTCTATTGTCAATCTCAGCTGCACGCGTCGTATGGCGGCGGGGTGGCGTAATACTGCCCCGTGGCCCGTGCCCTCTGCTAGACAACAGACGAGGGTCTGGCGATATCATGGATAACCATTCACCTGGCTGGCCAACGGGTTGAAAAAGGCTAAAACTGTCATGGAATTGCTGCAGCGGCAAAGCAGAATGCGAGGTGAAACTACTGCAAAACAAGTGCACATGAAAGTCATCATGAAGGTACAGTCAAATACACTAAGCTTGCAATCAACACCTGAAGTGATCACGACTACTCTCTCAAAGAGTGATACGGATGAAGAAGAATAACATTTTAACTAGCACTTACTATCAGGTGAACGTCACGCTAGTCTTTTCGTTTGGACTAACTGAAAAAAAAAATTCACTTAATGCTAACGCCTGCAAATAATAATGGCACTAATTAGGATGACATACACAGTAAGATGATTGCAGCCTTGAGACGTGTTAAATTTTTTTATTGCAGTAATATTACTACGATACTGCGACGAACAGGTAACACAGTAATCTTTGTCTATTGCAATAGGAGCTGCGGAGTTCCACCAACAGTACAGAACTTAGTAAATATACTAATGAAATAAGTATGTAAATTATTTAATACATATTTCATAATTTTTTGACAAAAACTTTTATATAAAAAAATCCAAAAAATACATAGTTTCAGACATTTGTGATGATGATGATGATGATATAGATAGTTTTGTGTTTTCTCCTCAACATAGGTATTGTATTCAATCGTACGAATATTGGAATCAAACGAATTTTCACCGGTGGTGAGTTGTGCCCCCGTCGTGGGATTGTTGTTTGTTTGTTTATTCACATATACCGAGCCCGCTTTCCATTTCGGGCGCGTTTTTGGCACAGACGTTCACCAGGAGGCCGGGCATAAACAAATAGGTAGGCCAACTTGGTAACTTTCACCGCTTGGCCGCCAGCCAACCGACCTACCCCGTTGACTTCCTTTACGAAAACACGACACCATCGTAATATATTAACGCCACATTAAATATTACACAATATCCATATTTCCCCACTTAATTGTTTATTTACTCTTCTACAGACTCAATTATTATAACATCCTCAATGGTAAAGGATTAATAACAACTCTATTCTCCATTTCGCCAAGTTCCACCTGAATGACTCGCGATGATACAGTGTTCTTTTCAAGAGCAACTTTTTTCTTCAAGAAAAGCGTGTATCATTTCTTTAAAGGTTGGCAAGGCAGCTGCGACTCCTCTGATGTTGCGACTGTCAAAAAAAAACTCTACTCCTCCTATCAACTTGGAGCTACTCAGGATAATGTACATATTGTGCTCTCACACCTCTGATACAAAATCCTAGGTGTCGTTACTGCCTGATCTGTAGTCCCGAATTATTAAAAATAAGACTAAGTCGAGCCTGTCGGAGAAGGCTTTTAAAAGGCTTTTCAAGAGCCAAGAGTGGAGGATAGAGACGAGGTGGTCTCGTCTATGTTGTAGCAAAACGAGGATAGGAAGTTGGTTGCAGCTTTCCCTGGGACCTGCTTAGTTGCAATGCAGAGAGGAACCGTTGCGTTCTTAGGATAACCCCAGCAATGCATTGATGATGACCACCGTAGAGATGGATACAAAAATTACAAAATCTTGTCTTCCATCCAAAAGCAGGGTATCTTTAGAAGATTTCTACCCCTAATAGCTTTCGTTACTACAGTAATTTCATTAGTTACAACGCCATTTAAACTACCTCAGTTTGTCATGCGGCCGAAAGCGTTATAGGTAATAAGAAAGCTCGGGTTCAATCTCCACTAAACTCTAACTTTATCAGTTAGCTTACTGCTGTTTTTTTTTTATTATTATCTCTGTGTGTTTCAGGGTCTTTATTTTACCATACATTTACCATCAGTACAATTTGTCTCTATTTCCAAGTCATCCTCGTCTTTCTTTCTATCCGTCTGTGGACCTTACATTCGACACACGCCGTTCACATCAACACCATTACTTCCAAATTTATATATATATATAAATTCGTAAAATAGAAACCTGTATCACAAATTGGATGCTGGAAAGTCCGTTTGGATCTCTTTATCGCTGAAGTGTTTATCCATAGATTGAATTTTTTACGAGTGGCCGACTTTGAAAAGGCTTATTTGAATGAAACGAAAATGTATTTCAGTTCACAAGATTGGAACCATCGGTTCGCGCAGCGGGATCCTTTCATGAAGCCGATCCAAGGAAATATAAAATCTAGACCCTGAAAAATTTTAATTGCTTCAGTTACCAAGCCTCAGGAGGTGCTGGAGCAGATCAGCTCGACGCGAACCGGAAACTGGACCAAAAACTTATTAACAAGTATTGTTCATTAACGATGTCTGTATGACAGTTCTCTCGTTGTCGCCGAAATTTTGCTGTGATCCGGTTTGAATGGCGCGGCTTGTGTTATTAATGGGGAAACGAGACTTAATACGTCTCAAAGTGAAGAGCGAAATGTGGTGCAGTGTGCACCATCCTAAGTAGATTAGACAGACTTGGGATGGTGTGGTAGTAGTCTGCCTTTATTTTTATTAAAATTTGAATATACTTAAAATGTTTGAATTAGTCTACTTTAACAGTTTTGATTATTATATACCGATATAAGGTCTTCTTATCCCAGACATTTTACTACCCACATCGCCCTTTAAACCGGAACACAGTACTGTATAAAATCTGAAATAGGATTTGCATTCGTACTTACCTAGACGGTATCCGGCAAAAGAAATCAAGCAACAGTTAAATAGTTTTTTTTTTTTATTTTAGACGAGATGAGCGATAAGTTCACTTGATACTGCGTGATACACCTACGCATAACAACGTGGCGCTAGTGAAGATGGTATACATAAGACGTAAAGTCTTGCTATCTCAGTAATTTTATTAGCTACAACGCCCTTCATACCGGAAGATAGTAATCTCCGCACAGTTTTGTTTGTCGACATAAATAGGAACCTTGACCGTCTCCAGCAACAGAGACCTACCAGCAGTAAACTGATAAAGTTAGTTCATCGGGGATTGAACCCGAACTCTCTTCCTACGTATAACGCTTGCGGCCGCAACGCACTGAGCTATCGCGGCTTACGAGATATTATTTGTTATATTGTGTGCTTCTTTGGAAATTTACGAGCAGCGATAGTTTAAAGTTCTTGATCACGCCCCGCCGCGTGAGCCGGTGCTGAGGTGTAATCCCACGTATTGAGAGTAAATCTTTATCAGCCTCCAGGAACAACTTTATGGCATCCACAACTGAACTTACACCGTACATTACATTCAGACGTTACACACTGCCAAGTCCTTTGGCAGGATAATGAACATATCTTCAGATTTAATGGCCCAACAGTTTTGTTCATCATCATCAGCCGATAGACTCCACCACTCCACTGCTGGATATAGGGCTCTCCCAAAGATGTCAACATTTGTAAAGGGGTATAAGGATTTTGGGCCGTTACCCACCTCGCTGGCCCGATGCGAGTTGGTGGAAGCCAGAGCCTCGTTTGTTGATTAATAGGATGCTCGACTAGGTAGGTTGAATTGGGTCCAGTAAGTTGTGCGTGACCTTGCCACCCTAGTTAGGATAGGTTCAGCTAGGATTAGCTATTAAATCCGATGATCTGATATTAAACTAAAATTTATTAAAAAACTTTTAATTAATTTTAACTTTTAGTTAACCTTTACAGTTAAGAATAACGAAGAGTAGCGCAAGACGTTCACCTTGCGGTAAGTTTTCTTTAATCTAAAATGGACAATACTTGAGCTCAAATTTAAGATGAAGAAGATTCGGAAGAGCATATTTAATAATAGTAATTTTTTTTTCATCGACGTAAAAGATATCTATACGATTCCAGTAATTACAGTATCTACAACGCCGTGTAAACCAGAACACAGTAATATTTATACTGTTTGGATACATAAAGGAGCTGTGGTAGTATCTAGAAGTTATAGTAAAGACAGTAATACAGGAAGACTAAGAAGAATACTAATAAAAGAATGTTTGCTGAATTGAGGCTGTAGATGGTGAATCTTGGTCTTTTACATTGGCTCTCATGTGATCAGCTAAAACACAGTAATGATAATGATAGTTAGGTGGGATCTAAAACTGTTGTTGATAAATGGGGTGGAGAGTTCCAGTTCCACCCTGAGACCCAGCCTCATTAAGGTGTCTCGCTGTCGGAACCACGGTTTTGTGCGGAAGTTCCTGTGGTTTCGGCGATATGCAATGAGTGAGAAACCGTGGGCATAATGCATCTGTTGCCCTCACAGCAGCAGGGTATTCTACGTAGGATTTTCACACGAAAGTAAAAAAAAAGGTGGGATCTAAAAAACCAAACTCCACATTTAGCTCGGAAATTGTTGGGACACGGATTCAGGTATATTTACACCAAGCGGATTAATACAGTATTGGAGAGTATGTAATTACACCTGTTAGGTAATCTAGTTTGATAAACTAGGGGTTCGTGTGCTGGGGTACAGTTTACCGCGCCGCGACGTACGTGGCTCCCCACCGCCGGCCTCCCTTAAAGTGCCCCTTGCCGCCTTGAGATATTTACACCCGTTATTAAGGATTACATTATAATCATACAGCGGGGCTTAGTTTATATCGTGTTTCGGAGCTTTAGGTGCGTATTCATAGAGTTTGATGTTCATTAGTTTCGGGATAATATGCCTTTGACTATGCCGCGGCCGGAGCAGGCGCGTTTAACCGCCTCATGCGAATTATGCGGTTAACTGTTGAAGTGTGAGATTAATGTTTAATTATATTACCTATTACACTTACATTCAGGTGAATATAGCACCTTGTACCGTTACATTATATAATAATTTAACTAACAAATCTACCTAATACACAATCCTCATTCTCTAAAGCTGATATGATATACATTTCTAAAGTACAGTCATTCCTAAATGTTCAATACTTAACAAAGTTTATCTATCTATAAATAATAATAACTATCGATTAATTTCATATGTAACGTATTAAAATATATCTACTTTTAGTGGGCTTTAAAGTTAGTATCATAGCGATTATCACTTCAAATATCCTAAGTCTATCTAGCCTTAATCCTCCTTAATGTTTATCAGTTATAAAGGGTCTAAAATATGTCTGTTTTCTATGTTATCTTCACATTTAAATCTTTATCTATATATGAATAGTATGTAATAGTAAACATCTTTTAACCGTATACAGATTATTTTTTTATAGTCTATTAGGAAAGTAACAAGTCGCTCATATAAACCATGCTATACAATAGAACATTAACCCAATAGGTATATGGATGAAATAGATCAGTGAACTCCTAAAAGAAATGTAATGGAGTTTATATATTATTAATATATAACTCACGTGTTAAACTATAAATAAAGCTGTGAAACTCTTAAAAGACTAACAAAACAACTAACTATTAGCTACCTTGTAGTTAATAGTGGAAAAGTTAGCTGTTGAAGCTCTGAAAGTAACTCGGCGCAAAGTCGCCGCGTTACGTACTTTGCTTGCTCTTGTCTTTGATTTTGTTTGGTTGGAAATTATAGTTCATCTTTTATCTTTATAACTGAATTATTAAAATGATCGTAAAGATCTTTATTTACTAGGTCTAATACTAGGTCTCTATTATCAAGTATCTTACACTACACACTATTTCTTGCGACACTAATGTTTGGACGGTTCAAAGTGTAGATACTGAAATTACTGAGATACCACGTCATAACTTCATCAACCTACAAGAACAGTGTAATGTGATGTTGTATAAATACCCTAACTATCATCGCTATCAGTAGAACAGCATGTTTGTCTCGTTGTATGAAAACATGAAGTTTTTAATTTGCTTTGTTTTTAGTTACAGCAAAATTGTTTTTCGCACATTGGCTCGACGTATTGACTTTCTATCATCGGAAAACTGTGGTGTGAACATTTATAACAGTTATAGTGAACTATTTTAATTACTGAATATTTATACTATGTATCTAAAAACCTACCTGTCTATTAATCTATCTACATATCTCTGTTGGAATATAATGCATATAAATGTTAGAATATAGGTTTCTCCAGAGTATGAGAGTATATAATGAACGTTACAATAGCTTTAAAGATCATTGATTTCGAACCACATATAATTACTCGTGGTAGGTCTTTGCTGCCGGAGAAAGTCTAGGTACTACCGCAGACTCTACTGCAGCCGATACACAGTACCATGCAAGTATTACTGTTTTCCGATTTGAAGTTTTGTAGTTAGTGTAATAACTAGTGTAACGAAACCATCTTCACTCAAGCGACGAGAGCAATATGGTGCTTTGTATATCATCCTAACTAGCGCCACCTTGTTATAGACCAGTGTAGCACTTACCATAAGATGAACATCCCGTTGATATAATAGTTTCGTATATTAAAAAGAAGTATCGGGAAGTTTCCATGAGATGACCGAAGATTTGAAGTAAACTTGATACAGGTAAGACTAATCAACGTAGAGATCTGTGAGATAGGTCTAGGCTATCTTTATAAGTAGATAAATATAACAAATGACGCTTACTGCTCTGCGATTAAAATATTATAGCTCAGTTAATGACAACAAAAAAGCAATTTGAACGAACAACAATTGTTAATGTGTCGTGTGTGCTGAAGAGGCTTCCGTGACGACAGCACTTACATGAAATGTAATTTAACTGTACCTGGTTATTATTAACTGGGCAATAAAGCGCACGCGCTCCCTGCAGCCGGTTGTCATTGAAAGTAGCGATAACAAAACTAGACGAATAAACTTCTATTAATACTAACAATATATATACAATATAAACTTTAATAGAATACAAATGATCACGTAAAAAGCAGTAATCTATAACATTTGTAGATTCATCCGTTTCCTCTCTTTTGTCATCTTCTTTTGTCTCTTGATCTAGTAATATAATGATGCTCTTCCAACTTTGTTGTTATGTAGATAAAGACTTTTGTAATTTATTAGTAATTTTTTTTTAATGATAATATTTATTTATATATAAAAAAATATTGTTCAACATTTAATGCTTAACAGTTCAGCCTATGTCCATTACCTTTTTATTTTTGGTTTCGAGGGAAAATCTTCGAGAGATACCCTCGGAGGCAGTCAGAGTTAAGTGAGATTTTTACTCACTAAAACCTGAACACACCTCTGAGTGAAAATCTCACTGAGGAGAAACTTAACCCTCTTAAGCACCATCGCTGAGCCATACACTATCTCACACAGGTTCGCTTGTTGAGCGATAAGAGCCCCCACCCTCAAGACCCGCGAAACTCCTAGACCCTTTTAGCCGCCTTCTACGACAGGCAGGACTTACCTTAGTCCTGTTCTTACTAGCTTGAGACGTCATCGCTGAGCCTATAACCATAAGCTAGATTTTACCAGGTGCCTAAATGTAAGCAGTGATTTTAACTGTCTTAAAAATCTAGGCTTTCCGTTTATAGATCTTTTATCATAATTAACTTTGGCCTTAACTTTAGTTTAATTATACAGATTATTTACTGATTTGTGTACTTTTTAAATGAAGTAATAACGTTATAAATAGTTTATAATTGCATTTTAAATTACAGAGGAAACAACCATAAAAGAACAAAAGCAGTCATGACAGGAGTTCATCCCAGTTCAGCTCGATGCACAACTAACTGATTCCCAAATGATTCTCGACTGTTTACCATTAGCAGGAGAAAAAATCACAACTACCTTCCTTTGTGATAAATTTTTTTTAACATATTTTAAGAGATACTTTCAGTATTCTTAAAGTTTTATTGAATATCCATTCTTCAGAAATATATGGCGACTGAACTTCATAGTAGTAGTTGAGTAGAGGCGTTTGATTTATAACAGCCTTTTCTAAAACTCTATTTAGACCCTAACTTATTTTAGGTATATATTGTAGCTCGTCGACCCCAATGTCTCAAGATGAAAGTCTTTAACCAGCGCCTCCTTCCCACCGTCGTTAACAGCGCAGTGACACGGCAAATGAATCGGGCTGGTGCACCGATTCCAAGTAGCGCAGCGAGCGATGGAGTGAGCTGTGCTTGGCATTTCTCTAAGGGACAAAATCTGGAATGAAGGAATTCGACGGAGAACTAAAGCTGTCGACGTAGCTTTCAAATCTCTAAGCTGAATTGGCAGTGGAGCGGCCATGTCTGTCGTGTCAGTAATGGGCGATGGGGGAGAACAGTCTTGAAGTGGAGGCTGCGTACAGATCGTAGAAATATAGTATACCCTCTCTCCAGATGGACCGACGACATCATCAGAGCGATCGGAAGTGGGTGGATGCAGAAGCTAAGAATCGCATTTGGTGGAAGACATTGGGAAAGACTTACATCCGGCAGTGGATAAACGAAGTGTGATAATAATGTTGAGTTAAAACCTATAGATTTTTTATTCTATTATAAAAAGCTTTTGAGTGGAGAAAAACGATGTAACAATGTCATTGCACAATCTTTTGTAAAAACAGGCCCCCATTATACTGAACACTGGAGTCGCAATCGAGTTACGATGCCACCGATGAGGTTTCCGGAGGCAACCTTATTACAATATTAAATTCACTCCTCGTCACCCGGCCCTGCTCCAGTGAAATTGCTGATGGCAGTCCTCTGTCTTCGATCAAATTATACGGCGAGCTCACGCATTCAGTTGATGAATGTGTACGCAAATGCGCATCAGCCGGAGACGGAATTATATTTATCAGGCGGGAGCGAGAGGGACGCGGAACACGAAATTCGTTTTCCGCGGAAAGTTAAGCGAGTTAAATCTCCAAATAAAAGGTGGGTTGTGGAGTCAGCAGGACCGAGTTGCTGACTTTGACTTGCTATGCTAATGAAGTTGCGAGGCGCTCCCTTGTCGCCTCCCGCGGCCCCCGGCACCTCCGCTTCCGCTCCCCCGGCCCCGCCGCGTCCGGAACACAACAGCCGCTATCTCCGCCGATGATCCGAGTGTAAGGGACTACTTGCACTGATTGCGCACGCCTCCGGCCGAGCGATTGTTTACCGCGATAACAGAACACCGGCCTGTTCCCAACTAATAAACGTTTAATCCTCTCATCTCACTCGCTTTCGCGTGAGATTCGTCTCGAACCGTTGCCGTAAATCCCATCGAGCTCGAAAGGTTAAATAAAACATAACATTATATTGGAGTTTCGAAGTTAAACAAAGTTGAATAATTAGGAACGTTTGAAATTGAAAACTAATTTAATTTCAACGGCGAGAGTATAAATCTGGAGGATTTAATTTCAGATGCTGATTAAGAAAAATATTCCACCTCACTATGCTCCTCGGGGGTCATGAAAGTTTCGCAAGAAATCTTATCTTAAGTCGGGGATCGTGTAAAAGTACTAAAACTTAGATGTAAAGATGTTCATTCCGCTCTAAATTTATGTGAATTATATTTGTCTTTTGAGATGTCGCTCTTTAAATGTATGTAAGATGTTAGGGGCCCAATTTACTTAGATTAGACACGCGGAGACGATGAAATTGTGGAATGAATGGAGAGCACCTTCGCAGATACCTTTTCAAACAGCTTCACTTTCTCCTTTATGTCATTTTGAAGACATTTTTACACGTTTCATTCCAACTGAAATTAATTTGTCCCGAATGATTTAGACGGAGGAATATTTACAAATTAAACACCAAATTCTAGTTAAACACTTAATATTAGGATTTTAATTAGCACTTAGTACTAGAAATTAAACGAAAATTAATCAGTTTCTAACTTTTGAACTCTACTGCTTACTCAAATATATCAAACCTTTGTAATTTATCTATATATGAATTAATGACTAATAATCTATTTACCATTGATTGAATATACACTTCTTATTCTTCCGTGCCTCTGCAACTGGTGAAGGTTGGCGATCAGTGTGATACAGGTCTTTCTATCACTGGTTCGTCAGATAATTCGGTTGCTCCAGATATGAAAGTCCATTCCCTGATATTCCTTAACCATTCCTTTCCTTCTCCCTCACAATTTGCTTTCCAGAAACTTTGCCCAGTATAATTAGAACATACGCTATGAATTTATTATGGTTATATTATTAATCCGACAGCCCTCCATCGGGTGGTCCGACGATCTGGTAAAGATTGAGGAAAGCAGCTGGATGCGAGCAGCGCAGGATCGATCGATGTGGAGATCTTTCGGGGAGGCCTATGTCCAGCAGTGGACTTTTGTCGGCTGATTACAATGATGAGAAGTATTAACCAAAAATATTCAATAGTTAATTTAACTGTGCTACTGTCAGACACTTCTCAAAGTGTCCTAAATGTTTGAAAAATTATAAACGAATTATTCTAGAAAGAATTTGTCTATGATCAAAGTTTTGTCCTAAATTAAATTTTTAACATATTAATTTGAAAAGTATTAATAACGCTAAAAATTCGTAATTAGTATTTTAATAAACGTAGCGCTTATTAACGGAAATGATTGTTAATATGATGGTAATAATGTTCATCTCGGCGTTATACGGCCCCAGGGAGCGTAATCTCGACTAGAGAAGCCACTTAACGGAGAGGAGCGAACTACTGAGTCGTAAAGAAATAGTATTTCAGCGTCGAAAAGCTATGGAGGACGATAAAAGGCAAGAGGATATTTTTAAATGAGAAGAATTCCGAAGCGGGCGCCCTAAATACACCGGGATCACTCTAAAGAGCAACTTCAACAGAAACTTGGGAGCGTAAGTGAAAATAATCATATATTATCAAATATAAAAGTTTTCGCTGAAGTTGGAAATGCGTTGAGTGTAAAGAAATGTGCTGGAGGCAAGACCGAGCTGGCTCCGTTACATCCAGTCGTTGACTCGGAGCTAGACGAGAGGTAATAGAAACAAAATTTGTGGACAAATGAGTGTCTTAAAATTTTATGACGGCTTCAGTGAATTATTCTTACAGATATATGGCAGTGCTCATCGTAAATAAACATAAAAGGAGATATAAATGTTTTATTACTGATGAATAGAAGTCTGGTCTCTTTATATCTGCAGTGCTTTCTATTGATCAGGTCATGACTCTCTAAAACTAATCCAAACGATTTGTCTTCTTCTCAAATATACATGAAATTTAAATTTGGAATCGGTACAGTATTGTATGGCGGTTAGGATAGGACTTCTCATCACCTAAACGACTTTGAGACTAGAGACTTCGATAGTTGGATTTTGTATTGAAGTACTCACGGGGCTGGTAGGGTCTGCATGAATCAGACCCCGGAACGGGCTTTCCCAGCATATCGTTATCGGGGTTTTAGTGGATAAAAATATCCACATAACTTTGACTTCCCTAGAAGGTAGAGTATCTTTTAGATTTACCAATCGAAAACAAAAATAAAGAAAATAAAAGGTATAATTTTGAATGGTGGTTAGAATTTAAGTTCTTATCCCCTTCTAAACGACCCTGACGAGGACAATGGCTGGACGTTAGCGAGGCCGCAGATGTGTTCCGAACTGAGATCTCGTGACCTTCCCAAACGCCGTTCACTCTCCAAAAGTTGACCACCGAAGGGGTTTTAGCGGGTAAAAATGTCCACATAACTCACACTCTCCCCCGGAACACAGAGCATCTTTTCAAAGATTTCACCATCGAAACTTGCTCATTTCTTATGACTGGAAAAGCAGCTTTGTTTAAGTAACGAAATAAAATTAACTTTAAACGGTATAGCAGTCTTCGTAATTGAAATAATCAGTTCGCTAATAGTCCAAGGACGGGAACAGTGGCCGTGAGCTTCGAATTAAACAGCAGCACCGGGCATGTATGTCCGGGCGGAACCAAGACAAAATCACTATTAAATTAAAGGCTAATTAACCCCGGGCGTAACTTCCTTTTCTCATGGCCGGATTCCGTTAAACCAGTGTAAGAGAGCAAGCAGAATTGGCTCGATTTCTATTATTATATATATATATATACAACAGTGTAAGTGTAGTTATTTAAAAACATACCGCGAAATGTATCTGTAGCGTGTATCCAGTACTACAAGAATATCGTCTCAACGCTGCTGTGGACAGACTTTTCTTTTAATGGATGGAGAGTTCCTCGTTATTCCATCATCCTCCTCTCACTTGACACTCGAAGACTAAACAACTGAATCTGTTGTTTATATTTATATACAAATGTATAGCTATTAATTTGTTTATTTATACAATGCGTTGATGGAAACAAGAGCGCTGTGTCGAGTTGCGCTTTCAAATAATCGAGTATAAATGACTGGGTGTCATGAAGCAGAAATCACCTAGATTCCTATGATAGCGGAGGTAGATGGACATGCTACTATTTTTTTTGTTTTTAAGATTATTAATGAATTTTAAGAGAATACATCGGTACTGTTTTAAGCACTTAATTTATTTACAAGAACTTAACTACAAAGCTCCATATATCCAAACTCCAGTTAACTAGCAAAGAGTACCTCAAATAGCAGCTCGTTTATCGTTGTTTTTTTATTGTTCACAATGTATTAAATCGAATAAAATATATGTGTTACATAACTATAGGAGTAATCCTAATAGTTGTAGAAAAGGTACATATCTTTTAAGATAACCGCACACATATTTAAAGTAAATTTACACAGAATGTAGCGGTCTTATCGGTTACCCTTAAACATTCAGTTTTATTTTGGAAACATTATTTTTTTTATATGAGGTTGGGGAAAAAGAAATCCATTATTTTTTCGGTAGATGGCTGTAGTGATAAATTTCTCGTAAAGTATCGATCAAACAGTTTCAGATTTATGCTCGTTGGAAAGGTGACATTTCGCAGTAAAAAAATTCTTTTGTTGTTTTTTGTTTGGTGCATTCAATTGTGAGTTACAGGGTGCTAAAAATGGAAGTGAACAAAGAGAAAATTCGGTACATTTTACAGTTTTTCTTTGACAAAGGCGAAAATGCAAGCCAGGCGGCTAAAATTGTGAATGGTGTTTATGGAACCGATACTGTAACAGCCAATTATGTGCAATTTTGGTTTCGTAGATTCCGTTCAGGAATTCTTGATGTTAAAGGTGCACCTCGCACAGGTAGGCCGGTCGCCGAAAATGTCGATAAAATCGGAAAAATGATCGAAGTTGACCGGCATGTTAGCAGTCGTAACATCGCCCAGGAGCTAAAAATGGACCACAAAACAATTTTAAACCATTTACACAAAGCTGGATTCAAAAAGAAGATCGATATTTGGGTGCCACACCAATTAACAGAAAAAAACATGATGAATCGAATTTCCATCTGCGAAGCCTTGCCCAAACGGAATGAGATAGACCCATTTATTAAACGGATGGTGACTGGAGATGAGAAATGGATCACATACGATAACCCTGTGCGAAAACGATCATGGTCAAAGAGCGGTGAAGCACCTCAAACGGTGGACAAACCAGGACTAACGGCCAGGAAGGTTCTGCTGTGCATTTGGTGGCACTGGAAGGGGATTATTTATTATGAGTTGTTTCCATATGGCCAAGAACTAAATTCTGATCTCTACTGTCAACAACTGGACCGTTTGAAGATAGCAATTGACCAGAAACGGCCAGAATTGGCCAACAGGAGAGTTGTCGTGTTCCACCAGGACAACGCTAGGCCACACACGTCTACAGTGACTCGCCAGAAACTTCGGGAGCTTGGTTGGGAAGTTTTAATGCATCCGCCATACAGTCCGGACTTGGCACCAAGCGATTACCATCTTTTTCTTGCATTACAAAATTTCTTTAGTGATAAAAAATTGGCATCTAGGGATGATTGTGAAAATCGGCTACTAGAGTTTTTTGCAAATAGAGAGCAGGACTTCTACGAGAGAGGCATTATGAAGTTACCTTTAAAATGGCAACAAATCATAGAACAAAACGGTGCATATTTGACCCAAATCGGACAATCCGAAGCATGTTAAATAAAGTCCTGAAGTTCATATAAAAATAGTGGATTTCTTTTTCCCCAACCTATTATTATCATCATTTGATAGACGTCATCTGCTGGACGTAGCCCCCCCCCCCCCACAAAGATAGTTTTTTTAATATATTGATATATTGAAATTTAAGTAAAATCCCAACTTTATTGTTTAAAGGTGATTAATGATTTCTATACGTTGTTATGAATAATTTAGGGGTTTTCTTTTCTAATGTGATTCGTAAACAATCTTATTATAAAAATTAAACAAAATTCGTTCACTTATTAGACGTTTACGTTGATTTTTAATTAGTGAATTTAATAAGAGTCCAAAGGCTGCCGGAATATGAGACGTCGTGCGATGAAAACAAATTATAAGTAACGGAAGGCGGCGGCGCTAGACGTTATTAGACGTCGCGAGGTATAAGGATAGTAATTTACGTTCGCACACGAGCCAATACCCTCGCACCTCACCAGCCCCGACGAGTGTCGGGTGTCGTGCGAAAGGTGACACGAGCGTGAACCTCGAGCCCGGCTAACGTCTCAGTACGGAAAAAGGCGCCGCGTATGAGCTTTTTATTATGTAGCGTATCACATCGCTATCTTATTTCAATTTAAACGCTCCATTGATTGCAGATGCCTGGAACGGCATCAGTCTGCAGGGGCGCGAGCGGGACGGCGCCACCGCCGCGCCGCCGCGCGCGACCGGGTCGGGGCGACTTTCTACGGAGAGACGAAAATATCGAAAAAAAAGAAGTTATATAGCATCAAAGTAAAGGTCTCATTAAAACTGCTTTGTGAGAGAATTCGTCCCAATTTACAAGGCAGCCGGCGGTAGATCGCTCGGAAGGTAAATAGAGACATTCGCTGTTGTTTAAACGAACTCGCTCACGTTTCACCGTGCGTCGTGCTCTCGTTAGTTTTAGAGCGGGCCGGGTCGTGTGATCGACTCTTGTTCAAACTTTGTGCAGCCTTTGGGGACGAAAAAAAACACACACACACGCACACATAGCCAACATCTCCACGGAATGGTACTCTGTGTACGGAGTGCCATTTCCAAGTTCCGTTTATTCTAATAATTGACAATTTATTGATAACGTTTCTTTCTATACTTTCGTCATATTTTATACATAGACTCTACGCTGTCGTATCCGGATCGGATCATTGACGCGAACAATTACTTCATATCCTTTCTCTATCTTACCATCATCATCAAACGTTTACTGCTGGGCATAGGCCTCTCCCAAAGATTTTAAAATACAGTCAGCATGACCTACGTTTCCGCTGACCACTATAGGTTGTCGTATGTTGGAGTTCATGTAGGGGGATTAGGGCAATTTCCCAGCACGCTGATCCAATGCGGGCTGGCGGATGCCAAAGCCTCGTTTGTTGATCAGCAGGGTGCACCACGAGCAGGTGAGGTTGGCTTGGGTCCTATGAGTTGCTGGGCGAGACTCCCTACATCTTCTTTCTCTATCCGCAATAAGCTAATACTAAATTTGTATTAGATGTTTAGCACAAACTGCTCATCTTAAATTCTCTCATATATCCACAACCGGAAACGGAAATAGTGTTAAGACGGCCGAATTACTATTACCCTGTAGTATCAGACTATTATGAATAGGACTAAGGTAAGCCTTGCTTCTCTTAGAAGGCCACTGAAAGGGTTTTCGAGTCTGTGGGCTTTGAATGTGGCGCCTCTCATTGTCCACTAAGCAAACCCTGGATAGTGCTTGTCATACTAAAGCGAGGGTGTCGAGGAAGGCTTCATCCCTCCTTGAGTTGAGTTTCACGCGTAGTGCCGGCAGGCATTAATGCGTTAAGAGGCAGATCCCAGGTTCTCCTGCAATGCACTGAGGATGACCACTGAAAGAGTTTTAGTGAGTCGAAATCCCTATAATCAGAAAGCTCTTCCCCCCAGAAGCCGGTTATTTGTTTTAGGTTTTCGACCGATAACAAAGACAGGAGATATTCATATACCTATATATACGTGAAATTAAAATTTACTTCTCCAACTATTAGCGTAAAGCCTTGCATTTTAAATCTGGAGAAAGGTTTGTCGAATGAGAAGAAAAGTTTTTTATAAAGCTCAGTGCGATAGATTTGAGGCAAAAGAAAGGCAGGTCTTGTTACGTTAGTAATTTCATGATAGTACAGGAAATATAGTAGAGTGGGAGTGACAGCCTCCTGATCGAAGAACGGCGGGGGATGATTCTGCGTTACTCTCCATCGGCACAGTCTCCGGATTCACTTTTAAAACATGTCATTATATTTTTTATTACGACGCGTGAGCAAAAATGTACTTATTTCTCGCTCCGTTGATCTGAAAATGTGACATCAGCGGGGGGGCGGGCTCCGAGCCCTCACTGTACGGAGGAATTTAAGAGGTGATGTACTCCGCGCCTCGGCCTCCTCCATTTACGGTCACCGATTTTTATTCCAGCATCGTGTAGTGGAACTATTGGAAGTACGTTATTAAGATATCACTTACCAATTTTTCCTTTTATTTTCCTTGTAAACAGTTTCGCTTCATGTCACTGTAAATCTGTAAAAAGTCATGAATTACCAACTTAGATTCTTGGTAGACCACAGGGTCCTTGCCTTAAAGTTCTAGTCTATTACGAATAGAACTAAGGTAAGCCTTGCCTGTCGTAATATGAAACTACAACGTCCTTAGTTGTCCAGGGTGGACGACAAATATCAAGGGGTGACGTATTTACCGTAACAAAGCGTGGGTACCGAGGCAGGTTTCAGTCCTTCCTAGGATGTGCTGTGGTAGTGCGGGGAGGTGCTTCCATTAGGTGATTCCGGGATCCCCTCTAAAGCACTGACGACGCGCATCAGAGTAGGTACTCAGAAGTAGAGTATATTTATAAGAATTTCCTTCGAGAGACTCTGTTGCCGTCTAGCTAGGTACCGTTATTTGTGTTCCGGTATGAAAGGTGTTGTAGCTGGTGAAATTACTGATGGAACGAGACTCTTGACTTTAAGCGACGAACGGAATGTGGTGCTGTGTATATCATCCTAACTTTGTTATGTACAGGCATTTACCATCACCTGTACGACCGAAAAAAGAACTCTTCGACGTATTAATATTTGATCACAATATTGGTGGTAGGTCTCTGGTGCTGAAGACCATATAGGTAGGTTCCACCGCCGTGCTTATTGCAGCCGCCAGCCTGCCACCACTATATATAGTATTAAAGTTTTTTTTTATAATGTATACAAATCGACATTTAGTTGTGGTCGCTTTGAACGGGGATGGACTCCATTAAGCTAGAAGACTACAAATCGATCAGATACTAAATTGGTTGAAACGTTAAGAATATTTTCAATGTAACCAGGCCAGCAAGGCTGCAGGGGTAGTAACGGCCCGTTTCAGCTTTTCAAGTTTTACGATCGCACTGAAAATTTTAACTGGAAGCAATGATTGTTTAACTTCATTAAAGCGTGTCGCCGTTTAATTGTGCGCCTTTAAAACTTTATTGCTCTCACAATGTTTTTCGGTTTCATGCGACTTTATAACTTTCACGTGGTTTTCAGTGATTCGTTATTCGCTGTTGTGGGTGGGGATGTTAATGTGATGGTGAGTGATACGCCCGTCCGTCATCACTGTAGAGTCGGGCTAGTGAGAATAGGATTAAGGTAAACTTTACCTGTTTTACAAGGCGGCTAAAAGAATGAAGAAGTTTCGCCGGCTTTGAGGATGGTGGTCCTTATCGCTCAACAAGCGAATCTGTGTGGGACAGCGTATGGCTCAGCGATGATGCCTATGAGGGTCAGGCTCCTCCTCGTATAGCACAAAGTTGCGCGGCACCGGTGTGTTCTATAAGAGATCTCGGAGCCTCTCCGAAGGCCGTGGCCTATGTTCGGATGTGGACGTCTATCGGCTTATACATAATACCTCAGTACAGACATTTTGCATATAATGATAACGTGGTCGTAACCTTGGTGATCTTCGGTCCTAAAAAACGGTGTGATATGAATTAGGGCGGGCGTTATGGGAGGGGCGGGCTCTCCGGTGTCAAAGAGATAATGAGGCTCGGTCCCCACGAGGCCGGAGCGGCACACCTCCGCCGGCACGAACCGTTACACAATTACAAACTATTAACGGGCCATCAACAGTATATTGTTAACGTTAATTACTCCGCAAACATTATAATGACGTACGAGCAGTAAGCACTGCTTACTAACGAATCAATAAGTTCGTTAACAGCTTCAACGGGGTATTAGGGTGCTGATAATTAACCCTAACACCCCCTCATCTATGGCTTTATGAATGGTTTCAATTATGTTTTATTTATTTCTATTAGAAGTAGCGATAAAGAGTCCCCCACAACAACCCAAAGGACCCAGGCCAACCTCACCTGCTGGTAGTGTAGGCTACTAATTAACAAACTAGGCTCTGGCTTTCACCAACCTGCAGCAAGAGCCAGCGTGGGAAATGGCCCGAATCCCCTAAGAACCTCTAAGCCTGAAATCCGGCGGAGTGGACAACTGAGAACCTATCGGTGTGGGGATCTTTGGGCGTCTACGTATGTTCAGCAGTGGACCTCTATCGGCTGATGACGCAGCGATGACACCAGCAAGACATTCTCCTGATGGTAAGATATACGCCCGTCCATAATAATGTGGTGCTAGTTAGGATTGCACTGCACCACATTGCACTTGTCTCTTTTAGATACGAGACATTAAGTCGCGTCACACCCAGTAATATCATTAGTTACAGCGCCTTTCAAACAGGATTATATAGTAATATTTGCATAGTACTGTTTAGTACATATAGGAAACTGAACGGTCTTTGACATGGAGACCTACCTCTAGTAATTATTGTTTAAACAGCTCATGTTTTGTTTTTATTCAATTACGCTTGCTCAAAACGACCTGGCGCTAGTTAGAATGATATATATTGTACCACATTGCGCTCGTGGCCTGAGACATGAGATATAGATCCTCGTTACTCCAGTAATTTCACTAGCCACAGCGCCCTTCAAAGAGGATCACAGTAATGTTTGTACCTACTTATATGGACTCCAGCAACGGAGGCATTTCAATATCGTTTATTGTTTGCATGACATTCGAAAAAATAACTGAAGTATAACTTAAAATACTTATACTACATATAAAAATGTATTTTTTAATGTAAGATCTAGTGCTTGACTGTGATCCTAACTGAAAAAAAATGCCAATAATAGTGTTAATAAAAAAAGCCTTGTTAAGAGTATTAATGCGACAACTTACATTACGCTATTGAGAAATATTACGTAGAATTCTTGTTAATGTTTTCAATGATATCCGTTCCATTAATTCAAGTAATAAATATATTAGCAAAGATTTTGTATATGTAAAAGAAGGCCCAGAGTCCCAGCTGTGGGACACGAAGTGGGCTATTCATGGTTATTGTGAATCTTATTCAATTTGTCTGGAATATTAAAAACTTCAATACGTCAACGAAAAATGCTCACCGAGTAACTTTATATTTAAAAAAAAAGATATGTTTTTTGTTTTAAAAAAGGAACGATGATTCTGTTTGAACATTCGAAATTTAAAATGGTAGAACGGTGCGCGGCTTTTGGCCGTCGGGGCATATTAAAAAGCGCTTTCACAATTTCGGAACTACCCATCGCTCACAATCTCGTCTTTCACCGGCGGCCACCTGAATTTCGCGCCTATATTTAATCCCCTCCACCATCCCTTACCTTCGCACCCTCTGCTCCTCACCCCCCACCCCATCCGAAGCTTGTTGGACCGCAAGCCGTGCGTGAAAAGGTCGAACCGGCGCGATGCGACGCCCGTGTATTACGAGTCGCAAACGTGACCCATACATGAGCCTCCAAAATAGATTTCGACGACATATTGAGCGGTTTGGCCGGAGGATGTGCCACCGCGACACCCGGCCGGATGAATAGGCGCGTGCTGGATGTAGGTATGATCGGAATTACTTCATCCACGGAAACTGGTGGGTATGACGACACTTCCGTCTGACGTCTCAAGACGACGAGCTCAATGCGGCGCCGTGTGTACATCCTCAACGCAGCTGACACAATAACACTACTACGTACAGATTTCATTGCTATCATTTTATTATTGCCATGTCTATTTTCAGTTCTTAACACTAGCCATCTTCAGTCTTATTGAAGTGACAGATGTCCTGATCTCAATGGTATATTGGAACAGCTTTGAACTGTTATTTACAATAAGATCTACGTATATAATACTTAGTAATATTAAATACGTAGAATTCGCTTGAATATAAAAAACACTAGCATACTAGCAGAACGGTCACCTGATAGCTAGGTATCACCGCAGCGCCTATTTCAGCCGCAAACAGTACTGTGCAAACATTATTTTGTTCCGGTTTAAAGGGCGCTATAGCTAGTGTAATTACCGGGGTAATCACAGGTGATGAGCGTTAATCACGGCCACGTTGTTATTGGCGAGGGTATCATTTCATCGCCATCAGCCGATAGACGTCCACTGCTGGACATAACGTCATCCAAGGATCTCCACATCGATCGGTCCTGGGTTGCTCGCATACAGTGTTTTCTTGCGACTTTCACTAGATCGTGAGTCCACTTTATGGATGGGCTTCCCAACACGGCGTCAGGTATACCATCAGGAGAAGGTCCAGTTCGTCTCGTAATTGTATCTAAATTGTTTTCATTGTATAGACGATTAGGGGTAGTTCCTTTGGAAGTTTGCAGGAATTCACTGGATGCGGACTACGCAGGACAGATTGATGTGAAGCTCTATGGGGAAGACCTATGTCCAGGTGTGGACGTCGGCTGATGATTGTAAATAGTAAACGTATCACAAATTAATTGTAAAGGAGTTTTCTAAAATTTTCCATCATGTTTATGGTCATGTTGCCGCGTGGGGTGGTGGGGGTGGGTGGATCGCAATAAAATGACGTAAACATATCATTGTTTAGTTTGGCGACAACGGAATTCATCACGTAATTGAATGCTCGCTACCCGCAGAGGGAGGGCCACCGGTGAGGCAATTTGCATCGACAGAGGGCGACGCCGAGGGAGCTCTTGCTCAATATTTTACGTGGGAGGGAATACACTGTGCAGGTGGAAAGGGTACACAAAAAAAAATTGTATTTTCTGAAGACGTCCGATGATTGCAAGCTAGCTGGGGGTAATCCTAAAGTTATTAATTCTTACAAATATGATGGCTTTCGTATGTAGTACTAGAACTGGTGGTAGGTCTCAGTTGAGCAGACCGTCTAGGTATTACAGCAGATCCTATTGCACCCGAAAAACAGTACTGTGCAAACATTGCTATGATCCGCTTTGAAGGGTGCTTTGGTTTGTGAAGTTACTGGTGTAATGAGACTAAACATCTCATATTCGAAGGCGACGAGCGCACGGTGACGCTGTGTATATAACTAGTACAAGGTTGTTATGGGCAGGCGTATTACTTATCATCAAGTGAATGGCCAGCTCGTGAATCATTTATTGCAGGGCTTCATCATCATCAGCTCGTAGATGTCCACAGCTGGACATAGGCTTCCGCCAAAGAACTCTACATCGATCGGACCCGCGTCGTTTGCATTCAGTGGTCATATATTATGTACATACATTTTTAATGATGTTGAATTTTTTTTATTAAAAAGGAAAGTGAGAATAAAAGAAAAGAAATATAGAATTAAAATATAAAAGGAAATTGAATAAAAAAATCACATTTATCATTTAATGATATCTTAAGTATATATTTGAAACACAGTGTTTGAGCAATAAAGGGAGACGCTGGGAATAGTCAGGTCGTTTGCAGCACGGCCGAGTCCATCGGAGTAAATTGAAATTAAACGAGGCGAAGAAAATTTTTTTTTCTCTGCAAAGTAATATCACGAGAGGGAAACAAAAGCGCGTCACGAAAAAATTGGGCTTTAACAAAAAAAAGACCTTATTGTCCGAAAGTCTTTAATAAGGTGAAAGAGATTCATAATTACAACGAGGACGATATTAAGCGGGGCGAAGTTGTGCATAAAGGAAGCTGACTGCGGGGGCGTAGCATCAGGTGACGGGCTTCACGCTGCATCTGATTGATGACTGTTCTTTGTAACCAACGACACCACTGGTAGGTTCACTGGATGGTCATCCCAGTCTTGGGATAGTAAGAATAGGACTAAAGTATTCCCTGCCTGTCGGAAGGCGACTAAAAGGGATTCACGGGCCTTGAGAGCGGGGGTTCTTATCGCTTAACAAGCGAACCTGCGTGGGACTACGTATGGCTCAGCGATGGTTCCTAGGAGGATCAGGCTCCTCTTCAGCGTAGAGAGGCATCGGTGCGTTCTATAAATGATCCCGGAGCCTCTTTGAATGCACTGGTGCAGACTATCGAGTGGGCTTTAGTGAGTAAGAATCTTCTATAACCCTGACTTCCTGAAGCAGAGTATCTTTCGAAGGCATACACCACGGAATAAAAAAAAAACGGTTCAATGGTAAGTGATTGTCGTAGTTACAAAGAAACGGTTTCTTTAAGAAACTAGCCAATAGAATCAAGTTTTTTTGATCAATAACATAATCAAATTCACGCGATATTAAGTGACAATAAAATGGAGATTTTAGAGCTTTAAAGACTCTATCTGATACACAACAATGCAGTTATATTATTAGATTTACTATGTGAATGTGTTAGGTAGTAAAATTGGAATAACTGTTCCACCATACAAACTGTACTAATGTCACCCCGTAGTTATCTCTATGGTAAACGGCGAAAGGTTAGTCGTTGAACTGTGCAGTTAAGTTTAAAACTTCAGAAAAAGATTTTTATACTATTTAAGTCTGCTGAATATAACAAACGATAAGATTTATTGCTACGTGAAAAGGAAACTTTTACGTAGTATATCATTATGAAGCATTAACGGTGTCGTGATTTATATAAAAAACTACAATAAGCCGTTACAGGTTACATTGTAAATAAGAAGCAATAAGTATAATCTATTCGCTGAAGATGGAAAGTAAGATTGATTGTGAAACTTGAATAAAGTTAACGGCAAGTTCAGGCTTACGCGTCGCCCCCTGTAGGTTAGCGGCTGTGAGTAACTTGCGGAGGATTTTTTTTCTTCACGAACTGAATATTCTCCGGTGTACACTACATCCAAAGTATCCATGAAATATAAACGTATAGATACACAGTTTGTCATGAATTGTGTATAACTTAATCATTGTACCATACCTCGTTTATAACTTAAGATTTAACGGGAACTTTAACTTACAAGAAAAAGTATCGTAACTATCGTAAACGTAATTTATCTTAACTATTTGGTTTTGGAAATAAATTCCTTAAATATAAACTTTCTAGATATATAATATCGTAGTTAGTGTCTTTTATTAAAGGTTAGTACACTAGTATAGTATTTGAATAGTTAGCTTCAGTGTTTCAGTAAAGATATAACGAGGGTGTATAAGAATAGAGTGAATTAGTTTTTAGACTCGATCGGTTTACCACTTAGATTACATTTCCGCTTATCATCAGTTAAGATCGTCGTAACATAATGTACATGTAAAAAAATATACTGTTAATAAACAAACAAAGGAAGTAAACGAAACAAAAAACGTCATACACCGGAAAAGCTTGAAGAAAAGGAGACGAGAAAAGAGAGAAAGTTTAATAGAGAATATTGGACAGCGATGTCTAACATTTCAATTTAGTCGCGAGTTGTCGAAGCGGCGCGGGTAGTGGGCGCCCCGTACGGGTTTCCGGTCGGGTTCGCCCGCGATGCGACCGGAATACATCCCGGATCGCGTCCGCATGAAGGAAGCGGCTCGTAGATTGATATTTGATCCTCGAACTCCAGTTGGGACCGAACTATGCCCGAGGTGGGGCGCGGGGAGGCCCGCGAACAGAGCCGCTATCTACTTACAAATAGTTCCCAAGAATTTCGGCAGCCATATCCAACTTTGTTACATACTGATAGTTTTTTAATAATAACCGTTTTCATACAGATCTAATGCCAAGAAAATACCCATAAATCTTCCACACAGAGGATTGATAAACATTGTCTTTAAAAAAACAATTTTTTAACTCACGATCATCTAGACTGACTGGAGATCTAGCTGGATGTGGATAGATCGGAATCAATCCGTTTAGTGATCATCAGAGGAAGCTCATACGTCTTACGGCTGATAATGATAATGCTGTAATAGTTCAATCAGCAAGACAGTTGCGAAAATGCGCGAGAAAGAAAAAATCGGAAGGAAGCAGTCCGGTTCTAAGAACGGCTTTAGTGGATATGTGACTTCCGCCAAACTACAAATGGCTGTATTATTGAATCAATAAGCTTGACTCTCTTTGTGAGAGAAGACCTTCTGTTCTATAGGAAAATTAAGACTGTGAGGAAACTTTGGAATTTTCCGTCACAGCAATTTGTGGCACATTTTAATCAGGGTTCTGTAGTCCGGGAAGCTTATATCCTGCAGAATTGCAGTACAATTTGACCCATTATTAACAACAATGAAAAAACAATAGCGGTCTACATTTAACTGCCCAATAAACTCTTCCGGCTGGCGAACCGATCGCAGCGCCTGGCAAATTGGAGCCGGCGTAATGTACTCCTTAAATTACCGGGGCCGGGCTGGTGTCCCGTGCCGTTCCTATTCATTAACTTATCCCTGATGCGGGACAAAAACACGCTTTAACTCTCTATCACGATTGGACAGCGGTGTTTACCTAACTGAAGATTCGGCTAATGATCTAGATTTAATTAAACTAATCTAACCACATTCGCGTCTTGAACGTTTGCCTTGCCTGGCGGAATGATACGGTACATTTCAATTGTCTCTATGTGGATTTCATTGTAAAACAGTAGTCACTGGTTCGATTCCTAGGCCGTTAAATTTAGATTTAGGTAATATATTTAAATCCACGCGATTAGCATATTGTAAACCTGCCGCCAAAAGCATTACCGTGTCTACTGAGGAAATATGAAAGACTGGGTAATCTGATCCAGTAGCTTCACAACTTACAGTTGGATATCCTAGGCAAATTTCAGGTCGCATTGGTAAAGAAAACGCGTGGATACCATTGGTTTCCTTCTGTGAAACTGTCATGGTTCAGAACGATTCCGCTCAAAGCCCATCAGCTCTGTAGTCTTGGGCTATTAAGAATAGGACTAAGGTATTTCCTTTCTATCGTACGAGGCGACTAAAAGGTTCCTCGAGGTGTGTGACCCTTGAGGATCGGGACTCTCAGAGCTTGATAAACGAGCCTCAGGAGAACGTCAAATGCAAGGTGATTTTGCATTTGTCCTAGCACAGCGTGGATGCTGAGGAGAGCTTTGCTTTTCCGTGAGATGTTTTGGCCAGAGTGCAGGGAGGCACCGGTCCCTTCCTTAGATACCGGAGCGCCTCCTAATGGACTGATGGAGACTACCGAAGAGGTTCTAATGGGTAGAAGCCCCAAATAACCTTATGTTCCTTCCAGAAGCAAGGTATCTTAAGAATGCCCCGCGATAATAAATAAAGGTAAACTTGTCGTCAAGTGTTGACCTCGTGTTAATCACGTAAATCTTAATAAAAAACATATTGTATGTTAGCATGGCAGTAACTTGAGCTGATGATAATGGTAACGACTGATCTTTCAACACGGATGCCCAACAGTGGTAATACCTGTGTTGTCGATTAAACATGAACCCTTATAATATATAGCAAATGACGTCGTATAGATTTCTTGTTATTAACGTACCGTGTGATTCCAAAGTAGTGCAATCGGAAATTACCTGTAACAAAATAGCGAATTTATTAGTATTTACAGTGAAGAGTCACCAATAATGGTACTAACTATAGCATCCTTCAAACCAGAACACAGTAATGCTTGCACACAACTATTCGTCGGCTGCAATTGGAGGTTCGGTGGTACTTAGATAGTCTCCGCTCCCGGAGACCTGCCTAAATTTTTTTTCGTAGTATATGTGTACTATCGTGTAGTTAGGTAATGGTTGTTGATACCGAGCAAACTGAAATGTTCATGTACCAAACAGCGAACACATCAAATTGGATGCATCTATCAATGTCCCTTTCAGCTCCAGGGGCGCGTGTGCGGTTTACACGCAAACACAGTCCGTGTTTACGCCCATTCGTACAAATACTTACGCCCGATGAGTTGGAGCCATTTCAATATTTACTCTGTTATTTTTTTTTTTGTCCGCTGCGAGAGTGTTTTTATCAAACGCCGCTATGATTTAGGCGTAAAAGTAAACAGGTCGAGTAATTGCTTCTTGTTTGCGCGCCCCGTCGGATGTATAATTTCCATTCGCGAAAATAAAATGTAAAACCAATTGCAGGACTGTATTCGGGGAAAGGTCGAAGGCTTTACTTGTGCGTTATTGCTTTTCTCTCTCTCTCTCTCTCTGTATAAACCTCGTTAAACGTCCGAATGTTAATTAAAAATTTTTTCCGAATACAGATTATAAGAGTTGAATTAACATTCAGCGCGGCGCCGGCGGCGGCCTTTGCACGGCCAACAGCAACTATTACTTTTTAATTACCGCCGTTAGAGTAAACACACTGTGTGTTTGTGTGTAAACGTTTGAATTAATCCTTTCAACGGCAAACATTTCATTTGCCGCGTATCCTGTTTTACACGGAATATGGTCTGCGAAAGGATTTCAATGTAATTAAAAAAATAATGATGCTCCCAACGTAGTACTGTTTACATCTTCCTGTACCATTTATATGTGTATATTTTAATTTTTTTATGTTTTTAACCTATACATTAGGACATCATGACATCATCAGCTGATAGATATCCACTGTTGGATATAACCCATCCCCAAAAACACCTTACACAAAGATGTCCACATATTGTGAGCTTGGACTTCGGTATCGCTGGACACTAGAGGCTGTCGTATGTAAGGTTTCATATGGTGGGATTTAGGCCATTTCCCACCACGCTGGCTGGTTCTTTTGTTGATTAGCAGAGTTCTTGTGCGGGACCTTATAATTCTCTATACAGTAAGAGTTCATTTCAAATTATTATTAAAACAAGTTTTGTTTAAGAAAATGTAGTGCCAATGAATAAGCAAAGGGAAAGAGGAGAGAATAATAACATCAATGGAATTATGTTGTACGTATACAACAATGTAGTGAAGTATGTTTAATTGATATAATATCTCAATCTCTGGGAATCGGAGCGAGTGGAGTAAGGATGAGGATAAACAAACCTACCCTATATAACCTTTAAGAGCGGTGTAATGTTTGCCCCCGACACACGGCCCGGCGCGACGCGCCCGCAACCCTTTGCGACTCAAATGAGTTGTCAATGTTGTCACTTTGGAAACGAACTTCCGGCTCGTTCGAGCGCTCTGCGATAAATCTAGTGATTAAACTGTGCTCATTTTCCCGGAAATTCGAAAACGAAATTTATTTCTATCACTGAAAGGTTTCTCTTATGTTTCAAACAGAACAGTATCGTGATGAATCCATTCAGATATCTATCGCATCTATCAGTTTTCTTTTATCTAAGTATTAGACTAAAACTATGACCCATTGACTGAGCGAACCAAATTAAGTGTACTATTTTATTTTCCAGTATTAGTAAATAATTAATCCTTAACATAATTTCAATGTAATGAGGTTCAATGACAGAAAACTATTGGACCGTTAAACCCAATGCCGTGATCGCACTGTATGGTGCCTGGTGTGCTACCGTTATAAGCTGTTACCTCTCGTCGAGGAATTTGGAGTAACTACAGCATTCTAAATAACTACAAGTGGTTCGTTTATTCGGTCGAATATTTAAAACCAAAATAACGGGGTATAAAACATTGTGCTGAAAGTTAAAACTCAGTAAACAGTTGAAATTTAAACTTGTGTGTTGATCAAAGTAGTTTTTAACTAACTTCCGTTAAATCATAGTTTAATAAATACTAATATCTAAAGTTCATTATTCGTTTTTTTTTTAAGATTGTTACATTTAAGTGGCAGTGGGCATGGCACAACGCTCGAAAGACGGACGGCTGATGAGGCAGTAAGGTCTTCGAATGGTGTCCACGTACCGGAAGTCGTAGTGTTGGGAGACCGCCCACAAGGTAGACCGACGATCTGGTGAGAGGCGCGGGAATCCACTGGATACAAGGAACGTGGGACCGATCCATGTAGAGATATTTAGTGGAGGTCTATGTCGTCTATCGGCTGATGATGTTGAAAGTTTATTCAAGACGAGTTTCTACTGCCGGAGATCGTCTATGCATGTATCACTGCAGCGCCTATATCTGACGCCAAACATTACTGTATTCCGTTTTAGGGGGCTGTTGCTAGTGAAATTACTGGGGTAACTAGACTTAAATTGTCTCAAGGCGATGAGTGCAATTTGGTGCTGTGTTAACGATCGACATAAAGTAAAGCGGTCAGGGATTGTTGCTCACTGCCAGCCAATGTGGAGCGATTATGCTATATCGCACCCTGCGTTTTTATCCAAAAGGTTATACAGTTTTTATTCGTTCGCCGAACGCACTCGCAACAAGAGCTTCATGTATTTAAATGTATACGTTTATTGTTTTAGGCGACGCCGACAGAGCTACTGCGAATTTATCCGCGTTTTACCGACCCTTTGCATAAACTGCTATATGTAAACGATTTACATAATGTTTTCGTATTGCACTATTTGTTCGTGTTAAGGTCTGATATCAATATGACACTGTAAACGACTCTTGCACCATCAGCCTATAGACGTCTACTGCTGGACTGGCTTTCACCAAAGATCTCCACGAAAATCGGGTCTATGTTTCTAGGGCTTTATATGGGTGAAACGAGCCATTTCCCTCCAATGCCTGATGCGGGTTGGCAGAAGCCAAAGCCTCGTCTGTTGATTAGCAGGGTGTACCACAAGCAGGTGAGATTGGCTTGGGTCCGCTGAGTAGTTATGCGGGACCCTATACATCCCTCTAAGTTTTATTGATCGTAATCTTGCTCGCTTAAACGTTTCTAATTTATCTTGTGAAGTACGGATATAATGACAGAAGCTTTTCATATTATAGTAAATTGGTTTAGGTACCCTAAATAAAAACTTCCCTCCAAAGGGGCCCCTATAAACGACGGCTCCTTGTGCTCGGCGGTACCGGAGGCCATGCTGATTTTGAAGGTTGCGGGAAGCCGTTGGATGCTAGCAGAGCAGGATCGATCGATGTGGAGATCTTTAAGGAAGGCCTATATACAGCAGTGGATGTCTATCGATGGGTTATGATAATGATAAAATAAAAACTTAACTTTGCATTTACCTGTTGAAATAAGCTAGAATTTTTTGTTTCTTAGTTAGGTAAGTCTCAAGCTACTTTGCTGCTGCTAAATAGCAGTATGCAAACATTACTGTTTAAAGAGTTTTGTAGCTTATTTTGTATCTTACGTCTCAACGAGAGGAGCACTAAGTGGTCCTGTGTTCGTCATCCTAACTAGTATCACGTTGATATAGCCGTCAAATAAAAAAAGATAGGAGCAAACCACAGAGGCAAAAGACGTACGGGAGTGGACTGGCATCATAATCATCGAAGATTCTTCTCCATTTATCTTTTCTCTTTTCTACCTTGAATTAACCCAACTAATTACAAGGCTAACGTCCGGCTTTCAGACATGAAAGGCACGGCAAGAACAAGCCAGGTGCTGCTGACTCCTGTTATCGCTAAAGTGTATCACTAACTTCACCAAAACAGTACCATTACAAAATACCGTTGCCGCGTAACTATTATGCAAATTGATTTAACTAAAACCCACTAATTAGTTGGGGCGTTACGTAGCTGTGTATGTGTCGACGTCCAGCTCCAGCTCCACGTAGACCCACTCCATTGTTGATGTTTAATTAACTTTTTATAGCTGATGCGGCGCTCGGCGTCTATGTTAATTCACTTCGTTCGCACCATTTTGTAGCTGTCACAGGGTTGGCGGGTGTCGTTTGTATTCCTCAATGTATTGTTTTAAATAAAACCTCGAACGTCCCACAGGTTTTCTGAAGCTCGGGGATTTCACGAAAAGGGCGAACAGAGGCAGCATCCACTAATGATACAGCTCTGTTGTTGGAGACGGCCGATGTAGATACTAACGCAGCATTTTTTCCATTAAACTGGATTCTAACGACTCCTTTGAATGGTGCTAGGGGTTGGTGAAATATCTGGCTCCATATTGCACTCACCGACTCTGCAGAATCTGTTGTCTTATAACCTTAGTAATTTTATTAGTTACGGCACTGTTTAAAACTCGATCAAGTTGATCACACACTCTCCTACTAAATGGGAGAAATAGGTATTGATACGTTTATAAGCGGGGTTAGTTACCCTGCTGGTAGAGGCACAATAGGAGAACATTTCGAATTTATACCTATTGAAAACCTCTTGATGTTCATCTCATTTGCGTTTCGAGGGATTTCGGGATCTTCTATGGAACTCCCACCCACCAGTTCTCCTCTCCAATACGTTTCTGTATGACCTAGGGAGAACCGCAACTCTCCCCAGAACCTTCTCTATACAATGACAAATACGAGATATCCTCGTATTGGTCTTGTTCCACCCAAGTTTGATTCGTTCGATGACTAGCTATATAGGACTCCAATCTCAAAGCTTGTAAATCCGATGACCTTTTTAGTTTATTTCTATGATAAGGAGAAAGGGGTTGTATCAATTATTTAGTAACTTGAATGGATAGCTGCACTCGACCAGAATACTTTTACTCTAATATATTGACAGCCGAAATATAGCGTTGCTAATTGATGCAGATCAGCACAGCACCAATCAAACTCTATAATATGTGACTTTAATTTCGAACCGGGGACCGCCGTGTTATAAATTCAGACATTTCTCCATGTGTCTATTATGATTGGAAATAGTGTATGCGACCGAAAAGACAACCCTAGTCACGACTAATTCAACACATTGGTGTGTTCGACGCATGGCGTGTCAAGTGACGTCGCCGCCGCTAAGTTATGGCGACAATGCTCTAATTAACTTCACTTAAAGTGGAGTGAACATTAACGTGCCAGGCTTTCCTGTTATTTTTAATATCTTCATGAACGAACGTTGAAGTGGGGGGAATAGTCAACAAGTTACAAGTGCAAACACTTTGTAATCTTAATTTTTTTCTTTAGTCGTAATTCTTTACAGGTTTTACTTGAAGTGATTTCATTCGTCTTGTAAGTATATCAATTAATTTTCATATTACTTTCATAATTCTTCTAGAAATGTATTAGAAATTTTAATAAGAACTTTTATATGGAGAATAATTATTTCTGTTTGCCTTTGCGATCAAACGTTTATGTAACTAATAGGGGCGTGTTTATATATATAATATGTGTTCCCGTTCGTACTTTCATTGGCTTTGCTCTGTAAATAATTCATATTGGGAGGGTGAAAGAAGAATTAGTCTCTTTTCATTAGTTAGTAATGTTTTGTCCAAAATATTTGGAGAATTTTCATGATGTTTTATATCTGTTAGAGCTTCCTTAAGCTTTTAAATAAATACATGATATTTCCACCTATGTATAGACTCATCACGATATCTCTGGAACAATAAGGCGTAGAGACTTTAAATTTGGTACGAATATTCCTTTTATTGAGTATACGTTACTTAAAAATGGATTATATAAAATTCCTTTCCCAAAGAGAGTTGCAGGGGTGTTATGGTCATCAAAGCGAGTGGGTAACAGCTAGTAAAAAATTTTTTTGCCTTTATTTATATGTATTTAAGTAAATGCTGGATACGAGCAACGCGGGACGTTTTGATGTGAGGATCTTTGCGGGAGGCCTATGTCCAGCAGTGGTCTTCTATCGGCTGATGATGATGATGAAAAATTCAAAGGAGTAAAGATGTTGATAATATGCAAATTATTATTAATGTTTGCTATTATAGAAAAATATCGTCGTCATCATCATCATTACCTGAGAGACGTCCACTGGTGGACACAGGCCTCCGCCAAAGTTTTCACTTCGATTGGTCCTGCGCTGCCCGCATCAAGTGGTTGCACGCGACCTACAGTCAGCATGGCTTCCGGTGCCGCTGGACAGTAGGAGCTGACTTTTGTAAGGGTTTTTAAGAGGGGATTTGGGCCATTTACCACGCTGGTTAGTCCAATGCGGGTTAGTATATACAGTATAAAAAAATATATCGCTTACTAAATTAAACATTCTGATTAATACAATTAAACAAGTACCTGTTTTATATCTCAGCCGTTTGAAGCAAGGAAATAAAAAATTTGTTATCTGTGCAATTTTCGTTTTGAAATATACCCCTGTTCCAATGGACCAACTGCCTTCCAACTCAATGCATGTGTCTTCCGTGTAACCACGCACTTGGTTTTTGTACTTCCCATGTGGCAACACAGCGGCGAACGTGAGTGCATCCGTTACTATTGAATTCTTTCCATTCGAAAGCTTTCTACAATTTTAGAGTATTCGCAATGTTGCCGATGCACTTTAGATCGTAGCAGATCTACGCTGTAGACCCGCCGCTGTAGCGCTACGCCGTAGCACCGCGAAAGTAGATTTGCCGGATATATTTCGATATTGCTGGATGTATTTTTGTAAGATTATTATAGAACTTGGTATTTATTATATTATATTGAAAAATGGAATTTACTTCAGTTATTATAATAACAATTTATGTACATAGAAGTACGTGTGTGTGTATATATCATTACGACTTTTCTGTTCACGGCAGAATATAGGCCTCCTTTCTAGGATCTAACCATTTCCCACCACCCTAGCCCAATGCGGGTAGGTGGGAGCCAGAGCCTGGTTTATTGATTAGCAGGGTGATTAGCAGGTGAGGTTGCTTGGGGCCCCGCGAGATGTTGTGCGGGTTTCCTTATTCCCTTCCTCTTTATATATGTATATATCAGCAACGCCAGACCGATCTCTGTGGAGATCTTATATGTCATATATATATATATATATATAAATAATATATATGTATGTAATAGCTATAACTGCCTGTAGGGCTAGCCGTTAAATAGAACTAGGTGTAAAATTAAGACTTGAAATAAATCAGAACTATTCCTTTCCGGCGATAATCCGCCGCACAATATATTTTAGCAGCTAAATATTTACTGCGTTCCGGTTTGAATGTTGCTGTGGCTAGTAAAATTACTGAGGTAACAAGACAACACCTCATGTCTCGAGGCGACGGGAGCAATGCGGTTCTACTAATATAATACTCACTGTCGCTACGTAATGGGCAGGTGTTTTTGTGTTACTTTGTAGTATAAAAAAACTAGCTATTACGTCTGTAAGGTCATGTGTCGAAAGTGAAATAATAAAAGTGATACTATTTAATGGAAGTAGCGGAGAGCTATTTTTGCTTTTCGCCCCCGTCCACACTTATCGTCATACGCCATTCGCTATAGACATATTCGTTCGCGCCGCAGCCTCGTAAAATGTAAAGGGATCCGTCCAAATTTATCTTCTGCGTCGTTAGAGCGAATAATACCCCCAACTATTTATTTTGAGCCGGCAACTGTGCTCGGAATCGAACCCACGGCAGCCTGTTAACACATATGCGAACTTACAATGAATCTACGTATATGTGTGTTTATTTCTAATATCGTATATAAGCGTATTTTCTTGTATGTTACAGTGTACAGTTGTACTAAAGAAAAATAATAAGGCAATACATTTTGGTATTAGAAGAAAACATTGGGGTGTAAGGGGTTCCTCTCAGCATCTTACGGAGCCCAAGTCAATGTCACCTGCATGCGGTGCACCCTGCTGAATAATAGACTAGGCTCTGATCCCCTACCAACCGGCACTAGCCCCGCGTGGTGGAGATCTTTGGGGGAGACTTATGACCAGCAGTGGATGTTTGTTGGCTGATGATGAAGGAAAAATTAATCTTAAATATTGTCCAATTTAAAAATGGATCTCTGTATGAAAATCAGGATACGATGATATATATAAAAAAAACGTCTCATTGTCTTTGATTAAAACAATACTTCATCATCATTCAACCGATAGACGTCTACTAATAGTATGTTTCATTATTTTTATGAGTTTGTGTCTTTGGGATTGTAGTTTATATTCATCATCAGCTGATAGACGTCCACCGCTGGCCATAAACTTCGTCCAAAGATCTCCACATCGGTCTGTCTACAGTCACCTTGGCTCTCGGTATAACTGGGCAATAGAAGCTACCGTTTATAGGTTCGTATGGGGAGATTTGGGCCATTTCCGACCACGCTGGCCCAATGCGGGTTGGTGGGAGCTAGAGCCTCGTTTGTTGATTGGCAGGGTGCACCACGATTAAATGAAGTAGGTTTGGGTTCCGTGACTTGATATACGGGACTCCTTACACAGTTTACATTAATGATGTATACATTTACTATGTTCAGTAAATTTTAAATATACATTTCCTTGTAAAAGGAACTTCGATAAGTTTACTTAAATTCGAAGTATTGGTATATAAACATATGTAAATTGATTAGTTTTTTATCTAAATATTAAGTATAAGTAGTAGGTAGTTAAGTTTTAGCATCACAGAGTTAGGTTTTTAAAAAGTACTTTAAATTAACCTAAGAGCAGTGAAGTCTGTTTGAGGGCTGGTCACAGAATGAGTCTCCGTCGTTGTGTTTCACTGATAAATGGAATGTGAGAACTTCCGATGGTTGTCATTCTAGCCGTTAGTACCTGGAGTACTAATAGCCTTATTCGACAATGCATAACATTCAATTTACGTCCTCGCTGTTGGGGCACAGGCCTATCTTCAATACGAGGGCGATAGGCCAGAGTCTCTGGCCCAGTGCGGGTTAGGATGACTGCATATTAATTCATGTGCGGGTTTCCTTGCAATGTTTTCCTTCATCGTTTGTATTTCGCTGTTGTAACTAGATTTTACAAACGTACATAACTTAAATAGTACAGTCAATAGTACAATAAGAGATTCGAACCCTCGACCTTCGTAATAAAGGCCGCACGCTGTAACCATTAGGCGAGCGGGCTACTTACGTATATCGTAGTTTTATGCAACGGTTTAAGAGTCTAATCAAAATATGCGGTTTGATTCGTCAACACAAATGTTGTGTGCAATCATTATACTCATAACAATCGTAATTCATAATTCAGATTTCGATGTTGTGTGTGTATTCCATCATAATTTAGTTAGCAGTGCAGATCGAACAGGACGATTTGTTGTCCTGCGAACAAGTTCAAACAAATTTCCGACACAATGGCATGTGTATCTTTATCATGTTGTTTACACGGGAGCGGAGCAATCACACCCCTGTCCGTCCTCCCCATCTCCCATCCAACAAATTTCAAATGACGTATTGCTGAACATCCACCAATATATTTAATATACATCAATTTTTTTTTATTGCTACTGCTTTGTATATATAACGTCCATCACAACATTACAACTTGAGCTGAAAGGTAGGTCTACTGTTATATTAAAAACTAACACTACACCTCCGCTCTGCTTGCCTTAATCTAGAATTTGATTTGAAATTTGTAAGAAATATTCCCTCTGGGAGGCAATCCACCGCCCCCTAATGCCCTTCTCGTAATTAACACCCTCGCAACAACCTTTGGCTATAACATATCGTATAAACCGTTCTTAGCTGACCTATACTCAGCAAAATGAATATCTCTACCCGATTTAAAGTCTCCAGGTCTCCAGACCTTCCACTAGGATTTCGTGGTTATTCGTAGTCAAACGATAGTGTATATAAGTAAAAGTAATATTCTTTTTTTTGCTTTCAGGTGGAGAAGTGCGAGAGGAGAGAATCTTTAAAGATGCCCTGATTCTGAGAGAATGCTACGTTATGTAGGATCTTAATCCACTAAAACCCGCTCGGTGGTCATCCTAAATGAGTTGCGGAGGGCTGTGGGATCTCCTAGGGAACGCACCCTGTATGCTGCAATAAGGGGACTGTAATCTTCCTCAGCACCATTACAGGGCTACGGCATGGACGAGATCACTCCGTCTTGTCGTCAACGCTGGATTCCAAAGACCGCGGTCCCGAAAATCCATTAACTCGTCTTCTGTTACTACTAAATCTTTATCACCATAGACGTCCACTGCTGGACATCGATCTTTCCGGCGTTGCTAGCATCCAGTGAGTTCCCGTGACTCTCACCAGATCATTGGTCCACCTTGAAGAAGGCCTCGCAACGTCTACCGGTACGCGGGCGCCACTCGAGGATCTTACTACCCCATCAGCCATCGGTTGTAATCTAATCAAAGCTTATCCTAATCGTATTCTTAATAATTAGACAGTTCAGTTCAGGATCCTGGTTCTTTTATTCATTTAGTGATTACATTTACTGTGTTCCTATGTATATCGGCTGCCTGTTGTGATAGTGTGGGTCTGATTAATATTAGCCACGGCTCGCCGTGATGCTGTTACTCCGCGAGTGGTGCGCGTCAGCTCATTTAACTCGGATTTATGTGACCGGAGGCCATTCGTCCGCTCGTACGCAATAAAAACTTCTTCAGCCGCCGTAATTATATATCGAAGTACGTGAGGAGTGAACTCTTTATAAGTTCACGGCAGGTTTTCATGAGGGCGGAAATTTAAGGTACGACGGGTTCAGTAAATTTATTTAAAAGTATCGAGGATAGATTGAAATATTTCATAGCGACATTTTTATTTATGTGACAAAACAACAACACGGGACGTCAGCTTGATAATAAGATATTCCGCTTCTGGGTCATCTTTAGCGCATTGCTGCTGGCCCGGGGATCTTCTATGGAACGCATCGGTGCCTCAAGGCAATACACACAAATACATCTTCAAGAAGGGCTGTAACCCACCTTGACATCTTCGCTTTGGTACCAGTAATAGACCATATCGTACAGAGCAGGGCTTGCCTTGTTCCTATTCTTAACAACCCGAGACTACAAAGTGAGATACGCATACCCTTAAAGTGGCGTTATTTAGAATGGTATACTCAGTCTCTTTGAGACAGAAGTTGTCTCGTTACCCCAGTGGAATTACAAGGGTGAGGAGATATAAAATTTGCATACTTCTTTTTTACAACTGCAATATGCAATAAGCTGCGGTGGTAGCCCAGACTTTAGTTCATATAACACTATGCGTAAGGCGCCCAAGTGTAGAGTATTGATGCTGTAGATTGAGATGTAGTGATCTTTGAATAGTTGTCAGCAGCATCAAAATCCAATCCAATCCAATCAGCCGGAAGACGTCCACTGCTGGACAAAGGCCTCCCCCAAAGATTTTCAGCATCACAAGAAGTTGCCTAATCAATATATTTGCAATATAGAGGAAATTTTCCAGTGCTAGTGCTAGCTGTGACTAGCTGAAGCCGACATAACAATTTAACCCAAAAATTATAAACATTAAGCGATGAATTGAGCGCGAAGCGGTTATAGTAATTAAAACTAAACAGCAGCCGCAATAAAACAGAGCGGAGGAGATTCTTAGCATTAAAACAACTACGTATTCGACTCAAAACCAGCAAGAGTACACTATTTAATACAGCGAAAACACTAATGAGTTTGTTTGAAGTGAAACTCCAGCTACACTTTGTGGCGCTGCCATGTTGTTACTTGAGAAGGCGAAATCTCATTTATATGAAATTAGTTTTCAAAATGTATACGTATACGCTATCTGTGGCGGGGACTTTGCGGGCTCCGGCAACTGTTTTGATTAGAAACAAGGGGGGCTGTGTTATTCGAAAGTGATACGTACCAACTTCGCTATCACAACATTGGGCACTGAAAAGTTCGCGTAATATAAACAAAGTACTTATTCGTTTATTTGGTGCCGTCTCTCTTGCACGCTTCGGTTCAAATTAATCAATCTTAGATGAAATCACCAAATGTAGAGCTATTGAGGTGGAGTGCGGGGTCTCAGTTCAATGATAACGCACACAGTAATATCAGCACTAAGTAATAGAGCAAGTTACTAAGTGCAATGGTAATATATTACGAAGATTCAGAGAGATCCAGTTAATCCAGTCAGAGACGTGTTCGACAATATTCTGCTTTCATATCTTGACAGCGGAAACATCAATTACTTTAGACGAATTCTAATAAGCAAACTCCTCATAATACAGCGTCAGAATTGAACCAGAGACCTTGTTATTATGCACGCGGTGAGCTACGGAAACAAGTTAGGTATAATAATATAGAACGATAAGGAAGCTATAAAACGTTCAGTTAAGGAACCGAACTGCAGAAGCGGCTCCTGTGAGTCTGGTCTTTGAACCTAAAGCCAGTATCTCTCAGCTCGGTAGATCATGTGCATTGTATGTATGAAAAGTATTGGGAGCGTGAAGCGCGGGCGCGATATGCGGCGGGGTTGTTAGCGGAAACAAAATGGATCAGCCCGCATCCGGCTGCTGGGGCTCAGCTGTTCTGCACACTGCTTCAGAACTACTAGAATTGACTCCTAATATAATAACACAACGATAATGTAAGTGTTATAACAAACAATTGCGATACACGGATCAGGATTAATAATTATTGGCTACTTAACTTTAACCATGACGGATGTGATGCTACTCCACTTCTATAACTTTCAGACTTTAAGAAGAACTAGAAGAAGAACATTAACTATCATATACAAAATCCTAAGCAGCTTTGATATCAGAAACTTAGTTCACAAGTAAATAATGAAAAGCTATTTAGTCTACACTAAAACGTTTATGATCAGATTTCGCTACACGATGTGCGCTCAGGGCGCCCGTTGTTATTCCATTATGACCTTGGCTATGACCTTATGAGGGAAGGTTCCAGTCCCAGCTGTGGGATTATTAAAAGAGCTGTTCATGCTTACCAAATTACTATTGAATATATTGGTTTATAATATAATGATTACGCTTTGAGAATAATCGATAAATAAACTCAGTCGATCTACATTTTTTTACTTGTATATACAAACAGAGAAACAGAGTTTACTTATAATTTTTTTTTAATACTTTCACTGTCTCCATATGCTTATTAAATGTTACTTTCTTGCAAAGATCGTCCAAGTCTTTTATTTGATGTGCCATTCTAGAAGTTTCTAACTCGATGACATAGACAGGCTTGCTCCGAAACGATATGAGCACCTCATTTTTCGCGCATTACACTTTGCGATTGTTTGATACGTTGTAGCCGTCATCGCGAACTGTTACCCGTCTGAACATGTTCCCAGCGTGTACTACTGCATGCTCCACATATAAACTTGTTCGTGCTGAAGAAGTTCAATTGAATTGTACTTGAGATGATGGTAGATTATCATAGTTAATACTCTAACTATGATAATTTACTATCAACTATCTCTAATTAGAATGTTTTGTTCTAGCAGCGAAAGTGCTTTAAAAAGTAGTTTATATACTAGATATGTAAATACTAGCTGTTACTCGGCCGCTTTGCTAGCCGTAATATAGAATTAGACTTGAAACTTGTTAGAAATATTCAAAAGAAAATACACCGACTTTTCCTAACTTACATATATATATCTTTTATGTTTGTATAGTTACAAAAAAGATCATTACAACGGAGAATATTTTAAAATTCCTTTCGACTCATACTTTATTTGCTAAAAAAAATATTTTTCCGACACAAAAAAGAGGCCGGTTTTTAAGTTTTTTTGCGAACTTCACAACTTTAAATATATCAATCGATAGAGCTTGAAACATTGAATAACACTACATTAGTAAGACAATTTCGCAATGATTCTTACGCCTTATTGGTTTTGTGAATGTTTAAACTATCATTATCATCATCATCATCATCATCAGCCGATAGACGACCACTGCTGGACACAGGCCTTCACCAAAAGATCTCCATATCGATCTGTCATGCATTGCTCGCAACTAGCTGCTTCTCCCATTTGTTAGAGTTCCTTGATACGAATTGGGCCCTAGCTCACCACACTTGCCCAGCGCCGGCTGGTGGATGATCAGAGCCTCGTCTGTCATTCAGCAGGGTGTAGGTTATGTTAGGTTTGGTTAGACGGAACCCCGATATATAGTTTATTTATTTAATTTGATATTACGGTGTACGTTGTGTAGTGATTGTGATTGCAAATGATTCTGTATGATCGTGATTCGGCGGGAACAATTGCAGCCAGATTTCCGCGTGATTAGTTCACTATTGACCTAATCGGAATTGTATTCCCGCGACACCGCATCTATTTCAGTGAGCTCCCATTCACGCGCCTGATGCAAGCGGCTATAGCTCAAATTCACGGCGAGCTGTTCATCCTGAATGCAAATTATAATAATCACGTATTTACTGGTGATAGGTTTCTGTTGCCGGAGACTGTCTAGTCAGGTATCACCGTAGCTCCCCTCTAACAGGTTCCTGCCTTGTCGTGGTAGTGGAACACAGTAGCCGTGGCTTGGTTACCTACAGTGAAGGTAAGAGCAATGAGCTCACGTCGGATGTATGCCGGTGGGCTCTGACGACAGACTTGTACTGCTTTACGCAGCCGTAGTGAAGTAGTGCAGGGAGAGGAGTCGATATTATGATTCTCCGATCTTCTTATCCTCCGCGACTAAGAGGAGTTGCATCACAAAGCAAAGCAGTGGGGCCGCGGAGGAAGATGTTGGCATTGCGTTCTGCCGTTTTCTTTATTTAAGACTCCGAGAACCGAGAAAGGTTTCTTTCTTGGCTGCTTTGGCCTATAGGTGAAGGATTCAGTGGGACTCATTGCCTATGTAACGAAGGGACGTTGAGTGGAAGGCGCCCTTACAGAGAGGAAAAGAGAGGATCTTTCTTCACGAAATGGAACTGCGTGGTACAGCCGGCGCTGGCAGGTTCGCGAAGGTATGCGAAAAGTGTTCTTGTAGCCCCGTTTTATAGCGAATAAAATGGAACATCGTAGGGATCTTTTACACGGTGCATAACATGTCTTTGCTCTCCTGAAGGCAGGTAACCGGTACCGATGTATTCAGTAATTTTACTAGCTACAGCGACCTTCAAACTGTAATACAGTAATGTTCACACAGTACTATTTGGCGGCAGAAATAAGAACTGCTTTAGTATCTACCTAGAAAATGATCAATATCCAGTCAGGTATACAACATACATATATCATTGAGACTTACGATTAATATAGTGTCCATTTCCGGTTTCCGATAATTATAAAGTTTACTTTTATTCTTTATATTCAACGTTCACAGTACGTAGAAATTACGACAGAGATAGGTAGGTTACAATGATCATATTACCAAATTATTCAGATGCTTATTTAGAAGGATTACTTTATAATGATCTGATAGAGCTACTGCAAAAAAAAAATAAGTTGAATCTGTACAGTTTACTTTCATGTATCGTATCCCGTATCCGTTTCAAGTGCAAAGCGAATGTTCGATTTGAAACGGTTCTGATAATCTTCACGGGAACAGTACAGTACGTTCCCCAATCTCTACGGCGCGCAACTTGTTAACACGCGTCGTAAACCGAAACAGCTGTATAAAGTCGAGTGTGAAAGTTAAAACGGAAATCCGGAATTCGTGATTAAGTTAAAAAAAAAACACTCGTCGGGCTCGAAAGTATTCGCGTAACAGAGATCTGAGGGGATCAGCGGACGAACTCGTAGAGCACGTTAACTCTTAAACGATCGACGCAAGTTACTAGCGATCCTTCATACAGGATTACGGTAAAGTTTAAATTTTTTTTAATTGTTTATTAGTTAAAATTTAACATGAGAAGCTGCAGCTTTTACTATAAGAACAATAATAGAATTAAAAAAATAAATGTTGTACAGGATGTAGAAGTAAGGATAGATAAAGGACATAATGTATCGAATAAGGAATGGACAAAGAAATGTAATAGACGTAAGGACGGTAAATAAATAAAAAGTGTGAGCCTCAAATCATTTAAAGGAAGGATGAAAGAAGGAATCGAGATGGAGCATAGATGAGAGAAAAGGAATGGAAGATTAAATAGTATAGAAGAAGAAGAGAATGGAAGTTGAGATTGAGGAAAGAAAATAACAAGCGTAAAGAAATAAAGAAATAAAGCTCAGGCTTACAAATGCCCGAAGAACAAGAAAAAACCTTTATATTTCAACCTTAACTTCTTGAATCTGTAAAGGCAGCTTCTTTACATCTGCAAAGAGGATCCCTTTTAGAGTTTCTAAAGTTGACCCTGAATTAAATTTCTAGATAATATGCTTCTGATGAATAGAGGAATAAATAGTATAACGTTAAGGAGTTCATCATCATCATCAGCTGAAAATACTATCGCTTTGAAAAGAGTAGATGAAGACCGCAATAGTTTTCCTAACCTAATCACAAATCTTCAGTTTGAAGCACTTCATGACGATGAAGAAATGTGAGATGAAATAGAAATCGCTTATCGCTTAGAACTTGTACATCAGTATCGAGAGTGTCATTTTATTAAGTCCCTCGATGTGATCGCGATCGGGTCGAGATTGGTGTGATGGGTCGTCGCGTGTCTCTGTCGATGTGATGCTGCGAGCGGTAGCACCCTTGTAACATACTTTTTTAATGCTGCCCTCAAAAGTACACCCCGCATTTGGAGAGGCTTTAAAAAGGCTTTACACATTCGATGGAGGTTGTAAACGAGAATGTATTTACTTTCATTTAAATATGAAAACCTGGTTGAAACGATCAGCTGTTCGATTTGATTTTCGTTATATAACTTAATAACATATGCTGGGGGATGTATTGTTTACTTACTCTATATAATCACAATCATCATCCGACAGACGTCCACAGCTGGACATAGGCCAGCAGTGGACCATATCTCTACATCGTATGGGAAGATCATCGGACCACTTAGTAAGGCTCCTAATAACACCACGTCTTCCGGTACGCGGTCGCCATTCAATGGCCTAGGTATCCTGTCAGCTATCAGTCCTTCGAGCGTTGTGTAGGAAGGCTATTTCCACTTGAGGGTAGCAATGTTTGAAACTCTGAGTCTCACCCTTTCCATTCACGTGAAATTATATAGGATAATAAAAAGAGAATATAGTTAGATCCTGCAGTGTTATATCCAGGTGTTTTTTTTAATTAAGTAAGTCAAGTATATTAGTAATGTAGCTAATATCACGGTCTTGATTTAATTATTTACATAATTTTTTCGCAACAAGAGCTTTTAGTAGAATTGTTTGTATATATTAATGTGTTAAGTAGGTGTGTGGTTGCGTCCGTGACTCCTCGAACCTAACATAATGAATTAAAATTTATATAACATTGTAGGGGCTAAGTAAGGTGAGTAAGGGTTTGTTTATATTAGTATTTAATATTATATACCTATGGTTGTTTTAATATTGTGAAGGTATATTGAAAATAAATTGTCTCTTTCTAAATGTATAACAATATAGTTACGCCTTATTAAAGGTGCTACTAAATATTCAAAGGAATCTACGTACCGCAGTACGCCTGCGACGGAATGGGAAATGTACCTTTTTATAAAAAAAAAATCAATGTTCAGGTTCGAGGGGCGGCGGAGGGGTGGTCTTTATCGTCCTCTGCATGCATTCACCGACAGATTGAGGGGTTAAGATTTGCTCATTTGTATTCAACTCGGCCGCGGCTACGCGAGGTAACCCGACGCCTGCCCATCGCGGAGGGTTTTCAGCCTCGACGGGTTTTAAGTGCCTCTAGATTCTATTAGAGCGTCGCCGTTTTACGGTTACGGCTACTCTTTCATTTGAAACAAAGACAAGGGTGCGTGTGCGCGGCTAAAACATCTTATTAAGGCTTGTTTTTACTTATATACGTATAATATTTATTTTTATATACCCTCCACGTACAGTGTGAATTAATAGGATTTTGTAATAAAAACTTTTTCGTAAACTTGTATGCATAAATCATTTTGAAAGAGATGTTAATGATTCTTTTTAAGTTGGAGGGTAATGATAAAAATATAAACTGAAAGGGTAGGAATATTAAGAATTATTCATTTTATAGTTCTTTCAATTATGTTTAGTAAATTGATGTTAATGAATTGATGATATCTATTCTTTATATATGTCCTATATACTATCTAAGTACCCGCACCAACAACTCACGGGATCCAAGCCAACCTCACCAGCTCGTGGGCATCCTGCTAATGAACAAATGAGGCTCTGGCTCCCACCAATCCACATTATGCCAACGTGGTGGGAAATGGACCTAACCCCCATAAAAGTCTTTACGCGATCAAGATGGGAATCTTTAAGAGAGGTCTATATAGAACAGTGGACGTCTATCAGCCGATGATGATGATCCTTTAAGATGAGAGAGGCATTGAGTTTAGTACGGTGGTAAAGTGCACAAAAAAAATCAGTTTAGGGTGGTGGTTATATTGTAATATAATTAGCTAAGTATACCTATTGGTATACTCAGCTAATAATATACTGTTTATTAACAGTATATGTATTATGAACTTGTAAGTTCTATGAAAGGAAACATCCCCAAAAGTAATACCAGAAATATTTCTAAGTGTATTTATTAAGGCTGCAAGACTCTCGGCGTGTAATTGTGTTATCCGCGAAGGTGCTTCATAAAAAAAAAACTTCTAATATACTTAGTTTGTTTTTGTTTCGTAAATTATTATCGTGCCTACGTGCGGGATTCGGGAAATGAAAAGAAGTTGTGCGGAAACACTCCGAACGGGAGGGCGTCCGGGGTGGGATGCGTGTATATATCAAAAAACAAAAACTAAGTGAACCTAGTTCCACCTCACAAGATCATCACGTCAATAAGTTCCCACGTTACTAGTAATAGTATGAGAAAAAAATTTCTCAGAAAAAAAAAAAAACCTTATAACTTTCAAGCAGTCATATTCGATTGTATACATATCAAAGATGTTGGTCGGAAGAAGAGTCTTGGCTGATAGATGTGTATGTCTAAATAGGTCTAAGAGTTTTGCGGGTCTTGAGGGTGGGGGACCTTATCGCTCAGCAAGCGAACTTGCTTGGGACAGGGTGTGGCTCAGCGATGGTGCTAGCAGGGTTAGGCTCCTCCTCAGAGACGTGTAGAGGGGCACCGGCGCGTTCAATAAGAGATATCGGAGGCTCTCTGAATGCATTGACACGCAGACCACCAATGGGGGTGTTAGTGAGTAAGAATCTCACATCAACCCTAAATTTCCTGATAGCTAGAGTACTGTAGCTCGGTACTGTATGAAATATTTGACTTCCTAAATTTTAGTACTAATTTGAAAGATCTTGATTAAGATTAGACTAGCATCAATGAAGCTAAATGAAGATTCTTTTTCAATGACTTATTGATTGCCAATATCTTTCGATGGTATAGAAATATTTGATATGTGTAGACGGTAACGCGTTGAAGAGCTAATTATCGTCATATTATTAATAATAAGATCGAATTACTTGGCTCTTAATTAAATCAAGGCACTAATTAAATGCATCGGAACGCGGTTCTGATTACAACTCGATTAATCAGGAAAAATATGCTCGGCTCGCAGTAATAAGGATTCGAAGGAGGTGGAGTTCAGAAGTAAAATTGTTGCTTGATTGAGTTTAATTATACTGTTCCTTAGTCCATGTCCTATGTAACAATATGATGAGTTGAGCAGGACATATATTCAGGCTTAAAGTGGCTGGTGGTAGCTATGACGTCTTTTAAATGGTACTAATGATTGTCTTCAAGATAAAATTAACTAAGGATAAAAATGATAAGCTCATGATGACAATTAAAGGCTTAATTATTATTATATTTAAAGATAAATCATAATGAGAAGGTATTTTAGTGATACACTGCCTACATTATTTTGACCTAATAACGTGATCACTTTGTTAGAATCAACGTTCTTATGCTTAAAAAAATCATGCATGCAATAAGCATTTTCTGTCCTTAAGTGTGCAGATTTTTACGAGTCTAGAATATAAAAAAAAAATGCCAACGGGATCTAGAGGCGTAGATTCGTACGCTTTCAACTAGCGAACAAAGTTTCATCTCAAACGGGGCAAATAAAAAGGGAACTTTTTACATCAAAACTTTATTTTCGCGCCCCGCGCTGATTCCTACGTGATTTGGAACATTTTTCGAGCTGATTACCGTACACCGGAAATACCTACTTCTCTTATTATACTCTTGTGCTTTCCTACTTCATATTAAGCGGAAATTACCATATATAAATGTACCGCCCCAGCGACCGAAGAGGTGATTCAATAGGCCAATAGCTTACAAGTCCTCTCGAAATTAGAGTAGCTACTCCAGAACAATACTATGGGGAAGAAAGTTCCCAACGTACAGTGTTGCCAACCTAGGCAGCTTTAATTTTAGTTAGTTATTAACAAACAAAACTAATATTAGTCACTAAAGTTGCAATGTTGTCCAATAACCGATTTATTAACTAGTTACAATTCTTTATCTAAGCAAGTACACTTTAACCACCCATTAAATCAAGTTATTTGCTTTTTTACAATAACTTTTTCAACCTAAGTATAAACAAAGTTACTTGTTGTTGTCAACATAAAAAATCTAATGTACTATATAGCTTATTTGCTTTAAAACTACTTACTTTTACTTTAATTATAACAAATAGGTATTGACCACAAGATACACTACAAGAGATTTGTATTCAGGTGTGGACGTTCGTTAGTTGAGATGATGATGATGATGATGAAATATTATGTTCTACTTAAATATCTTTGGTAGAGTACATGAGCAAGTTATTTAAGTGAATATTATCAATCATATAATATATTATAATTCGGCACTTGTGTTTGAGCCTGTTTCAATTTATTTGTGTAGCGAGTGAATACTTAAGTGAACTCTACATAGATTAAGTAAGTTATTAACTTGAGTAGTTATTGGACAGTCGTAGCAGAGATCCGGTGACCGCAAATGGTCATTTAATCAAATTAACAAATCAAATAGGTTCCAATCGGGCGGACGGACTGTCGGTCGCGCGCCGCCGGAAGATGTACACGGGCCACAAAGAGCAGTTCCGGGGGTGTACCGGGGCGCGGCGCACCACTCGCCATTGTGTAAAAGTCGCATCGCTAATGGATTAGTGGTGGACACGATGGTGGACAATGGACGTGGAGCGGCTGGTTGTAACGTGGACGGAAATTGGACGAAATTGACGCGCCGCGGTCGGCTGGATTTCGGCTCTATTATTGTCCGTCTGTTCGATTGAAATCTGTATGAATCTAGTGCGGCGCGGCCGCGGGTCCCCTTTGATGTTAATTAAATTATGTGGGTTCCGTCCGTACTAGTTTTATGTGCGGCGCCCATTCAGCGGCGGCGGTGGTCTGCGCTTCCGGCTTTGTGCGTTCAAATATTGCCATTGGTTTCTTTATCAAAACATTTTTTTGTAAATCGAAATACAGTACTAATAAAACTGCTAGGTCTTCTTTCCTGCAGACCGTGTAGGTACCACCGCTGCATTTGCAATGTGTTAGTCATTCATCTGTTACTGGAGATTATGTTAGAAACATCACAGAGGTTATATCTATACCAAAGAGAATTGTGATAGTTTCGTCTCTTACAAAAGTATATGTTTAACATAGTCTTCATATCGTTCACCTGACTATCCATAACAAATAAACGTTAGATAATTTCACAGAATCACAAAAATACAGTAGGTTAGTGAATTAAGATTTAAGATGACACACTAATGTATATATATTACTAGATAATGATATATAACTATACGTTACACTTACGTTATTACTAATTGTTCCCAGGCCGCTATGCTGGCTGTAATGTATAATTAAATTTGAAATTTCTCTGAAATATTCCTTGAGAGCAACCGCAGCCGCTTTCTGTAACAACCGCTACTATAGCAACCGCATAAATAATACCGAAATGATGAAGGATCTATGAAATTCTATACAAATAAATAGCCAGTAACCATCTATATATCATTCCGCGTCGAATGCTCGTATTCCCGTGTCGATAGGTTCACTACTTTTCAAGTGATTGGTGAACCAAAAAAATAATTTTCATTATATATATGTAGATATATATATATTTAATCTGTTATGTATTTGGCAAAGTTATTAAGCAAAAACGAGTGAAACAGAAATGTGTTACGCGTACTGCAGTTAATGCTAATTTTATATCCAGCCGCCGATAAATTATCCATTAATGTATGGCAATAAGATAGATATGCGACGATTTCCGGAGGAAATACGTAGATCCGAGTGTTACATACAATTTACTATTGTGTACACATTTACTGTACGTTTACTCATCAAAACTGAAGACCATTCCTAAAGATATGTATTCGCGCTCCACTTCTAATATCTTTCTATTAGACTGATGTAGTAGATCTCTACACCTAGATAGTCATTGTATAATTTTACTGCCAAACAGTAATGTGTGTTCATGTTTGAATGGAGATGTGATTAGTGAAGCACTAGGGTTCAGACACTAGATATAATATGACAGAGACGTTCTTATTAATATTATAATAAATATTACCCTTTTTGACAGTATTTCAACCAAATTATTATTCTATTCATATTAACCGTATACAAATCGCAATTACCCTAATGCCTCAAGACGAAAGTCTTTAACCGGTGCATCCTCCCCACCCTTACTTTCAGAGCAAAGATTTGGTATCTGACCATCGGGCTGGTCCACAGATTCAAAGCACAGCGAGCGATGGAGAGAGCTGTGCTTGGCATTTCTCTAAGGGACAAAATCCGAAACGAAGGAATTCGACGGAGAACTAAAGCTGTCGACGTAGCTCTCAAAATCTACAAGCTGAAGTGGCAGTGAGCTGACCATGTCTGTCGTGTCAGTCACGGTCGATGGAGGAGAAAAGACTTGGAGTGGAAGCTTCGTACAGGTCGCAGAAGCGTAGAACGCCCTCCCACAAGATAGACCGACGACATCATTAGAACGGTCGGAAGTGGGTGAGAGAAGCTGTGGATCGCATTTGGTGGAAGACATTGGCGAAGGCCTATATACAGCTGTAGATAAAGGCTGATAATAATGATGATGTATCATGCGTTATAGGTTTGTTATTCTAACTGCGATGTAACTTGTTTCTAGATAGCACTGCAGTATATCAAGATGTAAAGAGCTAGCTGCAGAGATTAATAGCAACCGTCATGCAGAGGAAGATAGCGTATTTGAACTACCTACAGAGGGGATCTCTTTTCCATTTCCTAAAGGAAGACAGCGGAAAATATGGTTTGATGACAGAAATATTTTAATTATTGTACTTTTAAGTTTTTTTTTTTTTTTATATTGTCACGCCTTTTTCCCAGTAGGGGTAGGCAGAGGTGAATAAACACCCACATTTCGCCAGATGTGGTCAGATTAGGTCCAGTGTAACAGATCGATCGTATGTTGAGCAGCGAGAGGTCTTGGAAGGCGGTGGCCTCCTTCTGCGGCGCAGTGATGCGTCAGAAGGAGGCCGCCGAGCGCACGAGGGAGGCCGACGCCGCTGCCGCACCTGCAGGCGGCGGCGGGCCGGCGGGAGAGCGCGGCGGCAGAACCACGCCGTCCGCTTCCTCCCGCCGTGAGCGACGGGCCCCTAGCCGGGCACGGTGTGAGGGGGCCTTCGGGCCGTTGGGCGTGGCCCTTTGGGCCTTTGTCGTGTTTCCCCTGGGGGTGCGTCCCCGGGGAGTCTTGGTTTTGTCCCCTCCCCGTCGAAGTGGGGAGTCTGGAGGGAAGAGGCCGCCGCCCAATTCCTTCACGGGAGGGCGGCGGCCGGGCGTGCGCTCCGTCTTGGGCGCGCGCGGTCGTCTGTGGGGTCGGGGGGCCCCAACGTGCCGGTCCCGTGAGGGGCCGGTACGGACGGCAGGTGGGGTGCCTTTGCTTCCCGCGGGCACCCACCAGGAGGAGTTTTATACGCGGAGGCGCCCGGAGAGTTGCTTGACTGAAACCCGGGCGTCGGTGAGCGGTGGTGGTTTTAGTGGGTATGGGGTCACGCACAACATCTCAGTGGCCCCGAGCCCCACATAACCCGGCGTCCCCTGAAAAGGACGCTGGGTATGCGGTAACAGCATTTCCACCACCGATATCAAAAAAAAAAAATAAAAAAAGGTCCATTGTAACAGGGGCGAGCCTGTTGCTACTTTATTGGGACCACCCTACACACACACACAAAGATGATATCAGTGTGCGGGTTTCCTCACGATGTTTTCCTTCACCGTTTGTATCTCGCTGTTGTAACTAAAGTTCGCAAACGTACATAACTTAAACATTAAGTCATTGGTACATGCCGAGGTTCGAATCCGCGACCTTCAGAATGAATGCCGCACGCTCTAACCATTTTAAGTAAGTACAGGATGGAAATACTTTTCTCCGACTGACCGCCAAACTTAAGCTGTAAGATGGCACTCAATGATGACACAAATATATCCGCTGTGGTAACCATATTATATCCTCGTGATTCCATCTATTACAGCCAACTTATGTTTCCATTGCTGGGGCACAGGCCGACCCTCAATATGAGGGCGATGGCTTATAGTCACCACGCGGATCCAATGCGGATTGTTGAGTTCACACACACGTTAGAATAAATTCTAATTCATGTGCAGGTTTCCTCGCGATGTTTGCCTTCACCGTTTGTATCTCGCTGTTGTAACTAAAGTTCACAGATGTACATAACTTAAATATAAAAATCATTGTAAAGGCGGCATGGTCTAATCATAAGGCCAGCTAGCTATTTGTTCGTGATTCGTCTATTTCCATATTTAATACAGCAGGTTGTTAAAGGACTTGTTTAATTCTACGAATCAAATCAATAACCACAACGTCCGTATACTGTCCCATATAATGGCGCACTCCCACAGTTCACCCAACTGTGGGAGTACATCGTTAGCGGAGGGCAGGTCGATTATTGTCGTGTGGCCGAACACAGCGGCGCAGCGAACTCAGTTTTATTTTCGTCCCTTAATGAGCACTTTAATAAAAAGCTCTTTCAATACGCACCGGCGGATATAAACGGAGGGGGATGATGAAAAATTCATTGATGGAGCTGGACACCATTGTTTTTGGGAGCATACGATATTAATAATGAGGACATAATGTCAAATATGTATATATTTAATTTGTATGCACGGTAACAGAGCTGTTAACTATTATATTTATAGGGGGTGAAGTTTAAGTTAATAGCATAACGATTATATATGAATTCCGGTTTGAAGAACGCTGTAGCTGTTAATAAATATTGACTTAACACATCACTATCATCATCAGACGATGGACTTTGGACCATATCGATAGCTCCAACATTGCTTGCATCCAGTGGATTCCCGCGAATCTCAACAGATCGTCGGTCTACCTTGGTAACACCTCATATCTTAAGTTAAATTAAGTAGTAAGTTTGAACTAGTATACCGTTGTGTACAGCAGCTAAACTTTCCAACGTTTAACTTAACAATTAAATATATATATCATCATTACCATCATCAGCCGATAGACAACCCTTTGCTGGACATAAGTCTCCCTCAAAGATCTCCACATACAGTCAGCATGGCTTGCGGTACCGCTGGGCATTAAAAGCTGTCGTATGTATGTTTCATATGGGAGGAGGGCCATTTTCCATCACGCTGGCCCAATGCGGGTTGGCGGAAGCCGGAGCCTCGTTTGTTGATTAGCAGGGTACACCACGAGCAAGGGAGGTTGGCTTGGGTCCCGTGGGCTGATGTGCGAGAGCCTTTGCTTAATATATCTATATATATGATTTATTAAAGAAACTCATGTGAGCCCTTTCAGCGATAATCGAAAAAATGTACTTCTGAAATAGTTACAATGAGAATCAAAAATATTTCAGACGTGTCACGATTAGTCGGAAACGACCCCGGGGAAGTTTTAACGTTGTTACCGGACGTGGGAGGTGGCCGAGGGTTGCCTCTCTTAATTGGCAAAAGTTTCTCATCGGAAGAAAAACTGCGAGCTCCCGCGGACTTTAACAAGGGGACGGGTTAATTCGTGAACGGTCACCGCCATGTACATCATTAATTAAACAAACTTCTATTTTTCCTAATTATCACCATCATCATCATCAGTTGACAGACGTCCACTGCTGGACGTAGGCCTCCTCGAAAGATCTCCATATCGTTTGTTGGAGTTCATTGAGGGGAATAGAGCCATAACCCACCACGCTGGCCCAGTGCGGGGTTGGTGGGTTGTAAGAGCCTCGTCTGTTATTCAGTAGGGTGCACAGTTGGGGTTGACTTGCGCTCCGTAAGATGTTGTGCGGAAGCCCTTACACCCCTATCCAAATAATCCAAAATTTTAATAACTATTGTATTGATTGATATTATTAATAAAAATATCTTACTGGTAATCTAACTAGGATATTAATTTACTACAGCAGTATATTATTTTTAGGATTCCTATAGTTTCTTTTACTGATGACTGGTAAGAGACTTAAAAATATTTTCACTGTCTTCGTAACAAAAGGTTATTCAACTTGTAATTTTTTTTTATGTTAATAAACGAGCGGAACGTTTACTTGTAGGTAAATGATACTCCTGCTCACAAAGTGGTGGCGATAGTTCAGATATGCACTGCACCACATTGCGCTCATCGCCTGAGACATAAGATGTTGAGTCTCGTTACCCCAGTAATAACACTAGCTACAACTCCCTTCAAACCGGATACATTAATGCTTGCGCAGTACTGTTTGTCGGCTGCAATAGGTGCTGCGGTGGTATCTATCTAGATGGAGTCTGGCAAGAAAGACCTACAATCAGTAATAAGAAAGAATTTCAGGGGAAAGTGTGAAGAGATGGGAAGGAAGTGGGTCAGCGTAATGTTTTCTCTAATTTGCCCATTTCACCTTAAAAGGACACAACCGAAAAAAAATGATATAAAAGCTCTTTAATGTTCGATGTAATAACATTTACCGGCCAAAATGGCACCTACAGCGCTACCGCCACTTGTCACGTATACTTTGCCTCGGCGAACACTTAACAGAGCAACTTTAGGATAATTTGATTGCTCCGGCTCTTCGATAATGGAGGCACAGGCGCCCAGGTACGTGTGAATAGCCGCGCCTCCGACCTGAACACACGGGGCAGGAAGGAAACGCATGAGACACCGTATCCGGCCGCTTCGCGACCGCTGTAATAAAGAGTTCGCTTTCGACGCGAAAGCTTTGAGGCGATACGACAACCTGTCGACAACACTTTGTTTCCACTTCTATTTCTCTGGTGCGGTGATGGTACCTACCTGGATGATCTACGGCGACAGAGGTCTACCACTAGTATTAATATAGGCATAGTTACTATATGTGGCGTGAACAATTATCAATAACCATACATCATAGTCACTATAGAGGTACTTTAATAATAACTTACTAAAAAATTACTCTCGTCTTCATCATCAGCCGATAGACATCCACTGCTGGACATAGGCTTCTTCCAAATATACATACAATCAGCATGGCCTCCGGTATCGTTGGGCACTAGGGACTGACGTATGTAGTGGTTCATACGGGGATTTGGGCAATTGCGAGCCACTACGAGCAGTTGAGGTTGGCTTGGATTCCGTGAGTTGTTGTGTTAAATCCCTTTACTTTATTCTCGTCTTAATGCTAATAGATAGGGATGTTTTTAATACACGTAAATATCGTGGAAAGCAAGAAAACATACTATGGGGTGATGGAAGCTCGCGGCGGGACGGACTTGTTCTCATTAGCCTCTAATTACGAGGTCCCGAGGTCCGCCGGCGGAAGCTGAAATTTAAAATGTTCACTGGTTCTTCCCTCGCGAATCCCGATTGTGGAGCAATAAAAAGGAGCGGCGGAGAGGGTGGGAATTTTAAACGGTTATTGTTTCCTTTTTATGTTAATGGGGGGGTAGTATTGAAATTTCGCAAAACCGACCTTCGGATATTGCTACAGATCGGAGCTGAGCTACGGTAACGATCGTACCGATGGAGTCGCCTAACGTTTTTACTGCTGTTATTACCGTTGTCGCTTCCACATTGAGCCGGGTATTGTTCTAAATTTTTTTTTCTATATCCGGTTGTTCATCTTTCGCAATATGGCACCGTCGTTAGTGTTATTAGCGCGGGGCTTGGTAAAAATATATTAATCTCCCCATGGAACGCTTCATTAAGACACTTTGAGGGGCTCGGAGGCGATTATCAGGTCTGATACGTTGCTCGGCAACTCTGTTACGTAAAATCGTTTCCCCGCTCGCCCCCTCAATGTTTAAGGGCCCTCGTAATTATAACTCGTAGTCATTATCAGTTAAGATTTTATAATTTTTAATTTTTTTTTCTAAACATACAATTTCTTTCAACGAAGGTCAACCAGTATCTATCGCTTCGTTAGTAGAGGTCCGGTATAATAAATTTCTAAGGTGAGGTAAACATTTTATATAAAGATGAAGAATAATATAAGACATCATCATCAGCGGATATACGTCATTGCTGGACATCGGCCTCCCCCAAATATCTACACATCGATCGGTCCTACACTGCTGTCCAATCATTTCTCGCGAACTTAGTCAGCGTAGCTTCCGGTACCTCCGGCACTAGGAGCCGTTATTTGTAGAGATTCATATGAGATTACCCGCATTGGGCCATTTCCTATCGCGCTGGCCCAATGCGGGTTGGCGGGAGCCAGAGCCTCGTTTCTCGAGTAGCAGGGTGCATCACGAGCAGGTGAGGTTGGCTTGAGTTCCGTAAGTGTGGACCCATCAAATAAACATCAGCCTCTATGAAAATTAAAAAGAAAGTAACTGTCAAGAGAGCAACAATTTTTTACTGGTAGGTCTCTGTTTTCGGAGATTGGCTACTTAAATGCCACCGCGGCACCTATTTCTACCGACAAACCGGTTCCGGTTTAAAAGGCGCTAGTGAAATTTCTCAGGTAATGCGACTTATTGTCGTATGTCTCAAGGCGAGGAGTACAATGCGGTGTACAACATCCTCACTAGCGCCTCGTTATGGGCAGGCGTATGAATATCAGGCGAATGTCTCGCTAGTCTCGTCGCTTAGTAAAATTGAAATTTAAAAAAAAACCTCGGTATGATTGAGGATAAAGCCGTGTTTCGTTTGTTAAAGCGCGCCGGTTGAAGGCTCCGCTCATGGAAGCCGTGTGATGCGGATGAGCATTAAAACGTTCCGCGTGCTCGCGCGCCGCCCGCAGGACCATATTTCCACAACCGTGCTTTGTTAATACAAAACTCCAGGTCACCGTTTTTTTCGTGTCTCCAGCCCCGTCGGCCTCGTCAGGCCCGCCAGCGCGGATTGCCATTAAAAATAATGATGCGAAATTCCACCTGCGGAACCGGGGTGGCGTTATATTTGTTTAGGGGATGCGATAGTTGGCGTTACGGTCGGTTTATTGTCGCCGGGGTCAAGGTAGTTAGTTGTTTTACTAGTTTTGTTCAGAACTATATTGCTGGGTTTGTTTTGTAGTTAGTACGGACATATACCGTATCAAATTCAATCATAGTCTACCTTCATATATATCTAATTAAAATGGGTTTTCTTTGTTGGCTAGTCACGTGAAAATTAGTGAACGTATCGACACAGAAATATTCAATGCGGGGAACGATTTGTAGATGGTTATAGGCTATTGATGTTTTGAATTTCATAGATCCTTTATCATTTAATTTATAATCAACTTTTATAAACATTTTCATTTATTATTATTTATGCTGTTGCTATAGTAACGCTTGGTATAGAAAGACATTTGAGGTTGCTCTCAAGCAAAAATTCAAGTCTGATTTTATATTAAGGCCGTCAAAGCGGGAGGGAGTAATTAATATTTATATATGTATGCCATTTCCACCTATGTAGAGATTCATCATGATATCTCTGAAACCATAAGACCTAGACACTTGAATTTTGGTAGAAATACAAGGAGTATTTTTACCAAACTCCTAATAATTTCCTTCCCTAAGAGGAGTTGCGGAGTGAGGGAGATTACGGCCAGCAAAGCGCTCGGGGAACTGATATATGCTGCTTATGATTCGAATAATTTAATTCTTTTGACATTTTACTTAATTTCAACCCCTATTCGTTTCAATGTTTCCCTCTGAAACAGTTCGTTTTTTTGATCTACAACTACATATGTAATTGTTAGTCAGTTCAATTATGTACTTGAATACAGGATGAAGGAGCCAAGAGCTTTGATTAAGTAAGAAGTGACAGGATATTTTTGGCAGCACGTGTCATATATAAACAAAAGTTAGGTTATACGTAATCATTACATAAAAGCTTTCTCATTTTTGACTGAACGGAAGGATGTTCCTTGGTAGTGAATGGATATTATAAATATAAGAAAGTGAATGTGTATATTCTTGGCAGCAATTACTTAAAATTTGATGATCTGATGATGATTGATAAGGTGCTATAATAAATGTAATATAGTGTTTGCGATAGACTTTTTAATCGTTTTAAGAGAGCTTTTAAATCTCGCGATCTTTCGCGTTGCTAAGTTTAAAAAAAGGGCAATTAGCAAGAATCACAGCTCACTTGTTGCTCAGCTAATTGCAGTTCGCGTTTAAATTTCATGCCAATAGGGCTTAGTAGCTGGAACGTTAGGACCCTTGTGAACGCGGCACAGCCTCCTCGGGGGCTTCGCTCACAGCGGCGAGAGCTGAACGCCATCGACTTGTGCCGAGCTTTAACGATTATTTTATACAACAGAATGATAATTAGGCAGTGAGGCTCACACCGGATGCACTGGGGAGGGTGGTGGGCGGAGCGCTTCGGCTTCAAGTTTGTAAAGGCCGAAGGCCGACAGGCGGTGTATTCATTTAAAATACGTTTATAAACTGGTACAAGTGAGGTAATGGTTTTAAAATTTTTGTTTTTAACATATTTGATTTATTTTCTACGTTTGTATGATCATGTATCTACAGTTCACAGTTATAGTGGTCACCGATCCGACAGCGGCGAAGCCTGCGTGCTTTTAGCACCCTATTTTCTATTTCGACTTCTCCTAAACCACCACCTTATCTTATTTGCTGTGTTAAGAATTTAGATACTAACCACTACAAAAATCATCGCTCCTCTAACAACCTGCTTCTTTTTGCTCTTCCTACATTTTTGATATAGTCCCCTCTTCTTTTTCTTTATAATCTATTCTTATATTTGTGTATTATAAGTGTATTTATTTGATGTACTTACTTCATTATCTGTGCATTACTCAAAGTAGACTTGAAGATAATGCCATTGGTATTAAGTCCACCTTGACACGATGTGTATAAAGTTTAAAATTCAAAATATAATATAATTTTACTTAAGCAGAAATGAATGTTTTTCTCTCATTGAATTACAAACATATTATATACTCTACACTACTTTTTTCTATACAATTTTATAGAAAAAAGCAAGGTAGAAATTCAACTTCCATCGTTAAATATTAAATTCAGTTTGCGTAGCTCTATTCTTTGAGAGGAACTAATGAGAAACAGAGGCAGTTTATCTTTTTCTATGATTGTACTCGCAGTTATTCTCGCAATATTATAAATATTGTACAAGTATAGAAAATACTTATATTTATTAATCATCAGTAAATAAATATTTTGACAGTAAATAAAAATTATATAAAATGTTTATCATCGAGGTCATCCACAATGCATACAAAATAAAAAGATCTACGGTTGCACGTAATGTTACACACGATGTACCCTCAAAATGGGGGTGAAAGGGACACCGGGGTGAAGCATCAGTCAAAGATCATTAGTGATGCGCTGCGGAACGTAATAACTAACTTTGGGGTGGCACACGGCCGGGGAGCTCAGCGTGAGCCGTGTGCCACATTCACTTACATGACTCTTGATTTTAATATGTGATGACTTCTCCAACTAACTGGGTTTACTGTTGGTACAAACCTAAACGTTCTGATTTTTTTTTTTTCACAATAGTCTTTTCATATTATAAACTAGCTGTTTCCCACCCCCTGCAGTCATTTTAGAGAACGAATTTCGTATAAACAATTCTTCTTCTTCGTCGGTATCACTCTTGGCAGAGTGGTCGTGGTCATCACTTCAGGTGTTGATCGCAAGCTTAATAATAGGTCGCTCTTCCTCTCTGATGGCAGCCTTCCTAGTACAGGTAGGTGAGACTGGCTAATAGATACCTCTGTTCAATACCGAAAACTGCGATGGTATTTACTAGTATATAGTAATATATCCTCCGTCTGCTTCCAACATACTATACTATTGCTGTAGGTGAGCCTATAAAGTTAAGACGCTCTCCGACAAGTTGGACATAAAAGGAAATATATCGAGCGCGGCGGGGGTGCTCTTTTATTTTCTTATGGAGCGGGACACACGGCCGGGGGATTGTTTCTGGCCGTCGATGTTTACGTGACCCCGCTTTATTAAAATTCTTACTTTGGTCCAATCTTATTTTTCCTCCTCATAAGACCCCGCTCCATGGTAAACTTAATTAATTTTAACTACCACCCCGCCGCCGGCTCCCGCCCTACGTACTAACCAAATACGTTTCATTCGATTTTATTTTAGATCACTAACGATCTTTTTACTATCCACTTCTATACATTCTCTTTTACTAAATAAAAAAAATTATAAAGTATCCGCACCAGAAAGACCGTTCACTTGATAGTAAGGCGTTAGTTAGATTGACATATATAGCACCAGATTGTGCTTGTCGTATTGGAACATAACGATAACTGTCATTACTCCAATAATTTTATTACCAACGTCCTTTAAACCGGAACAAAATAATGTTTCCATACTGCTGTTTATCGGCAGAAATATGAGCTGCGGGAACTACCACCAATAAAATGTTTCAAAATGTTACTAATATCCGTCTCTCTCTCTTCCTAACTTTTCATGCATATGGTGGTAGGGACAGCTATTTTTATCTTTCTCCTCCACTTTCCTGTCTTCAACATCATCGTTGTACACGTAGCTTTAATGATACGGAGTATTATTAATGTGGATTTAATACATAAACTTTGCATAGAAACTATTCTTCCTCTTAAAGTGCCGCTCCAACTAGAGAAGGTTGGCGATCAGCGTGGTAAAGCCCTTTTCGTCCAACAAACTATAACAAAGCTCAAAACTTATTAAAAAAAATGCATGAAAAATTACTCCAAGTAATAACTTAGCGTAGTTGGTAATAGATAAGTCAGTGATAAAAACCCTGAAAAGTATTTCGTTGTAGACGTCCACTGCTGGACATAGGCCTCCTCCAAAGATCCTCACATCGATCCGTCCTGTGTCGCCCGCAGGACCGGGACCAGCGACTGCGACAGTCAGTCGTTTGTAGGGGTTTATATTGGAGGGGATTTGAGCCATTTCCCACCACGTTATCCCAATGCCGGTTGGTGGGAGCCAGAGCCTCGTTTGTTGATTACCAAGATGCACCACGAGCAGATGAGGTTAGCTTGGGTCCCGTGAGTTGTTGTGCGGGACCTCGAGCCAATTCATTAAAATTTAACTTACTTACTAATTGTATTCAATCAATCCTGATAACAGTAGAAATAAAGTAGACAAAGTAAATTTCGACAAATACAATGACATTTCAATTTTCGCCTTTAACTTCCGAAAGAAGACACAAAACTTCCTCTGATAAAAAGTTTGAAGCTTATTTTAAAAGATACTTTCAGTATTCTTAATGTTTTATCGAATGTCCATTCTTTAGAAATATATGGCGACTAAACTTCATGGTAATAGTTGAGTAGTGACGTTTGATTTATAACTGCCTTTTTGAAAACTCTATCTAGACCCTAACTTATTTCAGCTATATATTGTAGCTCGTCGACCCCAATGTCACAAGATGAAAGTCTTTAACCAGTGCGTCTTTCCCACCATCACTTAGGGCGCAGAGAAATGGCACCTGACCATCGGGCTGGTCCACCGATCCAAAGTAGCGCAGCGAGCGATGGATAGAGCTTTGTTAAGAATTTCTCTAAGAGACAAAATCCGGAACGAAGGAATCCGACGGAGAACTAAAGCTGTCGACTTAGCTCTCAAAATCTGCAAGCTGAAGTGGCAGTGGGCTGGCTATGACTGTCGTGTCAGTGACCGCCGATAGGGGAGAACAGTCATGGAGTGAAGGTCATGTACAGGTCGCAGAAGTGTAGGACGCCCTCCCTCCAGATAGACGGCCAACATGATCAGGGCAGTCGGAAATTAGTGGATGCGAAAAGCTGAAGATCGCATTTGGTGGAAGACATTGGGGTAGGCTTATATCCAGCGGTGAATAAATAAACGTTTATAATGATCATGATGATGATAATGATTGTAGCTTTGATATAGAATTATGTATAGTTAACCCAGCATTAAATTTGGATAAAATTCTCAGACTGCATACCATCTGTAACTCTCATATTAGATAACTCTTGATAATGAGGCATAGCTCTTAGAATACTTTCTTCTAGTATAAAGCTTTAAGCTTCAAGCTTAAAAGCGGCAGATAAAAAATACTTCGTTTCAGTCTTAATAAACAATTACTTGTGTTAACAACAACTAAACGAATCACTTGTCAGAGAACACATGATCATTCAACCATCTTGATCTGATGCAGATGATAGTTGACATAAATTGAAACTAGCTCAAATCACTGACATGAATGACTAAAATGCATAAGAATTAGCTTAGCTTAGCTTCATTCCAAGCATCATTATTGTTATGAAATGATTTCGACAAACTTAAGAATTTTGGGTCAGATTGAAGAACTATTCTAATCCTGAGCTACTCTTTCAACTGATGGAATTTAAACCTGTTCCATTCATCTGTATCCTCAAATGATTTGTTCCGCTGCTTTGTCCTTCTAGGATAAACCAACCTCATAAACAGGTCCTCTTTGCGTTGTATAAAAAAGGCGACCATTGGCACAAGGGGAGTAAGGGCACCCGCGCAACTCACGGTATCCAGGTCAAGTTCTCCTACTCGTGGTGCATCCTGCTAATCAACAAACGAGGCTCTGGTTTCCACCAACCCGCATTGGGCCAGCGTGATAGGAAATGGCCTAAACCCCCTCGTTTCAAGCCCTTCATACGACCGACCGTATTGCCCAGCGGTACAGGAGGTCATGCTCACTTTATGTGGAGATCTTTGGGGCAGGCCTATGTCCAGCTGTGGACTTGTATCAGCTTAGATTATAGATGAGGGGACACAGGTCCCGAAAGGTTGGATGATTACTAACATTGTATATACTTAGTATTTTATTGGTGTGAAATAAAGTTAAGATTATTCTATTCCATTTTGAATAGATTTTGTCTGTGGCACAAAGGACTGTAGAGTTCCCAATCGCTACCAATCTATAACTTGGACCTGCCGGTGACAAGTCATCATTTCGCCTCATTGTCGTCACATTGTCGCCGGGTTAATGAACAGGGGGTACCATTTTGCACGTCGCTATCCTCACTCCCTCACCCTGCCACGCCGCACCCCCGCCGTGTACTTACCGCCCTTATAAGGCGGTAAACTGAGCCGTAATCAACACGACGGCGGGTTCCCTTGAATCATTATTATATTCGATGGCATAATAGACGTGGCATCATAACGCGTCCGTATGATCGGATAGGCACTAGTTTAGTCTAGGGCGCCTTTAGTGTTCAGGGCATCAGTTACGGGATTATAAAAATAAGACTGAGATAAGCCCAGCTTCGAACGAGGCGCATAAAAGGATTTTCGGGTTCGCATGTCCAAGGGATACGGGTAATACGAAGTGGTATGTATATTTGTCATAGTGTAGCGAGGGTGTTAAAGAAGGCTTTAAGTCATGCTAAGGCAATGATCACAAGACCATCTGTGCGTTCCGTAGATTCCGAAGCGTCTCCTAACGCTTAATGAGACCATTCTTCGCTAGTCAGGATGTATTTCAGGAGACTTCCTTTCAGTTAAAATAAGTTTGGTCCGTTTAGAAAAGTTGAAATAAGATCAGGCGTATCAATTAAGATTAAACGTTACGTTATGCCGACGTCTCCTCTCGCTGAAGGTTAGGAAACGTAATGGCTTCTTGGAGCTTCGACTCAATATTTCTAAGGAGGAAAGGTACTTGATGTTAGTAGTGTGAGGTATTTAAGAAAATACCTGATGATCGATATATAAATTCTTATTTAAGTAAGCTAGAAATTAATAACTTAAGCTCCAGTCCAGTTTTAATGTTAGTAGAGAATGAGAATATTAAACCATATGGGCGTAGAGAGACTGTATCCGAAGTACAAATCAAGGTTTCAACCGCACACCCACAGTTTAGTTTATTGACACGAGACGAGAAGTTAAAGGTGACGTGGGTGAATATATTCAGGGAAAGATCAGGCACCGAGGTGCTGCAGGTTCTCCATATTTAGGATTCAAAGTTGACATGTCATTTGTAATGACGCGTCCCGTCGGAGACAACGCGCTGGGTAACGCCGTCTCGTCGGCTCTCATTTAAGCCATTATCCTGTGAGCGGACGATTAAATTATATCCTTCAGACACTTGGATACCGGTGTCTAAGCGGGTTTTCATTTATTAAACGCGGGTGCAATTGTTCAATGGAGTTTCCACTCGACGTAATGTGTCTGAAAAGTTGTCCGTTTTTAACTCGGTTACATTAATTTCATACAATTACCGCGCCCGGACAACTTGATTTATTAACTTTGCCCTGTGATAACTGCGCAATATTCAGCACGTTTCAGTAATTTTTACTGTTAACAGGCTCATATATAATGTATAGAATATAATTATCCTAATTTTCATCATCATCATCAGCTGATAACCGTCCACTGCTAGACATAGGCCTCCCACAAAGACCTCGACATCGATCGGTCCTGCGCTGCTTGCTTCGCCGGGATACAGGGGTCTCGTCTGTTGAGTAGTAGGGTGCAGTAGGAGCTGGTGGGGTTCGCTTTAGTCTCGTGAGTTGTTGTGCAAGACCCCTTCCACCCCTATTTAACTTTAGCAAATGTTTTTTATGCTATATAAAAATTATAGATTTTAATCATGAAGACATGCAATATGAGAATCTTATAGGAAACATCCTTTTTCTCTTTCATTTCTCGTCTAAGCTTATATAATACTTATTATTATAAATTTAGGGTGTAAGGGGTCCCGTCCTATCCGGGACTACTCACGGGACCCAAGCCAACCTCACTGGCACGTCGTGCACCCTGCTAATCGTCAAACAAGGCTATGGCTCCAAACTAATCTGTATTTGGCCAGCGTGGTGGGAAATGGCCGAAGTTCCTTCATATGAATCCTTACCCGATCGTATGGGAATCTTTGGTGGAGGTCTTCAACAGTGGATGTCTATCGGCTGATGGTGATGAATATACAGAGTAGAGAGTTAGCGTAGATCAAATTATATTTATTTGTTACAGTATTATTTGTGTGTAACAAGTGAATCGTCAGCTGTAACGGAAGCGTGTAATGGCCTGTCGGTATCAATGTATCGCCGTTTTGGGCCCATCAACGCGAATAGACTGCGACTTGGCTCCCAAAGTGACGCCTCACGGCACCGTCAGCGTGACGTGACGATTCCAACGCGCCGGGGGACGTGAATTAATCGCCACTCGGAGCCAGCCATTCCTTCCCCCTGAAAGGACCTAGTGACTGATAAAAGCGTTGTTTGTTCGGGGAAGCGCTACCCCCGCTTAAATTATTTCCCGCGCCGCGCTACCCGTTGATTTATTTAATCAACGCTTGAAGTGTTTTTAAATGAACCGTTTAATTATATTGTTGATTTATAACTGGAACACGTCTACTCATGCTGCGAAGTCTTTGCTTTAGTACAAATTGTCTATTCCTAACGAGAGGGCTCCGACTTTTGGGTACGTCGATGACGTCACTGCGACACATAAACGTCGGGCGTGCGAAAGAGTATAGTTATATACAAACAGATAGTAAGTAGGAGACAGTAATATTAAATTTACTGACTGTATCTAGACATTTATTTTTAACCGGCAAACTAGAAAAGGGTTTTACAAGTTTAATCCGAATCTCTATTTATCTTTTGTTCATACAGTGACTTGATAAAAACTGTTTTTGAATGTTTCCTATAATTATGATGATAAAAGATTCATCTTCTCAATCACCATCACCAATTCACCGTCTCAATTTCTGTAGTGAAAGAAACTAGATATATCATTAAGAAAACTAAATAAATTTCATTTCAGTTTTTGTTTGGTCTACTTCAATTTGGGGTTAATGTATGTAGAAAGTTGGTTAAAGCCACAGGAAATGCTGTGGCTTTTTTCCTACAATTATGCGGTAAAGAACTGTTATGTTATCCTGTGTGCTATCGATATCCTACCGCCTGCATAGTAGAATCTAGCTAAAAATATGTTGATTGATTGTAGTAACAAATAAAGCGGTAACAATGTAGTGTATAAATCCTCCCGGGCATTGTTACAGTGCCGTTAAAGTTATACTTAGATTATAGGCAGTGGGTTGTCGCGAGAGTTATTGCCGCAGTATTGTGAGCGCATCTCTATTAAATAGTCCGCTGTTGCTGAGATTGTATCATTACGGCGATATTACCGCGCTAATGACAGATAATAAATCTCCCCGACGCCAACAATGAGGCTGCGAGATCGCCTGCGATCCTTAAAACCGTACAACGTACAAAGTACCATCGACGCCTGAAACTGTAAAACGGCAACGATCGGTTACATTCACACGTAAGTATCGCCGTTTGTTATAAATTTTTATATCTTGTTACTGCAGTAATTTCAGTTAGTATAATCATTTATTCCATTCCCACCAACCCGCATTCGGCCAGCGTGGTGGGAAATGGTCCAAATCCTTCCATATGAACTCGTACATACTGCAGCTTCTAGAGCCCAGAGGTACCGGGGCCATGGTGACCGTGGTAAGAAAGCCTATGTCCAGCAGTGGACGTCTATCGACTGATGATGGTTATCACTGTAGCCAGGATACAAGTAAAGAGACCCCAGAGCTCGATGATAAATTATCATTGCTATGATGTTTATTAACGTACAAATGACCAGAGAGAGAAAGCGTCATTTAAATTACAACAGATTATTGGGGTCTACCATGGTGGGTAATGGCCCAAGTCCCCCCTTAGAAAACCCTACAAACGATGCCGTTTGGTTCCCGGGCAGCGTAAGTAGCTGTGGAGATCTTTGGTGGATAGCTATGTCCAGCAGTGGACATCTGCCGGCGGATAATGGTAATGATATCCAGCATTTGACATCCGTCTGTTGAAATGATGACAGTATTTCGACGATACTTGGCGTTAGTTAAAAAACTTAGTGCTTAATATCAACAAACTAAAGTTTGCCTGTCTTAAGTTAAACTTATTTTAGTATTAGTTTAATAACAATCTCTTTTGTAACTTTTTTGTACTATCTCTAGTATTATGGCTGACGGTTAATTTTTAATATTAGATCGACATTTTTTAATACTCCATATCATATCTCATCAATATTCTGAATATCCGGCGCAGAGGATTGCATCTCCGGGGAAATTTTCATTTTGTTTCATTAATATGATAATATTATTAGTAACTGAACTCGACCAGCGAATAGAGCTTTTTCTATTCGGATGATAGTTAACTTCTATTTTATATAATTAAGTGTAAATGAGGTTGTAGATCAAGCGTGCTTTGAGGATCTTACTTATCAGATTCATAGAATGGTTGTCGCTCGGGAATCGAAACGGGAACTTCAGTATAATAAGGCAAGCGGTTAATCTCTGCGCAATGGAGGCAGTTAGCGAACAATATCTCTCGGCTAATTGTATGGTCCAATTTCACTTTCCAGCGATTTGGGACTTAATTAAATTCCTATTTCATATCTCTGAAGCCGGAGCACAAGAGAAAATCTTTTTTTTTTCTACACAGTTGCACGATTTCCCCGCCCCGGGCAGGGCTTAATGTAACAAGCCCTTGCCGTTGATATTCATAAAAATATGCTTTTACACGAGGGGTTGACGTTTACTATAATTAATTCATTCATTCACTACTAGAAAGATTTCGATGATTTTTTTTATTAATAGATATATAAAAATGCTGCAGATAAATTTACAAACCCTTTCCAAGCTTTTAATTTACTGGTGATAGGTTTTTGTTGCCATAGACCGTTTAGGTAGGAACCAAATAGTTATGTACAAATATTACTGTCTCCCAGTTTCAAGAGCGTTGAAGATTGTGAAATTACTGAGGTGAGGAGAGGGAGGTTCATACCGACGATTTGGTGAGAATCGCGGCAGCCTACTGTATGCGAGCAACAGTATGACCGATCCATGTAGAAATCTTTGGGGGAGGCCTATGATCATCAGAAGACGTCTTCTATCGGCTGATGTTGATGATGAAGGAAACTTACGTTTATGTCTCAAAGTGACGAGTACAAAACGGTGCTGTATATATCATCCTAACTAGCGCTGCGTGATTATGGTCAGGAGTAATATTATCATCAGGTGAACATCTCGCTCGTCTCCTCGCTTGGTAGAATAGAAAGTAAAAAATAAATTGCCGTGAAGAATAGACGAGTAAGTCTTGACAAGACAAATTGAAAAAAACTCGGAAATTGTGTCTGGACAAAAAAAAATATTAAGTAAAACTTAAATTGCGCCGAATTTATAAAGCCTTCAAATAATTATACAGGAGGCACGGGAGTGACACGCGCCCCAGTTTCCACCCTCGTCACGTCAGCGGCGGCGAGCGCGCTGCGGCGAGCGCGTCGCCCGCCGACGTGACAGCGTGTTACCGACGATATTAATCAGAATAATACCGCGGCGTGTTTACGAGATCCATGGTTAAATGGCTGTTCGCAGCGTCGTCTGTCTGAAAGCACACGTGCCTAATCTCAATCAACTAAGATTTATTTCAGACTCCAACTTTAGGATCGGGTTGCAGTCTTTTTTCAGTCCTAATTTTAAGTTTTCTCTATGGACGAGTTATTATGAAACAACCTTCTTAGGAATAATGTGTAATATTCAACCCTGTAATGTTATGCTAATAAAATAGGACTAAAGTAAGCCCTGCCTTTCATAGAAGGTGACTAAAAGTGTCTAGGAATTTCGGGGACCTTGGGGGTGGGGAGCCTTATCGCTCAACAAGCGAACCTGTGTGTAGAGAGGCATCGGTCCGTTCTATAAGTGATCCGGGGCTCTCTCCGAAAGCACTGACACAGACCACCGAGAGGGTTTTAGTAAGAAAAAATCTCACATAACTTTGACTTCCGTCCTGCACTAGGATATCTATCGAAAATATCATCCCCGAAACTAAAAAAAAGGTTTAGCCGCCTAGCATATGCTACCGATCACCTCTCCATCCACCTAAAGGTCGATCTATAAACGACGTGGTAGCCGCCGCGAGAGTTTTATCGTCGCTGGAGAGAGATTTTTTTTGGGAGATCAAGGTTCACTTTGGGTTGCTGTCTTTGGGAAGTAATTAAGGAAGTGTCCGCGATCATACCGACAATTATTACACTGTTACTCATATAACTAATATTTCACTATTACTAAGAAAAGTATGACATGGTTCGTATCATTGTTAATTTCTAAATCAGGTTTAAGTAAAATTGCTGTAGATTATTTTTATTAATAATTAATTTAATTATGCACGCGACGTGTAATACACATAAATTAAGTGTAATTAATTTAAGTTATAAAGTAAAAGTTATATTTTCATTTGTACATGGCTTTAAAGATACCTATCTTGTGTTATTATAGCCTAAATACGAACAAATTTAATCGACTACCTAACAAATTATTTGCAAGACTTTATATGTGTATAACAACTACCGTACTAAGTTACTTTATTATTAAGTAACATCAACTTAACAGCAAACAAAACGAAATGACGGATAAAACTTTCTTATAATATGTGATACAAGTTAAAGAGAAAAAAAACAAAGGCTAGTAGAACATTGTTCATATGTATCGCTGATGTACAATAGTATTTCCTCGTAACGGTATTCGAGTCGTCGTAGCACACTACGCGATGGCGTAGCAGTTCGCTACGAGCCGCCGTAGCGGTCTTCTACGTGACAGCGCGCAACCGACAACTTTAATGAAAATAATTCTACACAGCGTTTCCTGGTCGACTCCTGATAGTTAGTGTACTCGATTACTTACTGAAACAATTCCTATGAAAACTGTCTTGCCTTTATTATGTTTAAGTGCAGACAGATTTTTTTTTATTTTAATATTTATTACATCTTCAGTACATATTTTAATTGCGAACATATCTTTTTTATTTTGTAACAATTAACCATCATAAAATGTATTTAAAATTATGTTAAGGGTACTATCTATTATGAATATAATATTAAATATATTTGACTATACTTATCTTATGAATATCGAACAATAATAAAGTAAAAAAAAAAATAAGAATCTATAACCAATTGAACAAGGTGTTAATAATTAAACTAATGATCTAATAACAGAATACCCAGTAGAAGGAATCGGATAGATTCTCTTGTCTAATAAACAATATAATTAATACATAATCATCCATGTAGTAGGTACGATGCTACGGACAAAAGGATACACAAATATACGTCCAACTTAATTCACCTCTCTTTTTACATGGGGCTTAAATATAAATTGAGTTGAAACAAAACAATACCGGACTTTACTACGGCTTAAAGGCTCAAGGGCACTAGAGCAGTGCGCGGCGTACGTACGAATCGAAATAATGATTGTTACGGACGTACATTTAATACCATCAAGTGTTTCAAGTATTGGATCGGAAGTATAATATCATATTCATATAGAAGACTTCGTTAAGAATTTGTTTTACGAGATTTTATCTCACCAATATGATAAATAGATACATGCGTTCGTTTGCTCAACAAGTATATCTGTTTGCAAACATATCCATTAGTAATTAAGTTAATTTTAGGTAAGACGGTGGAAGTGGTCCCGCACAACAACTCACGGGACACAAGCCAACTTCATCTGGTCTTGGTGCAGCTAGCTAATCAACAAACGAGGCTCTGGAACGAACCCCCATTGGGTCAGCATGATCGGAAATGACCCAAATCCTCTAATATAAAACCCTTCCTGTTTAATGTCGGTCTCATTGGGGAAAGCCTATGTCCAGCAGAGGACATCTATCAGCTGATGATGATGATGATTAATTAGGTTAATTTAAAGCTTGTTAAAAAATATTATTGATCCTTAAAATTCCTTTTGAGGATAAGTACAAAAGAGCATTGCTTAAATTGATATCTACTACATATTGTCATTATATCGCATGATTAGTATGGGTAATGTATTTGATCGGCGCTGTTTGACCGCGAGATACATTCAATGTCCTAGGACGGGCTACAGTGTGCTACAAAGTGCTACGTCATTGCTACGAGTGACAGCCACGCCGCTACAGGAAATGAGCTGGAGCTAATCTCGTGCGGTCATCATGAATATCTGAATGCATCCAGATAATTTGTTTTCTCATTATCATTAGAACAAGATAATACATTATAATGTATATGTAACTACGAAAAATGTACTTTTTATTAGTTATTTATACAATGGCATCATCATATAATTTTTACTTAATTGCTAACGACGCTTTCGACGTAGTCTGCAGTAATTAACAAAGCAATATAATTTAATGCGTTTTTAGTGGGGGTTTTTACACGTTGTAATATCCCACAATTGTGATAGTTTTTTTACTTAAAGACATTTTTATTTGGTTACAATTCATCAGATAATGGTTATCCACTGCTGAACATAGTTCTCGCCTAATGATCTCCAAATTAATCGGTTATGAGCTGCGGTTTTACAGTTAGAATGAACTCTGGTATTACCTGCTTGCTGGCAGTTTGTAGGGGTTCATGTGAAGGGATTTGGATTATTTCTCACTACGGTCGCCCAATACGGGTTGGTGGGAACCAGTGTCATTTATTAATTAGCAGGTAGCACCATGAAAAGATAATGTTGGGTTAGGAACTATATGTTGTTGCGCGGCACTTCTTACACCTCTTGGTATAACACTAATTTACAAAATTGATGGTTAATTAATTACTACGAAAAATTGTTAAATGGTGGTGTTGTGCGGGAACCGTTACACCCCATTGGTTAGCTATATAAAACCTGTTTACCTTTTAATTTACAAAGCTATTAACACAGTTTATAGCTAGCTGTGGACAAAGCAGCATTTAGAGCACAAACAACCAACACGAGTCCATCAAACCTCCACAAACAATGGTTCTTCGACGGCGTGTGGTTCAGCTGATGCGGCACCTCGCAAAGGTGCAGCGGCGACTGTTCACTCGTCGAACGCAATTTCCGAGCTGTCACGCGACGAGACCGCAGCGATGTCGCAGCGGGACGTTCGCAGCGGCAACGAAACCGCAAATCGACCGCAAGGTCCGATTAATTGATCGATCAATCCGTCCCAACTTCACCCGCTAAGTGACTTTGGGCAATTGTTTAATTACTTTTTTTCTTACTGCCAATAAGTAAAACTTATTACAATTAAGATTAATATATAGTAATAATAATACACAATAATTTGCTATTGTTGTAATTGATAAATTATAGTTTGATTGTTAAAAACAAATCCCGTTTATATCTCCCGGGGACCGTCTAGGTAGCTATCACCGTAAAGCCTATCATCATCGTCAGCCCATAGACCCTCACCGCTGAAAATAGGCCTCCCCAAAAAATTCCTACTCGATCTGGTTTTGGGGGAGGATTTTGGTCATTTACTATCACACTAGCCCAATGCGGGTTGGTGGAAGTCAGAGCCTCGTTTGTTTATTTGGATCCCGTGAGTTGCTGTGCGGGAACCCTTACCACTAGAGAGGAGCCTATTGCAGCCGACAGACAGTACTGTGGCTAATATTAACGTTCCGGATTGAAAGGAGCTATAGGTACTGTAATTACTAGGGTAACGAGACAACATTTTAAGTCTAAAGCGACGGGCATAATGTGGTGCTGTTTATATTCTATTAGCTAACGTCACATTGTAATATGCAAGGCTATCACTTACTATCAGGTGAAAGTCGCAATCGTCTTGTCGCTTCGTAGACTAAAAAAAATTAACTAGATCAGGTATCACTTAAATATATAATAATATATCGCTATACAAAGTTCGCAATTCCTGTATAAAGTGATGAAGATGCTGTTACTAGATAAATTACCGAACTACTCGGTAAGAACTAAAGTTAGCATTATGATGCTGTGATACCATCTTAAGAGCTTTAATCTTTATGAGCAACCGTATCACTTAATATAAGGTGAATGTTCTGGTAGAAATTTTCCTCGACCTCATGCTAGTAATATTGCTGTATAACATAAATACAGTGTACCTGATTTAAGCGACATTACCATTACCAAACCACCGCAGCGATTATTTCTGCCAACGAACAGTGAGCAGACGGTACTGTGCTCTGGTTTGAAAGGCCGTGTAGCTAGTGTAATTACTGGCGTAATAAGGTTTCACATCTTCTGTCTTCAGGCGACAAGTGCGATGACGTGCTGTGAATACCATTCAAACGCTTAACATCCGGTGAACAACCCCATCGTCTCAAAGCTTCATTAAATAAAAAAAAAACTTCAAAATATAATAGCGCAGTGTATACGTAGATAAAATAAACGTGAACTAGTATTAAAGGATTATCAGTAACACGATTCATATAACACCCGAAATATGGACCGGATCCGGATAAGGTGCGGCCGGCAATAAAATACCACGAATCACCCCGTCACTGTACCCGGCGCCTGTCGTGGCCAATGAGAATTCAATTTTACCACTCCACTCCACATGTTCGACTTCACGGCTTTACGTTTGCCACACACGGGCCACACACAGTTTATAAAGCTAAAGAAATGGGATTTTAGAATTTACGTCTTCATTTCTGGTCTGTACGATTTTGTTTAGTTTTATTTGGATTTGTATTTATTCTAAGCGACGATATGATAGTAAAGAGCTGAACCATGTTACGCTTGTTAGAATGATGTACCACATAGCGCTACTTGTATTATCTTTATTCTACGAAGCTACGAAGCGTTCATAACAACGTGACGATAGTTTGTATGATATACACTGAGATAAGATGTCTTTACCTTATTATTTACACTACCTACAGCATCCTTCAAACCGGAACTGAGTAATGTTTGCACAGTATTGTTTTTCGGCTGCAATAGGCGCTGCGGTGGTACCTACCTAGACGGTCTGTAGCAATAGAGACCCACCACCAGTAAAGTCTTCAAACGTAAGTTAATTCAACGCTGCTATCACAGTTAATTGGTTAAGTTTAAGTTTAAGTAGGTACTATTAACATATAAGGGGGGCGTAAAGGGTTCAAGCATCTCACAGACACCAAGTTAACCTTACCTGTTGAGCAGAAGAGGCTCTGACCACCCAACAACCTGCACTGGAGCAGCAGTGAACTTTAGAGGAGGCCTATATGCAGCAGTGAACATCAGTCGGCTGATGCAATGATTTTCTGTTATATTGTATATGTTTTAGTGATTATACAGGTAATGATGCTTTAAATCTATTTAAGTTAATAAGCATTTATTTTCAACTGTAACATTGAAAAAACCTCACTTAAAATACAGCCTTCTGTAATTAGGTTTACATAGTTCCAGAGCGGACGATGAGTTGATGTTCCCTTTCATGAAGAACGTCTCTCAATTTCATGACAAATTTCATATTCATGAGTGACTCAATCGTGAAAGTTCGGAGATACTTTTAAATCAACATTATTTCATATCTTTTGATATTCTATTGAGCTTAATGATGTAGTGTTTTTTTTTTTTTGGTTTCTTCTTCAAGAACTCTCGTATAAATAGAATGGGCATTGACTACATAGGTTTCTCAATATTTTTGTTATTAAGCTTAGTGCTAGTATTGGGAGTCCTTCCATAAGGTGGACCGACGATCTGGTGAGAATCGTGGGAACCTACTGGATGTGGAAACGAGGGACCGGTCGATGTGAAGATATTTCAGACAGGCCTATGTCCAGCGGTGGACATCTAACGACTGTTGACGGAGCTTAATAGAAGTATATTCTATATTATATATACTATATTATATGATTGAATCTATGTAAATATTTACAACCAGTCCTGTTTACAAAAATAGTACACTTCAGGGTTTTATGTTCCAATGTTATCGCGCTTTTAGTTTTTATTACTGCGATGTAGTAACTATCGAGTTTGAAAGCTTCCTGTGAGATTTCAACTCAAGATTACAGTAACGAAAACAATAGTTTATTGTATGTATATATATGTTGAGTTTTAAGTTGGTAGTATAATGAATATATTTGAAAGCCTTGATAATAATTTATTTAACTACCCTACTATGTTAAAAAAAATATCTTTGCTACACGTTTCGTTACATATCTGATAGTAAGTAACACGTCTGCCACAAGGCACTACTTAGGATAATATACATAGCACTACATCGTGCCTATCTCCTTGAGATCTAAAATGATATATGCCATTACCATCGTAATTTCACTGGCTACAACGCCCTTCAAACCGAAACTCAGTAATATTTGCACAGTGCTGTGGGCGGTAGATACAGAAGTAGCGGTTGTACCTATTTAGACGGTGTTCGGTAACAGACACCTTTCTTTTTCGGAGGAGAGATCTTCGAAAGATACTCTGCTTCTGGGAGAAGTCAGAGTTATGTGAGATTTTTATTCACTAGAACCCCGTCGATGCTTTGCATCAGTGCATATGGAGAAGCTCTAATAGAACGCACCGGTGCCCTTATATACTTTGTGGCACCACCGGTGAGCCATACGCTATCCCCCGCAGGTTCGCTTGTTGAGCGATAAAGGCCCCCACCCTCAAGGCTCGCGATACTCTTAGACCATTTTAGTCGCCTTCTAGCACAGACAGTGCTTACCTTAGTCCTTTTCTTACTAGCCCGAGACTACAGAGCTGATGGGCTTGTGCGTAAATTACCGTCGCCCTCCCGTCTTCTTCTTCGAGCGGATTCAACCCTCTACCCATTCCTTTCAGTGGCCTCCTGTATCACTACGGCTTTACAGAAGGAAAACAACGCTACCAATGCAGTAATAGAAACCTATCACTAAACTAGGACAAAGTTAGATAAATGATTTATGAAACGAGCTCGTCAGTCTATTCGTCCGTGTGTCAGAAGCGGAATCAACGCACATTTCGCTGTAACCTCGTTCCGCATTCGTTTCCACTCACAAAGGACAATAATAAATGTGGGCATCCCCTTTTCCGAGCCGTGATTATGTTGCGTTGCGTACCGGGGTTCCGGGTCGAGGATTCAGCCGCCTCACTTGGTACAGGTTTGTTCAGTACGAGAATCGAGTAGCGATATATGTACCCGATTCACTTACAAATGCGTATAGATATCAAATACGATACGAGTGTCCGATGTATCGCGATCGCTAGTGATCAGGTTTCGTATCAGAATTATTTGAATTGCCAAATGGTATATTCATTACAATACAATTCTGTGTATGAAACAATCAAAATTGCCTAAATTGCTCTAAAACTGTAGTTAGTCGATAGTCAGTAGAATCGTTAATCTACTATTTTATATAATTATTCCCAAAGTATCTTTAGTATTAGTTTAAAAATATCTCTATAATCAAAAAACGTCTAAAGAAACTATTATTTTTACTACGCTCCTTCGATATCTCAATGAGACAACAGGAACGTTCACCTTATGATAAGTGATACGCCTGCTCATAACAACGTGGCTCAAGTTAGGGTGATATACATTGCACCACATTGCGTTCGTCACATGTAAGTTGTTAAATCTCGTTACCACAGTAATTATACTACCTACAGCGCCTTTAAAACTCCGTACTGTTTGTCGGTTGCAATTTTTATTGCAGGGGAAATATTCTTAAAAGATACCCTGCTTCTAAGGGGAAGACATCGTAATGTGAGGCTTCCATCCACTAAAACCACCTCGTTGATCTTCGTCAGTGCATTAGGAGGAGCTCGGGCACCTCTGCATGCACTCTGGCTAAAACATCCCATTGAAAAGTAAAGCCTTCTCTAGCACCTACGCTGTGCTACGGCAAATACAAGACCGCCATGCATTTGCCGTCCTCCTGAGGCTCGCTTATTGAGTACTGAAGGCCCCCACGCTCAAAGCTCACAAAACCGAAGACACCAGCTTGTACCTGAGTCCTATTCTTAATAGCCTGAGACTGCATGGCTTGGCGATGACGATGACACCTACCATCCGTATCAGTAATATAGTTTTCACTATTAATAGATATGAGTGTCTTATATATAACTTAATGTAATGCTCAAATCTTATGTTAAAGTATAAAATAGGTTTTTGTGTTTACTCACTCAATATTTCTATTTAAGCAGCAAATCGAAGGTTGCTCTCCGCGTATTGAAGTTTGAAACGTCGAAAGTCCATAAAGCCTATTTCACTTGTTTCACATCAACAATGGGATTATATGGGCTCGGAGAGTGTTAAGCGAAATTTTGCAAAGCGAAAAGGACTAACAGGGTCTGTATTATGCGATTACGATGGATTTTAGTTCGCAAAGGACTTGTAAATTCGATTTCATACGAACATTGTTTAAAAAATATATTAGTTACTGTTGTATATAGACAGACGCAAGTTTTCAGCGCGTGCGTGTTCCCAGAGTTGGTAAAGGGAACCGAGACCTGACCCCTTACTATTGGCCTTATAAAATGGCTCAAAGTCACCTAAAGGACAATGGAGAGGGATGACGAAATCTGCAGAACAGAGGTCACCGACATAGCCCGAAATAATGCTAGATTTAATTAGCAGTGGACAGGGTACATTCCTCGAAGGACCGACGGCCAATGGGGCAGTAAGGTCCTTGACTGGTGCCCGCGTATCCTTTGACGTAGTGTTCGAAGGTCTCCCGTTAGATAAACCGACGATTTGGTGATAGTCCACTGGATGGGAACCGATCGATGTGGAAATCTTTGGGAGGGATCTATCGGTTGATGATGATGTTGATGATGTATATATAAAAAAATCTGAAAATGGATAACTATTATATCATACGCATTGCTAATTCAGTTTTAAAGTTATTGAAAAGTACCTTATCACTGATATTAAGTTACATTTATCTTTATTTGTTGCTTGATAATCATTTCCTTCATTCTAGGCCTATTCATACTTTGAAGCTAGATAGAGATAGACATTTAATTTACTTGGTACCGTTTCTTAAACTACAAGAGGTCTATTGAATACTTTGGTCTTAAATTAAGGATTTGTTGAGACCTCACAACTATGGGTCAGTCTTGGAATTATCATTTGATTTCCTGTTGCGGTGTTGTGTAACCCAAAAGTGTTCTCTCTGAAACTATTAAAGGAAGTTGTTGTAATTGTTTTGTTGTGTATCTCCAATAAAGAAGATAAATATTCTATATCTAAATATTTTTTTTTAATAATATTTTCTTTTATATCTTTAGTGAAGACAAGTGTTTACATTTGTTAATGAAGTCGCTTGAAAATTGATAACCTTGTGACCGTACAATATTCCCTTTCAAAGTGTGTATTCTTGATTAATATGGATATTATGCCATGCTCGGAACTTTATATGTAATTACTTTCAAGTCATACTTCCTAAATAAAAAAAATTATATAACTTACTGAATCATTATCTAATATATGAGGTAGTTATATCGGTGTTGTGATTCAAAGCAGATTGTTCGTATTCAAGTGGCGTGTTTCCTCGAGCAGCGACGTTTCCATCGCATTAGACACGCTACGCACAGTGCCGCCCCCGTCACATATGAGGGTAGGTCGTCAGCTCTGAGCTCTTCCACCTCGGAGACCGCAGACGGTGCGTCAGTAGTGGGATGGCCCGTGGGCTGAGCGTGAACTAAATTGGCGATATTTTACGAGCGAGCCGTTACCGGCGCCGTAAAGAGTGCGGCTCTTGCGGCGGTTTTACGATAGTTGTCACCGCGACTTCCACCCTTATTACGGTCGGCAACGACGACTATTGACGCACCCCGATATTCAAATATATCATTACTGTTAATAATAGCGGTATCAGTAAACTTGTGCGAACTTATATGAGAGCAGAAATAAAAACTATTTTATGTGCATCCCTCCATTGCTGATATTTATTAAACGTATATTGATATCTATCATCATTTACTGGCGGTACGTTTCTACTACAAGAAACCGTCTAGAAAGGTACCACCATAGCTACTATATTCCAGTTTGAATGGGGCTGTGGGTAACAAAATTACTGGGGTATTAAGACTCACTATATTATAGTCGAAAAGTGACGAGTAAAATGCGGTGCTGTGGATAACATCTAAATTAGCGTCACATTGTTATGGGCAGGCGTATCACTTACCATCAGGTGAACGTCTCGTTCGTCTCGTGACTTACATACATAAAAAAATGTCGTAAATTGTAATATTTTGTGTCATTTTAATAAGATTGTTACGATTAAAAGGAAGTTGCAGTTTATACATATTATTTGTCGAGTATTGCTGAAATAGCTAGGGGTGTAAAGGGTTTCATATAACAACTCACGGGACCCAAGCCAAACTCACCAGCTCGTTGTGCGCCCTGCTAATCAATAGACGAGGCTCTCGCTTTCACCAACCAGCATTGGGCCAGCGTTATGGGAAATGGCTCAAATTTTCCCATATGAATCTCTACAATCGACAGCCTCTGGTTCCCGGCGGTACTGTTGGCCAAATCGTAGCAACGCTGGGCCGATAGGTGTGGAGATCTTTGGTAGTAGCACTTGTCCAACAGTGGACATCAATAGGCTGATTTCTGCTTAGACATTTTATGTTCAGTACATGGACTAATAGTTATTAGATTTGTTCTCTAGTTGCGTTGTCGCTCTGGTCTCGTAAAATATGACCGCGATCCGGCGACACGGGCACCGGGTGCCGATAGCGCTGCGAATAGCAGATTAAACATACGTTTATCGACCCTCACCCGGCCCCCACCACCGCTGAAGTGATTTTGTGTCATATTTAATAGCAACCATAAAACGTACCGTTACTAGCGAACGACGCCGCAGACTACTGCGAAAAAATTTCATATTAAGTTATACAACTAAATCTTCACTTAATACAACAAAAGTATAAAGTTAATTTCAATGTAATAGTAACTGCTTGTAGAAGACGGATTAATTACTACATTCGTAGTTATTCAACAGTCAATTTACATACCCACTGTTAGGGCACAGGCCCATTCTCAACATGAAAGCGATGGGTCACAGACACCACGCTGGCCCAATGCGGGTTGGTGACTTCACACACAGACCATAGAATAAATTCTAATTCATGTGCGGGTTTCCTCACGATGTTTTCCTTCACCGTTTGTATCTCGCTGTTGTAACTAAAGCTCACAAATGTACATAACTTAAATATTAAAGTCATCAGCACATGTTGAGATTCGAACCTATGACCTTCGGAGATGAAAGTAGAAATATGAAATTGTTAAGTTTGCAATAATATATAATACCTATAAATTGTTTATGATTAGTGGAAAATAGGGGGCGGTAAGTATGAATAAGGACTTGAGATACATTAACCAGCTTTATATGTATGCTTTAAACAAATCTCATTAACTTAATTCGCATTAAAAAAAAAAAATTCGCTTCCGCTAGCGAGCCACTTCCACGGATAATGCTAATGTGGCTCAGGGCGGTTTTTTGAGTTTGCCATCTCGAGCATCAAAAGGCTGAATGACGGGACTAAAATCTCACTTAATTCATAATGAAAACGTCGACAAGCACAACCGCAAGGGTGGGGGCCCATAAAAATGAGTTTATCGCCCACCACGGCGCCGCCGGTAATTAAAGCGAATTAACAATTTGCCGCGCTGTTCGGTACATCTGTACTTAATAACTTTATCGTTCAATAATGACAGAGTAGGCGGGCTTTAAGGGCGTTAAGGGCGTAAAATCTTGATGCGTACGTAAAGAACGGCTCGCTTACGCGGCTAACAAACCGCGCAGCGCTATTGCCCGGTTTACGGGCTAAACTCGATTAAAGCCCGACGAATTCGGAGCCGGAAGGAAATGGAGTTAAAGTTGCGTCATACTGAGACGCTGCGGCGCGGCGGCGGGTGACGGCGATGACTTGCTCCCGTGCAGCAGCGCTGACGTGCTGCTTGCGGCCGGGAGCTGCAGCTACAACGTCTCTACAGGGAAATATGTCCGGTAGTGGTAAGGACTGCAGCCAAAGCAAATAGGTCAATTACCAACTAGTAACTTAGAAGAACTAAAAGGAAAAAACACTTGAGACACTTTAAAACAAGAGAGTCATGAGTACACAGTTATCAAGGTTGCTGCTTAGCAAATCGCAGTAGGTACTCACAGAACCCAGTAAGGACTTAAAAAAAGGCCCTACAGGACCAGCCCTTTTGCTGTCTCTTGCCACTTAACCGAATCTTGCACTTGTACAGTCCATCTTGGTAATGAGCGACCACATGATCTTTGGCCTTCGACCTTACCGATTACAAAAAAATCTTCGAGTCTGTGTATCGTATTGCCATTCGAAAGGTTATGCTAAATACCAACAACATAATCAATAATAATCATAATCATCATCATCTTTAGCTGATGAACTTCCTCTGTTGGATATAGACCTCCCCCAAAGATCTTTACATACAGTCAGCATGGCTTCCGGTACCTCTGGGCACTAGGGGCTGTCGTATGTAGGTATTCGCTGGCCTAATGCAGATAGGCGAGAGCCAAAGCCTCGTTTGTTGATTAGCCAGATGCACCACGGGCAGGTGACCTCTTACCAGTTAACAGTAGTCTTTGTAAGCTGTTCGGAAGTCCAAAAAGGTCCTGATGTAGAAAACTGTATCTAACGGTTTCTATTCACAATTACCTGAACGACTGTATCATTGCTCCTGCGTTGAAACTCATCGGATGTGATATCCATATGTATCCATCCATATATATCTTTATGATCACACGTAAATATTTATATGGTAGAGTTCTATTAGAAATTGTAATATATTTATGTAAAATAATTACACAACACCTCCGCGAGTCCTGACTGAGGATAGCTGGTGGAATTCACTTTCAGCACCAGCGCCGCGTAAATCACCTGCACGCCGAACGTAACGACCGCCGAAATTTATTTCGCCGCGAGAGTCTTAAAATTCTCACCCTCAATATTGCCTCTTGAATAAATTTCCGCTCATCGACTGAGGGGTTTCAATGAGAATTGAAAGAAAAGAAAAGTCTAACCGCATTACCTTTGCGAACAACTTTAGATTAGTATTCAGACTAATATTAAAATGTCTATGTTTCTTGATCGATAGTAAAAAAGATCAAGGACATCGCCTTCGTGTTAAACGTAAAGAAAGTTTTATAATATATAAGGTTTATTATACAGTAACTTTAATTAATTTGTAGTATTATAATGTAGAGGAAGTTATTGTAAAAATTTGAAATATTTCTTCTCCGGATATGTCATAATACGCTGCTGGAACATGTTTAGAGTGAATCAGGACATACCTTTACTCGAGCCGTCCGGTCCGCGCAGTATGGAGCACTCCTCTATTGTGCCGAATGGCGTGAACAGCTGGCGGACATCCTCTTCCGTCTGTTGTTTGCTGAGCATTCCAACGAACAGCTTCCGATCTGTGGCGAGAGAACACGATCAGTTTTATTAGAAAATTCCTCGCAGCGCGAAACCACAATAAGCCCAGCGGTGGTGCGTGGAGCGGCGGGTTTGAAATAGTATGCCGTGCCGGTTGCATATCCCCGACAGGGGAAATAAAAAAAATTACACACGGTAAAATTGAGCTGTGCGGTTTTGCAGATGACCGGGCGGATGCGACTGACGGGTTTATCAAACCGGATACGTGTAAAGTTTCGTTTTCCACGTCCCTACATGTGTATGCTCGTTTCAACCGGATTGTTGGTCGTTAAGTTTGATTTAATTAAACAATTTCAGGCGCCGGTCGTACTTGTCCAATTGTTAATAACAAATTTCATCAGCGAATTACAAAATATCCGCCGCGAAGCCTCATTATACCATAAAGATGCTAATCCGAACGTGTCTCATTTTGTAAGTTATATTTGAAACGCGGCGAACTTTGCAACTGATTTGGATTCAGTGTGTTATCGGATGTTACGATAAGTTTCAGACTTGAATGACAAAGAAATGATAACATAGGTAAGTAAAAGTTTGGGGGGAACGCGTCCTTCTAACAAGATATTGATTTATTTAAATTTGTCTCCGTTCGAGCCGTGGTTACGAGATGAATTCAATTTAACGCGTCAAAAATAAGAGAACACCGCAGGGTTAATTAATTAGCAAAGGGGATGTAATTCTATAGTATTGTTAACTTGTAACCGGTCACGCCGCCGCCCCCGGCACTCGGCCCCGCCTCCCATCACCATCATCACCGTACATGGTGGTGACACAACAAAACAACCACAGCGTCTATAGAACACATACAATACACACAGTTTTAGTCAAAATGATACAACGAACAAAATTCAAATCCAGACCAACACATAATTAGCACATTAAACTAAATGGTGATGTATCAAACGCGGAGGGTTCCGTAGGAGAATGGAATTATAAAACTGTATATTTATATATGTGTGTGTGTATAAAATATGAATTTAATCGCACACACACAAAGAGCACCAGGTACTTGATAGCTGACTACGGAGCCCTCGGGAGGGGAATAATTCAATTAGCTCGGGACTTCAATGCTCTATTTCGGCGACTTCTGCTCGTGCAAACTTTAGACAGTTATCAATAAATTATACAAAATCTTCGGCTCATCAAATTGAGGGGTGGGGGAGGAGTGGTGGGTCAATTTTGCGCGTACTTTGCGGCAGGCTGCTTTACAGAAAATCAACTTTAGTTCAAATAAAATAACGACAAAACAACATAAAAAATCCACACTAATTATTAATTCTCGACAACGAATACGAAAATAAAATACTTCTTACAGCACGACGACCACTAAGTGCAGAGTGAGCATAAATAAACTCGTTCGATGTCGAATCCACCCTAAGGGAGTGTGCCACGAAATATTCGGAACATAAGGGTTGAATTCTGCTTATAACCTACGAGTCGTTACAATCGTATGTTGGATTCATAGACTTATCACTATAACCAAACATTTATATGACAATAGGAAATATTTTTTTAATACTTCCGAACGTTAATTAATTTCTGTTAAAATGTAATATAATATATATACTATTACTATATTTACGAAAACAGTAATAAGGGATGAATTTATTAAAAATTCTGTAAAAACACACCGGAGCCATAACTTAGATGTTTCTTCAGTTAGTTACTTAACAGATTGTTTCAGATTCTAAATTTAACAAGTATCAATTACAAAGCACTTGTACGAACTTAACAAGTTGTAAACTATCCGGTTTGCACGATTTTATAATTTAATATTATTATATTTTGATAAATATTATAGACCATACTTTATGATTATTACTCATACTGTATGTGTATCATAGTTTAATATAAACACATATATCTGTAACCTTTTGTTTGTAAAGATTCTAATTCATTTTTAATATATATATATATGTGTTATATGTTGTATAACAACAATAATGTCGGTAGATAGTAATGAGTCTATTGTTCCACAACAAAGTGAGTAGCGCGTGGGTGTTTGTGTTTGAGGACGTACAGTACAGTAGACCGGGCAGGGCACACGCCGGTGGATTCGACGCGGAACGCTCGCACCGCGCGCGCTATTTGACAGACAGTGAATACAGAACAGCCTAGGGCACGCACAACAAACTCTACCTGGGTCCGCCTATACGCGCCGCCCTCCCGCGCCCCCTGCAACACAAAAACAAGCTACACACCCTTACTCCACCGCACCACTTCTCAACTTATTGCTACTTAACTCACATACGTCTTATACATAAATACATACACCGGTAACACTATCATAGATATTAAACAGCACAAACATTCATTTTAAATACCATTGGTATAGGTGGGGTGGGGGTGGGGTATAATATCAAGTAGGCATATGTATTTTAGAAAAGTATAAGTAAGATCAACTTAAGAACATATAATATATTCAACGACTCTGACGTGTAGCTCTGTGGAATCCGTTATATACACAAAAAGTACATACAATCTCTTCTATATATATATCTTATAATTTGTATTACAATAATAACATACATAAGAAAAAATAAAAACATCCCCTAAGAGATTTTATGGAGATAAAGACAGGAACTAATAAGTAAACATTAAAATCATTATAGCTATTTAAACCAGAAAAAGAATTTTAGGAATTAGGTCTACAATAATGACTAAGGCGTTACTTCGACTGGCTACTTTGAATTTAAAGAATTAGGTCTTCAATAAAGACTATGGCGTTACTTCGACTGGCTACTTTGAATTTAAAGAATTAGGTCTTCAATAAAGACTATGGCGTTACTTCGACCGGCTACTTTGAATTTAAAGAACTAGGTCTTCAATAATGACTATGGCGTTACTTCGACTGGCTACTTTGAATTTAAAGAACTAGGTCTTCAATAATGACTATGGCGTTATTTCGCACTGGCTACTTTGATCTTAAGTTATCAAGCGTTTGGTTGAGAATTAGAAATTTAAATATATTTACAATTTCATCATCAGCCGATACACGTCCACTGCTCGACATAGGCATCACTCAAAGTTTCCCACACGATCGGATATGGATTCATATGTGGGGGCTTGGGCCTTTTCCACCACGCTGGCCCAATGCCGGTTAGTGGGAGCCAGAGCCTCGTTTGTTTGCTAGCAGCACCATGAGCAGGTGAGGTTGGCTTCGGTCCCCTGAGTTCTTGTCTCACCATGACAACGTGGCGCTAGTTAGGATGATATACATTGCACCACATTACGCTCGTCGCGTAATAACATTAGCTACAACCCTCTTCTCATACTACTGTTTAGCGGCAGAAATAGGTGCTGCGGTGGTAACCTAGATGGTTTCCTGCAGGGAAGACCTATCAGCAGTGGCACTTACTTAACTAAACTTTCATACAGTTAAACAAATTTTCACGGCGATTAACATCAACCATTGATTATCGGATGCATGAACATATGAAATAGATATTACGTGGAGGAACAGCATCAGCTGGTTTTAGCTGGTCTTATCAAATATGGGGGGCAGTGTTAATCTGTTCCGATTAAAACATATAACCGGCTGAATAAAAATCGACAATTAATCACAATTGATGGAAGCGATACTGATTCACGCGGTGCGTATCGGTCGGAGGCTTTGCCGGGTTTCAATGAATTTTTATGTTCATTAAGTGACTCCGGGGTGGTTATCGGGATTTCACCGCTCGTGAGCCCGTGTAATCTGTGTAATCGTTACAAATACAATGGAAACATATTCGCGATACGATACTATGTGAAATTCGCGAAAACATTTCGCATACAATTTTTAATCGTGCATCTACGTGGAAGTCTTTAAGAGAAGAGTCAATGAGCACCTTCCCTATCAGCTGGCTTCATCAAGAACTATGTTGTTATTGGATGTAAGTAGGATCGAAGGCAAGGGCTGGTTTATATAAACTATATATCAGAACAGGAAAATGATGATGATTTTAACTATATAGATATATCAGCGAATCATTGTTTATGAATATTGTTATTATTAAACTTTTGTTAGTAATAACATAGAGATCTCAGGCATAAATAAATAGAAAATACGTATGTTTTGAATGTAATTCATTATCATAACTATCTCAGCCTGTAATTGATAATAAACAACCGGAAATGGTGGTGTATGCCTTATTCCTTCAGCTTTAGTATTCTTAACATATGTTCTTTGTATATTTATATACGAATTCTTAAATGATAGTTTTTTCAGTTTCTGTCAATTCCTATTGAAAAAATGTTATGAATAAAGTCACCGGCTCTAGCTAGTGTTTCTTGTTAGGAACCGAAATGAGGGGATGATAATAAGACACGCTTGGAACAGGAGAGTCGTAGCTAGTTCAAAGAGCAACATAATTCACTTACTATTCGTGACAATATGTAGAGCAAGGTACGAAGGCGCTCTAAAAATACACCGTACATAGAAGGCGGAGGGAAGTATCAAAAATAGATCGAGTAAACCATTTTATAAAGGTCAGAGCTTTATTTGCAACGCGCTCAGCTTTTTTTTTGTTTATATCCATGGAAAAATCTGGCATTTGATGTTGTTGAAATTCGAAAATTTTTGTAAAACTTTCACAGTCTGCTTGTGCTTAATCACAGAGACAATGAGTGAATATATAACAACCCCTGAAAGTGAGATGCCTATAAATTGTTTATACTTTAAATCTGTATAAAAAACTGTATATTTTAATGAAGGTTGGCACATGGCATTCAAATTAAAATAACTGAAACTGTAGTATGTCTTAACCGGTGGTAGGTCTCAGTTGCCCAAGACCATCTATGTAGGTAATATCGCAGTGCCTATTTCTACCGCCTAACAATACTGTGCGAATAATAATGTGTTCAGGGTTGAAAGGCGCTGTAGCTAGTGAAATTACTAGGGTAACGAGATTTAACGTCTTAAGTCTCAAGGCGACGAACTATTTACCAGTAGGTGAACGTTTAGCTCGTTTTGTATAATAATAATAAATTTTCATATTCAAATTTAACTAAGGTCTTAATCTTATGTCTTACTTAATTCGGTATTTGTTTAAAAGAAAAGAAACTAATTTATCACTTTTCATACGTACAGGATTTCGCACTGATGGAGAACGATTCAAATTACTTCAGAGAAACTTGAATTTCCCGTGAGCTTGTTACAATTACGATGCTACCTTAAGGACGTCTTTATGTTATACATAAACTGTAAGATGAAGCATACGTACAGCGTCATGTTGCGTTCACAGCCTGTGTCTACTACGTTTACGGATCTCATTAATTTCCTGAATACTAATATTAGATGAATGTCCCGTTCGTCTAGTTGCTTAATTGTATAAAAAAATAATAGAAAGTTCCACTTCCTATATTAAATTTAGAATTAACAAATACGTGTGTTACTTTTTTCAATTGTGTCGAAATTTCAGCTGGAGCACAAAAATACCCCCTCGCAAGTGCATCGAGAACAATGCGGGCTCTTTAGCCCTTGCTATAAAACAACAGAGGCGAACTTAATTAAAGTATTTCCGACAAATTTCCGACAACAGACGCGTCGCGAGCGCTCCTCGCCGGGGAACAAACGGCCCGCCCGGGGGCCCGCGCGTGCCCGCCGTACGTGTTCCCTAAACATTGTTCGAAAATATTAGGACCGGTGGCGGCCGGTCATTAAATTCAGATTTATACCCGGCCAGCCGGATATCTCTCCCGCGCGACTCCGCTAATGACCGCCTAAATTGAGATAATTTCACAGCAGAGTTAGCCGTAGCGCCAACCGTACATACATAGTGCCGGCTATACGCTCGTAGCGCTCTCTACGCTCACACCACCGGCTCTACGCTCGTAGCGTTCTCTACGCTCGTAGCGTTCTCTACACTCACAGAGCCGGGAGTACGCTCGTAGCGCTACAGCGCCCCCTGAAATGTGTTATCGCGAATTGTTCACTATGTATTGCTCGTTTAGTATTAGCCAATGTTTGATAAGTTTCTTGTTGAGAGGATGCTGCGAGCGTGCCTTCATTACATACTATTGACGATTGATCGTATAAGTTTAAGTGAATGAAGAGATGAACTTTGAATTACAAATTAAATAAATATTCGGACCTTTTTAAATAACACTATCTTTTGTGGGAAGTTTAATAAAGTACTGAATTCATGCTGACTATATGGGAAGATCTATGGCCAGGCAGATGTTCTAAAAAACTAAATTATGGATTTACTTTTATGATATTCTAACGAGTCAAGTTTTTAGAAATCTTTTCAAAAAATTTTGTTTATATTCCTTAAAATGTTAATTAATTTAGTTAAAAATAACCTATGGACATGTAGGTCAACAAAATACATGTAATATGTGAACTGTGCCGGCTGTAAAGTAGTTCGAGGCACGATTTGCGAACGTTGCCGCTGCTGATAAAACAAACGCTTAACTGACTTATTCGGTGGATGTCTCTATCTAATCCGCGCCGTGTCCGTCCCGCTCCCGTGCCGTGGCCGCGCCGCTTCCGGAGCGGTTCTCATTAAGCGTTAACGCGAACAGGCCCGTGACTCCGGCGCGCTCTACACTGCACCGCACAGTGGCTAAATAAACTAATTACGCTGCGAATGACCTGCGATTCCTTTCCGGCGATCGTAAACGCGATTTAATGCCGGAAACGACGATTGTATAACAATTTGTGCGACGCGTGCGGACGATCGGTAATTAATAATAACACCGGTTGGGTTTTACGTAAAAATGCAATCGAAATTCACACGTAGTTATAATGATCGTATGTTAATAGAGATCGTTAGCGATGAAGCTAACAATCTGTTATGATCATTATTATCACAACCCGTAGCCATCCACTGTAAGAGACAGTTAGGGTTCCCGCAAATCAACTCACGGGATCCAAGCCAACCTCACCTGCTCGTGGTGCACCCTGCTAATCAACAAACGAGGCTCTGGCTCCCACCAACCCGCATTGGGCTAGCGTGGTGGGAAATGGCTCAAGTCTTTCTATATGAATCCCTACCCGTTGTGGGGATCTTTAGATGTGACTTATGTTCAGCAGTAGTCGTCTATCAAATGATTATGATGATTCTCTAGAAGAAAAAAATATAGTAGAAGCGGACTGTCTCGTGGAATATAATAATAAATAGGTAATAAAAAATGTGACGAAAATATTTGTTAGATACACTTGATAAAATAAGCCTTAGTTCTCACGGAATATAAAGGATTATGTGTCAAATGGCAGGATCAGGTAAAAATTTGCGCGAACCATGTTTCGTATCGACCCGCCCCGCGCGGGGCCTGAAGATACAATTTGTGTTTGAACTCACGTCCGTAGGAAACCCCACGAGGCGTTAGGTTAGACTACGTGGTACGTAGCAAGCTGCTGCCTGCCAACTTAAGTATAACGATGGGTAAAACTATATATATATAAAAAAAAAACATTCTCTCCCAATTGTTAAAATTTTTCATGAAGACCCTCATGCAAAATCTCTGTAGCATGTAAAGTTCTACGTCAACCGTAGCACCCGCTCCGTCCCATAGTTTGTTAATGACAACACTGGTGGTAAGTTTCAGTTGCCGGAAATCTTCTAGGTAGATACCACTGTAGCCTTCATGGGCCACAAACAGTACATAAGCGGAGATATTCTGACATGTGCTGAACAGCTGAATTACATTCGGAAATGTTTCACGACTTGGTGAAAGCGAAGCAAAAGAAAACAAACAAGAAAACAGTAGTGTTAGCGTTAATATACGAGAGCCGACGGGAAAAGAATTATTTGATTTAATAATGTTGCCGTATGAGTGAGTACCGCCACCTTCAGCCCCGTCGGGCTTCCGATCAATCATAGCAACATATTGTTTGGCTGCACGGGATAACATAACACATTGGTTGTTACCGAAATTTATGGGGGTTCAGCCGATTATTGATGAATTTCGCGCAGCATTAGCGGCCTGACCGCCCGCTACAGTTCCAATGGATTTCTAAATGTTTCGCTTCATATATACCATTTGTCCGAAATAACAATGAAATTGCTTTAAGTTTTAGATAAAATATACCCTAATACATCTATTATAATATACAACAATAAATACTAACCCTTAAACTTTACTTTAATTATTTAGCTAACATTTATATTAATCTCTTCTGTATAGTTTGCTGAGTTAACGCAGAAAAAACATCTAGAGTTATCTAGCTGTATTTAAGAATGTTTATTTGCTATACATTGCATATGAACATCATCATCAGCTGCCCATAGTTCACTGCTGGACCTCGGTATATGAACATATATGATAAAAATTAACAAATATATAAGTAAAACAAATTTCAATTCAATTGTGTTAGTTGTATGGAATCATTAGCAATTGTCCAAGAAAGGAATAAAGTCAGTTCGCTTGTATGAATAAGATTTATAAAAAATTAAGTCCTGTAAGGATTTCCAATTTACAGCAGTAATTCTTTTTTTTTATATTTCTTAATCACCGGTGACAAAAAGAAAGTTGGATTGGAAGGAACGGGGTGCGATGTAACCCCTTAATTTCGAGGCGCTTTGATTTTTCTATGGTCGTTCATTTAGTTTAATTAGAATGTTACCCCCAAAGCATTTTAAGTCCTCGTTCCGGAGCAAGACTTGCAGTTCATAACCGAGCCATTGAAGCGTCGAGAAAAGGCTTTCAGCTTCGCATAAATCGCTCCAAATTGCTTCCAGGTAGCTTTAGACTGCTGGAGCGAAAATTTCAATGTGCAGTTGATTCTATTAATTAACGATGCCCGCCCCAGCGCCGACTTTGAATAGCCAATTACACCGATAATTGGAGGTTGCGCAGGTGTCTGGAGACAAAGACGCGCTGCGGTTCAGCGGTGGGGTGCAAGTGTGGGGGTGGGTGGCAGTGTCCGTCACCGGAGCGTTACGCGTGAATCCCACTGCTTCATTGTCCCACTTTCAATAGTTTTATGCAACAATACACGTTACATGAGCATTGTCCACGCGCGTGGTATTGTCGGGGGTGAAACAAAGACGTTATTAATATGGTTCGACAAATTGGAATATTTGTATGGTTTCGTCATTCAATCCCACCAGCTCGGCTTTACTTAATACTGTCATAAAAAACATTAATTTAAACGTATTAATAACACAATCCATTATCCAAAACGCACATGTATAGGCGGACAGTAATCTGTATACATATAAATGATATCCACCTATCTAGCTACTCATCACGATATCTTTGAAACCATTAGGCCTGGAGACATGAAATTGACATGAAATTTAGTAGGGATATTCCTCTTTGTCGAGCATACGTCAGGTAAGAACGGATTTTATAAAATTCTATTTCCAAAGGGACCTACGGGGGTGTTATGACAGCAAAGCGGGCGAAGAACAGACTAGTATCATATAAAACAGATTATAGGTCGCTGTAGCTGGAGACCGTCTAAGTAGGTACCAGCGTAGCTGCAATTTCTTCCACCAACCATAACTCTGGTTCTGGTTTGAAGGGCGTTTTACCTAGTGAAATAACTGCAGTAACGATGCTTAATATCTCTTGCCTCAAGACCACGTGGTGCAGAGTAGGTCATCCTAACTAGCGCCACGTAGTTATGGGCGAGCGTATCGCTTGCCATCAGGTCAAAGTCTCGCTCGTCTCGTTATTTCGTAGTATAAAAAAAAACTTTTTTAAGTTTTTTTTTTTTATTTAAGTATGTCGTGTTTCAGTATACAAACTAACACACTAAGTTAATTTTTTGGTATAGAAATATGGCTCATAGAAGATAGGAGTATTAAACGCGTTATACAGTATGGAAGCGTCATACTAGTGGAAGGAATAGTTAGCTTTAATTTTTTTTTTATTCGGAAGGAGCAGAGGAAATCAAATGCAGTTTTATCTTTAAGACAGACTTGAAAAAAAAAAATTTGCTCCCGCTCTCAATTCACGAATGGAGACTCCTTTCAATGTATATTTGAGGTTGTAGAGATGTTAGTGTTCCTCCTTCTCCTGTGTATCAGTCGTTTGATTTAAAATTATCCTTGTTATTATATGACTTCATCACTAAAATATATAAATATATGTATATGAGTTTTAGTAATTAATTTTCATATGGTTTAATATCGCGCCGTCGCTCTGCTTTGTGCGTTATAATTAAATTTCAAGTGAATGGAAAAATGTTCAGGTCGCCGGCAGCAGTTGGAATTACTATCGGCAGTGCATTTACGGGGGCGGCTTCGTATACAGCGTTTAATTAATGCCTGCGAATTAATCCGGACAGTGGTGGAGGTGCGTTTTCGGAGCTTGTCATTGTCAGCGTTCGTTAGACGTGGTCTGTCGGCGGCACGGCCCACTGCCGACCCACCCTCGCCACCCTTACCCTGCAACCGCGGCCCCACGTCAAACTCGACCCCTGACAAAGGCCAAGCTTTGACGGCCACGCACGTTACAGCAACCGTGTCAATCGATCGCACCTAGATTCAGAGATCTTCTATGGGAGCTTGTGAAGAACGTAGCTTCCACCATGATCTTGAAGCATTTAGTGATAAGATTCTATCACAATTAATAAACAAAATTTATTATACAGGTTGGGGACGGGGTTACTGTATTGATATCAGCTTCTATACTTGGAGGAGAATTCATTGTGTGACAGTACAGCGTGATGTCAGGAGAAGCACATGATGTAGTTGTTGGTACTCTAGGCTGTTTCTTCCACAAGTCTAGATTTCAATATAGAATTAAGTGGTTACATCAAGGGTAATGTAATAATATGTTATTATAATCAGTAATAATCATCATAATCAGCCGACGAAATGCAAGCGGCGTATCGGAAGACGTAGTGTCGACAGGTCCTCTACCACATGGTCGGAAGATATAGTGAAGTTTGCAAGAAGCAGATGGACAAGCAGCGCAGCATTGATCGATGTGAAGATCTTTGGGGGAGGCTTATGTCCAGCAGTAGCCATCTCATAATCAGTAATAAAAGGCAGAAATTGATAGCCATGTTAACTCTCCCACTATTGGGACTTTTCTTGCTAGGAGAGAATAAGGATTGACAACGCGGGCGTAAGGGTAGCGACCCAAGCCACCCTCACCTGGTCGTGGTCCACCCTGCTAACCAACAAACTATGCTTTGGCTCTCACCAATCCGCGTTGGGCCAGCGTGATGGGAAATGGCCCAAATCCTTCTCTATGAATGATCTTATAGGGGAGGCCATTTCGAGTAGACCGTCTATCGGCTAAGCGCGAGTTGATGGATATCACATGTCATCAAATTATTTAATCGCGATATTTTCTTTAAGCTAAATGGGGATCGAACCCAAGCTTCTTACAATATCTCTTATGCCTTACAGAACGAGCTATCACAGCTTCATTATATCACAAAGAGATAATAAACTAATATTATTGCTTCTGGGGGAAGAGCTGTTTTCTTTGTAACGTGGAGGGAGGGTCGTTGATTGATTTCGGAGCAACAAAAGTTCAAATAGCAATAGGGTTTAATTCGCTATGTGATATTGTTAATATAGTTCACATATACGAGAGGTAGTCTATTTAGGGTTGATTTCACCACCCTCAGCCTCATTTATCACAAGTGATATTCAACATGTGACAACGTCATTATTTTTCAAGGCATTCACCCTTTTTATACAAGACTTTCCAAAAGGGTGTAAAAACGCGAAAGTTAAGAGTTATTAAGTAACTTGCATTGATAACAGCCTCACTTAATTGGAGATCTTATTAAAAAGGCTCATTGTTTGGTAAACTTCGTATTTTGTAAAATTAGTCAACTTCATCCACTTACTTAACTTTAACTTGAATTGGAACGAATTTTCATTTTCATACTTTAATAAACAATAATAAAGCTGAAGGATAACTTAAATTTATTGCGATAGCAAATCATTCAGGTCAGTAGTTAGTGCAGCACGTAGTCTAGTGCTTATATAGCTTGTAGTGTTGCAACCGAATTGTTTTCAGGGAACAAAGGACGGCCATCAAGTGCCAGATCCTCGCTCGCTATTTCATGAAGCTTGCAAATCGGAGACGGAAACGGTTGTAGGTGCAGGCAAATTGATTTCTTAGTGTGTTACTACTGTGAAGTATCTCTAAGATCTAGTACGTTTTTTCTGCGAGTGTAAGTACGGAGTTTATGTTTTTTAAGGTACATCATCATCATCATCAGCCGATAGACGCCCACTGCTGGACTTAAGCCTGCCATTAAGATCTCTACATCGATTGGTTCCGCACGATTCTCACCAGATCGTCGGTAGACCTGGTGGGAGCTTCCCAACACTACGTCTTGTGGTACACGGGCGCCACTCAAGGACCTTACTGCCCCATCGGCTACTTAAGTCTAGCAATCTTTTTAAGGTATATTAGATAGTAATATCAATATATTTTTCGACGACGATAAGCGATAACAACGCAATGCTGGTTAGGATGATATATAACACCACACTGTGCTCGTCTCCTTAAGACCTAAGACGTCTTGTTACCATAATATCACTTGTTACGGTTATATCTGCAGACTACTGTTTAGCGGTTGAAATAGGTCTTGCAGTGGTACCTAGACGGTCTCCGGCAACTGAGAGATTTTTTTTAGATCAGCAGGGCATCACATAATGGTAAGTGATACGCTGTACTTAGGTTGATACGCAATACACCACTTTGCGTTCGTCGTATATAGACCTGAGACATTAAATCTCGCTACTGCAGTAATTTCAGTTACCACAGCGTTCTTCGGATCGGAACACGGTAATGTTTGGACATTACTGTGTTCCGATTTGAAAATTTGCAGTGGTACCTACCTGACGGTCTCTAGCAACAGAGACCTACCATGAGATCATAGATTAGTCTCGTCGCATAGTGTTGTTTTTCCTGTTTTTTATTACTTAAAAGTAATCTTAAAAAACTAAGTTAATGCTTTAGATACACTTAAGGGTCTGAACTAATTTAGATAAAAGTTTCAACTAAGTTGTATTTCATCTTTTATATAAAGAGGCGACTTAATAGTGTATGTTAATTAAGATATTCATAAATGAGGAGACGAGCGAGACGATCACCTGATGTTAAGTGATACTCCTGCCATGTATACACAGCAACAGATTGCGCTCGTCGCTTTAACACATATGATGTTAAATCTCGTTACTACAGTAATTACAATAGCTACAACACCCATCAAAATGGAAGTAAGTGATGTTCGCACTGTACTGTTTGTCAGGTGCAATAGGAGCCTCAGTGGTACCTAGACAGTACTCAGCCTTAAACACCTACCAGCGGTAAACTAGATGCCTTAATGTAATAACTTAAAACTCATCAGCTTTATAATGACCATGTAGATGTATGGTAACAGGATAAATGGTCAATGCTTTGATTTATGCATTAAAGGACGTCGGCAGTATAATCAATTGAAATCAATACAAACATTTCGTCAGTATTGTATGCCGTGGCGCATATTTAATATGCATGTCGCTCATTTTAGCTCAGCGCAAATATAATATGGAAAATATTTACGTACGGATGGTGAAACAGTTAAATAAATAGATGAAATAAACGGCTCTAATATCATGCCCAGTTCTGGGACTCTGGGCCTTATTTTCACAAAGAGACAGTTAAGACTAATTATGCATTATTCTGGCTGTGTACGGATTGGTAAGTCATATATCTACTAAAGCTATCTTTCTTGGAACCTTGGTTACTTCACTATCTTTTCCTTCACCGGAAAGTCATCCATGTGTGAATAGAACCCCATAAAACCGAGCTGTCATAGCGTCCGTAAAACTACTTTATTTGCTACTTAGTAACCAACGTATAACAAAATAAGTAAACGCATCGCACTTACGCGTTAATTAAAATCATTATGTTGCGTTCTGAACCCGGTGCTATTGTTTCAGAGTCGCACCCCTGCCCCCGGCGGCGCACCCCGCCGACCTGTCAACTACCCCTCACGTCGTATTCACCACAATTTCGGGTACACTAATCTGATAAGCGCTTGATGAGCGGTGGGAAATTGTTTTCAAGCGAAACGCGTCGGCGAGCCTCTGTACTCCTCAGTTGGGATCCATCGAAAAACTCGTTTGCTAGTTTATTAAACATCTTAATCTGATTTTAATGTTATTAACATGTGTTTATGTACAAACGGAAGCGGAAATTTCATTATCTTACTACTTACATTATAAACTACATTACTATAACTGCTATGTTGTAATATTCATTGCACTTAATATTCTAAACCAAATTATAAAGAAGAGAAAAATATAAGGAAAAAATCTATTTGCATTTTAGTGCCAATGAAATAAAGCATCAACCCTCAACACACCAACTCGCATTGAGCGAGCAGTTGCTGTGGTGGGGAATGGCCTAAATTCCTCCATACGAATCCCTATCCGATGTATGTGTGAATCTTTGGGGGAGGCCCTGGACATGGGTCCAGTGGATATCTATCGGTTGATGATGACGAATGAAGCACTTAATTATCGTCAAAATTTGGTGCTTCTTTAAAAAGTTGTATCGTTAGGGAAGTTAAGTTATATGTAAGTAAAAAAAAAACGAAGATAAGATAGTTACGTAAAATGAAAAGGAAGGGGAATAAATTGAAGCGGAATTGGGTGAGCGCCGTGCAAGTGTGTGTTCATTTCCCCTGTAAAGAACATAAACAGACAACAGACCGACGTTTGCGAGGATATACAGCATCATGGAGGATTGGGCTGGTGCCAAAATTGAGCTTATTTCATCTCGTTTACTCAAATGTACGGGGCATGTACTGAAAGTAATAGTATTAAAAGACTTTATGGATCTATTAAGAAGTTACCTCCGAATTCGTTTATATCTAACGCGGAGTTTTATCTACACTACTATTCGATTGTATATTCGTATCTTAGACCGTTATATTAATCATATTCAATACGAAATGAGAAACCGTTAACTGCGCAATATATTTTTTTCATTAATTACACGAAGCTTAACAAGACATGAACTTATAACTCTACTCTTAAGCTTTAGGATTATCTATTAAGATGTTTATTTTTTATCTGCGATATCCCAGATAACTTAACCGATTTCTATCAATTACTTGTTTGACTCATCCCGAGTATATAAGGAATGAATTTATTAATAAAAAAATTTGTACGGATAGACAAAAGTTATCGGTAGCGGTAAACATCCCGAAGAAACCGATGTGTGTATGTATACCCGACATTCAGCGTTTAAAAAAAGGAGGTAGTAGTCCTCCAGTAGTGGGAACATTAAGTGGGTTGCATATTTATTTAAGCTGTTCATATCATTTAACCTATTATAAAGCTTTCAAAATTACTTATCTTATAAATATTGAAATATATTTGAGGTTTATTTCACAGTTTTTTTATTTTATATTTAAACAGCTGTTGAATAAATCATCAAATTTCGTTTATAACAACGGGTTAAATTTAAAAGCGATAGCGGTAATTTATAATTTGTCGTGTCAACGCGAGTGACTGTCGGTGAGCGTAAATATGATATGTTTGGAAATAATATGAGGTAGTCGGGTAAATTAATGGCATTCGGGCGATTCGGAACACGAGACCGCGGCAGCCACCCTCGCCGCCAATTATGACTATCAAATGAGCCCACCACCCTCCGCGCCCCGTCGCTTCCCAACAACACTCGCGATTCCTACTCGTTCAGAACTGTTCGACTTCTGATAATAGTTTATGGTTATACTATAAATTCAATAAATATGTATAATATAGATATAATGAAATGCTTTGATTCTGTCAAATGTATTGCGGTTCCAGTGCAGAAAGCTTTCTTGGATATGAGACATCCACCAATACGCACTTAGCGAATATAGTGAATAAATAGTCTTGGTTTTATTCTTTTTCAGCAGTAGAAACATAAATAGGACTTTATTATTATAGACAGGATAAAGCTTTGATAACGGAAATACATGTAAGGATATTTTTTTTAAATTATCTCACATTGGAAAATTATATGTGACCATCGTTGCGTTATAATGATGTCCAATGCTGAATAAAGTACTACAACTCGGATGATTCTAACCGCAATTGCCATGGTGGTGAGAATATTTTAGTGGTGGACTGATGTTGATCAGAATACCTAATCCATCTCCTACATGGAGAAAAATCAAACATGTAGAAGATTATTTAAAATAATAGTAAACGATGTATGTTTTTGAAACGATTTCACAGCTCCTATCGGACACGTATGAGATTTTTTATGATTCACATCTGAACTTAGACGAAGAGAAATCTATTACTTCTGTATTTATATTTTACTTCCCTCCTTAGAATAGTTCCTCACATAATATAGATATATTATGATATTATATAAATATGTAATATATTAGAAAGTAGTAATATATTAAGAGTGTAAGCTTAATCAATGTGTGTTCATAAGATAGTGAAATGAAGTATTTTAAGTCGCTTAAATCTACAAGTAGATAACTTAAGATAACTTTAAAATTTTACAACTTAAGTAATTTATAAGAAAAGTTAATGAGAAAACCGGCTTTACAATACAGAAAAGAATAGCTGCTTTAGATGAGAGGTTGTGTTATGCCTACACCAAAGAGAGCTTTTAATCTTGGCTATTATAAAACAATAAGTTTAATACATTATGGCAACTTGTAATTAAATTAGAATCGTCCTTAAATATGTTTTTTTTCTTTCTTAAATTATAACGGCAGGTAAATGAAATTCTCTGGTGTGTCTCCCGATGGAGCCAGGAATCCTCCATTAAAACGCACAAACAGACTACGACCACCTAAACGTGAATTATTACAGCAGCCCGTCTACCCAACCATCCCTGAGCTTTTAATTGTTTACAATAAAAATTTTACCGTGGCAAAATGTTCAACATTTAGATCAAATACAGCGCTTTAAAGCGCTTTCCTAGCGACAGAGACGTTTCGGAATAAGTCTTTGATTTACAGTTACGCGATTTATAATATAAGGGTAGCGATAAAAATCAACCTAATGTAATTTCCAAGAGAATGATGCGAAAGCTTCGAAATTTCTATATAGAGCAAGCTTTTTTTTAAGGCATATAAAATAATTCGCTGTCTTCATACACATCAACTTTATAGCCTATAGACTGGGTTTCCACTGGAGGTATTCTAGTAAGTAACTGACATATCCCTCCTCTGAAGGAGAGATGGTCATGTCTTTAGTTAGTTCTTTTATCCTCCCACTTATAAAACCAGAAATAAGAAAACAGTTTAACTAAGAATACTATTACAATTTACCTTTCACTAGGATCAATTTTTTTTTATATTTTTATGAGATCAATAAATTATATTTTCTCTTTCCAATTAAACTTACTCCTCTGGCGCAGAAACCCAAAGTGAGTCTCGGCCCCCGACACTACAGAGAGCCAGGGTTGTGTCTCCCACTGCCTCTCGCCAGTCCACTGCTTGAAGCAGGCGCAGGTGGTGTTCTATGGAATCCTTCCAGCGGTATCTAGGCCGGCCTACAGGTCAGTAACCATTCGGTATTCCGAGGCTTTTTTGACTTTACGATTGTCTCCTATCCTTAGCAAGTGGTCCATCCAGCGAAATCTGTGAGCTTTGGCTTTATGATATTCGGTTCACCAACAAGCCTATCAATTTCAAACTAAACTGGAATATCTATATAAATGATGTATAAAAAATATATTATCATCAGTTAAAACTATCAGGTTAAACTTCTTACGTTCAAATATTGCGTTAGTGTGTAGTTAGACAGTATCGTCATTAAGGCCTGGTAATTTGATACTCAGTGAATTAAAGTGATATTTTCACTCGGTACTTAGTGATTATCTGTCATCGTTCCATTTTGCCGAGCAATTTTCATTAAGCCGTCATTAGGGAGTGGAAACTTTCGGAGGACGGCTCCTGCACCCTGACGTGGAACCCGGTTCTGCTTGATTAATCTACACGATCCTGTAAATGCGCATGTCCTTTTCACTTGCGAAATATTCCATTGGAATCGATGTTTGTGTATGGTTCTTGAGTTCCCAGGTTCGGTCACTACTCAGCTCGTGTTTCCGGTGAACGAAAACATCGTGAAAAAATAGAGGTGTTATCTACTTTCGTTGATATCATCCGCATCAGCAAAAGGTTAGTGTTGTGGAGGCTAGCACCTAAGCTCTCTTTGGAAAGGAAACACCAGACTCCCAGGAATAGCAGCATTAAAAAGCTTTATGATAAATAATTTGTCTATTATAATTCGTGAACTATTTCCTCCTTTCATAATCATCTAATAGACGTCCACTGCTGGATATAGGCCTCGCCCATTTCTTCACGTTTGTATGGGTTCATATCGGCGGATTTGACCCATTTCCCATCACGCTGGCCTAATGCGGATTGGTGAGAGCCAGAGCTTTATTTATTGATTAGCAGGTTGCACCACGAGCTTGTGAGGCTGGATTGGGTCCCGCGTGTAGTTGTGCGGGACACCTTACACCGTTGCACAAACTAAATATCCAGAAGTAGTCGATTTCATGAATGTGATTTCTATATCGATGTTTTATTTGAATTTTTTGATACTGTGAGTATATTAAAAGAAATATATATATATAAATAATTTAATAAAATTTACTGTACTTTAAACCTTAAACAGCTAAAATTTGGACAATACCTCGGTGATTAATATAAGGAAAAGTAGAATCGGAAGATTAAGTCAAAAGAGAGATCACACTACAAGTCGATTGAAGTAAGTTTTGCTAAGATTTGAAATTGAACTAAAGTTAATGTTTTTATTAATGCTTAATACGATATATTATTGTGGGGTGTAAGGGGTCCAGCATAACAACACACGGCACCCAAACCAACCTCTCCTGTTTATAGTGCACCCTGCTAATCTGGTCTAATCTAATCTCTGAAAGAGTTGCATGTCCATAGACGTCTATCGGCTGATGATGATGATAATGATGACATTGTAGTAGTTACTTAGTAGATATTATTATTGGAATTTTGCTCGAACATAAATCACCTGCACAGATTTTATAAAGAGTGCACGGAATTTTCACAAATTCCTTACAAGCTGTGAATTCAGAATTTAAAGTGCGCTTCAGCAGGGCACTTCTGGTATCTTTCTTTAGATTGTGGGGGTAGGTGGGAGGGAAAGGAAGGGAGACGGCGTACCCGAGCCACGTGCCTCGAGGTGTCACTCCGGACGTCCCTGCTACAGCCATTCGTCAATGTTTGTTTCGCTTATCTCCTTCCCGGGCGTTTTGTTCATTGTTGTTCTCAATTTCGTTTTCGCCTTGTTTATCTTATCAAGTATTATTTCGTTGAAACGGGGGGAAGATCAGTAATTGTTCACGTTTACATATTGACCTTCGACTGTTCAATCCATAGTTGAAATTTGTTGAATTCAATTCATCTTCATTAATAATATGCTTCGTAGACTTAAACTTTCCAATTGACTTTTTGTTTAATGAACGACAGTGTTCAACATAACGATCTATATTAAGATATTAAATTCCAAAACACTTGCTTGGGGTGTAATGGATTGAAGCCAACCTCACATGTTCTTTATACACCGTGTTAATTAAAAATGGAGGTTCTGGCACCCATCAATCCGCAGAATGGTGGGAAACGGCTCAATTTCCTCCATATGAATCCTTAAAGTTGGGAACTTCTCAGAGCATAGATGTTAACTGACACCGTGCGCTCATTTAAAGGATATAATGATTACTTCAATTAAAATCCTCGTAGCTGTTTATTTAAGTAATAAATGGACTAAAGTTCAGTTTGGAAATAAATCATAACGGTTATTACGTATAAAGATAACGCGCGTTATCTGCGGCCACGTTAAATTCAATAATGAATCAATGTTCTAACGGGTGCGGGTAATGACGAAGTTAATTCGAGTGTGCGGCCGGCGAGCAGCAATAACCGACGGGATCGAACCCGGGGCCCGATTTAATCGCGTCATTGATTGTTTAATGACACCGACACCGCCCGATTCCTATCTTCGGCCTGTTCTCCAGCTTAATTACTTTATTTGTTACTCGGCGCCGGTTTGTTTTCGACGCCGCGTTCATATCTTACCCGCCCGAGATTTACAGCGGATCTATTTATAACTAACGCCAGTGGTAGGTCTCTGTTTCCGGAAACAGTCTGAGTGGGCACCATCGCAGCCGACAAACAGTAGTGTGCAAACATTACTGTGTTCCAGTTTGAAGGTAGTTCAAGCTAGTGTAATTACTGGGATGACGAGACGTAACATCTTATGTCTCAAGGCGCCGAGCATAACGTATACAAATGTAACTGGCGTCACGTTTTCATGGACAGGCCTATCATTTATCATCAGGCGAATGTCTAGTTTATATGGACACTGTAGAATAAAAAAAAATTAGGATTAAGCGTATAAATGTATAGTAAACTATAATAAAGAAGTTAAACTATATGTATACCTTGTACGATCGTATTTAGTGTATGATAGAAGCAATGATAAGTAAAATAAGATTCATCATCTTATGATTATTATTTTGCGTTGATGGAGAAAAAAAGCATAATGAAGTAAAGCTTTAAGTTCTAACAGGTTTTAAGGGAAGCAGATTTAATAGTAAATGATTATCAGTTAAGAGTCGTCGTCCGTTTTAGACACTTCATAAACGTGAGTTTATTGTTAACTATTTAAACTATTTCGTTGGCAAGTTTATTGAAATTTTCATTTATTTTACAGTAAAATCAAAATAATTGGAAACGATTTTGTAAACCTTCGAACCCTGAACTCGCCACCTAATCAAGTATATTGCGTTTTGTTCAGTCATTGGGAATATTAACAACTAATTGCCTATTTCATAGCGGCGCATGACGAATAGATCAATCAGAATCATGCATTTTACCTACACGCCGTCGGCCGTCGGCCGGACGGGCGCTACTGAATTTTCCATATTCCCATTATCTGAATCATACACGATAATAACTATTGGTTTTGGCATCCGTTCAGGTTGAAACTCGACGGTAATATATTTTAAAATCTAATTATTGAAATTGGTATGGCGCTTTATAGTTTCACCAATCACTATACTATCGGAATCATATATAATTTTTCTATGATTTAGATTTATTATAATATAAACCATCAACTAACTTCTAGACTGTTTGAGAAGGTGGTAAAGCAACGCGCAATTCTAGTACCAATTATATCAATACCTTGAATTTCTGTCTCTGTTTTCTGAAGATGTTAAAGTCATATTGACTCTTACAGCTCACCTGATACAGGGTTCATGAACCTAGATCCACGGCCTGTTCGTACGTTGAGTACAATATTCAGTGTATACATCCTAATTAGCTACTATAGATAAGTATGTTCTACAGAAGAAAGTTCAGTTTGTAATCTTTTTATAATAATATACTAAAGCTTAGACTGAATAAATGATAATTATTAATTTGGCTTTCTAAGAGAATTTATTCCTGTAAAAATAAATTAATACAGTAAAGAGACATATTTACTGTACCTATATATAAAAGAGACATATATACGATAGATCGAATAGAAGAAAAGTAACACTGGAATTATTTAAGACATAGTATGCTCATTAGGAATAGATATAACTATAAACGGTAATTAAAGAGTAGTGAGTACTCCCTGATGATTGTGAGGTCAGATCGATCAGCTCAGTCCTCTCTCGGCCTTGGATGCTGCAAATTAGGGTAATCCTTTGTCGGAGACCGTCTAAGTAGATACCACCGCAGTTCATACAAACAGTACTGTACAAACATTACCGTGTGTTTGAACGACATTATAGCTTGTGTAATTACTGTGGTAACGATAGTTCATCATCATCATCATCAGCCGATATACGTTCACTGCTGGACATTTGGCTCTACCAATGATCTCCAAATCGATTGGTCCTGCGTTCCCTTGGTTCCGGCGCATTGCCAACATCCGTTACAGTGAGTACTCGGGAAGCTCCTGGCATCAGTGGCCGTCGTTTGTAGGGGTTCGTGTGAGGGAATCGGGCCATTTTCCACTACACTGATCCAATATGGGTTGGTGGGAGCCAGATCCTCGTTTGTCGATTAGCAGCACCACTAGCAGGTGAGGATGACACCCCTTAACGAAAGATTAATATTTATGTATCAAGACGACAAGCACTATGTTGTGTATATCATTCTGACAGCTTTTCTCGTTAGACGTCAAATAAAAATAGTCACAATAGTAAATTTAAAATTATCGTTGTGTAGTAATGTTTACTATTAAATTAGATTGTGAAATTGGTTTCAGACGTGATCGATCAGCTGAAAGGTTGCAGCGCCGGGCTGGTTCCGGGCTTTTAAAGGTAATACACATGTACCGGGGTAAATGTCGAATGTTTTGATAAAGGGCACCCTGGATCATTTATTATTAGTCGAGGTGATTAGTTTGAGGGGGGCGGGTCAAGTGAATTTCTCATCGCCCCGCAAATGAAATATCGATATAATTTAACACATAACTTTCTAGGAGACCATGACACTTGGCTGCGAGCCTTCAAACTGTTACCAAGGAAAAAGCATTCATTCCTTTACTACTTTGTACTGCAGCGACGAAATGGTATATAACGATCGACTTGTACTTTCGGAATCCTAAAACTTACTTTGTTACCGGTAATCAAATTAAATAGTCCACTATCTGTACTAAATAGGTTTTAAAGTTCTTTAAGATATACATTAATTATCTAAAAAGTTATTAATTTACAAATTGGAAGCTTTACATGAAAAGTTGATGTTAAAGCTTGTTTAAACGCAGACTATTGTGTCTTATAGATATTACCTATCACAGTGAAATCCTTATTTAATGTAGTTATTTTTATGTGATTTGTGGTAATATGAAAGTTTGCTATTTATTAATTACTTATGTATTTTACGTATTATTGATTTATAGCCGATTAAATAATGAAGCAAATTGTAATATATGAGCTTTTAGTATTTATGTAATTTATTACTCTTTGCAATGATATACCTTTACTATTGATGATAAAATATAATAACTTTAGATTTCATAAATTAGATATATAAAAATAAAAAAACAAAGAGATGACTTTCAGGATCAGGCTCCTACATTCAGTTCCTCTTTAGAACAGATCCTGAATAAAAGTTTGGAAAATAAACCCTACGCCCCGAATGGATCACAGAATAGTTGATGACTCGGCGTAGTCGATGAAAAAGAAAAGTGTATATATACAAAAACAAAAGGATTGATAACAAAAAAAATATTGCATATTAAAGTATATGAAATAAGAATTTAAATTTTATTTATGTAATTCCTCATTTAATAATGCAATAATCTAAACATAAGCTTCCGGTGAGAAACGTTCGCGGCGCAATGATATAAACCTGAAAAAATCCCCTCCGAGCGTCTTCCGTGAGTTGCAGAAATAACTCAACGCTGCGAGGGAATTGTGGTGCGTACCTCTCACCTCTCGTGAGAGGGCCCCATCAGCCGTGCGATATTCCACCACTTATTATTTATTAACTGGACATAAGTGCTGAAATGTGTTACACTCATAAGTCCAGCGGTACGTGTGTCGGTCTCGCTTATAAATAATTCAGCGTACGGGTGCTGCTTGAGAACGCCGCCAGCGCTCGATGCCGTGTCTTTCACTTCCACTAGGATGTCGTCAGTAAATTCATGAAGAAAACAACTAATACAGCACCTGGTAAAAGCTGAACAACATCTTGATATTAGCAATGAGTCGCAGCAATCAGACGAGCGGGACGTTCACTTGATGGTAAATGATATACCAGCCGATAACAACGTTGCGATAGTTAGAACGACACCACACTGATCATGCCTTCAGGCATAAGTTGTTGTCTCGTTATCCCAGTAATTACATTAGCTATAGAGCTCTTCTAACCGGAACAAAGTAATGTTTGCAAACTGCTGTTAGGCGGTAGAAATAGATTGATCCGATTTTGATGAATTGTTTTGTTGTATAGATCGACTGTTCTCATGATGAAGCTCTCTAAAATGTCTATACTAGGGAGCTTCATCATCATCATCATCATCATCAGCTTTTCTCGATTCACTGTTAGATATAGACTTCATCTTAATAAATCTCTGAACATTATTTTGAAAGGATCTTTCGTCGTCATACTCTGGATTCAAGAACATCCATGACGAAGTTTAGGAAATGTATTGTACCTGTATGTACACTCATATAGAAAAATATTATATTTAGTTGTCATTGAACACACAGACGAGAGGAACACGTCGGAACCCTGAGTGTGATTGTGTGTGGAATATCATCAGGTTCACGATCCCATTTTCACTATTTTATATGTCAATTACAATTTTATTTCTCGCCCACAAACATTCCGTTGTCAAACCCTAAATAGCTTAGCATGAAAAAAGCTTTGCAGCATAATTGAATTCCCTTCGGCCTCAGGTGCTTCTCAGTGTTATTTGGAAGGCTGCTAATATACATATTCAAGTCTTCCATACCATACTAATAGGTCACCTATTTATATACCTAACTTTCTGTTTTTAATATGTATATATAAATATTTGATCGCTAAATAAATTTGGTAGAAAACTTGGTAAAGCTTCCAACGGGACAGTATGAAAAGCTTTATTGCTATTCATCATTATTTAGACTGATGGTAGTCTATTGCTGGATGTAGGTCTCATGTTATGTGTTCCACAAAGCACGCTCTAGCGCTGTTTGAGTCCAGGCTCCCATCGATTCATTTAATGTCATCTGTCTACGTAGTGGATCTGCCAAAGCTTTTCTTTACGGTGCGGAGTTGCTATTTCAGCACTTTAAATCTCGAACGTTCATCAGTTTGTCTCCTAGGGCTATTTCGGTGATCCTGGTTCTTCTGAGGATCTTCTCATTTCTGATTTGATTTACGCAGAGATACTTAAAGCAGCTCTCTGTCGCCTGCTGCGTGATTTCGAGCTTTCTTATCAGGCCCATAGTTAGCAATCAAGTTTCGGAGGTCTAGGTCATCATTGACAACACGTACTGTTTGAAGACTGATTTTCAAGCTCTGAGGGATTTTAGACAAAAAGACCTTGCGAAGTTTCCCTAACGCTGCTCATCTGAGCTATTGCTATTAAAAAGTCATGAATATTTGCGACTGTGTATCATGTTATTAAGAAAGCAATGTTTCAACCCCTGTAGAATAAGACAGAGTATAAGTTGCATTAAAAAGTTACGAAAACTTTATACGTTTTAACATAACGCTTTCAAATCTGGGACAATGACGCGGGACCTCTTAATGTCCCTCGAGGACCGAGTGAAATGCACTGCGAGGGAAACAGATGACACTGGGAACGTATCATGTCCGAACTTTTATATTTCAAGTTTGGGGTAGTTGCGACGGGTTATTTTGCCGCAGTGACCAGCGGCGAAGTTTCCCGTGGAAGCGTCAACAGTCGGTGTCGCTTTTCCTCGGGAAGTTAACTTTAAAATATTTACGACTGAAAGTTTGCGAGAGGAAAAATCCGAAGAGCGCGAAGTCCTATGGCAAATTTATAGTTCAGATGGAGAGCGTAAGGAAGTTCGATATTAGTGTGAAAGATAGGTAAGTTTTTGTGTCTGTCCGCGCAGATTTATTTGTTACAGTTTGTCTTTTAACGGATTTTATAGTTTCCCGCGAGATCGGAAGACGGGGGTAAGTTTATGGAATCTTAATGTGCTCCTTTCGAAACTTTTCGATAACTCAGCGTTAGCTTTAAATTTGCTCCGTGTTAGCTTTACGCTTTATTATTTTATATCGCTTATCGTACACATTTGCGCCAATATAAGAAGTTGCTTGGTTCTTATAAATATTTTTAGTCATTCATACATTGTTAATGGTAAATGCTAGATTTTTCTTTAATAAAGCTTTTCAAACAGTTGTATCAATATTTACAAAGTGTATCTTTAACAATTGGCTATTACAGATAAAATATCATTAATAATGAGAACTAATAGGGGACCGGAAAGTAATGTCGTTTCTGCGCATGCCAATACTTGATTGTCATTTGTCAGCTCATTGTTTTGTTCAGAGGCGTACCAAAGACATTGTGAGGTTATAGTGATTTCTTTACTTATAGACAATTGAATTACAATTTTTTTTGTAATTTTGGGTAAAATGGCCAGCCAAATACCAGAAGAGGTACACATCCGGCATTGCATGCTCTTTGAGTTTCGCAAGGAAATAACGCAACAGTTGCTACCAAAAACATTTGCGATGTTTATCCAAATGCACTGGACATTCGTAAATGCCAAAGGTGGTTTTCCAAGTTCAAATCGGGTAATTTTGATCTTTCCGACTCGTATCGATCAGGAAGACCATCAGCGTTAGACAACGACGTGTTAAGGGCGGAAGTGGAAGCAAATCCGTGTCAGACGATCGAGGAATTGTCAAACAGTCTCAACAAACCTTGGTCGACCATCCAAGAACATTTGAAGCAGATTGGAAAAGTAAGCAGAGCAGGTGTTTGGGTCCCGCATAATCTGTCCGAACAGAATAAGGCTAACCGATCAATCACATGCAACTTATTGCTTCAACGACACAACACAGAAGCGTTTTTGATCGCTTGATCACAGGAGATGAGAAATGGGTCCTGTATGATAACCCAAAACGCAAAAGGCAGTGGCTCTCTCCAAATGAAATCCCTCGGAGTACTGCTAAGCCAGGTTTACACCCCAAAAAGCGCTTTTGTGTGTTTGGTGGAGTATTCGCGGCATTGTTCATTTTGAATTACTGAAACCTGGAGAAACTGTTACTGCAGACCTCTACAGCGAACAATTGCAGCGAGTCAATCAATCTTTAATTGAAAAGTGGCCAGCGATTGTCAACCGAAAAGGCGTCATTCTCAAACATGACAATGCAAGACCGCACTGCGCAAGGCGAACTCTAGAAAAATTAATGAATTGTGGTGGGAGGTGCTGCCTCATCCACCATATTCGCCCGATGTTGCACCATCGGATTTCCACTTATTCCGAGCGCTGCAACACATTTTAAGTGGCAAAACATTTGCAAATTTGGATGATATCCAAAATTCTATCTCTAGATATTTTGCCGAAAAACCAATTAATTTTATCGATCAGGGATTGAAAATTTACTCACTAGATGGCAAAAGGTTATTGACAATGATGGGGAATACATCATTGATTAAAAATAAAGACTCGTTAAAATGTATGTGTTTGTATTTAGCGTAAGAAAACGACATTACTTTCCGGTCCCCTAATATAACAATATTTTTTATTAAGTTTTTGTCATATATCTTTAATTCAAACCATTTGTATTCATCTATAGATAAATCAATCGACCGTAAATTAAGTCATTCTTTTGTATTAAAATACTGTAGATTAAAAATTTTAAGTTTAAATATTAAGTACTAGAATAATAAATTCAAAGTTCATGCTGCCTTTTTTAAAATTAATACAGAAAGTTTTGAAGACACTTTGCTCTCTAAAGATCTATATAAAAAACATCAGACATTCATAATGGATTCATGAATTTATACTACAACGGCTAATTGGAAAATAGCATGTCCACAAAGTCGGCACAAGTGTAAACACGACTGTTTACACACTGTAGACACTGGAGTTTACATCTATATAACTAACAGCGGTATCTTTATTAAGGTTGTGGTTAATTACACATTGTTTGGACAAAGCTTGTGTAAGTTAAAATTATGTAAGTTTATATAACTGTATGGTTGTAACAAGTGTTTAAACTGAAATCAAATTGCTATGTCAATATACATCGGTCATTAAAAAAATTCGATTAATATTAAGCAGGATTAGAACTAAGTTATAAAAAAATTAAATATGTTATAAGTGATAATATTAAATGTTGGATAGGTATAAGTAAGCGATAAAAGTACAGGAAACGGTTCCTCACTCGCTGACGGAGTGTCCCATACATAGATGCTTGAGGTATGATATTAAGCAGGATTAGAACTAAGTTATAAAAAATTAAATATGTTATAAGTGATAATATTAAATGTTGGATAGGTATAAGTAAGCGATAAAAGTACAGGAAACGGTTCCTCATTCGCTGACGGAGTGTCCCATACATAGATGCTTGAGGTATGATATTAAGCAGGATTAGAACTAAGTTATAAAAAATTAAATATGTTATAAGTGATAATATTAAATGTTGGATAGGTATAAGTAAGCGATAAAAGTACAGGAAACGGTTCCTCACTCGCTGACGGAGTGTCCCATACATAGATGCTTGAGGTATGATATTAAGCAGGACACAGGATTAAGAATAGATACAGTCTACCGGAAATAATAAAAAAATAAATCATCAGAAGTAAGTTCATAAATTATTGTTTCAAATATATAAGTAAGATAGTTAAAAATAGAAATAAGGATAAGTATATATGTACAGAATAATATTCTGTGTATTTCTGTGAATATTACGTAGTTAGATAGTATAAGCATAGACAAAATGTATAAAAAAATACGAACAATGATAGAAAATATGTAAATAAGTAATATGTTGTAAGTAATAGGCTAAGGTAATGAAAATTTAAAATAAATAATAAAAAATAAATCATCAGAAGTAAGTTCATAAATTATTGTTTCAAATATATGTAAGATAGTTAAAAATAGAAATAAGGATAAGTATATATGTACAGAATAATATTCTGTGTATTTCTGTGAATATTACGTAGTTAGATAGTATAAGCATAGACAAAATGTATAAAAAAATACGAACAATGATAGAAAATATGTAAATAAGTAATATGTTGTAAGTAATAGGCTAAGGTAATGAAAATTTAAAATAAATAATAAAAAAAACATGAGCGCGCCGTGATCTACGATCGCCGTTTCGGCGGGCCAGCTATTCCCGTGACGTCGCCTGCCTGGTGCTGCTACGTTACTACACACGGACACACATTTATACGTCATCAAACACTAAAGAAATCACCAAAAAATACTAACAATACTTTGTGTGAGAGATGCGGTGACAAAATTAGTCACCGGCTCAGAAACATTACTGCTGGTAAGACTGTAGCCGGAGAGAGTTTACGTGGGTTAAGTAGTGTACAAACATTACTGGGTTCTGGTTTGAAGGGTGCCGTAGCTAGTGCAACTACTAGAGTATCGACACTTATTATGTTACGTTTCAAAACGATGAGCGCTCTATAGAGCTGTGTATACTATTCTAATTAGTGCCACGTTATTGTAAACGGAAGTATCACTTACTAATACGTGAACGTCCTGTTCGTCTCATCATTTAATTGAATAAAAAAAGGACGATTGACAATAAACATTAAGCCAAGACAGTGCGACAGATTATAAACTTTTAATATACAGATTAAAATAAAATCGAGGCTAATAATAAATGAAGTATTGTTTAAAAGGGGTGGTTTAAGGCGTCCACAACTACCCACAGGATCCACGCCAATCTTACGTACTGGTGGTGTACCCAGCTTATCAATAAGCGAAGCTCTGGCTCCAACATCATTGGGCTAGCGTGGCTGAAATTGGCCCAAATTCAAACGTGGGGAAAGCCTATGTCCAGCAGTGGACATCTATCGGGAGATGACGAAATTGTAAATAGAGTCGAATTTACAGTTCCCAATGAAACGCCCGATTACTTGATATCAAAGTGGCCAGTGAGAAGAAACGTCTTGATCATTAATGAAGACCCAAATTTTTATTTAAATATTTATAATTATTTTTCTTTATTAAAAATTATGTTCAATAAGAAAATGTTAAAGAAAAAAAAAAGTAAATATTAGGATATAATAAGTACAAAACATTTAATATAATTTAATGAGATACTGAATCGCGTCAGTTTGATGGAAGAATCAATTCGATTGAAACGGTCCTCATCAATGATTGTATTGTAGCCCGCTGATTGCGACTTAAGATACACAATGGTATAATAAAAAAAAAAAAACAAGTCTATTGGAAGTAAAAGGTTAAAGTTAAACGATTCAGAACAATAATAACCGATCGCTCAGCGAAGAACACTGAAACACAAATTGTATTCAAATCATTGAGTGCCCATCAGGTATTTCTATCGTCGAATCGAAATAATTCGATCAGAATGATTGATCACGATTCAATTTGTTGTTTATTTATTCTTCAGTGAGCGTCCTGAAAGTGGAACTTGATTAACTTATTCATATCTTAACAGTTCGTGTAAGTATACAACTATGTGCTTTAAGTGATAAGATTCAATTCGCCGCTACGCTTATTCGCTATACACTATTCAAATGATTTAATTTTAAAACTAACTGAATAATTCATAAGGTATTTCGAAAAATTCGAGAAATTACTATATCTGAATTGAAGGACTATGAAAATACATAACTTCAGATATGAAATATATACAGGAGAGGCATTTAAATAAATATTTAACGGGGGTAATAACCGTTGAGAGCTGTAGAGACGTGACAGCGATGTTAATTGCTAGCTGCTATTTAATATCTGCATAGCTGGTCATCGTAGTGGTTAAGTGACTCTACTCCTGACTAAAATTGAAATGATTTCTTATTCATTCGACACCTATAAATCTTTTTTTTTATCTACGAGACTATGTGGTAGGTGAGGTAATTATCTGATGGTAAGCCATATCTCAATAAAAACGTGGCGCTAATCAAGAGCATGTAGATATCACCAAATTGTACTCATTGTGTTATTGCAATACTAAGTTTCGTTACTCCAGTACTTTTACTAGCTGTAACCTCCTTCAAACCAGAACCCTGTAATGTTTGGACAGAAAGGGTAAGAGGCAGAAAAAGGAGCAAGAGTTGTATTGAATGGTAAAAATATTACCTCTGTGACGTCTTCTTTGGCCTTTATAGCTTTTTACTTCATTTATATGGTACTAGTTACGATCTTGTATACAACACCACATTGCGCTCGTCGCCTTGAGACATTAGATGTTAAGTCTCGCTTCTACATGATTGCACTGGCTACAGCGCCCTTCAAACCTTAACACAGTAATGTTTGCACAGTACTGTCTGGTAGCAGAAAAAGGCGTACAAGTGTGCTATATCTATAAAATCGTATTAGCATTTAAAATCCATTCCAAGTGGGGGCGAGTGGTTAGTCGCAGCGTACGATAGGGGTCGTTGGCGGTCGGGATCGAGATTCTCATCGCCTTCTAAAAGACCCTGAATAGAACAATGGCTGGACGTGGTCTTCCGCTATTGGAGCAGTTCTCGCGAGGATGGTTGGAACTGCACAGAACAGACTCTACCAGGCTATCCCATGATAGCGTTAGAAAAGCTGTGGTTGCGGAGATCCCGTGACTTCTCCACATAACTCTGACTTCCCCGCAAAACACATAGTATCTTTTTAAAGATTTCCCCTTCGAAAAAAAAAATCGAATAAATATAATAATTAATTGTATTAGAATATCTCAATCTAAAACTGAGTTATATTGTACAGGAAGCGAAACAAACTGGTCGGTATTGGCCCTTAAATGTTTCCTCGTCAGCCGCAGGACGCCAACTTCCGGACAGAGACCGCAGCAATTCCGTTTCGATCCCGGCTGAGTACAATATTACTTTCCCACTCCTGGGCGGATAAGGATATAACCAATATCGACTACCGCGGCCCACCCTCCATCTTCCGCTTGGTCGTGCGCTTTGTGAACAACTCCAATATTCAGTGGCACTTGACAAATATTATACATATTACGGTATTCCGGTTTGAACGGCGCTGTATCTAGTGTAATCACTAGGGTAATCACTTACGATCAGGCTTGTTCTTGCCCGTCTCGTTGTATCGAGAAGAGAGTAGAAATATTATTTATCGGGAGAACTGTCTCCAGCATCACATTTATCGGTTGAGTTAACCATGGGCGATGATAAGAATTATTTATTGAAGTTTTAGTCAACAAAAACGGATATTAGTAATTACTTCCTGTTAATGAAATGTTAAAGATAATATCTTTCATAAATCGTATAGTTAAATAAAAGCAAATAAGTAAACGGAAACCACAAATTACTAGAGTAAGGATATTGTTGTTGTGGTGACAAGACCTAACGTCTTAAGTCTCAAGACAACGAGCAGAATGTGGTACTGGGTACATCATCCTATTCAGCGCCACATTGCTATGTGTATCACTTACCATGTGGTGAACAAACCGCTCGTTTCGTAGCTTCGAACATTAAAAAAAAAAATAGATATTGTCATTATTTTATACATATATATACATACATTTATATTATGCACAATTCCCCAAAAACTTTATGTACTGTTAGTGGACACTCAATTTCGAGTGTTATAAAGTTGTAGAAGCGTTCTCTTCTAAAGTATTCTAATGTTGGCAACCGGAAGACAGCAATACCGTAGCGGCAAATGTATTAGGGTAGTGGGGGATGTTACCATCCAAATCTTACCACATATGTCCTCGGAATCGAATCATGATACCAAACCTACCCCACTGCACCATGGAGGCAGTTGTATAAGCTTTCCTTATATGTATGACTGTATACATTTTAAAATGGCTTCCTATTCGCTTATGATAGAAGCGTTTCAGATAATAGACACAAGGTAAGCAATCTTACTACTGTGATCACTGTTACTTACTGTAGCAGTAATGTTTAAACTTTACCTTATCCTGGTTTGAATGTCTCTGTAACTAGTGAATGAGCTAGTGAAGAGTAGTAATATTTCGCGACAATTAACGCGTTATATAAACATCGCATGAAACGCTAAACTATTACGGGCTTAAGTTAGCATTAGTTCTATAACTTTAACTTGTCGTTTTGCGATAAGCTATTATTACTGTGATTTATGTTACAAATGTTTACTGGAGTTGTTAAATATAATGAAAGTGTACTTATTTGTGTTAAACACGCGTAAAGTGAAGCCTGAAATAAGTTACCGGCGTCAGTGTTGTGGAGAGCATAACTTGTGAGGAGAAGTGAATAAGTAAGCAGAATGTTAGTGCATCGTGATTTACATAGCGACTCCGTATCTTGATGTTTGTGGTACATTTCAAGTATCAAAGTTATAAAGACTTTTTATTGTTATAAATAACTTATAACATTTATAACGCATTTAATGAAATAACTGTCATCAAACAGCTACCTTCAAGGTGAATGAAACAAATCTGTTACTGCGGAGCTTTGTATTCGTTATTATTCTATCTACAATAACTTAATATAGATTAAGTTAATTATACATCACTATGAGGTCAAAAAATGGTTCCTTAGAATACTGCTATATATATATTGACAGTCAGAATATTTCATGTAGCTCGCTGGCCTAATGGTTAGAGCGTGCGGCTTTCATTCTGAAGGTCGCGCGTTCAAACCTCGGCATGTACCAATGACTTAATGTTTAAGTTATGTACATTTGTGAACTTTAGTTACAGCAGCGAGATACAAACGGTGAAGGAAAACATCGTGAGGAAACCCGCACACTGATATCATCTTTGTGTGTGTGTGTGTGGTGGTCCCAATAAAGTGGCAACAGGCTCGCCCCCTGTTACACTGGACCTAATCTGACCACATCTGGCGAAACGTGGGTGTTTATTCACCTCTGCCTACCCCTACTGGGAAAAAGGCTTACTATATAAAAAAAAAAAAAAGAATATTTCCACCAGTAAGTATGCTCCGTCACATCATCCATTCATCCAATCAGCCGGAAGACGTCCACTGCTGGACAAAGGCCTCCCCCAAGTAGTTCAAGTTTATGTGTTATAAATTCATGAATGATTGGTAAATAATTAAATCATTACTCTTTTAGTTAAACCAGTGAGCTGAGCTTTTCGCTTCATCCTACATCCGACTGCTTTGATGATGTCACCGGTCCATCTGCAGCGAAGGAGTCTTACACTTGTTCAGAGTAACGCGGCCGTGTATACTAGCGCCGCGTTATTACTGGCGGCGGAGCAGCGCTGGTGTCCACAAATGGGGGAGGCTCGCGTGCCCACCCATCCACCGAAAGAATTCCGTCATATTTACGACGCAATTGTAATGAGTGCTCACATCAATTAGTCACATTCGCCGGGGCAATCCGGTTGTGTAAACTCGCCGACGTGGCGGAGGTATTAGGAAATTAAATTATACCACCGATAGCTCGGGGTGCGAGGCCCGAGGGGGTGCGCAGGCTTTTAGGCGGCCGTAAAATTTCATTTTAAATGGCGGAATTACGTAGACACGTGTACGATACCATCGCGCTGCGTTTCCGTTTGTTTTATTGCTTTACTTATTTAGAGGCTTTTGATTAATTATTAAAGGGCGGCGGCTAACTGATGTAATGGAGGCAATTCCACCCCTCCGACTTAGTGAACGCTCCTCTGTTACTTATCATTATACCAATCGAATTGTTCACTTTGAAATTTAACAGAGAATTTGTCATTTTGATAATATTCAAAAATAACTTTTTTTTTTTATTCAATAGGGCAACGATACCAGCGAGAAGTTCATTTGATGGTAAACGAAACGCTTGCATAACAACGTGGCGCTAGTTAGGATGGTATATAAAGTACCATTTTACGCTCGTAGCTCTGATACACAAGTTGCTGTCTCGTTACTCCAGTAATAGCTAAAACTCCTTTCAAGTCGGAACACACTAATGTTAGTCGGACGCAGAAACCTACCCTACCACCAGTACCAGTAAAAATATATGTCTACACTACACATTAACCCCTTAATAGATCCCTTTGTGTTTAGATATTAATGAACTGACGACTGATGCTTATTTCAAACATTCGACTTTGGCTGATGATGATGGTGACGATGATGAATTTTATTATGTTCTGTATTACAAATTCTTACTTTTTTCCGGTGCAACCTTAAAATTGCTTTCCTCCTCCATTCATACCCGGATATGACTTTCACACTCCCTTTACAAAAGTGTTTTATAGATAGTTGTTGTTCATTGTACATATATAGAAGTAGATACATACATATATATGTTTCTACTTCTAAATTTAGGAAGGCGTTTAGATAAATTTTCCTACTTCAAGATCATATCAATAAAATATTTTTTTTTATACAATGACAAGGAGGTAGTGTGGAAACTGACAAGCTCCACGAACAACAGCCGTCTCTAGCGTGATGAATTAAAGGACATGACTTTCCTTGTTTCTTCCCAGAGGTTCAACAGTGGGATTAAATTAGCTGCTTGTTACCTATTATTTTTATTTATTTTCAAAGTCTCACACTGTAGTCATGTGGTGTAATGATGATCATGTTTGAACGAACAATGAGGGCGTGAGGATTGTTAGAGGTTTACCTAGCATTTAGTAACTATACGATCTACATATAACAATGCTATAAGACTACTTTACATATGTAAGAGGAGGGGTGTCCAGAATTAATACTACGTTCTTGATTCATGATAGTTTTAATCAAACGGTTTACTTATCGTTATTTACACACTGGTCCCATGAAATTAACGAATCACATAAACAAACACAATATCAAAATTATCACAGAAAGATCTGTTCGTTTTGCGAGCCACCAACGAACTACCAGTCCTCTTTTTTTTTTATGATGATGTTCTCGCCGCAGTTTTATTGACAACTATAGCGGCTTCATCGGACTCAAGGCTCGCGGATCCGGTATCCGTGAGCTAAAACGATAAAAATTAAATATATACATATATATGTATATAAATTAGTATGTATGAGAGGAAGGAGAAAGTTGAGAAGATATTGGATGTGGAAAGGTTGAAGAGTTGGATAGTGCTATGAGGGAAGAGAAAGGGGTACCAGTTCTCACTGTGCACGCGCTTTTTATAATCTAGTGAGGTAGTATTCGGTAGTGAGAGTAACCTGGTAACAGATGTTGTCTCGAGCAGGTGACGTCACATTTGTACGGTGAATCCAAATTTGTTATTCAACTATTAACGATATAAAATATTTGCGCCGATATAAATGTATATGTATATTATTTATAGACATATAGTCTCATTAAAAAATTGGGGTCTGTGAGGTCAAAGTAAATAAATCCGTTTTGATTTATTAGTTTAACAACTACGAGTAAAGCTGATAATCATAGAGATTTTAATTACCGTATCCCCTCACTAACTTATTCCATATTTAAGTTACTATAATTTCCTTAGGGGTTCGAATGGGATCTGTTTGACGATGGCCAGCGGCTGAATTATTAACCCGTCCCGGACCCGTGGGGTCACTTCATTCGTTTATATAGAAATATTTTTGATATGTCCATAGAATATAATAGACGAGTTCGTTCTTTATTGTACGAGCATCCCTACACATTAATTTATGTTATTACCAACTTTATTAAAAGGAATTACTACCCTTATATATATATGTATAAATTGATAAGTAATGGATGTGGTAAACATGAGGTTTATTTGGTGATAAGTATACCATTAGTGCTGGGAGGTCTTCGACAAGGTGGACCGACGATCTGGTGAGAACCGCGCGAACCAACTGGAGGCGAGCAACGCGGGACCGATGGATGTGGACGTCTTTGGGGGAGGTCTGTATCCAGCAGTGGACCTCTATCGGCTGACGATGATGGTGATGAAGTATACCATTGCTAATAATTGTCTTTATTGAGTTTAGTTTTACTTTAGAGTACAAAACTTCTTGTTAATATTTCAATCAAAGTTAGACTAGACAATTAGAATGAAGTATTTTGTTTATAGCGAAACGTGACAAGTTTTTTTTTATGCTTAGTTTGAATGATCTGATGAGAAAGATTATATTTCATAATATCCGGATATTTTAAATAAAGAAATCAACTCAAAATATACTAAGGATGTATTGACTTGGCGCTGCTAAATAATTTCTGTATGGTTTATTGTTCGTTTAATTCTATATGAAAATTGGATGCATAGCAGAAATATATTCGGAGCAGGTTTAATAGGTTACGGGGGTTGCGAGGGTGGCAGTGGGAGGTGAAATGATCATCGTAACTGTCGTAATCAATATTTCAAGCCGACCTATGTCCCCTGTCGTTCACCCTGACGTCCGTTATAACAATTGCTTAAATTCTTCAAACGTTATTCAATTTGGGGTACATGCAACGTCAATATTTAATCTCCTAATGGTCACGAGGAGCCTTTGAGAGTTTTCCTCTGCATAAAATATGAATGATCCGACAGCAGTTCGATTGAAATTTCGACATAACGAAATATCTTTTAACGAAAAATTGCTCCGCAGAAATATGCTTACGCTTAAAGTATATATTAAAATCGTTGTAGAACTGTTTTCCTATACAACGAAGCAAGGGGTGTATAGGTTCCCGCACAACAGCTCACGGGACCCAAGCCAACCTCACCTGCTCGTGGTCCCTGCTAATCAACTAACGAGGCTCTGACTCCCATCAACCCGCTCTGCAACAGTGGTGGGAAATAGCCCCCATCCTTTCCATATGAATCCCTGCTGATCGATGTGGGAATCTATGGGAGAGATCTATGTCCAGCAGTAGAATGATGATGAAACAACGATACAAGCCGGAAGCTCACCTGATGGTAAGTGATACTACTAACAAAGTGAACTAGTTACTATAATACACACAGCAGCTGCGGTGATACCTAGACGGTCTCCCACAACATAGACCTAGCATCACGTTACACTGGTGGAAAGTGTCTGTTGCCGTAGACCTAGATAGGTACCACAGCAGCGCCTATTGCAGCTAACAAACAGTAGCGTTCAAGCATTACTGTGTTCCAGTTAGAAAGGAGATGCAGCTAGTGAAATTACTGGGGTAACGAGATTCAACATCTTATGTCACAAGGCGATAAGCACAATGTGTTAGAATATATATTATTCTAACTATGAACGAGTTAACACTTATTATCAGGTGTATGTCCCGCTCGTCTGGTCGCTTCCTGTTCCCTAGATTTCGTTTTAACTTTTGTCGTCTGTATTAGAATCTCTGCCGTTGTGGGCTGAATGTGATTTAAAAGCAACCCTTTTCAGAAGAAAACAGACGTGTTCCATTACCCTAGAAGCCTCTCGAAGCTAGGGCTCCTCGCTCACCGGAACAATATTAATTTTTTACGCACCATTAGGACATATGGAGAAGTGCGTAAAGAACTGAATTACAGTTTATAAATAAAGACAAGGATATTTTAATACTACATCACCATCACCTGATAGACATCCACTGTTGGACAAAGGCCTCCCCCAAAAATGTCCACATTGTTCGACCCTGCGCCACAGTCGACACCGTCTCAGGCATCTCCGGGCACTAAGGGCCGTCGTTTGTAAGGGTTCATATAGGAGGGATTTGCCTTATTTCCCACCACGCTGGCCTAATGCAGGTTGGTGGGAGCCAGAGCCTCCTTTGTTGATTAGCAGGGTGCATCATGAACAAGTGAGGTTGGCTTGTGTCCAGTGAGTTATTGTGCGGGACCCCTTACACCCCCACATTTATATACTACATACAAACATATAAATGAGGTTTACTTATATAGAGACTCCTCACAACATCTCTGAAGCGATAAAGCCTGGAGACTTGAAATTTCCCAGGAATTTTCGTTATGCCCAGAGTAGGTCACAGATCTCCCCCAAAACCGTGCAAGAAACAGGATTTTTTTTTTACATAAATAAGTTAAAACTTAAAAACATATAAACGTTCTTCAGGACTTTAATTATATGTTTACTAGTCAGTGAGATGAAAAAGTTTGACGACCACTGGTCTAGATGATACTATGGTCTACCCCCCGTTGGTACGAAATAAGTTCTTCTTTCAGTATAATTTAATATTAAACAGTTAGACTAATTGGGTTTTTTATACATTTTTTTAACTTAGTCATCAAGTCAGGACTATTTAGGACTTACAGTAGTTGCTATGGTAACGTTGTTAATAATGAATATAATCTAATGCTTCGTAGCCCGTTCGTAGCACTACATATATATATAAGAGATACCCAGTCGTATAACTCGGTGAGAGTTCAAGTTAACTCATCGGCAAATATTAAACCTCATTTATATTTATTACATTTTGCAAGTTTAAACGGTTTAAGCTCGCGATGATTTTAACTTAAACAAGTGTTTATAAAGTAACTTAAATTAAATCACTTATAAGAACATTTGTGAGTATTTTAAGTGTTATATTTACCTCCTCTATTTTCGCTGTCCGCTGGTTTTACTTGTATTGCTCGGTTCATCTGGAACAGGGGGAAACTTATTAATAAATATAAAAAAATCATTTTTTTTTTACTTTAAGATAACTAGATCATTAAATTTAAATTAATCTTTAAACATAATCATCATTATCACCATTAGCCGATAGACATTTACTGTTGGACAAAGGCCTCCCCAAAAATGTCCACATTGTTCGACTCTGCGCCACAGTCGACACCGTCTCAGGCATCTCCGGGCATTAAGGGCCGTCGTTTGTAGGGGTTCATATGGGAGGGATTTGCCTTATTTCCCACCACGCTGGCCTAATGCAGGTTGGTGGGAGCCAGAGCCTCCTTTGTTGATTAGCAGGGTGCATCATGAACAGGTGAGGTTGGCTTGTGTCCAGTGAGTTATTGTGCGGGACCCCTTACACCCCCACATTTATATACTACATACAAACATATAAATGAGGTTTACTTATATAGAGACTCCTCACAACATCTCTGGAGCGATAAAGCCTGGAGACTTGAAATTTCCCAGGAATTTTCGTTATGCCCAGAGTAGGTCACAGATCTCCCCCAAAACCGTGCAAGAAACAGGAATTTTTTTTTACATAAATAAGTTAAAACTTAAAAACATATAAACGTTCTTCAGGACTTTAATTATATGTTTACTAGTCAGTGAGATGAAAAAGTTTGACGACCACTGGTCTAGATGATACTATGGTCTACCCCCCGTTGGTACGAAATAAGTTCTTCTTTCAGTATAATTTAATATTAAACAATTAGACTAATTGGGTTTTTTATACATTTTTTTAACTTAGTCATCAAGTCAGGACTATTTAGGACTTACAGTAGTTGCTATGGTAACGTTGTTAATAATGAATATAATCTAATGCTTCGTAGCCCGTTCGTAGCACTACATATATATATAAGAGATACCCAGTCGTATAACTCGGTGAGAGTTCAAGTTAACTCATCGGCAAATATTAAACCTCATTTATATTTATTACATTTTGCAAGTTTAAACGGTTTAAGCTCGCGATGATTTTAACTTAAACAAGTGTTTATAAAGTAACTTAAATTAAATCACTTATAAGAACATTTGTGAGTATTTTAAGTGTTATATTTACCTCCTCTATTTTCGCTGTCCGCTGGTTTTACTTGTATTGCTCGGTTCATCTGGAACAGGGGAAACTTATTAATAAATATAAAAAAATATTTTTTTTTTTTACTTTAAGATAACTAGATCATTAAATTTAAATTAATCTTTAAACATAATCATCATCATCACCATTAGCCGATAGACATTTACTGTTGGACATAAGTCTCTCCCAAAGATTCCCACATCGAGTGGGTAGGGAAACACAGTGGTTTCTACACACCACTACATTTATATGATATGTTATAAAGTAGGCATTTTTAGTATCTAAGAAGAAACCTTAACCTTGTCTTTAAAATTATAAGACTATTTATGACCTCTAGCCAGGGTGTCGCTAACAGTGGCCACCCATGGTACATTACAAGGGGCTTTACTTCTACGGTGTCTTTCTGTGTACCGACTGTGTGCGTTATGTGACTGTATCTTTACTGCTTTTTTTTTATTCAACGAAGTGACTAGACGAGCAGTACGTTCACCTGATGGTAAGATAAAACCTGATAAATCTGATAATATACTCCGGCTTATAAAAGCCGGAGTATATCTCCTATTTAGCGCCACGTTGTTATCAACGTGGCGCTAAATAGGATGACATACAATGCAAAATATTGCACACATCGCCTTGAGACTTAAGATATTAAGTCTCTTAACCTCAGTAATTTTATTAGCTAAAGCGGCCTTTAAACCGGAACAATGTATTGTTTGCACACTTCTGTTTGGTGGAAAATAGAAGGTAAGATAGTAAGCTTATTGTTATTGGAATCATTTTAGTTTGGTAATGTTGGTAGTTCTAAAAAAATCCTTTATTAAAGTAATCCAAAAACAGTAAATCTTATAATAGAATTCAAAAACATCTTCTAGATATATATTAAGAAGATAATTCTATAATTTATAAACTATTTTTAATAGTTTTATAAGCTACATATCGGAGACAGTACTGAGTACGTATACTAGTACGTACTAAGAGTTTCTTTCTCTCTAATTTCAACGGTATAATTTAACTGATTAATAAATTGTTTACATTAACAGATCTTCTGTTGATATCAACAATCCTCTGTAAATATAATCAATGAGAAGATAGTTTAAAATATAAATGACAAAGTTACCATCACAATGGTACAGTAGAGCGACGACCTGTGAATTTTCAGTCTTAGACGTTCCACTTAACCTTTCGTCCCGTTGGGTTTTATCTCGTTACTGAAACGTGGAGAGTACTAAAAAATACTGCTCGAAAGCAGGGAGCCAATGTTAAAGGAGTTATTTCAGTAATTTAATTCGCGAAATCCTAAATAAATAATAGATTTTGATAGAAAAAAAAAATAGGTCATCCAGTCAATACAAAACTGAGAGACATTAACATTTAACGTAAGCTTTCGCATATTAATCATTTCTTAATTTCCCAATCGCAAGCTTAACAATTTTATTAATTCCTATAGATATGCTATATATATATATATATAAAGAGAGGCATAGCAAGAAAAAAACCACTTTTATTGTATGTACTCTTCATGATGTCGATTAAAATAATTATCTTTTACTAACATCTACCCCTTTACATGAAATAACTTAAGTCATTATACTATCACATATTTATATAAAAGATTTTCACCTATTAGGAGATTCATTACGCTATCTCTGGATCCTTAAATCCTGGAGACTTGAAATTTGATAATAACATTCCTTTTACCAGGTATAGATCGGCTAAGAAAGGATGTTACGAAATTTTACCACGAAAAAGGGTTGCGGGGTTTACGGCCAAAAAAAGGGGCGAGAAATAGTTGATAATTATATAATTTTAATCTCCTCATAACGATGTGGTGTTCCTGTATGTAATTAAGTTTATTTAGATAATAACTTCATTTTAAATACTAGTTCTAGATGTTAATGGTGATGATAAATTAGTACTCCTCTTAACTAAATCATTCCAGATGTAACGTCTGGCAATGTGTATCTCAAACATTTAGGTTATAGAAGAATTTCCTATTTGTATTATTTATATTTGTAACATTCGATATGTAATATTAAAAATTAAATATATATCAAATTCTATTACATAAACAATGTTACAGAAGGAGCGGAAGAAGTATTAAAAACTATGGAAATGTTTACAGACGGAAATCGGACGAATTGCCGTAATCTAAATAAACGACAACGGATTCGCACGTCGGCGACGACAATTTCCGAAGCGGTCGGAGCACTAATAACATAGGGGCGGTTAGAAAATAGAGCCGGAGGCTGTGTCGCGTGGACCACGTCACATTATCGATGTTTCATTAAACAGTGTCAGTGTCACCCGCCGACCAGCCGGCGTTACCCGAGCTCTACTAGCTACGCCGACTATCATCACTACACACGTACAGTGTTTATTTAATACTCGATGTACCCTGATCTTCAAACAGGCTTTTTAAATTACATACTTTGTATTATTAAAAAAATATATACAAGTATGAATCGTAAGCTGCTGCTACGGGTGAGACTGCTACGAAAGCTTTCTTCGAACTTTGCTTCGATTTTAACAAGCTCGTTATTTCCGTTAGCCCTGCGGGCATGTGTCCGCTGAGATGGTTGTAGTGAATTAATCTCACCGCGTGCCACGGCGCCGGTAAATAGTTTTCAGCACATGCCTAATGTTTATACCTAAAGCCGAGCTGGCCGACTGCCGCCCCGCCCACTGCAACGCGCATATATCTCCCTCTCTCTCTCCCCCGTTTTCAGCTGATAAATGAACCAAGTAATTTCGTTTCGTTTTACCTAAAGTCTTGCTGAATTGTTTCTGTAAGCGAAGCTTGCTTTTTCGCCTGATCCTATTATGGAAAATTCTCGCTTTTTTTATTTTAGTTTTCGTCTCAATTTAAGGCTAGAGAATCTTTTAAAGTCTACTTCACATTTCGTATTTACTAAGCGTCGATTAAATTAAAGTATAATACTTCTATTCAGTTAAAAACTTCCGTCTTTAGCCGTAAGTACTAATTGAGGGGCCTATCTACGTGGAGATCTTTTTGGGGAGTCCTATGTCCAGCTGTGGACGTCTATCGGCTGATGATGATAATCAATAACTAGTTAAACTTACGTTACCTACAAAAACGTATTAATCTATTATCTATACGTATAATTGGTGCGGGTTGGTGTGGCCAGAGCCTCCACTTTTATTCAGTAGGGTGCACCCCATGTTGGGCTAAATCCGTTGCACCCCATATTGCTGATTATAAAACTTGATATAGACTTCAAAGAATTATTATAAAATGTTTCATAATGTTAAGTTAATAATCCTAAGTTATTTTATAAATATACAACAAGACTTGAGATAAGAACAGTTCAAGTTACTCATCAATTCCTCTTAGTAGATGTGTGACAATTTAATATAACCTAAGTCCTTTACATTTTACATAGAAATATATTTAAATATACGTAGTACTTAAATGCCGTTAACGATGAAAGGATTTTTTTAGAGAGAGTTCGTTTGAGAGACTTGCCATTTCATATTAACTTAGCCCGAAGTAAATCTAAGTGTACTTCTTTATTCATGTGCACTTAACGATCGTTTTACTGAATGCAGGTCATTAAAGCGGAAACGTCTGCTGTATCCGAGTACTTAGTGATAAGCAAACACACACACATACATACATAAATAAATATTAATATATAAAATTTAAAAAAAATACTGTTTTTCCTTGTTAAGTTACATTAAAGTTTAAAAGGTATAAGTATGCTTTTATACTTCACTTTGATATCACTTGTTTGTTGCTAGTCCGATCGATATGGATATCTATGGAGGGTTATGTCCAACAGTGGGCTTTTATCGGCTGATAACGATGATGATGGTGATGAAAATGAATTAAACTTATGAATAGTTTTAGTATTAAGTTTAAGATATCTTAGAAGATAAATTTATAAAGGTCAGTAGTTCGTTGTGATGGGTGAACCACTACGCACTGTAGTGGTTTATATTCATTATATTATTATTATTATTATCATCAGTCGATAGAAGTCCACTGCTGGACATAGGCCTCCCCTAAAGATCTCCACATCCATTGTTACCAACCATCACTAGAGCCCGTCGTTTGTAGGGGTTCACATAGAGAGTTTTGGCCCATTGGAGCCAGAGCCTTGTTTGTTGATTATCAGGGAGCTGGTGAGGTTGGCTTGGGTCCTGTGAGTTGTTCTACGGGACCACTTATACACGTACATATATTCATTAGTAGAGAAACTTGAAATATTCATTAATTTGTACAATTATGAAGTGTTAGCTACACTGCTAACCCGCCTGTGCAAACAGCGGAGACACGCGTTTGACTTAGTGGTCGCGGAGCCGACGTCGGGATCCGGTTTCAAGTACGATTTTCAGCCGCAACAAATATTTGTCCTAACACAATACACAGTCTGTGGTGATTTAGATTGTCTTGAACATCTGACTAATATATATACATAAACAAATGAGTTTATTAATGTATTTGTTATTGTCAATGTCTATGTAAAACTTAAAGCCTTTTACAGAGGCTTCAAATAGCACAGAGAGCAATGGAAAGGACTATGCTCGGGGTTTCCCTGCGTGATAGAATCAGAATCGAGGAGATCCGCAGGAGAAGTAAGGTCACCGACATAGTCCAAAAGATTGCTAGCCTCAAGTGGCAATGGGCAGGACACATCGCTCGAAGGATTCACAGCCGATGGAGCAATAAAGTCCTCGAATGGCGAACGCGTACCGGAAGACAGGTTCCTCACCAGGTGGTCCGACGATTTGGTGGAGGTTGCGAATAGCGCAGGATCGATCGATGTGTAGATCTTCGGGGTAGGCATATATCCAGCAGTGTAGGTGTATCAGCTGATGATGATGACTATGGATTTGTATGTGACCTACTTTCAAGATTTTAGGATACCATATTATCACCCACCAATGAACTTAACCTACAATGAAAGGAGTATTTTCTTTTATTATTCATCGAAGCGATGGATTAGCTGGACGTACACCTGGTGGTAAGTTAGGATGGTATACACAGGACCACATTGAGCATGTCTCCTAGAAACATATGATATAAAGTCTTGTTCCTCCAGTAATTACCTATGTCCAGCTGTGGGCTTTCATCGGCCGATGATGATAAAGAATAGCTATGAATACATATATTGTCAGCACATAGACGTCACACGATCAGGTTGGGATTCGTATGGGAGGTATTGAGCCATTTTCCACCACGCTAATTGAGGGCTGGTGGGAGCCAGAGCCTCTTTTGTTGATTACAGGGTACACCACGAGCAGGTGAGGTTAGCTTGGATCCTGTGAATTCCTGACTATCCCTACACTCCTCAACTGTATAGAGTGGCAGAGGGAATTTTCCAACTCGTCTCTCATAGATGAAAGTAATTTTGTTAGTAAACAAAAGTTGCTGTTTTCCCAAACACAGTTAAAAGGAATAAGGCTTTTAACTGTCTTTCTACTTACTAGTAATATTACTATTAGACATAAATTTCAATGTAAATTTGACCGAAAAAACAATAGTTAAGAGATTATACGCGTGTTTGTTCGTGGAAAGCAAATAGGCACCCCCGCGCTGGGGCTGTTTGTTCGCATATAATTTTTATTCTCGTTGAAAAACACTGAAATCTGCGTTTAGATACATTATTATTTAATGCCCCCACCCTTCAGCAAACCCCTTCAGGGATCATGAGGATTATATTAAAATGTACGTGAACTGAGTTTATTACTTTTATGTTTATCGAGAAAAGTATGAATATAATTCCCTTTCACTTTACTCTCTCTCTCTCTCTTAATATCCTTAAAGCAGTTAAACGTATTGTAAATTTATCTCATTACATTAATTATTTACTTAAAGTATTTGGGATAATCAATAGATGCCCACAACTGGGCAAAGGATTTACCCAATTAACTTCATGTGAGTCGGTTCTACATAACTCGCAGATGACCTTTATACTACTTTTACTAAATCATCAGCCTTGAGCAACCTTCACCAGAATCCCTAAACTTCCACCAGATCTCATTTAGGATACTATCATGATTCGACTAAGGATAAGAAGTTCACATCGAGGACCTTACGAGCAGCTTACGAGCTTTGAACATGTACCCAGTCTGCTGTCTTTGGCGGCAAATATTTGAGCTATACTTGTGACTTTCTATAAGTAAGTAAGTAGATTAGGATATGACCTACCAATGTCAAGTGTTCAGGTTCGAATCCACTTTGCAGCTACCGCCATACACTCTCCGGAAGTACAAGTGATAGCTTATCCATTGGATGGATGGTGTTCTTCAGATCTTTCCTGGATGGCAGTCTATTGCTCTGGTCCAGCTCTTAATAAGAGCCAGCGTATTTTAAGTAATGACTCTTCAGCATTAATCGCCTCATTAGTCTTTAGTAAAATGTGAAATTAAGGTCAAGTGCGCCATATTTTTTTTATTATGAGTGAGACTGTCTAATTTTAGCCTATATAAATATAATTGCCCAGCAGTGGACGTATATCGGCTGACGAAGCCAAGTAAATACAGTGTGAACTGTGTATTTATTGATCTTCTATTTGCATGAACTTTCGTACAATTCTATAAGTAGTTAAAATTACAGTTTTTTGTACTTTTATGCACTGGGACTCTCATAGGTCTATTTACTTGAGGTTGCTGAGGAGATGATGCAGTATATCACCTGTTGTGGACAAAACTTGGTGACCGATGTATACTTTATCTTGTCTCCAGATTTTACCTAATTCGTTCTTCAATTCTTCATATTTACAAATTTTTTCAGCAAATGTCTTTTATGTGTTATGTGTGTTGGGAACCGTAATGTCAATTTATCATCATCACTATCAGTCAATAGACGTCCACTGCTAAGCATAGGCCTCCCTCAAATATCTCCATCACAGTCAGCATCGCTTACGGTACCACTAGGCATTAGGGGCTGTCTTATCTGTGGGATCGTATGCGGGGATTTGGGCCATTCACCACTACGCTGTCCCAACGCGAGTTGGTGGGAGCCAGAGCCTCGTTTGCTGATTAGCAGAATGCACCAGGAGCTGACGAGGCTGGCTTGGATCCCGTGATTTGTTATGCCACACCCTTGTATCCATTATCTTGTAGGGTAATATCGGGCCTGTTGTAATGAATTGTCCTATCGGTGAGTATAGCGGTTGTTATTTATTATTATTAGCAATAATTAAACTGCTTATTCTATATGATACTATTCGCGTTACGAAGCAACGGTTCCGTAAAGTTGCATTTAAGTTTTCTAAGTGGAGTTTTGTACCCGTGTAATAGTTTCGCCGCTGACGCGTGCGGTTGTACTTAACCGCGAAAAGAGTAGACAGTTATATTAGCCGGGGCCCGCGCCTCATACATTTCGAATTTACATAAAACGGTAAATTCACAGCTTCCTTCCATAATGGACCAAGAATAGACCATAAACTATGTACCGCGTCTCACTGCAATATATTATATCTACCCTCGGATGCATTGTATGTTGGCACACTCATTTTAATGGTGAATTTCTCTTCATTGTTACAAAGTGAAAAGATGCGGCGGACTTTCACCTGAGCATTTTACTCTTCCAACCTTCCATACAACTGGTACAGCCTTGTTTGTATGAATTTAGGAACCGATTCCTCTAAAGAGCTTATATAAAGGATGAGACGATGGAGGTGTTCACCTGATGGTAAGTTATTACTGTGTTCCAGTTTGAAAGAAGTTGTAGTTAGTATAACGAAACCAAACATTATGTCCAGACGACGAGAGTAATGTGGTGTAGTACTTAACATTCTATCTAGCGCCACGGTGTTACGAGTATCACTTACCATCAGGTGAACGTCCCACTCGTCTAGACGCTTAATTAAAAAAAAATGTTATACGTTTGCCAATAACGTGGCGACAGTTAACATGGTATACACAGCACCATATTGAGCTGGTCACTTTGAGATATAAAACGCTAAGAATCGTTAACCTAGTAATTACACTAGCTACAGCGCCCATCAAACCGGAACATATTAATATTTGTAGACTACTGTCTGATGCCTCCAGTAGGTAATGTAGTGCTTAACTAGACAGTCTCCGGAAACAGAGACCTGCTACCAGTAAGAGTTTGTTTAAGTAAAAAAAGAATACATGTAAGAAAACTTTAATATTAAATATCATTTGAAGCTTTCATTACAGTAACAGTGCATTATTACTATTACTGCAGTAATTAATTAAATAATGTATTTTTTAAAGTCTTTAATAGAATACCTAACTTAAGTGACAATAGACAGACTTAATGCCTATCGTTAATCTTAACCACGTCGACCTAGGAAGGGGAGAGATGCTATTATATAGGTTAGTTAGAACAATTTAATATATTAAAACTATGATTGTATATATTTTATATATATATACGTCTGTAGATATAGATATATATCTATAGGCTACAAAGACGGATCCCAAATGTTGAACTAAACAGGAGAAGGAGACCATTAAAACACCTGTATATGAAGCAACATAGAAAGCATCGAATAGAAGTAACTTACGTAATAATTAAGAACAGGTTATCGATAAGAGGTCACGACCTTCAGCATTGAGGAACTAAAAAAAAGTAACAATCATCGCCCCGTTTAAAAGTGTAAAAACAACAACAACAGTGGTACAACAACATTATAAACACATAACCAAGTTCAACCCCTAACATTCGTAGATCCCTATCTGTAGTCGGCTGAATAATTTATCACTATTATTAAATCGCTACACTAATGCACCACGTTAACGAGCGCTTTCACGTAGAGTTTAGTGTGTCACATTAAGTCAGTTCAGCTGATGCGGAACCGCTTCCAGCGTCACAACGACAGCGCTCCTTAATTGGCGTTCCTTACGCTCTCAACGAATCGTCAAACTGTTTTGAAGAGAACTTTGTTTGATCAAACATGTAACAATAACATATACATATATAAGAATACGTATATATATGTATATATACATATATTTCAGACTCCTATCACGTGTAACGCCGGCAAGTTGTTCCACTCATTCTCAAGAAGAACAAGGAGCTGAACTTCTTTGTTGGACAAAGACAATATTACGCGATAGTTAAGATGATATACATTACGTCGTCATCATCAGTCTATAGACGTCCACTGCTGAACATGGGCATCTTCCAAAGATGCCCACATCGATCGAGTCGAAATCTTTGGAGGGATTTTATGGGCGGATTTGGTCTATTTCACACCTCGCTGTCTCAATGCAGGTTGTTGGGAGCCAGAGCCTCGTTTGTTGATCAACAGCACCACGAGCTGTTGAGGTTGGCGAGGATCCCGTGAGTTATGCGAGAACCCTCACACCCCCGATATACACTACACCACATTTTATTCATGGCTTTGAACATAAGATGTTGTATCGTTACCTCATTAATTTCACTAGCTACAGCGCACTTCAAACCGGAACACCATATTTGTTTGCATACTACTGTTTGTCGGCTGCAATACGAGCTGCGGTGATACCTAGACGGTCTCCGGCAACAGAGACCCTACCACCAGGTAGTATTCTGATCTACTTAGCATATGTTGTCAAGTTTTCAAGTAATACAGGTCTTCTTAGATTTTTATCAATCACGATAACTTTGATAAATAAACGAGATATATATATATATATATATATATATATATATATATATATATATATATATATATATATATATATATAACAACCCGCATTGGGTCAGGGTGGTGGGAAATAAACCAAATCCTCCTACATGAATCTCTATTTGATCGTTGTGGAGATTTTTGGGGAGGCCTATGTCCAGCAGTGGATCTATCGCCGAGTCTATCGGCTGACGAGGAGGAGGATAGTAATAGAGGTGTAAGGAGTTCCGTACAACGAGTCTCGGAACCATAGCCAACTTCACCTACTGGTGGTGCACCCTGATAATCAACAAACGAGGTTCTAGCTCCCACCAACTCGCATTGGGCCAGCGCGGTGGGAAATGATCTAAAATCCTTTCATATGGATCTTTATTCGATCGATGTGGGAATCTTTGGGGAGGCGTATGTCCAGCAGTGGACGTTCATCGGCTGACGACGATGATGATGAACGAACTGATAAATATTTAAAGTTAACATTCAAATAGATAACAAGCTACATTAATATTGTTTCATGATGCCGATGGGATAATATTTTTAGTAGCGTGGGGGGTGGGGGTGGGGAGCGACAAGCTGTCAACTTAGATAAACAGTCAACGCGGCCAAGGGTGTGCTGTCCGTTGTATGACGGTGACACTTGTCAGGCTGTCACCGTTGCCTGGTGACTGGTACGTCAACACATCAGAAAGTATTATCGTTATTCGTCCCAAGTGCTATAACAGGTGTTTGTCTCTATGTAGAGATTCGCTGGTGATGTACGGGGATGCTAAATCGAAGACACGAGTGGGATTTTCACCTGATGGTAACACGTCTGTCCAAGATGTTCTATACAGCACATCTTAATTCTCATAACCTTGCGATGTTAAATCTAGTTACTTCAGTAATTTCACTAACTAAAACTTCCTTTAAACCGGAATTCAACTTTTACACACTACTGTTTGTTGTTCTCTTGTTAGTCCGGCTTTGTGCCAGCGTGATGCTAAATGGCCCAAATACCTTTATCTGAATCCCTACCTGTGGTGGGAATTTTTAGTGGACGCCCATGTCCAGCAGTGGACGTTTATGGGCTAACAATGACTGTTTGTTATTTGCAATAGGAGTCGCGGTAATGTTTAAACAATCTCCAGCATGAGACTCACCACTGTAGTTACTTACGTTATTAATTGTTTGACCGTTAAAAAAAAAGTACGAAAACTTTGTAATTGCTTAATTTCCTGTGCGCGCAGGATACGGCGACTTAGCAGCGGGCAAAAGTCAAACACGCAAAATTAACACGTAATGTTTAATTAATAAAGTTCACAGGTCGCCGCGGCGCCGCGCGCGGTATTTCCGAAACAAATTATTAGCTTTTGTTGGAAAGTAAAACCGATCATAAATTACGAATCCGTGGCCAATCCAGAATCAAAACAGAATTTATTAAGTTGGTAATTTGATAAAATAACCAGGCCCTGGCCCCGGGGCTCCGGCGAACTAAAAGAATTTAAGACAAAGGGGCGAGACCGCCGCCCGCGCCCCCGTTGTGAATGCAAAGAGGCGCGGGCCCACGCCGCGGCCGACCTCCGCGAGCGATCATAATAAAAACCTTACGGGGAACCGGAAGCGGACGAACGAACTGTTCATTAAGCGTTGAAAATGTACACATCCGGCTCGAAGGATGATGAACTTTACATTGTTAGAAATACTGTCGTTTAAAATTAGTTACAAATTTATTTAACATTTTTGTTCTTCCTGTTTAAGTCGGTTCCTCAATTTTGAGGATCACTACTCCTCACCAATAACCAGTTCTTAATTAAGCATTTTTGTTAAAGACTGGATATATACACAAATGTACGGGATTTGTGGATACTGTACTGGTAAGTGTAGTAGAATAGAACAGCACCACATTACGCTCGTAGCTTTGAGACATAAGTTAAGTCTCGTTACTTCAGTAATTTCATTAGCTACAACTACCTTCAATCCTGAGCACAGTACGGTTAGCAGTAATAGGAGCTAAAGTAGAACCTACCTAGGTGATCTCCGACAACGGGTAATTTGAATCATTGTAAAGTTATATGAATGACTAAGGATAACGTTACAAGTTAAGACATAAGTTTTTCTTTCTGTCAAACAATTCTCTATTCACAATCGGAACCCTTTTTTTTTTTTTTGATTTCGCGCGGGATATCTTCGAAAACATACTCTGCCTCCTGGGGGGAAGTAAGAGTTATGTGTCACAATCGGAACCCTAGTCTATGTAGTATTAGATCGTACGACTTAACTACCTAGAAAATTAAATTGTTAGTAAAACCGCGAAAGTTTAGTATCAGTGTTAATCACTTATTCTTACAACATACGTCTTAGTATCCATTTTTGGTACAAGCAGACAGGTTCCACTAACACCAAATCAACCCTTAACTGGAGAAGTGGGGCGTGAATGGGAAATCCTTACGCAAGTTTCAAGTTGGGTTACTGGTTATATCGATGGAACTTTTTATGTTGTTATAAAGACTGACCCTAGACTTTTGGTATCCATAATGCAACGCTACTTATTTGTAGGTAACAGCTGTAGTGTACTATAATATTTAATATATAGTATATAGTAATCAGCTATCATTCCTGAATAAGTATGAAATAGTTTATATATCTATCGGACTTTAATACTATACATAATTAAGCAATGAGACGAGCGAGACGTTCACCTGATGGTAAGTGATACGTCTGCCTATAACAACGTGGCGCTAGTTAGGATGTTATACACAGCACCACATTGCGTTCGCCTGGGACATAAGATGTTGATTCTCATTAGTTCAACAATTACGTAAGCTACAACACCCTTCGAACCGTAACACAGTAACGCTTGCACAGTACTGTTTGTCAGTTGCAACAGCGGCTATGGTACTACATATCTAGACGGTTTTCAGTAACAGAGACCTACCACCAGTAAAACATATTACTGATTTTTAATAACTATATATACATGAATGTAACCTATATAAAACATTGAAACTTATAAAAGTTTCAAGTTGAAATCACAATAAAATTAGTGAGCGATAAATTAAAAAAACTACAACTACTTGCATACAAAATAAACATAACAAAAAGTTTTTAATTCTAAGTTGAGACTTTTGTTTATTGTTAATAATAATTGCTAAAGGCAATGGAGAACTGCACCTTCAATACTATGTTACTTACATATTCATTTATAATAATAATATTAGAATAATATTTATAGAAAGCAGTAGAAAAATATATATGTATATATTGTACTAAAAACAATTTAAAAAAGTAAAAAAAAATTAGTAATATATTGCTAAACTTTTGACGTGTTAAAGAAGTGCGTCTTAAACAATCTCCAGTTAAAGGATGTTGATTGTAAAAATAATAGTGTAAAGGAAATAAAGGATATAAATAAAAACAAAAAATATAAAGCAACAACATTTATTAATACTTTTATTTCAGGATACTTTCACGACGCTTTCATTAGGATAAAAATATGTAAAACGTTATAATAATGTAATGAACTCCTATTTTTTGTTAAAGTTAATTAATATTAATGTAATTCTTATCTGTAATTAGAGAAGAGAGTAAAAGAAAAACATTAAACAAAAGTAAACAACGGAAGTAAACAAAAACATTCGATTCTTTACGGAACAATTCTTCGACGCAAAATTGAATGTATTTCCGCTCATATAATTTCGGCACTAATTTCGTCAGACAAACTCTATACAACCGCCCGCAACATTCTGAAAACAAAGAAAAAGAAAAGAATATAAAAGTAAAACAAGTTCGTAAACTTGTAAATAATAATAATAATAAAAAAAAAACACGCATAGCTCTTTAATAACATTTCAGTTTACTTACAATAACAGGCGGCGGGTATTCAACTTTCGCCGAACGTAATATATCTACGAGATGAACCATATGGACAGATAACTTAGTGCGAACTTGAATGAAATGAAACTACGTAGACGGGAGAAGCGGGCGATCGTGAGTGAGTTGGCGGAGGGTGGTGCACGTCCGCGCCGCGCGACCGCTCCACTGTGACTGAGCGCCGCGCGAAGGCACACGCACGCGGCAGGGGGAGTACGCACTCACGCAGCGCGCCCGACCAATGGGATGCGTGCGCCGCGCGCACCCCCGCGCACCCCCGCGCCGCGCCGCACAGCGCCCGCCGTCACCTCACAATCGATGCCCTATATTGCATTAATTATTTACGAAACACGCAATGAGATAACGCGAGGCGCCAGATAACCGATCTAAGCGGACTTTAAATAAATCATCACTCCTCACAGCTTACACCCTGCACACCCTGCACATCCCTTACACACTTTCAACCGAGACAACAGCACGGCTCACTGATAACGTGATAACGCATCATTCACGCCGTCACCTCATTTATAGAACCTCGAAGCGATCCTATACTTCTCTCTCCGCCTATTTATGAGCGCGACCTTCGAAAGTGTAAACTTTTTATGGTTTATACAGATAATAGAATTTTTTTCTTTGTATTTATTTCTCGGAACTGCAAGGATTTTCTTGTTTCTCCTTGATCTTTCAACGGCAATTCTTCTAATTGCTTTTTTCTTATAACATCAAATAAGTAAAGATCTCTAGATGGTAACTGCATTGTTGGATTGAAGTTAATCTAATTCAAAATTACAAGAAATTCGTTAGGAATACTTTAAGAAATTATAGTAATGAGTAAATTTTGATTTTTATTTCCCATACGGTGAAATAATTTCCAATTAGGTCAGTCATTCTAAGCATGCGGCCTATTGTTTACCCCATGCGGATGCTGCTAGAGTAGTGATACTTGTTACATTCGTTCAAAAGCCCGTAGCTGCGGCTACGGTAACCACTCCAACTGAATACTACTTTATATTTATATGTACTTTACTGAATTGAAAATTTTCATACAGATTTTTTCCTTAATTTATTACCTATTCATACGTACACGTCGTTGTTGGTCTTTGGAGCTTATACATTTACATCCCCATATTAACTAAACTTAAAAGGTACAACGGGGTGAAGTGTGGATGTAGAGAAGATTAAGCGGGGATGAACTGTAGCTGTCGAGGTGCTCACCGGTTTTCGTTGGAATTACGATGCTTTACAGATATTATTCAGGTGATGATAAACGTATTATAATATGACATGACACATCTTGAGAGATATAAACGGTAGAATTTACTCATCGTTATTAATATCTCATTATACATAATTATACATTAACATAATTTACATACATAATACATAAATATATTTAATACATAAAAGAACTATTACTATCAGTTTTCACCTACAACATCCAAGTGCTAATAAGGATGATATACAGAGCAGAACATTGTGATGGTCGCTTATTAAGCATTGGCTTGTGAATCGTTTAGTTTTACAAGCTACAGCATCTTTTAAACCGGAATACTTTATTTTTGCATACTACTGTTCGTCGGCAGAAACAGGAGCCGCTGGGGTACCTTGACGGTCTCCAGGAACGGGGACCTACCATCAGATATTATGCACTTATAAAACGGTTTCAACTCTTGATATTATTCTAAGGTACTTTACGTTTCCGTATATTGTTAATATATTTCTAGTAAATTAAACTACAATAGATTAAGCTTAGAATAATTTAAACACATTAAGCAAGTGCCTCTGAAGCCGTAGAAGACGCTCGCCTAATGGTTGGTGCTTAGCTACGGCATCAGGATTCAGCGCCACGGCCTAGTGTCACCTGCGGCCGGGGGACGTGCTCAGCATCATTGCACCGAGGGCATTTAATGACCCTCAATACATAACCTTGTAGCGTTTGCATAATTCGTATCCGGCTCCGTAAGCAACAAGGATTGCTTAGGATTTCTACGAACCCACCAAGTTATCTACCAGGATATTGTATATCTATTAACATACTGAAACCTGAAAATTTTATGAGGAAACCCTTAATCATTTTCAACTTGAATGAAAATTATCATTATGAAAATTAAAATGAAATTTTATATGAAAAAATTATTGTATGAGATAGAGCTTACGGAAGTTTTGGAAGTCTATGGACTGATGGTGATGATTGTGATGATATCAATCAATCTATATAATAAATCATTGTTTTATCTTAGCGATTATATGGGGTGAAGCTAAAAGGTGTATTGATGATAAAATCTATCCGGTTGTAATCTAGTGCCGCTATGATATTATCACGAGGACCGTAGCCATCAGTTAAACAGTACTCGTTTTTTGGTAGTAAATATTAGTTCTTATTTTGTTAAATATTATATATGTATGAAGGTAAATATATAGAAGAAAATCTATAGATTACCATGCGTTGGTGAAAAGTAAAATAATTTCGATTTCAATACTGTGTTACTCATTTAGTGCCAAGGAATAGTATAGTTTAGCTTTCTGCTTCAAGTTCTAACATAGGTTAATATTTTTCAGTTAATAAAGAGAAGAGATTGAAAAAAGATTATATATAAAACCTTACAGTTTGATGATTTTTTTTCTTTATTTGTCAATGATTTGTTTTTGAGGTGAAATACTATTAAACGTTCATTCATCGCGTCCGATAACGGAATAAACTCAAATTTCGTAGTTGGACCGTGGCAGTCAAGTTAAAGCTTTTGTAAGCGGCTTTCGAACAAAGTGTAGTTTAACAATGAACTCCCATCGACGTAGACTGAACCTCCATGATTAACACTTACTTGTTTCTACTTAAGCTGCGCCGTAAAAAGTAGTACTTTGCCACTGTGTTTCACTTTATTAATTTTTAAATTCATAAAAACTTTCGTCTATTAAGTTAAACTGACGAATAAATTAACTTAAAGTAGGCAGCCTGTAAATAGAATGCTGCGGATAGAGAAAAAGATAGATTCTTTGATATTCTTATCAACAAAGAGCCGAGCATTGGAGGAAGGTGTACCATACACTTCTCCGACCCCCCATAGGGTAGGCCCAGGTGGCAAGACCAGGGGTTATCCGTCACTGAATATATGAGACCTCGCAGCAGTGTTTAAAAATGAGATGAGCACTCATGACTGCCTTAAAGATGTGGTCTGATAAGTACTTGTGTGTGTATGTGAAAGCGCTTCCGCAGTTCCTATAGATGGTGATTGATAACAACTTTATTGTGTCCACAGCAGAAGATCTATCCAATGGAGGTCCTGACAAGAAAAAAAAGAAAGTCTACGAAAAGTATAGTACATAATATTCATCATCATCATCAACAGCCGATAGACGACTGTTGGAAATAGGCCTCCCGCAAATTGCTCAAGATCGGAGAGGGACTATGAAGATTATTCATAATAATCTATGCATTTGTAATAGTAAACTACGTGTCGTATACATTCATAATCAGCCGATAGACGTCCACTGCTGGACATAGGCCTCTCCCAAAGATTCCCACATCAATCAGCAGGGATTCATTTGAAGAGATTTTGGACTTTATACTTTTTAAACAAGAAATATCAGATTCGTAGTCGATCGGTTATAATTGTGAACTTCTCTTTTGTCGTCGGTTAAAAAGATTTATATGTACTCTCTCATTTCTCAGACATGTCAACTGAGATATGTTGACTTGTACGTCGCCGTTGTCACTTGGATTCGAAAACATCTCAAAACTTATGTACGTTTATGAAGCGGGGGCGTAACTTATTAATCTTACGAATTTGATGAACGGCATAAAATTAATTTGGGAGCTTCCCTTGACAAGCCATCATTGTAATAATTTACGAGTGGGGTAAACAATGAAATAACGTATAAGCGGATAAATATAACGCTCGTATTTTCAGTCGAATGCGGGAAAGGCGGTGCCCTGGAACTGTTCCAAGCGGAGGAAACTAGCGCGAACGGGAGGCGGATCGACAGGCACCGGGAAGGTGGACGCCGAGTTGGAAAGTAGGCGCTAACTAGTGAAGGCACACCGACAGCGCTATAAAACGTCTAAGTCTCTAATAAGGCGCTAAATAAAATCTTATACATAAATATAATTAAAATAGAAAGCTTTAAAGTTGTCAATATTAAGATCCGAAGCCATCTTAAACGCTGATCAATTCCGATTGGTTGATATCACATATCCACGGCAGTTGTTCCTCTCTACGATATTAATAGTATATCTCTGTTGCCGGAGACCTACAGCACTATGCCCATATATATATATACATATGGTGCTTGAGCTTTTGCCTGCCCGTAACAAAGAGGTGCTAGTTAGGCTGACATAGACATCACCACATATATAGTAACGTTTGCACACTACTGTTTATCCGCTGCAATAGTCGTTGAGATGTACTATGTATATATTTATAGCGCCTTATAGAAAAAGCTCGTATAACCTTGTTGGTATAACGATAAATAAATAACTTGAACTTTTGAATAGAACTGCTACAAATACAAATTTATAAATAAATAGAAGTCCTATGGAAATATATAAACCAATAGCATTTTAAAACCTATAACAAAAAATATTTTGTTCCTTCTTAGTATTTTCCGTTGTAACAGCTGAGGGGTGGTCGTTGGGGTGGTTTAAGAAAATTGATAACTGTGTTAGAGACGTGTATGAGAGTCTCAGCACGTCACAGATGTCTGGGTTACTGTCACCTTTATCGTCCACTATCCGCAGCCGACGCCAAATCTAATTTCTTGGTTGGAAACTTCATACGAGAGAGAGGGAAAGAGAGAGATAATAAAAGTCAGAATGGTAATATCGCTATTTTAAATAATAACATAAAGCTGAAATATCTATTGTTTAAATTTCATGGACTAGAAATAATTTTCCTTTTAAATAGATTTAGAGTAAACCAAAACGTAATGTAACGTAAAAAAAAAATAAGATAAGACATATTTTATTTAAAGTATGAAAAATCACATATTTAGACAGCTTATGTTTGCTTTATGGTGTAGTGTAAACAATCAAATCACCATAAATCTTTCTATGGTATAAAAAATCTGTTTAAAAGTGCCATTGCTCGTGAGCTTTTTATTTGATGAGCAAGAGCTTTAACCTGATAAATGATTTGACTAAACATTTGGCATCTTTGAGAGAAGAGTAAATAGGGTACTACTACACTAGTGCGCTTTACCACCAAAGACATACATACATAGTCGCTTAGGTGGGTTCGTAGACAAGCGCTAGTCTATACAATAAAAAAAATACATAAAAGAAGTTAGGAAAATGATACACAGCAAATTGTGAATGAAGTTTTACCCCAATAATTTCACTAGCTACAGCGCCCTTCAAACCGGAACATGTTGTATGCACAATACTGTTTGTCGGCAGAGATAGAACCTGCAGTGGTTGTCACCTAGACGGTTTTGGATAATGGAGCGTTTTCTTGGTTCATCATCATTTTGACAGATGGATGTCCACTGCTGGACATAGGTCTATTGTAATGTGTTCCATAACGCACGGTCTTGTGCTGTTTGAATCCTGTGACTCCCAGCGATTCTTTTTATGTCCTTTGTATAGTTAATAAGTTTCTCGCTTAGTTGTGTATATATATAAAAAATGTATATGTAATCTTAGGTAGAGAATAAAGATCTAAAATAAAACGGTATTTAGCTGAATTAGCCGCGGGTACTGCGAGTGAGTCGTGTTTTACGATTCGGATTTAGTTAGCCTTTACGTTTATTAAATCCTGCTACACAGGACTCCGTCGTGGAATTGATACTAGCTTTTACTAGCGCGCGTCCATATAAAAAAATCAAGTAAACGACAACACCGCCGGCCCCGGAATAATTAGAACGAACCATACAAACCCGCGTAGCCTGTTCATACGTTACTCATTATTTTCATTACGTAGCACTTGTCTACGTTACTGCAACACCGTAGTACAGGCCTACGATAGAGCTACGCCATAGATTTAGATTTGTTGTAGATGTTTGGAATGTGGTAGCAGGTCTCTGTAGCCGGAGACTATCTAGTAATCACCGCAACGCCTATTTCTGCCGCCAAAGAGTACTGTGTTCCGGTTTGAAAGGCGTTGTAGTTAGTGTAATTACTGTAGGAGCGAAACTCAATATCTTATGTCTCAGGCGACGAGAGCAATGCGGCGCAGTGTATAATGATCTAACTAGTGCTACGTTGTTATTGACGAGCGTATCACTTACCTTCAGGTGAACGTTCCACTCGTCTCATCGCTAGAGGTAATGAAATAGAAAATAAACAACGTTTTTTCAAGTTTATACAGATTTGTGTAAAATAGTTAATTTTCCATTTTAATGCATGTGTAGCAAAATAAATTGGTGTGGAGGATGTACATAGATTAGTTCAATTCAGGTACCTTCGGAGTGTTGTGTAAGAAACTGGGTTTACTGAAGAGAATATCACTTCATGAATTTCGAAGGCTCGGGCGACCTTTGCACGACTTTGGCCCGTATGGCAGTCACGAAAATTATCACTTAGAATTAAGGTTAAAATATTCCGGTTCAACGTTAAATCTTTTCACACTAGCATCAGTTCTTCGTCAACCGTTGTCTACGCCGAATTTACGGTATCTAGTGTCTGGAGAGAATCTCCAATGAAAATCTAGTTTAGATAGGGAATCACTAATCGATGGTGATGAGGAAGATGTGGAATGAGTTAAAGGGTGAGGCTTAAGACTAAACGTGGATGCCTCTTGCTTCACCTAGGTAGCAAAATACAGTCCAATAGTTTAGCGACCACTGAACAAACTTGGTAACAGCTTTTATGTCTACTGGTCATAAGACCTAGCCTTGAACGTAAGATTGCGTTTATTAGATAGGATATAAAAATTATTGCAATTGCCGATTCCTTATAATACCCGATCTGATGTACCGGAAAATTGGAGTTTACAAAAACCTAAGTATTTTGAGTGAGATCTATATATAAACTTTAATGGTGGTAGGTAGTCTCAGGCTAGTAAGAATAGGACTAAGATAAGCCCTACTTGACATAGAAGACGATTAAAAGGGTGTTTCGCAAGGCTTGAAGGTGAAAGCGAAACCGAACCTGCGTGGGACAGCGTATGGCTCAGCAATGGTGCCTAGGAGGTTTAGGCCCTTCCTCAGAGATATACTAACACAGTGTAGAGAGGCACCAGTGCGTTTTGTAAGAGACACCGGGGCCTCTTCGAATGAACTGATGCAGACCACATAACATTGACTTCCCTTGAGAAGCAGAGTAACTTTCAAAGATGTTTATCGAGAAACTAAAAAAAAAGGACCATCGTAGCGCTTTTAGCTAACAAACGCCAGTGTAGACATTACCGTTTGAAAGTGCTGTAGCTAGTGTAACTACTGGGGTAACAAAACATCTGTAACTGATCATCATCATTAAAGGTACGAGTATTAGTTTCCATTACGTTTGAGTTTGAGACTTGACTAATGCATCATATTTGTTCGTTGCGACGAATGTATTTATTATAACTCTTAATGTTAAACAACTCACGCTCTCTTCGAGCACTTAATTTTATTTATATCAATATTTTCCCTTCACGTGAGATCACAGGGTAATTGAAAGTCAGCGCTTCGCACTAGTTGTGCCGTATGAATAAATTGGTACCCGCAAAGACACTGAGCTCGTTCGGTTCCCCGAAGTTATATTTTATTCATTACGCGATCAAATGAAAACGAATGCTATCGATCTTCAACAACTGTACCATTTAATTGAAATTTCATCTCTTCATATTTCAAAGCGATGAGACGAGCAACTCTATATAACATTTGTTCTTCTCATTAAAGTGCTCTTCAAACTATTGAAGGTTGGCGATCAGCGTGCTACACTCCTTTCTGTCTCTGAACAATTCGAACGCCCTTATATGCCTGTCTATTCCTCAACCATGACTTTTTCCGTCTCTCCACCTTTCCAACATGACCCATTATAATCAGTTGCAGAAGATCAAATCGCTGATGACGGAGGACATGACCGAAGTAGGAGCTTTTTTGTTTCTTAACCGTAACCACGACGTCATTACACTTAATATGCTTGCTTATAATAATATCGTGCTTGTTAATTTATGTTTACACTGTACCACATTGCGCTCATCGCCTTGCTATAAGAAGCCAAGTGTTGAAAATGTTTTTTTTAATTCAGCGTTATTCGTAGTTAGGAATACTATATCTGTACAATGTAATTTGACGGCAGATTTCAAAGCTGTGGTACTAAACAACTTAGACTATCCTCAGCAATAAAAGTCTACTACTAACTGTGATATTGATATAGAAATCCGCTAGATATATTACCATACAGCAATACTTTAATAAATTTATTCGCATATTATCTTTAAAGAAGGAAAATAGTCTACTTTTTTACAATCGAAAAGTTAGTTTTATTGGAAGTAACTCATGTTGTTCTAATCTAGTTAAAACTAACTGCAACTCTTGGTATGACAATCATAACTTAGAGAGGATGAATCTTACATAATAGACAATCCTTGACTGTACTACAATTAACCCCAATACCATAGATTGGCGGCGGAAGCCGTAGCACTTACAGGTAGCGTCACTTTGAGTGAAAATTCCTTTGTCCCTGATATCAATGGATGACCTTTAAAATAGAAAAGCCTGGGACGAATAAAAAGGGACCTTTTGTACTGACAATTCACTTTACAGCGTCACTAAACAATTTGTGACCAAATATGAAAGTTATAAAGAGTCATTTTATAAGGTTTTTTAAGATCTAATGGTGAACCCTTCTGAATACTGTATGGGGATATAAAGTTTATCTTAATACTACATATTAAAAGTTAAGATATATATCAAACTAGTTACAAAACAATGAAGTTTACAAGGTCAATGGTACGATTGCAGCTAGCAGTTACTTCTCTGGTTACTTTCTTACTCAATGCTTATTAATGTACTGAACACCAGTAAATTTTAATTTCGCTTTAGAAAATTAATTACTATTGTATTAAGAAGTAACAGGGAAACTTACAATAATGCTAAGGATCTTCGGCAACTAGCAATTAGTTGTTTTTATTGTGCGAGTAAATAATTCGTATCACGACGATGATAATGACTATTACCTTTAAATTTTCCTCTAACTTCATTGTTAGTACATTTTTATTATTTTAAGTTTAACAAATATTAAACCATGGTACAATTATAACAGGTATATGATAAAGATCAGATAGTCGGTCCACCTCGTGGATAATTAAAAGGATAAGTTAGGATCAAGGTTTTACATTATATCTAGGGAGAACGGTCAGAGGTCAAACATATTAACCAATTACTTATGTAAGAGTACCAACGAACCGCTCCAGCGACCAGCTCATTGCTCGCGATTATATTATGTCCTTTCCTTTTCTATTGAGAGTCGGTACGTACCTAAAACTACATACCTCACAGACCTACCAACACTACGTTTAGCGGGAACCCATTGGATGCTAGCAATGCGGGATTGATCAACGTGTAGATCTTTGGGGGAGGGCTACGTCCAGCCGTGGACGATGATTTGATAAACAAATTAATTCAAGGATGGATGTAAAGTAAGGGAAATAAATTTTGTACAATAGTGTTAGGTTACATAGTTATAAAGTTTATTCTCCATCTAGTACAGTAATATTTCCTGAAAAGAAATACACTTCACTAAGCGAGGATGTACGTGGCACCATCTCAGTTATTGATAGCGTATTATGTGTTTATAAATTTTAATAAAGCTCGCAGGGGCTCCGAGGACCATAAAAAGGCTGGAAACAGGGCAAAAAATGATACGCATTACTCACAGAGCACTGGCTTAATACAGAAACAAGCTCTCCCTCCTCCCCCTCCTCTCTCTCACTTTAATATCGGTGCAAGAAAGAGGACGTAATTCAGGGAAGCCCCTCTAATTTGAGGGGGTCACCGACGGCCCTCAGTTTTACAATTTGATTGAACCCATGCCCTACTATGAATTTATTGTCGATTTACAATCCATCACCTTGATACACTTGTCTTTGAGAATTACAAAAAAAGAAAAACGAAAATTCATAATGGTGCAAAAACAAAAATCCACAGTAAAGTAAGCAAGTAGGTACCACAGTAAAACGTATTACTGCCTTATAAGTACAAAGGTATAAACGTTACTGTGATCCAGCTTAAAATGCGCTGAAGCTGAACAAATAATTTTAGTATGATCATCATCTTTCCATCATGCATTGCTTCATCATCAAGTATGTATGATTATCACAAGGCGAGCATCCTTATGGTCTCGTGTCTTTTAGTAATTAAGGACCATGTTATAGAGAGCTATTCTTTAGTTAACCATCGTCTTCTTCAGAAGAAAATGAGACAACAATAACGTTCAACCTCACCAGCTCGTGGTGAACCCTGCTAATCAACAAACGAGGCTCTAGCTCCCACTAACCCGCATTGGGCCAGCGTGATGGAAAATGGCCTAAAGGCCTTCAAATGGACCCCTACAAACGAGGGCGCCTGATTCTCGGTGGTACCGGAAGTCATGCTCATTGTGACGGACGTTGGACAACAATCTGGACGGAACCAGGGCAACGCAGAACTAATCGATGTGGAGATTTTTGGGGAGGCTTTTTTTTCTTGCAATGGACGTCTATCCGCTGATGACTCAGTTGGGGCCTCATCACCTACATATTCTACTCGTTAGCCCAATAACAGCTCTACCGCCTATTTTTGATGGGAACGTAAAGCTTTTACGCTGATTTTAGAATGTGAATGAATAATAATGCTGTGATGATAATTTTACAGACGATCCTCTCGTAGGAGGATCTTCTGAAAGTAAATTATAAAACGATCAATCAGCAAAAAAAAAGAGGTGTAAAGGGTTCACACAAATATCTTACGGAAACCAAGTCAACCTCACCTGCACGCAATGCTCGCTGTTCAATAACAGACGAAACTGGTGGGTTAGGGTCTATTTCACCTGAATGAAAATCATTAGAGAGGCCTATGTCCAGCAATGGACCTCTGTCAGCTGATAATGATGACGCATCAATTAACTTTAGACCTGGTGATAAATTCTCCAGTCATTACGAATTCGCGATAAAAACAAATAGTAGGGCCCTGAAAATCGCCGCTGCAGGAATTAGGTGGGACGCTTTTAGTGGCTTCGAATAAGGTGCCTGAAGGTTTTATGGCGGAGGTAAAAGAAGGTATGCGAGGGGTTTTATGTGGATTTGAAGAAATTACCTTTCGCAAAAGTCGCCGCTACAAAACGGGCCAACTTTTGCTGACAAGTCTATACCGCCGAGTAAAAATTACCTACGGTTCATAAAACCTTAACTTAAGGCTTCTTTTCATTTTTAAAGTTCCTTCATTTCTTCTACCAAAATAAAAAAAACGTTAAACTTGGATATAATTACTTATAAGCACTGTTTATTTTTTACAGTTAGGGCACAGGCTTACCTTAAACATCAGGACGATGGGCCATAGCCACGCGGACCCAGTGCGGAGTGATGACTTCACACATACCTTGGAATAAATTCTAATTCATGTGCAGGTTTCCTCTCGATGTTTACCTTCGCCGTTCGTATCTCGCTGCTGTAACTAAAGTTCACAAATGTACATAACTTAAACATTAAAGTCATTGGTACATGCCGAGATTTGAACCTGTGACCTTCAGAATGAAATCCACACACTCTAACCATTAGGCCAGCGAGTAATAGAGGAAACACTCTTGGTATAAGTGTATGTAAAAGGTCCCGCACAACAACTCACGGGAGCCAAGCCGACCTCGCCTGCTCGTGGTGCACCCTGCTAATCAACAAAAGAAGCTCTGGCTACCAATAAGTCACATTGGGCCACTGTGGTGGGAATTAATCCAAATTCCCTCCATATGAATCCCAACCGGTGGAGACGGTTCAAGCGAATACGCGTGCCACTAGTTTACAAGTACACCTAAACAATGCTTTTAGATAATACCATGGCGCAGCTGTTAAAAGCTAGTCTAGACACGGAGGTACCTGCTTCGATTCCGCTGTCATAAATAGTCGACTTTGGATTGTAGTAGGATTTTATCGAACCGTGCTGGTCAGCCACTACCTTTATATTATAAATCTTTTATCATAATAGGACTAATGTGTTCTAATGGCTTATTATTAAAATGAGCTCCCACCAACCCGTACTGAGCCAGCGTGGTGGGAAATGGCTCAAATTCCCCCTATATGAGCTTCTACTAACGACAGCCCCTAGTGCTTGGCGAAACCGGAGGCCATGCTGACTGTGAGACGTTGGCAAGGCGTCTGAATACAGGCAGCGCAAGACGGAAAGATGTGGAGATCTTTGGAGGAAGTCCATGTCCAGTAAGTAAGCCATTTTATGTGCGACACGATAGCCGTAAAGCCTTAACATTGTTAGATGCGCAAACTGCTAATGTTGCCAGTTGCGAAACATTATAAATATAACTATTAACGAACACTTGCCCCCGCAGAGGGGATGAGAGATTTTATTACCTCTCACGAGCGATATCTCGTGGAAAATTGCTCGCCTCCCCGATCATGTTTGGGCTGTATACACCGAAGGCCATTAAAACTTTTTTCTATACCAGTAAAAGTTATAACAAGCTCCATGATCGACGGATAGATTCATTCGGTTAACGAGTCCGCAGAGTGATGACACCCGGTGACGAGTCACCTTTGTGACCTTCACGTCAACTTTCCAACACCAGGCGAACCAATGCCACGTCGGGCTCACATTGTGATAAATCGATGCACTATTACGATTTGGTTTATATATTACCCAACACTACTTACCTTCCCATCGGGTGGGGGTTAAGGGCTCCCACACACAACTCACGAGACCCAAGCGAACCTCACCTGCTCGTGGTGCACCCTGCTAATCAACAAACGAGGCTCTAGCTCCCACCAACCTTCGTTGAGCCTGTGAGGTGGGGAATGGCCCAAATACTCCCTATAGGGGTTCCCCACAAACATAGAGGTCTTTAGGGGAGGCCTATACCCAGCAGTGGACGGCTATTAGCTGATCAGTGTCGTTTCTTTGATTACTGGTAGGTTTTGTTGAGTTAAAAGCGTTACAGGGTATAGATTTTTTTCGTTGAATTTATAATCATTCGAATAAAACTTTGATTACAGGACAAATCATCATATAAATATATATATAAACATTCTGTAGGTACATTAACATATTTTCCAGTTCAATATAACGTATAAGTCGGCCAAAGGACACATATTAAAGATTTTAATAGGTTTATGGGCAATTCGCGCGAACGAAGTGGCGCTCAAAGGCTCTAATTACGAATACTTAAATATTGGTCGAACTTTCGAGATGACGCGAAAGTTTAAATTAGTTTGTTTAATACAAGGAGAGGAATCGATTCGGGGAGCTCTTAGCATAGGTTAATTACTTGCGAGTATTTTCGCGGGCTCTCATAAAATATACTCTCCTGTTTGTCCTGCTGTTTAAATGGCGCGTTTCCTTTTCCTAACTTTAATCACTCACCGTAAATCGGTTTTTGTGAACTAAATTACTTTAACAGAAAGGTTTTATTATTAAAAAAAAACGCAATGAAGTTCTAAATTTTCATTAAACTGCTGATTTACATCCGTATCATAAATATGTTTATGGTCTCATCATCGTCATGATCCATGTCTACTGTTGGTAGTTCTCTGTTGCTATGAAGAGCAAAAGTGCATGGGCAGCGTTGGTCTCCTTCTGTAAAGCCGTAACGGTACAGAAATAGAGAGACGCCGAACGGAGGGAGGGGTGATTCCGCTCGGAGAAGAAGACAGACGAGGGTAATGGACCCACCAGCCATTACCCTCGTCCCGACTAGTATACATCATTCTAACTAGCACTACGTTGGCATGGGCATGCGGATATCTCACGATCAAAGGAACATCCCGTTGGGCTGGTCGATTGATTGAATGAAAAAAAAAATTACATTAGTTTACTATTACAAATGTAGAGATTATTATGAATAATCTTCATCGGATGCTGGGATTCGTTTTGCTTTGTCGAAACAAATGTCTAAATTAAAGTTATACCAGCATCTTGTTCAACGTACCCTCGCAATGGCTGAGCAGCAGGAGTGTAGTTAATAAACAAGCCCCTATCGCCTCGTAGGCCTTGTTTCGTAGCCACTTTAATTTACCGTCACTTTAACACCGCGTCCCGTCTTCTCTCATTCAACACGTGAGCCCGCGATGTCGTCGCGAGATAGCTGTGAAATTGCTTTTTCAGTCATAAAATATGTTGACACCGACTCCCACGTCCTCGGAACGCGATAAGGAATTTCAAAAATTATCACAATTCTCATCCTCCACGTCACTTCTCTTTTCACAATCTCGAAACGTTCTGTTTGATTCTATATAGCCACTCAATTGTAATCCATATGTTTAACCACCGGTATGGTTAAGTTAACCTTTTTTTTTGTGGGGGACATCTTAGAAAGATACCTTACTTCTGAGGGGATGTCAGGGTTATTTGAGATTCTTGCTCACTAACAATCCCTCCGTGGTCTGAATCAGTGCATTCAGAGATACTCCGGGAGATATTATATTATATTATAGAACACACCGGTACCCCTCTACACTGTGTGAACGTCTCTAAGAAGAGGCCTAACCCTTCTAGGTGCCATCAGTTGTTCATCGATAAGGGCCCCCACTCTCGCGGCCCTCTAGAGCTTACTTTAATCCTATTCTTACTAGCCCGAGACTACTGGACTGATAGTTAAGTACCTAAGCGCCTATCCTATAAAAGTCCCCGATTCGATTGTAGTTACTTTGAGTCTGTTTTTCTATGCTACCACCGCCAAACAGTAGTGTGCAATCATTACTGTGTTCCAGTTTGAAGGGCGCTGTAGCTGTGTAAATACTGGGATACGAGATTCAACATCTTATATCTCAAGGTGATGAGCACAATGTAGTGCAGTGTATACCATTCCAATTAGTGTTGTTTAGGTTATGAGCATATCACTTAATATCAGGTGAACGGTCGTCTCGTTGCTTAATGGAGTAATAAAATAAAATATAAGTTAAATAATAGACAAGGCTCTGAATACCAACCAGGACTGAACAAGTGTCCCTCAACGAGAATCCTTGATGGAGGCTTATACCCACCAGCGAGCGTCATCCGGTTGATAAGGTCAAACAATTAGTATGGATTGGTTTCGAGATTGCAATATTATAATATGTAGAAAGAGTTGCGAACCCCTTCAACTCCTATTTATCCCCTATATGTATAAGATTGCACCCTGCTCGTGTGCCAGGGGGTTCGTGTCGCGAGACTCCGTGTCTTGTTGCTTTTGAAGGATCGCGCAACTTGTTATGGCGACGTGTACGAATGTCGCCCGCCGCATCCCCTCAACCCTGGATGTTGGTATTTTGCGGTTGTTAACGGGTTTTTTTAAAAGAAACGCGTGCTCTTTTTAAAAGACGCCTTCCTTTTAAAATTGCAGCATCAACTTCCGCCGAAACCGGAACATAATTATCACGTAAGGTTTCCTTTTGTCCGTATGTTTCCGTTATAGTGTTTACTCAGTTATTAAGTAACAAATTATGAGATCGAATAAAAGATCATCTAACTTGAAAAGCCTATAGCAACGCCTCAAGAAATAAGATGTTATATCTAAAAGAAAAAATATAAAGATAATTTTATTGCATTATTTTACATGTCTTTCATACTTGAAATCTCTAATTACTGAAACAGGAATTTAACTTGTACCTCAGGAAACAGTACCTTCCCTTAGTTTCACTATGTCATACTTACCATCAATAATTTACTTCATGATATATAAATTATAATTATAGAAATATGTATGTCTTTTCTATTTTATAGGGATGAAAGGGGTAATTTAGTAATATTCTATATATTGATGTAGTTCATAAGGATGATCAGCGCTGGATCTATTTGGCGTGGTTCGCTTTGTGCCGGCACCGCGAGCTCTCATCTCTACCTTATCAATTTAATGCTGTCAGATTTCAGATCCGGCGGATTCTAACCGCGGCCCCGTAACCATGTCAACGAGAAGAGACACTAATTAAATTTGTCTTTATAACCATACTGGCAGATTAATCCCGCTTTGTAGGGATCTCGGATCCTAGCTGATGCCGTCTGAACTCGAAGGTAAGTCGGATGCCGCTTCCGTACTCCCGCAGCCCGTCAATAGATTCCTGGTCTAGGTAGGTACCACCGCAACGCCTATTGCAGCTGACAAATAATAGCGTGCAATATGTTCTGGATTGAAGGGCGCTGATTACGGAGGTAACGAGACTCAACGTTTTATGCCTCAGGCGACGATGGTAAAGTAGTACAGTATACATCATCCTAACTAGAGTCACGTTGTCATGAGCAGGCTTATCGCTTACCATCAGGTGAAACGTATAACTATGTAATAAAGGTAAAACTTGCTATTTTATTACATAATTTAAACACCCTGTATATGTAATTACTAATTTAATTGCTATTCTTACCACCCCTTTAGGTTTTTAATAATGATATAAATATACGTAGTGTTTTGGAGGCCTACCACAAGATGGGCCGACGATCTGGTGAGCAACGCAGGACTGATGGACGTGGAGATCTTTGGCGGAAGTCAAAGTCTATCAGTGGGTGTCTATCGGCTGATCGTGATGATGATGATGATGGTATACATATATATAGATAAATCTTGTTGTAATATGTATATTATTAGTATTTATTTCACTGTTTTGATTTGTAGTTCAAGGGTGGTGGATTTCCAAGCAAATATATTTTTTATTTATATGTCTACTACTATCATTGACAAAGACCGACATCATCGATCTAGGAAACTAAGAGAAATAGGAAGTATTTTATACTGTAGGAGGAAGAAAATGAAGCTTTCGCGAATAAAAGAAAGTAAACATTTTTTTATCCTACAAAGCGACGAAAGGAGCTGGACGTTCACGTGATGGTAAATGACAATATATGTAATATATATATAATATGAAAACAAAAACAAACCGGAACACAGTAATGTTTGTTGGCTGTAATAGGGGATGCGGTAGTACCTAACCAGACGGTCTCCATCACCGGAAACCTACCACCAGTCCAGCTGGACGGTTGCAGTTAATAAACACCCACAGCGAGTATAAAATTTTAAGACAAATAATTTTTAAAATCTAACACTTACTCTCCGTGAAAATGTCCAAATAAAATTCCTGTAATGGAAATCTAATAAAGCTGCACCCCGATCCGTGCCTTATTGGGGGAGGGCAATATGAGGGTTGAAGAGAATTTTCAAGCGTTATTGAAAAGATGGATTTCAATCCAACACATGTTCGCACTTTATAAAATTAAATGTTCCGCGAGGACAACGGCTGCTGTGATCTCCTTATTACATATTCACTGTATATTCGTCATTTGAACTACTGTTATGTGACAATTAAGTTATGTAGCATAAGGGGTGTATTTGTTTATTTAGTGGAACGCTTACGGGTAAGTTACTATTTAGAAGTGGATGAATAAAGGCTGTTGATGATGAGGTACTATTAAAACGTTAAAACATGTATGAAAGACTAGGTACCACTGCAGCGCCTATAGCAGCCGACAAACGGTACTGTTTAAACATTACTGTGTTCTGGTTTGAAGGTGGTTGTAACTATTGAAATTATTGGGGTAACCAGGCATATTATTATCATGTCTCAAACCGACGAGCGTAATGTGATGTTATGAATACCATCTAAACTAGCATCATGTCATGTACAAGCGTATCAGTTACCATCAGGTAAAGGTCAGTAAAGAATGAAAAAAATGTGATGTAAGGAGTGTATGCATTAATTTAGTGAGTCATTGCAGCGTGGCGGGGTGGGAAAAAGTTCAAATCCCCCCATATAAAGCCCAAAAAATGATTGAAGGTCGCGTGAAGCCGCTAGATGTGGGTAGAGCAAGACCGATCGATGTGGGGATCTTTGGAGGAAGCCTATGCCCAGCAGTGGACGTCTATCAGCTGATGGTGATGGTGAAATTAGATAAGTATATTATTATGTACTAAAAGTCATCTGTTGCAAGAGTGAACTTTGCGGGTAGTTGAGCAATTATAATTTTTAAGTAACGTTTAAGATATTCTCTTAATATTACTTATTGCTAGTAGATCGATTTTGAAATATCTTTATATATTAATAATATCAAAAAAAAATCATATACAGTTTGTAGAGGTTTTTATAGAGGATCGATGTAAAGTTCTTCGGGTGGGGGGTTGTTAGTTCGGGTGAGGGGTTGATGATTGATATACAGTTTTGTTATAAGCGAAGAAGTACAACTTTAATTCAAGTTATCCATGTTACTTCTTAATATATAGTAAAGAATTTTCTAAAGCGTAATTAAAATTTACTAGTGATTAGTAATGTATTAAGCATTTAAGTAATACATAAGTAACAAAGTTGAATGGAGTGATAATCGAAACTACAGTAGTGAATTGACACCCCGGCATTTGTAAAAGCAGTTAAACATAATGCCGACTTTTTCTCGGCGGTGAAAGGTAACAATCATTAATCATTAAGTCTTTCCTTCGGCCCATAATGATTGATCATCGACTAGGGAAGTTGGAATTGTGCAAGCTTTTTTTTTTGGGCACTGTAGTAGAGTATATGTAACGAGAGTTTGCAGGTTCTTACCTTCTTACCATTTGATTGTTGATGTTTGACTGTAATGTAAGAAATATTTGAGAATATATAATGAATAAAAAACAAAACGATACATATAAGTGACAAACAGTAATGTACAAACTGTACTATATTTCGGTTTGAAGGGCGTTTTAGCTAGTAAAATTACTGGGGTAACGATACTTAATATCTTATGTCTGAAGGCGACGAATGCAACGTAGTGCTGTTTATATTATTCTAACTAGCACCGTTGTTATAGGCAAGCGTATCACTTACTATCAGGTGAACGTCTTGGTCGTCTTCTCGTAGGATAATAAAAAAAATACTGTACTCTTGAGCGGTACAGCCAGTGACTCCGATATTGTCGAAACAATTTTCGTGAGTACTGTACATACAACACCGGATAGGCTTCCGTAGGGCTATTAGTCATATGTCACGGTTATCATGTATAGATTCTCAATCTCCACCTCATCACATCCAGCGCGTTGTGAAATCCAATTTGTCACCGCTACAACTAATCAAGACTATTGAACCGCATTAACTTCCCGTTATAACACATTAATTAACTAATTAACAAACGCCTAATTGATAATAACGCGTTGGCAGCTTATCTACGAATGTAATACGGATTGAATGATGATAGCGGAACAACAGATTTAACAACACAGTTATGTTGATACATATACATATATATATTTACATATATATAGACCATCGATATCTAAAATTTACCCTTCTGCGGTGGTACCTATCGTCTAATTTTTATATGAAATTTGCGACCACAAGAATCGCTTCGCACATTATTACCGCTGATTAAGACATTTTAGAAAGTAAAACAACTGTCGCTTCTCAGAAAAAAGCTTGAAACGAAAGGAAAAAAATTTATACGTGCGAGATAAAATGTGCAAAATTTACAGACATTTCCTTGCCGAAAAGTTTCGATCCTGCTCGCAGGACGAGGGGTCCCGCTTGTCCTTATTACGGGAGCCCAACGTCCATAATTGGGATTTTCTACGACTGCATGAGTTCGTATTAGGGGATGGAGTCCAGCATGTCATACCGGACCGGACCTGCTCATTCGGAAATGAAACCAATTAGGGGAGTGGTCCAAGTGTAGAGCGGTAGAGTTACTGATATCCTATTCAAATTATTTACGTAGATATAAAATGTGACTGGTCTTTTTTTTCTATTTTAGAGTTATTTTTAAAATTTATAGTTAACATTAATAATGGTGGTAAGTATTTACTAACGCCACGTTATCATGGGTAGGTATTTACCATCAGTTGAAAGTCTCGCTCAATGAAATATTAACTGCCAATAGAGCAAGGATGGTAAAGAGTGGTAAGTCATATTCCATGTCGAATTAAATATCTTTACTACATCCTTTCAGTCGTGAATTTTCAATGGCTACAGCATCCTTAATCCTGTAAGACGGTAACTATACCATAGTATTGATTGGCGGTGTAAATAAGCTATGTAGTATTTACTTGTACAATCTTCTTTGCTCTTTTTGAACTTTTACTAAGAAACGTACTGTATTTAAATATTTTTTTTTGACAATTTATTACTATGAAAATATTTTACAAGTACCGCTCTATGCTTTTTCAGCGGGCCGGTACAATCTTTCAGGTTAGCCTCCAAAGCTCCGTGCGCGATCGCCTAAAGCTTCGACCTCTTGGCCTTTTTTGAACGTAACACTTTCGTTATAAGAAAATAACAACTAGTTGAGCTCTTTGGTGTGTTATTATAAAAAGTTTCATAAATCATAGCTTTTTTATAACAGGAAGCAAGGAAGTGGTTGTATTACTACTTCACTGGTGGTAGGTCTCGCCGTCTATATACCACCGCGACTCCTATTTCTCCCAACAAATAGCAGAGTTGAAATATTACGTAGTACCGGTTTGAAAATCGCTGTAGCTGGTGATATTAAAGGAGTAACGAGACCTTATATACTACATCTCAAAGCGACGAGCGCAATGTGGTGCAGTGTCCTTGTCAACTTGTTATGGGCAGGCGTATCACTTACCATCATTAAATATCCCGCTCATCTCGTAGTATAAAAAAAATCGTCAGCCCTTTACTAGTTGAAATATCTTTATACCTTTTCGATTTTTTATTTTGTTATTTATTTATCATGAAAAAAAAAACATAATGTTATCGATTACATCGCTACCCTTAGGGTGTAAATAACCCAACTGAAATTTGCCTTCAGAGGCAAATAAGTTAATCCCCGAAAAAATTGTGTTAAGAAATATGAATTTCATTGTAGTTACATATAAGTCAAGCTTTTTTCAGTATAGAGCTTTAGTAGACTTTTATTGTAACCTGTTCATTCGATTCGATTTAGAATTCGAAAGCTGCGTGAATTCTAAGTTTCTCTATAATGATACGACGTGATAGTCATTAACAGATAACATGACTATAATGTGTAGATGTTTAATTATATATATCTTATCCCACTGCTGGGAATCTACTCTCACAGGAAGATATTCAGAGCCATTTTCACCACGCAAGCTTAGTCTACGGAAGTTGTGGTTTACGAACGTATCGATTATATTTTCCTTCGTTGTGAGGTTAGATTTAGCAAGGTTTGAACCTGAGTCTCTTAGAGAGTAAAGTGTATATGTCTCACAAACAACTATCAAGGCATCCAAAAAAATTTTTAAGTAATTTAGCGCCGGCTGGTTTCCGGAACTAACTGGAGTATAGAGTGCTACTGAAACGGAACGTTCGCCCATTCGATTCCGTCGCGGGAAAGAAATTAACCGCGTAAGGAGACAATGCCCTCGTCACCGACGGGTTTTTGCGGGATCCTATTAAATTAGAGATAGACGGGGGGTGAATAGAACATTTCTCCTCTAAAACTGTAAATGTAGCTCCGCAGCGGGCCCGCATTGTCCGCCGGCACTCAGGCACATTTCCCAGTCCCATTGTCTGTCACAAGCCGCCCCGCCGCACGCTGCACCCCGTTACGTTACCGAAATTCTATTAAATATTATTTCCGCCGAAAACATTTGTGCAGTGGACTTTTTTTTTAAATTGTCAACGTCCGTACGACGAGAACAATGCTGCATACGAAACTCCTCAGGTTTCCTTTAACGTTGGAAATATTATATTATCTGTAAGAGGGCGTATTGTTTCAGATTTATTTCACTTTCACTTATTCACATTTGAATGTATGAAAGGTTTTCATATTACATTTTATTTAAAAAGAAAAATATACAAGACTTCATCATTATCATCAGGCGATAGACGTCTATAGCATATGCTTCCCTCTAAGATCACCACATTGATCGGTATCGCCTTGCTCGCGTCCAGTGGGTTCCCACGACTCTCACCAGATCATCGGTCTACGTTGTGGGAAGCCTTCCACCACCACGTCTCTCGGTACGCGGGCTCACTCGAGGACCTTACTGCCCTTAGTATTATTATCGAGGGGGAGGAGGAGAATCTTCTAAACAAATACCATACGTTTGGCGGGAAGATTATTTTGTACGGTTTTTACCCACTACAACCCTTTAGTTAGTCATCCTCAGTGCGTTGCTGGAGGCCACTCTGGAAGGCAACGGTGCTTCCAAGCACTACGCCTAAAGCAAGTTCCAGGGAAGTCTGTAACTCTTATCAGCACCTTCGCTTTGGTACGGCAAACACTAGACCAAATCGTCGTTCACCCCGTCTTCGCTTTGTGAGCAATGAAAGCCTCCACTTTCAAAGTCCAACCCGAAAACCCTTTTAGTCGCCTTCTACGACAGGTAGGGCTTACCTTAGTCCCATTCTTCTTAGACCGAGACTGATGAAATGGTTTGAAAGGTTGTAAATAATAACTGGCCGAGGAAAGTTCCGCTGATGGTTCATTTTATCCATTACAATGGTCTCCGTTCGAGATACTTATTGGAACTTCTGGATAAGTTGGCCATTTTCCAGGTTAGAATATGTCTACGGAATCTTATGCTAGTGTCCTTGTACGACACGATCAGCAGGACATTCGTATGAAAGCAGACTAGAACATATAGGACTAATCACTTACAATGCTTTTGCAGCTGGTTCGGGTCATTATCAGCGGATAGATATTCACTGTTGGACCTAGGCCTACCCCAAATATCCCCCTATGGGTAAGGATTTCTTGTGGGTTTATACGATATATTAATAATATCATCACATTGACTTCGTCCCTTAATTAAAAGCCTTAATAATGAAACTGTATATAAATACATTATCATTTGGCAGTAGAAGTTGTCGCTGTAGTTATACCAACACTCTCCAACGAAGGAAACCAGCCACCAGTAGAATTATCCAAGTTTTTTTTAAATAACAATTACTGATAGTAAATTTTCAATAAACAACGTATACTATATATGTGTATATATATACTCGTAAAAACTGTATCAGTCAGTGATCAGAATTGAAAAGCAGTTATTATGGTATAATATACTCAATATTATTAACACTGGTCTACCTTAGCAGACAAACAGTAATGTACAAACATTACTGTGTTCCAGTTTATAGAGCGTTGTAGATAGTAAAATTACTGCGTTAACGAGACACTCTTATATTTCAAAGCTACGAGCCTAATGTGGTGCATTACACAACATATATACCAGGTGATTTTTTTTTAATCCACAAGGTTATCGCTTGACCTCACCTGATGTTAAGTGATGTGGTGGTGAGGCGTACTAGCCCAGTAACAGCATATTCACTCTTGAAGGCACCCACCCATTTGCACGAGAACACCGACGCTGGCAAGCTGTTTCACTCCTCTCCTATTCTTATGAAGAATGAGGAGCCGAACCTCTTTGTTCGCACGTCACGCTTGTCTCGTCGCTTCGTAGAATAAAATAATAATAATAGTATAAACATGTATTGTTATGTTCGAATATTGTTAGATATCGATGAGTAGATTATAGGTACGTACGCCTCTACAGTGGAAGGTTATTAGAAACGTAGTGCGATAGTGACGGCTTCCGGTTTAATCCTGGCGGACTGCCGGCGAGCACGCACCAGCGACACCGCTCTCAGCGGATTGTACGCGGTGCAATCGCAGCGGCGAATGCACACACACAGTGCTGTGTACAGTGGTTACCAGCTCTCAGTTCAAACAGACAAGTCCTATATTAGAAATATTATTCGCAACACTATCACAAAGCAACTGAATATATTATTCGATAAGTATTCATATAACTTATCACTATATATAGACATATATAGAAGAATTTAATATATATAAGATAGTAAATAACAATACATATTCAGAGCTAAAGCCCTAGGTAAACCTTATCTCATTATTTACAACATATTCAGCACTAATTTTAGTTTTTTTTACAATATTGCCTATTTTTTTTATTAGTGAAAGAATACGGCTAAGTTTAAGTTAGCTACTAATAACCGTACGACCGGAAATACCATACCTTGGCAACTGTGTATATCATCATCAGCCGATAGATATCAGTCAGTCAGTCATGTACGGCAGCTGTGACTACATGTACTTTTGATAAAAAAAAAAAAATAATGAAGCGATGAGAAGAGCTGGTCGTTCACCTGATGGTAAGTGATACGTCCGCCTATTACAACTCCTACCTACTACCCAGGTCCGCTAGTTGAACGATAGCGGCCAGCACCCTCAAGGTCCGCAATACTCCTAGACCATTTTAGTCTCCTTCTACGACAGACAAAGATTACCTTAATTATATTCTTACTAACCCAAGACAATAGGGTTGCGGTGGTACCTACCTAAGCGGTTATCATCAATGCAAATCTACCACCCGTAAATAAATGCCGTGCCTAAGGGGTTAATAGTTCAAAATATAGCATACAATGTTAGTATCTAAATGGTCTCCTTCAGCAGCAGATCTGACATTATTATCTGAAATCACCTCATAAAATAGTTTAAACGTAGGACAACGAACTAAAAACAAGTCCTCGAACGTACATTAGGGTGAGTTTAGGGGGCCGCAAAGTTCGCAGCGGGCCCCGAAAGCGTATATTTCTCACCCGTGTCAATAATAACAGTGCGTAAATAAGGAGAGCAAGGAGCCGTGGCCGGTAAGTAATGAGCGGGAGCGGGCGGCAAACATATTGTGTGACGAGCGGAGGCGCGCCGCTAATTGATTGCCCGCCGCGCCGCACCCCCACGGGCTGCCGTGACAAACGTTTCTACCCACCCCCGTAAAAAAAAGCCTCACTAACCACTTCCTAGTTACTCACATTTACTACTTCACAGTATGGGATGGTAATTGGCTGGAATGATGGTGATGAAGTTTCGTAACAAGTTTGGATGGAATTAGTAGCAATAGCGCTGTCTCCTAAACGGAAGTGTTCGACATCTACTAAGTTAACCTTTAGTTTTTTTTTTAATTAACTTAAGCGACTAGACAAGCGTGACGTTCACCTGATGGTAAGTGATATGCTTGTCCATAACGACGAAACGTCAGTTGGGGTTTGTATACACAGCGTTATATTGTACCTTGACATATAAGATGTAAGTCTCGTTAACGCAGTAATTTCACTAGCTACTCCCTTCAAACTGGAACATAGTAATGTATGCACACTACTGTTTGACAGTACAAATAGAGGCTGCAGTAAATACTGTTACTTAATTTATTGATGATTTCTTGCATATTCAAAAGTTGATAATTTTGTAACGTTACCTCCGAACAGTAAATACAGATACTTAAAAAAAATCGATGTTTTATAACCGCCGGCAAGTTCAACCCCCTACCGCCAACCCTTTGCGTAATTACTGACTTAAATGCAAATCAGTTTTCAGACTTCGGCGTAGAAGAAAAAAAAAATTGTATTCGGCGAATTACCAAAACACACAATTTGTTACCTTTCATCAAAGTGAAGGAGGAATTAAAACTGGGCAAAGTTGCGAAGGCCGCGTTTGTTATCTCAAAGTTGGATGATTAAGATTTTTTACAGCCTCCGCTTGCGGGGCGACCTCCTGAAAAGTATACCCGGAGCCCCTTCTAATTGCTGAAATAATTAGTAGTTCACTTCAACAATTGCTTCTTACCTTTCAGACCCTCTTTATGATCTCTCCAATCTTATATTTATCGTCTCATTTATTATTATTTCACACCCTTATAATTCGGTGAATTTTGATAAGTATGTTTAACTTCTTCACTTGTTGACGTTCATATGGTTCACAGGAGAAGATGTACCGCCTACATCTGTGTGATTGATGGATACTAATGTGAAACTACATCCATCTTTGACAAGTAAACAGGATCAGTTATTTTTAGCAAACAGAAAAGTGTTTCTCTCACTGTATATACGAACTGTACTATATATTAAAACTTTATATACCTTTTTACTTAAACTCATATCAAAGTATTTTTTTATTCATCATACTCCCAAATATTTCAGGGAAAAAATATTGATATACACTAAAATATATTATTCTAATATAGTACTAATATTTGGGATGTTAAAGACCGCACAACAACTCAAGGGGGCCAAGCCAACCTCACCTGCTGGTGGTGCACCACGCTTATCAGCAAACGAGGCTCTGGTTCCCACCAACCCGCATTGGCTTAGCGTGGGAAATAACCCGGGTCCCTCGATATGAACCCTAACTAACGATGTCTCCTGTTGTCCGGCGATGTCGGCAGCGCAGGACCGATCGATGTGGAGATATTTGAGTGATGCCTATGTCCAGCTATGGACGTCTATCGGCTGATGATGAAGACTAATATTTAAAAACTTATGAATACAGAAATAAGTACAAAATTTGACTAATAAACATTTAAGCAGATTACCAGACCTCGACCAACTTGAAAGTTATCGCTTTGGCTTGTTAAGAAGATTTGCGTTGAGCAGACAAGAGGGCAAGTCTGCCTGAATGCAGCGAGGCCGAGTGATTCGAGTTGCTCTAGATTTTAGATATACACTAGGCTTTGCTACGTGAACCACCATTCGTAATTTTCAACAAGTTAGCTCAGTAACAAGTCAGCATAATTTTTTTCTAATGAATCCCAATATTGGACCTCAGGAACATCAAGGAAAGGACTGGAATATTTGAGGCGTCCGAATTGTTCCACCGAAACATAGACGGAAAGGACTGTACCTTCACCAGTTGAAAGGCACTTTAAGAAGAAGAAGAATTGGTCCCCAATTTCAACTGCTTAAGCTATAAAGAGTTTTTAGTTGGTCCAAAATAATCTTTCCCTCATATACATAACGATTTAATGAATAATGGACAAGGGTTGTAAGGATCAGCCGGTATGTAAATAATCCTGACAAAGCAATCATTGTTCTAGTCTCTATTTAGGCACTGACAATCTTAGCACTAATTAAAGGCTTTCGGTTCAGAGAATATATTAAGGCATCGGTCGGACTTCAACCGAGCAAAGGACAGCCGTCGCAGGCTAGGATGTCTGAAGGTTGAAGTATAACTTACATCGGTAAGTTACTACTTACGTTACAGCGCCGTATATAAGATTACCAGAACAGGCAGACTGAATTTGATCTGTACTGAGGATTTAAGGAAACCTGCCAATGATTAGGTCGATTTCTTAAGTTATACTAAAAAACATACCCGATCCTGATTAAGGATTATCAAAATGTTTAAACTTTTACTTATTACAAATGTTTTGTCCTGGAAATTCTATAGTGTATTTCCTATATATATATATAGTTTTTCAGTGTAAAAATTGACTTGTTGACTGTATGTGTGTTAAGTTATTGTTCTAGACATCACATCATCATCATTTTCATCATCAGCCGAAAGACGTCCACTGCTGGACATAGGCCTCCTTCAAACATCCATCGATCGGTTCTGCGCTGCACGTATCGCCGGGCATCAGTGGTCATTGTATGTAAAGGCTAATATGTGGGGATTTGGGCCATTTCCCAGCACGCTGGGTCAATGCGGGTAGGTGGGAGCCAGAGCTTCGTTTGTTTATTATTATAGTGCACTACGAGCAAGTGATGTTGGCTTGGGACTCGTAACATTTAAAACTCACACATGTTTTTTAGGAATCCATTACCATCATCATCATGACAGCCTATATCCATCCTCCATAAAATGGGACAATGGCAGTACTCCTCATATCATTATCAGTGATTACATTATGTTAGTAGTGAGGACTAAGCTTTTCACTCTGGTATTATCAGTTGCAATCACATGAATTACGTTCAGTACACATCGGTTAATGTTAAACATATAAAAAGGGCAAATAAAATTAATTTGCCAGCAGTAAATGGTAGGAGTGTTTACATTGCAACTTGTTGCTGGTATTGCATCGATTGGAACTCCAACGTTGCTGAAGTTATTTTTCAACATAAACCCAAAAGGACGTACAATGTAAAGGATATCGATAATGAAATATCAATAAATGTAGTCGAGGTCAGTGTTTGTGAGCTGATAACTGGTGGCTGTTCTATCCGTGAACAGGTTCAGGAGTTAGTTGAACTATAACCATCTGATGTGAAGTATGATGATAGTAGATATGTAAGAAGCATTGGATGTATGTTTTCTAGGATTAAGAAATAATTTCACACAGGATATGAAGATTGAGATTTGTTGCAATGTGGTGCTGAGTAATCATCCTAATAGTTTCTAACCATCAGGTAAATGACTACAGCACTGTACCTCTTAAACATGTATAACTTATTGCGTTACGTTTTTAAGCTTTATTGTTGAATAATAAAGTTAGTAATAGTAGGTATATAGTTCAACTAGTTCTGTGAACATATAGGTCTTAGCTACAGCAGACTACATGCACACCACGTTGACAACAGTTTAGCAAATTAGGTTCGAGGTTCACGCGGAGCTAAGCTTCTATTGTACCGGAACAAACAGGGAAGCGGTGGCAGCGAGGCTATACGGAATCGAACCTCTCTCCCTCCCCTCCATCCACCTCTCATATCCTCCTTCCAGCGTCAGATGAGTTTGTAATTGAACAACACACCGGGACCGGAGGATTTATTACGTAGTAAGTACAATCGGAAATAATCGAGAAGTTATCGCTCATGTATTACAAGGTTCATTGTTTTTTTAAGGGTGGCTTTTATTCCTTAGGGATATGTCAGCCTCGTTGACTCAAAAATAACAAGACAAAACCTTAGGGTGCTAATACTGTAGTTACAACATATAAAACATGTCTTATACAAGGTTTATTGCCTTTAGAGATTTAGCTACTATATCTATATATATGAATTAACGATACAAAATGTGCGATTTTCGCAATCGCTGGTCTTTCGAAAGATACGTAATAGACCTTCGGAAGACATGGGCCTGATGTTAACGTGAAAATAATGCGGAAGTTGGCGAGGATTCTGACTGAGGCACAAGAGAACTAAAATCCGATAGACAGAAGACCGATACAATGGTCATCGCAAGTAAAACCTTTGTCATAAAGAATTCGCAAAGGTTGGATGCCTATCATTACATTTTTATAAAAAAAAACTTATGTTTATCACGATTCAGTTATAATTATAGATATACTAGGTTATACCTATACGGTTCTTAATAACCTCTACATATGTTAATCTATGTAACTCGCTACCAAATGTCGCCGCTGATCGTATCGAGTTCTACTAAATTTCAGATAGTTTAATTGGATTAAGTACTTATAAATCTATTCTCAGATGTTTAGGAGGACCTAGACTGTCAGCGTCAGTTTTGGGATAGTCGGAAACTGCAGATATGGAGCAATATACCTGCTTGCGCGCTTGCACGATTTTTAAGTGAATTATAACATTCGATAAAACACAAGTTTTAATAAAGTTGCCGCTCGCCTGAGTGCTCTTAATTATTTCAATAGCCCGTCCGAAACTTAATTAACCGTTAGCAAAACAAGTAATCGATTCGCAATTTAAAACGGGGCTGAGGTACGAGTGGTGGGGTGGAGCGTGGCGAGGGGTAGGGCGCGATGCCTAATTGAAAAATCTAACTAAATTCTTCCTTTACTTTCGGGCGCGTTTAAGTCAATTCATCTTATTTAATCAAGCGGGAACACTTGGGGGTGGAATAGGCGGAAATTTTACAAGTATCCTAATAAAACTTGCAAGGAGTTGAAGAGGCAGCGAAGTTGGGCGAAATATTCAACGAATTCGATACCTACGTACACAGAGGCCGCCGGCGAGCGCGCCCCTTGCACCCCCTACGTAAACGTATGTAGGTTAAGCGATGTCCAAATTTATAACGAGTGAAACTTAGGAAAAAAGAAACAACATTTTATGTTCGAACTTCCCGGAAACTACCACCATCCAGTTACTAGTGCTTATGTACTCAAATACAACACCTGTGAATATTTCTAAGGATACATCCAAGGCAGTGGATATTCACATCATTGTGGCCGATGGACATGGGCCTCCCTCATAGATCTCGACATCGGTCTGTTCGCAATCAGCGTGGCTCTCGATATCGCTGGGCACTAGGAGCCGTCGTGTGTAAAGGTTTTTATATGGTCTTATTTGGGCTATATCCCGCCACGCTGACCCAATGTGGGCTTGCAGGAACAAGAGTCTCGTTTGTTGATTAGCAGACTGCACCACAAGCAGTTGAGGTTGGCTTGGGTCCCGTGAGTTGTTGTGCGGGACTCTTTACATCCCTTCCATCATTTAACTTCAAGTATTAACTCATTAAACAAAAGGTTTCAAAAAGCCCCTGAATCGCAGTGATTTACAGCTTTCTCAATACCATGAGGTTCTTAGTTGGATCCCGGAGGTTAGTTGTCTCAACATATGTAAGTCAGAGTATTCTAGGCATTACAGTCCACGACCTTATTGTCACGTAATATCATTTGAAATTTTGACCAGTGTTAGCCCATTATAGAAATGTATAGTAAATGAACATTAAAAATAGTAATAAAATAAATTTACGAACTTGAAGCTAATTTCTACTGTCATTTACTCAATACGTGAAAAATACAAAAGCAATGGTACAAGTTAATTTTTTTTTTTTATATTCTGAACTGAAAATTCTGCTGAAAATAATAACGGTAGCAGGAACAGAAGGGATGAGGTACACAATTTTCCGCGAACAACGGATTTACAAGCTACCCTAGCTACATTTGTTTGTACCGACTACGCCCACTCGACATTCGAACGGTAGGGAAGCGTTCGTGGATCGGTTTTTTATGGAATTTCTATGAAAAGTATAATAAGAACAAAATATCAACGTTATAACTGAATAAAGGTACGTTATTTTACATAGATCACTTGCTGAAGTAATTTTAAAAATGGTGAAAGCTGAAAGGTGATGGGGACGATGTACCACTGTCTCTAATGACTTGGGAATTTTTAGTATCGCCTATATAATAAATATAAAACTACATACTTTAATTTTTATTTATATACAAATATTCATATTATTATATTAAACATTTTTCATAAAATTTTAAGTTGATAGTTATTAATAATTTCCATAGTTTCGTATACTTTCTTCATCTTGGATGAGAATCCCTGTCGATATGTTATCATTTCAACATAGGAGATTAGGAGAGGGATAAGTCCTTAAAATTGATATAGATACATGTAAAAAAAACGTTTAAATACTTTCTTGTGTATAGCTAGTTTCCATTTTATTTCATCTGTTAGAGAAAATATTTCAACATTTCCAATTTCCTAAGGCATTTCACTTTTCAATTGGTAAACAGGAAAGCCTTTATTAGCCGCGACTCTTAAGCGGAAACGCGGCGCAATCGCCTGTACATAATCCACTATAATTACTGAAAGACTGTACTCGAGCTGAAGTTTGCTAATAAAGTAGATGCTGAACTTGCCTACGGCTCTTATAAGGGGCTGCTCATATAGTCGACTTTTTCATTTCTTGAACGACTATTACAATTCAGGTTTATTTTATACCTCTCGAGACTACGTACAATCAGATCGACCATTGAAGCCATAATATTATACTGCAAACAACGTATTTGAAGGGCGCTATAACTAGCTATATTGTTCGGTTGCTTAACGCCTTGCTTAAATAACTTAACACATATGTACAATTAAGCTTGAATATGTTAAATACGTTTTTCTGATCACAAATGAGGGGATCCGTATGAGAACTAAGGTCACCGAGATAGTCCAAAAGATTGTTAGTCTCACGTGGCAATGGGCAGGACACATCGCTTCAAAGTCGAGCAGCCGATGGGATACGAAGACGTAGTGTTGATAGGCCCCCATGAGGTGGCCCGACGACCTGGTGAAGGATATGGGCGGCGTAAGATCGATCAAAGTGGAGATCTTTGAGAGAGGCCTAAGTCCAGCGGTAGACACCCGTCGACTCATAACGATGATGATGAAAGTTGTAGCTCTGGAATCGAACCAGAAGACAGAAGAGAGTCATGATCGAGTCGATGTGTGACTACGACCTTATGAAGAGTGGATCGAAAACTTTGCGGAATTGATCCGAAGTGTGCCCGGAGTTCAGCTCCTGCCGGTCCCGAACACGGCAACACTTTTAGTTTGCACCGCGCCCCGCAATGTTCACGCGAGGCTCCTACGTGAGAGGGTAATGAGTCTCCCATATACTTTAAAACTACCCTATAATAATTTTAAAGTTAAAACAGTGCATTCTTACTGCAACTAATTAGAATACAATTAACTTTGTCTAAAAATATTATAAAAAAACAGGATACTAACTAGTGACTTTATTCACCTGATGGTAAATGATGTACTTGTCCATAACAACATGACGATAATAAGAGCTTTTAATTCTCATTTCTCTAATAATTTCAATAGTTATAACGTCTTTCAAACAGGATCCGTTTGTCGGCAAAAATAGGAGCTGATGGTACCTACCTTTTGCTTTACGTATGGAAAATGCCTTTGCATACTTACCCTCGCGAAGGCAAGGACAGGTTATGTCGGATTTATACCGACTAATACCCCCATGATGTTCACCTTCGTCGCTTTACAGCACGCTTTTGGATACCTGCACCTTGCAGCTCCATCTCGGGAGGAAGAACCTCCTATTTTCCACCTCTGTATAGGCGCGCCCTCCTCTCGGCCTTTTATAGTCATCTGGGCAACGGATCCTCCCTGATCCGTCACCCAGAGATCATGGAAGTCATGAGAAAGAACTCTCCTGACTACGTGTGGTAGATCTGGTCTTCGCTTCCGCCGCCAACCATTATACGGCCGCGGAGAATATGTCGAGTGGCGAAACGGAATATTGACACACCTCTCCACTCAACCCCAACCTTAACAAAGGGTAGTACATGCCTACCCCCGCAGCCTGCTGGTATCTACCTTGACGATGTAGTGTGTTGAGAATGAAGTTTATAACAATTAGTCGATGTAGCGAATATAAAACATTGTATGTTGGACGAATTGGGCGCCGCGACAAAGCGGATACGGACGTCCGCGAAACTCGCAGAACAATTGTATTGAAACAAACCGCCTAACAAATTCCACCGCGACACAATGGATCTCCATCGGTAGCGAATAGCTTTTATTATCGCGATAATTCAATACCGGCTCGCGTTTTGTGTAAGTAAACGACAATTTAATCGCGAGAATAATGCGTCCGTAGTTTTGCGCAAAAGTGTTACACAGTGAATGGTTATAATTGGAAAACGTCAGGCGCACTGTGACGCCCCGCGGAGCGGTCCGGATTAGGGTCCGCTGTCAGAACCTCCGGCCGGAAGGTCCGGAGTGGGCCACGAGCGGCAGCGGTTACCATCCGCCGAACTACACAATAGATTCTACAATAAACACAACAACTTCTTTTGATCACCACTTTTGAGTACAGTTATACCTTACTTCCAACTTGTCCAAACATAAGTACGACGTGTCCACCAGGTCTGATAACTACCCTTATAGGTTGTGACCTTAGCTGTAAATTTTATCATTAATCTCGATATTATATTCATCGTGTGAATTAATGTCTTATTTATATTTCTACCCTCTGATTTAAAAATTATGGCAACAGTTTGTTATTGTTCATGCAGTAGGAGTCAGACTATATAAGTGATATGGTGTAGGGATGGAAGGGTGTAATGAATTTGCACAACACACGGGATACAAGCCAACCTCACTAGCTCGTAATGCACCCTGTAAATCAACCAATTATCCAAAATAGTCCAAATCATCACCATCAGCCGATAGAAGTCCACTGCTGGACAAGGCTCCCCTAAAGATTTTCTCATTATCATGCCATTGGACAGGGATTCGTATAGGAGGATTTGGGCCATATCCAATGGCGCTGGCCCAATTCGGGTTGGTTGGAGCCAGTGTCTTGTTTGTTGATTATTAGGGTGCACCATGAGCAGGTGCGGTTGGCATGGATCCAGTGAGTCGTTGTGCGGGGACCCTTACATTCCCATTGATCCAAATTAACCCCTACAAATGATGGCCCTTAGTGCCTTACAGCAGCGGAGGCTAGGCTAATTGTGAACGACGATCTGTGAAGGTCCCGGGTAGCCGCTGAAAGAGAGCCGCTTTGGGAGAGGCTTATGTTCAATAGTCGACATCTATAGCCTGATGATGATGATCAGTAATTATAAAAAATATTTAAGCATCACCAACTCGAAATGTTTCGAGCTTTAACCTGACTTTACGATTTCCATCCATGAACTAAGATGATCAGCCATAACCTTTTTTACACAATTATGAACAAGTTAATTGTTGACAGTCTTATTGAGGGAAGGGGAGTATAAGAGGTCAAGCATCAACAAACGAGATCCTGGCTCCCAACAAGTCGCATTAGGCCAGCGTGGTGGGAATTTCCAGTCTTCCAAAGAATCTTTGGAGGAGACCTATGTCCAGCAGTGGACGTCTATCGACAAATGACGATGACTGTTTTATTATATATATCGAAATATAATATATACCAGACACTCTTATAGTAGTAGTAGTCATTTTTTTTTGTATATTTTTAAAACATTTTCTCTGAAGACCTTTAGTAACATATGCTATGAAATGAGTATAAAATATTCAGGCTTATGCTTGGAAATCAACGTCTATCAGGTGATAGCATATGTATATAAATATATATGTATATGTATTATATATATATATACACACATTAGAGCTTATATAGTATATATTTAAATTATATATAGTATATATATAATATTTATTTCTTAATTAACTAAATTAAATAGCTCTAATTTTAACTCTATAGTCTTGATATAGGATAATGATATAAATTCACGTTTCCTCCTGTTCAGGGTGGGATCGTCTCTCGCTACTCCTATCGTCTCCTACCGTATCCTGTCGTCTCCTGTCAATCGGGCCAGATCGCAAAGAGGAAATTATTAGGCCGCGCTTGCCCTTTGCAATCTCTTCCAGAGTAAAACTAGCAGATCACAGAGTTATTTTTAATCATAAACGTCTCTCACACCAAGCCGCGCCGCCGTCGGGACCTAATGACTTTGTCAAGCGCAGCGATCTGTCAAGCTTTTGTCACTTAATTACTTATTAATTACAATGTCGCTTTCTTATTTATTTCTATAATAAAGTATTTAATCAATCCACCACATCCAGGAGTGTAAGACCAGCAGATATGTCACCACGCTAGATCATGAAGGGATGAGCAAACAACATAACAGTGTGGACTTAGTTAATATGAACTGCATCACAGTATCCTCGACAACTTTACACAAAGATGCTAATCATATACCTTAAGTAATTTCACTAGATACAGCGCCTTTCAAACCGGAATATTTACTATATTTTGCACGCTAATGTCTGACGGAAGGAATAGGAGCTGCGGTGGTACTTATACGGTCTGTGGATAGCATTAATTTGTAGGTTTCACGGGTGATACGTTACACTTCCTGGAGATCGCCTGGGTAAGTATAAACTATTTTGAAAACATTACTGTTCCCGTTTGAAAGGCGCTGTAGGTTTTGAAATTATTTAGGGTACGGTCATGATCTCCGCTACGGCTGGGTAACAAGGGAAGACGTTTATAGGGGTTCATATGAGGGGCTTTGTGCTATATCCGAATATCGGGAATACTCTAATAACTCGTAACTACTACTAATAACCTCGTTTGATGACTAGCAGGGTGCACCGCGAGCTGGTGAGATTGGCTTGGATCCCGTGAGTTGACGTGCGGGACGCCTTACACCCCTAATTCGGGAATATAATAGAAAAAAAATAATTAAAAGGCAAGGTCCGTAGTAAACATCCAATTAAATTTTACACTGCGTCTAAGAGCTGGTGCTCGGAGGTGGCTAACAAACGGAAATACGAATCGGGAGTGTTGGAGCAATAAAACAATCGACGTCGCCACCCTGTGCAGTAGTCGGGGGATGTTTCCTTATTTTGTTCCCAAGGCGCGAGAGCCTCTTTAGCCGGCAATAATTGTTTCAGCCCTTACAGCGGCCCAGCCAGCGTCCTCGTGATTCACTATACGAAACGTCGCCCCGGCGTCATAATGAACACCAGCAGGATACTGTTACTGGTGGTGGGTCTACGTCTTACTGCAGCCGACAAACATTACCGTGTTCCGGTTTGAAGTGTGCTGTAGCTATTGAAGTAACGATACTAAACATCTTGTCTTAAGGCGAAAGGGCACGTTGACTAGCGCTACGTTACTATGGGCTGGCGTGTTATTTACCATGAGCTGAACAGTAATGGCTGCGCGTGGTGAAGGATGTGTGTCTTCCACTCTTGGGGTTCTTCTTTGGTGTGGTGGATGAATGAAGAAGTAGACGCCGTGCTCCTCTTGGAATACCAGCGTAAACAATCGTACCAATGTGTAAACTACAAATTTACAATATTCATCATCATCGTGCATCATGCGTCTTCCAAAGATTTTCCAACGACGTTCGTACGGTTTCATACAGGTAGGTTTGGGCCATTGATTACAATGCTGGCCCAATGCGGATAAAGGGATCAAGAGCCTCGTTTGTGGATTAGCAGGGTTCACCAGGAGCAGGTGAGGTTGGCTTGGATCCCGTGAATTGTTTAGTTACTGCTTTATTTATTAAACGAATTGATGAGATGAAATGGACGTTCACCTAATTGTAAGTGATAAGTCTCCCCATGACAACGTGGGTAGTTACAATGGTATATACTGTACTACATACCACTCGTCATATCATAAGACATATCTTAAGTCCCGTTACCCCAGCAATCAAATTAGCTGCAGCATCCTTGAAACCGGATTAAGTGGAAGAGAGCGGTGCAAAAAAAATAATTTAAATATAAATTTGTGACGTTATAAAATTTCGTTTCAAAATTTTGAATGCAAAATTTTATAGAGCGTCAAGGCTGGCGCTGACGCGCCGCCGGCGTTCGGCGCGTGAATGGCCCGCTTTAGATTCACGGCCCCGCCGGCGCGTTGAATAATACAGCGCGTTAAGCAAATAAGTCGCTTGTACAGCGGCCGCTCAGCCGATACGCACTCGACGGCGACACTTGCACCGTAGTTTCATCAGCTGTTGACATCAGCGCTTCAGCCGCTGGACGGTTTTAACGCAAACTGCGAACGATGAATTGAATATTTGTCTTTATTGAACGAATCGATGAGACGAGTGTGACGTTCACCTGATAGTAAGTGATACGCCTGCTCGTAACATCGAGGCGCTAGTTATACACAGCAGCACACTCATTGCCTTCACACATGTTATAATGTCTCATTACTAGAGTAATATCATTAGCTAAAACACCCATCAAACCGGATCACAGTAATGTTTGTACAGTACTGTCTGTCGGCTGCAATGGGCGCTGCGGTGGTACCTAGACGGTCTCTGGCAGCAGCAACCTACCACCAATAATACGTAGGCACCAGTAAGTGGTAACTGAATTGATTATTAAAAAAGCTGTTCATATGATAACTTTGTAAAAAAAAGCTTTAGTGTACTTTTATAATGAGCAGACTTAGTGCTTATTAGTGTTTTTAGTATCTCCGCATTTTCTGTGCTAGTTATTGATGGTAGGTCTCTGTGGCCGGAGACCGGTTCCGGTAGGTATCACCGCAGCGCTTGTATGCCGTAAACATTACCGTGTTCCGGTTTGAAGGGCGTTGTTATTAGTTAAATTACTGGGGTAATGAGACTTAACATCTTATTTCTTAAGGCGGTGATTACATATCACACCGTTATAGAACAAGTTGCTTTAACCGATGTTTTCCGGAAACAGTTAAAGATTACGCCAATTGTTTGGGATTTTGTTAAAGAGTAAGTAAGAAAATAATGATGTGTATATAACTGTGCTGATGTCTACTATGTAGTGATCAGCAGTGCGTGGTGGTAGGGCTCCGTGATTGTGTAGCCGGTCAAAGGCTCCGCCCCGCAATGGACATGCGAATCCAATTTGCCTGTTGCGACTTTCACAGGCCTAAATGCTCGTGCCAATTAAACGACGCGTAAAGTGCGTCAGTGGGCCCTTTTGGGGGCCTTTTTTGATTGTCAATGCCGGATCCGATGCGGTCACCGGCAAGGGGGTGCAGAGGGGGTTACCTATTGGAGCGCGAATATCAGCAACATTCCCTTTACATTCTGATGGGATTTCGGAAACGTTCGTACAGTACACGAGCCTTTGTCAGACTTTACCTAATAATCAAGCAATTGTAATCAAACGAGAAAGTTATCTAAATGTCGATACTATAAATATCCGAAAGGGTTGATGTATGTTTATGAAGCCATCACGCCTGAAATGCTGAAATCGATGGGGTGGAGACCTTGGAGAAAGATCTAGGTTACATTCATCAAATAAATCTAAATTCATATTATAAGTTAGATATATAAAACCATTAGATAACAAACACATCGCCTTCTGATTTTTTTGTATATGTAAATGTATGTTATTTATTATTATCGGGTGTAAGGGGTCCTGCACAACAACTTACGGAACCCTGCTAATCAAGAAGCGCATCTCTTCCTCCTGCCAAATCGATTTGAGCCAGGTCATTGAAAAATGGTCCAAATCTATTGGAATTATATATGGATACGAACCCAAACAAACGCGGAAATCTTTAGGAGAGGCTTATGTCCAGCAGTGGGCGTCTATCGGCTGATGATGATGTGTTATTTATACATATGATTTCCCACGTCATTCGAAGATTTTTAACTGATATACTCCATTATAAGAAGCAATGTTTTAGTTTTAAATAAACCTGAATAATCTAACCGACCGAACTCAAGTTAAGATGTGACAAGATCTAATAATAAAAAGAAGAACTTGAATACCGTCACGACGGGTTCCAGTAGCAGAGACCACTAGTGGTATGTGATGAGGTGTATACTATTCTAACGCTAGCTCAGGTGTATCAATTACCATTAAGTTAACGTCCCGCTCATAGCTTCATAAAAAAAAAAATGTCTACTTGGAGTAAAAAAAAAAAAACGCGAACGAAATTAAAACATGAGGATCTAGCAGCGGAACAACATTAACACGAAGTCGTCGCCGCGATAACAAATCAGGAGCGACCAGAGGCAAATGAAATTATCTTCGCAACTGAAACAAAATGCCAACAATTAAAAATTAATATTTTACGCCTACGCTTTCCTGGCTCCGTAATCAAATGAATTACATCGTTCGTTTTTTTTTTGTTTTAATTTCACCCCCACTCGCCCCGTCTTCTAACGAAAATTGCCGGTACATACAGATCTATAACGAATTTGTTAGAAGTCGGGGGAATATACTAATAAATTATAAATAATATTTTATTTCCAATAGCACTTCCGGTAGGATCTCTATTGTTGAAGACCAGATACCACCGCAGCTCCTCTTCAGGTACTGTAGCTGGTGTAACTACTGGAGTAAGGAGACTCAAAACACTTATGTCTTAAGCGACGAGCATAATGTGGTGCAGTATGTATCAACCCTAATAAACGTCACTTTATGTCCAGGCACTTACTATCAGCTGAATATCCGGTTCGTCTCATGAAATGAGTAAAAAAAAATATGTAAGTATAAAAATGCTACTTGAAAATATGTTTTTAAAGTTTACGTAGGTATCATGAAAATGTCTTAGTTTCTGCTGAGGGTCTGCTGTCTAGTATCGACGCCGTTGCTGAAAACATCGAGGGAAATTAAAAAAAAGATCCGAAAACTTTAGAACGACTTAGGAACTTTTTCTTCGACGCTTCCCCTAGAGACATTTAATCTTGTTTGTTGAACGATATCCTTTCCCCTCATTATAAAGTCGCATTCGGGGGTAGCGGGCGGACCCGGTGACGTCATCGCCGATTAGAACCTCCCCGAGTGGACCTCCGTTATACGGGGATGTTTAATGGAGTGTTACCCAAAGTACAGACAAATGTTTGCCGTATTTTACATAAACGTAACCCACTAAAGTTTAAAATTGAGAGATCTTAAATGGGTCACTGAATAACAAGTAACACGTCGGCTAACGTGGGTACTGTTGTCGAACAAGCGGGGGTTTGTTATGTGGATAACTATTTATTTTGATACAGCATAATCATATTATATATTATGTTATGTTCTAGGCAAATTAAATATGGTGAGGGCTATGCTCGGAGTTTCTTTGCACTATGGACTCAGAAATGTGGAGATCCGGAGAACTAAGTACACCGACATAGCTCGAAAGATTGCTAGACTTAAGTGGCGGTGGATAGGGCACATTGCTCGAAGGGCTGACGGCCGATGCGGCAGTAAGGTCCTCGAGTAGTCCCCGCGTACCGAAAGACGTAGTCTTGGAAGGCCTCCCACAAAGTGGACCGATGATCTGGTGAGTCGTGGGAAACCACTGGATGCGAACAACGCGGCAACGATCAGTGTGGAGATCTTTGAGGGAAGCCTATGTCCAGAAGTGGACGTCTATCAGCTGATGAGGATGATGTTTTAGCAACTTATCTTTAAAAGCATTTCTAGTCTCTGAAAATGTCTATAAGTATTTCACAGTCTGGCTATAGGATGGCGTATTCCAAAATACTTTTTTTTATAATCGATCGACAAGGGTAACTGTGGTGGTACATTAATGTTGATACTCACAAATCTAGAGGGTGATTTAATTTTTTCTTTTAAAACTTTGTGGAGGAAAATTACGTCAAAAATTACCCGGCGATTGTAGAATGAAGTCACTCAACACCAAATCTAAATACAGAGATAAGTCGATAAAGATTCGTTTTCAATCTGGTTTGTACGACGAGGAGTCGACGGAAAAATCAATCCAATGAAAGAAACAAGAAGTACAACAGCTTTAGAGTTTAACAGTGCTCGCAGCGGTAAGCAAGACGGAGGCGGGCCGGGTAAGCCGGGCGCCGCCCCGGGGCTCCGGCTTAATTACGTCACGTACTAAGGATTTCGCTAACTTTCAACTAAGCCCAGCGTACATGGAGAGCGCGCAAACATCACGAGCCTCTTTCTTCGGAAGATATGCGTTAAGCCCCCACCAACTCTTTATAATCCACGGCGGGCGCCTTACTTAAAAACACATCGATTTTCTTTGTCTACGTTCACATTAACAAACACAAACGTGGAGTATACAGTTTTGTATACAACTCTGTTTTCGACAAAGCGACGATACTAGTTATATTACTAGATGTTGACCTGATGGTAAATGATATGCCTGAGCATAACAATGTGGAACTAATTACGTAAGGTATTAAATCTCATTACCTCAGTAATTTCACTGATTAAAACATATTTCGAATTGAAACAGTACTGTTAGTTAGACTGTCAAAGGCAATGGAACCCTCCTCACCAATCGTTTAGGGTCATAGAAGAATTTTACACGATCAAACCGGTTCGCTGCTCATATTTGAAGGCACAATTCTAGATAGGACTTAATTTGGTCAGTAAGTTTATTTAGTAGGAAGTTTTGCTAGTTAGGAAACTTACATAGCATCTCTGTGTGATAAAGCAAAAATTATCATTAACCCTGTAGTCTCACTAGGTAACTGGAATATCTAACAGTAATATCAGGATTTCAACAATGTAACAAAGGATACCGAGAAGTTGTACTATAAAATTTTGATAAGTTTTATTTGTGAAATAAAACTTACCAAATTTGTACGTACTTACGCCATTATAAGCAGAATTGAAATAATTTCATTGAAAATACATCAAATCAAATATAATAGCAATGAGAACACATCCCAACAAGACTGGACAACTGTTGCAAAATCGATGGTTCGTTAGATTTTAATTGTAGTGATCTTAACTAAGATATTGATATAGAAACTCTTTAGTGTTGAGTTGCTCGAAGCCGATGGCTCTATCGTCTTCAATTCCATAGACAGTTCGAGGGTAAACTTCCATAGTGCAGTGAAAGCGGGCAGCCTGCCCTCGACCTGCTTTGTTATTTCCGGACGCGTCGTTAGCAAGTACGGCCGATATCTTTTTTATTTGCGCAGCTCGTTATCCGAACGAAAACAAAGGGCAAATTGACATCGCCGGTCGACCCGCTCGCGATATAGTTGTCATCGTTCCGAACCGATCGCTCTTTACATATTTGCATCAATGGATCGTATTCCTGAAGATTTTCGTACAAGTCATCAATACTGCATATTTCAATTTATATATTATATAGCTCATGATTACATTTAGGATATCCGATACGAGATTGACCGGTTGCTTAATGAAGCGTCAGAGATTTCTTTAGAAATTTCTATTAAAATTTTTCTGTTCTTGAATATGTAGTTGCTGATAATAACACCACCGATAGACTCTGGGGTAGGAATTATGTAAAATCCTTTCTTAGCTGACCTATACTCGACAAAAGGGATATTCCTACTGAATGACAAGTCCTTAGACCAGGTTTTAGAAATACTGTGATGAGTCTACATAGTTGGAAATCTCTTAAATATGTAGATGAATTCCATTTGCAGCTAGTTGAGTTTCATCAGTAGTAGAAGATGAATCTGCATTGCCAACCTTTTAGGCAAGAGCTAGATTTTCTTGTGGATTCTTTGTAATATAGATTTGGTAAAGTTGAAATGAAATTTGATAATTTCAGTAATACCTACTTTGAAAATAAAATCAAAATTTACTCAGCAATGAATACCAATTATATGTGAATTGCTTGAAGATACTAATTAAGATAGATCTTTTGAATCACCAGGTGTGAGTATATGTGCATTATTAAAATCTTAAAATTGATCACAAAGACATATAACGACACATATAATTTCGTTTGCGAAATCCATTAGATATTGTCTTTGTCTTGTAAGGACACGTTCGTCCAAACTGCATGTGTGTAAACAGCTCCCGCTTCATTTTCAGGAATGCTTTTAACTGATTAGTTGTCAATTGTCGTTTTAAGGTAATTGGATATAAAACTAGTTCTTTCATTTCTTAGTAACGAATACGGGACTAGCTCTAGAATAGTAAAAATCAGCTCATCCGTGTTTAATACAAATGTTTTACTGTCAAGCAAACTTTGTACTGTTAGTTATTGATTTTGGGTATTCATATATACCTATAAGCATTCTGTTTGATAAATCAAATTGTATATTATGTCAGAATTATTTATAGTTAAATACTAATATATTTCAATACAAAACAACATATCTTTAATTAATAAACTGAAAAAATATCTAATTTAATTTGTATTAGATGCAATTTGTTATGTATTTATACTAACCATAATTGTGGTGTCGATTGATGATGATGATGATGATAATTGCGGCATAGATTACGAAGTAAACGGTTTCCGCAAGTATCAGTGTGTAGGAAAAAGTCTATTATTGTTTTGTTTTATTTAATAGTTTGTTATACTTTATCCACAAATCTTCAAACAGGGATGGGACCGGAAACGTATCTGTTAAGTTTGTCAAGCTCGTGGTGAAGTATGAAGAGAGCTGCTGTTTATTGTAGCATATCTAGGGTGCTAAGACCATCTTTGATACGTGCTAAGCCAAATGATTCAAGAAAGCAGCAGAGTTCTGTAGGAGCTCCCTGAGCACCAATACGACTATCGAGGGAATGTAGTAGGTAGAATTGCCATAACCATTTCTTCTCTTTTTTTTACCCCTAGTTTTGTTGGGCTGGGGCCTATATACACAGTCATTTACCATCTTATTTTGAATTTCCCATTTCCTCATTCTTCCCTTTTACTCTTCCTTTCCTTTCATTCCAGTTATCTGTATCATATTATCATTCTTTGTCATACTCCATGCTATTTTCTTCTGGCTCTTTCTCCTCAGAGGGTTATCTTCTTAAGAGATACCCTTCATAAAAAAAAAGTTTATCGAGCATTATATTATATTACATGCAACACTACATCTTTATACAGCGGCGCCCGTAAAGCTCTCAACTTGGAAATAAGTCATAAACATTTTTATGTATTCATAGACACGCTTTTAAAATAAAATGCGTGCAAAAGCGCGAGACGCGCGCCGCTAAGACAAAGAGACACGTCAGCGTCGCGAGCGTCTCCGTAAAATTCATTAGGGGATGTTGGCCGCTCTCGCTTACGGCGGTTTGAATAAAATATAAGCGGAGAATAAAGCGAGCCTTTTTATCTATTAAACGCATTTGCTGTTACAAATCTTTGCTCTCAGTGTGAGCGGGCCCGCTGAGTGGGAGCGCGCGGGGCCGGGCGCGCGCACTCGTGAGCCGTTCATCACGACAATATTAACAAAGCGCTAGATTACCTTTAAATTTCCCCAATTGGTGGGATTACATGCTCTTGATACAATATCATTTTGTCAGTTTAAGTATAACATGCGCTACCCTCGGATACACTAGACATTTCCACTACAATGTTAATGAGACCTTAATTGACAAAGAATCCGACACCGCCCCGGCGCAGCTGTTCGCCTTCGCGATAGTAGAAAAGGTACCTTGATTCAACGACTACGGCATCCTCCTCCTGTCTTCGGATTTCCGGTAGACCTAGGATCTGATCTCTAACTGATCTTAGTTCTACTTCTAACTCGTTATTCTCTCTCGTCTTGTCTCTAGTCTGTCTTGTGTCTAGCTCGTCCTTATCTCGACTCAATGTTCGGGTGTTATATGTGCCAATAGTCGATGGTGGCGGTCTGTTGAAGGGGAGTATTAGCACCCCTAAGATATTGGGAAATGGGAAAAACTATATCCAACAGTTTATAAACAAAGGCTGATGATGATGATGATGATACAATATAACAATTATTTATATCTGGCTTATGCCCTTTGCTTATTATTATATTTCCTACATTAGAACCTTTTGTGAGTCTAACCTCTCCTGTACACTTCTCACGACGTCGCGATTCTCTCCCTTCTTTCTCCTTCTAGAAAATTTTCTTATTCTTCTAAATCTTTTTTGCCATCTTTCCGTATATCATCAACAAAGAATTTCTGGATGGTGTTCGAACTGGAACGGTTTATTCTGGCTACAATATAAAATTGGTAACACTTTAACTATTAAGTTAGAATCAAGTTAATTACTGTTAGCTTTATTATATTTTAGAAAATTATTCGTATATATTTATTGTGGTATTGTTCTGTTGTAAAAGTATACTATTTCTTATAATAGTAAGAATGTGGAGAAATGGGGAATCGATTTCGCTTAGACGTTAAGTTCCATCAAAGAGTCACTGTAGCGTTATTAGGCTTTCAAGCAGGAGTAGACTCTAGCCCTATAAGCCTAGAGATTACTATTCATGTCAATAATGTATAGATATTATTTCATGAAATTTCAGATCGTTAATTTTATTACTCTTGAAGTTCTCTTAAATAGCGTCTTCTAAGCTAGATCGTCTACTTCAGTGTTCTCATCTTAATCTTTTATCAGTAGACTCTTAGAGTCCTGGATTATTTGTGCATTCTGAGTATTAGGATCATGTTGGATTTTAGTATCAAATACGATTGTGCTAATAGTCTACCTCAGGTTTCCGATGTGCCTGTTTTATTAATACTTTTTTAGAAACCGCTTAAGCTTGAATTATGGGATGGGTGTCAAATGTAAATTGCCAAGTCTCTAACGTTTGCTTTACGGCCCGCCATTTTACCGTAAAGGCGCGAATGTGTTATTATCTCGAAGTATTATGCCTTTTTATAGATAAAGGGCACCTCACGGGCGCATGTTCTTCCTGATGGTGATATCTGTAGTATAAAACCTTCTACATATAGAATTAGTCGTGGATATCTTCCAACATTAATGCTAAATCGATTGCTTATTATGTAGACTAAGTAGTAGCTAATTAAACTGTTGAGCTAATGAGAATTGCAGATCAGGGGTTGTAAGGGGCTCCGCACAACAAATCACAGGGTCCAAGACGACCTTCACCTTCTCGTGGTGTACCATGCTAATCAACAAACGAAGGTCTGCCTTCCACCAACCTACAATGAGTCAGCGTGGGAATTGGCCCAAACCCCCCATGAACATCCCGATCGATGTGGGAATCTTTAGGTGATGCCTATGCCCATCAGTGGATATATGCTATAGCTAATGATGAAATGCATGAGTGTAATATTGTTCTGGTTTATAAATATCACCGTTTATAACATTATTTTCTGAAATGCCTTCTACTCCATTAACTTAACTAAACACAGATAAAAAAAAGTCATCAGCTGTTTAACAGGCCGTGAAGGTATTATCATTGGTGCGAAACAAAATCATTATTTAAAGTCGCGGCGCGCGGCAACATTATTGCAAGGTATTTCCTGTATCACACCTCGACTATTATGAACTTTGCGGGTGCATTTGTACCGGAAGTTTTATTATAACAGTGTTATAAACTTTTGAACAATGTATAAAGTTTTTAAGCGAGGAAGCGCGTGCAAATTCTAACACGGGTTGTCGTTCTGTATGTTTCCTTTCGGAGCATTCATATGCAACTTTATAGGGGTAGATCTGGTTTGGGATTGTCTAGGCAATGTTTAATATTATTTTGTATATATATAAAAATTATTGCATTTTATTCTGATAGGCTCTCAAGCTAAGGTAATTTTACATTGCTAATAAAGCATAACATATTACATTTTAAATTGAGTAACCGGAAGTTGTTGCCGTATGACCAAATCAGAAGCAGCATTTTTATGTATTTTCACCGATTTTCTAAGAAAACCATTATAGACTATATTGAAATTTAATAATATGAATAAAAGTATTTAGTGAGGAATAAAATAGTTTTTTTTTTATTCTTGGAAGTGATGATATAACAGGTAAGTAATACTGCCCATAACAACGTGGAGCTAGTTAGGATGCAGACTGCACATTGTGCTCGTCGCCTTGAGACGTAGATGTTGCCTCGTTGCACCAGTAATTATACTAGCTGAAACTCCTTTCAGACTGGAACACAGTAATGTTTGAACCGTACTGTTTGTCGGCTGCAATAGGCGCTGCGGTGGTGTCTAACCAGAATGACTCCGACAGGAGACCTAGCACCAGTAAGTTAAGTTGAAATGACTTGTTCTAACCGCTTTAAGTGATTACGAACACTTAATATGATTAGAACAAAATAATATCGTTCATACAACGATTATATAATAAATTTGAATCTTTTACACAACCTGTGTTTTGATATCCTTATCAATATTAGATATATTTATATTAGGGCTTCATTTTGTAGGTATTTAGGTTTAATTTCGAACGGTTTAGAAAGCTAGACTTTGTGCGCGAACTGAAATAGTGTTTTCGTGAAGCGCGGCAGGTATAACGGGCGGGTACGCGAGCACAATTCCAGCGGTTATGGGGTGGTTTTTTTTTTTCTCGAAGCAACTGCGCATTTGTGATGCAAACGCCGCACGTGGATCATTTTGGCGTGATTCTCGAGCGTTTCGAGTGCGGGGGCGAGAGTTCAGGCCGCGCGCTGTGTTAACGCAATGCTTTTTTAAGGAACGCGTTGTAAGCGAGGACCCCTTTGAGACGTTGGCCCCCACCCCCTTATTCGTCTGAAGCTGGTTTGCATTAGAAGGGGATAAATATGGTGGAATGACGCTCGCGTTTTCTTACTCGTTCCTTTGTGCTCACAGCGTTTGTTAAAAGTTCTTATTTTTTAATAGAAGTATATGAAAAAAAAAATAGTTACTACGTGTAGTTGTGAAGGAGGAAGAACTACGCGAAAAATCAATTACAAGTAATAATAAACTTTAGTTTTGTAGACGTTGGGGATTGATTTCTTTTCTTCTTATCTACTCTCTCTTAGTTTGAAAGTTTTGAGGATTTTTCTCCTTAAAACATACCCTCTAGAGGTTTTTAAACCTTCGAATTTTGTTTCGGTAAAAATCTTCCTAAACTTTATAGGAGTCTTCACACATTTCGTAAGATATTGTTTTTATCCAAACCATATTAACTAAAACGTCGTGCCTGCTATTTTTTGCTGTTTCATCTTCATCATTAGCCGATAGACGTCCACTGCTGGGCATAGGCCTCCTTCAAAGATACCCAATTCAACGGGAGGATTTCCCACCACGCTGGCCTAATATGGATTGGTGAGGGCTAGAGCCTAGTTTGTTGATTAGTAGGGTGCACCACCAGCAAGTGAGGATGGCTTGGATCCCGTGAGTTGATGTGCTGGAATCCTTAAATCATTTGCTGTTTACCCTAACTTATTTTATGCATTTATAGTAAACTAACTGTTCCCACTCTTTGCTGGCCATAACACTACCGCTAGTTCTTTTGTGGGGTAGTAATTCGTAAAATCCTTTAGCTGGCCTATACCCTTAGATACAACGTACGTACATATATATTACTTATACGTATAAGTACTTAGCATAAGTAATATTTGTACTAAATTTCATATATCCAAGCTTTATGGTTCCAGAGACATCGTAATGAGCCACTCATTAGGTGGAAATCTAATAATATCTAGCTATGAATGGATCCTGTGTTTTCTGTACTTAGATAATATACATGAGTATAAACTAAAATGATATTGTTTCGTCTGATACTGTACTGTGATATAATAATGTGACGTGTGTGTGTGTGTGTGTGTGTGTGTCGGTGAAACGGTGGTGGTGTTACCGCAAATGCGTAAACGTCCTCCTTATTCTGTGAACGTAAATCAAAAGAGGCAATCGCGAGCACGCGGCGGGACCTGAATTGCGCTGTACAGTCGGCGGTTTGCATTTTAATTAATTAAGAGGCGGGTGGGTGGGCGCAACAGACTGTGTTTACGCACGGAGACACCTCGCCGTACTGCCGGCATCAGTCCTGCGTCGCCCGGCTTAGCGGGAAGCCTTACTCCATTAGGAAAATTAATGTTTCGAATTACTCGCGGCCGAGCGGGGTTAGACAGCGGGGTGGGATAGGACTCTTGAAAGAACGGCGACGGCACTTTTTTTTTTACATCACTTTGTATTCCTCGAAGCGATGACACGAGCAAGACGTTCACCTGATAGCAAGTAACATCTGCCCATAGCAATGCCCTACTAATTACTCCGATATACTCATTGTACTCTTCACTTAAAACAGTCGTTAATCTCGTTACCATAATAATTTCGTATGAAACATATTTGCATACTACTGTCTGGCAGTAAAGTAAATATAGGAGATGTGGTGATACCTACCTAGACAATTTAGTAAGGTTTGATTCAACATCATATTACATATAAATAATACAAATTATCAGCAACATGGTAATACAATTATTTTGAATCTATTCCTATATGATTCTCTAAATATACAAAATTCTGCTTTCTGTTTTTAGTACTGATTATCTAAGCATATAATCTAATGAGCAGATTGAGTACTTCGTGAGTAGAATAATATAATGTTCGCATATATATATATATATGCAGAAATTAAGTACTTAACGTGTGCCTACTGTACAGTGACGTCATCATATGTCGATGTGATTTAGCGGTGGTGGGGACGGTTTGACCATTGTTTATTTATATACGGCTCTCACTTTGCTTTCTTTCATATCAAAATTGACTTGAATTATTGTAGGCTACTTATAATTTTAATATATTATGTATATAAAAAAAATTATATCAGTTTTATATACTTCGCTTTTAAGAAATCGGCGTAATACTCGATATAAAAAGACTAGTTGCTCCCCGCCTGGTTTGCTGGCTGTAACACCCCCGCAGTTCCTTTTGGAGAAGGAATTTTGTAAAATCTATTCTTAGATGACCTCTAGACGATAGAAGCAATATCTCTACCAAACTTTAAGGTTTACGTCTAATAGTTTTACGAGATCTTCGGATAAGCTAATGCATATCTAGATATGTCCTATGAATATAGATTATAGATGTCCATAATTAACTTTCTCACCTTGTAAGTGGTAACTTAATGTTATATTACAAAGAAAATGTTACTATTTACCACACCATCACAGTTACCAGATTGTATTGGAAATAGAACAGACGTTTCCATGAAAGCTGTACCCGTCAGGTATATTTTATTAATCAGAGTATTTGAGGTCGCACTGCCGCCGGCCGTTTTTGTATTTCCCTATAACTGCCAATGTATCCTGGTATTATACCGGGAATGTATAAAGCTAATACGACAGTCCAATTACTCACTTTGTGGTGATTAGTATCGGATGCTGGAGCTGGGCGTTTGTCATTTGTTAATTGGTTATGCGGAGGTGGATGCGATCACCTCCCGGTCGGAACAGCCAGAGGCGCAATCCAATTTATATATAAAGTAACTTGAAACTTCTACATAGATTAGGTGTAGGATAGTCCTTTGCAATTTTAATGTTTAGGTTACAGATAAGACCAATTCATATTCAAGAAACAATGAATAGAATAGGGGAAAAACAATTCTATTCAACTAATTAATAATTTTAAACATTTTGATGATAGTATCAGACGCCGACTGTGTTTTATACTTATCATTATTTCAACAAGGTATTATGAATTACGTTTTACGTACTTCACAAATACTATCGAATTATCTTATATTACAGTAATAAAAGTAAGTAATTCGAGAAGATTTTTGGGAAGCCTATGTCCAGCCGTGGGCGTCTATCGGCTGATCATTAGGATGTTTACATAATAGACATTGCGTTCGTTGTTGACTCACAATACGGAACCTCTCGATCATTCCAACAGGATTGTTTACTTAGTGGCAGAATGGGTATTGAATATTTGAAAATGTATTGTTTTCCCAACTTAAACTTAAATAAGCATTATATAAAGAATATTTATTCATCGAAAATTTGCTTAAACACGAACGAATTGCTTCCCTAACAGAATAAACTCGGCCGGGCCCGCGACCGTCTGCCGCTATCCGCGCGCGCCGCTCCGCCAGGGACTTCATTTCCTCTCCCTGATGGATGACGGCATATCTTCAATGAGATTTATAATGGCGTGTCACATTCCCACTGTGCGTCGCCTTGTGTGCCCGCCCGTCTCCCGGCAAGATTGATGCATATGAAACTGTAAAAGCCAGGTGTTTTTATCCGTATCTGTGGCGAAATTCCAGCTACGGAATTTGCATATTTTGTGTGTTACACTTAAGTGAATGCTTCGCGCAAACATTTAGCTAACGAGGCCGATAGATAAAGGAAATAATTAAAGACTATTTTTCGTATCATCTAATTTATAATAAATATAATAATTTCACTAAACTTTAGTCAGTTGATAGTTAACTTAGGCGAGACATATTTCTTTTAATTAATTGAATCGATTTACCCTCATATTTAGGATGGGCCTCTGCCCCAACAGTGGGGACGTAAATAGGCTGTTAGGAAGCGATATTTTTATTCATCAGTCATCACCCGTTTAGTCTGTTGATATCGATTATCAGGTCATTAGAATCTGTCAAGAGTACTGTTTGCGGTAAGCTTCAAACAGGTCTATTTGAACTAAATTCCATGAGTAACCTTAAAGGAAAGTTAAAGAATTGTTGTAGTTAATATTAATGTAACAAATTGATTATGAAAATATAAAAAAAGAATAACCGTAAACAGAAAATTCGATAAGGCGAAGATTAGATAAGACAAAGGCAAGTAATTACTTTACATACTTCACGTCAGGTTGTGTTATATATGAGAAAAAACTACGCAATCGGAATCTACGCAGTCATTGTCCAGGTGAGCCTGGTAAAAGTATCAAGCAATCCACTCAGGGGATCCGTTTCAAGGAGGAAAGGAAACGATGGAGCTCAGGGCTTTTCACTTTTTTCTGAGCGAAATAAAACTGACGTCCGCCGCTCGCTTGTAATGTGATTGCTATACATGAGCGTCCTAACCCACAAACTGTAAGTGCGTCTGCCGTTATTTAGTGCGGTCTCTGATAATCCTGAACCGGTCTCCGGTGATACCTAGTGGTGCTACTATTGTCTTCAACTATCGATATATAGTTTATTATCTACAATTACCTAAAGCTTGACCTAAGTATTAAACACTTAAGTAAATATAAAGCCATGAATGGATGAAGCGTGCTCGCTTAGAATATTCCGACTCTCATATGTTCATATCCTGAACACAGTGATGCTGTCAGGGTAATTTACAATATGTTGGTGGTAACTAAGCTGTCGAATTATAAAAAACTCTGCCACTAATAAAAGTTCACAATATACAGCAGCCTTATAATCGAACGCGGACCCTACATGTTACAAGACAAAAGCTTCGATATTACTTCGCAGCTTTTAAAATCGTTTAAATATGCCGATAGACGCTCACTGCTAGATGTAGACCTCCCCCAAGATTTCCACGATGTGTGGGATTTTATCCTTTTCCCACCACACTGACCCAAGTGGTGAGAGCCAAATTCTTGTTTGTTGAATAGCATGATGCACCACGAGCAGGTGAAGTTGGCTTGGATCCCGGGAGTTGTTGTGCGGGAACCCTTACACCCTTATATATGTATATAGAAAAGTAATAATATAAAGTTCTGATTATTTAAAAATATAGTTTAGTAGGTTTACTACTTAATCAAACTTTTAAATTTAAAATTACTTTTACCAGTTTTATAGTATTCCCTGCTTTAATGACTGAAGACAGAAATTCTAAGGTCGGTTTGTAATAACATAGTGAAGTATACTTTGCGCAAGGTAATACAGGTATAATTATTGGTTTTATAGTAAGGAAAAATATGTATATTTATATATATAAAATACCATATAAATATACAGAAACAATTTTATAGATAACTCATAAGGAGACAGTAGGAGCGATGTTTGTTGATCACGATGATGATCTATCTTTTACTTGCTCTTACATTTGTAGTTTTCAATGTTAATTCCATACTTTCTTATACTTCTTACTACTTTGATGGTCACTGTTGAACAATATCTTCTATTAAAAAAAAGCATTGTGCTGCTAATTACAGAATAAGCTGCTTCTCATTATTTAGAAATGTTCCCTACTTCGTTCTTCTTCTCTTCGTATTTTCTTTCATAAAACTCTGCGAGTTCTGTGAAGTGATCGCGTTTACAAGGAAAGAAAGGTTAAATAATGGACAGTTAATGTAAATAGGAGCGTTTGACTGATTTGAAAGTAAAAAAAAAATAAGGCTGCTCACGAACCTCACTATCATCGAGCGCTGGGGAAAATTTTCTTAAAAGGCTGCCCGTAAGGAGGTTCAGAGGGCACGCGATCGTTACTTATGCATTAACCTGGCCGCCTCTATAATCGGTCCCAGCGGCCTGCTGCCCTCCTCATAGCATGATTTTATTTCACCACTCCGCCCACGTGATCCTCCTCCGTTACCGTTGGATATCTCATTACAATGGATCCCAATTGACTACTGTCATTACCTCATCAAACGTTACTTTCTCTGTGCATTCTGTTTGCATAACTTTGAGAAAAATGTAGAGTAAAATGTCTTTCCTCTATCCATATATATCATATGCTGGTATCTCTTTTCAATGTCTTCCACCATATGTGATCCTCAGCTTCTCGCATTCACTCCACTTCCGCCTGTGCTGATGATGTCCTCGGTCCGTCTGGAGGGAGCGCGTCCTATACTTCTGCGACCTATACGTGGCCTCCACTCTAAGACTTCTCTCCTCCATCAGCCGTCACTGACACTCCAGACATGGCCAGCCCAATGCCACTTCAGCTTGCAGATTTTGAAAGCTACGTCGATAGCTTTAGTACTCCGTAGAATTACTTGGTTCCGGATTTGGTTTCTAAGAAAAATGCAAAACAAAGCTCCCTCCATTACTCCCTTTAATCAACTATGAATATTATCAAGAGTATAGTAAGTGGCGTTTCTTGAGAAAGCCCTTTGTCCAACCGTGGGCTACCGCAGGCTGTTGACGATGATGATAGTAAAGCGGCTATTTACACAATAATAACAAAAAAAGATTTTAGTATGAACTAAGCGTAAATGCGAGTGATGTGTTTGGAGACAATTTCCAGCCGAGAAGCCGGATGTAAATGTCATCTAAAAAAATTCAACGAAAGATTACGAAGTTTTTTAAACAACTTTTAAAAAATTCATCGTTAAAATTATCAGCAGGGATGCCATTTTGAAATTTCACTTGATCACTGAACGAATGTATAAGCACCGACGATTGTACAGCACTGAAAAAAACGTGAAACAAAACCGGTTCCGGCGGTCGGCGGCCAAATGTTTTCTTTCCACGCAACGAATTGAAAAGCTTCTGTTTTCACACGAGGCCGGCGCGGATCATCGGGAATAGAATTTATTTGGAGTTGATAAAAGATTGGTCGGCTCCACCTGTCTACTTCCGTTACATTTATTCCGCAGCTGAAGCTCAGGTATTTAACTTAAGTACGTTTCGAGTGATTGATTCTATTTTTAGTACAGACATTTTCATTTTAAAACAAAGGCGAGATAAAACGACAGCCTACTGATTTATTTACACGTCCAAAATTATTGGATCTATATTGGAGTAAACATTCTTACTGGTGGTAGGTCTCTGTTACCGGAGACCGTCTAGGTAGATACCACCAGAGCTCATCCTATGTTTCAAAGCGACGAAGGCAATATGATGCAGTTATACCATCTTAATTGTCGCCACGTTATGGGCAGGCATATCACATACCATCAGGTGAACCCACTGACCAACCCCTTGTTTAAAGATCCCGGATCGGTTTCGTGATGATTCAATCAAAAATTGCCTGCGAATGAACCAAAATTTTTCTCATCCTATATAACAATGAGAGGAGTGCAATATTAATCTGATGAGGAATAGGATATGACATACACAATACCACATTGTGTTCTTCTCCTCTAGATATGATGTGAAGTCCAACCCTAATAATTTCACTAATCACAGCAATATTTGTAGACTACTGTTCAGTGGTAGGAGTAGGCGTTGCAATGGTACTTAGGCGGTCTCCAGCAAAAGACCTACCACCAGTAAACTTGTGGCTGGAAACCGTTGCATGTTCACGAAAGTCAGTATGATATTCAGTTCTCCATTCCGTCGGCTGAGTGTAATCGGTTACGGCGTACTCGCAGGATACGAAGGCTGCGTAAGGGTAAAGTTGTATGAATTAAGTAGGAGATCGTACATTGCGGTCGACCCTCGCCGCATCCATCCTCCAGACATCACTATTACTTAACCTTACTTAACCTTTTCCTTGCCCAGCTATTACAATGGTACGTTGATAAAGAATTGATGTTTGCTTACGTTCCTTGCTTACGTGTCTTAAACAAACGTCACGTCGGATTCAAGTTATGGTAAGTTAAGATGTAAGTTATGGTTATGGTGTTTCATATACTTGAACAATAGTACATTTAATATACTTTTAACTTATGATGTGATGATGCATGATGATTATAGCTACTTCGTTATGGTTTTTCGGCGATTTATTGTAAAGTAAAATCTCTCTTCTATTCAACATTTTACTTTGTATAACTTATGTAGATCTTTGATGTGATCATCATCATAATCATTAACCAATAGACATCCACTGCTGGACATAGGCCTCCTCCAAAGGTCCCTCCATATACCGTCAGCATGGCATCCGAAACCGTCGGATACTAGGAGCCGTCATATGTAGAGATTTGTATGGGGGGGATTTGAACCATTTCCCACCACGCTGACTCAATGATTTTTATAACTAAAGTTGACTTTATGTTCTTTTCGTGATGAGGAGAATAAATATTATAAAAAAATTACGTTCACCATTAAATAATTCTCCATACATTTTATATTACACGTGGAGTTTTTAAACGATCTTGTAACAGAACGTTTCTTGCCAACTTAATATCACGAACACAAATGTTGTTTGCGATATACTTATTAAGTTAAGCACATCCACTTAGAATCTCACCACCTGTGCCCTTAATCCGTCCAAAGTTCTTGCATACGAATGACGTAACACCGTGCATCAGTTAAGTTGGCTCTTAAGCTGCTGGCAATAGGGTCGTCGAACGGTTCAAGTTGCGCTAAACGTAGTTCGGAATTCGCAGACAGTTCAAAGCAAACGTCGAAACATACTTGTTGAGACATTTCAGACTCAGTCAAATTCGATTCGGGAACTTTGCGTCTGCTTAAATACTAGTTGTGTGTTACTAAAATCTCCGAGGTGAACAACTAATTACGAGTGTGTCGCTAAGAAAGTTTAAACGCTTTAAAATTACTTGGAATATGACTCGAGTGTGGGAGTTGAGGACTTGTGCAATATACTGTACTCGTATGATGTACGTAAATATCTAGTATACGGCTTGACTTTGAGAATGATTATTTTTTTTTTTTATATGAAACAAAGCGACCAGTTAAACGGAACTTAGCTATAATTCATTAGCAGGACAGGTCTCTCCCAAAGATCTCTTTGTTACAAGGCGGAAGCTGTTACGTCCCTTAGCATAATAGGGTACTATCAAGGATAAATATAAATCACAATAATCGTGCCTTAATGAATATCCGATTTAGAGGTAACGATCATCACGATATCTCTGGAACCATAAGGTCTGATAGGAATATTCTTTTTACCAAGTATAGTTCATCTAAGAATAGATTTTACAGAAACCCTTCCTCCAAAAGGAGTCGCGAAGGTGTTACAACCAGCAAAGCGGACAGTCGATAACTAGTGTAATATATCAATAGGAAATGGCGATGATCTAGATTGTGAGGGGATGACGGTTCAATCTCCGTTTAGCTCTAACTTCCGGTAAAGGAAACATCGTGATAACCAACATGTTCTAAAAACATCAGCTTACATGGACACGTGATCCAGTAAGGTACATCAATTATTTTCTTCTTTATCATCCCTAAATCGAAACATTAAATTTAGAGGGTTGTTTTAAAATATGTATAGTATAGATTAAATAATGCAAAGTATGAAGATAATGAAATTGCTTTACAGCACGAGATAAACAATAAACCAGGCCTTACACCAACAAAAGGAGGGGAAGTACATATTTTTCTTCAATATGGCTGACATTAGCGTCATAATAATAAAAACTGTGCCCTCGGAGACGAGCGCGGCCCGACTCCTGCTGCCTTTATTAGCAGACATCCGAGCTTTACTCAGATGACTTTTTTATTTACCCCTATTCGGTGCGACCTTGTTGGGATGTCATTTTTTTTATAATAACGTCTTTAAAACATTTATGTTGTAAGAATTGGAGTGCCGAGCAAGTTTCCTTGGAGACCTGAGAGCATTTCCTATCTTGCACAAGACTATGAACATTCCACTTGGTGGTAGATGTCTGTAAATGAAGTATAGTTTGAGATGTTATCAGTAAATACGTGTAATGTATTGACCCAGGAGAGATTTTTGTGGACAAAAGCCGCACATAATCTTGTCTCTCCCCCCAGAAGCAGTGTCTTTTAAGAGGATTTCCCTTACTGCGTCACAGTAACCTATCGTTCTATGCCTAGCACGATCAGATCCGCAAGATACCCTAATTAAATAATTATGCACTACTAAATTATCTATTAGTATTAATAATTTCAAATACTTTCACGTTGTATAATGAAATCATGATAGACGGAGTAAAAAATAACAGGTAACATATGTTAGACTGTACTCTAACATACATTCAAGATTATTTTATATGACTAACATATTAAAAGAATATTGAACGAAATATACAAGATACGTGTAGAGATGATATATTCTAATACTATATATAGCTACATTAAATTTATATACAGATATTAATATACAAAAATAAATATTACTCACGTAATATAGTAATATCAGTATTGAAGCCTGTATACGTATAAGTTTTAAAATATGAAAGTAGGCTAGGGGTCACAACAGCTCACGGTACCCAAGCCAATTGCACCTGCTCGTAGTGCACTCTGCTAATTAACAAACTAGGCTCTGAATGCCACCAAGCCGGGGTAGACCAGCGTGGTCGCAAATGGCGCCTACCTCTAAAGAGTCACTTACAAATATTTTTACTAAGAATTTAAAAGAAAAATCAGTTACGAAAAATAAAAGGGTTGTAAATTTCAAAAGCGTTTATCGTTTTCGGTACAGTTTCGTATTCTGACCATTTTTGGCGAATTATTCCACTGAGGGGTGGTAGCTACTGAACGACTTGTGGAAAAGGTTCAGGGTATCAGGCCACGAGGAAGAACGCCTATTAGATTGATTGACCAGATAAACCCAGCACAAAATGGCTCATCATCATTGCTACTGTTTGAATGTACAAAGAAGGCGGCCATCAGAGAGGAATGGTGACGTGTTGTTAAGTTTGCGATCAACACTTTAAGTGATAACTACGACCACACTCTGTCAAGAGTAAAGAAGAAAAAGAAGAAGTAGAAGAAGAAGAAGAAGACAATTAAAAATGGGCAAGTTACCTTTTCAAACGGACAGGGGTTCCTCTTATTTTAAGTTGACGGTACACGAAAATCGCCGAATGAAATGCGTGGGCTTTTATATATACTCGCCGCCACTACCACCATCGTCCACCTCTCATCCCCTCCACGATGACGTCTCCCCACTATTCCTCTAACAATATTATAACTGAATTGTATATTTGATAGTTAAGATAAAAACAATGTCAACATTAAGATAAAGTAATATAAATTGCCGTGAAAACTTAGGTTGTGACCGCGGTGACCCCTAGAATAATAGTGACTGAAGTGTTGGCGCTGTATAACTTACCACCAGGAAGTCCATATTCTACGCTCGCTTTAAGTTGTAACTTTGTAAAGTTACGCAGCTCAGCTGTATGCGACCCAATCGTTTATAGCAACCCGCGGGAAACAATTTCGCGCGGAGTTATTGGCTCGTAATTGTAGGCTTTGTAGGCGGACGTAAAGTTTGCCGAAAGGTGTCATGATTGCTTCATAAAAGACCAGGCGTTATATGGCTGTGCTGTGGGGTGGAGAAATTAGTGATTTTTTGTGTATGGGGTGGAGGAATAAGTGATATTCTGTGTGGGGTGTAAGAATTATTTTCACAGCTAAAGGCAAATACTATCATATTTATTGCAGTTAAAATCGTTCAAATTATAATAACGATAGAAAACAAATGTGTAGTCTAAGTCGGATGTGATCGTTCTGCAGCGACGAAAAAAGCTATACTCATAATATTAGATGTTCAGTATCCTCAATATTGTGGGAATTAACAGCTCCAAGAAATACCAGAACAACAATATTAGTCATGAAAACAAAGATATATCCTAGAATTAACTTATTCACTGTGCTTCTAATAAGATCAACTTCTAGTTGATAAAATTATACGGTGCAAGAGGTTCCCCTATCATCTTACGGAGCCCAGGTCTACCTCATTTGCACGCGGTGCGCCCTGTTGAATTACAGACGAAGCTCTGACCACCCACCAACCCGCAATGGGCCACCGTGGTTGGCTAAGGCCCAATTCTCTTCCAAGAACTTTGTGGAGATCTTTGGGGGAGGCCTGTGGCCAACAGTTAACGTCTATCGGATGTAGATGATGATTGACTGTCGTGACTCCGAATGTTTAAGATCACATGGTTTGTCTCCAATGCCCAAGTTCTTGAGAGGACTAACTGCAAACATACGTTGATAACAACTGTCTTGCAAAGAAAGATTGCATTCTTCGAACACCTTCAAAAAGGCTCCATTTAATTGTACCCAAGGTTGGTTCTGCAGAGTAGAATTCCTGGAAAAGGTGCATCTAGTAGACAGCGGAGAAAAGAAAATAGTTGAGCATAGAATTAGTTTTCTCAATCTCTCTTCAGATATTCCAATCGAATATACTTTAGTTATAAGAAATATGTTCAGACTATATATAGGGGTGTAAGAGGTTCCCGTATAACCACTCATGGGATCTATGTCAACCGCACTTGCTCATGGTGCACCTTGCTAATCAATAAACAAGGCTCTGGCTATCACCAATCAGCATTGAGCAGGTGTGGCGGAAAATGGCCCAAATCTCTCAAATGAATCTCTACCCGATCATGTGGGGATTTTTGGGGAGATAACTATGTCCAGCAGTGGACGTCTATCGGTTGACGATGATGATATATAGTTACTATAGTAAGATATTAAATAGTACAAACTAAAACTCTAGTTTTAGTTTGTACCATTTGATATCAGTCATACTCTATAGCATGTTATTTATAAGTGAAGCTTCGTTGTTACATAAATTTATCTTCAGCACTAACTTATCTAAGGTAATTTATATTTCAGAGGGATCAATCTCCGTTGCCATATCAGCTCGCATCACCAACGCGCTACGTGTAACGAGATCGAACATTAATCAGGAGCCTGTATAAATTCCAGTTAATCTAGAATACGAGCTCTAGTTGGAAGCCTCTGAAGGTAAGCTGTATTACTTGCGAGTTGGAATACGGTGAAGCCGAAAAAAATACAACTCGCAAAGCTTTTGATCATGTAATCTCAGAACTTGAGAAGGCGCTTCTAAATCAGCCGTTATATGTTGTAAGTTTAGTTCTGAATAGTTAGTTAAAAAGTTGACTAAATTGTTAAGGTTTTAGTGTTCTTTCGTCATCATAATCATCAGCCGATAGACGTCCAGTGCTCGTCGGACTCACCTAAAGATCCTCACATTGTTTGGTCTTACCTTGGCCTGCATCGCCGGACACCAGGGGCCATCGTTTGTAAGGCTTCATATAGAGGGATTTTGGCCATTTCCCACGCTGGCCCAATGCTGATTGGTGGTAGCTAGAGCGTCGACCTTTGATTAGCAGTTTTCACCACGAGCAAACGAGGTTGGCTTGGGTCCCGTAAATTATTGTGCGGGACCCCTTACATGCCAGATTTGATTCTTAACCAAAATAGATTGCTTATGACGTAACTTTAAATGTCCATTTTAAAAATCAGTTCGTAAGTTTAGACCGAAGCTTTTAAGTTGTACTTATGGTGAGGAATTTGTTCATTCAATACTCGAGCTTTAGAAATTAACTCTTCGTCTAAGGTAGATAATTTATTAACACGTAAATGTTATATCAACGCAGGCGAGACCGATGTGGAGATGTTTAAGGAAGGCTTGTGTCCAGCGGTGGATGTCTATCGGCTGATGATGAAACGTTTTAAACGTGTCTATATAACACGAGTTTGTCGACTGTAAGGTTCGATTTCAACATCAGATAACTCTTTCAACGTGATCATTATTTATTAAAACTGATATTTATCTGAAAGCGGCATTTAGTAAAATTGGAAATGAGTGAAATGTTGGCCGAAGCTGAATTTCATTGGCCGCATGAAATTCAGTATTGGCAATTGAAACAAGTTCGGAATGACTACCTGATTGAAGTATTTGTGGTTTGGCTTAATCATTTTCATTCAATTAATGTTAATAAAGTGACTTTGATAAAAAAGCTGATATGATCTTCCTTGCTGAGATCATATTAATAGATATAGCCGAGAGGACTATTTTTTAACTGCCTATTATTATGTCTAGATGCTTGGCATTTCTCTAAGGAACAAAATCCGGAACAAAGGAATTCGACGGAGCACTAAAGCTGTCGACGTAGCTCTCAAAATCTGCAAGCTGAAGTGGTAGTGGACTGACCATGTCTGTCGTGTCAGTGACGGCTGATGGGGGAGAAAAGTTTTAGAGTGGAGGCTGCGTACAGGTCGCAGAAGTGTAGGATGGACTCCCTCCAGATGGACCAACGACATCATCAGGGCGGTCGGAATTGGGTGGAGTGGAAGCTGAGGATTGCATTTGGTGGAAGACATTGGGGAAGGCCTATATCTAGCAGTGGAAAAACAAACGCTGATAATGATGAATGATGAGATACGTTGAGATCTGAATGAAGCTGAGCGCAATAAAATTACTGCACTAGTTATACTACCACTTGCAGTGTGAAGAAACGTTCTTATTAGTCATATGCTTATGTCTTATTACAACTAGATGAAGATCAAGAATAAGTTTAATAAATTTTAATTATTATGAAAAGCTTATTATTATATTTAAATCGTTTTACAAGAGGACAACAAATTTTGTTTGCGTAAGCTGCTATTTGAAATTTTGTTGCGGCGAACAACCGACGGGGAGGGTGCGCGTCGAAATACCATGGTGAGTTTTTCAGCGGGGCCGATTCAACGTATCGCACTTCCGGTCACGTAGTGTTTCAAACAATTAAATCTTTCAGTCGGATTGTGCGGAGGTCGGCGGGGCCTGTGATGAAATTGCACTTAGCAACATTCTACGGACCGGCGAGTTATTAAATCTGCGAACTGGAGGCTGCATTGAGCGCTGTTTGTTGTGTATCCGCAGCACCGTACTGACAAATTGTTATTTCCGCTAAATGAAGATGTATCGAATGGAACCTCGAAACGCGTGATACCTCTTTTTTACTATTCAATTGCGTAAATTATATTATTTCTTTAGCCAACATCCAGCAACGGAGAGGAACTTTAAGATGAAGAAGGTAAAGGTAAAAGACCTATGCATTAGATTTGAAACAGTGAAGAAGTGTTTCGTTTATAAAAGACGAATTCTTCTCCGCTCCGCTCAAGGAATCCGATCTCTCCAATCCACGCAAGGACGGAAGCGTACAGTGAGATATTTATATGCGACGGGAAAATTTCAATTATTTCCGGTTGTAAAGTGTAAGTATATACTCAAGTTTCCAACACTTTTTAAACTAAGGCCGTCTTTACGAGATAAAAAATCTAAGGACACTTCACACAATAATTATGTCAATGTTATATTTCTATCTATTATGGATTAATAACAACAGCTGAATAAAAACTCTTTCTCTCTCTTTAATCGTAACGAGCAGCAAGTGGAGAATGCAATGCTATATAAAAATTATTTTTACATAATAAAGCGACGAGCGGAAGCATACACAATACAATACAATAATAATAAAATAGTACAATACTTACCCGTTGTAGTTCTTTATTGCCAGACATCATCTAGGTACCACAGCGACTCAACCCTGTAGTCTCAGGCTAGTAAGAATAAGACTAAGGTAAGCCCTGCTTGTCGTAGATGGCGACTAAAAGGGTCTAGGAGTTTCGCGGAGCTCGAGTGGGGCCGTTATTGCTAGACAAGCGAACCTGCGTGGGACAGCGTATAGCTCAGTGATAGTACCTAGGATGGAGATTTCACCTACGAAACCTAAAAAATGATACTGCAGCACCTATTGCAGCTAACAGTAAGTATACAAATATTACTCTGTTCCGGTTCGAAAAGCGTTGTAGTGAAATTACTGCGGTAATGAAATCCCAATAAGTACTATGTGATACACTGTATGTCATCCTAAATAAATAGTTTTTAGTAATCCATTTCGCTCGTTGTTTAACGATACAAGACATAGTCTTGTTACCGCAGTAATTTAACTTAAAACCTGAAAACGTTGTATGTATACTGCGGTTTACCATCAGGTTCTGGTAATAAAACAGCTAATAAAATGTTGGTGGTGACATCTTACTACACAAAATGTAATATTCATATTGTGCACATATGTATTCGTAATAACGAATATGTTATTTGAAAATACTTAACAAGTAATAACAACAGTAAGAATTTACTTAATATCCGGCCTTGTAAAGTACTATAAGTTGTAAGGGGTCCAGGACAACAACTCATAGGGATCACGCCAACCTCACCTGCTCGTGGTACTCTATGCTAATCAACAAACGAGGCTCTGGCTTTTGCCAACCCGCATTGGACCTCTTCACACAAGTCCATAGTGCCCAGCGGTATCGGAGAATATGCTGACCGTTTGTGGAGATTTTTAGGAGAGGCTTATGTCCAGCAGTGGAAGTCTATCATCTGATGATGATGTATGATAAGACTATAGGGTAGTATATTATGATATATGCATTGTCCGACTATCAAGCGATAGTTTTTCGTATGTTTGTGTCGCATTGCATTTCACGCGGTAGACGCCCCATGAATAATTCACCACGTGACAACGCGCTCTCTAATCTAGTTACCATCGCATCTGTTACGAGTTTCATCAATAATTGTTTTATCACACGAGCTGAGTTTTCAATGTAGAAAACCTATATTGTATTTAAATATTTCACCGCATTCATCAGCTGTGAAAGTTGGTAGAATCATTTTCTACATGTTATATAGCTTCGTATAGTCGCTTATGTAAATGCGATTGTAAACAAAGTTAGGCTTAATAAACTTGAGTAAGGAATATCAAAGAAGAAGTATAGGGTCAAATGAATCAAAATGAACTGCTCAATGAACTGCTCCAAGTTCGCCCCTAGTACCTGCCGATGCGAGCAGAGCAGAACTAATCGATGTAGGAATCTTTGGGGGAGACCTAGGTACAGCAATGGGCATCTATCTGTTGATGATAATTAAGAAGATACCTTTGACACGTACTGTAATATAATATAATAAAAATATATCTTTTAGAGTTCCTACTGCTGGGACTGGAGATGTATACTCTCAAAGTGATAGTTAAACCCGTTTGAAAGCTATATTGACCAAGAGAAGAGTGTTTTTGGAACTTATCCGTTTTCTCACGATATTTTCTCTCACCGGTAACTCGTACCTATTGAGGATAGAACTCATCTATTAGAGATATAATATTTTAAAGGATATCTATCACTGTCTCATTTAAATCAATATAATTTATTGTCAATAACATAAGTATTAAAGTACTGCGAATGTATTAAGCTCTTGGAGTTCCCATAAGGCATACAGTTTTCGCATGTAAAAGAGTCTATTACAGAATTCAACGTGTTGATACGCGCATCACTCCCGACCGGATACCCTCGCCTCACCTCAGTCTACTGAAACTCGATAAATCGCTCGGCTGAGTCCGCAAAATTGATTCTGTATTGGACTTGTCTCGATCCCGGGAATGTATCGAGTTCGAATCAAACAAAGTATTAACATCTGATCTTTTGTATGAACAGGACGGGGTGTGTTTACTTATGTGGTAATCTAAGTGTGAAACTTTATGTACTTGACTATTTTATCCGAGTTTAAAGTGGAAATATTCATTTGGTTACAAATATTTTTTTATGAACACGTGTCTCTATCTTCATTATTATCATCACTCACTAGACGTCCACTGCTGGACACAGGCCTCTCCCCAAGATCTCCATATCGATGGATCCTGTGCTGCCCGCAAATAAGGAAATAGGGGTATGTCGTTTGTAGAGATTTATATTGCGGGGTTTTTCGACCTTTTCATACCATGCTGGCCCAATACGTTTTTGTGGGAGCCAGAACCCCGCTACTTGATTAGCAGGGTGCACCACGGACAGGTGAGATCGACTTGGATCCCTTGAGTTGTTACGCGGGACCTATCACACCCCTCTCCTTCTTAGCTGTTAATTTTTGACGAGAAGGGTTTTTATTATGAGGTAGTACCGCGCCAATAAATTTACAACAAAATATTTACTAAAAACCTATGGAGACATTTTGACTAGATTTTGTTCGGTCTTATGTTTTATATTTTCCTGAGTAATTTATGTCAAAATAATAAAATATCAATAATTTTAGTGGTTGTAGATTCCCTATCGCATCTATAAATAACTTAAGGAGACTTTTAAGGGAGAAACTAGAGAAGTTGTTTTTTAAACGGTATTAAACAAATTTCAACATGTATGATAAGTTAACCAATCAGAGAGATCTATGTGGTGTTGTGTAAAAGTCCTAATTAATGTGTCCGTTGCTATTAACTTTTCACGTGTAGTTCTTTTAAAAAGTCTTAATCAAAATAGCTCACAACATCCGACCGCTTAAACGGAGCTAATGACATTTTCTTCATCATTCGTTTCTAATAAAATTTCCGCCGTAACTAGTTTAGCTCGCACGTGAGCTGGCGGCGGCGCTACGGCGCAATGGCGCTACAGTGCTACGGCGCTACGAAGCTACAGCTCATCGGTGCTACGGGGCTACGAACAAAATTTTGCTTCACCCGAAAATTACTGGCGTTACACTCGGGTGCATTGTAAACTGTCGACTGTATAACGTACAGCGTATCACCTGCCGCACACCCATCCCTGCCTTCGCCCCTCCGCTCCGCCGCCTCGCTGCGAAGATGCAATTGTTACGCCCGACGGGCCCACTAACCGGGTTCGCCTTCATTAAGGCGCTCCCCTCCTCACAGTGGTACTGTACACAGGCTGTGAACTATTTTCTAGTATTTGAAGCAATCTAACAGGTTTTATAATTTTCAATGTGACGACATGAAATATAATATTGTTGAAAAGTTTATTATCATCAGCCGATAAGAAATGGCAATTTAAAAAGTTAGTTACTCATAAATCGAGCATACCTTTTTCTACGACTTTCCATTAGAATATCATGAGCTAATAGGTCTCCACAGCTGGGCATAGGCCTTCCCGAAAAATCTCGACATCGATTCATCCTAGTCTGTCTGCATCCAGCGGCTTCCCACGACATTACAGTTAATATAACCTCTGGTACCGCCGCGCACTAGAGGCCGTCGTTTTTAGGGATTCATATTTGGGTCATTTACCACCACACTGATTCAACGCAATTTGGTGGGAGTAGTATAATGATTGTAACATAATATATATTTTATACATGTTACAAAATATTTTTATATTTATTCCGTTACATTGTATACAGATGTCTATAATGATATGGTGTGCGGAGATTCTTAAAGAAGGTGTACACTCGGCAGTGACCGGCTTCCACCTGATAGTAGACTTCAAGGGCACTGTAACGTATTTGTAAAACTGTGTTAAATGAGATTTTATGAAGAATTTTTTTTTACTTGCGCAAATAAACTAACGTATGTACAATTCAATTCGGCGATATTTAACATTTGAAAATAATTTGTTTAGTAGCGTCATCATCATTATCAGCCGATATATGTCCACTGCTGGACATTGTAGCGTATTTGAAGTGTTTGTAAATTTTAATAATAACAAGGATATTCCTAAAAACCGTTGTTAGTAATTTGAATACAAAACATAAATCAATCTATCTACAATAACTACATCGATTAACCGCTGTCGGTCTCACTACTTGGTGCTATCTCTATAACACTGTTAACGGTCTGTTTGCAGCTAAGTGCAGGAGTGAAACCCTGCCAAAATGCGGCAGAATCCGGCGCCTTTCGGCTAATACCGCACACGCCGGATTCACGGCCAGCACATCCTGAAACCGCGGAACACGATTAGTCCGGCGCCAGACAACACTATTAGGGCCTTATCTCACCCCCTTACACCAGCGTCAGACCGGAGAATGGATATCGCTTCATACAACCTCCAAGCTCCAACGCCACGTAATCAAGATCAGATCTACGTTATCTGAATTATTATTATTATTAAAGTACTTCCTAAATTAAAAAGGTTATTCGATTTTAACAAAAGCTAAGGATATTTTTTGGCTTCGACTAAGCACAGTTCTCTCTCAAGGATCTCCACACATTCTCTCCTATTGGAAATAAAATAAATGAAAACATAGTTGTTTTATTAAATAATTTACCTATGGATGTTTTAAATTACTAATACTTCTTGTTATTTTCATTAAGTTTGGATTTTTTTTTATCTTGAACTACTTATTATGTTTAAAACAAAAAGTTATGTTGAAGAAGTTCACGAGAGAAGCTTCCAAAGTTTTATTTGTTCTTAAAAATAGTATTCCTCTCCTGAAAAGCATATATTACAGGCACGAATTATTGCTTTTAAAGTAGATGGTCTATTATAATATTGTACACGTGTAAAATAATATCACTGCAGTGTGTACACACCTTAATACGGTATCGCGTAAAATACATAACGGTCGTGTTCCGCTTCAGTCTAAACTGGTTAAGAGCAGCCACGTCCGGTAACGTTCTTTACTGCTTGTTAATGTAATCGAGGCGCCGCAAAATACAATCACTTCCTGCGCTTATACGGAACCGTATCCGGTTTTTTTTAACCTGTTTAATGCTAGAACCTAATTGCTTTTGCGGCTCGTGTTTTGGTAAAGGTTAAAAGACTATGAACATCAAAGGTGTGCAGGTAATTACTATTGCGTACACGATTTATTTAGTTCCTCATTTGGTTATATCCCCCCTCTCTCTCTTCCTAGCTATTATCCCATGTGGTGGTGGGATCAGCTTTATTTTTTCTCCCCTCCACTTTGCTCTGTCCTCAACATCATCGTCAGTCACTTGGCATTCACACCTCTCTCAAGAGATGTGAAGACACTACAAGGTCCTCCTCGTTTAGTTATTGTAGATCTTCTAATCGCACCGCCAAATAAACAGTGTGCTAATATAACCGGGTTCGAGTTTGAAGGACGCTGTAGCTAATCAAATTACCAATAATTTGTTTATGTTCACCCGATGATAAGTGATACGCCTGCACATAACGAGGTTAGAAATAATAGAGCATTTCACTTGGTGCAACGTCTCACCAATTCTTTATTTCTACATTTGAAGAGCTTCTCCAAAAGGTATTTATATTCACTTGTTAGTGTTCGTTACGAGGAAATTTTTAATTTCTACCCGTAACGACGTAACCGATGATCGGGGGATGAACAATATTCATTTATTTTTTTTATTACTTGAATTATTATAAAGTTGCAGCATGAATATATATATCTTAAGATTATATCAAAGTTTTCGCATTCTACGGTGTATCTTTCCAGTCTGAGAAAAGGACTATTATATCCTACAGTCTCACTACATTTAGTCGATTATCCTGTGGTAGCTACGAAGAAATATTTATAGAAAGAGGTAGCATTCATTTCCGCTTCCTGGTAATATCTATGTTCAATGGTAGACGTCAGTCATTGGTTGATTGAATGGACGACAGTTGATATAGTCAAAGTCGTTATAGCAAATAATCAAATAAACAGAGTCATATTTATAGTGTTTTATAAAGGATCATCTACTGAGGGTATCCTCGGATAATATTATAAAATTAATTCTCCTGTGATAACTTTAATATCTTTTTTTTAATATTCAAGATTAGCTTTGTAAAGGTCTAATTTACTATGAGTAATAAATTACTAGTGAGATGGGAATGATTTCCAATGCTTTGAGAGAAAACAGTCTGTGGAGCTGTTTGACGTTTATTGCTTTTAAGAAAACAATACCCCCTAGACTCTAATAAAACACACTTCTCAGCCGGGATGCTGCGAGGCAATCCAAGCCAAGAGTTCAGATTAAAAGTGAAAGCCGACACACCAAGCAAACACTGAAATACCATTAAGTCATCCGACGCCCGCCCGAAGGTTTAATTTAACTGAGATAATTCCGGTTAAATTAATCTGCGGAGAGTTACCTAGGTCGCACAAACCAAATATGAGCTTAAAACGTTTTAACTGAATTTAATAATGGTTAAGTTTATCATTGATTTAGTAAATCCGTGCTTACGGTGTCCTTACATCATCATCATCATGAGCCTACAGACGTCCACAGCTGGAAATCTCTCTCTCTCTAGGGTCGTTCCTTCATGTCTGAGGATCGTAGTCAGTGCTAGGGTTGCTGCCTGCTGTACAGTTGGACCGATCAGATTAAAGACTCGTCGTCCTAAATTCAGAGGCGCTGGACAGGAACCGGTGGGAGCAGACCGTCCGCTCCGGGCAGCAGGACATAGGCCTCATCCAAAGATTCCACTTACAGTCAGCTTGACCTCCGGTACCACTGGGCACTGGAGGCTGTGGTTTGTAGGATTCATATGAGGGGGTTTTGTCTATTTCCCACTACGCTGATCAAATGCGGGTTAGCGGGAGACTGTCTCGTTTGTTGATTAACAGGGTGCACCACGAGCAAATGAGGTTGGCTTGGGCCCCGTCAGTTGTTGTGCGGGACCCTTTACACCCTCTTACATATATTAAAACATATTTCTAACAAATCTATAGAATATTTCCTAAGGGATCTTGTTTTTTATTTATATATGTAGTAAAGTAAATTTGTTGAAGAAGTAATATATAAGAAAAAACGTATTAGTTTCGCAACAACAATAGTCCATACATCATCAATAAGTAAGCCCTGGTCCGGTCTGCTCCTGACGCGCAACAGGTCCCCCGCGCGGAGAAATATTTTTATCCCCCATAATGTATCACTCCTGGTGCTTGAGAGCAATCCTCGAGTGTCGTAATTTGTCGTCTATCGACATCGATTAAAAGCCCCGGACCTCGGCGGATATTTGAAATATTCAGCGGGCGCGTTATTTATGCCCCGTGTTAGGACCTGATATAAGGATTTTATTGGCACTCCCACCCGCCCCCTATCTGTTACCTTTTCACTTTTAATTGAATCGTTCACTTTGATCAGGTCATTTGTCATTTCGTTTCTTTTATGAATTATGAAACTTAAGGAATTGGCTTTGCTTTTCATGCAAAACTTTCTCGATATTTTATATATATCATCATTTAAAATTCTGAAGAAATAACCTACTTGATCCTTTTCTTTTCACTTTTGTTACATACTAAACATTTTACATTAGAGTATTTAGATAATCACATAGTATTGTCGTAAATCTAAATTTTCTTTTGTTTATTAGATATATTTACAAGCAACCAGGTTCAAGTCAAGTTTCAAGTCAAGTGGGGGAGGAAAGTCTTGGAGCGGAGGTCGCAGAAGCGTAGGACTCGCACTGTCCAGAGGAACAAACGACGTTATCAGAGCGGTCGGATGTGGGTGGATGCGAGAAGCTAAGAATCGCATTTGGTGGAAGACATTGGGAAGGCCATTAGCACCACGTTATGAGCAGACATGTGGCAGAAATTCTTACGCTTAGAATGGCAAGAGGAGACAGGAGAAGTGAAACAGGTTCAAGAGAAAATTATAGAGAGACGACTGCGCTGGTAATTATGTTATACGAAGACCAACAACTCATATGGTTAGGGCAGCGTTGGATCTAGAAACCAAAAAGTAAGGCCCCGGGAGGCCCCTGGCTACTTGGTCGACGATGGTCATAAAATAGCAATAGGTTTAGAAGAATGACCAGGAGAGACGGTTCCAAGTCAATATGAGACGAGTTCCAGCAAGAAGAGTTTCAAAGAAGAAAAAAAAATCATTATGACTGACCATCGATATATGTTTCCCGTCACTGACACGCACCGAGCACTACGCCCAATGAGATTTCACATCCCCCACACATCTCATTCTGCGGTGGGGAGATATTGCGAGTCATCCCGTTATTATATTCGAACAAAGGGGTAGTGTGCGCGTCCGCGGCCACATCACGCCTTCCTCGGATGGAGTCGTGCTGTTACATTGAAGCCAAATACCAAGTCGAGTAGTTTTTCAAGAGTCGAACAGTTGATATTTAACCACAGATTAAAAAGAGGAGTTAACATGATAGCCTATACCAGTTAAACTATTTTAAACTAGTTCTTGTTTACAGTAGATAATATCAGTTCCACCCTTTTTATTTTAGGCTTGTAATTGTGAGATGTAAAGGGCCTCGCACATCAGCTCACGGGACCCAAGCCAACCTCACCTGCTCGCGGTGCATCTTGCTAATCAACAAACAAGGCTCTGGCTCCCACCAACCCCCACTAGACCAGAGTGGCAGGAAATGGCTCAATTCTCTATAAACCCCTACAAACGACGGCCTCTGGTACCTGGACTGATCGATGTGGGGATCTTTTGTGAAAGCCTCTATCCAACAGTGGATATCTATCAGCTGATAATGATAATGATGATTACATAAAGCCGATTTTTTTATGATTTAACCTTAACCGGAAACTGTTTAACTAAGTTACACAAAGCTCTTATTTCTGCCGTCAAATAGTAAGTAGTTGTATTACTGGGTTAATGAGACTTATTATCTCTCGCCTCACGACTACACATTGTTATGGACAGACACATTTACCATCAGGTGAACTTCCTGTTCATTACGACGAATAAAACAATATGTTGGTAATGTGAAGTCTTGCCCGACAAAGGAATTGTAATTATTCAATTGGACATACCGATCCGAATTTCGTTTGATTTCCTTCGAATGAATTTAACAAGGAAAATTTGTTTTGTTTCCCAAATTAATTATTATTAAGCACCTTAACAAAGTTACTGTTTTACAATTTTTCTTTCGCAAAATCTTTTCCCTCGTTTTCTTAGTATTCTGTTGTTTACAATTTGTCTCTTGTTTTGCCGCCAGTTGTTAACTTAATAACAATTGGCTGTTAAACTTATCTTTTAATTAATTCATATCTCACGACTGATGAGGTCTACCTTCTACTGTTCTCTGAAAAGCTTACCTGTAACAATAAAGAACATGATTAATGTATTAATAAAAAAAATGATTTATTTTGTTATGTTAGAAAATGATAGCAATATTCAAAGCTAATTTAAAAAAAATAATAAGGATATCCTTGAACAAAATCTGCAGTGCAGGTGGATAAAGTTTTAATGATGGTATTTCTGAATCTATATATTAAAGCTTCACATCAGTATTACCATTTCTTTGACGTCATAATTTGAGACCGAAATATATATACTAAATACTCTAGGCCTCACTTCCACACTCATTTGCACTTAGATTAATATGAAATTGAAATAGTATCAGAGTAGTCAACATAGCAGCATCTTTCTAGCCTTCTTTTTACCCTTGAAACCTACGGAACCCTTCAAAGATTTAAGCTCTTGTATCGGCTTTTAGCGATATGACAAAAACACACTGCTTTAGTCCACCGCAGATATTTACAAATAAATTGATGGTTTCCTGCAATCTCCACCTGAACCAGGAACATAAACATTAAATATTTAGCAAGGGGTCTATCTCCTACGTAATTATGTTAAATAGCGATTGAAAATTTCATTACATTAAAAATTATTTAAACCACCCTCGAAGAATATTATGGACGGCGATCTTCATGACTCTCTTGTTATTTTTATTAAAGGGTAATCGTTTTCTATGGTTGAGGATTGCTGAAGGAACCTGGATTTCTGATGTTACTGTGTTGTGTTCTTCGACTAATACTTAAATTTTCTTGTATCCTAGTGTGATCTGTTGCAGCAGAATATAACAGTTTCAATGATTGGCTACTGTGAAGTTGTTGTATAGAAATGCCTGGGTATACGTTCGCGTAGAGCGGTGTGGGTCGAGAGATATTGGATTGTTGGCGGACTTCGTAGTCGAATTGAGAGATATTTAAAGCGTGCAATTGTACATTTGGCAGGCGGACAGGTATGCGATGGTGGGTGCTGCGGAGGGTGCCGCGGTGGGCGCCGCGGTGGGCGCCGCGGTGGGCGCCGCGGTGGGCGCCGCGGTGGGCGCCGCGGTGGGCGCCGCGGTGGGCGCCGCGGTGGGCGCCGCGGTGGGCGCCGCGGTGGGCGCCGCGGTGGGCGCCGCGGTGGGCGCCGCGGTGGGCGCCGCGGTGGGCGCCGCGGTGGGCGCCGCGGTGGGCGCCGCGGTGGGCGCCGCGGTGGGCGCCGCGGTGGGCGCCGCGGTGGGCGCCGCGGTGGGCGCCGCGGTGGGCGCCGCGGTGGGCGCCGCGGTGGGCGCCGCGGTGGGCGCCGCGGTGGGCGCCGCGGTGGGCGCCGCGGTGGGCGCCGCGGTGGGCGCCGCGGTGGGCGCCGCGGTGGGCGCCGCGGTGGGCGCCGCGGTGGGCGCCGCGGTGGGCGCCGCGGTGGGCGCCGCGGTGGGCGCCGCGGTGGGCGCCGCGGTGGGCGCCGCGGTGGGCGCCGCGGTGGGCGCCGCGGTGGGCGCCGCGGTGGGCGCCGCGGTGGGCGCCGCGGTGGGCGCCGCGGTGGGCGCCGCGGTGGGCGCCGCGGTGGGCGCCGCGGTGGGCGCCGCGGTGGGCGCCGCGGTGGGCGCCGCGGTGGGCGCCGCGGTGGGCGCCGCGGTGGGCGCCGCGGTGGGCGCCGCGGTGGGCGCCGCGGTGGGCGCCGCGGTGGGCGCCGCGGTGGGCGCCGCGGTGGGCGCCGCGGTGGGCGCCGCGGTGGGCGCCGCGGTGGGCGCCGCGGTGGGCGCCGCGGTGGGCGCCGCGGTGGGCGCCGCGGTGGGCGCCGCGGTGGGCGCCGCGGTGGGCGCCGCGGTGGGCGCCGCGGTGGGCGCCGCGGTGGGCGCCGCGGTGGGCGCCGCGGTGGGCGCCGCGGTGGGCGCCGCGGTGGGCGCCGCGGTGGGCGCCGCGGTGGGCGCCGCGGTGGGCGCCGCGGTGGGCGCCGCGGTGGGCGCCGCGGTGGGCGCCGCGGTGGGCGCCGCGGTGGGCGCCGCGGTGGGCGCCGCGGTGGGCGCCGCGGTGGGCGCCGCGGTGGGCGCCGCGGTGGGCGCCGCGGTGGGCGCCGCGGTGGGCGCCGCGGTGGGCGCCGCGGTGGGCGCCGCGGTGGGCGCCGCGGTGGGCGCCGCGGTGGGCGCCGCGGTGGGCGCCGCGGTGGGCGCCGCGGTGGGCGCCGCGGTGGGCGCCGCGGTGGGCGCCGCGGTGGGCGCCGCGGTGGGCGCCGCGGTGGGCGCCGCGGTGGGCGCCGCGGTGGGCGCCGCGGTGGGCGCCGCGGTGGGCGCCGCGGTGGGCGCCGCGGTGGGCGCCGCGGTGGGCGCCGCGGTGGGCGCCGCGGTGGGCGCCGCGGTGGGCGCCGCGGTGGGCGCCGCGGTGGGCGCCGCGGTGGGCGCCGCGGTGGGCGCCGCGGTGGGCGCCGCGGTGGGCGCCGCGGTGGGCGCCGCGGTGGGCGCCGCGGTGGGCGCCGCGGTGGGCGCCGCGGTGGGCGCCGCGGTGGGCGCCGCGGTGGGCGCCGCGGTGGGCGCCGCGGTGGGCGCCGCGGTGGGCGCCGCGGTGGGCGCCGCGGTGGGCGCCGCGGTGGGCGCCGCGGTGGGCGCCGCGGTGGGCGCCGCGGTGGGCGCCGCGGTGGGCGCCGCGGTGGGCGCCGCGGTGGGCGCCGCGGTGGGCGCCGCGGTGGGCGCCGCGGTGGGCGCCGCGGTGGGCGTTGCGGTGATCAGTGACGCAGGGAATTAGTTTTTGAATCGATGAAAACGACGGAACTCGATTAACTTTTTCTTTATACACAAGACAGTGGACCGTCGATCGACTTCGCAAAGAAACAGAGAGCTTTTTATTTGTTTGTTTCCGCTCATTATTTTTTTAAATAGTATTGTTATTAATACATAAAGTTCATAAGCTTTGGTCTGTTTTAAATTAAAATTGCCATTCATTAATTCATCCTAATTTTAACCATAAATATCCAATTTCAGCGTTGCTTGAAAACTTTGACGAACAGGAGAAACATGAACATACTTTCATATTCTGTTTCTCCCCAAAGCCTCCATATGCGTCATCGTCGTCGCCTATGCTTATGGAAAATAAAGAAAATTATGGATTCTGTGATGCCGATTGAAGCACAATTAATGTAGCTGTAACGAAACGACGGTATCACGAACTTTAACCAAACACGACTCATCGTTACATTGAAAGATAAACACTTGTTAAATTCGTTTCTACTAACATTTCTCTGTAGATACGTATGAGATTGAATGAGGGTAGTCTGTTTCATATGTCTACTTATAAAGTGATATATATGTTATTTAACACGACAGGTATTTAAACAAGCTACGGTATCATTACTTAATAGTAATGAATCATTATCTTCCCTCAATAGCTACAATAGGTAGAAGCGTTGCGGAACTTAAGCATATATTTTTTGTGTCGTATTGTTTCCTCACTAAAAAGACTTTATTCTAAACATCCCTTTCTGTTACATATGTTCGATCATCAAGTAGGTAGTGACAATTAAAAAAACAAAAACATTCATAAATCAGATCGCATTATAATCAAAATGAGTCCCTTAGAGATATACTCAAGATGTATAGAAATTCATGAGTTTTTTATCTCGTTCTCAGTATACATACAGCTCTTTATCCTAGTAATTAATCAAGGTTCGTTAACTTGTTTGCTATAATATAATACGATTGTTATATTGTTAATTTGTATTGCTGAGAAGATAACAATTATTGGCATGATTAAGTTTATAGTCATGACCTGAAGAGACCCTGGTGACTACAGTCATTAAATTTGTGTAAACTACAAGGAACAAAGGTACCGACCTACATATATGTATGTATATATACATCGACGCCATGTAGGCCCGCAAGTTATCCTACAAATATTTGTAAATATCGCGAAAGTTTAGAAGGAACTTCTTCACCAGCTTTGATCCCTTCTACCAATGAACATTTACACATACATTCTGTAAGTTTTAAAATGAAAAAAGTTTTATTCCACCGCTGCAGCGTTTCCTAGCCCAAGGGATGCTTCTTGGAGATCAACTTATACTTACGTATAAAACACTGGGCTAAGTTGGGACCATCTTATATTCTATAGAGTAGCTTAAAATATTTTTTAAGAGTCATACAGCTCTGTAGGTAACAAAGGCTGTTTTTTAACTTTAATGTAGTATTCCGCTGATTAAGTTATGAGTGATGTAAATAATAAATGTAAAGTCCCGATGACACAATAGTGTGAAAATTTTCAGCGTTTAAGTCCCGGCGAGGATGAGAAATAATATTTTGAATCTGTCATAACACATTAGAAGTTAACCTGTCCGTACTTGTCAGATCGCGGAACCCTAAAAACGGAGGCGCCCGGCGAGAAAGGAAAACCTTCGGCAAAGTTACATGTAATACATCGGGAGTACATTCGCGCGGCAACTCTCGCGGAAAGGAGAATTGAATAATTCCGGACGGCCGTGTATACATATTACAAAAGTTTCAGCGGATCCTTGCCGGGCCAGTGGGCCGTGAGCTTTTCTTTCGCAAAATTCACTGTTTTCACAGTGTTATTTGTAATTGAGCACCGGACGCTCCGATTGTTCGCGGCTTACGAGGAAACACTGCGCGTGGGAAGCCGCGCCGGCCGCGTCCCCTCCGTCTTCTCGCGTGTCCTACGCAGCCCGCTGGCCCGCTGGCCCGACTATTGTCACTGGATTCATCGGCACCGGTTATTTATTTCATACTCAATTCATTAACATACAAAGTCTGATAACATACTGTCGAATTAATCTCATAGAAAGTGATGGACACGACAACATGGACACGGACAAGTGAAGTACAAAGGATCGAGGCGAGGATCTTTAGGCGTACGCTTAGAATTGAACACTATTTTTTCATTTATTTTGTTAAAGAAAGAAGAACTTGTGTGAATGATGTACCCGCTAAAAACAGGAAAAAAAAACATGATGTATACTCAATGCCATAATGTCTCTTTTTGTTTTTTTAACTAAATGTATACAACTAAAAATACAGCATTCCTCGTGTCTCAACATAATCCACACGGTTTATTACATCAGTGATTTGCCACAGCAACATTTGCCCATTACAATACAACTGTAAAAATATACAACGTGGTAAAGCCTCACAAAATAGTTTTCAGCTAAGATTAATCCATGCATAGTATAAATTATTACATAGTGCAATCGTATAACGCAGCTATCGTAGCAACTAATAGAACAGGCAACGTTTATTCTCGCAACAACCCCATCGAACAGGAAAACACTCGAATCGAAACAATGATACCACTTGTACCTGCGGGGGTGGTTGTAAACTATCGGCAAAGTGTAGTTGTTGTTAGCACAATTGTTATACGATAATTATAACAGTTAATATAAGTATTTGCGTTATTTGCAAGCGGAAATACTCATATTATTCAGTCGTATTTTTTATTTTCTAGTGAATTGATACCTTAATTTATAATAAGGTTACAGAAGGGTATTTTGCCAGAAACACCCTGATATTATGACGGTAGATTTATAATATAAGGGTAGTTGACATCAAGACAATCTACCTAAGATTCGAGAATTATCGATCATCAATCAAAACTTATAGTTAAGTTTAAACAAAGAAATATATATTCATATAAGTTATTTTTATATTTCAAAAGTAATACCATTAATTCTATTACTAGATAAAATATAAACAAAAAAACTAAGTAGATGTTTAAATATTGTCAGCGCTTTAAAGAAGACGGATCACGTGACTTATAGGTTTTTTGTTTGGCTTTAACAAAAATAAAAATTTCACTTACGACAGCCAACTTGAAATATGTTATTCTATGTTTATTATTAAGTTATATACCTAAGCATTAGTGGCTTGTTAAAATATAGTTTTAATTTTATCAAAACCCACAAAATAGTAAATTAAATGTAGTTTACTTACCATATACATTAAATATAATTAATACAGTACGTAATAATCACTATGTTATAAATCACAAAATTATAACGCCGATAGTAAGTAGCCACGTCCATGTTATAAATAATATGAATAAATAACTTAAAAAGTTATTAAATATTTAATTTATTAATTACTACTATTGAGTATATTTGAACATTACTGGTTAATAGTAAAGCCATTACGATTACTTTAAGTTGTGACATCTATCGTTGTAATATAATCTTAAATAATATTCCTGCGTTACATATAGCGATAGAAAACGGCGTTGTATATAATTTGTATTAACCATATAATTCAATTGGGTATTATATGATTTAATACTTCTGCTGGTATCTGATTGGCAATGAAATGAAGCCGTCTGGATCGGCTAGACCTGGTAGCTAAATAATACATGTAGTTATAACTCGTGCCCAGTCATCAAGAAGACCTTGTCTAACATTACACGCTAATTAATTGGTAATCCGCATACAAAGCAAATCAATTAGAGCCCTATAATTACAACGGCGTAGACGTGGTAGCGAGGTGGCGTAGCACCCGTGCGTGCGACTTGAGACGGTGCTACGGCGTAGCGCACTGTGTATGTACGCTTTGTTGCGGCCGAAGCCCGCGCACTATTGGATAAGCATGCCACTGTCAATCTACACGACTAATCTAAACCAACAATAGAGCTGTGATTTTTTTTGCACAACGGAAATAGACGTCCATCTTACGACAAGCGATAAGTTAAAAGCATCACATTGCACTTTACAAAATATACTCGTATTTTATTAGTGATTTTTTAAAACCTCTACACTATATACGGTTTGCTACGATATGCTTAATGTTAGAAATTAAGGGTGTGATATAACCTAATCAAAACCATTTCTTGCAAAAAAATCTATTGCAGTATAAAAGAAAAATCGGAATGTATATATAAAAAAAGGCCAATATATTAAATAATAGACAAACATATAGATAATGCAAATACTTTTATTCTCTTCTCAATCGAATGTTAGGTCACTTTTCCGTGCGCTTTGTCTTTTGTACCCGTGCTGTGATGTCATAAAGCCTGCTCCATTATCCTTCGACTACTTTGACATATCAAAGATAATTCTTAAAGATAGCTTGGAACCGATCCTCCCCTTCCGCTTACCGGGTACCCTCGCACAATAATACACGCGACCGTAATGAAACGCTGTAATCCGCCCGCCCGTACAAAGGTCGCGACTAATTGCCAATTAATTACAAGTCAGTTTGTACTATACACGGCTTGATACCCGGAGACGGAAGACGAGAGATGGGAGACGCCATAATGAAGCAGTCTGTGATTAGGAGATATCGTGTAGCGATTTCAATATATTTAAATATTTAAAAACTACATTATTACTTAGCGGAAAATATGTCTTTTGAAAGGGGATAGTTTATAGGATCATTAAGACCAGGTCTCATTCATTTAAGGCGAGGCTTGGGCAATAAAAAAAAGATACGTTCATTCCAATCGTATGGCTGAGATGAAAATGATGAGATAGTCATAACAGAGGGAAGTAAAAAGAGGAAAGTAGGAAAGCAAGCCCTATCACAAAATGGAACCATGATAATGAGTAGTTTTTTCATTGTTAGTAATGGCGACAGTATCGGAATGGAGATAATATTTTACCCTGTCTTGAGTTGGTTACTGGAACCAGTGAAATTATTGAAGAAGTATACTTCGTTTAGTCCGCCAAGGCGACGATCACATTGTGGTGCAATTCGAATATATTAAGCGGGGTATGTAAGGGGTTCTGCCCTACATCTTATGGTGCCGTGAATTTCACCTGCACGCGGTGCACCCTGCTGAATAACAGACGAGGCTCTGACCACTCACCACCCGCACTGGGTCAGTATGAGATTAGGGCTCAATTCCTCTTAATGAACTCGAACAAAAGTCGGCTCTAAGTGGCCGGCAGGACCGGTGTCCGTGCCAATCATAACGAAGGATTGATCGATGTGGAGATCATTGGAGAAGGCCTAGGTCTAGCAGTTAACGTCTGTCATCTGATAATGAAGCAGCGTCACATTGGTAAACTCAGACGTATCAATTACTATGGTTACAGCGCTAGCTTGTCTTGTGAAGTCTAGAAAAGGTGTCCATCTGTTATCTGGAATCGTCTCTTTCAATACTTGGTTTTAGATTAGATACTACGTCCTCATTGGTATGGACTGCTTTGGAGTAATTCTTAAGCATATAGCATCAGATACAAAGGATACGCCAACGGCATTACATAGGGGAGAAAATCCTTGTGAAATTTTTAGGTCAAGATGCGAATGTGAAATCAGAATGCTCGCATCAGGATTTGTACAACGCCCGGCCGTGGTTAGAGACAAGTCCGAACCGGGTCAGAGATTTGTGTCGGGTCGCGCTAAAAGGTTTTATATGAATTTTAAGTGACCCCGGGCGCAAGTCGCTCTTGTGGTCAATTTATAGTCAGGATGACGTGGCCGGGTTTAGAAAATATTTACATGTTCCCCGCAGCTACATGTACACTTCTGAGAATTCAAGGAATTTGTACAACTATATGTTACTTCATGAAGTTCAGCTGATTGTATGTTATATGAAGATAGTGATATTACAATATTAGTAATTATGGGGTACATATCATGTTATATCTTCATCTACCGATTGTTATCTACTGCTGGACATAGGCCTTCCCCGAAGATCTCCACATCGATCGTCCTTAAATGCTCGCATCCAGTGGGTTCCCGTGACTTTCCCTAGATCGTCGATCCACCTTGTGGGAGCCTCCCAACACCACATCTACCGGTATGCGGGCGTCACTCAAGCATCTTACTGCCCCATCAGCCGTCGGTTCTTTGAGCAATGTGCCCCACCGCCACTTAAGTCTAGCAATCTTTTGGGCTGTCGGTGACCTTAGTTCTTTGGTCGGTATGCAGGCGCCACTCGAGGACCGTGTTGTCTTGGGACGGAATTTAAATATTCAATAATTCATAAAAATGCGAATCATGCAGTAAAAAAAAATATTATTGTATAATATTAATACACAACTATTAATGTTTCTAATGTTTCGATTCATGGTCATCTCTTACATAGTATAAAGTCTTGACCATTTATCCACTGCAGCTAGGCAAGTCTCTATGGACGGATGTCGCATGTCGCCGAAAGCTTTATTCCTTCAATATGACGATTTCCTCATAATGTTTCCGTTCACCGGAAGCTTACCACGGGTTTTCAAGTCGTACAATGCACAGTTAGACTGCAATAATAACCATTTTTGTTTATTGTAATAACGGGTAGTAGCACAAAATGTTCTCCAATAAAATCATTAAACATATATAAGGAACACATTATATAGTTTTATAACAAAGGGAGGGAAAGGGGAGGAAATCGCAGATGGGTTCATAAAAACAATAAATGGAGCCAAAACAAGCTAATGTAAGGCGTATTATCATGAATAATAAAAAAAGACCAGTTGAGAGATCATAAAATGATGTTATAGAAGTAAATGGGGGAAAAGTGTCCCAAGGGGGCGGGGGGTCCGTGTGTTTACACGGAATCCGATAGCGTGTGTCTTTACTAGATGCGATACACGATTTTATCCGGATTTACGTCTCTCAACTCGTATTTATTCATAGACCAATTCTAAACTAGTAAAATAGTCTGTGACAATTGCTACATCCGTTTCAGGAGTACGGTATTACAATGTATACAATTTATATACGGAAGTGGAAGTGTATAATCTAGGAACTACATGTGTGTATCTAAGTTTCTCTTGACATAGTACAGACACAGAACTTAAATATTTACATTATTTTGATTCCTTTATATATCTATGTTAATATCAACTTTTATGTCCTCAACAAAATCTAGTCTCCTTTGTTCTCAAGGAAATAGTAGAATTAAATGCAAGGCAGGTCTAATACTTTTTCATTCTAAAATACTTTCATATATATATATCGGCACAAATATTTAGTGTCCTTAAAATAAATAGTTGAATAACGAAAACACTGGATTCACCGTACAAATGAAGCGTCAGTAGTTCGAGAGCTAGACATCTATTGCAATGCTACCTCCACTACCTACACTACCTCACTACACTATATAAAGCGCGTGCGCAACGTGAACACGCAGTTCTATTTATCTATGTATATATTTTAATACACCCCTCTCTCTTCCCTCATAGCACTGTCCCACTCTTCAACCCTTCCACATCCAATATCTTCTCATCTTTCTCCTCCCCTCATACACACTACTTTATCTACATATATGTGTATATATCAATTTATTTAGTTTAGCTCACGGATACCAGTTCCGCGAGCCCTGAGTCCGATGAAGCCGCTATAGTTGTCAATAAAACTGCGGCGAGAACATCACCATAAAAAAAAAAAATGAACACGCAGCTCATTCGTGGCTCGCGAGATAGACGGACAGCTCGTGGTAATTTGTGTAAGTAATTTATTAATTTCCCGGTACCTTTATATATATATTTTTTTCTTATTAATTGAATCGAAAACAATAACGGTTTGAATAAACTATGAATCGAGAAGGATATAGTATTAATCCTGAAGACGGCCCTCCTCTCACATATATAAATTTGGTGTATAGATCAAAGAGTGAACATACAAACGGTGATTTTGTACATCAAAAAACAATATATAAGTACAGATTGTAGTAAGCTTAATGTACTTTGATTTCACCCCCGTCCGAATAATCCGCTTCGAAGGGATACTTGATTTAATATCGGACATATTTAATTAAGAGTGATGTGTATAATGACCCTCGGTACATCACTAATCAAATGATGGAGTAGCCAGCGTCCGCTCTGACGGATTTATTAAAACCTCGAAAGTAGTTTAGGCCGTGTGTATCGAGACAGTCATACCGGTCCCCTTAATCAAATTTTTCACGGTCCAAAACTACCCTATAACCAAATGAAAACAGACGTACATGTATTATTTTAGCTTTTAGTACTTAGAATAACATAACTTAATGTTGGTAATGTAAAGAGTTATTTCTTGTGTAATTTTCAAGGTAACTTTATTCAAAGAGACTTATTATTTTGGTTATTTTCATACTTTACAAACATTGATTAAAATAGGCTTTCATTACTATATTACAACTGTAGTACTAATAAGAATAATTTTATAAATACATTTAACTTTTTACTGTACCTTTTAGTGTTTTTTTCTTTTAGAGATATGTCAGACCCTTTGGCTCAAAAAAAGACACAATATAAAAATTAAGATGCCTAATACTGTGGTTACAACATATCAAACATATCTCGTTCTGCTCCAGACCTTGGTTCATACGACACCAAGTGGAATACGCCCAAGTTTAGAGTATTGATGCTGTGTTTACGCGTAAACACTCCATCAGCAAGTGTTGGACATCCTCTAGTTTGTTGCAAGTACTTCAGTACGTAAACGTGTTTTTTTTTTTCATTGGATAACCAAAGCTTCCGATGGATAGTGTTTAGAACACAACCTATGAGCTTTAATCACCAATTCCCTACTTGGATTACAATTTTAAATCAAGCTAAGTGAGGAGGCTGACTTCGTATGATTTTCTACCATATATCTTTGCTACGTTCATGAAAATATTCTATAAATCGTTTATAGCACACCCTTTTAAATTTTCTTAATACTTCAGTAAAATATGATTTTTCCTAATTTCTATACCCTCCGCGTTCCACTTTTAGTTAATCAGCTACCTTATTTCCTCCGATACCAATATGTGAATTATTTTATTAAAAAAGACAAAAACATTATCAGAATGTATATGACTGTTATTGCTACAGCGTAGATTCACTGATCTACTCGTGGCTAAGTTTGATAGTATGAAAAATATATCATAGTTAAAAAAAAAGTCGTTTGCTTGTCTTATCCATTGGATGTACAGCTTTGTGCAGTATACCCATCTCTCAGGGGCCATAGGTAAATTCAATCTCTAGCCCGCACTCCCAAATCACCTGAACACTTTCCGAGGCGGGTATTTGGTTCCGAGTAAATCTCATTTGGATACATTTACTTTCATTTTTAAAAGTTACCTTTCATTTTGTTTTTAATATTAAGGCTTCGGAGGCTTTTAGCATTGTGGGAAAGTGTATTATTTTTTAAGGTAACATTAAAAATAGGTAACAGGATCAGTCGTTTACGGTCCCGTAGTTTTGTGACGAGACGGGCGTTAGGGTCATGAGTTTGATTCTAAAATGGTTATATTCTCACTCTCATCGAAGAATTTATTATATTAACCCCTGTGTCTATATTTATATCATTAACTTCATACTACTCTAACATTTTTTGAAAGTGAACCGATACAGTATTTATTTCAGACATACAACCATTATAGTAGTCGAAGCTAAATTGCCGACTTTAAAAAGAGTGAGCTCTTTTTCAAATTTTTGGACTCTTCCTCTATTACTAGGCTGGGGAGAGTGATAATACTCTTTACACCAGTATTACATTGCTTACTCACGGAAGGTAGAGAACACAGCGAAGCGGAATATTCATTTCCCTCCGTGACTCTTCCTCTACAATATCCGAGCTGATTCATCAAGCTCGCGGTGAGTCTATTTCATGGCTCTTTTGTGCCTTAGGAAGAGGAAGTTCCTCTTATCCTTGTTTTGGCAGACTAGGTTTAGATCAAACCAAGGCTAGTAAGCTCTATTGGAACGGAAATTGGATATCATAAAAAATTGTTTTTGACGTAAAAAATCTTTTTTAAGTATAAGACTAAACGCAGATCAGAAAGAAGTTAGTCTTCAGATTTTCTTGAACTAATGAAAACTCAGATTATCGAACTATAATTGAAATAAGAAAAGATTAGATGAAAAATGGAGTTGCAATTAGTAAGTAACTAAACCACCGAGGAGGTGCACTAAAATGTATATGTTATGTGCGCTTTCTTTTTAGGTGGTCTAAATTGAAAACACATCATTTAAAGTAAAAGACCCAAACATAAATATTAAGTTGGAAACAATTTAGCAGTAACTTAACGTATTACCAACAAAGGAGTAAATTTAATAAACAATAATAACGCCGCGCGAAATCTGCTTCCTCTCACAACAATTATTTCCGCCGTAACCATTCCGCAACAAATAAACGAATGGAATGAAGAAAGGCGAGTCAAGTAAATGTTCTTTGAATGTAAGTCCATTGACTCTTACCAGTTCTTGCACTTCAATCGGCAATTTATCGGCGAAGGTTGATAGTGACTGATTCGTAGCTCGCCGGCTGTCGATACAGCGTAGCCGGGCGCCGGCGGCTGCTACGCGCTACGCCGCTCGTAGGGGCACCTACAGTAATAATATATCTTGCTTTGTCCTGCTCGATGTGAAGACGGCACCGGCATACTGATGTGTTGCTTTTAAAATTTATTACCGGACCCCGGCTGGAGACTTCGCTCGAATTCGATAAATTTAAAGACACAAGATGACGATGTTACCAGTAATTTCTTTTTGTGACGTATTAACCTTTAGTTTAAACCTACTTTATTATACAATACTATATTATTATTGAATTAATACCATATGGCATTAGATTTAAAGTATGCGCGGAACATTTGTCATTTAGTCAGTGATAATTATCTATGTAAAGATTATAACTATATAAACTAGTAAATTTACAACAGAAAAAAATATATATTGACACCATTATTTTGCTTATTTTTGTGTCAATTGTTTACGCAATATAAAACTGTCTAAAGAAATTCTGAAAGTTTGTTATATAAGTTTTTTTTCCATATGCTGCTTTCAGGTCATACTACTCGAATGTTACCGAAATGTCGGTTCTATCCTCATTGAAGTCAAAAGTGAGAATGTACTAAAAGCATCGATATCTGATGTTTCGTCAGCGCGTCACTAGCCCGCCGTCGGAGAATAAGGAGTAATGAGTTTTCTTTTCCAGCGCGCCACCTGACTTCTGGTCTCGCCGACGCCTCGTCGACTTTACTAAACAAGATTAAAATCATCTTTTTTTTTTCTCCTCTCGCCCGACTATTCGCCTTTCTATTCACCTTAAAGAAAATTCTGTCTGAGCTTTTGATGTCACGGAAGCGATGTTTGCCGCGAGGTTCGAATGTTTAACCCGCCCTGAAAGGTTCCCTTATCGAGATTTCGATGTTTGTATTTATTTATGAAAGTACTTGTCGGATAAATGGAAACGTTTTGCATAATATCAACGCTTTAATAAATTTCTCCAGATTCTCTTTAATGCGGCGCTGATCGTAAGACGGAGATTGTCAATGAAATGTTTTTAATTTTTCTTTTCAATGTTCGCTTCTACCTACTATGGATCTCCTTTTAGTATTTAGACCAAAAAATACTGTTAATCTTCCTATATTATTATATTTTTATGTGATAAAGTAAATAAATGTTTAAAGCAGAATTTTTACAATACTACGGTGGTATTAACTAGGTGGATTTGAATAATCTCATAACATCTTCGTTTTATTTTAAACCCCAGTAAAATTAGCGACCTCCTTGTTATAACGCAACTAGATACGCGCTATACAGTATCACATTTCGTCTCGTTATGATGATGATATATGATTATCTAGACCTCGAAATATGTAAATATAGATTAACAATATATATTATTATTATTATTTCCTTAATAGTTTTAAACTTTTAGACATCTCTGCGTCAAATGTTGGAGGAGATGATTATTTATATATTTATATATCACTACTGTAAAGCTGGTTCAGTTTAGACATACGATTTCTCCTTACAGCTAAAGGAAGGCTATGTTTGTTCTACACAGGTGTAATTGTTAGTTAACTAAAATCTTATTGATAACGTTATCTTTAGCTATGGATAAACAATTGAAATTTCTTCACTAACATTTAAATTGTCTTCCCCAGTCGACATGAGCTGACCGTCGCCGTCCCGCTTTAAATGAGACGTTCGTTACAATTTATGCGATAATTCCTCCCGGCTGCGATCGCGTCTAAATCTGATTTATAGGCGTGAGGATTGAAATCGTAATGGCGTCCATTCAATCCAGTAATTCCAGGTTCATTCATTCAAGCCCTCGAAATGAATTATTGTCTCGTTGAGAAGAGTTTTCGGGGCTTACTAAATTTTGCCATTAGTGTACGAAAGCTACCGCTCCCTGTTGCTTTGGTAATGAAGTGGGTTTGTTTTAAATATAAATTGTATAAGAATGTATATAAATTTTACTTCTCGATCTAAGTAAAGTCATTCGTGTGTCTTTAAAAATAGTGATAGTAGGTTTCTGTTACCGGAGATACTTCTGTCGCCAAACAGCAGCATGCATTAATGTGTTACAGTTGCAACTAGTAAAACTACTGGAGAAATTAGTTAAAATTAATCTCATATCTATGTTATAGATTATAGTCTCAATTTTATCAGGATATGAGCTTAATTGCAGCTTGAGTCGGGTAAACAATATGAGCTTTGTTGCTGCTGAAGTCGTGTCACCAATGTGGGGATTGTGAAGTTTAGTTATTGTAAGTAATTTGCGTGTTTCAAATAGTACCCATGTATTTCGTAAAATTCACTTTACAATAGTAAAAGAAATTAAATATTAACAGTTACAGTTAACTGGGCTGTCAGAGGAATATAAATGATTTCTACTACAAAACGCCCAGTCTTTTATACTCTATTGATTATTTGAAAGCGCGACACGACACCGGGCTCTTGTTTCCTTCAACGCGTTGTATAAATAAACAAAATAATAAATTAACATTTGTTATAAATATAAGCGACAGATTTGATTGCTTAGTCTTCGAGTGCGAGGTGAGAGGACGACGATGGACTAACAAAGAACGTCTGTTCAGAGCGGCGGCACGACGATACTCTTGTGGTTATGGATACACGCCACAAGGGCAATGTGTTGTATATATTATCCTAACCAACACCACGTTGATTTCATTGTTCATACCTTTTATCATTACTTCAACGAGTCATCTATATGTTGCACTCATTTTACAGCGTCGATAACTTTCTGGTCTATGCTACATTGTGAATAAAATGAGAGAGGTGAAAGCAATATGTGTTATATATACAAAAATATGAAAGCCATATTCTGAAAACAATTTTAAATTTATCAAAAGCCAGGTAGTAGCAAAGTTCATGCCATTAATCCTAATAATCTATTAAACCAAGTTATCTCTACAGATATCTTTGATCGCGTTCATGTAAAAGGTCTGGCTCAGTTCAACTAACTACTCCGTTTCTAAATCTTGCAACATAGTGATCCGTTTTTGATGCCAAGTGTTAAAGTTTAGATGGTGGTAGGCTCCTCTATATAATCACATATTTTAATTTGCCGCTAATAAAGTTTCAATGTTTTCCAACAAAATATAATCCAGACAAAAAGAGTTCAGCGTATTTAATCATCTTCCGTCTTACTATTTAACACCTACATGATCTTTTTAGAGCAATAATGTCACCCATCACATATATAAGTACAATAAGTACCGGATAAGCGATATCAACGATTCTCGGAATTCTACTCTGTAGTAGTATAGGAATGCGGAAACGGAATCGGAAATCTCCAATGTAAATAGAGTCGTACTTCTAAATTCATGACGCCGCTCGTCGCGTGTTATTGGTAATTCTATAATTTAAAAATTCCTTCAGTTATCTCGACTAAACGCGAACGCCATACTAGTGCACTGTTCCGTACGGCGAAGCGCGGCCCAAGGCACAAGCGATAGTATATAATGAAAAAAAGATAGTATCTTTACATATATAACATATAATAAGCGATGAAACGAGCAAGATGTTCGTCCGATGATAAGTAATACATTCGAACATAACGTGGCACTGAGATGACATACACATTATCATTCTCATCGCTTGACACTTAAATATTAAGTATTTTTACTCCAGTTAATTTACTTGATATAACACCTTTCAATCCGGAACACAGTAATGTTTAGCGGCAAAAATAAGAGCAGCGATGGTTTCTACCTAGACGGTCGTCGACAACTGAGACATGCCTCCAACAGTGTCTAGTAGTATAAGGATATATTAAGACTAATTATTAAAGTCCTCGAAAATATGTCCATTAAAGGATACTAAACTTACTACATACTCATGAATGTTTCTAATAAAAACAATCCGGTAGTTCTTAAACTTCATACTGAGAGGATTTAATTTATAGTTTACGTTGATCTGTGTTATTATATTGTATTGTCTATGATTAGATAATGAAACATCAAAGCTGTACTAAGTATAAGTAATTTATTAGATCATCATCACCCGATAGACGTCCACTGCTGGATATAGGACACCCTCAAAGATTTCCACCTCGATCGGGCAGAAATTTATGACGGGGTTTGGACCATTTGCGATCACGCTGGCCCAATGCGGGTTGGTGAAACTAAGAGCCTTGTTTGTTAACTATCAGGATGCAACACGAGCAGGAGAAGTTGGCATAGTTCCCGTTAGTTGTTGTGCGGGAACCCTTATACGCCATTTATTTAACAGTGTATATTATTTAAGTGTACTATGCTTTCAATGGCACATATTTAAAAATAAATATGATACAAGGTCTATTGGAAGTCATTTTCTATAAGACTATCCAGCTCTATACGATAGCAATCTACAGCATTGGTTTGCATGCGTGGTAGCGGATCTCTCGTAGCGTGTGACTTGACACGTAGAGGGGTGCTACGCCGTAGCGCACCGCACCGACAGCGCGCCATTTGTAAACTATTTGTATGCGGGCGGGTGTGCCTGCCTCACTTTTCTTACTTCCCAGTGACGAGCGACCGGCGTCGCCTCTATCTCACGATGTTTTTCCAACAGCACCAGCTCAGCCAACGCTACGCTGCCAGTGGAGTTCAGTGCCGCTAACTTTATAGTGCGAAATTGTTTTAAAACATATTTCGCACATGTTCTTTGTTGATATTCAGATGGAGATTTCATCTTTTTTTTATTCGATAAAGCGGTGAGGAGACTATCACTTACATGATGGTATATACGCAAGCATATAGGCGTGCTAGTTAGGATGATCTACACTGCAGCACATTGCGATCGTCGCTTTGAAACATAAGGTCTCAAGTATCGATACCCCTGTAATTTTGTAGCTACAGAGCCAATAAAACCGGAACATGGTTATATTTTTACAGTACTATTTGTCGGCTGCAATAGCCACTGCGGGTATCTACTTGCATGGTCTCTGACTAAAGAGGCTTACCACTATTTAAAAAATTCTTCATTATCTCAAGGTTATTCCCATGCCTTGCATCGTAAATATCAGCCTCAAAAAACGCTTTGCTAGACACAGCTTAAAGTAACAACCCTGAGGATGTTCACACTGATCTGTTCAGGTTACACACCTCATCATATTCAATCAAGGTACCGACATGGCGAATGCTTCCTAAATTAAGTTTTATTCCGGGCACACCGTCCTCAATTCACTCGATACGATGATAGATCTCGTGATACGTGTTAAGCCTCCCTCAATACTATTTTTCATTTTTACAATCAAATAGTTTCACATCGCGTTCGCTTATTTTACAGGAGCCGGTTGTGATGGTGTGCGGGGTATTTTCGAATCGAAATTTCATTTCGCTGATGCGCCATTGTACGTTAATGTACGACGCACTTTGTTGAAACGAAATGAAAACGTTTTATTTTATTAATACACAGGGTTAAAGTTGGAGTGCGAGGGTTCCCGCACAACAACTCACGGAACCCAAGCCAACCTCACCTACTCGTGGTGCAGCCTGCTAATCAACTAACGAGGCTCTGGTTTCCACCAACCCGCATTGGGGTAGCGTGGTGGGAAATAACCCAAATCCTCTCACATGAATCCTTACCCGATCGATGTGGGAATCTTTTGGGAGGTCTATGTCCAGAGGTGGACGTCAATCGGCTGATGATAATGATGAATACTAATCGCTATATTATTTTATTTTCATTCGAGGACGCGACGAGACGAGCAAGATATTTACCTGAAGTTAAGTGATAAGTAAAAAGTTTTCTCGTATATTTGGAGAGTAAGTACTTAAGCTACTGCTGGATTCCGCGACATGATTCATACTGGTAACAATGTTCGCGGAGGAACTGGTGTATACCGTTTATGTTCAGCTTAAGTGCACTATTGTAGTTTTCGTCTCAACCGTTGCTCAGTTTATGGCGCGGGCAGTAAAAATGCATTGAACGGCGTCGCGGTTTCGGTGCGATAGCGGTTTATTTGTACCGGTTTATAGTATACGACCACCATAACTCGTTGCCGGCGGAGACGGACATCCTAGACTTACAGGGTTTATACAAACTCGCTTTTAGGCGACGAGAAAGCTGTGAACTTAGGAATCTGACAAATGATAAGATTTTGAAAGCTCGAATAGTATTGCAGGTGGTGGATTATAATTGATGCTATTAGGTAATCTAGGTATTGAGGTTTTAAATGTTAACTTGCAGTTGAACGACCTGTCTTTATACTTTGTATTTTTAGAAAATATATACAATAAAACCTGTTTTTTTACATAGAGATAAATAAACTTTTTCTTAGCCTTAGATTCATATATCGCATAAAAATTGAATTTACTGTATTTACATTGTAAAAGTTAAAAAAAAAATTCATTCTTGTTCTTTAAAAATATGTATATATTTTATATTCGATAAAGCGTCGAGACGATCGGAACGTTCACCTGGAACGGTAAACGCACCCTTGCCTATAATAACATTGTGGGTATATTCAGAATCACATTGCCATCCTCGATTTGAGATAAAATCTGTTGTCTCGTAACTCCAGTAATTTCACTAACTACAGCGTCCTTCGGACCGGAAAACAGTAATGTATGCACAGTACTGTTTTTCGGCTGCAATAGGAGCTGCGGTGATACCAACATCGGTCTCCAGCGACTGAGTTGCCACCAGTGATATGTTATATGATGAAAACCGAATTCGCAAGCAATCGAATTACGGGTTTTCATAATATTACCGATAATTTATGGTTTAACGAATACTATTAGTTTACGTGGAAACTCAATTTACATTAACGTAATTAATATTAATATGTAGTAAACATCGGCAATGCACACCCGACGTGTCCGTAAAATCGCGCGAGTCCGAAATTCGATTGCTCGTTCACGTGACCGTAGACAAACCTGATAACGTACATCGCAGAAACGTATATAACACCGATCCGCGGGCCAGTGGCGTGACACGGAAATCCTTGGTTCGATACCGGGGACACATAATGTGAAGTGGTCCCGAAGAACTATCAAATAGGATCCTTTGAAAAGAGCGTGATAAGGTCTCCCTGAGATCGGCAACGAGCCTGTGTAGCCTCTAGTACTGCAGGCGTCTATAGGCTGCGGTAACTGCTCACCATCAGGCAGACTGTTTGCCGATTTAGTTGAAATAATAAAAAGTGTTGATGGTAATATTTTACCAAACCCGCCTGACTAGCTAAGCTAAATATATTGCTATTTTCCGACTGGCAGCGTATACGAACTATAATAATATTGTGGGTGACCACACTTCATCTTCCAAGGTCCTTTTATCATTTAAGGCCATTTGAAATTGACATCAACTTATAGCTGATTTCAACGGATTTTTTTATTGAAGATAAAAAAAAATTACAGTTACTTTCGTTATGAAGTAGGAATTAATTTTTAATAAGTACCCTCTCTATCTTAAAGTTATTTTATAAGTGATAAAGTAACGAAACGTTTAAATGCTTACGATATAAGCTTTCGTATATAGTCCAGTACTTTTACTTTATAACAATATTTTTTTTTTACGAAACGTCAAAACGAGAGATATGTTCAGCTGATGGTAAGTGGTACGTTCATAATAATATAGCTCTAGTTGGGGTGGTATACGCAGCACCACATAGCGCTCGTCGCCTTGAGATTATAAGATTTTAAGTTTCGTTATCCCAGTAATATCACTAGCCACAACTCCCTTCAATTGGGAACATTGTATTAGTCAGCATGCTACTGTTTGACGGCAGAAATAGGGGCTGCTTCGGTACTTACCCGGTATCCGGCAGCAGAGATCTACCACCAATAAACATGGCTGCAGGTATAAAAGTTTTACATCTCCGTGCAATAGTAAAGCAGAAGCAATATTCGATCCGCACAAACGGAATGTATTGCATACGAAATGAATATTATTACGCGGCGCGCACGCCGGAATCCGAGCTATTCGCCGGGGCTCCGGCCGCCGAACAATGAAGTGGAAGCCTATAAATAAGTATTAATTTGATTGAGTATCGTGAAACGAAGGGTAAATTGAAATGTAATGCAGGGTGCGGACGCGGCGGCGGCGGCGGCGGAGCGATGTTTTTAATTGAACATGATCTCGCGGCGCAAACAATCGCGAAAATGTATATTTTAATAACTGAATGAACTCTGTACATCGCAAGCGGACCCCATCCCCCACCACCCATTTTTATTTATACCCATTTTCACTACGATTCCACGAACATCCCTTGTTCTATCATTCATATTCGATATCGCCGCTGAGCTTTGTAAGGCTGACGCGGTAGTGAAGTTCATTTCGGGAATTTTCCGCTGTGGTAAAAAATATGAAAACCGATATGTTTTTGATGCGGATATTCAATACCACAGCATTTTTTTTTTATATTTTTCATTACTTTATTGATGAATGTACAACATTTTTATCAAGCTAACGTCATTTTAAGGAAAACTACTATTACACGCATACTATATCATTATTGACTTCCTCCATATATCTCCACAAAGTTCATTGAGGGGAAGTGGGCTTTAGCCCATCACACTAGCCCAGTGCGGGTTGGTAGGTGGTCAGACCCTCGTCTGATATCCAGCAGAGCTCAACGCATTTATGTTAGGTTGACTTAGGCTCTGTATAATATTGGCCGGAACCTCTTACAGCCCTTACACGCTATATGCAACGTTGAGAAATAAAGCAAGCGGATATATAATATAAATACTGTACCTAAAAGAAGTCGTATTATTCTCAATAGTGAAATATACAAAATGAGATCATTTGTTGAAAATACGCACACACACACTTTTCTTTCAATTGGGGATGAATTTTTGATCCACATTACATCAAATCCATAGCAAACGGATTTATACTCCACAAATGTAATTCATATAAATCGAAGACACTAACAAGACAACTGTTGGTGACGTACGAGGACATCTACAGCAGTTTTCAGGAACTACCTGGTTACTTTAATAATCTGAAAATGAGATTCATTTTTATTGAAAGTAAGAATATAATAATCATCAAGAAGTAGAAATGAGGGGTGTAAGAGGTTCCGCCCAACATCTTACGGAGCCAGGAATCGCAGACGAGGTACTGACCACCTACCAACTCGCACTGGAGCAAAGTAATTTGGGAGGAGACCTATGTCCAACAGTGGACCTCTATCAACTATAGAAGAATTAGAAATAGTTGTCAAACTCTATGAAGTAATCAGTCATCGCAGAGTAACCCATTTAAACCGAGAAGCATTAAAACGTAAGACACGAGACGGAAGCGAGCAATATTTCAAGAAGTTTGCGAAGAGCTAATAATTGAATTCCACTGTGGGAATCCTGGACCAGCCATCACATAATAGTCTGTAGCCAAGTTGATTCCCGGGGACCGCGAGGAGAGGAGTGCTCTTGCACTAACTTGCACAAATGTTTGCCTCCGAATACATGCAGCATGAGCACAGATCTGCAATGGGACAGTTCCGAAATTTATATAAAATACTAGATCGTCTATATCGCTGTTTGTTTGTATCCTTGTTTCTTCACCATTATATGAACGAATGTAACTGATTTAGCACCCTAATCAACAAACGAGGCTCTGGCTACCACCAACCCCCCATGGGCCAGCGTGGTGGGAATTGGCTCAAATGCTCCGATATGAGTCCCTATCGATGTGGGAATCTTTGTAGGAAGCTCGTGTCCAGCAGTGGACGTCTATCGGCTGATGAAGATGATGAAGTGTGTTAAGGTCTGAACTATGAAAATTGCATTAGTGTTTGTATATCAAGACGATACGAGCATGAATATTTTTGTTTTGGTAGCGAGATAAGATAGATTTTTATGATTTCACATATAACTTGATTAAGATATATTTTTTTATAGATGTTATCTTCTCGTCATCGTGAATGAGGAGACGTTGGTACGTTGGATATAATGACAAAATTCATGGTGCCCGTAAGGCATCAAATGCTTAGAAAGTTCAGTGGAGCGAGCGGTGGTCTTACGGTAATCAAACTGAGAGACCGGAGCGTTTCACGCAGTTTGCTTCCACACCGGCGGAGGGTTTGTGTGTGTAGGACATCGTCTGTGTGTACCCATTTGTCTGAGTTCTATGTGTAAATGGATCACACAACATAACGTGTTACATACCCGTATAAATTTCGAAACAAGTTATCGCATTGCTTGTAGGGAATTGATTTCTTTATTACACACAAATTTGTTTTAACGGTATGAAAGTGGGAACTGGAGGGTTGCAGCGGTTAAGATACTTCTATAGATTTTTTTTATAAAACTTATTGTTAATATTATAATGAAAAATATTGTGTTTCCGCTAGTGAAGAATTATCGTTAGTAATCTAGTGTTTGTTAGTATGTTTTAGTTGTTGAAAAGTTCAATGGGTCTGTATAATAGTAACAATGTAAGGAGTGCGAGTAATGCGATTGGGACTCCGTTGGTAATACTGATGGACGTTAAATTACGCCGGTGGTGGTGGCGGTGGTGGCGTTGCTGACGTCGGCGGTGTATTTTAGTATTTTCCAATCGGCGGCACAAACTAAATTCACCCGTTTTGCATACAGTGAATATCGTAAATCACCAGGCGCCGACGTTTATTGAACGGGAGCGGGCGGCCGATGAATTGCGAGTAAATTAATAATCGTATTACTTTTTCAGTGGAATGCAAATATTTGATGATTGTGTTGCGGCGAGTGGAGCGCGGAGATATCAAACAGCTCCGCTCGCCGACCGCTCGCCGACCGCCCGCCGACCGCCCGCTAACCGCCCGTCGCCCGCCCTTACAACCTCATACCATACCATTGTATTCACTTAACGAGACAAACAACACTTTCGCATAAGTTAACCCCTCGCCTATTGTAATAGGCGACTTGGCGCTAGTATGATGATATACACTATACAAGAGTGTATTCGTTGTCTTGAGACCTCGTCTCATTACTTAAGTAATTTCACTAGCTACAGCGCCCTTTAAATCCGAACGCAATAATACTTGCGCACTACTGTGTACGTCTGAAATAGTATCTAGACTTTGTCAGCCGATAGAGACCTACCCATCGCGTAGACCATGAAGAAAACAAAGTTTAACATACCTTTTTTTCAGATAGAGTTTTCAGTTATGATAACTGTTGATTAGTAAACTCACTACTATTATTTAATTAGAGCTTATCAAGAGCTGAATATCATAAAGCTCGCAACTGGTAAAGCTTATTTCTACAAACGTGGTGCTTAAGAAAAACTGCTACCCAGGATCTGTTCCTTTTTAATCGCCTCCTACTGGCTAAGGATATAGTGGCAGTTAGAATGTTGTTAGCTGTCTCCGATGTCCTAGGTTTGTTTGTAATGTTACAAAGCCTATATATATAATTTGTTGGATTTGTTTGCGTGTAGAGTGACTGTTTTCGCTAAACAAAGCGGCAAGCGGCAAGCGGCAGGCGGCAAGCGGCAGGCGGCAGGCGGCGGGCGAGGTGTCGGCCTGCGTGGATCTCACTAAATTATTCCCGCGGGCCACTCGTGGACGGTTTAATGAATTTTTAATCGAATTACAGCTCGGGGCCTGTGAGAAATTTTACAGATAAATCTTAACGATATTATACTGAAATAACGAGTGTATCATTGTGTCTGACGTTGCACTGTTGGGGGCGTAAGGGGTAGACTGAACAGATATCTTCACCGTCTGTCAAGGATAGGCTTCCGTGAGACGACCACTGCTAGACTGAAAATTCTCACATTTGGGATTTGAGCCATTTCCCACCACGCTGGCCCAATGGTCAGAGGGAGCCAGAATCTTGTACCTACGCAACCTGCTATTATTAATTTACTACTACTAATGTAAAGCAAATAAAAAAACCTACGGGATGGGCGCAACGCGGGACCAATCGACGTGGAGTCTTTGGGGGAGGCCTTTATCCAGCAGTGGACGTTTATCGGCTGATGATGATGATGAATTAAAAAAAAAATCATAAATACACAAACACAATACTGAAGAGATAGTCTAATAAAAAACCTACTATATCCTAATTTAAAGAACATAGTAGGTATATCCCAAAGTAACAAAAGCAAAGCAGTCTCGTCGTTTCGTTATATAAATTTTTTAAAAAAAAATCATGTCTAAGGTATTACACTGTCCGCTTCAGTAGTGAGAAAGACTCCTCAGAGAGAGAAATTTCAGTTTGAATTTAAAGTTTATAAATCAAATAAGGAAAGAAGAAAGTTGAAAAAGACTTTTTCAAAATAAATCTAGCACCGACGGAAGATAACAGCTACTAAAAGGCATCAAGATAAAGCATGACACAATGGTTGGAGCAGTCGGTCCTGGATTGCGCTATGGAGCAGACAGACAGACACGCAGCCGGCAGGCGGCAGGCGGCAGGCGGCAGGCGGCGGACGGTAAGTGGCCGAGCCGCGTGAAGACAAGCGCGCATTATTTATAATCCAATATGTATGAGAGTACCGCCGGAAGCGCCCTTTCGCGAAAATATTAAGCAAATAGAGCCGGAAACGTACAATCGCGAACCTCCACCGCAGCGGGGCCATGAAACATGCGACAAAGAACACACGAATTACGCCTATAACAACGGTTGGACAAATTGTATCTTTTCACAAGATTTAAACAATTTGTATAAATATTGTTTTTTTTTTATTAAAATACTAAATAAAATTTTGGATGTTTCAAAGCATCGCAGCGAGCGATGGAGAGAGCTGTACTTGACATTTCTCTAAGAGATAAAATCCGGATCGAAGGAATTTGGCGGAGAACTAAAGCTGTCGACTGTGTTGCAAACTGAAGTGGCAGTAGGCCAGCCATGTCTGTTGTGTCAGTGACGGCTAATGGAGGAGGAAAGTCTCGGAGTGGAGGCCGCGTACAGGTCGCAGAAGTGTAGGATGCCCTCCATTCAGGTGGACTGACGACATCATCAGAGCGGTCGGAAGTAGGTAGATGAGAGCTTAGGATAGCTTTGGGTGGAAAACGTTGGGGAAAGCTTATATCCAGCAGTGGATGAACAAAGACTGATAGTGTTGATGAGCATGATGGGTACAATTAAAACAGTGTAGTCAGTAACTTAGACAACTAAAGGACATTTGGTCTATTTCCAGACGACCTACCTACCATATACCATCACATTGTAAGTCTAGCGGTATAACATGAAACCATGAACCAGTTTAACATACAAGTGCTAGAGTATTCCAATTGACCATGTTCAACCATCTTCAGCCTCATTGTAACTTAACATCCTCTGAAATTGTGTACACCTGTAAATGATGCATTTCATATATGAGCTTACTTTTTTTTTATTTATTGAAGCGACGAAACGACTAAGACGTTCACCTGATGCGGGTGCGGGAACGCGGGATCTTTGAGGGAGGCCTATATCCAGCAGTGGACGTCCATCGGCTGATGATGAAAGTGAGTCATCAACAAGTTGTCGCGTGAAAGTAAAAAAACAACACAGTTTTGTGGGTCGGGGTAATAACTGAACACGATGTCGTGGCTCCAACGCCAGCCCCCAAGGTGGAACAGCAAACATGTCAGATTGAAATGTTTAAGCAATCACTTGGCTGGTATTAAAAGGTGGTTCGTGTATTGCGAGCTCTAATATTTTCGTATTAGCTTAGATATACAACACAACTTAAAAACTTAAATGTCATAAAAATTAAGGGAAGTTCATCAAGGGTGGATTAATAAGATAGTTGACAATAATGAAAGTTATTTCGGTTATTCACACAGCTTTAAATATGTGGGGGGTGTAAGGGTTTCCGCACAACGACTCACGGGATACAAGCCAACCTCACCTGCTCGTGGTGGACTCTGCTACTCCTAACTCCCATTGGGCCAGTTGTGGGAAAGAGCCCAAATCACCTCATATGAATTCTTACCCAATGGTGTAGGAATCTCTAGGGGAGGTTTATTTCCAGCAGTGGACGTCGATCGGCTCATGATAATGATACCTTGTTAAAGTTATTACTAAACCCAAATTCTTATTTTGTTGATGTTGTAGATTCTTCGGAATCATCTAAATTGTTGTCGAAGAATTACATACTTATCTTACTTAAGTTATACAAAGTAACTTTAATAGGCATAGTAAAAAGTTAAGTTTTAGATAAAATTCGTGAGAATAAATAGAGTGAAAACTAATATTGAAATTCTTTAACGCGAATAACTATTTGAAAATGTTTGACAGCAAACTTTGGCCGCCTGTTCAAAACACTATGTAAATTAAACTTAATTCTATAGAACTTCTAGAAATTTTAAGTAAAGTTGGGACCGACGTCGGCAGCGTCAGTGGCAACTTTGACGTTTACCTGGATGAATACTAAATAATTGTAACAATGTAACAAATTTGGTGGTTCGTGATATTAAATGTAAATTATATACAATGACTATATATGTGGGTAAAAAACTCACGGAACCCAAGCCAACCTCACCTGCTCGTGATTCATCCCGCTAATCAACAAACGACGCTCTGACTCCCACCAACCCGCTTAGGGCCAGCGTGGTGCGAAATGGCTCAAACCCCCCATAAGAACCCCTACAAACGACGGCCCCTAGTGCCCGGCGATATTGCAAGCAATGCAGGACTAATCGTGTGGAGATATTTGTGGGAGGCCTATGCCCAACAGTGGACATCTATCGGCTGGTAATGATGATATCAAATTGTTACCGTAGAATATTATTGACTTGATAATACACTGAATCGACAAATCCTTTATCGTAGGACTAACATTTTATAATTATTTCAATTAGTATTAAATATAATCAGACCATGGATGGTCAAGCGTGCTGGGAAACAATTTTCTAGATTTTTATGTTGATATCTAGCACAATGAAATGCTCCTTCTTCTTAAAGTACCACTCCAACTAGTGAAGGTTGGCGATCAGCGTGATACAGTCCTTTCTGTCTCTGATTTGACGGAACAATTCAGACTTCTTAAATATGCCAGTCCATTCCCTGATGTTCCTCAACCATGCAAATGAAATGCTATTGTGGCAGATTAACAACATGAGAACATATTGGAAAAAACCTGATCGCCGTACCCAGAAATATCTAGCACAAATAATATACCTAATTAAGAAGGAGTACACAAAAATCTATCAGTCAAGTATTATGGACTCGATCCGACAGACAAACAGTTACTCAAGGAAGTTAGCTTTGTCTTGAAAGAATTTCAATTTTACAATTAATTATTTCCAAGTTTAAGGGGTTGAGTTGCCGACGGCGGAAATATTGTAAGAAAGAAAAAAAGAAGGGTCTAATCACCTTTTTACGATGCAATAAGCGAAGCTATTACGGGAGGTCACTTTACTGTGGGCTGGTAAGCGGAGCTCGTCGGAGAGCGCTTAATATTTTGCGCCGTAACACTAAAATAAAGATATCCATAAAGTCGAATGAACGGAATCGTGTAAAATGAACGCGAGCCGTAAAAGCATCGAGCAACTTATATTGGATGGGTTGGCGACAACTTGGTGGGGCTAAACTGATATCACTCACAGCGCATGGACCTTGGACGTTTGAGAGGAGTACTTACATCATTGCAACAAAGTTAAAGTTTAATAAGGTGATAGGTCTCTGTTGCCGGAGACCATCGATATAATTCGCGATGAGATGATAATGTTTATTACATATGTTCGGTCCTATGTATCATCCGACCAATCTATATGAAGATCTTCGATAGAGGCCTATGTACTCAAGTCGTAGGTCACAATATACTGGTGGAGTTCTCTGTCGCCGGAGATCGTTTAGGTAGGTACCATCGCATAGCCTATATTCTGCCGGCAAACAGTATTGTGCAAACATTACTGTGTTCCGGTTCGAAAGGTGCTGTAGCTAGTATAATTACTGGGGTATTGAGACTTAATATCCTATGTCTGAGGCGACAAGTGCGATGTGGTTCTAACTAACGCCAGGTTGTTATGGGCTGGCGTATCACTTACTATCAGGACAACGTCTCACTTGCTCGTGGAATAAAAAATATTTAGGTACCCTAAACGTACAGTAATATATATATATTTTAAAATACTAGAACAATAGAACTGATATAAAAAGAAATGATTAGTAATGATTAGATTCAAGAATTAGTTTTGATGTATAGAAATAAAAAGTTCATCGCTTGGGTGAAATGATATGATCCATGAAACGCGCCAAAGCCCACAACCAATCGACGCTGGCTTTCGAACATGAGCTACCTATAGGTAATACTTCCTCCGCACACCCCACTAAGTTCGCCGCGGCATCGGCAAACATCTTTAACGAAAAAAAGGTGATATAAAAGCGTGTGAGCGATAAAATATCACTCGGTCGCAACACACCCGCCGGCGATACGCAGCGGCGCGTGCCCCCGCATGAAACATCCGGATTTGCAGCCTTCCCGCCTGAAACGCTCCAATCCAAGTGCAAACGTTTACTCAAGTTCAAAAGAATATTGGTATTTGTATGAACATTGCTGAACCGAAATGATAGCCTGCGGGTCAGAGGAGCCCGATGACGCGACGAGCCGCGCTCCTGCGTACAATGACGAGGAGTTTTTCATCGAGACTCCTGCCGCAACCGAAATCATTATCTCGGGAGACTCAACAAACAATAATTTCGCTGGTATACCTAGATATGCCGTACACAAATATTTAGACAGGATTGCTCTCCAATCTAGGATCACTTGGAAGCAATTGTATTGGAAAAACAAGAATCTTTAAGCTGAAATCTAGTATCACAGCTTTCATCGTTTTGTAAAGTAGATTAAGCGAACTAAGTACAAACTAGATATAGAAGTGTAGAAGCAGATTTAATTGGACATAATTTAGATTTTGTTTTATATTGTAAAACGGCAAACGGCGAAGGTGAAGACTGAAGTTGCGATGGCTGAGTGTAGTGACAAAGGATATGATGAGCAGCGATCTCAAAGTAATTGATGTTTCAAATAGAGCGAAGTGGAGTGAAGGAAGTAACAGAGCAGAACCTGTCATAAGACGGGACAAATGCTAAGAAAAACAAGATTATACCTGAAATTCTAAAAAAAGTGTTGGTTATGTCGAAACGTGGAAAGAAACTAGATTTATCGAGGAAATGTTGACAGGAAGTCAAAATTAAGGTAAACAAGAGTTAAATAAAGTATCCTGTATTGAATTTAAATATGAAACTGTTTAAAAATTATTAAGGGAGGAAATAACGGGTAGCGGCGGACGTGACAGTTTTCCCGAACCAGATAGCTGCTGGAAAACATCTCTGTAGAAGCTCAAGGTGAAGTCGACGAGGACGAAAAAGTAAACAGCTTTTGAGGGTAATTTATTTTTTATGATTTTTCATCATTAATATGTGATCTATAGTGATTCTATCGCGTTCGGTCTTGGGCTTCACTTAATCTCTCCCCACGACTTCTTCATCTTCTTCACCTCCTCAGCTACTGTACGGCGCCAGGTCTGTACGAGGCGACTGCACTTGCGTTTCCCTTGCAGATTCCAATCAAGCGCCTGCTTGGGAATATGGAATTTCTTAGTAGAGTATGGACAATACACTTCCGTTATACCGTATACGTTCCCTTATTTCTACAGTGGTTTGGACAATTATACTCGTATCGGACTGGTGGTAAGTCACACGGCAATGACTTTTCCTATGATCATACATTACTATTAAATAAGCTATTGGGATGAGGGATGATTGAACATCAAATTTATCAAATCTATTAACTTCACGCTCTTATAGCATCGTATTATGGATTCATATCAGCAGATAGTTGCTCAGAGATATCGTGAAGGATATGCTTACTGCACCCGAAATCTCTGTGCTTAAACTTAAAAATAAACTTACTAATTTCAATTCTGCATGGTTGAGAAACTTTTAAGTGAGTTGAGAGATTAATATTGAGATAGATTTAGGAAGCTAGAGGGAGCAGTGCCTATTTGCCTATGTGAAGTGCATGGCCAAGTAATTGTCTCAATTTCTTCAAGTTTAAGTTATGTAAGTTTAAAAACATCCGTCTTCAATTTTCTACTAAACATGTATTTAATAAATTACTAATAAAGGTTTTTCTAAAAACAAAGGTCTCTGTTGCGGGAGACCGCCCATGCAGGTACCACCTCAGCGAATATTTTTGTCGCCAAACAGTAGTATGTAAATATTACTGTGTTGCAGTTGGAACGAAAAATATTGTAACATTAAAAATTACATTCTTAAATAAGTTGATAAGAAACAAGTGTTTGATTTAAAAAAAAGAATCAAATATCTGCACGGTATTGAGTGGGAGGATATCGGCGTGGATGGGTGGTTGTGTATCCGAATCCCAATTCAAAAGTCGTCTTCATTGGATACGGTGTTAAATTTCACTGAATTTCTCCCATACGACGTTACATTTATTTTGAAGAGCCTCGCCGGAGCAGGCTCAAGTCAACTGGATGGAGAATATTGCGCGCTTTGATGTATCAAAGTAAATTATATTTCCGATGTTGCGGTGTTTCGTATCCAGCGCCGCGTACCTATAATTACATACCGTACGCAACGTATGGCTTTACTGTGCGGTAGTAATGATTACATTTATACATGCGGGTTGTAATTGATAAAAAAAAAATAATCAACACAAAAACAATCGGTTGTTACTTGGGACAGTATGGATCGGATTTTATGAAACGGAAATGTGTAACGAAAAGGAGACGACTATATATTTATAATATTTACACTGTGGCGGAATGATATAAAACGCGCTTCTATAAAGTATCCCCTCTTTTTATTTTACGATGCGAAGAGACGAGCGATACATTCACTCGATAGTAAGTGACACATCTGCCTATAACAATGGAGCTAATAATTATGGTATATACCACATTATGCTCGTACGTTTGCGCCGTAAGACATAAGGAGTGGTTACTTCAGTAATTTCTTTCTACAACACCTTCGATCCGGATCACAGTAATGTCTACACAATACTGCCTGTTGACTGCAATAGGCACTGCGGTGGTACCTACCTGACAACAGAGACCTACCACCCAATAAACTAATGCATAATTTGAGATGATAGATTGGTGAATAATTCTAGTTTTGTTTGAAGCACAGTATCAGCTTATTGCGCCTCCTTTGACAATTGACAGCGATCGCTCTGCGCTAAGCTTGTTCTCTGCTTCCCCTCCACAACCCTCCATAGAGGTTCCTCTCCTCTCTCACCCCCGTGCCCTTACTCCGTGACGCACACACGCGCGGCCCGCGTCGATTGCTGTCCTCTCGCCTGCAGCCGATATTAAATGTTTGCGTTGGAGCGTTTCCGCAGGTGAATGTAAACAATGCTCCACGAGTACGTACGCGTGTATACTTAAGCCCAATATTTCCTTATCAATGTATACTTACAGCGATTCATACGTCAATTCGACGGCGACCGCCCGCGTATTTACTTTCCGCCTTACTCGTTTTCATCCGATAGATTAGAGTAACAAACACGTATATTATTATTGAAAGTCTTTATGTATCTGCTGCTTAATGTCTCCTTTTTTTATTAAAAAAAACCAAAGGCCGAACGAAATGTACACCTGATGGTAACTGATACGCCTGCCTATAACAACGCAACATTAGTTAGGATGATATACACCTTACATTATTGTGATCTTCGCCTTGGGAGAAAGAGGTTGTCCCGTTGCCCCAGTAATAACACTAGCCACAGGGTCCTTCAAACGGGAACACAATAACGTTTGCACAGTACTGTACGTCAGCTGCAATAGGAGCTGCGGTGGTACTTTACCAAGTTGTGTCCAGTAAGCGTCTCCTTAACATTTTTTATACGCTGTGTGAAAAATATAATTTTCATGAAATCTAGCTACAAAAACGTGTTTAATTGTAGGGGTGTTTTCATTCAGCAACCCTTAGTGTAAAATGGATAAGTATACGATTGAAAAAGATGAACTTTTCTAAATTATTTTAAATATTGTATATATTCATACTTAATCGTATATTACGAAAACAAGTCGAAAAGTTTTCATTTATACTCAATAAAATAAGGGGGTGTGAAGGGTCTTGAAAAATCTCAAGGGACCAAGGAAACCTCATCTTCTAGTGATGTACCTTGCTAATCAACAAACGCGGCTCTGGCTTCCGCCAACCCACATTGGGCTAGCGTGGTGGGAAATGGCCCAAGTCTATATGAACCTCTACAGTGGGAGATCTTTGGTGGAATTCTATGTTGAGTAGTAAAAGTCTATCGACTGATTGATGATGATTTTCAATAATAGTCTAGAAGTGGTTTGGGGTGTTAATTATATTAATTATTTTAATGTATTAAATTTTATACAGAATAGATTTAACCGTATTTAGAAATTTACGCGCGTTACCAGAATCATCTCTTAGAACAACAGCGGGTCTGACAGATCAAACAAGCAAAGTCCCGCGCGAAAGTCAAAACATTCGGCTTCGCGGCGGTAGGAAGACTGGGCGAGGGGGTTGGAAGGAAGGGTTGAAAGTAGGGGGAGGTGAGAGAACACACGAAACACCTCGGGCCGCTAATGCGAATATGAGATGTTTACTTTCAACACAGAGATCTTTATCCGTGCCTAAAACTATCAAATCGCTCGACTAAGGGAATATCACTCATATTTGTTTTAGCATCCGTTAAATTTAGTACAAACGGAAACTACTCGTTAAGCTAACCAGACTTCGTCAGATGTGAAGTTTCAATTTAAACGATTTCAATATGGCTTAATGAATAAATTTTAGTTATAATTCTAAGTTACTTCACCACCACGCTCATGTGAAACGGCAAAGATTCAGCGACGTCGCAGCGCTGCTAGAGCCTGAAATTCCCATAATTTGGGATAACGATATTTAATTACTGATAAACAGCTCAAGGGTGTATTTGTGATAAAGAAAATTGTTAAAATGTTTTATTTACATTATATAAAAATAGTACAAATAATGCGATGTTGTGTCCTCTTTTATCTTAACTAGCTGTTCCCCGTCTACTTTGCAGGCTATAACACCCCTACAAATTCCTTTAAGGAATTTAGTAAAAATCTATTCTTAGCTTACTTACAATCGGTAAAAGGAATACTCCTACCAAATTTCATATCTTCAAGCCTTTTCGTTGCAGAGGTATGATGAATCTCTACGTAGGTGGAAATCTCATATATAATTGTAACAAGCTATACTTCTTTCAATTATTTTTTTTTTTTTGCTATTAATACATTGTTTCAGATAATGTTGTGGAATCTATATTATAGTTTAAGGTTAAAACTATATAAATTTTAATATGAAATTGGATGTTTTAATCGAGTGAAGTATCTAGACCAGTTCAGCGTGTTGCAAAGAGCTGATGTAAAACTCTCGGGAGTTTGTCAAGAGAATTGTTATTGATATGACAGAGATACATTGAAAATTATTTAATCCTATAAAATTCTATTAAACTGCTGTAAATCCTTGTGATCCTTACAAGGTAAACGGAGCAATATTGAGGTTCAATAAACAGTGATAATTGACGGATCCTCTATTAATATTGACACGGTGCGCGAGTGCGGGGCCCGACTTGCGAAACGTCCACCGGCATAAATGTTAGCGTGAAAGTTGGCATAATTTTCCACCCCGTTCAATTAACCCGGAGCGCTGTGATACAACGCCAACCCCCCGGAGCCTCCAAGCACGCCCTCCCCTCCACATGTGCGAGGCAACTTTGTCGAGTTAAATTGTGTGTGATTAAGACCACTTGTATATGTTTAGGGCTCTCGTAATAACGTTTGTGTTTGTTGAATAATGGGCCACGGTTAGGAAAGTTTTTTTTAGGATGTGAAGTTGAATTAATTTGTTGCCAAAAGATTCTCTTTTGATCCATGCAAAACATATAAACGTAAAGTACTGTCTCTAGCTACTATAGACAGAGCTACTAGAGACAGTACTTTAGACTGACGATGAAGGATTGCTTAATGATACACCTTTATCGTCAAGAATTATCACTAATATCGTTTATTACAACCGAAGGACGGTAGAGAGGTGGTAGGAGGATGGAATCTGTTCGCCAAACTTCAGTTTGAAGTGAGCAATGATGACGACGAGAGGGATAGTAGAAGGACGGCAGAGGACGTAACAGCGATTACTGTAAATATAGTATCTTGAATAACTTGATTGATAAACCGCAATTAATGGAATTCAGTTCGAGGAATAAAGCGGGTTTATTGAGCTGGTAGTGACTGGACGAGGAATGTGCGCCATGCCAGCTGTGAAGTCAATTGTAATAATATCATTAATCCAACTTAAACACGGCTCGCACTTCCTCTTGCTTAGACCTTTATTGAACCAATCCAAACAATTTAGCTGTCCCTCCGACACAAATTGAGATTAAACGGCAATCGATATCGATGTCCTCTAACAGATACAAAAAGAAGGTTACTCGATCCGCTTGTAATCGTTTGTCTAAATGCAGCAGTTTCTTTTTCAGGACAATGGATGCGAAACGGACGATTAGGTCCCGAAAACGTAAATTTTTATGATCCCGCCAACGACTTGAGTCTTTTGCGAAGTATAAACGATCCTTACACAATGTTGTTACGGCTTTGGTAAATACTACCAGTAACGTTTGAAGATACGAATGTTTCCTTCTTTATGGTGATTCGGAAATGGTAAAAAAATATAATCCTACCAGCTTGATCTTCTCTCTCTCTCTCTTTCTTTAAGTCGGTTGGTCAATGCTGATGTTCGTGACTCCTTATCGATAACCTGTTCTTAGTGATGTTACGCCAATCACTTCTATTTGATGCTGTCTATATAGCGCCATATACAGGTGGTCTTCTTCACCTGATCAGTCTAAGGTTTTGGGCTCCGTCTACGCGGCCTCTTACTATCAATCATGTCAATACGATAAGTTTCTCCAAGTCATTTCCATTTTTTCTGGACCGAAAAACTTCGACTAAGTGTCCGACGAAGACAGACAGTTGGAAGGCGCATTTGGATTTGGAGCTGTGTTAAGATGGAGACGTTGGTCCTATGCTATGTCTAGGATAATTTCAGTATCCGTTTCCAACACCACTTCATCTTCTATTTCGGGAGAATTACATTGTTGATAACAGAAAAAGTGACATACTAATAGAAAATTGACTAGTTAAATAAGATGATTAATATGACGTTATGTTCTCATCTCATTTCTTAGGTAAGTATCATGTAGTTAAACCCGATAACTAGAAGGCCGGTTCTTGACAAAGATCAGAAGAGTTAACAACTCCAAGTAATATTTTCCTCTATCCATTATCAATCTGATTTCCTGTTGCTCATTTTACAAGATCAGTAAATTGCAGACTTGGTATAGAACAAATGTAATAGAAACAAAGAGTGGATCGGGGGCGAGCTGAGGGCAAAAGTCATCGGACCCATTGCCCTCTCTACATTGTGTGATGCAGCAAGACACTCCATTGGTACGGGAACTTGGCAATGCGGTCTGTATCAAATGGACTTCAACGTGGAAACTTTAAAACTGCTTTCTTTCCAACTTTTCGTTATATTATTACAAGAAAAATTTCTATAAGTTATCACTAAGAGCCTTCTTTACCTTTGTCGTAAAAACTTATATGAATTTACTGTAAAAATTTAATAAGCAAACCTCGCAAGATCTTTTTAACAATTTCTATGATTCTGAATTCATTCATCATCAGCCGATAGACGTCCACCGCTGGACAGATGGTGGACCTCCCCCCAAAGATTCCCACATCGATCGCGTAGGGATTCATTTGAGGGGATTTGAGCCATTTCCTACCAAACTGGCCCAACGCGGGTGGGGTGGAAGCCAGAGCCTCGTTTGTTGATAATCCTTTACACCCAGTTCTTTATTCACTGTATATCAATACAGCTTTGAAAATAATAATTCATTGCTTTGATGAGTGATACCTGAAGTGTTGACTCTATTTTCGATTTGAAACCTAAGTGTTTCTAAAATAAATTCACTAGATTCATTGTTATCACTACATTGTACAGGGTTTTCAAGATAATTAACTAAATGTCTCAAGTTGGGTTCTTCTTTGTATCCAGCAATACAAAGTCATCTCTTGTGAGATACGTTAAGAAGACGTCATGTAAAAAAAAATTGTAATACTGTACCAAAAATAAAGTACATTGTGAATAGATATAGTAGATGTGTTATTTTTTTTATAGGAAGAGTGGGCAAACCGGTTTACAGGTCACCTGGTGAAGTGTCATCATTGACAGGTATAATATATACAATTTTACAATGACGACAGACTGACTTTAAGATGTCTTGGTAAGACAGATAGATACTACAACTATATCCTGGAAATCTATATTCTGGTATTGATTAAGGATGTTTCATACCAGGACATTGTTATAAGGCAAGGCAGCAAAATGAAAGGAATAACTTAAAAAAATGGTATGTCAATTATAAAGCTTTTAACATAGCAAGGATTTGACCAAGTAACTGATGCGGGGTGTAGGAGGTCCCACACAATAACTTGCTCATCAATGCAATCTCACCTGCTGCAACCCCCGCTTTGGACCAGCGTGGTGGGAAATGGTTCAAATCCCTCATATAAACCCCTTCAAACGACGGCCCTTAGTGTCCGGCGGTACCGGAAGCATGTGTGACTGTAGTGAGGGTTGCGAGAAGACGCTGGATGCGGGCAGCGCAGGATCAATCTATGTGGAAATCTTTGGCCGAGGTATATGGACAGTGGATGTCTATCGGCTGATGGATGACGACGACGACGATGATGATGATGATGAATAGGTTTTGATAAGAAATGAGACATTAAAGATTTTCATAACGATGTCATTACTAAATAAATATAAATACGAGACAAACGCGAAAGCATCCATCGTTTTCTTTTCATACGGCAGTAATAAAAGCAGTAAGCAATAATTCCCAACTTTATAGCGATTCCCATTTAATTAGCCGTATACCTTGTAATAAAAAAAATGACGACGACGGACATTAGGGGTGTGGGGGTGGGTTTGTAGGCGACCTTACACTTTTTAATTTACAAAAGAAATAACAAACAAATGACCTGCAATAAAGTAACGAAAACGGTGTTAACTTCAATTAGAGCTATAAAAGAGCTGTTACAGCTAATAGCGGTGTAGTGCTTCCGTACTAACAGCGCATTTGCACGACATTCGTGCTGGACATGTTATAATGTAGTAGTCGACTATTACATTAAATTTGAATTAGTGCATGTTGTTCGATGCTCGACTTGATAAAAGGGGTTACTTTTCTATTCATCTAGTTACGCAATTATGTGAGTAGCAAAATGGTAGGTCTCTGTTGCCGGAAGCCATCCAGGTACAGATACCACCGTAGCTCCTATTGCAGCTGACAAACAGCACCGTGCAAATATTACTCTGTTCCGATTTGAAGATCACTGCAGCCAGTGAATTTACTGGGGTAACGAGACTCAATATCTTATGTTTCAAGGTATGTGTATATCGTCCGAGTAGGGGTGTAAGGTGTACCGCATAACAACTCAGAGGACCCAAACCAACTTCACCTGCTCGTGGTGCAGCCTGCTAATCAACAAACGAGCCTCTGGCTCTCACCAAATCTCATTAACCAACGTTGTGGAAAATGACCCAAATTCACCCTTATGAACTCCTTCAAACAAACTCTCGTTCCAAGCGGTACCGGACGCCATACTGACTGTAAGGTCACGGGAAGCCGCTGGATGTGATCAGTGTAAGAGTCTTTGATGTGTAGATCTTTGAAGGAGGTAAATGTCCAGCAGTGGACATCCATCAGGTGATGACTAGCGCAGACTAAACCACCATTTAACGTAAGATGGGGTCAATCATCTATAACTTCTCTATCTATCACCATTGCAGTTTAATATAGTAATGTTTGCGAATTTCTCCTTATAGGTAGACTGGTCTATACAGCCTTCTAACAGGATATACCAAAAGAGAGGGACAGTAAGTAAATTAAAACAGCATTCTATCGTTTATATCTTCGGGATTACTTTCCACGCTTTTTCTAAAAGCTTGGCTCACGATACATGTTGCGACTTCTAAAAAGCAACTTGAAGACTACATATACAAAAGAACACAGAATGCAAGGACTAAAAAGTCATATAAACAGGACTTAATTAAGTCCGACATCTTGACGTCACTATACAGCAAGCTTTCGGATTTTTCATTAAAAATAAACTTTTATTTTTGACATAGCGTTATGAACGTCAGGGGGGAGGAAATGACGGTAAATTTTAGTTAAACATTAAACATTTTATATAAGGGGTGAAAGGGTTCCCGCACAACAATTCACAAGACAAAAACCAACCTCACCAGCTCGTGGTGCACCCTGCTAATCAATAAACGAGGCTCTGGCGCCCATCAACTCGTTTTGGATCAGCATCGTGGGTAACAGCTCAAATCCTTTCTCATGAACCCTTAAAAACGTGGAGATCTTTGGGGGTAACCTTTATCCAGCTGTGGACGTCTATCGGCTGATGACGATGAGGTAAACGTTTAGTAAGTTTCGTTTGAATGATCAGTCAGAGAGAGCGTTGATGTAAAAGAATTTTTGTCCGGTGTTGTAACGAACTCGGCGCAGGGGAACCAGCAGTGGGGCCGGATGCCCGCGGCGGAGGCTGTGCGAAGCCTATTTCCAATTTACGTCTATCAATCAGCGGCAATCTCGTTGAGTGGATTACTCGCAAATGAAATTTGCATACGCTCCCGCGCCCGCCGTCTGTTGCCCGTATACAAACGCGGCGCCTTATCCGCGGACTCCGACCATCATCGTCATCATCAGCCGATAGACATCCACAACTGACCACAGACCTCTACTAAAGATCAATACCATTTCCCACCACGCTGGCTCAGTACGGGATATTGTGTGCCAGTGCCTCGTTTGTTGATAAGCAGGGTGCACGACGAGCAGATGAGGTTGGATTGGGTCCAGTGTATATATGCCTCCCCATACGCCCCCAACGCCGCCCTTAATTTAATTTCAAACGAAACCATCATTACCTCTTCTATACGTAATCATATAATAGCTATATTACCTTTGCTGACAATCTGATAACTTTCTAACGAGTAGACAGTAATAAACATTACTGGTGGTAGATCTTTGTTGCTAGACCGTCAAGGTAGCAACCACCGCATCCCTGACTTACAGTAGTGTGCAAACTTTACTTTGTTCCGTATTGAAGGGAGTTGTTGATAGTGAAATTATTGGGGTAACGAGATTTGACATCTTATATGTCAAGGCGACCAACGTAATGTGGTGCAGTGTATAACCATCCTAATTAGCACTACATGAAGAAACGTATCACTTACCATCAGGTGAACGTCTTGCTCCTCTAGTCGCTTGTTCGAATAAAAAAAAATTGAACATGACTGTATTGCCATTGCTGTCAACCTGAACGTTCTCTAACTAGTAGACAGTAACAAACATACTAAGTGCAGATGGACGTATATTTACGTATGGGTACACGTCGGTTTCCTCAAGGTTTCTTTCCTCACCTGATACCCATAATCAATTAGCATCGAACCTCCACATCAGTTAATCACAGCTCGAAGATACTCTGCTAATATATACAAGAGATTTCCACCCATGTAACTTATCACGATATCTCTGGAACCATAAGACCTGGAGACTTGAAATTTGGTGGGATATCTTTTATTGCAAGGGTTTAATAGCTAATGTGTAAATTAAATTGAAAAGTAATACTTTTAGTTTTCTTCATAGACAAGGCTTTGCTAAACTTCCTTTGTAAGTATAATTTAGTTGTTAAAAAAAATATTATGTTTTCTTTAAGTATCTCTCCAACTAGTGAAGGTTGGCGACCAGCGTGGTACAGTACTGTATATGAGAAAATACAAAGTATTTAAAGTGCCTATATAAGTTAATTAATCACGTAAACAAATGAAATCATTAAATAACTTATAAAACCAATATAGTAGTTTTAAATGCTAAGTTATAAAAGTAAACACGAGCTTTTATTCAACTTTAAGCTACGGAGCGCTTTCGCCGACGTTTGGTGATGTTTAAGGCAAATTTATTAAAATAAATTTGGTGCCTCTATTTAGCTGGACTATTACAGGCCCTCGTACAGCCTTCAGCGTGGGAAGGTTGCAAGGACGTCGCTTTGTTCAACTGAAATTGGATCTTAACAGCTTCGCAACAAAACTCATTTCCGTTATAACCAATCGGTGTGGACTACGAAATACGCAATTATGATTTTAATTGACCAATGCCGTGGATTTGACACGGATATCCGCCGAGCTGAATGTATTTGCTGATCGCGTTTTTACCGACTCACAGGATGGGAGATAGTATACTAATTTATTTATCTATTCAACATCTTTGCTGATAAACTTATTAACAAATCTCTCTCTACACTCATGTATAAAACTTCGTATTACCTTAACGTAAGTAAAAACTAAATATTACATATCTGCCTAATGATATTTCATCTTAAGGAGGGAAGATGAAATATCATTAGCCGGAAGACGTAGCGTGGGCAGACCCCCCACAAGGTGGACCGACGACCTGGTCAAAGTCGCTGGCAACCATTGGATGCGGGTGGCCCAGGACCGGTCTGAGTGGAAATCTTTGGGGGAGGCCTTTGTCCAGCAGTGGACGTCTTCCGGCTGATTGGATTGGAGTGGATTGACAATGATATTTAAAAATACATGTTGTTATCAATCCCCTGACAAAAGGTGGCCTCCGTTAGAATGATACAGCATCAGAGATAATATGTTATCAGCAATTTCCCCAGCTACAACCCTTCAAACTGAAACACAGTAATGCTGATTATGAAAATAAGAGGCTGCTATGACGCCGGCATAGCCTGTCTCCGGCAATAAACCTACCAACAAGCATCTTTGGGAAGTAGTAACGCGTTAGTTTGCAGAACGATTACTCCGGTAATATTTATCTTTAATAAGAAAGAAAAACATAACTACAGCGAAGCAATTAAAAGAGTTACACGAGTTGATTCCCCAGCGGTCGTAGCGATCGGCGAACGTAAGCGAGATTTAATTTTTCACCTCAGTACACATCAAAACTTGTAATTAGCTAATAATTAAAAGCTATAATTACGAGACATATTAAACCTTCACCCTCATCCCCTACTCTTGAACTCCGTTAGGAATTCAACGGAATCCATGTTTACGCGAATTCTAATCTCGCTCAAGTTGATACTTAATGAAAACACTGTACTTATCCGAATCGTCATAGACGATTGGATTACGAAATTAATCTCATTAGTGTGTCAAAGCTTTGAAAATTAAAGTTTAAGTAATATTGTTAAATTGTACGCGAATCCCTCGGAAAGCATTCAGAGAGGGTTGACGATTGCGTTGATATTTGTTTATGATGTTTTGTAATTGCGCTCCATCACAACCCGAACGGCGGGGAGCGAAGTGTGAGGGTTGCTTTCAAATGAAACGCTTGCTTTATTTGAAACGAAAAAACTTAGGTGTTTAACATTTAACTTGGTTTTAAATTTTACATAATTATTCCCATCGTCTAACTTAACTAACTTCATATAATATCTAATGTAACTTACATGCGTAATAGATGATAACGACACCCATTTTCGTTCCCTTATATTACAATGCTTACCTGAAAAAAAAATAGATATTAAATTATGAGACTAGTTACTAAGTTACATCTATATAATAAGGGGTGTGAAGGGTTGCGCTCAACGTCTTACGGAGCCAATGACAACCTCATATGCACGCGGTGAACCTTGATGAATAACAGACGAGGCTATGACCACCCACCAACTCGCATTGGACCAGCACGGTAAGTTAAAGCACAATTCCTCTCTATGAACTCAGTGGAGGAAAGGCCTATATCCAGCAGTGGACATTTATCGGCTGATGATGATGATGACGTCTATATAAAACCTGTCAAAGAAGATAAGTTAAGTAAAACACTTGTCTACAAGATGCTGACGTCTCTCATGTATAGGGTACAGAAAGAAGTCTGTGAGGACCTGCATGAAGAAACATATAAATGACTTGAAACATCAACTCCCTAAGAACTCTGCTATCTGTCACCATGTCTATTACATCAGGTTTGATGAACCATAAATTCCTGTCTTCAGGATTATTGGGCAGGCAATTAAAATTTAACATATAGTTTGATAACACCAAACACAACAATAGAAGACTTGAAGACACAGTGAACTCGTTCTATGTAGATTGGACAACAAATAATAATCAACCTGTTGTAGGTAGTCCGTGATAGCTATGATATCGGGTTATCAGTCACCTCAGCCTCCCCGCGACCTTGGCTGTTGCGAAGAGTTCGAACACATACAACAATAACATCAGTTATATTAACATAAAGTATTGACGGAAATATGATAAGTCATTTGGGTAATACATAAACTATTCTCTGTCCGCTGTCCTCGCGGTAATATAGAATTGATATCCTTGAGAGCAACAGCGACCGCATATATCCCTGTATATCAACCGTTACTATAGCAACCGCATAAATAATGTTGAAGGATCTATGAAATTTAAATAAATTATATCCCATAACCATGTACAGATCATTGCGCGTCGAATGCTCACATTCCCGGGTCGATACGTTCACTAGTTTTTAAGTGATTGGCGAACAAAGGAAATCCATTTCCATTATATATATAGAGTTTCTTGTGTGGAGCTACGCGTGAATAGGTGACATGAGTTAGAGAGGAGGTGGAGCGCAGCTGGAGGGGATGGTTCAGGGCGAGCGCAGATTATGCAAAGCGCGGGGTGCTGGGTCGGATAACCTCCTCGTGTGCCCGGGAGATGCAGTTGCCTTCGACCTCGGTCCGGGGGTAAGGGCATCTCCTGGGACTGGTGTACCCTGGGCAACGGCAGCTGCTTTATGCTCTCGGCATAGGGCAGCTGACGGCTAATAATCCGACAGCCGGATAACCCGGCGGGAGGGGTCTTCTCCGCGTGTCCCTCTGACTATCAGAAGGCACAGTGGAGGGGCGACGGCGGGCTCGGTGTGCACTTACCCTGCCCCGGGCAGGCGGTGGTCTTTCCTGCCGCCACCGTCGGTCGTAATCCCGTGTGATGTCGTGGTCATGTCTCGCGGTCACACGGGACCGAGGCCCTTGGCTTAACCGCCCGGGGCGCGAGGAGGAAAACCTCTATAAAAACTACCCCAACTCAAACGGCGACGCAGCGTGAGGAGTGCATGGCTGGAGGGGAGTCCAGTCTCTACTGCGGACCCCGACAGGGGACCGGCCGACCCCCTGGACGCGACATCTAGGCTTACCGGAGGCAACACGGGCTCTGTCGAAGGTGGACCTCAGTAACCCGTGACTCGTGGGATTTTAATGGAAACTGGAAAACAAATAAAAAAAAACTTTACGGGTGGAACTCACCAGTTTGCCCAAAGAGAATGTCGGGCCCGAGATGGGCGGAGGCGTTGTGCCTGCGACGGGCGGAGTGGATGCGGTGCCCGTGAAGGGCGGTGCAAAAAAGAGGAGAGTCTCCCGATCGGGAGAGAGGGCGAGGGCAGCGGTCGCGGTCGCGAGGACCGACTCAGGGATGGCGCTGAGGGCGACGTCCCGCAGAGGGAGGAGTGCGGGATCGTCGCGAGGCGTAGACTCCTCTGGGGGAGCTTCGCCTGCCCCGGAGAGTGGGGTGAGCGGCGGGACCAGCAGGGACCGGTCGCCTGTGGAGGTAGCCACCTTCCAGGCGATCGTGGACACCGATCGGTTCCGCAAGCCGGGGCTGCCTGCTTCGGAGGGCGACGACGGCCGGTCCGGGAAACGGAAGACCGCCAGAGAAATGACCACCGTGGAGCTGGTCAGCGAGGTGGAGGGAGCTGCCGGCGACATCTCGCTCGTCTGTAAGACGAGCAAATCTCTGTCCGGCGGCTTCCAGAAGAGGCTGAACCAGGCCGTCCTCTCCATCAGGGAGGCGGTGGTAGCCCTGGCGGCGCGACTCGAGCCGGAGGAGAACCTCCGTCTCCGCTGCGACAATCGTCGCCTGGAGACGGAGGTGGACTACATAAGGCGTGAGCTCCTCGCCTTTAAAAAAGTCCAACGAGGAGCTCAGCCAGCAGGTGGCGGCACTGCGCACTGGGGCGGGGCCCGTGCCAGTAGAGGCTCCGGCTCGTCCTCCTCCTCCTGAGCCGGCGGATTTTGCGGCCCTCATCAACGCGGCCGTGGAGCGGGCATCCGAACGGATGCTCGGTGCCGCGGCGCGGATGATCGAGGGTCGCTTCGCCGGGCTGGAAGCCCGCCTGCTTCCAGCCCCCATCATCCGTCCGCCTCTGGCGGCGGATAGAAGGAGGGCGCTGGGTGGCAGTTCCGTCTCGCGGGCCCCCGCACCTGCGGACGCTGCCACCTCGGCTACAACCCGGCCGGCGGCGCCCTCGGCGCCCCGACAGGCGTCGGCGCCGGCACCACTACCTCGTCGGGCGCCGATAAAGGCCTCGACCTCCCGCCCTCAGCCAACAACAACATCCTCGGCTGAGGGAAGGATGGGGGTGGAATACGAGCCACTGCCCGGGCCCTCCACGGAGGAGGGCTCGTGGGTGAAGGTGGTCGGCCGGAAGGCGCGGGCCAAGGCCGCCAAGAAGGCGGCCCCCGCCATGAAGGCGGCCCCCGCCGAGAAGGCGGCCCCCGCCGAGAAGGCGGCCCCCGCCAAGAAGGGGCCTGCTTGTGCCGCCCAAGACGGCCGCAGTTATTGTCAAGCTGCGGCCCGAGGCGGTGGCCGAGGGGACGTCTTACCGGGAGATCATGAGCTCCCTGGTGAAGACGTCCGCCCTCGAGGACTTGGGCCTCGTGGGCCAAGTGCGGGTGCGGCGCACCATGGCGGGGGCCCGCCTGTTCGAGCTGGGTGCCAGCCACGGCCACGACGTCGCGGACCAGCTAGCGGAAAAGATGAAAACTTCGCTGGCTGGGGTGGCCGACGTAGTCCGGCCGGTCAAAACCGCGGATCTGCGAGTGACCGAGCTGGACGACTCGGCCACCAAAGAGACGGTCGAGGCTGCGGTCGTCGCAGCAACGGGCTGCCCAGCTGGCAGGTGAAGGCCCTGTCCGTAAGGGACGGGCCCGGGGATGGGCACCACCACCGTAACGTGTCCGGTCGCCGCCGCGAAGCTGCTGGCGGAGAAGGGCCGCGTCCTGGTCGGGTGGACCTCGGCCAGATCGTGGCTCTGGAGCAGCGCCCCTTGCGCTGCTTCAACTGCATGGCGATCGGGCACACCTCCTCTACGTGCCCATCCCCCAAATGTCGGAGGGATCTGTGCTTCCGATGCGGGAAGGTGGGTCATAGGGCCGGCGAGTGCCAGTCGGAGTTCCGATGCTCCGTCTGCGCCGACTCTGGTCGGAAGTCCAACCATTTGATGGGGGGGAGAACTTGTCTCCCAGGGTCAAGGGAAAGGCTGCGGCCGGGACACCTTCCGCGTCGCGGGAGGTGCCTGCAGGTGAGAACATGGTCATCACCAATTGATGGCCCACATCTCACTCCTGCAGGCGCATTAACCACTCCGCCAGCGCTCAGGACTTGTTCCTGCAGTCGTTGGCGGAGGGGATGCCACATTGGCGTGGCATCAGAGCCGTACAGGATTCCCGCCCAATCATCCTGGGTCGGGGACCTGGACGGCACGGTGGCGGTGCTGGCGAGAGCGGGCGCCTTTTTTTTTTTTTGATATCGGTGGTGGAAATGCTGTTACCGCATACCCAGCGTCCTTTTCAGGGGACGCCGGGTTATGTGGGCTCGGGGCCACTGAGATGTTGTGCGTGACCCCCATACCCACTAAAACCACCACCGCTTGTCCCGCACAGTGTACTGGAGACGCCCGGGTTTCAGCCAAGCAACTCTCCGGGCGCCTCCGCGTATAAACCTCCTCCTGGTGGATGCCCGCGGGGAGCAAAGGCACCCACCTGCCGTCCTGTACCGGCCCGCCCCTCGCGGACCGAAACGTTGGGGCCCCCCGACCCCTCAGACGACCGCGCGCGCCCAAGACGGAGCGCACGCCCGGCCACCGCCTTCCCGTGAAGGAATTGGGCGGCGGCCTCCTCCCTCCAGACTCCCCCACTTCGACGAGGGAGGGGGGACAAAAACCAAGACTCCCCCGGGGGACGCACCCCCAGGGGAAACACGACAAAAGGCCCAAAGGGCCACGCCCATGGCCCGAAGGCCCCCTCACACCGTGCCCGGCTAGGGGCCCGTCGCTCACGGCGGGAGGAAGCGGACGGCGTGGTTCTGCCGCCGCGCTCTCCCGCCGGCCCGCCGCCGCCTGCAAGGTGCGGCAGCGGCGTCGGCCTCCTCGTGCGCTCGGCGGCCTCCTTCTGACGCATCACTGCGCCGCAGAAGGAGACCACCGCCTTCCAAGACCTCTCGCTGCTCAACATATGATCGATTACAGTCGGCAGCGAGGTCACTGCCGACTTGCGCGACGAGGGCGTGGCGCTGCGGCCCCCATGCCGGGCACTCCGCCAGAGTGTGGTGCGCCGTGTCAATCGGCGCACCACACTCGACGCATTCTTGTGTCATCTCTCTACGAGCCACCTGGTGCAGGTACTTGCCGTAACATCCATGGCCTGTCAGCACCTGCACCAGGTGGAACGTCAAGGCCCCGTACCGCCGGCTCATCCACCGGGACAGGTGGGGCCTGATGGCCTCCACCGTGTCCCGGCCGGCGGAGAGCGGGCGCCTGCCCCTCTTCAAGTCACTAGAGAGGGGCACGGCTACGCGGCGGCAGGTTGGGGAGGTACGCTGTCATCGGGTGTACTTCTCCCCAACCGATCCCTGGCAGAGTTCGAGGTGTTTCTCGACTCTGTCAGGCCGCCGCGGGCAGGTTGTCACCGAGGGAGATCTTGGTCCTCGGCGACTTCAACGCCAAGTCTCGCTCTTGGGGCGGCACCGCCACCGACGCGAGAGGGAGAGCAGTTGAGGCATGGGCACTGCTCTCCGGTCTGAGCCTCCTCAACGAGGGAAACGCGCTCACGTGCGTGCGAGGGTCGGGGGTCCATCGTGGACCTCTCCTTTGCGTCACCGGCGCTCGCGCGCCGCGTGGCAAATTGGCGGGTGGAAGAGGAGGTGGAGACCTTATCGGATCACCGATATATCAGGTTCGAGGTCTCCTCCTCAGGGGCGCGGCACAACATCATCGCGTCCCGGGTTCCACTTCCTCGTTGGGTCCTCGGCAAGTTCGACAAGGAGCTCGCCGAGGAGGCGGCGTTGTTCCAAAGATGGAACATGCCCCGAGGCTCAGACGACGTCGGCGTCGACGAGCTGGAAGGTCGCATCCACAGCGCTCTTCAGGAGGTGTGCGATGCGGCCATGCCTAGATGCGGCGACGTCCTGCGGACCGCCGCCAGCTGTACTGGTGGTCGGAGGAGCTCTCCGGCCTCCGGGCGGCGGCCCAGGCTCGTCGCCGGGCACTGCAGCGTTGTCGGCGTCGGCGCACGCAGGTGACGGGGAGGAGGAGCGGCTGCAGGGTCAGTATGCGGAAGCCCGCAAGACCCTGCGGCTCGCCATAGTCCGGGCGAAGACCCTTGCCTGGGAGGAACTACTGGCAGGGGTCGACAGGGATCCATGGGGCGCCTGTTCAAGACGGCACGGAAGAAGCTCTGTGCCGCAGGCGCCCCTTAACGGAGGCCCTGGACCCGGACTTCCTCCAAGGGTGGTGGACCGGATGTTCCCGGGGGCTGACGCGTCATTTCAGCCCCCGGTTATGTCCACCACCGCCCCGCGGCGTCCACAGAGGAGGTCCCTCCCTGACGGAAGAGGAGCTGGACGTGGCCCTGGATCGTCTCCGGGGTCGATGTACGGCTCCGGGGCCCGACGGTAGTCCCATCGAGGGGCCCCTCTGGGTGGCCGCGAGTCACCTGCGCGAGGAGCTCCGGGGACTGTACGACGCCTGCATTCGGCGTGCAGTTCCCGGAGCGCTGGAAGACGGGCAGGCTTTGCCTGCTGCGGAAGGGGACCGTGACCCCGACTCCCCTTCCGCGTACAGACCGATCGTCCTTCTGGACGAGGCGGGTAAGGTCTTCGAGAAGATCTTGGCCGGCCGTCTCGTTCGGCACCTCGCCGAGGTGGGACCGGGCCTCCATGAGGCCCAGTACGATTTCGGGCAGGGCGATCCACTTTGGACGCCCTGCTCGACCTGAAGGGCCTCTGTCTGGAGGCCTTCGGTGACGGCGAGGTGGTCCTGGGGGTATCCTTAGATATCGAGAACGCCTTCAACAGCCTGCCATTCGCGACGATCAGGGGGGCGCTGGAGTTTTTCCGGCTTCCCCCCTACATGGTCGGGCTGTTGGGGGCGTACCTCCGGGACAGGACGATCGTCTGGGTTGATGGCAGCGGCGACTTACATCGGCGGCGCGTGGAGAGCGGGGTTCCACAGGGGTCGGTCTTGGGCCCCTTGCTGTGGAACCTCGCGTACGACTGGCTGCTGCGGCAGCCGGTCCTCCCAGGACGAGGGTACTATGCTACGCGGACGACACCCTCGTCTCGGCCCGGGGAGGAGTTACGACGAGGCTGCTCGTCTGGCCGCCACTAGCACGTCGCTGGTGGTAGACCGGATCGAGCGGCTGGGTCTGGAGGGTCTCCGTCACGAAGACGGAGGCCCTCCTCTTCCACGGACCCCGCAGGGGTCCACCCTGGGCGCGATCATCCCCGTCCGGGGCGAGAGGGTCCCAGTGCGGGGAGCCCTCAAGTATTTAGGGCTCACTCTGGACGGGCGATGGAGCTTCGGAGAGCACTTCGAACGGCTTTTCCCGAAGCTCACCGCCACCGCCGCTGCGCTGGGCAGATTGCTGCCCAATGTCGGGGGCCGGGTCATTTGTGTCGGCGCCTGTACTCTGGCATCCTGCGGAGTATGGCACTGTACGGTGCGCCCGTATGGGTGGACAGGTGCGAGACCGCCAGAACGGGCCCGTGCTGAAGAGGGCCCAACGTATCCTGGCGGTCCGAGCCTGTCGGGCGTACCGTACGGTGTCCTGGACGGCGGGTACGCTTCTCGCGGGCGATGCGCCTTGGCATCTACAGGCGCAGTCGCTCGCGGAAGTGTACCTCTTCCTGCGGGATGCCGGAGAGCGTCGGCCGGACCCGGCCACGGTCCGCCGGATCAGGCGCGTTGCCCATGACGCCCTGATCCGGCGGTGGGAGACGGAGTTAGGTAACCTGCCGCCGGCCGGGACACGGTGGAGGCCATCAGGCCCCACCTGTCCCGGTGGATGAGCCGGCGGTACGGGGCCTTGACGTTCCACCTGGTGCAGGTGCTGACAGGCCATGGATGTTTCGGCAAGTACCTGCACCAGGTGGCTCGTAGAGATGACGCAAGAATGCGTCGAGTGTGGTGCGCCGATTGACACGGCGCACCACACTCTGGCGGAGTGCCCGGCATGGGGCCGCAGCGCCACGCCCTCGTCGCGCAAGTCGGCAGTGACCTCTCGCTGCCGACTGTAATCGATCATATGTTGAGCAGCGAGAGGTCTTGGAAGGCGGTGGTCTCCTTCTGCGGCGCAGTGATGCGTCAGAAGGAGGCCGCCGAGCGCACGAGGGAGGCCGACGCCGCTGCCGCACCTTGCAGGCGGCGGCGGGCCGGCGGGAGAGCGCGGCGGCAGAACCACGCCGTCCGCTTCCTCCCGCCGTGAGCGACGGGCCCCTAGCCGGGCACGGTGTGAGGGGGCCTTCGGGCCGTTGGGCGTGGCCCTTTGGGCCTTTTGTCGTGTTTCCCCTGGGGGTGCGTCCCCCGGGGGAGTCTTGAGGTTTTTGTCCCCCCTCCCTCGTCGAAGTGGGGGAGTCTGGAGGGAGGAGGCCGCCGCCCACCTTCACGGGAAGGCGGTGGCCGGGCGTGCCTCCGTCTTGGGCGCGCGCGGTCGTCTGAGGGGTCGGGGCCCCAACGTTTCGGTCCCGCGAGGGGCCGGTACGGGACGGCAGGTGGGTGCCTTTGCTCCCCGCGGGCATCCACCATGAGGAGGTTTATACGCGGAGGCGCCCGGAGAGTTGCTTGACTGAAACCCGGGCGTCTCCAGTACGCGTATTGCGGGACAAGCGGTGGTGGTTTTAGTGGGTATGGGGTCACGCACAACATCTCAGTGGCTCCCGAGCCCCACATAACCCGGCGTCCCCTGAAAAGGACGCTGGGTATGCGGTAACAGCATTTCCACCACCGATATCAAAAAAAAAAAAAAAAAAAAAAAAAAAAAAAAAAAGATTATGTAAAGCGCGAGTCGCGCGGCGCGGGTCAGTGTACTTAGGCCGGCGGCCGCGTCTTAAAAGGAATTTCTCCACGAGCGAAAGCCCGCAGGAAATTCAAATACTCCAACGATAAAAGCATTTCTGATCTCGAGACCGTTGAAATTCTATATTTTCCGATGGCGCCTAGTAGATTATTGATTTATCTATTTTAATGTTTCGTTACCTTCGGCAGATTGAAAGGAGGATTACTCGCGGAGGGCCCTCCGGGACACTTGTAAGTACTTTACGGTCTCCTCCGTAATCGGTTTCCCGTCCAAATTACATTTCGGTCTGCGGGAGACGGAGTTTTTCATTGAGACACTTTTGTTCTTACTTACTCATCGTTTTGCGGACTTGTTCACGGGATGTTAACTTAAGTGCTTGCAATTGAATGCGAATCTAGATAAAGTATATATGCTATAAGTTAAAGGAAACCTGGATTTAATTTTTAAAACATTAATTTAACAGCAGAAAATTGCAACCTATTAGAGGGATGTGGAAGCAAAATATACAAGAAAGTAGTGGATATTTATGGGGTGTAAGGGGTCCCGCACAACAACTCACAGGACCTAAGTCAATCCCCTCTGCCTCTGGTGCACCCTGCTAATCAACAAGCGAGGATCTGGCTCCCACCAACCCGCATTGGGCCAGCGTGGTGGGTAATGGCCCAAATCCCCACATATGAACCCCTACAAACGACTTAATGTCGCAGGAAGCCGCTAGATGCGAGCATCACAGGACCGATCTATCAACTGATGATGAAGTGGACATTTCAACATCATCACCATCAGCCATAAGAAATTTTTTGATGTGATTAAACGACGAGATGAGCTGCACTTCCACCTGATGGTATGCGATATTTCCACCCATAACAACGTGGCGCTACCTAATTTTGATGTAGACCGGGCTGCAAGCTATAGCGGCTCTTACAGCTCATCTGACACTGGGCACGTGGACCCGGATCCACGGCCTGAGTTTCTATAAACTAAATTGCGCTACGCGGGATGTAGCTGTCTGGCGGATGATTCTGTATATTGTGTGTGTCTGGTTCTTGTTGTGCTTTATCTGGCGATTCTACTCGGACGTTGAGGCCGGGCGCGGTCCCGTTCCCCGACTACCTTCGCCTGTATCGGAATCTCTGGGCGGCGAGGACCGCCCACGATCGCGGGTGTACTTAGTGTACGCGGTGTGTGAGTAGCTGCGGCGCCGCGTTCTGAAGCGAGGGCGGCGTGATGCTGATATTCGGAGCGTGTTGGTAGTGTCCGAAGTGTGTGTGGTGACGTCGGTGCTGTCGGTGACTGTGGGCGTGTGTGTGGTTTGCGGGACCCCTTTGGGATGTCGGAATAAGCGCGTGCCGTGGTCTCCGTTTTGTCGTCCTGGGATTCGGAGGTAGCTCGTGGTTGGCCGCGCTGGCCACCAGAGGGTTGGGATGAGTTGCCGCCTTGGCGAAGTAGGACACGGAGCACTCTCTGAAGTGCTCCTTGATCGTTTGGAGTTTAAAGTCGCTGTGGATGTCCACATTGCGCTGGTACCATTCGGCACCAGTCGCGGTGCGGGTGAAACGGTTCTGGAGAGTCTGTAGAGGTTTGAGACGGTTTTCGGACGAATGGGCGAAGACAACGCTTGCGTAAGACATTATAGGTCTTACGCATACTTTGTAAAGGTGAAGCTTGTGTCTGAGAGAGAGCTTACTCTTCTTACACAGCAGGGGGTATAGCTTGCCCAGTGCGTGGGCCGCTTTCTTTCTCGCCTCACGAATGTAGGCGATGAAATTGAGTTTGGAGTCGAGCGTGACGCCGAGGTATTTGACCGATTTCTTCCATGGGATGGACTGGCCGAAGAGAGAGATTTGACCGAGTTCATGGCCGCGTTTTTTCGCCATCTTGACAAGTGTCGATGGCTTTCGGTGGGTGAAGTGAATGGCTTCACTTTTCTCTGGGTTTACGTCGATTCGCCACGTCCGGAACCACTCGCCTAGGCGGGTGGTCGCGTTCTGAAGGCGCATCGTTATAAGACCCGGATATCTGCCGGAGTGATAAAGAGCGGTGTCGTCCGCGAAAAGGGCCATACTGACAAAGGGGTCTCTAGGTATGTCGCTCGTGTAGAGCGAGAAGAGTAGCGGGGAGAGGCAAGAGCCTTGAGGGACGCCGGCTTTAATCGGCCTGGGCGAGGAGACAGCGTACTCGGCGCGAAAGCGGAATGAACGATTCGAGAGGAAGTCTCGAATGACGGTGACTAGACGGTCTGGCACTTTGCGAGTGTAAAGCTTGTATAACAAGCCTTCGTGCCAGACTTTGTCGAACGCCTTGGCGACATCGAATAGGACGGCGCAGGTGTCGATCGTATGTTTGTGCTCCAGACCGACCAGGATGTGCTCGGTCAGTCGGTGCACTTGGTGAACGCAAGAGTGGTTGCTCCTGAAACCGAACTGTTCGTCGGGGAGGAGGTTGTTCTCTGCGGTGAAATGGCGCAGACGCTCTAGGATGATGCGCTCGTACAGTTTGCCCAAGGTGTTCAGTAGGCTGATCGGACGGTAGCTGTTGGGTAGGTTCCTCGGTTTTCCGGGCTTTGGAATACCTATCACTACGGCCTCTTTCCAGGCCTCTGGGAAGGAGCAGTCGGCTAGCAGGGCGTTGAATATGGCCACTAGCAGACCGACGATCGGGGGCGGGAAACATTTCACAACTCTATTGGAGATGTTGTCGGGTCCGGGGCTGATCTGGTTTTCAGCCTCTTTATGATGTCAACGACCTCACCGGGGGAGACCGGTTTTAGTGGAGGACCCTCTGGTGGGAGAGTTGCCCTACGGCGCACCTCATCCTCGACCAACTTAAGGTGGTCGGGGTCCACTGGTGCGGTAGAGGGAGTGCATTGGCTCTCTAGCCAATGCACTCCCTCTACGGAGACAGAGACTGCCGGCGAGACAATCCGCTTTTTCGGCATCCTCCGACGCAAGGGAGGAACCATCGCTCATTACAAGGGGAGGCATACGGGCCATGTTCTCCGCTTTGAGACTACGAGCCAAACGCCAAAAGTCGGCGCTCGAAGGCTCCAAGTCGCAAAGCAGGTTATCCCATCTGTCGGATCTGAGATCGGATATGCGCTCTTTTACCTGCCTTTGAAGGCGGCGCTGTTTTATCCTGAGTTCCTCGGATCTGTATCGTGAGTAGAGTCTCATTGTGGCGTTTTTCGCTCTTATTAGCCGACGAATATCCGCCGGGAAGGACCCGAGCAGGTAGTCCGACTCGGGCACCGTTCTCGACCGGTGAGGGAGATTTTACACGCCGAGACTTCTATTTTGGCGAGGGTTGGACTAACAAGCGGTATGTAGTGCAAGGACTTTGAACTTCTTGAAGTAAATGAGTGTGCCGCCTCCTGGGGCGGTCAGCCTGTCGTGGCGGACGATGTTGTAGTTCGCGATTTTCGGGTCGCGGTGGAACGGTTTGAGAAACGTTTCCTGAATGAGCATGACGTCGACGACATGGTTCCTGAGAAACAAGCTTATTTCCTCCTTTTGAGAGCGGATGCTGTCCGCGTTGAAGTACGCGACAGTCAGAGAGCGGGGTTTGATTCTTCCTAAGACCCTGTGGGTCTCCATAACGTTTGAGATGGAACACCAAAGGTCACAGACAGAGTCCTGGGCGATGGCTAGACAAAGGGTTCTTCGAGTGCAGCGAGAGTGTCGGCGTGCTCGATGCAGGCCCTCAACCTATCATGCGAGCTTTTCGCGGCTCGCAGTTTTTCTCCTAAGAGGAGAATGTCTCGTATGCTTACCTTTTGGATGTAGGCGAGAATATTTTCGAGCTCCGTAGACGGAGGTGTTTGGCTGGGAGTAGCCTGTGGTTTCGGCGGCCCCGAGGAAGGGGCGGTTTTGGGAGCCTCGGCGGCTTTCGGCTTGGGGAGCGGTTTGCTCCACGTCGACACCGCCGGCGGAACGGCCGGCTGTGCGGGCGGTGGCCTAGACGATGCTGATGGCTGCGGTGCAGCCTTTGTGGGGGCGGTGGTGCGCCGTTGGGCGGCCCCGGTTTGCCTGCGCGGGGCTTTGGTGCACCCGCGATAATTCGCGGGGTGCCCCTCGGTTTTGCACAGGACGCAGCTCGAGGGGTTTGTCGCTTCCGCGGTGCGGGAGCACTCCTTCGTCCCGTGGTCAACGGTGCATTTGACCCACATCGGCAGGCAGGTGATCTCGAAGATCTTTTTACCCTCCGGAGAGAGTTCGAGACTTGTCAGGATGAGTGGGAGTGCGGCCTTTGTTCGCATGCTAGTCATGCGACGGGCTTCCAGCACAGGGAAGTTTTGTTTTTTGAGGTCGTCGACGACCTCGGAGATGTCGATCTCCGTTGGGATTCCGCGTATGACAACGCGGAGCTGCTTCTCCTCGAGGAGAGCGAAGGTGTGGAAGCCGAGTCCGGCGTTCCGCAGGTGCCTGGAGGCAGCCCGGAAGTCGTCAACCGTTGCTAGGTTGATGCGGATACCCTGCGCGGTGTTCTGCGCTTTGGGGCATGCAATTTTGTGGTCCGCGAACCACCTGGAAACATCGTTCCATTTAGTCTTGTCCTGGAGGACAATCGGGGGAGGCGACTTCGGGCCGCGTTTTTCGGGCGGGGCCGAAGTACTGGGGGGGTGCGCGGAAAGCGCAGCTTTTTTTTCCGGCGTGCTGGTCGGCGAGGAGCGGTCCGAGTTTGACTCGGAGGGCTGCTTAGAAGCGCGTTTGCGCTTTTTGACGTAGAGAGTGAAGCCCTCTTCGTCGGTGGTCTTGGAGAGTGGACGGTCCACCTCCATGTCGCTGCCGCTAGCGGTGCCCTCCGAGTCGGATTCGGAGGAGGCGGGCAGCTCGGGCTTGGAAGGCCCCGCCATGGGGGCCCTCGCCTTGTTAGGCGCTCGAGTCGCGGGGGTTGGGTCCGGAGAGGCCGGGCTATCCGTGTTAAAGTTCACGGAACGCGTGGGAAGGGTAGAGGCCGAGTTGGTGAATTGTTCCCAGGCGTCAGGGAACTGTTTGCGTGCAAAGCACGCAAATTGGGTGAGTAAGGCGTCCATTTGCACGGACGCCATTTTGTGAGCAGCCGCCCCGCCGTGCGGCGGGGGGTTGTGTACCTATTCGAGCAGGGGGCCTAGCCGTCGCCTAATGCGACAGACTCTATGTAATAACCTCGCCTCTGAGGCTATTAAAAAAAGCTACTTACAGTGCCGGAACCAGGCTCCGACAGAGTTTTTGCTTTCTGGTACACTATAGATCACTGCACTTCACTGCACTGGCGCACGCGAGCGCAAATAGCGGCCGCCTGAGCGGCGTTGTGGCGCGCACGAGCACGGGCGAGTCGAACTGAGCGGGCGTAACAGTATCGCGCACTCGACGCGGACGCATGGGACGTCCAATCGGTACGGCAGGCAGAACCCGAATGGACCAACGTGGCGCTAGTTGAGACGGTAAGCATTGCACCACATTGCGCTCGTAGCCTGAGACATAAGATGTTGTCTCATGTTACTCCATTAATTATACGAGCTACAGCGCCCTTCAAACTGGAGTACAGTAATGTTTGCACACTACTGTTTGGCAGCAGGAATAGGCGCTGCGGTTGGTACCTACCTAAACGATCTCTGACGACATAGATCTACAACCAGAATATTGTGACCTATTACTTATGTGCATAGGCCTCTATCAAAGATCTCCACATAGATTGGTTAATTGTTATATAGTTCCGATCATGTGTAGTACACATTACCTTATAGTGAAGTTTAGGGTAGTATAAGACTGAAAATTTGTGTACGAGGAATATCTATACAAAATATTAGAAAAGTTAAACTGGAACAAAAATTTGTAGATCACATGAACTGTATCTAATGAAGCAATTATATAGTATATGTTTGAAACCTATATTACTGAAAGATTTATATTTATTGATGTTTTTGTTGGAGTCAGATGAGTACCTTCGTACCGTCATTGAAAGTTACAAAATTTTTTGTTTCATTTTCACTGTATCCGAACTAAATCGTATTAAACTTAAAGTTTTTTAAGGGGATGGTGAAGTGTAAGGTTTAAATAGGAAAAAAAAACTCAGGTAACTTCATTTTCTTTTACAGCGACAGTGTAGAGGCAAGAGTTGGAACAGAGGCGGATATAAAGATACTCTCAGTTCCGCTCGTTCCCTTTTCAATCCTCCTCACATGTTGTCTTTTAATTCAAGTTTTAAAAGAGTACGATGGTAAGTGGTACTATTAGGGTGCACGCGCCTCCCCTCGCCCCGTCGCAGACATTTAGCTCGGAGTCGCAGACGGCCATATCGTCGAGATAACATCTGCCGAGTTTCGAAGTTTCTTTATTTGCCGGAGCAAATGGACAATAGTCAAGATGCAGTTGAGTGCAAATAACAGTTTCTGCCCGTGCAGTCGCGTCGCGAGCGAGGACGGAACTACTTTTGGGATGCAACGGGAGAAAAGATTTATCAGCTTAGGTTTTATGCAACAAAATTAGATAAGCTGAACCCTCCCTTAATAGTAAGCAAACCTGCTATACATCATCAGCTCTGTAGTCTCGAGCTACAAAGAAGAGGACTAAGGTATTCCCTGCCGTACAAAGCGACTAAAACGCTTCCGGATCTCGCGAGCCTTGAGTATGGAGGCTCCTATAGCTCAAAGCTTAGGAAGACGACCAATGCATGGTGGTCTTGTATTAGCCGTAGCACAGCGTGGGTGCTAAAGACGACTTTGCCCTTCCATGGGATGTCTTAGCCACAGTTCAGAGACAGCGGTGCGTTACGTAGGAGATACCGGAGCCCCTCCTAATGCCCTTAAGCAGACCAACTAGAGGATTTTAGGGGTAAAAATCCCACATAACCTTGTCTTCTGCCAATAAATCCTTTAAAAAGATTTCCCCCGCGGAAATAAAAAAAAAACTATACACATCCTATCAAGAAGCTAAAGATGGTAGATAAATAGAATAATGTTGAAAGAGAAAAGGAATAAAATAAATACAATCTGTGGACATAAACTAGACGACGTAATAAATAATGTGGTGAATAAGTAAAAGCGGGGGATGCATTCGCTTCCGATGTCTGACGTGGAAGGGGATGCGGCCACTTTTTTCCGGTAAACCTATTTACCGTTCAACCTTCGCAATCGGAAGCAGAGTGCTGCACCGAACGCACGACCTAGACAGACGACATTGCATTACAGATAATTGCATTTAAAATGTGGCCTACGCGAGAGCGGGCCCCGCCTGCATGCCTAACTCACTTAGCACTATTTAAAAGCATAAATATGTGCCTGTGAGTGTTCCGAATAGCGCTCGGCTCTTCGCCGCGTTCACTGCGAAGCCTAATTTTTGAGCTTGTTTGTATAAACCAATTACATTGGACAGGCTTTTCAAGACTCAGAAAAATAACGGGTGTACAAATTCCCGGACAATTCACGGGAATCACACCAACCTTACCTGGTCGTGATGTACCCTGCTAATCAACAAACGAGGCTCTGGCTTCCACCAACCTGCATTTGGCCAGATTAGTAGGAAATGGTCCAAACCTTCTCATATGAACACCTACTAACATTAACCTCTAATGCCCAGCGGTACCGGAGACTATGCTGATTCTTGAAAGCCGCTGGATACGGTCAACGCGAGACGGATCTATCCGGAGATCTTTAGAAAAGATTTATGTCTAGCAATGGACGTCTATCAGCTGATGATGAAGAGAAATAAAACATTCAGAAGGCGGTATTCTCAAGTTAAGCTTATTTTAATTATTGTCTATTATACTAATACTTTATATTCCATGTAACTGGTAGAAGATCTCTGTTGCCGGAGATCGTCCAGGTAGGTACCACCGCAGCGTTTATCGCAGCTGCCAAACAGTACTATGGAAATATTACCATGCTCCGGTTCGAAAGTTGTACCAGTATCATTCTTACTAGTACCAGATAGTTACAGACGGGCGTATCACTTACCATCAGATGAACGTCCCGTTCGTCTCGTAGCTTGATTGTATAGAAAAAAATACCATAACTATGTTTACTGGTGGCAGGTGTCTGTAACCGGATACCGACTATCACCACAGCTTCTATGTTGGGCGTTGTAGCTAGTGAACTTACTAAGTTAAAGTTAGGGATGACTTTGTCAAGGTCATTGCTCCACTCTTCGAATATCTCCGCAGGCTCCAGCGGGTGATCACCGGCAGCCAGTTATTTATCTCCGCCGGTGTATAATAGAATTTAATTAAGTCCCGCGCGACATGCTGCACGCGCCCGGGATTCCGCGAGGCGGCTCCGCCTCCACACGGTTACACCTTCGAACATTTCCATCCTCCAGCCGAATGTTGCAAATATATTTTGGACCCTTTATAACTCAGTAGTGTCGCAATAATTTCCACCCTTATTGCCCTCGTATTTTAAAGAAGAAATCTTACTGCGCGTTTAGATAATAATATATTTACACCTTGCGATTATATCACAAGAAGTTCACTTATCTAGTATTTCGAATTAACTGAAGTGGCAATGAGCTGACGACTTTTTTTTTTAATCGAAGCCACGAGACTAGCGATACGTTGACCTGGTGCTTCAACCTTGCCCATAAAAGCCTAGCGCTAATTAAGATGGTATACACAGTTCCACGTTGTCCTCATGGCCCCTTACATATTAGATGTTAAATGTCTCTACTCCAGAAATTTCACTAGCTCCAACGCCCTTCCAACAGGAATATAGTAATGTTTGAACAGTACTGTTTGGCGGCAATAATAGGCGCTGCTACCTAAATGGTCTCCGGAAATAGAGATCTACCACTAGTCTACAGTAGAAGTAAACACCGTTGAAGTAGATTTGTTCTATCCTGTCAGGATGGACCGATAGTCTTCGCAACGCGGCTGCCTGCAACTGGATCGGAAGACGAAGACTATGTGGCTCTCCTTGAGATAGGTCTACCTTAACAAGCATTTTCATCCCGGATACTTTGGCTGGATCGCAAAGATGCTATTATGATGTCAGAATTACTTATTTCAGTAGTTAATTAGTCTTTCTTCAACCAAACTACATCTCGGTGTCGGAATCGAACTAGGCTCTGTGTCTGTCTCTGACGGAGCCAGTTATTGCCTCGGTTAATGTTTTCGTAGCTCATGATCATGACCTTGATGAGCAGGCTATAAACATTATTGTGTTCAGTTTTGAAAGGCACTGTAGCTAGTAAAATTACTGTAATTACGAGACTGCATATAGTCTTGACGTCATGAAATGTGTTGCAGTGTTCACTACTCTGTCTAGTACCTCATCGTTTCAGACAGATGTGACAAATGCTGTCAGGTAAACGTCCCCTTAATCTATTCATCATCATCCTTATCAGCCGACAGACGTCCACTGCTGAACATAGGCCTCCCACAAAAATCTCATCATTGATCGCACCTTCACCAGAACGTCGGCTCACCAAGCGAAGGGTCTGCCAACACTGCGTCTTCCGGTACGTTATAGCCATTCGAGTACGTTGGGACCTCTTATTAATCTCATAGATATGTCAAATAAAATAATGAACAAATATTTTATTTTTAATATCATACAAGTAGAATTAAGTTACTACCCTCTATAATATTTAAGGTTTATCTTTATTGACGGAATATGCTTTCAAGGGTTGGAACAGCTTAATAATTCGTATATGTTGTACGGAAAGTGAAGCGGAAGTGCCACATTTAATAGTGCATCGTTCGATTTGATAATGTTAGTGGGGTTGTGCGGGGGAGACGTCGGGTAGGGCAGGGGTGCTGTCAGGCACACATGCGCCCCTGACTCCACCGGCAGTAACGACTAGCGTTTGACAAGACGAATAAACATATCCACGAACTTATTGACACGTTGGTTAGTTTATTTTAGTACTACACTTTATTTTCGGTGTTATGTGTGTACGTAGCAGGTGTTTATTTACTTCACTTATAATTAAGTAACTGAAAAAAAGTTTTACCGCGATAATAATTTTGTTCCCGCTCAGTACAACGACAGCTTCTTTCATTATTTTACTTCTACTTCTGCACTAAAACTATTTACTATTCATACATCTAACTAGTTCCAGTTAGAATTTAACTAGAAATTACTAGAATCTACATAATCTGTTCTAGATCTAAGTAAAAGAACCCGATGCTTCAGAAATGACAGTATGACTATACTTACCTATTTCTCATCCTACGTTAGCATACAAATATAAGGTAATATTTGCGAGGTTATTTAGTGATGATACTATAGATCGTCATAGTCAAACAGGTTCCGCATGGAGAGCCAGGGTCTTCAGACCACCAACTCTTGTAAGCCTCGGGGTAAGGAGCACCCTCTTAAGCGAGTGTAAGGGAGCGAACCCGTTTAAATAGGTGTGTCCTCTATTGTCTGCTCGGTCAAACATTCCTCTAATCAGACAGATCACAGATTAGCAGTTGACTAGATTATGAGATCACTTGCGATGACGTCATCACCAACGTAGCGACCTGCTCCAACAATCTTGCGAAGAGCAAGATTCTGTTGAGACTGCAAGAGCTGGCAAATTGCTTCAGATGTTACATCCGTCGATCTATCTACCTAGGAAGACCGTTAAACTATTTGTTACTAGCTATCGAGTTTATTAGACAGGACAAGCGATTGTCTTCAAAGCGTTCAAGTTAACAAATGAACTTGAAAAATACTTCATGTAATTATATATTTACTAGCATACAGTAAACTTTAACTATTTAATTATCTACTACAACAAAAACAAAGAGAATCAGCCTAGGTTTGAATTTTCCTTTCAATCAACACTAAATAAGCCCTTTGTAACTAAATAACTTCATTGCAGACTAAACTCGGTGATGCAATTGGGACTTAATTAGCAATCACATTAATTAGGGGTCCAATCAATGATGTACACGGCCGAATACTCGCACACATTTATTTGTTACTGTGTATTGATAGATTTATTACTTTACAAAGGAATTATGAACGCACAGTATACTCGTAAGTACGCAAGGAAGAAGCAATGGGAAATAAATACTTGTTTCCCAATTAATTTAAAAAAATTATTATATATAAATTAAATAAGAAATTAATATAATTAATATATATTAATTACACTTGATCATTCACATTATTTTAAGTGACTGTGAGTCAGTAGATCCGACAGTTTGTTATCCTAGAAAACCGGTTAACATTATGAAAAGTAGTGCTAGTGTTATGTTTTAACAGAATTTCTATTTAATGAAATATCATCATCATCATCAGCTGATAGGCAAAAACAAAATTAAAAAAAAATATATATATATTTTATTATAATCGTTAAATAAGTTAGTTACTATGTAGTATATATTATATTATATATCTATATATAAGACATTTCTATCTATATATATATAGAAACACATCACTACGTCTGTGAACCTGTAAGACCTGGGGACTTGAGATTTGGTTGAAATCATCCTCTTGCATATAGATCAGCTAAGAGCGGATTTTATTAAATTTCACCCCCAATTTTATGGGGGTGGTACGGCCAAGCATGCAAGAACAGCCAGTACAACGTTCAGTCTTAGCTTAAACATAATTAAAAAAATAATATGTAAGTAGCCATAAGTTACGGTTATATCCTAAGTATAGAATAGCATAGGTGGAACCTGATTTGCAGCATCAGGGTTGGAGTATTCCTTAACTAAAAAAATTAAGGGTTAGTTATCTCTATCAATCGTTCATCAAAGAAGTTGAAATAGATTTTTATTGTTCATATAAGTGTCGTGTTATTCTTTACCAGTACTTCCGTGTCGCGTTGAGATGGAGAGGAAACGTCTCCATGGTCTACATCCATAACTACAGCTCCTTTCGCTCGAATAGCTTCCTAAGGTTTCAGTGGTTCGGAATGTGAACGGCGCTCACCACGGCAATGATCATTTATCGGGACCCCGTTCCGCCGGCACGTGATGCGCCTGTATATGGGCCGTGAGAGTAACAATTGACTTCCACACGCTCGTATCACACCCAACGTTTATGGTCACCGTCTTCCGCATCACGAATTGAATACATCACACTTCCGGTACACATCTGCCGTCTCCAACTCCTTGTATATTGACAGGAAGTAAGCTAATTTTATTCACTGCACCGTTGTGCTCTTCCCCTTAAGACGTAAGATATTGACATTCGATATCCCAGTACACTAGCTACAACGCCCTTCAAACCGGAGCACAGTAATGTTTGCATTGTACTGTTTGCCTGCTGCGGTGGTACCTATATACATGGTCTACGGAAACAGAGACCTACCACTAGTAAACTTTTGAAATGTTATCTCGCTACCTCAGTAATTTTATTGTTAAATTACAGCGGCCTTCAAACCGGAAGACAATACTGTTTATCAGCAATAGGTGCTGCGGCGGTACTTACATACACGGTCTCCGGAAACAGAGACCTATTACTAGTTAACATTTCAGATGTTGAATATCGCTACCTTAGTAATTATACCGTTATTTTAGCTACAGCGGCCTTCAAACCGGAACTCAGTAATGTTTGAATTCTACTGTTTGCCTGCTGCAATAGGCGCTGCGGTAGTACCTACCCAGACGGTTTCCGCCAACACCGACCTACCACCAGTATTTTTCAAATGTTCAATCTTAGTAATTTTACCGTTACTTAAGCTACAGCGACCTTCAAACCGGAACATAACCGGCTGCGGTGTTACAAATGATCCCCGGCAGCACATCGCCATAAACACGCACGGGGTCCGCGCGGCGTGCGCTTAACAATCGTCACGTAGTGCCGGTGTGACGGCACCTTTATTTAAACGCCCGCCGCACCGGCATAGACAATTGCGAATTTTATATCGGACTGCCGATATTGCACATTCCCGGGACACTTATTACGCCCGGGGCGGGTAATAAACAATTTTATTTTTTTTTATACCCATACGAGCAACATATTGTATCCGGAAATATATTTAAACCTTCCCCTATACAAATGTATGTCGTCCGTATTCGAGAGGATTTATCTCACAACATTACGAAACAGGAGGTATATGTGGAGATAAGGCTCCGCTTTCACGCCAGGTTTAGATGGATGGGAACCTGGTCGAGCAGCTCACTGCCTGGAGACAGTTCCAGGACTCCATTTGGATTCTTAAGGAGTAATCTCACACAATTGTTTGCTGTTTTATTATTGTAAAGATTTATTAAAAACATCATGATTGGAAGAAGCTGAACTATTCCATCTTCTCCATAATCTTGTACCACCAGGTGTTCTGACTGCTGTAAGTTTATTTTTCTCAAATCGATTTCACCCCTCATTATTGATGATGTGTTAAGGGTAGATATGTTTATACATATGTCTATTTAAGATGTGTAGTAATATTTTTTTTCGTTTCTTTGTTAAAGGGCTGTGAGGGGTCCGCACAACAACTCATGCGATCTAAGCCAACTTCACCTTCTCGTGGTGGACCCTGCTAATCCACAAACGAGGCTCTGGCGCCCACAAGTCCGCATTAGGCAAGTGTGGTGGTAAATGGCCCAAGTCTGCCATGAGACCCCGTCCACACCTGAAGATCTTTGGGGGAGGCTTGTGTCCAGCAGTGTACGTCTATCGGCTGATGATGATGACGGTTCTAAAGTTTGAAAGGACCTTATATAACCAATGAAAGAATCAGTAGGTTTTTAAGTAAATATCAAGTAACGCTTGATTATATCCTCTTTTCAAGGTAGAACAAGATCAGGTTTTAAGGTTAATAAAAGTTTGAGAAACTGCCACTAAATCGGCATCCGCAAAAGAATCGTGCAAAGTTAACGGGAAACATCAGCTTATTAGAGTGGGGGTGGCGACCCAACTAGTAGGGTTTTATCAGTTGTAAATTTTCACTCATAAATATTCCATGGGACCCGCCCCCTGGCGGCACCACTTTGTAATATCGAGATTCATAATTTGACCCCCAACTAACTCCGCTTTCCTCTAACTTAGCAAAAGACTAATACTTTAACCTTTTGATGAGCTGATGAATGAATTTATTTGAGAAGTCTGTAAAGTATTAATTTTCTTTTAATTGTTACTCAGCTTAGTTCGTTACGAGCTATATGACTAGGAGAGAAACAGGTTCGATTACTACTGAGCTTCTAAAGAAGATAAACATCTTAAGACTACCCACGCAATAGCAGAGTTTTCGTAGACTTGTAACCTTCGTCTGGGCCATGGAAAAGATCTGAAACCTGAACTTTCTTCTCGTGAGTTAAAGCTCCGTATTTAAACCGTGGGATTACATCATCATCATCATCAGCCGACAGACGTCCACTGTTCGACATAAGCCTCCCCCAAAGATCTCTACATCGATCGATCCTGCGCTGCTCGCATCCAGCTGCTTCCCACAACCTTCACCAGTTTGTCGGACCGCCTAGTGGGGGGCCTGTCAACACTACCTCTTCCAGTTTATGCGATCGCCATTCGAGGACTCCATATAGAGCTGTTCCGCTACACATTATTCAAGTTTTTTATATTGAGAGACCACGACACAGATGAAATGCTTCAAACAAAATTACATCACTTTAAATCTTTGTTACTGTTACTTAGGTCTAAGTCTTATGTTCACTGAATATTCAAACACTAGATTCATGTGAATATTTCAGAATAAAAAAAGTTATCACTTGATGAATAAAACGTATGTGCTTAAGTTAACTTTTATCTTAGAGGGAGGTAGACAGGCCTGTGCACATTTCACTTTGATTTTCAGTTTCAATCGTGAGAAGGGTTAAGCTGGCGCCGTGAAGTAAAGCATTAGGTATAAATTGCGTTATATTGCATATGTATTAAGCTGCGTTACTTAAAATTCTTTAAGTAAGATGCGGAGAAGATATATAATTCTAGTTTTGTGATAACAAACTCTATATCGAAGCGTACGCAGAAGGTGAACCTTCGATGAACATATTTTCAGTCATAGGTACGTTGATGAAGTAAAAAAAATATGTTTATTTCTATGGGGTGGGTTATGTCCAGCAGTGGACGTCTATCGAGTAATGATGACCTATATTTCAAAGTTCCATATTTTTAAGTTTTTATTAGTTATCACTTTTTTCCTAATAGCTTTCTCTCTCGTCAAGGATTTAGGATCAAAGAGGGATGGATGATTTCAAAATGAATCAAGTGAAATATTTAACTTGTAATAATAAAAACAATAAAAAGTATTACTATTAAAGTCGGACTGTAATAAATCTCCCGAGTTGACTTTCTAGGGCAGTATCGGTCAAATTTCACCCCCCTCTTAACTACCGCTTAATCTATTGCTGTGCAAGTATGCAGTTTATCGTTGCCAGCTTTGACTCGTTTCAGGAAACTATTTACTAAGCACCTTCAAGGAGTTGTTAGCTAGACGCATTCTCCCGTTCGGGAGACAAGTTCACGAGGCCACTTATCTTAGTTATTTCATACGTAAAGCAGCTGCCGCTTCAGAAAACTACTTTGTATCTTACCGTCGTTATGTAGAAGACTAGACTTCGTTTAACTATAGTTCGCAATCTCAATTAGACTACCCTTAAACGGTAAACGAACGAACTCCAACGCTACATTTGTTGACGATATAGAAACACTGATTTGTACATTTTTTTATTATGTATTACTTAGCAAAGGGACTGAATTTTTTATTGGTGGTAAGATTGTCCGAGAACGTCATAACATATAGTCTAGACTTCACCATATAATGTCTCAAAGCGACAAGCATGATGTGGTGATATGAGGCAGTAACATTTAACATCGGATGAACGTCGGGCTCGTCTCGTCGCTTAGTGCAATAAAAAATCATGTCGGAGATAAGTCAAGAGTACTATATAAAAAATTTGATTTGTCCATTGAACTCTAGATAATAAGGGTGAAAGGATATGTTGCGAGAAGCAAAAACAAACGAGCTAACCGCGGTGGAACAACAGAGATGGCAGGGGTGGCGGCACTCGCGGTGAGCGGTCGCAAATTCGAGATGTTTTCGAGGTAAGTAGAGCCTGTAGGCGTGCCGGTCCAATTTTGTCGAGGGGTGCTCGAGTGCGGCGAGGTAGTGGATGTGACGTCCACGTAAGTACTGTGAAATTTATCGACCGTACGCGCCGCCGTAAATGCTAAAATAAAAACATACCGGAAGTGTCAAAGTCCGTGTGCACGTTTTGAGCGTCGAGTGTTTGCGCTCTCTTCGCCAGCGATGTTTCCATTAATTATATACTTTTGTCTATGTAAATATAGTGAATTAATCTGAGTCGAAGGCATTGCCCGCGTGGTCACTATGGCTACATCGCTCTCATATTGAGGGTAGGTCTGTGCCTCAACAATGGGGATGTAAATAGGCTGTAAAGAAAGAAGCACTGGAAAAAACTTTAGTGATAAATACAAGGTGATAGTGATGATGATGTTAAACAAATTGACACAGCAATCATAACATTCTTGACAGTGAAATATGCAGAAGTTACAGAGTTTAAATATCGTTATGAAGTTTAAATCGTTATCAGCTGATAGACGTCCATTGCTAAACATAGGCCTCGTCTAAAGATCTCCACATCGATCGGTCTCGCATCGCTTGCATCCAGTGGGTTACAGCGGTTCTCACCAGATCATCAGTCCGACTTGTCGGAGGTCACCAAACACCACGTCTACCGGAGGGGTTTAAATATTACTTGTAAGTGAGAGGCTTTGATGTGAGTTAGATGTTTTAGTAATTAAAAATATTAATAGGAAAATTATACATAACAATTTTGAAGATACGTTACATTCATTCAATATCCAGATGAATAATATATAAAGCTTTCACATTGGTTTTTTTGAGCGAAAGCTTGGGTTATGAAATTGATTATCTTAATGTCAAGTGTAGTAAACATCCGTAAGTCTTAAGAGTATAAAGGGGAAAGGATCTAATATTTAGGTTATATGTTTTCGCATGTTCTAAATATTGTAATATAAATATTCGGAATATCATCGACTTATTTACTGCGGAGCTTCCAGGCGCCCTTCTTTCCATCATCCGCTGTACCGTAAACCGCGTACGGCTTTCAGTTATGAAACATTTCATATCGCCGTTTATTGTGCCAAGTCAAGTAATACGGTGTACTTATATTGCTACCAATAAAATTCTGTTTCCAATCACATAAAATAAATTGGAGCATCAGATGTTCATTGTATGTAAACTTCAATTATTATGTGTAAATATCTAAATACCTTAGCGACAATAATCAATTTCTGGTGAAAGTATTTGGATAGATCCCCTTAAATAATATTTCTTACTTCCTCATATGTTTATAATATATTACCATACATATAGTAACATGATATGAATTCTCTTCCCCTCATTATTTTCATCCAGTCGTTATCTTTATATAGTAAAACCTCTAATTTTCGAACCGATGTTTAACTCCTCGTTCTCGATAAGAACAGCAAAGGGGTGAAACAACCTAAGTGTCTTCAAAAATAAAGTGAGTAGACTCTTTCTCAGTTATTAAATTTTGTAAGCGCTGGCATGTAAGGAATCCCGCACAACAACTCACAGTACCCAAGCCAACCTCATCTGCTCATGGTGCACCCTGCTAATCAACAAACGAGGCTATGGTTCCCACCAGCCCGCATTGGACTAGAGTTGTAAGAAATGGCTCAAATCCCCCCATATGAACGCCTTCTCGATCTATGTGGGAATTTTCGATGGCTATGTCCAGCAGTGGATGTCTGTCTGATGACTACCACAGACCAAATCACCATTTAACGTCAGATGGGATCGCCAAACACTAAATACATATATTGAATTATAATAATATTCCTTTTTGCTACGAAAAACATCAATATCAATGAAGTTCACGTTAATAATCAGTGAAGCCAATAAAGCTTTATTTTAAAATCACATCAGTATCGCCGTAGCGTTGTAGCACCGTAGCGGACCGTAGCACTCGACGCCGAGCCGGGCGCGTCCCTCGTAGCGCACTTTTATCGTCGCGTAATTGAATTTCCGCACTCCGCAACAAACAGGAAGTTCCGCCGCTCCACGCCGGTTACGTCCGACGTTGAATATTGAGTCCATCTGATGGAGTTATTATTTCCAATATGGCTAATAATTTATCGTCCTCTGTTGTATGTCGTACCTTAATAACGTATATAACGAGGGGTGTAAGGGTTCCCGCGCAACAACTAACAGAACCCAAGCGAACCTGACTTCCTCGTGGCACATCCTGATAATCAACAAACGAGGATCTGGCTCCCACCAACCCTCATCTGGCAAGCGTGGTTGGAAATGGTACATATCCGCCCATATGAACCCCGACAAACGTGGAGGATCTTGGTGGTAGTTTATGTCCAGCAGTCGACGTCTATCGGCTGATGATGATGAATGAACGAGGAAATACAACTATGATGATAAAAAAAAAATACAGAATTAAAAAGAATAAAGTCAATAATAGAAGGTTTTTACATAGATCGGATAGGACTCATATTAGGGGGTTTGGGCCATTTCCTACCAAGTTGGCTCAATGCAGGTTAGTGGTAGCCAGAGCTTCGTTTGGTGATTAGCAGGTTGCAAAACGAGCAGGTGAGGTGGGCTTGGATCCTGTGAGATGTTAAGCGGGATCTCTTGCACCATTTATTAATTAAAGTGTTAAAATAATATATTTTAACACACCTTTACTCCCCCATCCCCATTATTTACTAAAACTTAGTCCCACAGCAATTGACTACATATCCTCTTTAAATAGTTTTTGAAAACTTTTCACGAGGCCTTCTGCTCGAGACCGTACTCTCCCCACCCGGCGGAAGTACGCTTAGTCAGACTTCCGGCGGATTGCAGTTAACTTAATGGCGTGCTACATTGAAACAATGAGATACAATTAAGTAATAATAGAAATATAATTGAGATTAATTAAAGTTTAATTAGTTTTCGCTTTATTAAAATAAATTTAACACTTAAGCTATTGAATTCTGAGGTCAGGGCAACTAGGCGCTGATAACACTAACTAGAGAAACACCCTGTAGTTCTTAATTGCTGGAAAGAGTCTAGATAGGTGGGTTGTAGGCAAACATTAATGTGTTCCGGTTTGAAAGGCGTTACAATTAGTGAAATTACTAAGGTGACGAGTCGTAATATCTTAAGTCTTAAGGCGAAGAGAATAATGTGGTGAAGTGTCATCATCATCATGTTCAGCCGATAGACGTCCACAGCTACACAGGGACATAGATCTCACCCATAGATTCTACATCGATCGGGTAGGTATTCATATGGAGGGATATTGGGCCAATTCCTATCGGTTAGCCCAATGCGGACGGTAGTAGGGTGGATGGTGTAGTGTATATGATCCTTATTTGCGCCGCGTTGTTGTGTGAAAGCCGTATCACTTACCATCAGGTGAAGATTCCATTCACATCATCGTTATATTGAATAATAAAAAAAGCCAATAATGTTATGTTAGACTTTATGTAAAAGCCTCCGAATCAATGTATTGACTGTGGCCGTCGATTTCAAAAGCCACCCTTTGTGTCAGACGTCAGATAGTACATTAAAGTAGTAGTTCCCTGTAACTTTATTTAGAGAAGAAGCACCGCACAAAGGGGCAGCTCCGTACTTTCAGCAGGGAGCGTCTCACCTGCAGCAGCTCGCCGGGGGTGGCGCGGGAGTATTTGTGAAAAACAGCAAATAACGCGCCTTTGCAACTGATAGGCGGACTGGAGTGCCCCGCCCGTACTTCGGTGTACAATGCGGCCCGTTTCATTTCCTCTGGAGCTCGCTTTGAGAGCGAACTCGTTAATAAGAGCCTTAAGCCCCGATGGGAAGCCGGATGTAAACTGATATTTTACATCCACCTCACAGCGAGCACTTTTATCTTTACCCATGTTTTATAACGAGCGATAATGTGATAACTAAATTTACGGGATGTCATGATTCTTGTTAAATACGATGTAGGGATGTAAGTGGTCCCGCACAACAACTCAAGGGACCCAAGCCAACTTCACCTGCTCGTGGTGCACCCTGCTGATCAACAAACGAGGTAGTACGACCCTTGATGAGTGGATTAGACGCTACGTGGAAGGAACATCAGCTTCAGCATTGGGGATCTTTATCCCGGACGCCGTTGCGACACACCGTATCCTGCCTCTAATAGAGCTGAATAAGTGTGTGGTCAAAAAGGCTGAAAAAGGTGTTTGCGGGACACAGGGGATGTTTTTTATAGGAATGGTAGGCAAACGATAGAAGAGTTCACCTGGTGGACCACTGACGCCCATAGTCAGTCGCAACACTAACAGGATCGCGGCGGCGTCGCCGATCTTTTTCTGAGTACCTTCATAGGTTCAAGAAGGAGAGTCCCTCATGCCTCTGGGACCCTGCGGTGGACCAGACCATATTGCATGTATTAACTTCATGTCCCGTGTTTTTATATAGCTGAGGCGGGACATAAGGGTAGGTAGCATCGCCTCTGTGATAAGTGACGATAGAAATCGCCGCGTGTCACTAAATTTTGGGAAATACTATATAAAGGATATTATTTATAGAAACTGTTTATAGGATTAGTACAAGAGACAGAAAAAAGAATCTAAAAATAAAATAAGTTAAAAAAAAAATGTAGTAAAGAGAAAGTAAGATAAAGTAATAGTATAAGCGGTGATTGAAGCCTGAGAGGCGATGCATGACTGAAGAAAACAAGAATAAATGAAGATGATAAGGAATAAGAGTGAGAAATAGAAAGCATGAAGGAAGAAAATAAAATGTAGTGAGTAGGGAAAAGAAAAGAATATAAATAGAGGAAAATAAATACACCGTCCCGACACAAAAGGAGGGATAATTTAAAAACATAAAAAAGAAACACCACTGCTTGAAGCGGTGAGCATAGGACAACATAAAGACTAATGTACTATAGCCAGCGAGTGAGCAACGCGAGACCTGTGGATGTGGAGATCTTTGAGAGCGGCCTATGTCCAGCAGTGGACGTGTATCGGCTAGCTAATGATGATGATAGTCACCGAGGAAAAGATATTTTCTTTATTCGATCAAACTACGATACAAGCAGGACCTGCACCAGGTAGTAAATTATACGCAAGCCTTTTTTTTTTTTTTGATTTCGCGGGGGAAATCTTCGAAAAGATACTCTGCCTCCTGGGGGGAAGTCAGAGTTATGTGGAGATTTTTACCCACTAAAACCCCCTCGGTGGTCACCTTCGGCGTTTGGCGAGGTCACGGCATCTCCGTACGGAACTCAACCGCAGGGGTAGTAAATTATACTCAAGCCCATGACAACTTAACGCCAGTTAGGATATAAACAGCACCAAATAGTGCTCTTCGCCTTGAAACACTAGATCTTATGTGTCATTCATTAATTCTATTAGCTACTTCTTCTTCTTAAAGTGCCTCTCCAACTCGTGAAGGTTGGTGATACTAGCTACAGCTCCTTTTAAACCGGAACATAGTAATATTTGCACAGTACTGTTTGGCGGCTGCTGTACAAGCTGCAGTGGTACCAACCTAGATGGTCTCCGATGACAGAGACCCATGACCAGAAAAATATGGAGAATTAGGTAATGTAAAAATAATTTTGCGTTAACCTCATTTGCTTTGATGATCGTGTTCACTACGGCGGCATTCAAATTGGATTATATTTGCTACAAGTCCCAGTTTCATACAGATTTTATAGAAGTTATTATAATTAAAAAGCTGAAGCACAGAGCATATAGCTCCGGAGGACAGTCGTCCGGCGTATCAAAGTGGGGGTGGGGAGCCACCCTTTGACTAGTCACACGTGTAGCCGGGTGAAAGGCACAACAATCTGTCTCACTGCATTTACGAACGTATCAAAAAGTTCCCCAGTCCTCTTACTGTTCGGACTTTGACCAATGTCGCGTGCAGGGCTCCCGTCCGGGCCCCCACTCGGGCCCCCCGTCACCGGAATTAATCAATTTCACTTATAACCATCCACCGGTACATATTAACTTCACCTCCTTTGTTGGACAAAGAATTAATCCAATATCTTTGGATTGAGTGGACTTTGGGCACAAAGGCCGTAATCAGGCTTCGGTTAATATATTACAGTTTATTGATACATATATATATGTGTATATATACATACATATATTTTTCTGTATTACGTCTTTGTATTCAATAGTGAGTCCTTACCCGAATGGGTTTGTAAGTTAATGCATTAATGTATTATATTTTTATTAATACGTAACGTTCTACATACTTCTTTCTTCTACACGAGATTAGTGTGGCTCTGAATCAGCTTAAAGGCAACAGGGCACCTGGTGATGACGAAATAACAGCTGAACTTCTGAGAGCTGGTGGAAAGCCGATCCTCGAAGTCCTGCAGAAGTTGTTTAATTCCGTCATACTAGAAGGCCGATCGCCTCGGGCATGGCACGGAGGTGTGGTGGTGCTTTTCTTCAAGAAGGGAGATAAAACCCAGTTGAAGAATTATAGACCCATCTCACTTTTGAGTCATGTCTACAAGTTGTTTTCCAGAGTCATCACGAATCGTCTCACAATCAGGCTCGACGACTTCCAGCCTCCCGAACAAGCTGGATTCCGTAAAGGCTACAGCACCATAGACCACATTCATACGCTGCGGCAGGTTATACAGAAGTCCCATGAGTATAACCAGCCCCTATGCTTAGCGTTTGTGGACTATGAGAAAGCCTTCGATTCGATTGAGATATGGGCCGTGTTGCAGGCCCTCCAACGGTGCCAAATAGACCACCGGTACGTCGATGTTCTAAGGTGCTTGTACGAGAACGCCACCATGTCAGTCCGCCTCGAAGACCAGAGCTCGAAACCGATCCGATTGCAGCGTGGAGTAAGACAGGGAGACATCATATCTCCGAAACTGTTCACCGCTGCATTGGAAGATGTCTTCAAGCTTCTGGATTGGAGAGGATATGGCATCAATATCAACGGCGAGTACATCACGCACCTTAGATTTGCCGACGATATCGTGGTTTTGGCTAAGACCATGGAGGACATCAACACAATGCTCGATGATCTTTGTAGAGTTTCACAACGAGTGGGTCTTAAAATGAATATGGACAAGACCAAAATCATGGCAAATGTCCATATTGTACCCACTCCAGTAACAGTTGGAAGCTCTACACTTGAAGTTGTTGACAGATATGTCTACCTCGGACATACAATCCAACTAGGTAGGTCCAACTTCAAGAAAGAGATCTCTCGTCGAATCCAACTCGGATGGGCAGCATTCGGGAAGCTAAGACATATCTTCTCGTCCAATATACCGCAGTGTCTCAAGACAAAAGTCTTTGACCAGTGTGTGTTGCCAGCGATGACATACGGAGCAGAGACGTGGCCGCTTACTGTGGGCCTTGTCCGCAAGCTTAAGATTGCCGAGAGGGCGATGGAGCGAGCTATGCTCGGAGTTTCCCTGCGAGATCGAATCAGAAATGAGGAGATCCGCAGGAGAACCAAGGTCACCGACATAGCTCGAAGGGTCGCCGTCGCAAAGTGGCAATGGGCAGGGCACATAGCTCGCAGAACCGACGGCCGTTGGGGCAGAAAGGTTCTCGAGTGGCGGCCACGTACCGGAAGACGTAGCGTGGGCAGACCCCCACAAGGTGGACCGACGACCTGGTCAAGGTCGCTGGCAACCATTGGATGCGGGTGGCCCAGGACCGGTCTAAGTGGAAATCTTTGGGGAGGCCTTTGTCCAGCAGTGGACGTCTTCCGGCTGATTGGATTGGATTGGATGGACATACTTCTTATTTATGTTTACGTCAGTAATGACCTTATATGGAAGTGATGAGGAGATTTTTGAGGGCGCCCTATATCCAGCAGTGGACGTCTATCGACTGTTGATGATGATGACACAAAGCGGTCTCTATATAAATATTAAGTACTGATGGACCTTCAGAGTAATTTTATAGGAGAAAACTCGTTTTTAGAACCCTCACACCTTTACAACCTTTTATCGTCTCTCCTGCTCCACTTGATGATATTAATGTAAACCAATTAAGCTGCAAGCTTCACGACTCAAGTCCAGTTTGCAGCATTAGCGGTGGCTGGTGCCTGCAGATGTTTTCTGTTGCAGACGCGTTACTTAATGATTCCCTTTATAGCCTGTTAAGTTGGTTACAAGCGATCCACCTCGGAGACAACCCGCCACTGCACACGTTCAGGTAAGCTCATTAAATATTTGCTTGGGCAATGAAATTGAATTAACGGATGCACTGTGTATCGAGCTGGAATCATGAGGAGAATTTTATAACTACAGGATGTACTAACATTTCCTTTAACCGAATACAAATTTTTAATAATTAACTCAGAGTGAGTTTTAAAAATAGGGGTGTAATGATTCTCGCACAACAACTCACGGGATTCAAGCCAACCACAGCTACTCTGCTCCCACCAACTCGAATTGAGCCAGCATGGATGGAAATGGTTTAAATCCTCCCATATGAATTCCTACCCGATGGTGTAGGAATCTTTGGTGGAAGTCTATGTCCAGCAGTGGATATCTGACGGATGATAATGAAATTTACAAATTGATTCTATTGAAACACCGATTTTAGGACCTTTTCCATTATACAGAAAACACTTGTTCCTTGTTCTGTATATTCTATAAAAATCATAGTTTACGTTGATATGAACAAATAATTTTTTCACCTACAAATAACTCCTTTTACAAATATTTTTTTAGATTTTTTCTAAGATCAGTACAATTAATTGTTAATGAACACTATTCAACGCGCTTCATTATATACTTTAAGAGATCTTTAAAGGATGCCTTTGTCGAAAGATAACAAACAAAATATTATTAGTTTATATGTGCTTTTATATTAAAATTCTCCGTCTTTGTCTCCACTGTTAGGCCATAGACCTACCCTCAACATGAGGACGATGGACCATAGTCACCACGCGGGCCCAATGCGGATTGGTGACTTCACACAGCTTAGAATAAATTCTAATTCACGTGCAGGTTTACTCGCGATGTTTTCCTTCACCGTTTGTATTTTGCTGTTGTTGCTAAAGTTTACAAATGTACATAACTTAAGTATTAAAGTCATCGGTACATGCTGAGTTTCGAACCCGCGACTTGCGGAATGAAGGCCGCACCCTCTAACCATTAGGCCAGCGAGCTACCAGTACAGTACGGGAATATTCCGACATATTAATTAAATTAATAGTGCTACTGACATTTCTATTTACTCTCCTTATTCTGATTTGTTTAAGAAAAATTCTAAAGATTTTTTTTTATTTGATAAAACGATGAGACGAGCGAAATGTTTATCTAGCTAATGAAGAAGCGCTAGTTAGGGTGATATACACAACACCACATTGTATCAGTCAGAGCCAAAACAAAGTAGAAAAATGTAGTATCAAGGGACATGCGTGAGTGCCAAGCGATTGAAGATGATATCAAGGACAAAGTAAAATGGAGAGGAAACATAAAAAAACTGACACCACCACGGTAATGCAATAGCTATGAAGAGAGAGAGAGAGAGACAGCACCACATTTTGCTAGTCACCTTGAGTTAAATTTCATCACCCCCATCCCTTTAAACCTAGACGGTCTCCAGAATAGAGACCTACCACCACACTACCACTTACCAACTTATTACCTCACACAATGAGAGTACTTCTGCTATTTATATTCGTTTAGCTCGCTCGTTCGTTTTTCTTTCCTCTCGCAAGACAGTAAAACATTCAAATAAAGCAATCTATCATCCCTTACTGGTGTAATACAACACTAATTCCACGGGGGTGGGCGTAAGAATAAGGCGGCTGTAAAAACTTCCCCACTTTACACAGAGCGGCGCAAATGAAAACACGAGCGGGATGTAATCCACAATTACACGGCGACATCGGTAAGAGATTCCGAATAATCCCGCCGGCGGGGCGCCCGTAACGTTTGTCGGCATCCGGTCCGCTCAACCGGAAGTGCTCAGCCGAAATATTGTCCCACTTCGAGTGGAAATTAATTTTCGTTGCGGGTAAAAATTAATTTCTAACGTCAGGTGAACTTCGCACAGCCTTCTGATGTATTTACAAAACGCTATCTGGATTCGAAACGATGTTCACGTGAACGGGGCGGCGAAATGTTCAGCGGGTTTCCGGTTTGTTTATTGCGTTTGTGGGGTAAAATAGTCTTTTAAATTAATGTTACTAAAAAAAAGGTTATTTAGCATATACATCAAAAGAAAATAAACAAACTACCTTAAAATAGTTGCAAGTCTCATCTGTGTAACTGCTGTATACCCTTGTAACAATATATAACTTTACAATCATAACAACCAAAAGTACCATGTCGTTGTTGGTCTTAGACCATGTGAAAGAATAATTTTTTTTATACATCGAACATAAACTGCAGGAGTTTACTCTATTTGCTCTCGCTTCTCCTTGCTCATTCAGCTCTTGCTTTTTGCTTTCAAAAAGCTGTACTCTTATTGAAAAATGAGACAAAGACATAGAATGAAACATTTAAACTCATTTATTTTACAAAAATAACAATTTTTTTTTGTAAAAGTCAGTTTCCATTAAACGCAGTTAATAAACATAAATTTTTTTTTTTTTAATCTACACTTCATCATATACTCTTCAAACTAAAGTTTTGCGATCAGATTCAGAAAACTCATTGGGTTCTCAGCTTTTCCTTTTACCTGACTGTATTTAAGTCTAGTTCACTCCATAGCTCATATTGCTGATGACGGAATACAAGACTGAGGTAGGAGATTATACAAATTAAATACAATAATAATATCTCAGTATATTTGTTTTATATATTTATCGTAAACTATGTGTCCACGTGAAAACATACAACAATAATGAACTTTGAGAGGTTTGTTTCTATTTCGCTAAAGTTACCCCCAATACTGTACTCGCGGGGATTCGACCGAGTCGAGGGTTCCCTCGTCCTGTCGAGCCCTCCTTAAGTACAATCCTGCAATGTCGCCATTATGAATTATCGTTTACTGTATAAGGACAAAAGGAAGATGAAATTACTTAAATAATTTAATTCATTACCCTGAGAGACTGTAACCTGGTCAGAGATAGCCAATATAATAATATATTTCATATAATAGTTCTTTCTTTCCAAACTAAGCTAATACTTGACTTAACATCATATGATGTGATAGTCATCACGAGCCTATAAATATCTACTGCTGGGCATAGGCCTGCCTCAAATATCCTATCGATTCTGAGTTTCCCGCATCCAGCGACTTCCTGTGACCTGTCGAACACATGGTGCCGTCGTTTGTAAGGATTCATATGGGTTGGAGGATATGGGCCATTTCTAGCCACGCTGACCCAATGCGCGTTGGTGCCTCGTTTTTGGATTACCAGGGTGCACCACAAGCAGATGTTTGCTTGGGTCCCGTGAATTCTTGTGCGGGACCCGTTACACCCTTTGATGTGATAACGAGTCCTAAGAGGGTGAAACGTTATTGACAATTGGAAAATAACGATTACATTCTAAGGCTGTTAACTGGTAAAGAAGGCTCTATGAACTCCACCACAATATTATCAGATGAAGATCTGGTATAGATTAAAGGATCTTTCTTCATCTCGACTGTCATACACAGTCAATTTGTTTACCATACAATCAAAGCTCAATTAATCTCTCTCCTTTTACATGAATCTTTTTCATGTTTAAAGCTTTATTTATCACAAAGCTTTGATTCCTTATATGTCAACTTCAGTTCGTTACTCGTGGTAAGTCTCAATTACCGGAACCCTTCTAAGTAGGTACCAACGTAGCCTCTTTTTTTTCAGTGTTTTCTCTAGTTTTGTTCAGCTGGGATTTATTTATACAATTCTTTTACCATCTTGTTTGTCTCATTTTCATCATTCTCTTCTTTCAATCTTCCTTTCCTTCCATTTCATTTCTCTCTTTCGTATTATCATTCTCAATCATACTCCATTCTAATTCCGCAACGCTTATTGTAGACGACAAACAGTAGCAAACATTACTGTTTCCGGTTTGACTGGCGCTCCCGCGTGTTTTAGTCGGCTCGTTTTTTAGATATTACGTTTTCAGCATTTTACTCACACTTGTCTTTCTTTCTCTCCTATCTGTCATACTCCGTTCTTCTTGCATATTTCTCTTCTCATCTCTTTCATACTGAATCCCAATCCCTTTTTACATACGGGGGTTAATATTTTATATTTCAAGATGGGAAAGACAATATGGTGCAGTGTATATCATTCTATCTAGCGAAACTTAGTTATGAGCAGGAGTATTAATATATATCTTTTTGACCTCTCGTGGTCTCAAGATCGTCATCTAGAAATAAATAGACTACCTAGATGTATAGCTAAGATATAGCACAGTGTTTAAAGATAAAGTGGAGACAGTAGAAAAAGAAAAACGCAGTTAGCACCGCTGCGAGCGACTGTACCCGACGTCGTTACAAGGGGCCCGGGGAAACTAAAGATCCACTTCTATTTTCCGATAGGTCGCGCATAGTGTCGTTCAACTTTTTTTATTATCTTCTGAACTGGTCAATAGGGCGGGCCGGGGCGTTCACTATCGATCTAGTCAAATAACTATCGATACCTAAAAGTACTACTAAACGAAACAGTTTCTTTAACGAGACGGAAGCGAGATATTCACCTGATTATAAGCGATACGCCTCTACATAACAACTTAGGGTTAGAATGGTATACAGCACCACATTACGCTCGCTTTAATACACCATCATCAGCCGATAGACGTCCACTGCTGGACGTAGGACTCCCCCAAAGATCCTCCACGTTTCTAGGGGTTCATTTGGTATGGTTTGTGATTATTTCTCACTACGCTGGCCCGACGCGGGTCGGTGGGCGCCAGAGCCTCGTTTGTTGATTAGCAGGGCGCACCACGAGCAGGTGAGGTTGCTGGGACCCTTCCAAATCTCGTACTCTATTAATTTCACTAGCTACAGCGCCATTCAACCCGGAACAGACACTACTGTCTGTGGACTGCATTAGACGGTCTCCGGCGACAGAGACCCACCACCAGTACTAAAATATATCTGTAAGCTGTATACTCCTGAAAAGCTGAACTGCTTCGTGGTTGAACTGTTCGTTTTCAATAGTAATCGATTAGGAGTATAAAGAAAATCGATTTTCGTGTTTGATTATCGATAGCTGTTTTATAAAATTTTGTTAAAGGCATTTATAATATGATTCATGAATATATCTTGATTCATGAATAATTCTACATGTTCATCTGACAAGGTCCTTTCAATAAGTTCATAAGCCCTAAGTATTTGCTACGTTATCAAACAGAAGGCTGCCATTAGGGTGGCGGATAAGCCAATTAATCGGGGGCGGGACTTTGACAGACCCGATTCAAATTCAATTTTTCAACATCGGATGTGTTCAATTCGGATAATGGACCCGGGATATTTCAATCCAACTCCATCACAGTGCCAGTGGACAATCTGGACGTTTTAATTAGCCCTTTCTCTATATCGAATAATGAAAAAAAAAAAAGCAGTGCTTACGTTATTTTAGTGTCTATTGCCTATAGTCTCATTTGCTGTAATTAATGAATACATTGTCCCTATTATTGGGGTTATTATTATTATTTGGGTGTAAGGGGTAAGTCATGGGACTCAAACCAACCTCACCAGGTCGTGGTGCACCCTGCTAATCAACATACGAGGCTCTGGCTCCCATCACCCTGCATTAGACCAACGTTGTAGGAAATGGTCTGAAACCCCTCATATGAATCCGAAGTGGAAATTTTTGCGGGGGAGACCTATGTCCAGCAGTGGACGTCTATCGGCTGATGATGATTATGATGATGAACTTACTTACAGTAGTAGTAGTATATATTATTTATTATTATGTTAAATGTAACTGATGTGATCATTTAAATATCCTCAACTATACTAGTAACAAACGAACAGCTCGGTCTAACCGAATCAACCTTATTTAGAGAACAGCTCCGTTTTAGTAAATATAAATGAAGTGCTACACAGACGGCAGCAGACCGGATGTCTAATTAAAAAGAAAGACCATCGTTGCATAATTAACAAATTTTCAGTTTCAGTTCTTTTTTCCTCCATCGCAAAGTAACCGGGAAGAGGGAACCCTTTGCGCTGTCTGTTGGTGTTATACTTGATCAAACGAAATGTCCATTCGGCTTGCGGCTCCGCGACCAGGACATGGTGTCTTTTAATTAGAAAGTATAGATGTGGTTTACATCCTTATATAACCTTCTACCTAAAACGAAGGTTTGCATTTCATATTCAACGAATAGATCAGACAATCAAGATCGTAATTCATACTCTACTCACATACATGTACCGCTAGTTAAGATTATATAAACTGCACCATGCTATGATCTTGGTCATTTGGTCATCATGGATATATTTATTTGACATCGACGTACTAAAGCAGAAAAAATATAACTAAGCTAAAAGACTGAAAATGCTACAGGGATGGATTCTACGGAAATCCAATTAACGAACGTCTCGAGAGACTATATCTTTATATCGATAAACATTAATATGTACACATATGTATATAATAATGTATTTTATTGTTATCTCGATAACTGATTTCATTTACTAATTATCTGTTAAGTCTAAGTTTCCACAATGATTTTACTTATCGGACATGTTTTTAAACCATTTCAAACCAAAGAAGTTTAAAAAAAAATAAGGACCGATTATGTTTTCTTAGATAGATAGATATATATCACGCCTCGTTCCCAGTGAGGTAGCAGAGACCAGCTCTCTCCACTTACTACGATCCTGGCACACCTCTCTCGCTTCCTCCACCTTCATGAGGATCTTCATGCATGCTCGTCGGTTGCAAGTGCTCTCGACCCGGCCTTTCCGTAGGAAATCTCCGATTTGATCGGAATATGTCCGCCTAGGTCGACCTGCACCGATTTATACAATCATTCTTACCTCGAGAATGTGTTTTCGTATATCATACATCGCAATAAAGTAACAATTCAATTATGAAGTTATTATTTTCCATATAAAATCCTGAACAAATATATCCAGTTCGCCTTAATATACTTTACGACAAGCAATAATATAACCGTGCAGTTAAGTTTAATAATATTGCCCGTACGGATTAACCCCGCATAGATTTTGTTTACTTTAGTAATCCTTTGCAACTCTTGAGGGTCCGTGCCCTGCGGCTGAGCCGCCCCCTGAGTTATAAGTGAATAACAATGTTCCACTACGTTCCTTTAAGATATTACCCTCTGTTCTCCATTAATACAATCTCAACTAAAGCGTAAACTATTGATTGGGGACGTTACGGTTTACATCCTTGAGAGAGATTACTGGAGTATGGAGACTTAACATCTGAAGGCGAACACAATATTGTATTAAGTATTTTTTTTGTCAACAACCAATTAATGTCCCTACTGTTGGGGCACAGGCTTGCTCTGAATGTGTGTAACGAGGCCTTTTTTTTTTTTTTAACGATGGGAAATGCATTTATCCATCCCGCCGCGTAACGGGCGTGTATGTGGGACACGCCGACGCGCTGCCGGTATACCCACTAAAACCACATCGACTCCCGTCCTCAGCACTTGTGAAGGACTCTGAGATCTCTAAAAGAACGCACCAGTGCCCTCCAGCGCGAAGGCCACAACGGGCCTGCTACCTTCGTCTGCCTCTAAGGCTTCTCTTTGCGAGCATTACTGTGTCGCAAAAGGAAAGGACACTGTGCCACGCTTCCCTGTTTCTCGTCATCGCCGCTACTACGGCCGCCGGGAAAAGGACTTGTCCGATATTTTAGACGAGGATCCGTCGCTCCGACTCCCAAGCAGGGCAGTGTTCGAGCGTGTGCTGCGCGGAATCCTCGGCCGCTCCACAATTATGGCATTGCGCCGATTCCTCCCTGCCTATCCTGTGCAGATACTCCCCGAAGCAGCCATGTCCGGTGAGTATCAGCGTTAAATGGTAGGTCACCCGTCCACTATTCTTCAGCCAAGCCGTTAAGCTGGGCATAATCGCACTAACCGCGCGCTGACGAATATTGCAAGGTTCCATTAATCTTTCTCGCCAACGCCCCAGTGCCCGCCTTCTGGCTCCTCGTCGAAGCTCTTCGACCGTCTCTTCTGGGTCGTCGGTTTGGCGGAGGATGCGGATCTTATGAAAGATCTCTGCGTCCATATCCGCCAGGATGTCCAGAGGTGGGAACCCCGCTAAGAGTGTGGCCGCCTCGTGCGAAATCGTCCTGTATCCTCGGGCTACTCTAATCGCAATAGTGCGTTGCGTAGCGTTGAGCTTCGCCGCCCGACGCGGTCTACGCGAGAGTATGTCGGCCCACACAGGAGATTCATAGAGTGCGACAGAGCGCACCACGCCTGCATACAGACGGCGGACTTCTTCCCTCGATCCTCCTAGATTCGGTAGCAGTCGGTGCAAAGTACCCGTTACCTTTTGAATCCGGGTGACGAGATGATCGAAGTGCTCGACGAAGTTCCATCGGCTATCTAGCTCCAGTCCCAGGTACTTGAGGTGGTTGCCAATTTGGATACTTACATCCCCGACACATAAAAATGTATCGGGGGTTTCTCCTTCAGTCCCGAGCCGTGAAACCACATCGCTCCGGTCTTTTACGGTACTACTCGCAGTCCGAGTCTCCGTATTCTGCCGATAATCATGGCAACCCCGAACTCGGCTAGCCTTGGAAAGAGTCCCCCTCAGCCAGTATTAGCGTATTATCTAGGTAACACACCATGTTTACGCCCGGTGGTATCACCGTCCGTAGTACCGCATCGTACCCGATGTTCCACAAGAGCGGTCCTAAAACTGACCCTTTTTTTTTTTTTTTTTTGATATCGGTGGTGGAAATGCTGTTACCGCATACCCAGCGTCCTTTCAAGGGGACGCCGGGTTATGTGGGGCTCGGGGCCACTGAGATGTTGTGCGTGACCCCATACCCACTAAAACCACCACCGCTTGTCCCGCAATACGCGTACTGGAGACGCCCGGGTTTCAGCCAAGCAACTCTCCGGGCGCCTCCGCGTATAAACCTCCTCCTGGTGGATGCCCGCGGGGAGCAAAGGCACCCACCTGCCGTCCCGTACCGGCCCCTCGCGGGACCGGAACGTTGGGGCCCCCGACCCCTCAGACGACCGCGCGCGCCCAAGACGGAGCGCACGCCCGGCCACCGCCTTCCCGTGAAGGAATTGGGCGGCGGCCTCCTCCTCCAGACTCCCCACTTCGACGAGGGAGGGGACAAAACCAAGACTCCCCGGGGGACGCACCCCCAGGGGAACACGACAAAGGCCCAAAGGGCCACGCCCATGGCCCGAAGGCCCCTCACACCGTGCCCGGCTAGGGGCCCGTCGCTCACGGCGGGAGGAAGCGGACGGCGTGGTTCTGCCGCCGCGCTCTCCCGCCGGCCCGCCGCCGCCTGCAAGGTGCGGCAGCGGCGTCGGCCTCCCTCGTGCGCTCGGCGGCCTCCTTCTGACGCATCACTGCGCCGCAGAAGGAGACCACCGCCTTCCAAGACCTCTCGCTGCTCAACATACGATCGATTACAGTCGGCAGCGAGAGGTCACTGCCGACTTGCGCGACGAGGGCGTGGCGCTGCGGCCCCATGCCGGGCACTCCGCCAGGTGTGGTGCGCCGTGTCAATCGGCGCACCACACTCGACGCATTCTTGTGTCATCTCTCTACGAGCCACCTGGTGCAGGTACTTGCCGAAACATCCATGGCCTATCAGCACCTGCACCAGGTGGAACGTCAAGGCCCCGTACCGCCGGCTCATCCACCGGGACAGGTGGGGCCTGATGTCCTCCACCGTGTCCCGGGTCCTAAAACTGACCCCTGCGGAACCCCGCGCACTACGGCCCTCTCTTGTAAGCTTCCGGGGTAACAGATGCTTCTATTTGAGAGGTACGCTTTCAATACGTTCCTCACGTACGCCGGAACTCGGTGGTAGACCAGGGAAGGGAGTTGAAGGCATTGACAACGTCGAGGCTGACTGCTATGACAACTCTCCTTTTGGATATCGCCTGGTGCGTCATGTGCAGGTTTCCACGCGATGTTCTTCTTCACCGTTTGTATTTCGCTGTTGTTGCTAATGTTCATAAATGTACACAAATTAAGTAATATATTAAAGTCATAGGTACATGCCGAGATTCGAGCCAGCGACTTTCAAAATGAAAGCCGCACGCTCTAACCATTAGGCCAGCAAGCTACCTTTACCTATTAGGTGTCGAGTATATCACATAGTTAAGAGACAGTTATTCATACGTTGACGAAGTAACGAAAGAGTTCTAGCGGACAACAATCTGTTTAAATCCCACTTGTACCTTTCATCGCCATTAATTGGTGCTACGTCTATGCTCTATTTATAGTCTTAGAATTGCTAATTAAAAGAATAAAGAGGAGTTTAGCGAAAGCAGCAAAGAGCGAGTCGAAACCCGGAGCCGGGCAAACAAATATATTACCGCGTCCGGATACCCGCCGAACAAATAACGTTGGCCGTAAAACGTTAATCTTAGTTACACGGGGACGCAATGAAAACTGTTTTAATTCTCTTAAAGGGAATTCAAGTTCTCTACTTTTAATTACACTATCGGTGGCACCTGAGCCGTGCTCCCCACCAGCCCACTGCGGCGCCTCCTCCGAATTGTGTCTCACTTGGTTAATGGCGCACGGTTTAGCGGCGGCCGTGACAAACTGTTACTTTAATTCCCAGCTCCAGCGGAAACGCTCGCTATTCCTTCCGCAGGCCACCGCCCATTTGATTAAGCAATCGTTGTTTTAAACTACAAGTATTTGTCGCAATTTTAGTACTTTTTATCAGACAAACACCTCAACATCTAAATCTGTGATAGAACAATAATAATTTCGAGTATGATGTCCTGATAAATTTCCTTTTCTGTGATATTGACAACCGGAACAAGGCAATGTTGCTATATTGAAAGTGGTAGCTGGACAGATGAATGCTGAAGAACCTTTGCATCAACCAATAAATCACTACTAATCAAACTGTATTGGCTACAGAAACCTTCAAAAGTTACACTACACGAAGCGAAGCCGATGATTGTAAGTGCACAGCATTTTTCAGGAACATTAATGCATTGTGTTACAGAGATGGGAGTAAAAATAAAAAAAAAACAACAACGCAAACGTCGGACGACGCGCGTTAAAATCCAATACAGTAAAAGGGACGCCCCCGAGTCCATTTTAATACGTGTCACTAAACGGCGCCCCGCCGCCACGCACAATCGGTATTCAATACCACTTCATGAAATATGTATTTATTGTGTACCCGCCGCCGGGGCCGCAGGATATTCATACGTAATGTTGCCATAACGATACACACACCCCCCCTCAATTCTCACGAGTCCGCCGTACCCCCAGCGGGTAACACCAACGTTATTTTTTATACGCGAAGACATCATCTGATTTTTTAAAATCTTATTAAGATACACTTAAACTGTTAAACGGGGAATTCCCTTTTTAATTGAGCAACATATAACGCGAGAACCTTCACTAGGACGTGTCAATACGTCAAGCCAGTAGAACGTAATTTTAAATATATTTTTTTACGTCCAACCCCACCAGCTCGCAAAATATATTTCAAGGAGGTATTTATACGTCCTACCCGTACTAGCTATTTTTCCAGTTTGACGTATTTATACGTTCCGCTCGATTAATATACTAATCTCTAGTAATTGCCATTTATAAAACAATATATTTATAGCGGCAGATGTCATCATCAGGCGATACACGTCCACTCCTGGACATAGGCCTCCCCCAAAGATCCTCACATCGATCAGTCCTGCTCTGCCCGCATCCAACGGATCCCGATTTCATAAGGGGTGATTTAGACCATTTCCCACCACGTTGGCTGGCGGCAGATAAACAATAGAAGAACTCCACCATCGACATTGATTACTTGTAGCTCCAGGACTTGTCCGTGACCATTGAGACAAGCTATCAGCCACTGTGCCATAAAGTCAGACAAGCTATAGTAGCATCACTAGCTGTATCCTCATCGTCCAAGGCAGCTTAACGCTTTGATGATATTTTATTGGAAGAAACGATAGATAAAAGGAAATGTTTGCTAAATGTAAAGTGAACTTTGTTTTTTTTTTGTTCAACGAAGCAATTAGACGAACGGGACCTTCACCTGATGGTAAGTGATAGCCTATAATAACGTGGCGCTAGCTATGATGGTATACACAGTTCACGTACTGCGCTCGTCGATTTCAGACATACGATGTTTAATCTCGTTACCCCAGTAATTAAGTGTAATTAGCTAGTGAGCTATAGCGCCCTTCAGCTGAGCTTTTTCTGTCGTTTTATATTAAGTAAACATAATTTTTTTTTCTACTAATTAAGGATGGGAGCAACAGAAGAATAAGAGATTTATTTATGTTGTGTGTGTGTTTTCAATAGAACCCTTTTTAGTGCATTAGGGTTCTAAAACACTTTAATATATACGTGTAATAATTTTTGTGATGGTAGAAACAAAAAAGTGAGAACTTATTTAATATGCTTCCAAGTGTTCAACTTCTCGTCTCCTGTCAAGAAAATTGTTCAAACTCTCAAAAACAATCGCCCCACAACCCTCCGCCGAAGTTGTGAAGTTAGGTTCAGGTGATTTAAATTCATACCGACGTCACTTTGTCCGGGGTTGAAAGTTGAAATTAATTAAGCCGGTAGTTGCTGGGTGCAGCGGCGACTGCCGCTACTCTTACTTATTTATTTAGACGTCGGATGCATTGCGCAAGTTCCGGACACGACTCGTTGTATCGCGCTGTTAATTAGTTTAGAATATGGGAAGGACTGCCGCCGCGGAGATGTGGAGCTGCGGAACTGCTCATCAGTCTGCGAACTCGTCCAACATAATGCTGAACATGGCACGGATACCTCACGTTACAATTACTGAGTGTAAGAGGTCCCGCACAAGAACTCACAGGACCCAAACCAACTTCACCAGCTCGTGGTGCACCCTGCTAATCATCAAACAAAGTTCTGGCTCCCATCAACCACCATTAGTCTTAAATGATAGGAAATAGGCCAAATCACATGAAACCCTACAAACGTGGAGATCTTTGAGGGTGGCCTATGTCATTACATATCTATCAGCTGATGATGATGATTTATTATACACAGCATCACATGCTCGTCATTATCAAACATAACAGGCATCGTTATTTTAAGTAGCTACAACGTCTTTCAAACAGGAAAGTAAACAGACGAATTTTGATCACAAATTACTAGATATTTACACTTTCCTCCGTCAGTGGGAGAAACTAATTACAGTACTGAAGTATCTGGATGAATAAATCACATTTTGTATCGCACCAAGACGCGTATTGGAGGGAATAAATCAGTAGCGATCACAAACCGATACAAAATCACAACACGGATACTAATCAAGATGCGGCGCGCGATTTGTTTTCGGGGCCGGGGTTGAAATTAATTCATAACAAACCGGACGACTTCGGAGCCACCCGTCGATATTTGTTTAGTGCTGATGATCTTGATCTGAAGGTAAAACTGTGAGAGGGTTCATAATGTACACGTTTGGTTTCACAACAACGGCACGGCAGATAAATTGAGAGGCTGGAGAAGAAAGCATCACGAGATAGACCATTTAAACGTTGCTGTGGATGGGAGACTAGGGTTGCACCGACAAGGCATACTTGACTTACTGTGAATCGTTACACCGGAGACGCAAGTAATTTTTTTTATTGTACGTAGAGACGAGACTCTCCAGACGTTCACCTGATGGTAACCAATATACCTGTCACAACATCAAATTGTGCTCGTAGTCTTAAATCAGATGTCAAATCCGGCTACCCAAGTAATTTTATTAACTAGAACGCCTTTGAAACTGGAACACAGTAATAAGAATAGGACTAAGGTAAGCCCTGCCTGTCTTAGAAGCGACTGAAAGGGTTTAGGAGTTTCGCGGGCCTTGACGAGGTCCTTATCGCTCAACAAGCGATCCTGCGTGGGACAGCGTGTGGTCCAGCGACGGTGGCTAGGAGGGTTCGGCTCCTCCTCAGAGACGTGTACAACAAAGTGTAGAGGCCCAACGATACGTTCTGTAAGAAATCCCGGTGCCTCTCCGAATGCACGGATGCAGACCACCGAGGGGGTTTCATTGACTAAAAATCTCACATAACCCTGACTTCCCCTAGAAACAAGAAATCTTTCGAAAATTTCCCCCGAAATAAAAAATAAAATAACATCCCCTTAACTTAATCGTTAAATAACAAAGATAAATAATTCTCTGATTAAGCTAATGTAAGTTAGTAGTTTATAAATATTATGTTACCCTCAGCGTGTATTTGTAACTTTATACTTGTTTATATAAATATATCAACTTACTTTACAACTTAACGATGTTGTTGTTTACAGATCAGTGCCTAATTAACTGCTTTTTTTTTAGAAGGGATTTCGTAAAATCCATTCTTAGCTGACCTCACCTTGACAAAAGGAAGTCTCCAACCCTTATGGTTCCAGAGATACGGTGATGAGTATCTACTTAGGTGGAAGATGAAGAATAATATCAGTATACATTTTTGGTTTTATACAAGAGGTTAGGATGTTTACACAGAAAAATGTTAAAAAGTTTCATCATCATCATCAGCCGATAGTTGTCCACTGCTGGACATAGGAATCTTTCTATCTCCATATCGATTGGTTCTGCGCCCGCATCCAGCGGCTTTCGTTTGTTAGTTATGGGGGGAATTGAGCCATTTCCCACCACGCTGGCCCAATGCGGGTTGGTGGGAGCTAGAGTCTCGTTTGTTGATTAGCAGGGTGCACCACGAGCTGGTGAGGTTGGCTTGTATGCAGTGAATTGTGCAAGAATTCTCAAAATGTTTTTTCTTAAGAAGCAAATAGACGAGCTGTATATGTGATGGTGATTCTGCTTCTCATAACGAAGTTGAACTAGTCATGATAATAAACTACACAGCAGTATGCTTTTCATTTGAAAATATGTGATGTTGTATCTTTATACTGTATTAATTTAACTAGCTATAGAATTTTTCAGATTAACCTAGTGATGTTTCCAAACTACTGTTCGACATCAGAAATAGGATTATCTGTATAAAAGAAATATTTAAATTGTGTATACAAATATATAAATACATATATATATATATATAATATATATATATATATATAGCGAGGAGATGAAAGATGCGTTCACCTGATGGTAAGTGATACACCTGCTCTTAACAACGTGGGTCTAGTTAAAACGATGTGCACTACATTGTCGTCGTCACCTTAAAACATAGGATGTAAAGTCTTGTTACTCCAGTAATTACACTAGCTTTACTGTCCTTCAAACTGGAACACAGTAATGTGTGAACACTACTACATATATGTATCTATATATAAATATATGTAAGAAAACACGAAACTCTCTGAGTTTTCAACAAACTGCCCGGCGATATATCCACCGGCTACAAATCATCCGGCTGGGGATTTTGAAATATAAAAAAATTGTGTAAAAGGGGTGGGGGTGCAATTTTTCAGGCGATAAATAAAAATCCCGTTTCGAAAACACCTCAGCAGTTTTAATATTTTAATCCGTCGCTGCGGTGAGCATAAATTCTGTTTGACTGTTTGATCGCGCCGTCGCTGCTCGAATCGAATTGAAATTTTCCACGTGATATTTTTCGCGGCTCCAACGCACCCGATCCTGCCTCCGGGGGGCCCGACGGAGGCTCAGCCTCTACACAAATAAGGCTCTCAAATACCATCTATAATTGATAACTTTATACTGTAGCTTTGTATTACTTTAAACACTACATATCTATCAACATATTCTCGATATTATATTTAGGGACGAAACGAACAGTACGTTTATCTTATGGTAAGTAATACGCCTGCTCATAACATGGGGCTAGTTAGGATGTTAAATACTACTCGTTATCTCAATTTGCTTGTTAACTTAAGACTTTAGATGTTGACTCGTTACCAAAGTAATAACACTAGCTACAGCGCCGTCTAGACTGCAACACAGTGTTGTTTGTTGGCTGCAATAGGCGCTGCGATGTTACCTACCTAAACTGTCTCCACCAGGATATTTTTACTTTAATAAGGAGAATGTTATAATTATTTATGAATCGGTGATATAAATAATTTTGGCATAATGTTCTAGATAAAATAATAATAAAACAAATTTCTATGTACATATAAGTTTATAAGAAACTTAGATTAAGCGTGACCGATATTAAACGATATGAATACGGAGAGAAATGTAAGAGATTATTTAGTTTAAATTTAACTAAACCGGCTTCATCGTTTGCGTCAGTGTTTAGTATATAGGTTCTATTTATGTTACGGTGTAAAATCACACTGAACATCGCACAGTCACAGCGAGGATCCGCGGAGCGTTCCCGTTGCATTTGTTTGCACAGCGGCACCGGCGTAAATATTTAAACTGACGGTTAACGGTTTGCTTCGAGCTGCCGAAAACGTTTACGCAAATGAAATTAATTCAATCTAATTCAATACAAAATAAACAGTTACAATCATTAAATGTATGAGATATCTATTTATTTGTACACATACAAAAAATGTACAGCAAAGGCGAACTTAATGTCTGATGGTATTCTCTCCCAGTATACCCTAGGAGTGAGCAGAAAGCAGAAGTATCGGTGCAAATATTAGTTAGTTATTATATTATATTATAATAATTATTATACATATTTCATACAGTCCACATATTAAATTGCGCAAACGCATGTGCGTGTGTGACTCCTCCTTACTCTTCTGACTGGAACGGAAAATCGATACAACTTGAGAGGAGTTCGGATGTATCTAGATAACAATAACTATACGCGTTCTATCATCACCCTAAGCCATCAACGTAGCTTTACTACCCGCCAGGTACGCCATTCATCAGCGATGGGCTGCTGATCCTGGCGGTCTAGATTTGTGTACATTTAACGGAAAGGAACCGCTCTTAAGCCTCGACCAGTTTTACCCCGCCAGCTAATGCAACTCACCGGAGTAAAGTATTATATATGCTGATATGAGACCAAGAAATAGAAGAGAAAAAAGACGTTTCATAGAGACATGTAGTGTTCCCACAGCATTCGTGGAAGCTCATTTCAAAGTCTTAATAATTAAGGACTAAAGGAATTATAAAGAAAATTATTTTGTCAAGGAGGGGAGTAAAGAGCACTGCTGACAGTAGACCGAAAACAGCGATCGTGGGTATTTCCCTTCGAATCTAGGGTTTTCTAGAATTCGATATCCGTTTTAACCTGTTGATATAACTATAACGAAGCAGCAGTAAAAAAGTATTTACATTTCTCTACAGATATATATTTGTGTTGATTTCCTCAGTAACACCTGAGATAAAAGACAAAAATTGTCTTTCATCATACTCGCCAATAACCCTAAAGGCGTTGATCAACCAAAAAACAAAACCTAAGGACCCTAATCACGCTAAAAACAAACGCTAAAAATCATTGATATTTATAAGATCCGTACGAAACAAGACAGCTTCACAACGACCTCATCTCTAGTTAAACTTTGTTCTTTTTTGACTCCGCTCAGCAGCATCCTTTTGGTATCATAAGGTTCCAACAAACTTCGAGAGTTCCCGTAGAAGCTTCTCTTTGGATGGTTGACTAAACTGCTGGTAAAAAGAAGTACCATCCATGATGGGAGGATATAGTAAAACTTTAGCTAACTACCATTGAGAAAGACATATCCAGCAGTGGGTAAGCAAAGCCTGATAATAACAATGATGGTGATGATAACTACCATCACTCATATTGTTAATTTGTCGCTATAACACCACCATTTATTCTACGAAGAGTCGAAGTGTACCTTCACCTGATGGTAAGTGACAAACCCGCTCATAACAACGAGGCGGTAATTAGGACGATGTTCTTCACCATATTATGCTCGTCGCTTTGAGACTGGTCTCTGAGAACAGAGACCTACCAGTATCCCATTTGACATCATAGTTTAAGATCAACTCATTGTTTATAGTTATATATTTTTCTATGGTACATGTTTATATCCAGCGGTGGTACTTTCCTTGAAGGTCAATGTTAAGAGATTTTTTTTTTGTATAATTAAGCGACGAGACGAGCGGCGCGTTCCCCTAATAGTAAGTGATAACAACGTGGCGATAGGGATAGTATTCACAGCATCACATGCGCTCGTCGCCTTGAGACATAAGATGTTAGGCCTCAATATCCTATTAATTATACTAGCTACAGCACCCTACAAACCGGAATGTTTTACACTACTGTTAAGCGGCTATAATAGGAGCTGCGGTGGTGCCTACCCAGGCGGTCTCCAGCTACGGAGACCCACCACCAGTAAACCAATTCTGTAGAGACTCGCTAATAACGTCTAACACGAACAGCAACTTTGACGATGTTTTATTAAAATTAATAACACGCCTATTTGATTTATCGCCTTTAATCCGGCAGTTACCAGCTGTCAGGGGCTTGAGCCAGTGTTGATTACTCGGTAATTATGATTAATATGCCAAACTTGTCGCTGTTACCACCCCTAAAGCGGAGTGATAGTGGTAATTGAGTTACTCACGCATTTCAACAGCCGGTTAACATTTTATAAACACCTTATAAATCAAGTTATAATGTTAACAAGTGTTGTTCAAGTTTGATGTATAATCAGGGTCTATGTTTAAGTTATTATTTTAGTAGGTAATACTCGTCCGCGTAACAACCTAGCGCTAATCAGGATGATATACACAGCACCACATTGTGCTCGTCGCTTTGAGACATAATATAGTGAGTCTTGTTACCCCAGTAATTTCACTAGCTACAGCGCCCTTCTAGAGCTAGAAAGGTCACGGGAGGCAGTATTTACCGTGTGGTCCACTCTGCATATAACTGCACTCAACGGTGACCGTTTCTTCCTGTTCCGGATCCTCAGCAGCGAGGAAGTTACGAACGAGACTAAAGATACGTGGACGGTCTGACAGAGACCTACCATTCATCATAAGGAATAACGCAATAAAGCGTTAAATAGCTTGTTTTGAAAACTGAAAAAAAAAACAGTATTTATACAAAAAGCAGTTCGCTGCCGGCCCGTCACTCACTTTAACGTATTCGTCCCGAGGCGAAAACGTCAAAAATATCCAATAACCTTTGATCCGCGCCGCGTGCGAAATGTAACAGCTTTTAATATCACTCGAGCGCGTAGCTCCCGCCGCTAGAGGCCAGGTTACATTGGTTGTTTTCAATGGAACATATTCAGGCATTGACAGGTGCCTGTGAAACATTGTTCCTGACCTGAATTTTATATGGGCGGCGTACCAGCTCGCCGTGGCGGCTGGCTGGACTTTTTAGGATGCGTGACGCGCCCCGCCGCTGTGACCGGCGCTACCAGCTTTTTTTTTGACGAGAAACATTTTTTTTTCGCCCGTTGGAAAACAATAGAAACTGAAGCTTTTAATATTCTATAGTTTCATGGGTTTGAATCTAAAAAAAATCTATTTTGCTATAAGGATAATTTTAATAAATCATATCCATGTCTTTATATAGGCAACGACACGATGAGATAAGCAAGACGTTCACCTGATGGTAAGCAGTACGCCCGTTTGTAGCAATGTGGTGCTATATAAGATGGTGTTAACAGCACCACGTTATATAGCACCACATCGCCTTGAGACAAGAAAGTCTCATTACCTCAGTAATTTCACTAGCTACAGCACACTTCAAAACGGAACACAGTAATATTTGCACACTACTGTTTGGCTACAGAAATAGAGTATCATATAATAATAATACCTAGACGGTGTCTGGCAACGGAGACCTTCATCAGCCTATATACGTCCAGTGCTGGACATTGGCCACCCCCAAAGATATCCACATCAATCGATCCTATGCTGCTCACATCCTGCGGCTTATCGCGACCTTCGTTTGTAGGGATTCATATGGAGGGATTCTGGCCATTAACCACCACATTGGCCCAATGAGGTTTGACAGGAGCCAGAGCCTCGTTTGTTGATTAGCAAGGTGCACCACGAGCAGATGAGGTTGACTTGGATCCCGTTACACCCATTACTTACACAGATACCTACTAGTAGTAAATATGTATGTTATTAACTAGTACCTGTTATAAGTCGTAATATTTAAAAATGTTGAAGTCGACTTAAAAGGGAGGTGAGACCATTTGGCGCCCTCAAAAAACACTAAAGACGTTTTATGGTTTACGACCTAGGTTCTGAGTGGTCGCCGTAGAGCGCACTTTATGTAGATCACATTCACTTACAACTTTATCCGCACACTTAATGTCTGGGGTCACGGCGCGACGCGACGTCGTACCACTAAAATTGGTGTAGGGAAAGCTTTAATATTTGTCACAGGAAATACCCTCTATTTACCCTATAGCTGTCCGGTCAAAGGCAACTCATTGATTCCGCACGAGGGTTGGTACCCTTTGATATTTGTGTACCCCGAGTTGCGTTGTAAATAACGTTTATTTAATATTTGACTTTCTGTGTACACCGCTGCTCCGGCTGTATCGCTGCCGTAACGTGTTTGATATTAGTCGACTATAGCGTCATCGATAGCATGATATTATTTACTCAACGTCATCATCATCGACCACTAGAAGACACACCTGAACGTTGGGACACCTATAGGTTTTTTCTATCCGCATCTAGCGGCTTCCCGTGACTATCATTTAATCGCAGTACGCAGGAAATGGCACATCATCATTACGGCTATATGACTAGAGGAAGACGGCCATCACAGAAGAGTGGCGATGTGTTGTGAAGTTTTCCACCAGCACCTGAAGTGATGACCACGACCACTCTGTCAAGAGTGACACCGACGGGGAAGAAGACGCACGCGGATTTAACCTATCATTTAGATCCAGCAATCTTTAAGTATATACCGGTGTCCTTTTTTGAAGTGATACTCCTAGTGTAGTCCTCTCCATTGCTGTTTGTGTGACTTCCTTACAAAATTAGCATCCACTGTCTTCCACTGCAGCATCCTTCCAACAAGATTTGGTTTATAAAGACAGCACGTAGTTAAAGGTAGCAGCGAAATTGGAAGAAAATCCATCGCTTACCTCAAAAGAGTGAAGATATATTAGTTTTAATTATGTTGGACTTCCGAAGATCAAATACACGCCAAGTCACCACCATTATATTGTGGTCATCCTGAGTTTGTGAACGAAGAGCTTTAGCTCCTTGTTCTCTTTTTTATAGGAAGGGTGGACAAACGAGCGAACACCTGATGGAATGGACGCAACACCAGAGGGTTCGCGACTGTGTTGCCGACCTTTATGGAAATTATACGTCCTTTTCATGAAGACCTTCATGTTATATTGGTTCAGAAATACCACTGGCGACTACTGATTCCAGAAAGTGGTGGAGCGTGGTAAAAAGTTGCGTTTGAAACGCACAGTGGAGAAACGCCAGTCATACATGTGGTGAGGACGGCACTTGGTATAGTGTCGTGTACTGCGCCGATATAAAGTAGCGGCAGGAGTAATCCCAAACGATTACTTAGAACACACCTCGTGGTATATTTCATAAAGAAAGCAAAGAGATGCGAAGTCTCTTCAAGGCTAGTGAGTCATGGTCATTGGAAAGAACTAAAGCTGTTTCACACCTTTCCTGTTCTTAACGAGAACAGCAAAGGTGTGGAACAACTTGCCGGTATCGGTGTTCCTTTTCAAATACAACGTGGGTGTCATCAAGAAATTATAGCATAGGCTGTTACTTAGCACAGCTCACATCACCACTACATCCGGTTGGATCGTGGTTAAGCGATAACCTTCTCGATTTAAATATATATATAATATATATATATTCTTCGTTCTCGTCAGCTCTGCTAACGAAGCCATTATTGACTTTATGTCGGAATCACGAGCAAAATGTTCCTTGCGATTAATTAAATTTTAATTATCAATAAATTACCTTTAAATATTCAGTAAATTTTCATGAACAAAAAAAAAAATTATGTGAATATTTTAGAAAGGCGGCTGGTACTCCGAAAGGCTGCCGGGCCATTTCTGTCATCCAGCTAGAATTCATTACGGTGGAAATTTGTTTGGGATATGAAATTCCTAAGACGCTTCAACGTTTTCCAACAATTCGCGTTATTCGAAAGTGACCAGCTCGGCGCTCGACGATTTCGCGAATACCGTTAATTTGCGATGGAATTTTTCCGAGGGTTATTAGACAACGGCTTTTCAGGCATCGTCTGCGAATACTGGTAATTCATTAAATTGTTTCAATACTTAGGCAGGCCTAATTATATTGTTATGAAAAATTATATCGAACGAATATAATACGAGAACACAAGAGAGCGTCGCGCCGTGAGTTCTCAGGTATCCTGTCAGTCTCGAGCTGATAAGAATAGGACTAAGATAAGCCCTGCCTGTCGTAGAAGGTGAGTAAAAGGGTATAACAGTTTCGTAGGCCTTGACGAGGTCCTTATCGCTCTACAAGCGAACCTGCGTGGGACAGCGTACAGCTCAGCGATAGTGCCTAGGAGGATTAGGCTCCTCCTCAGAGAGGTGTTAACACAAAGTGTAGAGGAACACCGTGCGTTCTATAAGTGATCTCGGAGCCTCTCTAAATGCACTGATGCAGACCAACGAGAGAGTTTTACTGAGTAAGAATTACACATAACCCTAACTTCCCCACAGAAGCAGGGTATCTTTCGAAGGTTTCACCCCGAAACCAAAGTAAAAAAAGGTATCCGGCGTTGAGCATAGAATAAACAATGAGTCATTTGAGTCATCGCCAATGATTCCGCACTTTTGTGCGGAATCATTGGCGATGACGACGAGAGTTGTTACTCTCGGGACCTCAGTCAACCTCATATGCTCATGATTCTTCTTCTGCTGAGGATCGTGATCACGCACAACCTCTATTGAGTGCGATCATATGAAGAGTGGTTAGTTGTGGTTATTCTTACTAGCCTGAGACTAGTGGGCTGAGCAGAAGAGACCTACAACTAGGAAATATTTTAAAGATGTATTTTATATACTATTGATTGAAAGGTATGCAATAAACATTGTATATATCTTCACACATATTTTAAATTACAGATAATATATATCAATTTTTTTTTAAATATCTCAACTCCTTCCGTGTCCAGTAGAAACGATTGTCACGGGCTTAAAGCTTCCCTCGGTAATGGGTAAAGCATATACACAGAACTATTTAATACGGAGAAAATTAAAAATTCTACACCATATCCTCAAGGAATGTGCCTTCTTTAAAAACCTTCATCATCAGCCGATAGACGTCTACTGCCGAACATAAGCTTTCCACAAAGATCGCTACATAGATTGATTCCGTGCTGCTCGCATCGCCGGGCATCAGGGTCCGTCGTTGGTGGGGGTTTACGGAGGAATTTGGGCCACCATTTCTCACCACGCTGACCCAATGCGGGTTGATGGGAGCCAGAGCCTCGTTTGTTGATTAGCAGGGTGCACCACGAGCAGGTGAGGTTGTCTTTGGTCCCGTGATTTGGTATACAGAATCCCTTACACCTAAACTTTAACCCCGTATAGATATATAAAAGAGTTATTAGTTTTTTTTCCCTGAAGTAAGATTGGTTATAATTAACTGTATATGAAATGAATAATTAGAAAAAAACATTGTTTCCAGTAAAAGCCTTTAATGGAATAAACGAGTATAAATGGACAATAAAAAGCGAAGACCACATTAATTTTTGGGGCCAGCAAAGGGATGCACCCAAATCAAACCGGGCACATCACTTACAAGGCAAGGCGGTGGGCAATTTTAATTAAAGAGATCGCGGTAGCTTTATATATCGCTTCACGCTTTACACTCTGCGCCCCCCACCCCATTTGTTGGAAGGGAGAAAATTTAAATATTTTACAGTTGAAAGGTGCCTTTTCGATCGTTACCTTAGGCGTTTTAATGCCTCGACGCAGCCTCCGCGCCATTACTCCAGCTTCAATTAGATGATATCTGACGTTTATAGTTCTTTATGCATCCGAACAGTCAGATTATGCTCTTCCCACTGCTAGATAATGCCGTTTAATGGCGGTCCGATCATTATGCCAGGTTCGGGGCGTAATGAAAATTTTGGCCTCGTTTTACGAGCGAGAAGGGGCCACCTTCAGTTTAATGAGTGATTTATCAGCTCGAGTGTTTATTTGTCGTGCCTCGTTCGGAATGGTGTCACGCCATGCCTAACACCATTAAATTACTAAGGATTTCGTTGTCGAAAAATCGTGCAATTTAATTACATTCGAGCTGGTTCCAGTTTGAACAGCTGATGATTAAAAACGGCTAAAATTCATAACTTAACTGAACCCTAAGAGCAGTAAGAGTTCCGTATTAGAAGCCAAGCGGTTAGCCGCTTATATATACATACTATACTTTATAAATCACCAAAATTCCTCTTTTTCCAATTCACCACCTCGAAATCAATCACAGCTCTTCTACACCTTTTAGTAGTTTCCTTACTCTGATTTTATGCATGCCCCGTCCCGGACTCAAGTTTACGAGCGGTATTACCAGCGTTTCCTGCCTCCACGTTCAGCGTCTCAAAATAAATAAACAGGCCTCGGTCATCGCTAACTGAATGTAGTATTTTAAACAGGAACACTAGATCGAACACGCCGTGTGGATTAAAAAGGCGATACTTCTTCCAGATCTTTTCTAATCTTATTTTTTTTATGACATATCATGCTGCAGATCGATAGAACTGTTTGAATTTAAGTTTAATCCTTCAAGTCATATTGTTTGTTGGTAAGTGGTACGCTTGCCCACAACAACGCGATGCTAGTTAGGATCGTATATACATCATTACTTTGCCGTCGTCGTCGTGAGGCATAAAATGTTAAGACTTGTTACCCCAGTAGCTACAACTCTCTTCAAACCGGAACACTATAATGTTTGCAGAAATAGCTGCGGTGGTACTCACCCCGACGGTTTCCAGCGCCAGAAACCTATTTAATTAGTGTTCATCTGTTCAAATTTTTTCCAAAGACAGTTCATGAAACCTAGTGTTCGTAGATCCCACTTGAAGATTTTATATAAATTTTTCTCGCTGTAAATCATCACGCCATAAAACACCCATCACCCCCAAAGGGAAGCGTGTTAGAGATTTATGATTTGGGAGACGGCGCGCGCGGCTCGCATACCAATAGCTTTCATTATGTCGCCATTTGCCTGAGAATTTCGCGTGGAAATGGCTCTGTCTGTTTGCAACACACGGTGTACACCACAACATTTATATATATGTGTAATAAATTACTGAATTGTCTGTATATTTATTTCAGATAGGATTATTCAAGTTTTTTTTTACCTGGATCGAAAGCAATATGAGAAAATATGTATCAACTCAGACCTTGAAAATATCCATAAAAATATCTCTACCGCTATTGCAAAATCTTTTGGAGTTCAGAACATAGTATACGAACATATATATATTCGTATTATTAATAAGAAATTCAAGAAAATAAGTAAATCAATCTATATATAGGTATGAAATATCCACCAGTGTCACCAATGTAGAGTGTCATTAAGATTTCTGGAACCATGAGGACTGAAGACTTAAAATGTTACCTCTCTAAGGGGTTACCTTCAGCAAAGCGGTCAGGTAGCTACTAGTGATATAGTCTGATTGTTGGTTTGTCATTATTTCAAAGCTCAGTAAACGTATTATAAAATAAATAAAATCCAATAACATGAAGTTATTATTAAGTCATTCTTTCTTTAGTATCTTTATCATTATCAAAGATAAGTAGTCCGCTGCTGGACAAAGGCTGTAAAGATCTTCACAAAGATCGATCGTGGTTTCTTCGTAACATAAAAACCAGTTAGTGCAGAAATATTTATCTCTCACTCTTGACAGAGTGGTCGTGGTCAAGTCAGGTGTTGGTGGCAAGCTTAACAACACGTTGCCGATCTGATGGCTGCCTTTGTATACATTGTTATTAATATAGCCTATTTGTTACAAAATCGCGAGTAATATATAGTATGATAATGTACTTGTTTATGGTCGGACGTTTGTAGGTTTACTGGTCACTATAATGCTCATGAGTACTAAAACTAGGCTGTTATCCGGCGCGAGGGCATTATTTTTGCATATATTGATCTGTTATAACATTTGAATATAATCATGTTTGGATTATTAACATATAAGTATATAGACCTGTAGGGTATATGAAATCTGGAAATGTACTAAGTTTACTTACTCCTATAGCGCATCGACCTAAAGTGAGACCAGGGAGCGCCAGGACTGTCTGCCTCGCAATGCCTCTCGCCATCCCACTGCTTGGAAGCTCCTTCCAGCAATATCAGAGTGGCGGTTAATTCGTGTGTCATGGAGCGCTTTTTAAGCTCTACGATCATCTCCCATCCTTAGCAAGTAGCCCGTCCAGCGAGGACTGTGTTCTTTGGTTTATCATTTGATGTTCGGTTCGCCAACCAGCTTCTCGATTTTAATATTGCGTTGTGCTTGCCACCTACCGTCCTCTCTCTGAATCGGGCTGAAGTTTCTACCCATGATGCTAAGTTTACTGATAGCAAATATCCGCGATAATCAGCACACTTTCGTGCAGGCTATTGCAATGATTTGAGATTAAAAAAATATGTTTAATATATTGTAGGATCTATATTATTATATAATTGTATAGTCGCGTTATATGTGAATGTATCAATTTGTCGTAAATTTTTCGCAGAATCGTGAATCAATTTAACGTATGTTTCCCACGCGATAGCTAAAATTCACGACTCGATAGTTCCGAAGCAATTTCGCGGACAAAAGAGCCCCGGGGCCACCCCCATCCCTTCCCGGTTTAGGTGCCAATACGTTGGATTATTGACGAGTTCCAATTAATGGGTGCGTGCTCATATAGTTATACGTGTAGCGAGAAACAAAGCACTTGGACGTTAAGCCTATTGTTGGAGCAAAAACAGCTGCTCATGTCTCTGTGTCCTCATATGTGTATATGGCCACACAATGTGCCTTGACGGGTAAATTGTTATTTATCTTTATGTAAATAGCATAATTTAGATCCTTTGAACTTTGTCAAAGATCAAAAAAAAGAAAAGAGAATCCTTAGATCTTTATCTACGTGTCTAAGATCTATATATTTTTCGCCGACAGTATTATTTATTTATTTTTACTTTATACACCTTGTGCAAAGGCGGACTTAATGCCATAGGCATTATCTTCCAGTCTACCTTGGGTAATGCAGAGATGATGAGGTAGGTGCATCAGATAAGAACAATATTAAATATAATACACAAATATACACATAAATACACATACACATATAAATAAAAATATATATAGACACATTCATGATATTGTGTAAACATTAAAAATTATTTCAAGGAGATCTCAATCCTCGCTTTTGAAGAGCCATTCCCGTACTTTCTGCTTAAACGTACACCGATTAGTTACTGTTCTGATATCTAGAGAGAGTGCATTCCATAGGAGAATGGATTGGACAGAAAAGGAAGAGTGGACAATATCTGAGGTGTGAGCAGGGCACAAAAGAAGCGGGTTGTTCGAGGAGCGAAGGTCTTTGTCGTGGTTAGTACCTAGATACTTAAAACAGGAAATGAGATAAGGATGTGGTTTAGGAGAAGTCAAAATAGAAATTAAGGTGTTGAGAGCACGCAGGTTTCGCCTCTGACGGATGGGTAGCCACTTTAACTGCGAACGAAACGTAGATACATGATCATACTTACGAAGGTTGAAAATGAATCGAATGCAGTTATTTAAAAGACGCTTATACTTATTGAGAAGGTCTGCATTCAGGTCGAAATAACACACATCAGCATAGTCGATGATAGGGAGAATTAAAGTTTCTACAATCACTGCCTTAGTTCTTGCCGGGAGAAAATTTTTCAAGCGGTAGACAGCTCGAAGAGTACCGGTTACTTTCCGGCTAACAACCGCTACTTGTTGTTGCCAACTAAGTGTTGCGTCAATGTGAAGACCAAGGTCTTTAACAGAGGGTGCCAATTCAATTATATTACCATCGTATTTTATCGTCGGTAATGTTGTTGAATCCAGTTTACGGATAGTCCGATGGTTCCCCACTATTATAGCTTGACATTTGGAAGGGTTAACAGTTAGTCCAAACCTCTTAGACCAATCATTAATGTACTCCAGGTCTTTGTTAATCTCACCTATCGCTACATCCGCACTATCCACACAAGCCTGTGCATACAACTACAAATCATCCGCATATAGATGGTACGTACATCGAAGACCCGGGGTAATGAGATTAATGAAAATTGAAAACAGCAAAGGAGATAAAATACCGCCTTGAGGAACGCCAGCATTAAGATTACACCAGGTTGACGAAGTCTCATTGACGCGAACCATTTGCTGGCGTCCTCGAAGATAGGAAGAAAACCAATCCACGGCTGCGGAAGAGATCTTTGAATGAATAAGGATCTGAAGTAGTATGTCGTGATCAATGGCATTAAATGCATTGGAGAAGTCGGTTAGTACAAGCACAGTAACGGTAGAGTTCTCTATGCCTGTCCTAATATTATTAGTGACTTTAAGAAGAGCTGTGACGGTACTATGGCTTGGTCTAAAACCGGATTGAAAGGGGGTTAATAAATTGTGATGGTGGACAAAATGTGATAACTGTTTATACACACAAGCTTCGAGTACTTTGGATAGGAATGGGAGTATAGATATAGGTCGAAAATGACTGGGTAAAGAAGGATTTGCAGTTTTAGGCACAGGGACAATGTATGCTTTACGCCATAGAGAAGGATATATTCCAGTATCAAGTGAAAAGTTAATAATGTGTGTGATAGGCAGAAGAAGGTAGTCCAATATGAAGATAATCATGCGACGGCTAATGTTGTCGCAACCTAGTGCATTGGACTTGATGGAGAGGATAATCGTCTTGATCTCTTCCTTAGTAACGTATGAGAAGTAAAATTCCCCGAAGTTTGGTCGAGGTAAAGCCTTGATATAAGCTGTGGTGTCAAACTTCGTTCGGTAGTCCAAGGGAATATGGGCGCAGAAATAGTTATTTATATCGTCTAAAGCGACTGTATTTGGGGGTTCAGCCCTATTCTGTTTGCCTATGCCTAGAATTCCTAATAGCTTCCACAGACCTGTAGAAGACGCGGAATTAATGTTGGTGAGAATATGTCGGCGTTTAGCGTTACGCACCATCTGGTTGCAGCGATTTCTGGCAGTTTTATACGAGCACCAATTACTTTCACAACGATCACTTCTATATTTACGAAAGGCCTTATCTCTGTTTCTCATAGCATTTCGTACTTCATGAGTCAACCAAGGCACTGGTGGTCGCTTGATCTTCACTTTTTTAACAGGAGCATGAGTGTTGTACAAATTTAAAAGGGCATCGTTGAACGTACTTAGCTTTTCATCAACAGTGTGGGCTTTAAGAACAGTTTCCCACTTTAAGGTAGACGCATCGATAAGTAATTTCTCTACATCCATACGGCCAAAGCAACGTCTGTATAATAGTTTAGGACGTGACTTAGGACGTCTTAAACCGTAGGAAACAAAAATAAGGTCATGGCGGGAAAAACCCGGAGCAAAATGCTGTCCATGGGATAAGGGCAGGATTGGAGGTGAGAATTAAGTCAAGCCAAGTGTCTTCCCCATTGACATTGTGGTGAGTGGCTTGCAAAGGAAGCACATGAAGGCCAACTGACTTAATTATATGTAGTAACTTGGAGGAATGTGGTGAGGAATTATTGAGGTTTGTATTGAAATCACCCATGATGACGTGATGCGAATATTCCGACCCTAAAGACTCTAGCAACATTTCGATACTGGAGAAATACTCTACAGAAGGTGGACAGTAAACAACTCCTATGACAGTTTTGATTCCTAGAACACTAACTTCCAAGAAAAGAAACTCCGCAGATGTGTTGTTATTTGGGGAGGAGGAGGCAATTATTTTAAACGGAAATTAACTGCGGAGGTATATAGCAACACCACCACCTCTTCTATCCTCACGATCATTGCGTACTAGAGTAAAGCCAGAGAGGGGGTAAAAGGCCGAAAGAAGATTTGGTTTGAGCCAGGTCTCTGAAATCAGAACAGCATGAATATCGGCATTATTGAATGTCTCCTCCAATTCACAGTAGTGAGCAGGCACACTTTGAGCGTTAATATGACACACGTTTAATAAAGACCTACTTTGGTTATTATTATTATCATATCAAGCACTTCCTGGAACTTACAAGGAATCGTAGTTATACAGGCGGATAAGAAAAACGATAATTTCAACTTATTGTTTTCCTCTGCTGAACATCCTCTTCATCATCAGTCGATAGACACCGACAGCTGGACGTGGTCTCCCTGCCAAAAATAACACCTATTCGGTCCTGAAATGGCTTACATATTCAAGCTTTTCTTCATTATCTGCTTGGAAGCTGGGTGTCCGGGGTGTAAGAGACCTCGCAGAACAACTGAAGGTACCCAAGCCAACCTCGCCTGATCGTGGTGCACCCTGCTAATCAACAAATGAGGCTCTGGCTTCTACCAACCTACAATAAGCCAGCGTTGTAAGAAATGGCCCCATTACCCCCATACGAATTCCTACAAACGATGAACTCTGGTGTACTGGACATCTTCAAATAGGATCATTTTATGAATTCTCACGGATGATCCTGGAGTACAAAATTCTTGGATAACGTGCACCTGGTAGACAGCACATGAAACGGTTTTACGATATTAATGAATGGACTGGGTTTAAATACCATCAGTTTAAAAGAATAGCTGAGGATCAAATTGGTTTTCTCTATCTGATCGCCAAGCTTCAGTTTGAAGAGAGCAACTAATGATGATGATGTACTGGTGGTGGATGCCATGTTGACTGTTAAGGCGCCGGAATGAAGGTAGCGCAAGATCGATCGACGTGGAGGTCTTTGGGGAAGACCTATGTCCAGCAGCGATAGGTGGTTGATGATGATCCAAGTAGTTAACCAATGCGCCACCCGATGCCGAGGGTTGGTTTTATAAACGCCATCGCGCAGGATCGTAAAACAATGCAATATTTACGATAACACGTTTAGCGCTTTAAGGATTTTAAAGTGTCGCGATAATAAAAACCGCGGCGGCCACTGGGACAATTTCGAGAGCGTTTAGTGTTTTATATGCCGAAGGGATTTATGTTATTGCCGTCCATATTTCTGCGGGCTGGGGCTGCTGAGAGGTCACGGCGGCTCGACGAGTGCGGGCGCTCCGTCCTCGCCCTCGCACTCGGCCCGATGCTCTACAGCGATGAATATTACACCGGCCGCTATTCGGGACACGTACCCCGGAGCAGGACGCGGACCCTCATGAACTCTGATCCCTCACTACGGCTTCCGTATTTTGCATCGACGAACATATGCCCCCTATCAGTACACAGACGATGAGATTTATTTTACTTATACAATGATTGACAAACGAAAAACTATTTTTTTTTTTTTGTAAAGTGCATACACGTAACGATATTATTTTTTTTTAATTAAAGAAATACAACTATGAAATTATCGACATATAATGACTCTACAACCCCTAGCGCTTCTTTTCATCCTTATTTTCCCTTAGTAATTGAATAAACATTTGATCAACTTAGTAATAATATCAGAAGAGAATTTACTTTAAGTGAATTATTCACGCTCAAGGTACTAGCATAAAAATTTACTTAGTCTTGTTGTTATGTAGCTTAAATTTAAAGTTATTTCCTGAAGTACGTTTCCCTTACATCGATAGTCTATTTCTTATCATATAGTTGTTATTATCTATGATTAACAAGGTTAACTCTATATCGTACCGTACTGTATTAAGTTATGCCTATATTTTGGCAAGTGAAGGTAAGTGCGGGACTGCGAACAGATTGTGCAAATATTTGAAGATTCAGCAATTGGAATATTTGTCCGCAAGATAAGGTGGAAGAGTTGCAATGACAACTTCGCGAAAACTTCCTAATCAGTTGTAACGAATTTATGTGTTGTGCGTGAGGAAGGGGTGCTGAAGTTATCCCACTTACTAAGAGAATGATAAGTCTTTACTCCCGTTGCATCAATTCTATGTCCTCTTTAATGACTAAACATATAAAATAATTAGAACATTTCATCACTAGTTTTGTCATTTAATGATATAGTTAATACTAAACATACATGAGATAAAAAATCATATTTTATTAACTCATCTTTGTACTTTGAAATATATGACTTGTGACTACAAGTAGTTAGAAAAATCGTATAGAAATTTGTATTATAGATAACTATATACATTGCTATTATTTATCATAGAAAAAAGAGTGTATTTCACAACAATTTAACGTGATATTATTTGACAATGATACCGAAGGCAGTAAAGAGCCCTCCAAAATATTTTAATCTCATATGTTGACACTTGAATCACAGCAATGCTGTTAAAGCCACAGATTTGTTATATGAGTGTTGTAGGTAGTCAAGTCGGTTTCCAAACATGACGCTGCATCACAGAGGCAGTTGGTTATAATAAGAAAATACTCACATCAAAGTACATCGCGAAGTTACCCCGGAACATGTGACGGTAATCTGACGGCCGCCGTTCCCCGTCAAGGAGATTACGCGTTTCATTAATTCGGTTAACGTGTTTTAACATTAATTATTCGAAAGTCGCTTTGCATATGATTATGCAGGTATAACACCGAATGGGTGTGCGGTTTGATGTACGCGTTAAATTAATACCTTTATGTGATCATCATCATCATCAGCCACTGCTGGATATAACTACCTTTGGCGTGTCGTAAAAGGCGACTAAAGAAGGAAAAATCCAGGGAAAGCATAATATTTCTGCGACTATTACTAGCACACCCTGTCAGTGGGTTCTACTGTCTGATGAATACGGGTTCGCGCCCCCGAAGACCACAGCTTTTACTATTCTTCCCCCAACAATGTTCCAAATAGTAACATCCTACATCACTCCTTATCCCTGTGTATTTTGCAACATTCCTCTCAAAAACTCTGCACTACTCCCACATCTCCATATCACTACCAATACCTTGCAGTAGCCAATCTGCATTCCAGGCGTGATGACTTATGCGCAATACTTCCCAATTTATGTGATACTATGTAGTTACCGTCGGATGCATGTTTTCAAAGTAAACATCATCATCAGCTTGTAAAGAATCTGTTGAATATCCTTGTACATTCATTTAGTGACGCCAATCTTTTTCATACCGAAACTATGCCCCATCCCAAAATATATTTCAAATAATCTATTATGTCACTAAATAGTAAACGTTAGGTTATCTCTGATAATAATATAGTAGTCAAATATTTTGTAATTAAACGTAAAATTGTCAACGGTAATAAAGGAGAACATTAAACCTTATGCAGCGACGACAAAGAGGCAAGATTTTAAAATCTCCGAACCCGGAGGAAAGTCATGCGAAACAAAGTTACGAAGCAGAAGTCTTTAGAATGCCATTCTGCTTAGTTTTCGCATTTCTTAATACAGGCTAATGCGTTAGACCAATTCACAGGCGATAGCGTGAATACACATCAATTTTAATCAGTAGCCATAACAAATAATTTACCCAACATCAACGCCTTAACTTGGTTAATATTGTTACAAGAGGAGGCTTCTTCTAACTACAACAGTCTTAGTTTAAATTCACATGAGGATGAATAATATTGACTAAAGAAATGAAATCATTCCCTTTTGGCGACAAATTCATATTTCAGGTTGGTAGTTAAACCAAACACCTTAAATTTTTCATTAATAAACTAAAGTAAGAAAAATATTACTTCTTTTTTTTATCATAACTGATAAGACAACAAAATAATTATCCACTGTCAATCGATAGTTTTTCACAAATCTTATAATAGCTAGACGTTTGTATTAAACTTAATATACCCTAATCATTTTACGATTTCCGATAAGAGAGAGCGATTAGTAATTAAATATTTATAATCCATAATGGGGTGTATGAGGTCCAGCTCAAATCACGGGATCCAAGCCAACCTCACGTTCTCGTGGTGCTGCTAATCAACAAACGAGGCCCTGGCTCTCTCCAGCCCGCATTGAGCCAGTCTAGTAGGAAATAGCCCAAATCCCTCCATATGAATCTATACAAACGCGGAGATCATTGGAGAAGGATCTACGTCCACCAGTGGATCTCTATCGGCTGATGATGAATCTGTAATGAAAACTAAACTATAGATGTGAATCCGCCTCGTCTTCCACCTTGCGTGAGCTGGAAGGAAAGAAACTGCACCTTAAGCGAATACGTGGAGTCAATTTGCGAATAAAGTTTCGTCGTTGGTTCGGCGCTGCGGATCCGGCCAGACTTCTTTACTGGCTTAAATGGGGGGTAGTTAGCGCTCGTCGCCGAGTCACCGGGTAAACTATTCTTGTTTATGAGACAGTCGTGTTTTGCTTACTATCCAAATTAAATTAGCTGACGCTTTTATTACTAGTGGAACTGGTTTGTGGATTCTCTACCCACAAATTAAGTAACGCTGCAGTTAGATTTTAAAAACTTTTTGATGGGTTTAGAATTGTCAATGTTGAAAGACTCTTCTAGAGTTTGGTAATAAAAAAAAAGGTTTATTTTATGCTTTTTAGGGGCTATTCTAGACTTTATGTAATGTCTGCGTTACATTACATTCAAAACTATCAGAAGATATTCTTTACTAAGTTCAGTTTAGATAAGAAATAAAATTTATTGGTGTTGTGTTCATGTTTTTGGAGTTTCACTACGGAACCCTCGACCTAATGCCAGTGATAAGGTTGCGCGTGTTGTTTTGAAAATCTACTGGCAAATTGTTTTCATCCCCTCCTCCGTACAACTCTAGGTAGGCTTTCTAACCCTTGCCCCCGTGAATTGTGTAACGAAGATGGATGACTCATCGTTATCCCTCCAGCTAGGAACAGCGCTGCGAAGGATATCATTTCGCCTATGTTTATTGTTATTTATTCCTGTATATTTTTATTTACACCGACACATTTTCTTTTATGAATATGAGCTCGTAGTTGCTAGCAAAAAGGACGGGTAACGTTAGTTCGGTGCCATTTCCTTTATTTTTGTCCACTTTTTGTTCAACGTACTCACTTCAGTAAAATAATTTTAAAGGGTTTATAAAAAACGGACTGAAAATGCAAGCTCATGAAGATAATTAGTAATGTAAACAATTATTTATTTTTTTATTCTAGTAATTTATTAACTCTTAGTTAAAATAGTTAACTTTCGTTAAAGTTTAATTGGTTGTTGGTTTTGGTATTTCAAGTGTCGATTACACCAGCATAGTGTTTGAAAATTTACTCAGTAATATTTACTGGATGCAGTATAATATTATTGAACCATTATTATACTTTAATAACTTATATATGTGTTAACTTAACATTGCTACCATTATGAAAATTCTATATATTTTGACTGCTTCCACGGAGTAATAATTAAAGGCTTAACTTATAACACAGTTGTCTTAAATAAATTTCGAGATCAGAAGTTGTAGAGATAGGTTTGTGGAAATATATTTTCGATTCAGCGCGGCTAGTTGTTGTCTCCTATATGGTAAAAAACCTTCCAATCCTGCGACTAGTAGGTACTAAATAGAGTTTCTCTTTCACTGTTCAGTTTGTGTTTCACATTCTTTGAACGCATCTCACTACGAGAAGAAACCTCAGTGGAATGTATTGTAATGGAAAGAAAGATGGAAAGCAAAAAATACGCCTATCAAGTTGAAATTGCAATAAATGATCCACTGCATGAATGTGCATGGAAAAATACAACGTACGACGAATGGTGACAAGTTGCCAAGAGGGTAGACATGAAGAAGATACGGTGAAACTGTCGCCGTTACTGCGTTGTTGGATAAGTACGCTTCAACATCCACTGACAAGTTGGTAAGTAACCACTAATTAAAATTAAGATCAATTTTTAGCTCATATTCTTATTCATATGCAGCTTCAGTGTGTGTCAATTTGTCGCCGATAGCTTATTGGTCTGTTGCGTAACAGTGCCAGCCAATGGACTGAAGTTGGCACGAAATTCAAATAGTCCATACACAATGATACTATGCATACCATTATCATTGTTAAATTCAATTTCCATAACAATTAAATATGATAATAATTAGATTTTAATGTAACTAGAACAGCTGTCAATTCTGTTGACTGAGTAACTGAGTATTATGATAATAAGCTTATGGAAACTGCGGTACACACTTTACACAATAACAATTAGCGACACAAATAATAGTATGTATTAATAATTTATAAAATAAAACAATAATTGAAAAACTTAATGAATTCAACGCGAAATAGACGTAACTCAATCAGGGGGAGTCCGTCGGGCAAATAGCGCCGCCGGCGAGAGTAAGCCCTCCATCAGCAGCGAGATTTCGAAAAACAAACTGCAAAATTCAAACACGAACAACTAACCGAACGGTAAATTACACCGAACTCCCGTTCAGAGCTGGATGCATTATTTGTTCAGATGCAATCTCTTCTAGTTCCGTATATGATTAAAACACTGCGCGGGACACCGTTCCTGTGGGAAATTATCGAGGCGAACACACTGCATAATTAGCACTCGCAAAGGCGTAGCGGAATGCGGCTGGGGCTTTATTATTGCGTCTCCGGGTCCTTCGCACGGGACTACGGTGACCACCGTACACGGACAATCAGGATCAGAACAGATATACCATCCCATACGAAACTTATTCGATAATTAGGAGAAACCTTGCCAAATCGATACCACCGTCGCGCTTATTCTGCCTGTTAGTAACGGTGTGCACTCAATGCATGTATTCAATGCGATATTAAACGCACTGATATATATATATATTTATTTGAATTGACCAGAACATGCAGCATGAACTGATGGAGCAAGAATCTCCTCAAGTATACTTTATTTGATATCACCTGAATGCGTATAACTAACCGGGCTAAGTAGTGTTCCTTGAGGAAAACCGATGTCTAATATTTGAATGATGAATTATAATAATGATAATGATAATATTAACTACTTAGCATTTTTATATGTGGAGGGATGTAAGGAGTTCCGTCTAACATCTAACGGACCCCAAGTTAGTCTGGACTACACGGGATGTAGCCTGCTGAATAACAGACGAGCCTCAGACTAACCACCAACTCGCACAGGGCCAGTGTGGTGGGACTATAGCCCAATTCCCTTGAATTCTTCGATGTGGAGGTCTTTGGGAGAGGCCTATGTGCAGCAGTGGACCTCTATCATCTGATGATGATGAACATTTTTGTATACCTATCTATGGAGTTGTTATTTATAATTAATAATAACGCTCTTTTAGATTAGTTCTGTTAGATAGTATCTAATGTATGTATCGGTAGACGACCACATATAGGGGGAGAATGAGACCACGATTGTGAGAGCAATTTTTTTTCTCTTGACGGATTATTTGCGAAGCACTCAAACACACAGCCGACTAACTAACCGGACTACAAAACAATTCATTAAAATGAACCAATCGATGTCGTCCATCTCGAGAATGGCCACTTGAGTCCCGCCGGTCCTCGGGCGCCTCGCAGAAGCGATTGTGCGACGTCCGGCCTCGGACAATACAAATAACTTCACAGCAAAGCGAATCGAAATAAAACTGCAACGACTTTACATACTCCTCGTGTGTTCCGTCTCCTCAATTATAACCGAGTCGCGAACGCCGCCGCCACTTTGCCGGATATGAAATTAATTTTGCATTTCCATGAGCGGTCCCACGTTCAGCACGTTAGGTAGACTGAAGCGTCTACGGCGGAAGCACAACTCTTTCTAACTGTAGCTTTTATTTTTTATTTAGTTTTTTGTTATTTGGATTCGATTTAACGTTTGCCGCAAAGCGTTAAAGTATTCCGCCTGTGTCCGCGCCCGGAGCCCCGGAGCCCCGGAGCCCCGGTGCCCCGGAGCGCCAGTTTGCTGCGGCTCCATATTCCATTTGTATCTCACAGTGAAATGCTTTAATGAGAAAACTGAGTCCATCTGTGTTTAATATCGCCATATTTACTTAGCCCCTGCATTAAAATCTGTTTGCACAGAATATAATATTACAGTTTCAACGAGTTTTCATGTGAAAATGTTTTATACCGTGTTAACAATATTTCAATTTAAATTTATTATTATGTACTTTTTTTTGTTATGATATACACAGCATCGCATTGCAGTCATCGTCTCAGACATGAGATATTGCGTATCCTTACCCTAGTAATTACACTACAACACCGTTCAAACTGGAACACTGTATTTGCGTACTACTAATTGGCGGTACAAATAGGCGTTGCTTTGATACCTACTTGGACGGTCTCCGGCAACAGAGACCTACCAGCCGTCCTATCCTACCACCTACCTTTGTAATTTTTATTTAATTTCCTAAGGCTGTATTAAAACAATACGGGACTGTTTCAGTCGTTTACAAATCATTCCCAAACCAGTTCCAAAACAAAACCCAAAAATTATTCCTCGGTCTCTAATTTACATACTCGTAAATATCCAGTGTTGGTCTATATATAAACAATGTTATAAATACTTATTAATGAAAATATTAATGATGCAGTCATATAAAAAAAATTATCATACTATTACGTTATCGTCATTCACGAATAAAGACTTCAAACCCGTTACACACCATCGCTGAACATTAGAAACATTTTCTTATGACAATTATTACGCCATTAGTGGCGTTGGTTCCGAATCCCATTCTAATTTAACGATTGTTTCTTCAGTAAATATCAGAACGAAAAAGAATATTTTGCTGGTGGCTGACCAACCCTGGCTACAGGGCAGTCCGGCAATAGAGACCTATTTTTCTATATATTATTAATAATAAGACTTAGGTTAGCCCTGACTGTCGCAGGATGCGTCTAAAAGGCTTTAAAGGTGGGGACCTTCATTGTTCACTAAGAAGAAAGACACGTACGAGGTCTAGTGATTGTCGTATCAAAGACAGGGTGCCGAGGAAAGCTACACCTTGGGATGTGCTTTACGCGTAGCGCCGGAAGGTACCGAGGCATCACGCAACGTACTGAGGATAACCATCAAAAGGGTTTTAGTCGGGAAGCCTCCCACATACTTGTCTTCCCCCCAGAAGCAGGGTATCTTTTTAGAAGATTTCCCGCCCGATAACAAAAAAAGTATCTGTTGCCAGAGACCGTCACTTCACTTAGCATCAAGGGAATGTCCCGCTCATCTCGTCGCTTCGTAAAATAAAAAAAAGTACTTAAATGAGAACTTTATCTAGGATAAAAAGGATGACACTTTGAAAGTGTGATTAACAGTTTTTTTTTAGTTTTTCAAATCGGACACATTTTATGTCAAGAAAAGGAAAAAATGGATTCAGTTGCAACATTTTGTTGTATAATATAAAACATTTTGTTTTATAGTGAAATAAATTAAAAAAAAAAAAATTGTTTCTTTTCATTATCATAGCCAAGATCATAATCTTATCTAAGTGTAGAGCAACCAATCACACGGCGCCGTGTAGTCGGCCCCTTACAATTTTAAAATGGATAAGCAATAAATATATAATAATTTGTCAGCCTATAGAAATGATTATTAAGTCGTGTCGGACACGTGTCGTGGGCTCTAAACTCGCCGCCTCCACTAGTTCACAACTAACTTTTATGATTGATGACTGTGGCAGACAATTTTTCCATTCATCATAGTTAATTTTATTGAAGTGTCGTGTGTGCCCGGCGCAATAAATTAGCGAAGGCGCGCCCTCCGCGGCTAATGAAGACCTGGGGAAGCGGATGACGAAGTGTAGGGTGGGAGACATTTTTAATGGACAAATGGATTCCTATCTGCCTGTACAGTGGGGCAGAATAGTTTACTACGGATTTGTTTCTAAAACAGGCCTCTTTCAAAAATTCTCATATGGATCAGCTGAGGATTTGGACCAATTTCCGCCACGCTAACCCAACAGGGGTTGGTCGGAGCCATAGCCTGGTTTGTTCATTAGCAGGGTGCACCACGAGGAGTTTAGGTTGGCTTGGGTCCCGAGAGATGTTAAGCGGAAACCCTTATACCCCATATGCTAACTATAATACATTAATATAAACTTACCCTCATATGTTAACTATATTTCACTAAGCTATATTCCTGACCGGGGTGAAAATTGTGTTTTTTTGATTACGCGTAGTTCCATTAGTGCCGTTCCTCCATTACCATGGGCGCTGACATAACTTCCGCAGCTATTATTTATCAATTATGTGATATATGTTTTTAAGTTAATAAAGCTTTTAAAGCTTCATAAGCTGCGGTTGCTATTCGGGTCACATTTGGTATTTTGTTCAAATTGAACTTAAATTTTGTATACATTTTCGTAAGTGTCGCAGCGGCTAACAGCTTGAATAGTATTACACAAGTATCTAGTTTGTAGGGGTGCTAAAGGACCCGCACAACAACTCACAGGATCCAAGCCAACCTCAGGTGCTCGTGGTGCACCCTGCTAATCAACAAACAAGGCTCTGGCTCCCACCAGCCTGCATTGTGCCAGAATGGTGAGAAATGGTCCAAATCCATTACATATGAATTCCTTTGATAATGAATGATGATACCAAATCGATGAGTTGTCATGTTCAAACACCATTTCCGGTACATAATTGTTACGGACGGATGTATTGTCCGGTTGACTATATGATGGTTTACCCATAACGACGACCTGGTCTGATTTATGAAGCATCTTCGCTTATACCTTGATGGATATGTTAAGGTGCGTTGTTAAGACGTAACGGAGATGGGCGGCTCGGCGTCTGAAGAGAGGTTGCTTAATGAAGACGCGAAAGCTGTACTTAATGCCCTTTTGTTTCCAAGTGAGCCTGTGTTTTAGAGCTCATTAAGTTAAAGGGTGAGATTTACAATCGTTTGGCTCGGGGCGGGATTTGTTGGGTGTGTTTCAACTTGCGACGTAAGCCGACTCTGATTACAAGCTAATTATTTTCAATTAATTCTACTTATCTATTCGTAATGTGTTTACGTCTATCGGCTGATGGTGATGGTGGTAATGATTGGTGCTGTATATAGTTTGTAAGTTTCCTAATTTTATTTTTAATGATTTAATACATTTTTAGCTATAAACAACTATATACAGTGGCTTACTTAATTGGAAATCAGCAATCTTGATCTTTTCTCCTCAACTGTCTCAATTAAAAAAGTCATCAACATACATAACAATATGATAAATACATAAACTGTACACAAGAATAGTATAAAGACATCATTATTTCAGCCAGCAGATATCCTACAGGATGTCGCAGTTTTTTTTAAATCTACTTCCGTCCAAGTAGTTATCATAGAGCAGTATATTTCTAGCTGGCTAAAGTGTTCAAAGGTTACTGTATCGTGTATGAAGGAAATCACTAGAATAAACAAAATAGTATTATTACTATTACTTATATCGTTTATGTAAAAAATCAAAAAAAAAAACTATAACTGTATAAGTAATTAAGTAATATTATACTACTTAATTAATAATCTTGTCCGTATATGGTTTAAATCGTTGATATCGTATGCAAATTGAAAAGAGCGTGATAAGTCAGATGATATACACTGCATCGTCTTTTGTTCATCAGATTGATACACACGATATTATGGCGTCGTTACCCCAGTAATCTCACTAACTGCAGCGCCCTTCAAACTGGATCACAATAAAGTAAAAACACTACGTTTTAACGGCAGAAATAGGAGCTGCTGTGGTACTTACTTAAATAGTATCCAGTAATAAAGACAGCGGAGTATTATTCAAGTGAAAAAATACACAGCCTAAGATTATTACTTTCCAACTTAGCAGAGAAAGACCAGTAGGTTCGTTAGTTTTAAACATGAAAAAATATACTACATTTACTCATTAAATAACTTTATTATCGAGCGGGAGTTCGCGAGTTAACTTTAATTACTACTGAGTGGATGGGCGCTGTTTAATAGGCACTTCCCTTACCGTTCCCAGTAATTAAAGCGGTAATGTTTTTTTTTTTTTGATCACTTGCTTACCTGTAACAAAAAGGTTTTATATTAATATCTATTAAATAAAATGTTGGTGTCTGTAATATGAAAGAAAGCAGTGTTTTATTTATGCGATACTTGTTGTAAAAGACTACTAGAGATCGTCTAGGTGGGTACCGAAGCAGCGCCTGTTTCTACCGCCGAACTGTAGTGTGCAAGCATTACTGTGTTTCGGTTTGAAGGGCGCTGTAGCTAGTGACTAGAGGCTAGAGACTTAACATCTCATACTTCAGGCGAAGAGTGCATACAATCTTAACCAGCGCCACGTTGTTATGGGCGGGCGTATCACTTACTATCAGGTGAACATACCGATTCGTCGCTTAATTATATAAAAAAAAATTAAGAATTTTAAAATTTTCTGGCTCTGTTTGTATTTGGTTTAACTTAGAAATGATCGGAAGGATTTCGATGGATCATTTACTTATAGCTGATATTATAAAGCGTAACCTTTTTTTTTTTTTTTTTTTTTTTTTTCTCGCGGGGGAAACCTTCTTAAAAGATACCTTGCTTCTGGGGGGAAGACAAGGTTATGTGGGGCTTCTACCCACTAAAACCCCCTCGGTGGTCTCCCTCAGTGCATTAGGAGGGGCTCCGGGATCTCCTACGGAACGCACCGGCGCCCCCCTGCACTCTCGATTAAACATTCCACGGAAGGGCCAAAGCCCTCCTAGACCCCACGCTTTGCTACGGCAAATACAAGACCACAATGTATTTGCCGTCCTCCTAAAACTCGCTTATTAAGCTCTGAGGGCCCCCACCCTCAAAGCCTACGAAACCGAGGACCCTTTTAGTCGCCTTGTACGACAGGCAGAGAATACCTTAGTCCTATTCTCAATGGCCCGGCACTACAGGGCTGACGGGTTGGGGCGTCCGTTGCCATCGCCCCGACGTCCTCGTCTATGGACGGAGTCGGCCCTCTCCCGACTCCGCTCGGCGGACTCCTTCTGCATCATAACGGTTTCACAGAAGGAAACCAAAGCTATCCACCCATTTTTCTTTGCCAGTGCAGTTGATATCGCTACTGGCAAAGAAAGGTCATGCCCGATTTTGTGGATGAGAATTTTCCGTTCAGGCTCCCACGTAGGGCATTCTGCGAGCGTATGCTGAGCGGAATCCAGCTCTCCACCACAATGGTGGCATTGCGTGGTTGGTTCACGTCCAATCCTATTCAGGTACTCACCAAAACACCCGTGTCCTGTGAGTACCTGAGTCAGCCTGAAGGTGACATGCGCCACTCCGCCCGATCTAAGCCAGGATTCGAGGTTCAGCAGAAAAGCGCTTACTATACGCTGCCGTGAGTTCCGCGGCTCAGCAAGCCGCTCTCTCCACACCTCCAAAGCGCGGCGGCGCTCATGCCTGTGCACTTCCACCACATCCAGGGGTTCGGCTTCTTCTCGATTAGAACGTAGACGCGTATAAATCCGCGCGTCCCTTTCCGCCAGAATGTCCAGAGGTGGGAACCGGGCCAGGATAGTGGCCGCCTCAAACGATATCGTCCGATATCCCCGTGCGATACGAATGGCTATCTTCCGCTGCAGACTGTTTACTTTAGCCCGGCAACGTCGGCTGCCCGTCAACCGATCTGACCAAACCGGAGCGCCATAGAGAGCCATCGATCGCACAACACCCGAATAGAGGCGGCGGACTCTTTCCCCGGGATAAAGCGTAACCTAGACTAACATAATTAGCTACAAAAAAAAAATACCACAGATTCATTGACTAGATCTCCGAAACTATTGGACGTATGGAGTCCAAATGTCGTACAGATATTGATTCTGTAATATAGAGGTCAGCTACGAATGGATTTTACAAAATTCCTTCTCCAAAGAGATTTGCAGGAGTGTTAATAACAAGCTCCTATTGAGCGGCAGGTTGCTACCAGGCGAGAATATTTCTGACAAATTTCAAGCCTAAATCTAAATTACAGTCAGCAAAGCAGATATGGAACAGCTAGAATATATACAAAGAATGAATAATACATAAAAATTAAATTGTTCAAGGAACTATCAGTTATAAATGGCATTGACTCTCTACTTGAGAAACTGAAACCTAGCAGTGATAATATTGAGATAGTCATTTCTGCATAAGCATTGCGTTTCTCAATAGTATATGTATTATTTTTAAAATTTCTAAGTAAATATAAGAATACTGAAATCTCTTCTATAGGCTGTTTTATCAAAGCATTAAATAAAGTCCGTATAACGCGTTTCCTCTTAGAAATCTTTTGAAAGATCTCAAGCAGATATTATGGCGCCGTGCATTCATGTATAATCGCCTTACGATTTCCAAAGACTTCGCTTAAGTGTGGAACACAAAAATAACCTCAAAGTCTCAAAGGTCTGCCGCCTTTCATCTAATTCCGCTGAGCCTGTGCCAATGTAATATATTATTTAGGGCGCGGTTACACCTAATGCTCTTAACGCCGGTAAGTGTTATAATAGTATTATAAACTATTTACCGTGTGCCGTTGCCCTTATGTATACGCAGATATTACTCACCCCTATCGCAAGCCGTGCAAATACATGTACACTGAAACTGAAATAATTCCATTTTTTCATTCAATTACCCGGCGATACGAGCATGACGTTCACCTGATGGTAAGTGATACGCAAGTCCATTACGACCCGTTAAGATAATAACCGCGTTAATTTGAGACGTATGATATGTGTGAGTCTCGTTACCACAGTAATATTAGCTGCAGCTATCTTCAAATCGAAACATAGTAATTTTGGGCGGCAGGGATATGAGCTGCACCTATATAGACGGTCTCAGGTAACAGAGATCTACCACTAGTAAGTACTGAACCATGAAGATGCTGCAACAAAAAGGTCAACTGCTGCAGGTGAAATGCTTCAACATTATCCTGGGATTGTCGAATACATACCGTTGATTGCGGATAATCGTCTCAAGCTTAATCTTCCTGCTATAGTAATCAGGAAGACTAAATCAGGTAAAGAGGTAGTAAGAGTAATATATTTAATTGTCTGTTTATTATATAATACGACATGTTCAATAAGGGGTGTAAGGGGTCCCACGTAACAACTCATAGGACCCAAGTCAATCTCACCTCCGCGTGGTTCAACCTGCTAATCAACAAACAAGGCTTTCGCTCCCTTCAACCCGCATTGGGCAAATTTGGTGGGAAATGGCCCAAATTGCCTTATATGAACCCCTATAAACGACTGCCCCTGGTGTAAGGCGGTACATGTTGACTGACGGATGTTGACAGGGTGCTGAAACCAGAGCAGTGTAGGACCGATCGATGTGAGAATCTTTGTTGGAAACCTATGTCCAGCAGTGGACATCTATCGGGTGATGATGATGACGATGATTGTCTATAATAATTAAGCACTTAATAGGTTCAAAGTTAAAAAAAAAGTTAAGACTGGAGTTTCCTTTAGTTATATCATTATTTGATAGAATCGGTTATATATAATATATTGTCCCTTACGTTGAGGATCTACTCGGTGACATTGAAAGAAAATAACGAGGAGAGAGAGGCACATGTGCACATCTTCTGAGGACTAAGCTGCGAACGGAACCCGCCGGCCAGAGCTCCGCCACGTCGTTATTCAATTTACATGCAAATGGGGGGGTGGTGCCGTGATAGGGTGCTCGGAGAGGTGGTGGTGATACCGTGCCAATAGTACGCTGATGTATCGCATCAGGACGTGTCCCGTACACTCCAACGGAGAGTTATAAGCGGACCGCGAAACCGCTCCTAACGTGTTTCTTCAATTATTTTTTTGTACGTCCCAAAATGGATGATGCTTTTCTTTGATTGAACCGATTTTTTTTTAGTTTCGTCTTATTATGAATTTTATTCCAGTTGCAGATGTTTTGAGATGTTTAGTTCAATGGAGGAACAAAAGCGTTGTTCATTGGAGAAGCTTTTAACAATAGGGAATGATTAAATGATGATGACATTTGATAGGTACATGTATAATGAAAATGGGTTCCCTTTGCTCGCCAATCACGTGAAAACAAGTGAACGTATCGACATGGGAACATGAGCATTCGACGCGAAATTATTTGTAGATGATTACAAGCTGTGTATTGAATTTCAAATGACTTTCATAATTTCATTCCTAATTAACTTTTATAAACATTTTCATTTCATTTATGCGGTTGCTATAGTAACGGTAGCTATAGAAAATAATTTGCTTCTGCTGTTGCTCTCAAGGTTAATTTCAGTCTAATTTCTTATTAGAGTTCGCTAAGAGGGCGGGAAACAGCGAGTTATAAAAAAAAGCTATACCGCACAAGTTAGAAACATGTACCACAAAGCAATTCACTGATATTAGGCGACGATGAGAACACCGGATATTGATATGACGTATTGGACACTGTTGTACGGAACGGAAATATTGTTTTTTTTTTTTTTTTTTAATAATATTTAAGTTGTTTTTAACAATAATAATAAGTGACAGTTCTTGAATTGTTTATGCAAATATCATTGCGCTTATTAATATGTAGTAAACAATGATAGCGGCTGCGAAATTCAACCAGATGCTATCTCCAATTATAATGTCTTAATATCAAGCGTGACAGATGAATTAAGAGCAGAGCGAGGGTCGCCGACCGCAGCATCACGGCGGGCGTTTCGTAACGCGAAATGTTATTAAAGATGATGAACAGTTTGCGGTCTGCGGCCGGCGGTCCGCGGTCCGGAAGCGATTGCTTGCGGCTTCCATGGAGATGACAAGAGACGCTCAATCACAGCGCCGCGCCTTTGCGGTTCGCAACTTCGATCCCTGAGATTGCGTCGGCCGACTTGCTCTCGTCACCGGATATTGTCAATGGACGTCCACCATATCCTTGTGAAACTCCATCCAACTATTAAAATTCATTGTACGGTAACCCGGCATTAGCAATTAGCGTTTTGACTGAAGAACCGATCGAGGATCATCTCGATGAATACGATTAAATTTATCAAAATGTACTAAACAAAGTTTCTACTTATAATAAGATTTTATATAATAATAATAAAAATAAGAAATTTTTCAGGTATTTATGGTCAAAGATAGATAGGTTTCTAATAACTTTAATACTTCCTGTATTTGTAATTGAAGAGAGAGGTGTTGCAGCAACGCTTCGCTTCAACAAACATATTTTCTATTACAATAAAAGTGTAAACATATTTTTATTGAGACCTTAATTCTTTAGGATTATGTCAGTTCCAGTGCTTAAAAATACAATAAAAAATTATTGGTGTGAAAAAAAATTTCCAATAAAAATGTCCGGCGCTGCTCTAGACATTCGTTCACACATCAAGGTGTTGTAAACATAAATAGTGCCGAATACTCCGCTATCAATTATTTCATGTGACAGTCACGGCAAATTGGAAATCAGTTTAATTCTGAAAGCAGTTTCCGGCGGAAGTGAAAAAAGGATGCTTGGATGCGACACGAGCGCGTGCCTCAATAAACGCGCCGAGCAAACAGCGCGCCCTGTTCTATTTTAATTAGCGCTCGCGTACCGCGTAAGGGTTGGTGGAGCGATCGCTCTGTTTGGTTTAAACCGGGCGCGGGCCGTTTGCTGCTACGGGGTGCATTGCTTTTTATGTACGGACTTTTCATTGGGGCAGTCCAGTTGGGTGGGGGGTGGAATTACAAACGACTGATTACACCGTGAACTCTATCAGACGCGATCCGAACACAACTCGAACGACGTGAACGCAAAAGCTTTGTACTTCATTGACGTCATCTGATTTCATTCATTGACATCTCATATGTAAAAGGGATTAGAGATTGGACGATCTTCTGCAGCTGATTATAATGGGTGAAGTTTCTAGAAAACGAAAAAGTCATGGTTGAAGAATATCAAGAAATGGACTGGCATATCTGTGGCGTTCGAATTGTTCCGTCGAACCAGCGATAGAAAAGACTTTACTACGGTGATCGCCAACCTTCACTAGCCGGAGAGGCACTTTAAGAAGAAGATGGACTGGAGACGAAAGTCTTCAAGTTAAACACAACGATAGTTGAATTACTATTTCTTAAATCCTAAAAGGAACGACCAGACGTAGTTAAAAAAATGACGTTATGATGGGAAATTGTATCTACTTTGCCTCTATAGCTTTGTGGAAGAAGTTTTATATCAGCATCAACTACAGCTGATAGACGTCCACAGCTGGACATAGGCCTCCCCAAAGATTCCTATATCGATCGGATAGGAATTCATATGTAGGGATTTGGGTCATTCGAACCACAATTACCCAATGCGGGTTGGTGGGAGCCAGAGCCCCGTTCGTTGATTAGCAAGGTGCACCACGGGCAGGTGAGGTTGGCTTGGATCTTGTGAATTGTTGTACGAGAACCCTTACACTCTCTCCCGAACCTTTTCTTTTTATTTCTACAACGTGACGTCAGTTAGGATGCACATCACATTGCGCTCGCGCTTTGAGATATAATATATTGAGTATTACCATTACGCTAGTTACCACACTTCAAACCGGACCAATTTGGCAATGAAGTGTATCTTCATTTCCAAACTGGAAGAAGCGATAATTTGTGCTACGATAGTACCTGATACTTTTGCGGTCTTCAGCGAGAGCACACGTACACGTGTACACTACGAAAGTGTTGCTCGCCTCTCAAAGTTATAACGAATAACCTACATTCACCATATACCGTACAACTTCCCCCGGAAACAGTTGTGTGGCGTTGTACTCTATTGTCGGGGGTGCGTCTGTTCAAAGCGCGTGTAAAGTTAACAAAACGGCCGCCCAGGAGTTCCACGCTGTGTTCCGTGAGCATTAATAAACTGACTGATGGAGGAACGGGGCCCTTTAGAGCGTTGAATAGCACCTACATTACAGCCTGTGTTGGCCTTAATTCTGTTATGTGACGTCATTGTTCACTACGTCACCCTCCGGGATCGTTTGCGGGCGCGTGATGAATTGACAAGATTCTCTGTTTAACACACTCCTGGTTAATATCCTCATTAATCCGCCACTCGCGCCTGCCGCGCCGGGATGACGGAGCCAGGAAAACTTCAACCGCGACTTGTCTCACACGATGTCTCAATTTTACTTTCATAAGCATTTGTATAGTACTTTGCGTAATATACAGGGTGTAAGGGGTTCCGCACAACTCATGGGACCCTTGCCAGCTTCACCTGCTCGTGGTGCAGTTTTCTTATCAACAAAGGAGGCGATGGCTCCCACCATCCCGCATTGAACCAGAATGGCGGGAAATGGTCCAAATCCCTCTATATGAATTCCTTTGATAATGAAATATGATGATACCAAATCGATGAGTTGTCATGTTCAAACACCATTTCCGGTGATAAACTGTTATAGACGGACGTATTTAATATAATATAATGAAGCGGGTCGTTCACCCGATGGTAAGTGCTACGCCTGTCCATAACAACATGGCGCTGGTAGAGATGATATACGCTGAACCACATAGCGCTCGTCGCCTTGAGGCATAAGGCGTCTCGATACTCCAGTAAGCTGCCAATCAGACGTTTGCATAGTAATGTTTGCACACTACTGACTGGCGGCTGAAATCAGCTCTGCGGTAGTACTAACCTAGACTGTAGACCTAGATTTACCACCAGTAAACATTAACTGTGTGCCGGTTTGAATGGCGTTATAGACAGTGGGTAACATCTCAATAAGTGTCACGTTGTTATAGACAGGCGTATCGTTTCCCACCAGGTAAACACCAATTTCCGGATAGAGTATTATGAAATGTTTAGATTCATAAGCAACTTGTTTGATCTTGACAAATACACGTACCCGTCTTACTCCAGTCGAGTAATGTCTCATTGGCTCAAAATGCCTCCAGTAGCCCATTAGGGGCGAGCGCCTCGTGTATAATTGTATTACACAACAAATTACAAGTTAGAATGGGGCGGGGGTAGAAACGTCGGTCGTGAAGTTGTTCCGGTTTCCGGTGCCTGCCGCGCGCGAAGTCTCCTCCGATTTCCTTTTTATATACTTAGGATACGATCTTAACTGGTAATGAATAAATTTGACGCGACATCCTTAATACATCCTTCTTATGAATACTACTATACTTAAATCCTTCCTTATCTTATATAGATAATTTCTTCGTCATCATTATCTATCGTTTGTTCGCTTTGTCGAATAAAAAGATATCTTTACCGCGAACGGACCAGTTATTTTTTCTACTAGTTGGGCTCTAAACTTGAATCAAAACACTAATTTTTTTTTTACTTCATTAACCGATAAGACGAGCGGAACGTTTCAACTGATGGTAAGTGATATACCTACACGACGTGGCGCTAGTTAGAAAGGTATTCACAGCACCATATTGTGCTCGTCGTTACGACATAAGATGTGGCGTGTAGTTACTCCAGTAATTTCACTTGCCACAGCTCCTTTCAAACCGGAGCACAATATTATTTGCTCACTACTGTTTGTCGGCTGCCGACAACGGAGACCTACTAGCAATAGATTCCACCACAGCTTCACATTTCAGAGTAACCGTAATGTCTGCGGCGGTAATGCTTTTACCGTCAAAATAAACTTATGCACAACAAAAGAGATCTGTCTAAATCTAGGGAAGATGGATTACTGATGGCAAGTAAACACACCGGCTGAAGTAAGCCGCGCAATCACTTAGCTGTACTTTTAAATTGACTTAAAAGGTTTTTTTTGTATCAAGAACATATATTTAATTTGTCTACATCATTATTATCAGCCTTCGTTTATCCACTGCTGGATGTAGGCTTCTCGCATGCACCCACTTCCGACCGCACTGATGATGTCCATCTGGAGAGAGGGCGTACTACACTTCTGCGACCTGAACGCGGCCTCCACTCCAAGACTGCTCCTCCATCGGCCGTCACTGATACGATAGACCGGCCCACTGCCACTTCAGCATGCAGCTCAGTCGACAGCTTTAGTTCTCCGCCAAATTCCTTCGTTCCGGATTTGGTCCCTTAGAGAGATGACAAGCACAGCTCTCTCCATCGCTCGTTGTGCTACTTTGAATTGGTGAACCAGCCAGGTAAGGCGTCTTGTCCCTGCGCCCTAAGTAAGGGTGTGTAATTTAGTTGTATGAAAATAGTTGCAAAATCTTTTGGAAGCATATGTGATATATGTACTAAAAATACTGGGGGTATGTCTCTCTTGCTTTAAACCGTCTAGGTAAATATCACCGCAGTTCTTATTGCAGCCGATAAACAGTACTGAACAAATATTACTGTGTTCCAGTTTGAAGGGCGCTGTAGCTAGTGTAATTACTGCGGTAAAAGAGACTAAACGTATAATGTCTTAACGACGAGCACTATGTGATGCTTTGTATATGACGCTAATCTCATGGTATTGACAGAAGTATCATTTACCATCAGATTCGATCGTAGGTCATTCATCAGAATAGCTCGGGATACTGAGACTATTGGAAAGTCTTTTTCGCGAAAGTGGCGCTTACACCCTTTTAGATTAGAGGTGTCGATACGTTACAATGAGACCTATCCGCATTTTTTTATATTATTTTCCACAAATTTTAAGCGAGTCCTAATTAATTGATCTGAATATTCGAGGATATTGCGAGAGCGGCCCCACAAGCCCCCTGCTACTCCGATTGCTCCTCGCCGCTCGCCACCACACCCCCGGTGTATCTTCGGCTTTAATTTAGGATTGTTAGCGCAAAGGGAATGCAATTTACGTAAAATAATTGTTTGATTTCGAATATTCCGCCATTTACCCTTCCCCGGGGTTGGCTTCGTTCGCTTTATATACATAGATAGAAAAAATCGCCGAAACAAGCATCTAGCCGTCGACCGTAATAATATTATTGCTCAGTTAATGAAACGAGATTAGTATTAATTTTATAAAATTAAGGATGTCTACGAAATATTAAACGTTAAGGTTTATACCTGAATAAATCAGAGTAAGCGTGTGAAGGCTTTTTTCAGGTTTTGCTTATAAATCACTCATCCAATTTGCTTCTCGTAACTTTTTAATAAATATTTACGATACATACGTACTTTTTTCTATTTTACATATTTATGTATTCGTATCTCCTGTTTTAAACAGGCTTAAGGATTTGTAGGATTATTAAAGAAAAGATTTCATATCCTCTTTCCTTCGATGGATATATAATCCGATTATACACATTCATATTACTAAACACTTACAAATCTGTTTGTATGATATAGACTTAATATATATAACAACCCCCGCCGGGCTAACCAGCGAACGAAATCTGGCTTCCACCAACCCCCATAGGGTCAGCGTGGTGAGAAAAGGCCCTCAAATGACGACCACTAGTGCCTGCCGTTTTTCGGACAGCCCAGGATCAATCGATATGGATGTCTTTGAGGGAGGCCTATGTCCAGCAGTGGCCGTTTGTCGGCTGATGATGATGACTTACACACACACACACACACATATATATTAAATAATTCAAACTGTATCATTAAATTTAGGTTGCACGATAATTCGAATATTTTGTTGACTTCGGTAGTAATTAAATAATGTGTATTTTTTTTCGAAAGCTTAGAATAATAAATAAATAAATATTGTGTAAAATTTATAATACTAACAATTAAAAAAAAAACAAAACCTAACCTAACCCTTGTTAAAAAAACACACAAAATTTTACATCCTGTACAACCAAAATTTCTTTCCTTTTTTGTAATTATTATTAATACCATCATATCACATTGTTCTTACATTTTACTCTAAAAAACTGATCGTCTCATAGCATAGTATTATGAACATAATAGTAATAACATATTTATATGACGTGCTTTTGCTTTAATTTTGATTATTAATATTTTAATTTTTTTTATTTATTAAGTTTTTAAACCACGCACCAAATCCATGCAAATTAAATTACAAATGAATATATTTACTTTTATAAATTAAACACACAACTAAACTAAAAAAACAACTAAAAGTAGATACAACAAGTTTTTGCAAACAGAGTCTCTGATCGTGTCAGAAGATAATTATGTCGTCAGGATATCACCTGAAATTACCTGAAAACAAATTAAAAAAAAACCTAACCCTTGTAACCTTCGGCCGAACAGGTTCCCAACTTGTCGTGGCGGTGGGGCTCTGTAACTGTGGCATGGTCATCCACGGTGATGCAACCTACCCGGCCGGCCCGAGGTGTACGACCGACCCAAGGGGAGCTCCGTGAGAACGCTTTGGATGTCTGCCGTTGGGCTGCAGGAGCAGGTTTATACTGCCCTTTGCAGCCGAGGTGGAGTCGCAGAGGTAGAGGGGTGCCGGTATTGCGTTCCGTCGCTCTACCTATTATCTATCTATATATAATGGGTGGCGGCGGAATCCAAGACCAGATCCGCCGCAGCGAGTTCGGAGAGTTTTCTCTCTTAACTCCCATGGCCTTTGGGTGACGGATTTGGGGGGATCCGTTACCCAGATAACTGTGACAGGCCGAGAGTAGAGCGCGCTTTGTGTTCCGGCGTGCCTTTACAGAGGTGGAAAGGAGGGTTCTTCTCTCCCTAGGTGGGAGAGAAGATGAGTCGCCGAGGTGTGTGAAATCGTTTCCGTGACCCTGCCATAAAGCGACGAGAGGGAACATCGTGGGGGTTTTAGTCGGTGCAAGTCCGACATAACCTGTCCTTGCCGCGAGGGCAGGTATGCGAAGGCATTTCCCCCACGTTAAACTAAAAAAAACCATCGTAACTTAATCGTCGCTATCGACATTCTAGAAATAATTGTTAGAAACAAATCACACGAATACATTCACTAATATCGAAGTAACAAACACACGCTTAACCCGAAATCACTTCGAGATGTAACTTAGTTAAGTTAGCAGCGAATATCGCAGACGTAGCACCTGAGATGATAATGTATGCAAATTGCCGTTAAGTTAGCGGCGCGCTGTATCAAAGTTGTTATTTGTGTGTTTTAAGTTGCGCGATGATTTACGCGAGCTGGATTATGCCGGTGACACACTGCCGCGGCCAAACGACATATATTTTTTTAATATTAATATCCTCTCGTCAAGGATATAATGTATTCAGGATCGAAGATAGACTAAAAAATACAATCAGCTTAATACCTACAATGATCATATGATGTCATAACTAAGTTTACAAAATATACGCTGTATGTCTCGAAGGTTCGATCTAGAGCTGAAGAAGTAAAGTATATCAAAACATATTTCGTAGACATGTCTAAAGCTATGCTTGATCCCAGTATTTTTTTTTAATCAACAAAGCGACGAGGCGAAGGAATTGTTCATCTGATGATAAGTGATAATCTAGCCTATAATGCGCGCTAGTTAGTAATTGCTCCTCGCTTCCAGACATAAGATGATAATTCTCGTTACCACAGTAATTAAATTAGCTACAATGCTCTTCATACTGAAGCACAGTAATGTTAGCACGCCACTGTCTGTCAGCTGCAATAGGCGCTGTTGCCTAGACGGTCTCCAGCATCAGAGACCTGCCGCCAGTAACGTTTCTTTAAACTCCAAATGTATTATGACAGATGTTTGTTCCTGTCCGTCTGTATCCGGTTCAGCGAAGCGGTGTTGGTGTAATTGGTTGCTGGTGTAGCAGGTGTCCGCTGATGAGTAACAGCATTCCGCTGAGCGTCGCGCGACTCCGCAATGCGATTACGCGACCTGCTCGTCGAATAACCGAGTCTAGTTAAGTTCGCGATGTGGTCTAACTTAACGGAAGTCATGTGATGTTAGATAAGTAAAATATTATAACTACTACAATTACTGCTTACTGGTGGTAGGTCTTTTCTGTTCGATTTCTGCAGCCAAAGAAGGGTTGTAGTTAATGTAATTACCGAAGTAATGAGAATCGACATCTTATGTCTTAAGCGACGAGCGCAACTTGGTGCTGTATATACCACCCTAACTAGTGCCACGTTGTTATGGGCAGGCGGATCACTTACCATCAGGTGAACCTCCTACTCGTCTCATCCCTTCTTAGGTTAAAAAAAAATTATAAAAGAAAATTAAATATTAATATATATATTGATATTTATCATCACCGGATGTCAAATGTCGGGATATGGAACTTCTTCAAAGATCGCCGTACAGATTAGTCCACCTCTGCTGCATCTGGCTACTGACCTTCAGCAGATCGTGGGCCCACCTTGCCGAAGCTAAACAGACTGAGTAGTTATCCTTTAACACCGAAGTCCCCGATTCCATATAGAGACCAGATGTGGTGAAATTTGGATGATGGTGATACCATGAACCCACTTGGCTATCACAATCATGTTAATCAAGGCAGCAGCATAACACCACATTATTTCTATAAAAGCTGGACTATTTTGCGGCGAGGAGAGTATGTCACAGTGTAAACATCTTAATTACTACTATATCTTTAAGTGAAATTGGTTATGAACTAGATATCATCATATTATTATTACCTCCCAACAGTGGGCATGTGTGGGCTTATGATAATAATGATTTAAGTATCGTATTGGATGATTAAAGTCGGCTTCGTTTATACTGTACTATATAATTTTGTGGGACTGATCGATGGAGAGATGTTTGGGGTAGGATTATGTCCAGCAGTGGACGTCTATTGTCTGATGATATCATTTTGAAAAGCAAGAACTGCTGATAAATTATTTTGCTTATTGTTTTAATACTCTTAATATCAAAGGTAACTTACGTTATATTAAATGAAGTTAGAATCAAGTTTTCTTAGAAAAGAAAGCAATAAGTGTAGTAAGGATAACATTAATGGAGACTTCGCAAGGTTCAGTTCGGACATTGTCCGACAAGGTCCTGAATGTTTTTGATTATATTCTGTGAGCGCTACATTAGAGATGTTGTAATATTACGTATTAAGCTTTGATATGAAACTTTCGAGGGTGCTTTAAACGTTCGCGTATAAACTTGCAAAATTTCTTTTTATTACATAAGAATCATGAGAGAATAATATTGTTTTACCTCAAACCATATCATCTTAAGGACTTTTCTCTATATATCTAAAAATATCTTTATTCTTATTTATATAAACACTTGACCTCATATTTAATGTATTACTGAGGAGGTAAACGGTAAAGCTTACTCCTAAATACTCTATCTTACGTTGACTACTGGAATATAGTAATGCGGTAAAGCAGAGGTTTTCCAATTAAGCGGAAAACCTTTCCACCATTCATCTGGTTCACGAATCGAACCGTGCTCTTCTAAGTTACAAATTAAGCTCTAAGTTACAGAGGCAATTCATAACTGCTAACCATTTAGTAGTAGAAGGAAATTCTTTCTAGAGAAAGTTATATTTTTTCCCATAGAAATGAAGCGCTAGAATGATTACATACGTCATCATTAGTCATTGCGTTGGTACAAAAAATGGTCTGTACATGGTCCCTGTTTTACCATCCGTGGGATAAACCCTCCAATTCACCTCCCCCTCTTTCCTTGTTTTAAGAAACCCTCAAGCACCGAACTCCGCGAGTTGTTATGTAAACATAATGTGCTATTACAACGTAGTTCCGAGAGCCCTTTAATGCAAATTATGTACTTAAAACAACATACTGTAACATAATAACATATTAAGTTTTGTTTGTTTGCTTAAAAAAACAATCGTGTTTATTTACCGTACCAATATATCTCACTTACCCAAGGTAATGTGTTAAGTTAATATATTATGTGCTAAGCGCTTAATACCTACGAAGGGGTGTAAACTAGTCGTGCACTTTTAACTGATAGATATCTAGTCTAAGTTTACAAATACTTTTTTTTTAACTTATGTGAATTTTTAAAATCTTTATCTTAATTTACAAAACGTGGAAATCTATTTTAATGACACTTATAGTTGTTTTAAGCTTTAGCTTATAATGATAATTAAGCAAATCTGTGCTATGCGTAACTACATTTTTCATTGCAATAAATGCAATTTTATATCCAAAAAGATTGCATACAACGCACTGAACTAGTTCAAAACTGCTCCGAGCTTCAAGAAAAAGTCTCAAAAAAAAACGTTTAAACTTAATATTAATGTGAAAAGCATTGAAAATAATTCAACATGTGAACGTTTTCGGAGGCGGGGGCGAGGCGCCTTTAACAAAAGAGGTTCGCTAACAATTTTTGCGGAATGCTCCGCGCCGTGCGAGAACCCGGGGATACGTAACGTTGTTACGGCGCGGCGGCGGCGCGCGCGGCGCTCACTGCGCGGTACATCGCCCGCTCGGTACGTGCATGCGTCGCGCACGCTGTAAGCGGGCGCGCAATGCACTGCAAACTACGACCGGAGTCGTTCTGACCCGTGTAACTCAATAAAGTAACCTCTCCGCTCCGACGTCCCGTTCTAGGGTACCGCTTGGAAATGCACATATCGTTATTGTTTGTCATTCGTATTTATATATAATATTATAAACTTTGAGTAAATTCATACTTTATCATCATCATTATCATCGGCCGATAGACGTCCACTGCTGGACATAAGCCTCCCCCATAAATTTCCACATCGATCGGTCCTGTGCTGCAGTCAGCATGGCCTCTGGCACCGCCAAGCGTTAGGGCCCATCGTCTGTAGGTGGGAATTGAGTTATTCCCCAACCCGCTGGCCCGATGCAAGTTGGTGGAAGCCAATGTCTCGTTTATTGATTAGCAGGGTGCACCACGAGCAGGTGAGATTGACTTAGTTCCCGTGGGTCGATATACGAGTCCCCTTAGTAACTAAGAAGTGGGGTACTTCATAGTTACTGCTATAATAAAAACTTTTTAAGGACTAATAAGCTCAATGTATTATTTAATTAAAAAAATAGCTAAAATACATTATTAAAGTTGAGTCTCGCTACTCTTTTTATGAATTTAAGTGGTAACCGACTGAATGGGCCCCCTATTTAGTCGCCTTTTACTACTAACCAAACATGGAATGACAGTGGAGATGTTTATACTACTTTCCCAATCAAACTATGTTATAACTTTTAATGAAGTAAGATCTCTTCTGCTTGAGACCGACTAAGTAGGCACCATCAAACAATAGTGTGTGACCATTGTTCCGGTTTGAAGGTCTACGTAGCTAGTTAAATTATTGGAGTAGAAAGACTTAACGACTTATATCATTAAGGCACGGTATGGTGTAGCGTTTATAATTGTAACTAGCGCCACATTTTTTGGGCGAGCTCATCACCCACCACCAAGTGATCGTCTCGCCCGTCTCATCTCCGGATAAGAAGACGAAGCTATCGGTAGTCACTGTGAAAATCATTTCTTAAAACTCGAATCGGACCTCGTACTATTACGAACTTAGTAATCTTAACTTTTCCTTCGTTTTTCTCTACGGATCCTCTCTCAATAAACTTCGCGTGCCATTTTTTCCTCTGACTCGAGTTTCCGGGGAACGGAAAACGGCGCGCTCCTTATTTGTCTAAAAAGTGACGTGAACTCGAGATAGCGGGAGTGTTCGCCCGGAAGTCTATTCGGTTAAATTTTCTATTTCGTATCGTGTAAATGAGAGATGGGTCGGCGGCGGTGCATTTGTCATGTTCGTGCTGATGTTTTTCGGTGATTTATACCCAGCTGTGTGCCCGGCGCCGAAACTGTCCTGGGCGTGCGAACGTTACGCGCCGGAAGTGGTGCGTTATTTATTTAATCGTTATCCGCTTTACGTATCCTAATACGTCATCCGTTAACCGATTCCCGGTGTATGTTTTGTTTACGTTGTTTTTGTGCTAATTTGCGAAATGGTTTTTATGTTTAACGCTGGGGAAAACACTGCCTTTTATAATACGAACAATACTACATCGGAAGTCAGGAGTTTAAACAAGAAACATATTGTTCGTTTGAAATAAAGATGGATGGTAGACCTTATCGCCACAACAAATTCCAAACAAGAAGACCACAATTCAAGAGAAGTGATGTAATAACATAAAATTTTAACGGCCTCTTGTGGTGTAGTAAGTTCCGGAGCCATTTCTGAAAATCGAATCCTAGTTTACTCAAATCCGCCTGACTAGCTACCATCTCTATATATTATATATATTTCGCTATAGGTATACAGCAGTGGTCCGACTCACCGCATGGGACCTAAAATATTCTAGGCAAGCACCCCTGACTCTTGACGTCCACAGCTGAACATAGGTTTTCCCCTAAGATCTTCACATACAGTAAGCATGACCTCCGATACCGCTGGGCACTAGGGGTTGTTGTATGTAGCGACTTGTGCAAAGAGGGATTTGGGCCTTTTCTCACCACGCTAGCATAATGTTAGTTGGTGGTAGCCAGAGCCTCGTTTCTTGATTAGCATGGCGCACAACGAGCAGCCACCACCCCTTATAACCCCCACGAGTGATAAATAATATACATCCCGTTCGGTATACAGGAAACAGTTGGGAATATAATAGCGTATTAATTATCCCCGGCGCGGACCCCGCGGGCTCCGATACGAAACGATCAGCGGGAAAAATCTGACAGCCGCCATTTTATAAATACGTTAACAAACTCTGACAACTTTCCAATGTAAATGAAGCAGAGTTTTCAAATGCGAAATGTTGCGTTAATTAAAGTCTAAAGTGTAACGCAATACTCGTACACCTGAATGGAGGGGATGAAATAACAAATTTCACTTGTTCGATGAGATCGCGCCGGAGTGCCTTATTAAGGAATGAGCAATGGATACTCCAGAAATTTAATCCGGCCAATTGTTTATGTTCGGCAATATCTCGTTAAATATATTCTCCTGTCTGTCGGCTGATAGATGATAATGACGATTTTCTTGAGTATGGAGATCATCACGATCAATATGAGAGCAATGGGCCATAGTCACCGCGCGGGCCCAATGCGGGTTGGTGACTTCACACACACCTTGGAATAAATTCTAATTCATGTGCAGGTTTCCTCGCGATGTTCTCCTTCACCGTTTGTAATTCGCTGTTGTAAAAGTTCACAAATGTACATAACCTAAATATTAAAGTCATCGGTACATGCCGAGATTCGAACCCGCGACCTTCGGATTGAAGATCGCATGCTCAAACCATTAGGCCCGCGAGTTCCATATAAATATACTATACCAATAGTGATCTTCAATAGATTTCATCATCATTATCAGCCGACAGACGTCCACTGCCTAACCCTCCCCCAATGATGACCACGTCGATCGGTCCGGCGCTGCTCGCATCCAGCTGCTTCCCGCAACCTTCACCAGATCATCGGCACCACAGATGTCAGACGTCGAAGCAACAGATTTAAATCTCTTCTTTATGTGATTGTATTTGTTGCGTTATAAATAGAATCTGTGATGAATTTGAACACAAAGAAAATCTAAATACTCTGTCAAAGCATTGCATCAAAGCACTGTAGGACCGCGCCGCAGCAGGTATTTTCTCCAATTCCTGGTAAATGAAACTCCACAGCTACAGCCATTCGCAGGCTTCCTATAGTAATACGCCTCGGGTGAAATTGTTCAAAGAAATTATTACATAAAGTGAAATAGCGTGGGTTCTGTTATTTGATTTCAAGCTCAGATTTATAGGGGTTGGAACCATTTCGAATACATAACGAAAAATAAAACAACCTGTAGATAGGTGACGTAGTAAAAAGACTACAAGTCTAACTCTAGTAGTAGTACTCCAAGTAAATTCAAAAGCGGTCGTGTTTTTAGTTAGTATTTGAATCAGTGGGGTTCCACTTTCGGGCACCCCATTTATACAGACCGCAAGCGTCCTAACCCAATATAACAGAGATAGATAAAAAAAAATTCGATATCGAATTTCTCCGAAGGAAACATAAATAAATAACGTCTCACTCGAGACGTATTCGTATTCGCAAAGAGCATTTATAAGAAATCAAATATTTATATTTTAGTGAGTAAGCGTTAAATCTGCTTGAGGAACACATTAAAGTGGGGGCCCACGGTCCTGGCGGCGGGGCAGAGCGATCGCACCCCCGAAAAGGATTTATTTCTTTTATATCGGTAATAGTGTTTGATGTTAGCGAATCTTCCACGGGATCGGAGTGAATAAATGATCGCGGATCCCGGTCCGCGACGCCGCCGGGATTCGTTACATCTGTTGCAGGCGTCGCTTAATGTACGTTTAATCTGCGGTACCACTTCTAAAATCTGCCAAAATGCTTTATTGCTTCTTACAAGTTTCCGAGTGGGCCTCCTTCCGGCGCACCCCCACCCCTGCCGCCGCCTCAGATAAAACTTTACGCCCGTAATGAATCTTAATCGTTGCGTCAATTTCCAAATTTGTTCTCGAGTTTTGTTACAAAATAAAACTCGAGATTTATCTCGTTGAGCGGAATTAATTTCGCCTTTTGTTATTGCCTAATCGGCTACCTGTCCCCCGGCGCGGGGTTTTTTTTTCCAATTGCGTCCCTACCCCGCGACGACTGCGCGCTGTATTGTGTGAAATTGTTAATGGACGGGGCGGGATGAATCTTTTTATATTTTCCTTCCCACCGTCACAATGGAGTTACATTTTTGACTTCATAATAAAATTTGTGCGGTGCGTTATATTACTGATTTATATTCGCTACGGCGATTAAAAATATACTTTAAGGAATATTAATATTGAAAGTATTAAAAATAAAATTACAAATCTGCTTAAACAATCAGGGGTGTGTCCCGCAACCCCACCCAACTTACAGAACCCATACCAACCTCACTTGCTCGTGGACCAACTTAAATGAACAAACGAGGCTCTGTATCCTGGCAATCCGCATTAGCCCAGCATGGTGGGAAATAGCCCAAATCCTCCTGTATAAATTCCTACATACAACAGCCCCTGGTGACCAGCGGTACTGGATGCCATGCTGACTGTATATGATCTTTGGGATAGGCCTATGTCCAGCTGTGGACGTCTATGGGTTGATGATGAGATGCAACCAATGCTGAACGTTGACAGGAGAATGAAATTAAATTACGAAAACGAGGGATGTAAGGGTTCTCACACAACACCTTACGGGATCCAAGCCATAACTGCTTGTGGTGCACCCTACTAATCAACAAACGAGGCTCTGAAGCCTTACTACGCTGGCCCAAGTGTCCCCATCTTTGGGGGAGGGATATGTCCAGCAGTGGACGACTATGGGCTGATGATGATGAAGAATTCAGAATATTTCATGATAATAATTCATGAAAGTGTGACCCTTCATCCGTTCACTGTTCCCTGTAAATGACTGCAGCGTACTGCTATAACCGAATAACTGCACCGCTTATTGAGTTTGCACTTCAGTGTAAACTTGAGCCATTAATTTAATTAAACGTGGGACTACATTGGATAGTCTAAGATAGACTGGCCGCCCATGAGCATTAGACGAACTTTTAATCCTTATATCCTTTCTTCGAAATGAACTTCAAGTTGAGGGGAACATCTGGTAGACAAGGAAAGCCGCTCTAACTCCTATTGGACGGTCCGTCAAGATTATATACAGCATCTTTATTTATATTAGTATGTATTTAAAAAGTTATGCTATTCAATAGTAATTAATTGATAATTAATGTTTATTTTAATTCTTATTATTATATATTAAATCAGTTAATTTCCTTTAATCACGGAGTTGTTCGCGCCCAAGCCAAAGGAAATCAGATCGCAGCGGGAATATAATACTTTCGAAGATATATTTTAAAAGAAAAACATCCGTGAAGAGGCAAAAAGTACATTAAAGAATTATATTTCCTCTCTCGCCTCTTCATTTAATTAATATCTTTATATTCCTTTCTCAATAATTAACTTTCGAACAAAGTGAAGAAGTAGAGTGAAAAAAGAAAGTTGAACAAAATTTTGTTTAAGGCTTCTTAAGGAAACTTCCGTTTTACACTTAACTCGGTTAAGTCACTTTATAATTTAATATTAGTAACGAGTGATATTTTTGGAGCCTACTCTACTAGGTCACTTCCGGTCTGGTAATTGGGGGATTTAATTTTTTTTTATACCACTTAGGTGGCAAATAGGCATGCGGCGGTAAACGCAGCCCTGTAGCCACCAGTAACCTATAATCTTACGAGACTACTCCGGTTCAAGGGTATGATGATGAATTCCCTGCTGATGGCGAGCAGTGCGATGAGGAGATGTGGCCGTGGGCTCTATCTTGGTACTGGTGGACTGCGTTAAAGTTGGCGTGAAGTCCTCTGATGTTACAAAAGTCCATTTTAAGTGTGGAAAAAGATTTCGCTGGTTCACGCTTAGTATAACTTTTTTTTTTGGCCAAGAAAAGGTTTGGAGTAGATCATTATGAGAGCTGCTATGTAGACAAAGTGCAGCAAGGATCTTTCCATGTCCAATATATACAATGGACAATCACGTTATGAGAATTTCCGGTTTCAAGACTGGTTCCTAATGAAAGTCTAATAATGAAAGCGACGCAGTTCCTCCTAACTATTGTTCCAAGCTAAACCATATTGTTATGTTCATAACAAAATTTAATAAAAATATATATATAATGGTAATAATTTAAATATAAGAGATTGTGTTATTTCTAATTGTATGGAAGATTTTTTTTTTCTTTATTGTAAAACCTTACAGCGAGATATACAAAAGGCGCACTTAAAGCCTGTTGGCATTCTCTACCAGCCAAGCTTCGGAGAGGAGAGATGTTGTGGTAGGCGATAACTACTGACTTAAACTGTATTGATTATAGTAACAACATGCATACATATATATAACACTTAGATGTTTTTATCTGCTTAAAGTGTTCCCGGACCCTTTTTTTAAAGAGAAATTTTTTTGGAAACTTTCCGAATCTCTTCAGGTAAGGAGTTCCAGAGTAGTGCAGCCTGAATTCCCATAGAACCAACAGGCGTGACTGGGATCAAAGATCTTATTCAGGATAAAAGATCGAAGGTATCTAGCGTGGGAAGAGAAGAGATTTTGGAATTTGTTTGAGATAAGAAGGAAAGGTTTTTATTTCTTTATAGGTTGGAGTTTAAAAAGCTCAATGTGAATTAAGCTCTCCTATAACAATGTTTCTAGGGAATATATAAGTTTGTTTTAGCTTTACTATATATGTAAAGTATATAAACTAATTTAAATTCCTTCTTATTTAAAATTAATATATTAAAAATATGAATGAAACATTGTTTCATTTAGAGGTGGAAGGTCTTGTTTGTGAGGACCTCAGGGGACGCAGAGCAGCTCGGGCGACGAAGCTAATTGGAGAATATTACAAATTTATTTATACATTCAAAGCTTTTCTCTACTACCCTTATAATAACTACTGAGCTCTATCTCTCTTTATGACCTGGACGTAAAGAGGAACGGTACAAGTTTGTCGCCAAACAATAACGTATTGACATAACTGTGTAGCGGTAAACTAATATCAAGTTATTTTAATATATTTGCAGGTGGTTAGGTCCTGCTTTAATTTTGGAGCCATGAGTGAAGGTTTGGTCTATCTAGACCCGTCTGTCTAGCTACCACCCCTGTTGTAATTCAGCCGGTGCTCACAGACAAAGTATTTTGTCTCTCATGTGACATAAACCAGGAGTAAGCTATATATATGTAAATAATAGATATTTTATAACGCCTGCAATAAGGACTAATTGATTATTTTTTTTTTATTTTATCTACAATTCAAATAAATTTCTTTTAATAGACTATTTGGTCTAATTTTGATAATATACATTCAGTTAATTAATAAAGCAAATCATTAACTAACTACTAGGCTGTAAGTGGTCCCGCATCACAACTGAAGGGTCTCAAGCCAACCTCACCCTCTCGTGGTGCATCCTGCTAACGATGCTCTGGCTTCACCAATCCGCGATGGGCATGTGTATTGTGAAAATACCCAAATTTGCCCAATATGAATCTCTGCACACGACGACCCCTACTGCCTGGCGGTTTTGAAGGCAATACAGGATCAATCGATGTAGAGATCTTTGAGAGAGGCCTATGTCCAGCTGCGGACCTCTATCGACTGATGATGATAGCCGCACGGTTTAATGAAGTTTAAACGTTTTAATTATCATACGAAGGTATTAATAATAACCATACAAGATGTCCAAAAGCGTACAATCTTTAGCGGGGATTAACCGGGCTATATTCTCCCGGGCGATTCCCCCAAATCCTATAAACCGGCAAAGTTTCCGACGTCGGTCGGTCAATGGGGATGAAGCGGGAGCGGCGTCTCCAACTCCTCTCGTTACTTTGATTGGTTAAATCTTTGTCTGTGCTTCTATGTTAAGTAGTATAGTTGACTTAAACTTAAACGCAAATTCATATACGGCTCGATATCGATAGTATAAAGATTGATGAATCGTTCAACTTATAACGTTAAAATTATTAACAATTATCTTTAAAGTTGATTTTGAACGTTTTTAAAACTAAATGTATGTTTATGTAGTTCATATTTGTATGGTTTATATACAGTTATAAATATTTAAACGGAACAAAACAACTATCGAATGATTTTGATGCAGCTCGCACGGTTAGTGTACACGGCGGCCGCAATTATCGTCTCCGGCTCGGCACCGGCTCGGCACCGGCTTTAATGCAGGCAACTTTAATTTGAGTGCGACACAACAAAAGCTCGAGCCGTCCCCACAATGCGGAATGGTGAAAGTTAGCTTGTTTATTTCCACTTTAGAGGTGCGAAGGCACGCAAATGGGAGGTGTGAAATACAGCCTGACTTATTGCCGCGGAGCGGCGCCGCCGCGCGCGCTTGTTATGCCGACTTCGTATGATCCCGCTGAAAAATGTACGGATTGCGGGGATGCAAACCTCAGCGGGGATGTTGATCATCCCCTAAACATATGTAAACACGTTATTACGAAGCGTTTATAAAAGCTATTATTATCTTTACTTATGCTTTAGTATCTAAAAATTACTCGAACGTACATTAAAGACTATTGCCGATACTCCAATTGATTTCGGCGTTTGTCTTTAATGAATTAATAATAGATCCTTAAATCTATGAAACGCAGCAACACATCAAAGAGAGGGAGTCAACCCTCACTAGACCCTCGCTGTAATACAACAAACACATGCTATTTCCATTTAACCTCCCCCGCTAACACTAACAATCTACGACACAGCTAATCTAAATTCTAATACGCCAAATGACTAATTCTAAATCATTTCCTGTTACAACCGGAAAACTGCTTTGGAGGTGTGAATAAGCCCAATTAATGTTCCCACTTCTGGGACCCGACGCCTTCTCTCACAAGAAGAGAGTAATGCGATATGTATGTGATTAATGGTTATGGTGACTTTAGCAGGTGCTGCGCTGGTTCCATCACTTTGCGTTATGAATAATATCTATCACTTTATTGGGTCGAAGGAAAACTAAAAAAAATTGTTAATATGTATATATGACCTTTTAAATATACTATTCTAAAACTCAAAATAAATAAAGTTTTCTTTTTGTTATAAATTAATAAGTTCAAGTTGTAGTTTAAAGTATGGAGAAAAGTTTATTATATAGTTCGGCGGTTCATGGATAACTGAATGGAAAGAGTCGGCCGGAAACAGATGCATTACAGGATCCTTGATGTACTAATTCATACGAGGCATTACCACAGTCCTAGTTCGAACTGCTGATATGGTAAAGTACATCATCGTATTTTTTTTTCAAGAAAGACGACTATAACATTCCACTGGTAGAGTATCTCAAGCTTCAATCACTCCACGGCTTCGGTTATATGAATCGTATAAACTATTTATTGCTAAAATAAGATTAATCTTCGTATTCGAGTTAACTTTCTTTGTCTGTTTGTAAGTTTAACTTAATAGTTAAACTGTTGTAGTTAACATTGGATTATTATTTATCAGAACCAAGAGTAATACATAAAATAAATACAGTACCAACATTCAACAGATAGACCGTCGGTGATGTACCAGATCAATGGGAGTAACAAACAGTTAATGGAAGTTTCTGCGTTAGTGGGTAAGTCAATAGCTCATTGTGCCGTGTCTACTTTATTACGGACCTATTCACGTTTTAATTAATTGTCAGGGCCCGTTTGATTGAAACACTTTGGGAACTTGTTAGATACTGTTTGGACAGGCTCCGGATCAGGCTCCGCTCGGTGCGGTCGCGCTCCGGATCGGTGTGCCTTTGCACAAGTTTGATTGCGTTCAGCTCGACGCTTCGGTTTGCTGTTTATTATTTTTCTCAATGTAACGCACCTACATTGTAACATAGACTTTATTCTATAGACCATAAGGTCCCTAATACAGATTTATTGACGATATGACCTATATTACTTAAATAAATATTTTCTGTTGTGTATAAATTTCGGTTTTACACAGGACATGGTCGCCAGTATAATATTACTTTTATGAACTTGTTAGCGCCATCTAGTGATGACTGTTAGTACTTTCTATTATTATCTTTTTTTTCCTCAACAGTTTAGATCATAGTCAAACACTAGGTCTTTTTTAAACGTATAGACATTAAGAAATAATAACAATCTGTGTACGTTATCCTAATAAATATTATATGCAACTCTTATTGTATTTTCTATACCTGATTCTGCAGACCTTCATGAACTTGCGCGAGCAGGACGCTACCACGTCAGCAGGTGTGCTGGAGCAGGACAACACCAAAACTGTGCACGCTTCAAGTTCATCCAAGTCTAATCAGCACGCGAGCTCAGGAGGAGCGTCATATGACATCGGCGGCTGCCTACATGAACATCGATTGGTACCCCTGTTCAGATGGTTCCGAATGTAGGTCCATGAGGGCCAGGAGTTGACTGGCGTGCGGCAGATGCGGCAGCAACAGGCGGTCGTGGAGGCGGAGCCTACAGCGGCCGGCACTGCGCAGAATCCCACCGTTGCCATAACAACGCCTCCTCCAAATGTTTGTGATTACATCCATAGAGAGGTACGAAGAAACTTTCATGATTGACGTTATACTCGATAATTGTGTTTAGATAGCGGCAGAGGGTGGTTTCATTTTTTTTTAAATTCTAATGAATTTACTAAAGGAACGACAAACGGACAAAAATAACTAAACTCGGGAACTAGTGTTAAAATGTTAACACCAATTACATTCATTAAGTAGTTTGAACTTTCTAGTTCACTCCAATTCGAGTGCAGGGAAGTTCACGTTCACTTCAATTCAATTGTGAAATAAAGGAAATGTATTTATTCTGCTTTTATTAAAGTTATCATCAGAGTTAAGTATTTTAAGTAAGTTAGATATCATTGGACTCAGTAATAGTATCTAGTATATCAAGGCGATGGTGCTGACGCTTGTACACGTGCTAATGTACTTTTGATAGGTCATGATTAAATCATCAAAACGGTTTAACGGTATAAATGAATGGATCGGGCTTGGATACCATCATCATCATCGTCATCGGCCGATAAACGTCTACTTGTCCAGGCATCCTCAAAAGATTCCGACAACGATTGGCTAGAAATTTATATGAGATGATTTGAGCTAAGCTAAAGCTAATAATTTGAATTAAGCAACTAATGACGATGATGATAACGATCATCAACAACATCTTTATATAGTGAGTTAGACAAATGCTAACAAAGTTATAGTAAAATAGTTTTTTTTTATATCTTTCTCAACAAGCTCTATGTGAAGTAAGATTTTAATGGAATTGAATCTGCGAATAATCGCGCTAAAGTTTTGAGACAGCAGTCCAATTTCTGGCGCATAAAGAATCTCCTGAACCCTTAAAACTAATGGGTACCTGGATTGCAATCAAAACTTAGCGCATCAAGCCTTTTAACTGTTCATTCGGGATACCCGCACACGTCACTGTGCGGTATAGTACCGCAGTTAAACTAATAAAAGAGTTTATCGTTTAACTTGTATCGTAACTGAGCTTCGTACTGCAGTTCCAAACCCAACAACCCCCCTTCGACTATTATGGATGCGTTAATGCAACTTAACTTGCATTAAAATACTTACTGATGATAAGTAAAGAGCATCATAGTAGTACTGTTCAGTTTTAAAATTACAGACCAGATAATATTAGTTAAAATGTAACTATACCAGTTAATGTTTTTCGTGTTTCTTTTAAGAAATTATTTGTAATATACCCTTTCTACTGTTTTCTCTAGAATATTTTATAAATGTATACATTAACATAATTTCTTTTTATTAATTAAACCTGTTTGAAAGTCTTAGTTAAAATAAAATAAGGACTAGCATTTGATGACTAGCTGATTTAGTTTCTTATAACATAGTAATATTTTTGAGGAAATTATAAATATATAGTTGTGCAGCCTGCTAATGAATAAACGAGGCTCTGGCTCCCACCACCTCGCATTGGGCCAGCGTGGTGGGAAATGGCCCAAATTCCCCCATATAAACCCTTATACACGACGGCCCCTAGTGCTCGGCGATGCGGGCAGCACAGGACTGATCCATATGGGGATCTCTAGGGGAGGCACATTCCCAGCTGTGGACGTCTAGCGGCTGATGATCATGATGATGATGATTACTGAATGAAATATATCAGATGATAAATAGAACCTTAAGTACAGTCGGTTGTGGTTAAGCTGAACAAAAACCGAACAGAACTTCAACCACGAGTGAATTGGTAACTGAACCTAGGTCCGCATAAAAAAAAGTTTACATATAAATTTATTGATTGCACAAACGGCAAATATCGTTGCATTGTTTGGGGTAGGTAGGTAAAAGTTTGATAGTTGGCTAAACCGTTTTTAAGTGTTATTAGTCTATGGAGGGAGCCGGGCAGCTCGTGCGACGCCGGCTCGCGTAAGATTGTGCCGGCTCTGAGCCCGACGCGCCAACTTCCCTTGCAGCTGATAAATTACGGAGTCACTTTTACAGCTCATGAGAACATACAAAACTTCCGGGGATGACGTCGGGGACGAGCGGAAGGCGTCTGATGTTTTTTTATTCTCATTTTTATAAAGATCACTGCCCGGTCGCTTGACATGTTTACAGATTACAAAAGTTGTAAGACCTTTCACGTTGAATACAGTGATAGATAAACTATACTGGTGGCCGGCGTCAAGAAGGACGAAGCGTTTCCCTTCGACCTTCTTAATGCGAACAGCGAAGGATTGGAACAGTCTGCAGCATCAGCGTTTCCTTCCAGGTATAACGTAGGAATCTTTAAGAGAAGAACGTATAGGCTACTTCAAGACTAGCGCGCTTTATCACCAAGGAATACATCGCCTCTTACCATCAGGTGGGATCGTAGTCAAATGTGCTCCGGTTCGAAGTGTTGTAGCCAGTGTAATTACTGGTAATACTCAATACCTTATGGCATCCCAATTAGCGTCATATTGTAGAAATAAAGGGAGAGATCACCCTCAAAGTAATAGTATACAATTTTTACCAATTGCTTAGTAATGTAGGATAATAAGTCTTTACTTAAGTAACTACACTCTGTTTTAAGTGGGGTGTAGAATTTAATTAGTTATATATTAATACGAAACGCTTATCTCTCATCGTTTGGACAACGCGTTAGCTTAGCTGCATTAAGTGGATAATCCCAGGGTTCATACTTTCATCTTCTTAATGGATGCAGCGAAAACCATTTATTGCTTTCAGATGTTTTTTTATGTGCAATCTATTGAAGTGAGATTACCGAGTGCTCGTGTGTCGCTCGACGGGTTTTATCGCTGGCGGAATCGCTCGGCTTAGTAAATATATGCAGATGCTTATTGATCTTCTTTCCACGTGCTCCAAACGATCAATGGGATTTACTTTATGTTTAATCTAAACCACAGGCTCCCAAAGATTTACGAACTGGTGTCGCTTTAACAAGGAGAAAAAAAGTCCGTCTCTTTATACATAACAGTAAACTAGATGATTACCTCCTGCTTCACTAAGAGTAACACCCATGTAACTTAAGGGAAGGAATTCTGAATAAAGCTCTTAGCTGACCCATACTCGGCTAAAGGAATATTCGTATCAAGTTTTAAGTGTCAGGTTTATATGGAGATAAATCTCTACATAGGTGAAAAACCCTTATATATTGATTATATCAGTTTTATATGTCTACCCGAGATATCTCCACAGAGTTCGTTGAAAGGAATTAGGTCTTATACCACCACGCTGTCCTTGTGCGGGTTGGTGGATGATCAGAGCTTCGTCTGTTATTCAGCAGGGTGCACCACTTGAGGGTAATGTTAACTTGGGCTCCGTAAAATATTTGACGGGACCCCTTACACCCATAAGTCTATGTCTATCTATTATCTGTTAATAATCATAGCTTAATAATTAATTCTATCGCTTTCATCGCTCTATTGATAAAACTCTAAAGTCTCTCTTGGGGACCTATATAGATAAATGAATAAAATGTAGGTATCTGTCAGTATTACTGAAATAATAGTATTTTACTTAATTTATATAAGTCTTATCTATGGTTAAGGATACAGTCTTCACCAGAATTAAACCTCATAGTTAGTAAATACCGTGTTTATTCCCTACTCACCGTACTAATGTTATACGTCACCTGGTGCACTACCGCGTGCCATAGTGCGATGGGAATTTGTATCGGAGGGCTCAAACCGGCGTCGGTGGATAACCGAATTCATCCCCCGCCCAACCCTCCGCTCGAAGCAATCCATCTTACTGGATATTCTGCGGATCTGCGTGTCACAACTAACATTTAGTCGACTACCTACCCACACGTAGCACCACGGGCAGTGTACGTAGGTCCGTCGTGCGACATCCGGTCGGGCATCGCTCCGTCGCGTTAAGATACAGGGGTGGGTGGGGGTGTTATGAGGTAAAAAATAGTGTCAACCTTTTCCATTACACATTCAATGAAATATATCTTTTGTAACGCGCTGTCTCTTTGTAGCGGGTTGGCGGCGGCGTTGAATATGAATTTCGTGGTATTCTAAAGCTTTCATATACGCTTTTTTATTAAGCTCTCTTAAGGTTTCTTCGTATATTTAAAAGTACATATTATTTTATATATTCCAATGAAAGTATTCATTGAAGAAATTTTTATACATGGTGTTGTGTGAACTAAAGTCTGGGGCAGCTCAAGATATGTTTGATATGTTCTAACTACAGTATTAACCCCTAGTAGTAACTTTTTTGAGCCAACGGGGCTGACATATCCCTAAGGGATAAAAGCCTCCCAAAAAATATTAAAGTACTTTTAAAAATAAACATAAATCTTAACACCTCTTTATCAGTTTTAGCATTGCTTATTTAGAATAATCGTATGTAAATCAAATAGATAAAACATACTACAAACTTAAATCTACCCCTAAATGGTATTATTTATAAATAACATACTGAAAAGCTCTGATTATAAAGAACTTTCATTATTCTTGTATTTACAATTATTATTAAACAACTTTATTTAATAGCGATAGTTTTAAACGAAGGTTTAATTATTGTTGGGGTGGAGATACTAAGGGTTAATTTAAGATTTATGATAAAAAAATACTTTATTAAAGAAAAGGAGAAGTCAAGCTATATCATCGCTTAGCTAATGAAGAGGTGTAAGGTATCCCGCACAACAACTTATAAGACCCAAGCCAACCTCACCAGCTCTGAGCACCTTGTCTGGCCCCCACCAACGCGCATTGGGCCAGCGTGGTGGGAAATGGCCCAAGTCTTTACGATGCTATATGAGTCCCAACCCGATCGATGTGAGAAACTTTGGGAGATGCCTATGTTCAGCAGTGGACGTCTTCCGGCTGATGATGATGATGATCTAATAATGGTGACAAATCAAGTACTTCATATCTATGTACTCAATCTGTTAGAGTATCTCTTTAATATATTCCTGATGCCTGCCTGATGATAATCGTCAAGTCAAAACACTAGGATTTACTCTTATACCTGGATGTAGACTTTCTTTGCTATGTGTCATCACCAGGTAGCAATCGTCAGTACACATATATTTCATATAAATCATTAACTTCATTTGTTGAGTTACAAAGAGGAAAAATATGGTATAGTATGCTTACTATATACTTAGTATACCGTAAGCATGCTATATACTAAGTATATTATTTATATATACTTAGTATGCGTACGCGTATCAGTAGATGTGTTAGGAGGCCTCCCACATGGTGGACCGACGATCTGGTGAGAGTCGCGGGAACCCACTGGACGCGGGGACGATCGACGTGGAGATCTTTGTGAAAGGCCTACGATGATGATGACAATATATGAAAAGTTGCTAAGGTCAAAAAAAAATATCACTATTAAAATATTAAACGAGACCCTGGAATTGAATCTTAGACCTCCCTGTAACAAATCAAACATCTAACCGCTGCTCAACTCATCAAATGTTCCGCTTCAGCTTTGTAACACAGCAGAGTTCTAACATCTGTAATGTGATAAAATCTAAAGTAATTTATACTGCTATAAAGTAATTTTATTTACTGGGTTGTTTGCTTTGAAAATTTCATAAATTACTTGTATGTTTATTTTCACTGGATCGTAGGCGTCAGTACATACCTGGAAAGAAAGATATCAATAATTATAAACTGTGATATAACATTAAGGGGTGTAAGAGGTCCCCCAAAACAAGTAACGGAAGCTAAGCCAACCTCACCTGCTCGTGATGCACCCTGCATATCAACAAACGAGACTCTGGCTTCCACCAACCCGCATTGGCCTAGTGTAGTGGGAAATGGCCCAAATCCCACCCACATGAATACCTACAAAAGAAGAACAAGGGAAGCCGCTGGATGCGGGCAGCCCAAAACCTATTGATGTGGAGATCTTTGGGGAAGGCCTATGTCCAGCAGTGGACGTCTGTCTGTCTGATGATGATGATGATGATAAAAAAAACTTAAGAAATATAGTTATTTTTTGTACTAATACAAGAAAGAAGGTTAGAGATGATTAAATGATAACAGCTGGTTCATTGTCTTAGGTCTGTGTGTACCTATGACAATGAAGTACTAGTTAAGATAAATACACGACACTATATAGCACTGAAGAGTAGAAGAAGCCAAATAAAATTGAACTGGTGGTAGTGCCTCTGTTGCTGGAGAGCATCTGGATACCACTGCAGCTCCTATTGCAGCCGACATTAATTACTTAAAATCACTATGGAAATATTACTGTGTTCCGGTTCGTAAGGCGTTGTAGTTAGTGTAATTACTGGGGTAATGAAATTTTACATCTTATATCACAAAGCGACGTGCACAATGTGGTGGTATGTATATCATCCTAACTAGCGCCAGGTTGTTATAGGCAGGCGTAATACTAACCATCAGTAGAACGTCTTTGTCGTCTCCTTGCTTCGTAGAATAAAAAAAAAAGTGGTTGCTAATCACAGGTTCGAAAAGAGGACCTTTGTGTTATAAAGTGTATAACCACTGTGCGGCGTAAGGTCATTGAACCTTAGTTATCTTTTATTAGTGTTTAAATATTGTGACCTTAACAAATACCGTGCGTTAGTACTATATACATACATAACATCCATCCACCTATGTGGAAGCTCATCACGATATCTTTGGAACCATAAGACCTGGAGACTTGAAATTTGGTAGGAATAATCCTATTATCAAGTAGAAGTTAGAGAAGAACGGATTTTACTAAGTTACCCCATATGGGTTTGCGAGGGTGTTACTGCCAAATTGGACCGGAAACAACTAGTTATTTACCACTATCAGCCGATAGACGTCCACTGTTAGACACAGGCCTCCCCAAAGATCTCTAAGTTTGCATTTGTGGGGATTTGGACGAACTCCCACCGCGTTGGCCCAAGGCGGTTTGGTGGGAGCCCGAGCCTCGTTTGTTGATTAGCAGGTTCACGAGCAGGCGAGGTTGGCGTGGGTCCTGTGCGCTGTTGTACGGGACCCGTACTACTTATTTATGTATACAGAAAATTAAATATACAATCTAAACCGGGCGGTTAATTTCAGCAGCCACTATTTTTAATCAAGCACTGAAATGAATACTAATTACTTAGCGAGCTCGTTACACGAACAAACATGCACTGTGTGCGAGGAAGTCATTTATTATGGACTTATTACCATCGTCCCCGCGGAGCGCGCTCAAGGAGCCCTGTCTACCCTCTGACGTATGACTCTGCAAACTGGATGTGGCTCCGGTTATACTCGTCTGTTTCTTATGTACGCGTAATACCGTGTTAAGTTATACACACTATATCAATAACACCGTGAGACATGAGATCCATTACCTCAATGATTATTTATCTCACAGCCTCATTCAAAGTGGAATACAAGTTAGCTATAGAAGTAACTTATCACAAGTAAAACCATGGATGATGATGAATTGTTCTTCAAAAGGTACTAATATTTCCATTAGGTCCAGACTGTAGTAATATTTATAGTAATCTGTATAATTATACAAGTCGGTGGACGGATGATCTGGTGAGGTTCGCGGGAACCCACTGGATGCGAGCAACGCGAGATTGATCGATCTAGAGATCTTTGACGGAGACCTATGTCCAGCAGTGGACGTCTGTCGGCTGATGACGATGATGATGTATCATTATAAGCTGTACAGTATTCTTAGTTGAAGTAGAAAGTAATATAGGGAGGTAATTGACATAATTCGTATCGCTTGCTATGGTGATAGTTCATTTTATAAACGCGATGAATGGGATTGATCCCCACTTATCGAGGTTTTTTTTTTTTTTGTTTCGGGGAGAAATCTCCTTTTGATGGGAAGTCAGGGTTATGCGAGATTTTTACTCACTAAAATCTCCTCGGTGCGTTCCGAGAGGCTCCGGAGTCTCTTATAGAACGTACCGGTGCCCTCTACCTAGGAGGGGTTAACCCTCCTAGGCACCATCGCTAAGCCGTACGCCGTCCCACGCAAGTTCGCTTGTTAAGCGATAAGGCTCCACCCTAACGACCCGCGAAACTCCTACACCCTTTTATTCACTTTCTATGACAGGCAGGGCTTAGCTTAGTCCTGTTCTTACTAACCCTAGACTACAGGGCTGACGAAGCTTGACCTACCACAGACCTAAAACATCATAAAGCGATATTACATAAAAAACCTGCTTCAGTTGACGTTTGGTATCTCCAAATCAGTACATGATCAGAGTGGGATAAATGGCTTTAAATCTGTCTTGTAGGAGAAAGGTTATAATGCTATCGATGGGGTGTTCATATAAGGGTGGTTTCTGTTACGTAGCGCAGTTCTATAAACACCGTCTCTTCTAGTACCCGTTTCATTAAAAATTTTAAATTACTCTCTCGCGATTGTGAGCCGTTTGCATATCCTTATAATTGGCAGAAATAGACTCACGCGGGACGTACAGCGAGCGACACAGTACGCCCTACAATCTAACAACAACCGCACGGGATTATGAATTTCCTCCCCTTAAGAACCCCAGGCGACAAGGGCGAATGTTGAACATCTAGCTGCAGTAAGCGCGGCAGTGTGATGCTACCCTTTGAGCAGAGCGTCAGTTCACTAATCTAGTACGGCTTTGCATCAACGGGTTATGTCAAGGTCCAGTGGAATAGAAAATTACATTTTCGGTGATGGGTTTTCAGTGACGAACGATATTCGACATGCAATATAGTTGCCGTACGTATGAAGTTAGTCAAAGCCTCCAATATTTTTTATTAATCCGATGAGGAGAGCTGGACATTAATTTGATGGTAAACGGTATGACGACTTTGCTAATAATCACCACGCCCGGCAGGCGGGTTGGTGATAGTACTGACTCTATCGCACCGATATCGCTGATGATGATGATTATGGCGAAGGCAGACACTACAAATACAAACTTTGAATTCATCTCTCTCCGCCTCTTTTACATCGAACATAAATAAAGATTATAAGCATCCCATAAATTTTATAGTCTACTTGATAAAACTCAAAGCTTTTTATGATAATGTGTGAAGGTCAACATGCTGTACATGTCTATGAAAGCTTCTTGAAACATGAAGGTCTCTTTAACATGTTTTCTCTCACCGATCGTTCAAGCTGATCCACTACAGAATTTATTTATGTTTTTATAAATAAAATGAAGAATCATAATATACAATAATAACATGGATAGCAATATCTGTGTTCAGCACAAGGAGGTTCGTTAAGTGTCGGCGCCACAATGTCAGCGCGTCCGCCCGCCGCGTCTGCCCCTATCGGTGTCTAGGCAACCGCTAACGATTACGTATTCAATACGAGTTCAATACATCATTATACATTAGCTCACGTGTCACCAATTTTGCGTGATTGCTTGTTTATATTGATCAGCTATAATCTTCAACAACTTAGACATACCTACTGAAAAGAGTCTTTGCCGTACTCACTACATTCGACATGATAGCATTACGTTTATAATGTACACAAGCTACTACCTTTTTATAAAATTCCTCCTTCATCTTCATCCCTATTTTCTAAACATCCTCCAGTTTACAATTTACTGGACTGGTTACTATATCATGTTAAGGACAGGAAGGGAGTGGAAAAAAGTTTCTGGCATCAGTATTCCCGTAAATAGACTACGCGAATGTCGTCAAGAAAAAAATTAATACACTATTGCTACGTTACTGTGCTTCCCCATCAATGACCACAACACAAATTGAAACTAGATAGGATTCTAGACAAAGATCTAGACTAACTTAATTCGAAAAAAAAATCGGTTATAATATAATAATAACTAATTATTTTGTTCCTTATAAAAGTTACAGATACATAAATAGCTATTACTGTTAAGACTATTAGGAATAGTCCTGACAATGATGACTAATAGGAATAGTCCCTGTATTTAGTGTCCATTACAATCTGGTAGCTCAAAAAAAAATTGTCGTAGAAATAACAATAAGTAATTGTAAAAAATAAGAAAAAAAATATATGTAAAAACCTAATACTTTTTAAGGTAAAGAATATCAGGAAATCCCTAGTACAATTGTCGTTAAGGACAGACCTCTCGTTATCCTTCATTATCTTTACGCCCGTTAACAACACCGTTATTACTGACCCATGGTAAAATAACAAACGAGTGAAACTGTGACGGATTTAGCACAAGCTATAAATCGTTATTAAATAGGTCAGAGCTATTAAAGCGAAAAACTTAACATTGGCTTTACGCTATCGAGCTGGAACATCGCGTTAAAGTTGTGGATATTCTAAAGCAGTGTGAATCCTTTACAGTTCGCTCTAAAGAGGGATGTATAGTTAGCCTAATATATTATAGTGTAGTGTGCAGTTGTCCCCTATTCTTAGCGCTGTTCGAGCTTGAATCAGTTTTATGGGGGGTACGTGAGACTGTGCGGTACGTACTTAGTCGCTCGTAAATCTGTCCCCGCCTCCGTACCAATTTTAAAGGGAAAACATCCTCTGAACTATCTCTAGCCACGGGTATATATATATAACACGCGGAACGTCTTGGAAATATCACTGAATAACGCGTGATTTGTTTGTACAGAGCAGTGTTAGTTGATAGATCTTTATTGCGTAAGACACAGACCGTGATGTCAATAGACAAAGTATGTTCGTGAGCTTTTAAAACTTTCAGCTATAAGAAAGAGTTCCAAAACAATTTGAATTACTCCACACTATCAGCCGATAGATATACCTTTATATGTAGGGATTTGGGCCATTTTCTATCACGCTGGCCCAATGCAAGTTGGTGGGAGCCAGAGCTTCGTTTGTTGATTAACAGGTTGCACCACGAGCAGGTGAAGTTGTGTTGGGTCCCGTGAGTTGTTGTTCGGGACCCCCTTACACCCTATGGAATTTCATTTAACAAAAAAAATGTAGTAAATCTTACTATATTTCTTTAGTGATCAGACGAGCGAGATATTCACCATATGGTAAGTCATACGCTACCACAACACGAAGCGCTAGTTAGGATGATACTCTTTCAATATGAAATATATTTGACTATTTTCCTACCTGGTATTAAGTGATGGTGAAGACACCGACATCATATTTGTATAACACTAATGCCGGCAAATTGTTTCACACTTATCCTATTTTTATTGAGAACGAGGATCTGAATCTCCTTGTTCGTAAATTGAGGATATTAACAACATAATGATGATGAATCGCCTGATCGTCCGGTAGTTCATGTAATTCCATCCCACACTATACGCATTGTCCGTGTCGCCTGGAGACATAAGATGTTCATTCTTATTACCTCAGTAATTGCACCAGACACAACACTACTTAGGCCTCAACTTCTTAGGATCAAACGACAATTTACTTTACATCCACCGCCATACATTTATTCCTATAATAAAAATGGATGGATGAAATTAAGAATGAGTATATTAGAGGAAGTGTGAAAGCTTCTCCGGTGACAGAGAAATTGAGGAACAAGAGGTTATGCGGTGGGATGAAGGACATGTTACAGAGGAAGTAAAGAGAATGAACGTGGATGGATAGTTGATGGTTACAAGGGTAGAGGAAGAAGGAAGTGTGGATGGATTGTGTGAATCCAGATATGATGACTGTTAGAGGGATGTGGAAGACAAGTACATTCTGTAATGATCCCACATAGCTGGGAAAAGGGCAGTAGGAAAAGTATTCTTATAACTACAGCAAACATATATATGTAATACTAATATTTACATACAACTATTTGGCGGAAGAAATAGAAGCTTCGGTAGTACATAAACAGTCTACGGCAACAGAGACTATACCTAATTTTTATTTGGAGAGGAAGAAATATCTTCTAAAAATGTACCCTGCTTCTAGGGGGAAGATAAGTTTATGTGGGATCTTTACTCACTAAAACCCCAGCGATGGTAATTCTCTGTGAGTTGCGAAAGACCACAGGTCCTCCTATGGAAAGCACTGTATATGCTTAAAGCATGTCCCAAGGAGGGAAGTAGCCCAACACTTTGAACACTTTCGCTTCGGTACTAGTACTAGACCATCCGCTACTTGTCGTTCATCTAGGGTTCGCATAGTAGACATTGAGGGTCCTATTCTTCGAAGCCCATGAACCATAAAACTCTTTTAGTCGTATTCTTAGTCCCAGACTACAGGGCAGAACATAGACTATACCTACCAGTAATCAGCGACATTGTCGGACAACTGACGGATATCAATAAACAACGATACACAGACATGGCAACAACAACAATAAAAAAAACGTGAAATCCGGCTACGGAGTTGGTACGCAAAAGCGGCTGCGATTCGGTACGCACGTTGGAAACCAGCTACGAGCAAAATAAAAACCCCCGCGACGCACAGGAGCCGACAACTTGGTGCTTTTATTTGGTTCTACCACCGATGTCCTTTTTGTTTGCTTTATTGGTCCTCGCGCCCGGCGCATTGACTGCCGCGCGCTGATACACGCGCCCGACGGACCTTGTTATTATTTACAGCACCGACCCCGGCTTCCGGATCGGTTTATTCCTACAAAATCGATTAAAATAAAAAAAAAAATACTTATTTTTACAAGGAAGCGACGAAATGTTCATCAGATGACAAATAACGCGCCCGCGCATAACGTGGTGCTAATTAAGATGGGTATACACAGCACCACATTGCGCTCTCCGCTTTGATACATGATATATCTCGTTATCTCACTAATTTAAGTAGCTACAACCCCCTTGAAACCAGAACACGGTAATGTTTTCATAATAATGGTTATAGGCGGATATCTACCTAGATGGTCTCCAGTCACTTCAATGCATAACACTAATGTAATAATATATGTGATGAGTGAAGACGGAAGTCGCCTCATATTATTAGACTAGATATTTCCCGTCTGCTATGCTGGTCGTAATATAGATTTAGGATTGAAATTTATCAGAAATATTCCTACCCGGCGGCAACCCGCCACCCCCAAGCACCTTCCAGTTATTTACACCCCGCACAACTCATTTTAGGAAAACATTTTTGTAAAATCCATTCTAAGTTGACCTCTAAACAGCAGAAGCGATATATATATATATACCAAATTTTAAGTGTTTACGTCTAATAGTTAAGGATGTGTCGTGATCAGTCTCTAGGCGGAAATCTCTTCATCATCATCATTATCATCAGCTGATAGACGTCCACTGCTGGACATAGGCCTCTCCCAAAGAACTCTTATATATACAAAATTGAATTCCCTTCTGTGGTACACAGGTTTCTTCGGAGAGTAAGTTGTGTAATAATGTCGCCGCTGTAGAAAAGGAAGCAGTACAACCCGGTGACGTAAAATACCGGATGTAAATTTAGATTTACGGTCTTCGATATTAAAATACCGTAAAAAGTCCAATGAGTATCGGCCGCATCTCTCACGTGACCCCATAAAATCTCTCATGATGCGGCCCGCAGATGTTTCATATTAAATTTGTTACATCCATCGGCTGAATCTGGCGGAGCTCGTGCGGATCGCTACAGCTTCACAGCTACACGAGCTATATGCGTGGTGATAAAATAATCGCCCCGTCGGCAGCCATTCCGACGATATAAAGATCCCAGCGACTGATTCCCTCCGGTTTCGCGTCGTTTATTGTTATTTGACTGCTTTATCGTCGATCACAGCCCCTTCTTTTCATCCTCGGAGGAATGTACGCCGTCTTACGTATTATTACTTCGGCCTACACTTATTATTCAGTGTTTTCGTTATACGATTTTCGTCTGTCTAGTCCAGACTAGGTTTTATTTTGACACAGTAAACAAATGCAATGCCATTGCCACTTAAGTCGAGCAATCTTTTGGGTTGCTGGTGGTGGCAGTGGGCAGAGTATATTGCTCGAAGGACCGACGGCCGATGGGACAGTGAGGTCCTCTAATGGCGCCCGCGTACCAGTACATGTGGTATTGGGAGGCCTCCCACAAGGTGGACCGACGATCTGGTGAGAGTAACGTGAGATCAATAGATGTGGAAACAGACGAAGGCCGAAGACGAAGGTCCAGCAGTGGACGTCCATCGGCTGTTGATATCAAGTAAGACTTTTATCAAACATTATTCAGTCCTTCAGCTGCCATCCCTACAAATAATCAAACGTCAATCATGTGCGAGATATTGTTTACGTATTGAAAAAAAATTCTTTTTTTCATCTCAAATTAAAGTTTAATTACCTACAAGCGAGTTCGTGTTCGCCGAACAATATGGGCTCTGTTTTATGTGGAAACAAATCATTCCAATTTATTCAGAATCCGTAAAGTTTCCGATGGGAGAAAGAAAAGTTATCAAAGGTTCAGACGCGTCGGCGAGGAGCGCTGAAGCCATGGAAATACAAGCCAGTTTCCGTCGAGCGACGATATTGTGAGATACCTTACATTGAACTGTAATAAAACTCCCCATCTCTAATATAATTTCATCTTAAGCTTTCTTACGCATCAGTCTTGCTGCCAACATGAAGCTAGTGATTAACTGGTGGCAGGTCTCAGTTCCTGGAGACCGTCCAGGTAAGTACTATCAAACAGCAGTGTGCAAATATTACTATCTTCGAAAACTGCTGTAACTAGTAACATTACTGGTGTAACGAGACTTACCACCTGTGTTAAGACGATGAGCACATCGTGGTTCAGTGCTTATCATTCTAACTTTCACCACTTTGTTGACGTATCATTTACCATCACGTGAATGTCCTGTTCATCTCGCCGATTCGTAGAAAAAAAATTAAAGACAACAGCAAGAAAGTTGGTATGCTTTAGTAATGTACTCATAGTAATCATATCATCAGTTTCTTACCTAAAACATTTTTTTTTTATTTCAAAAAGTGGTAATAAGCTTATCACTTGGTAATGGATCTTGGGGCAGAGATCGCGTAAAGGTAAGCGCAGGATGATTCCATCGCCTACCAGGAACGGCAAACTGGTGAAAATGACAAGAAATCATTAGATGCAGAAAGCATCGATCATGATGCGTTGGCAATGAATTAGGGAGGCCTTAGTCTAACTCTGGATGATAATAAACTGATGATGATCAGTCAAAGCGACGAGAAGAGGTCCAGCTCTTCGAGGTTTACGTTTGTGATATATCCACATCATCATTATCAGCCGACAGACATCGATCCTGCGCTATCGACAGCGCAGAAAGGTCGCGGAAAGCAGCAGGGTGCCGACACCCAGCTGCTTTCCGCGACTTTCACCAGATCGTCGAACCATCTGATGAGGGCCTGCCAAGACTACGTCTTCCACTTAAATCAATATGGCGCTAATTAGGATGATATACACTACATTTTATGCTACTACGTCTTGTAATACAAAATGTTGAGTCTCGTTATTTATGTAAATTATCTACACTGCCATTCAAACCGGAAATCAAAGTTCTTTGGTATCTACTTAGTAGACATCCGGGAACAGGGATCGGACTCTTATCAAAAATAAGTTAACCTCGTAGAGAAAAGAAATCAAATAACATAAGGGGTCGCGCACAACTACTCATGGGACCAAGCCAACTTCACCAGCTCGTGGTTCAGCCTCCTAATCAACAAACAAGTCTCTGGCTCCCACCAACCCACATTGGGCCAGCGTGATGGGAAATGACCTAAATCCGGCTACAAACGAACGCTCTTAAGGCCCGTCGATACTGAGAGCTATGCTGAGTGTGGAACGATCGATATGGAGAGCTTTGGAGGAGGCCTATGCCCAGCAGTGGGCGTCTATCGGCTAATGATGATAATGAACATAATTTAATATGTAACTAACATTAAAAAATTAAGTCTTATTTGACAATGTTAGAACTATTTAATATTTGACAGGAGATTTGAAGTCTGAGTGTTGCCACACCTAAACTCTGATTATCCTCATGAAAATAAATTAATATTAATAATTTATATTATTTAGTAAATATATTTAGTAATAAGGTAAGTGATTTATTGTTTCCTCGTTAAAAAGAAGTCGCACGATATGTTTGTGTGCTTAAGGGGAAGCGGCACCGTGCGGCGGCGCTGCCGGCAGTCAATCGATAGGCGAACGGTTGCCAGGCAACGATCATGTTGCAAAATAAACAATCGGAAGCGGGGCCCGGCCGTGTGTATATTTGCTTTCTTATTTTATTACCCGTGTAAACATTTTAGAAGGATATTATCGGATTATTTACTCCCCGTGTTGTTGTATTTATGATATTTCGATTGTATCGGCGGAAAGATGACGCTTTTACCGCCCTGCGTGCCGGAGAACTGCGGTAAGGATTTCCGTCAATCGCTCAAGAAGCCCAGCCCGAACTATCTCCATGGACAGAAGAAGCGGAAGGTACGCCTGGTGCCCGCGTTCACGATACAGGCAATGCAGAAGAACACGAAGGTGATCCCGCCTCCGAAGTGCGGAGTGTACGACCCGCTGCCGGTGCGGCCGACCATGTTCAGGAGCTGCTACCTGAGGGGCGAGTTCCCCGTCACTATCGAGTTCACGAATTTCGGCAAAAAGCTTAAATGGAAGGTAACGACTCTCGGTGTGTCATCCGGTATCCATATGTAAAGTATATTCGGCAGGAACTTTTTCCTTTTTTAAATAATATATATGAACTAGTATCAAAGACAAGTAGAAGTAAAGAATCACAACTGCTTAGAGTTGTAGCGTTTCTACTTCAGGCGCATAGAAAATTAGGTTCATTAGTTTAGTACTGAAATGTAAAGTTTGAACCCAAAACAAGTATTTTACTATTAAACAGCATTTGTGTTTGATACTCATAATGAATTTCTAGGTATGCACTTACCTAACGAAGGGGAAGATCACAAGTAGATATCTAATCTCCGCTGTCATCAAATCACTATCAAATCTAAAAGCAGATTATATCAAAGCTCTGCTCTAACTCCCTTTGTGAGCTGTTAGACTTCGGGAAGCTTTGTCTGTTACAATCCATTTGCCGAACTCCAAACTGAACATTTTCATATATTCGACATGTGAAAGGCTTAACGAACAAACATAGTAAATAGAAATTTCAATACTCTCCTATAGACAAAAAATAAATATTTATGCTGCAGATATTATTAATTTGTTATTAAACTTAAATACACAAATTTCTCATTAATTTACAGATAAGTAAATATAAGTTAAACTACCCTTGTTTTCAAAAACAACAAATATGTATACAAATTCAAACTCTATTGTGGCTATGTTGTTGTTGCAGGTGCCTGTAGAGAAGTTGGACTTCCACCATTACCTGCCCATGTTCTTCGACGGTCTCGCTGAGGGCACCTATCCCTTCAGCTTCATCGTCGAACGGGGCATCAACGATCTGATCATCAAAGGTGCTCACAAAGTATTGCCGGTGGTGCCCCAACTTATTATACCCATCAAAAGTAAGTACGAAACATTATTTCTAACATAATAGTTTTTAACAATTATGCTCAAAGCTCACTTATTTAAAATACTAACGGATCAGTTCAAATTAAATCAGGTTTGAAGTAGCCTCGGAATTTCTGACTTATAATAACAGAAACCTGTATGACATTCAAGGGTCACGTATGAAAGGACCGTAGGAACGTATTCTAAAACATTCTCAGAAATCTTCGGACCAGTTTCGTTTTGGAGCAGGTATTTCCTCTGATTTCCTCTCCTCGTTAGATGCTGGAAAATAAAATGGCCTCTTCCTTCTATACCTCAAACCGCAACTAGGAACTGTAGGCTTTTAAATGCGAGGTGGTATGGAGAGCCATTGGGCGATAGTGATGATGCTAGTCTAGCCTCAGGAGACTGGTCTGCAATGTTTTATCTTCTAGTATTTTTAAAGGTCTAGAAGCTAGTAATAAAAATAAAGGGCTAAAGAAGACTGGCATAATCTAATTCAGTGTTCATCTCACTACCGCCATATTGCTATAGATCTGTATATCTCTTACCATCAAGTCTTTGTTTTGGTTGAAAGGAAATTTTGATGATATTTCCTTTCTTTGTTTGTGAAAAATGTTCATTGTAAAGTTTTCTTTTGACAGTATCACCTGATATCAAAACATTTATCTATTAAGTATCTCTTTAAGTAACCTGCGAGCCATTAAGTTGTTTACGTGCATCCGGTACGTCGTGAGATACTTCCGCACCGGTCAGTGTGTAATATAAAGAGAATTCCTCGAGGAAAGTCTGCGAGGGACAAGCAAAATAAATAAGAGAAATTGTGAAATATTTCGCGAGGGTGGCCGGCGTCTCCGCACTTTAGAAGTAATGCACCCTATTTGTACAGATGCGTTCGCGACAAAGCGACCTTCCGTACTGTGCCACGCTCTCACGTGCATCCAGATGCTTGTGACCGGCTCCGATAAGGTCGGGGAGGCCCTCGTCCCCTACTACAGGCAGATATTACCAACGCTCAATTTGTTCAAGAACAGGAATAGTGAGTATTCGCACATCTCGTAACTTACTTCCGAACGATTTACCTTATACTCTTCCGCCTAGTTTGTTTTGCGATCAAACCAATAGAAATACTTATATTTTGTTTATACCATGAAGTTATGATATAAATGGGTCCTTCACCTGATGGTAAATAACACGTCCGATAACAAAGGAAACAAAAGGTTGGCTTAATACAGAAAAGTATTCATTGTCAGTTAATCTAAAGGGCCGTAAAATTATATATAGATTCTGATGTACTTCAAGCTATGCTGTAAGCGCACATCGACTCTTAAAGCTCATCTGATACTGGAATCCTGGACTCAGATCCACGGCCTGTTATCCGGATCCATGGCCGGTTACCTGGTTCCACGGCCAGTTTCGTAAAATGATGTAACGGAGTTCGTTTTAAAAAATGGAAACGTTTAATGGGTGTACGTTACCAGAGACTGTCTATACACCACCGCAGCACCTGTTCTTACCGCTAAGCAGTAGTATGCAAACTTTACTGTGTTCCAGTTTGAGGGGAGATGAAGCTAGTAAATCCAAAGTTAAGTTTTGACTTTTACTATCACGAAGGGGAGGCCTCAATGTGGTGTTGTGTATATCACCCTTACTAGCGCCCCGATATTGGGCAGCCGTACTTACCACCAGGTAAAGGTCTCGTTGATTTGCCAAATAAAAAAAAATATATAACCCTAAAAAATTAAACCATAGGCATGATTAATGTATGTATGAATATATTTAACCATTTATCATTTTCTAAGTTGGACTTGATATAACTTACTGAAATCAGTTGATTTATTACTTAAACTAAAAGGGTTTTTTGGGTTTGTACTCTTTGAAGATGTTTGGGGTCCTGCACAACAACTCACGGGACCCAATCCAACCTCACCTGCTCGTGGTGTACCCTATTAAACAACAAAGCTCTGGTTCCTACCTACTCCCATTAGGCTAGCGTGGTGGGAAATGGTCCATATCCTTCCCTTCATATGAGACCCTAAAACGGCGGCTCCTGGTGCCCGATGATGCGGACGGCACAGGACCGAACGACGGCACATGATCTTTAAGGGAGGCTGGATCTATCAACTGATGATCATTATAATAATAAAATTTTGGAACCATATTCAAACACTATAGTATACTATTCAATGATGAATAATAAGTGAACTACTTAACTACCTTGCTTACCGGAACTGTGTTGGCATCAGTTCTCAATATTAGCAGACGGACAAACGTTTCCAGTCGCGCGAACACGCTTTGTGGTTTAAGATATTGATCACAGCTGTTGGTTTCGGTACGAGTTCATCTACGTCGACAGTTGCCATGGTAACTTTAAGTGACACGTTTACGACTTTCGTATCGGATTAAGTCAATAACATGGTGCATGTCCGGCGACAGGTCGCGCCGTCCATCTGGCAAATGAAGCCAAATTTCCTGTTTCCTATTCGCAAGGAACTTTGGCAGTAGTGTATATATTTTTTTTTTAATTGTGACGTTTTGAATAATGCGTACGAATGGAACCGACGCTATAAAGAAAGTAAGACAACCAGTACCAAGTGTGTGCCAGTGCGATCTCTTAAAAGAAACAATCGTACACCTGATTGTGGAGTGCCCGGTGTTCAGGAGGAACCGGATACTATTGGAGATAGAGTTAGATACTAAAATAAGCTTGTAAATTCTTTATTATAATAAAGGCTATAATTGTATATGGTCACAAGTACTCTGACATGAATCAGAAGAAATTAAGAAATAAAAAAAGTGACGGCCGATGGAGGAGGATAGTCTTGGAAAGGAAGCCGCGTAGAGGTCGCAGAAATGCAGGACGTCCTCCCTACACGTGGACCGACGCCATTATCAAGGCGGGTCAATCTTGGGTACATGCGCATCATACATGAAGCTGACGATCGTATTTGGTGAAAGACATTGAGAAATCCTGTATCCAGCAGTGGATAAACAAAAACTGATGATGATGATATAATAGTTACAGTTACATATTAGTAAGACTACTTATTATTGTTTTAGTAGATTCACTACTCTCTCTATCTTCCTGTGCTTCATGACTGAAGGTCGTACTTCTCCTGAGATGCTCTTAATGATGCTTCAACCAGCTACCTCTTCACCGCTCTGTTTTCAACACGTGTTGAGCATTCGGAATGTAGGCATCTCGATCGGATTAGATGGCAGTTGATCGACCCCGTGATCTCTGGACCTTCGATCTTAACCTACTCCAACCAGATTATCTGGTTGTATCCGGGCATTAAGTACCACCGCAGTGCTTATTTCTGCCGCCAGACAACATTACTGTGTTCAAGCTTGAAGGACGTTGTAGAAACTGTAATTATTGGGGTAAGGAGGCTTAAAATTCTGTCGTAAGGCGGCGAGAGCAATGCTGTGCGGTGTATATCATCCTAACTAACGTGTTGCTATGGATGTATCACTTATCATTAAGTGAACCTCGCGGTCGTTTCGTAGCAAAACAATCTTTCTGTTCAATACGATCTTAATAACACGAAACAAGTACAACGACTTTTGAAGCTATTTCAATTCTTCCTGATATACCTTCAGCAGACCAGACATTCCTCAGCCAATTCCAGTTTAGTGCTGTCAGTTAAAACGTAGGACATTACAAGCGGCGTGTAATTTGGAACATTAGCTTGACGGAACTGAGGAGGGGTGCGGCGGCGAGAACAACCCCTACCTCGGCCGCAACTATTCGGCAACTGGAGAAACGGGGATACGTTGGATGCGACAGGCGCGCGACTAATTTGACGCTGTTTCACTCTTTCGCTGAACAATGGAAAACGACATCAGAACAGCTCACAGGAACAGCAGGACTACTCCTCAAGGATTGGGAAGAGCATTTATTAATACAATTTTTGCTTGTGACAATTAATTAAGCTTCACAGTCGATGCATAGATAAAATCCTATATAATCCAAGAATATGCTAAAAGGGTCTTCAGATTCGTGGGTTTTGAGGGTGGGGTCTTCAGAGCTCAATCAGCGAGCCTTAGAAGGACGGCAAATATATGGTGGTCTATTTGCCGTAGCACAGCGTGGGTGCTAAGGAGTGTTTTGCCCTTCCGTGGAATGTTTTAGCAAGAGTGCATGGGTGCGCCGGTGGGTTACGTAGGAGAACCCGGAGCCCCTAATACAGTCATGGAGACCACTGAGGGGGTTTTAGTGGGTAGAAGCCCTATATAACTTCCCCCAAAAGCTAGGTATCTTTTAATAAAATTTCCCCTAAGAACTCCTGCAAGTATAAGCAGGTAACACAGGTAGGTTTCTGTTGCTGGAGACCCTCAAGGCACCACTACAGCGCCTACTGCATCCCGCAAATAGTATTGTGCAAACATTACTGTGTTCCCGTTTGAAGGGCGCTATAGCTATTGAAATTACTGGTGTAACGTGACTTAACTTCTAATCTTAAGGCGACGAGCGTAATGTGGTGCAGTGATCCTAAATAGCGCCACGTTATACGCAGGCATATCACTTACCATCAGGTGAACATCGCGCTTTATTAAATAAGAATAAAAGTGGCGTGTTTGTCGTTAGCAATGCGACGGGAGGGATTCCTGTCCCACCTCCTCCCTCCTGCGAGGAGGCGGTTCGGGCGCCGGCGGAGCTGGTGCCGCGCGGCCTCGTGTAATTAATCTTCACCATCACGGCGACAACTCCATTACGCGGAGTGCGGAAACAATGCGGCGCTTCGATGATATTGAGACGCGCGATACTTTCCCCATTTGCCGCTGTATTATCTCCCCGGCGCGCGATGAGATGGCGCATTAACTACTTCAATGACAACAAAAGGGTTAACTTAATTACACAACTTGACGATATAGAACTTTTTTTTTGGTTTCGATGGGGTGATAACATTCGAAAGATACCCTGCTTCTAAGGATAAGTCAGGGTTATATGAAATTTTTCTCACTAGAACCCCCTCAGAGCTCTGCATCAGTGCATCCGGAGAGGCTCCGGTATATCTTATAGAACGCACCAGTGCCCCTCTACACGTCTTTGAGGAGGAGCCTAACCCTCCTAAGCACTATCGCTGAGCTATACACTATCCCACCGCAGGTTTACTTGTTGAGCTATAAGACTCCGACCCTTAATGCTCGCGAAACTTCTAGATGCTTTTAGTCGCCTTCTACGACAGGACTTACCTTAGTCCTATTCTAACTAGCCCAAGACTTATCAGTCTGGGATGCTATACAAACTATGACAATTTTATCTTAGCGATGAGATATCTACATGTATAGTAGTGTTTTAATGGTAAGTTATACGCTCCGCGATAGCAACCTTATGCCAGTTAAGATGATATACACTGCAACATATTGCTCTCATCGCATTGACTCATACATTACCAGTTAGGCGGTAGGAGTAAGATGGTGCCTACCTAGACGGTCTCCGACATAATGATTGCATACAAATATCTGATAGATTTAGATTTATAACTTACCTAGATCTAGGTCTATCAGGGTTATAGGTATTATAGACCTAAACACTTATTTCATAAGATTTCAGATCTTAATCCAGATGATACTTAGGTCAACTTAGATTTTTCAAAACTTATATAATGAAAGTTAAGGAGAAGCTACTAATCTAAGAAAAGCAGATAGATGGAATTTCTTTGCTCACCTATTTTTCTTATCATGAGAGAAATCTTAAAAGACATTCCGCTTCCGGGGGATGACAAAGTTATGTGGAGCTTCAACCTACTAACCCCCTCAGTGGTCTCCAGCAATATTAGCTTTTCAAGCTTAAAGCTTTAGGTATCTAAAGCTCGTCGTGTCTGTAGAAGTTGATGTGATTAACTACAACGGTTGAAAATAGACCTGGTAATGCGATAATCCAAAGTCATCCATCGCGGTGTTAAACCATCGGCATCTCATTTCCTCATCCCAGGATGCTGAGGTCTGCAGACCAGAAGCCTCGATCGAACCTTATGTGAGAAAACTATCGGCGACCGGAATCCATTATGGTTCAGCTGAAGATAATGGATCGGCTCTGTAATTAAACTCGATGATGTGTCCAAAGATCGCAATGCTCATCACCAGGTGTTATATTATTAACCAAGTAATGAGGTTCAACTCTTGGTGTCTTAAGGTGGATTCTGCCGTGGTACCTATCTTTAGCGACACGATGACCTAGAGATGAAATAATGTCATTCTTAGTCTACTCCTTGGTATAGATCTTAAATGCTCTTCACCATGTGGACCACCACCAGGCGGTCCGACGATCTGGTGAAGGATGCGAGCAGCGCAGCATCGATTGATGTGGAGATCTTCTGGGGTAGGCCCATGTCCAGCAGTGAACATCTGTCGGCTGATGATAATGATATGACCCTCTGCTTTCTTCATTCATCCAGTCCCAGCTGTTCTAAATCATAGAGTTCGTTTTGTTGGAGGTAGCTACCACCACAGCGACTATTTCCGCCGTCAAACAGTAGTGAGCAAAAATAAATGTGTTCCGGTTTGAAGGGCGCTGTAACTACTGAAATTATTAGGGTAATGAGACTCGATATCTTGTCTTAAGGCGACGATTGTAATATGGTACATGACATCATAACTGCGTCACTTTGTTGTGGGTAGGCGTATCACTCAATATCAAGTGATCGGCCACTCGTTAATGCGTGTTGGTTAAATTTAGATAACACGGGCTCCGGCGTGGACCACACGTCGTCGCGAGGGGAGAACGTGGGGGACATGATCGAAGACACCCTCCAGATCCTGGAGCGCTACGGCGGACCTGACGCCTTCATCAACATCAAGTACATGATACCAACGTACGAGTCCTGCATGCAAAATTGACTGCGGTTTAACTTTAACGTCTTACTGCTGTCGAGTAAACTGTGGTTTAGACATTTTTTTTTTATTGAAGACGTTTTTGTTATTGTCATTGGTTGGATTGTTAATTAAAGAAAATGTGTTGTAGTAAATTTGCTCAAATCGCTTAGATTTATATTTAATTATATAATTAGTTAAAATTTACACAAGTTTTGTTTACGTTTTAATTGTTAACTTGTTTTTAATAAATTGCGTTTTTTTTTTTCGTAAACTTTTTTTTTTCACCAACGAGGTTAGTTTGATATACTTAGATTGATTGGAGGTGACTGCTGGTGTCCGGAGACCGTCTAGGTAGCTACAACCACAGCACCTATTGCAGCCGACAGACAGTACTGTGCGAACATTACTGCGATCCGGTTTGAAGGACCAAAAGCTATCACTGGTGGTAGTCTGTTGGTATATACCACCTAAGTAGGTACAACCGCAGCGTCTATTGCAGCCGACTATACGAAGCGACAAGACGACAATGTTCACCTGATTGCAAGTGATACGCCCGAAAAAAGTGATGCTAGTTATAATGTTATAGACCATATCATATTGCGCTCGTCGTCTGAGACATAAAAGGTTGAGTCCCCTTACGCAAGTAACTTTACTAGCCGCAGCGCCCTTCAAACCGGGACACGGTAACGTTGCAGCTGCGGTGCTGCAGGTGCGGGGTGGGTATTGCATAATTCGCCGGTTGAATTGCATTACAGATTGCGCAGGGTGTGTTGCGTTTATTAATACAGTCGCCGCTTTGCCGGGGCCCCGGGGAGCGTCATGTCAATATTTGGATCAACCGGAGCCAAAGCAATTTACAAGCGGCGAAGCAGAATTCACGGCTCTATCTATGCATGCATGTATGCATGCAATTTGCATCTCAAGTCGCTTCAGTTTCGGTGCATCTGAAACGTATGCATGTAAGTTGAGAGATACACCCGGCAGTTTATTACACGTACCGCTCTTTGTAAAGTTCCTTATGCAAGGAAAACATTTTTACCTATGGAACATCTCCCAAAGCGTTTCCTTCATCGTACTAAGCATTGAGACGATCTAAAGGTTCACCTGGTGGTAAAAAATACACGTGTTTATAACAATGTGGCGCTGGTTACCATGGTACACACAGCATCATCATCGGCCTCTCTCAAAGATCCCTACGACGAGTAGGAATTCATATGGGGAGATTTGGGACATTTTCCATAACGCTGTCCCAATGTGCGATAGTGGGATAATATATAATATAATATATATGAGACATACAATATCAAGTATCATTACTCTAAGAACTTTACTAGCTACAGCGACCTTCAAACTGGAACATAGTAACTTTCGCTCGCTCCTGTTTGTCGGCTGCAATAGACGGTCTCCGGCAACAGTCTGTAACTATTTACATTTCAGTGTTACGAAGGTAAAGTATGAAAGTAAATTAAGTAGCCTATGTCCAGCAGTGGGCGTCTGTGATGATGAATTAATTCAGTACTTTAGTCCAATAGTGGCAAGAGTGCAAATTAATATTAATTTAATTTTACCCTGAACAAATGGCTTAGGAGTACATTTATCACCACCTCGCAGACGATGGTGTGGATACAGGGCGACACCTTTTTAGTCACCCAACATTTATTACGGAAGTAACGGGGACTTAGAGATACTAGATACGCCGTTAGTAAGGATATGTTGATATCCTTACTTTTTGGTAAGGACCATTTTCAATACCTGCTGAAATTCATGATGTGCATGTCCATCATCAAAGACAAGTCCATTCACAGGGTAGGTACGATCGTATATTTATAAAATCTATATTAATAATTTCCATGCGAATTTGTTTACCTATTTCTAATATTTTTATCGGCGAATAATTTCCTGTCATCATCATCACCGATGGATGTCCACTGCTGGAGTGCAGCTTTACAATTACTAGTTAGAAACTTTGTTCGTATAATGAAAAATAAGTAGTAATGATTATTTAGTTACTAGGTTACTTTATCGAATAACTTTAGAACGAAAATCATGATTAATCATAAATATGTACAATAATTTCCAGTAGCACTAAGGGTCCATGCCAGAAGCGTCTCTGTCTCAAATAATTTATCTTGGGGACAATCAAGTCGGTAATTTTCGTGAGGAGTGGGCTCCGGAACTATTTCGGGCCCGCGGTAAGTTCCGCCGGTGCTTGGCAAAATGCAATACCTTTGTTTCTTTGCTTTAACTGACTAAAATATATTATTAAAAATGGTTACACTTCGCTACATAGCAAATAATATTTGAAATAAAGCATTTCTTTTAGGAAAGTAGTAAAAAGTTTTTTTTTTTTTGGGAAATGTAACAAGCTCTTGCAAACACTGTGTTTGTGTATGTGACGCTTTATAGTTAATGATTTTTTTTATGATGGCTTAATTAGCTTTATTGCGTTGATTGTAATGTAGTCATATGCAGTCACTGTCACAGTCCACGAGTGACGTATCCACGCAATATATATTGAATGTATCTGTATAGTGTGATTGTTATCCGAGCGGCGAAACGTTTGGCAGTCTACTGTATGCTCGCTGGATTGTGTCAAAAACTTTTTTCGAGGATTGACGGTATAGTTGGTGCAGTCCGAAAGACTTACTTAGTTCCGTGTAACCAGAGACCCTTATTTTTAGATCGGGCAAAAATGTAATAATATATCGGATTTTTACTAACTGAAAATATTATATATCGGTGGTTGCCGATGCATAGCAACAACTTCCTGAGAGTCGTCCTATATAAAGCATCAGAAAATGGTATCAACAGCCTTCCGCTACGCCTTAAGCTACGAAGTCGGACGGGAAATATATTATAAAAAATTATAACAAATTTTCTACCTTCACTGAAGCAAAACTAATATTGTTTATCCGAAGTAATTTATTAAGGCGGTATAATCCGCCCCGACGATACCGCAGCAGCGGAAAGACTGTAGTAGATAAAACAAAAATATTAATACAGTAAAACCGAGCGGAGCTGGGAAGCCAAGATCGCTGAAACACTGGAAAGCACTAAAGGGGGAGGGGGCACTATCTCTCGTTCCACACAATAAATGCCTGCAGAAAAATCGCGTCTATTAATATCGGCTGCCGGGCGACGGTAATGCCATATTTTTCATCATTATATGCTCATTAAAAGGGAAGGACCAGATCGCAGCGAAAAAACGGCGGCAGAGCAATAGTAGACTGAGGTGTTTTATTCAGCAGGCCCGCCGGCCCTCGGTGTTCAAATCCGTGTAAGTTTCAATTTCGGCATCGGAGCGTGGAGAGGTTATGAAATTTTAAACGTTATTTAAAGCTTTCAAAATAAAGGTACTTTATTAGAGACGGGGATGCATCGGATTCCACCCTACAACTTACAGGACTCTAACTAACCTCAGCTCCTCATGGTGCACCATATCAACAAACGAGGCTCTGGATCCCACCAACCCGCATTGGGTCAGCGTGGTAGAAAATGGCCCAAATCCCTCCACATGAACCTCTACAAACAACGGCCCTTAGTGCTCAGCGGTACGAAAAGCCATGATGACTATACAGGCACATACGTGAATATCTTTGAGAAGGACCTATGTCCAGCAGTGTATGCCTATCGGCTGGTGATGATGATGAATAAATTCTCTAGAACATCACTTAATCAGTCAGAAACAAGGCTGATCATTCATTGGAGACGTCCTAATTATTGGGGCTAGTTTACACAGGTCATAATTAGTTTTGTATACAAACGAGGTCATGCGTCAAACCAGACCAGTCTAGACTAAATCAATATCATATCCTTAAGAGAACACCTAAAGTCTGAGCGGTGTCAATTTCATATGAATAAAATAAAAAAAAATAATTAATTGTCTTATTAAAACAGTCATTCATAATTTATTAGTAAGTTAATATTATATGTTAAGTATTAATTTTTTAGTTGTAGGCTGTAGTCCTGATCAAGGTCTAGGTTGTTACTTTGCAAAGAATATCACAGTGATATATCTTACGCTCTTAACCTAATTCAGTGCTAAACCAGGCCTAAAATCTCTTGTCCATGTCTCAGAGTGTTAAAAGGCAAAGGCTTTTGTATCATGCGAAGAGTACAACTTCAATAAGGGTGACAGGGGGTAACATTGAAAGTACCATACTGACATTTTTACAAATAGATGTGGATGCTATAGAAAATTCAATGCCTCTTCCAATGTGGTAATTTCTATTACTACAACAATACTAGTTAATTATAATACAAGAGCTTTAAAAACAACCCCTATAGAAACTGTTTTCAAGTTTGCTTAAGTTATAAAGTTTAACTTATATTGGAAATAATGTTGGCATGAAACAGAATCAAACGTTTAAACGTGGAGATGCGAAATCGTATCGCAAATAAATCCATGAATTCGAAGCTCATAGCGGGCCCAATGGGGTAGAAAATATTGCACGGCGGGGGCACCGGCGAGATTCAATGCAGGCGGAGCCGGGGAGGGCACGGGGGCTACGAGGAGGGCTACCTTCGTAGCGGCACACTATGTCTCCACTCCTTTGATACGATCCCCGCTTTGCATGTAACTCGAATATTTTTTAAAAACTTTCAATATCCTCAACGGTCCATAAGCGATTGTGTTGTTAAGAATTTCTCTTTGAGCCTCGGCGTGCCGGCGACGCAGCCGTCTGCATGGACTCCGTCCTTGCGCGGGGATACTGGCGATAGCTGCAGTAAGCGATCGAAGGCTAAGGAGTCGAGTAAAAGAGTTCATTATAAAAAAAATCATCAAAATAAAACGTTAAATTTTATATGCCTTACTTATCACTTACTATCAGCGAACGACGCGCTCGTCTGGTCGCTTCAATAAACAGAAAAAAAGTTAAATATAAGGAAACGGTTGTTTACTGTCATTAGACTCTGTTTACAAAGCTTTTTTCTTTGTTTTAATTCAAAAGCTTTTCGTGCTAATTGAATTAAGAGAGGCGCTCGTGATAAATTTTTCGCGGGCACGGAATAAAAATGTAGAATGGGATTCCTGGCGATGTTCAGCAGCTGGACGTGGAACTGGTGGCGCTACGGGAGGTTATTTATACTGATCGATTTTATTATATAGAATTGCTGTTCTGCTGCTCATATATTATACAAGTGTTTATATTAAGTATAGTAGAAGCTTTCTTTGTTAAAATAGTGCCAAGATCATCATCACCATCAGCCGATAATCGTCCACTGCTGGACATAGATCTTCAAATTTGTAAAAAATCATTTTGAAAGGAATTGGACCATTTGGTAAATGATACGAACCCCTCTGTATGAATCTCTACAAACGACGGCCCCTTATGACCCGCATTACCGGAAGCTGTGACTGTGCAGCGATCGTTGTGGAGATTTTTGGGAGAGGCCTATGTCCAGCAGTGGACGTCTAACGGCTGATGATGATCCAATGCGGGTTGGTGGGAGCCAGAGCCTCGTTTGTTGATTAGCAGAGTGCACCACGAGCGGGTGGCTTGGCTCCCGTGAGTAGTTGTGCGGGACCCTTGACACCCCTGCCGATATAGTGCCGATATCACTTTATTATACAAATAAACTTATTTCTTTTATTCAATGAAGCTTCGAGATGAACAATATTTTCACCTGATGATAAGTGATACGCCTGTCCATAACAACGTGGCGCTAATTAAGATGGTATTTAAAGCACAACAATGCCCTCGTCGCGCTGAGATATAAGATGCTGAGTCTCGTTATTCCAATGATTTCACTAGCTACAGCGTCCTTCAAACCGGAACACAGTAGTGTTTGCACAGTACTGTTTGTCTGCTGCAATAGGCGCTGCGGTGGTACAAAGACGGTCTCCGGCAGAGACTTAACACCAGTAGAAGTATTAAGTTATCAATTATAATACTATGATTATATACTTGGAAATGTAGTTCATTTTACGTAATCCAGACTTGGTGACGATTTCGTCCATCTTGAAGCTTTGTCATGAAAAGTAGTATGACCTGAACTCAACTACCGAAACAAAACTTAAAAGCGATGTCCTCATAAATTCAAAGTAATCTGATTAAGCTCGATCCGAAGTAACTTGTCATAAGCACTTGCTTGGTGCATTCAAGTAAAAGAACCGCGCAACTTGGATTTATATTAAAAATTTCATTTCATTAGTTGTTTAAAAAAAAAGTATACCGTAGCCGTTTTAACAAGCACGGCAATAAAGGCTTGCTGGTGCGGAGCGGAAATAAATCGCGGCCGGAAGGCATCCGCCGCTGTGTATCTGCCACTTAAGCGGCCGCCGCTCACACCGTAACACAATGCAGTTTTATACAATCATTTCTACATATGAATAAGCGAAGGAAGTAAATAAATGATAGTAATCGTCATCAACATTAGTTTTTTTTAACTCAATTAAGCTACGAGAAGTGAAACAGCTATAACAAGTGGTGCTATTCTCGATGATATATATTGCACGACATTTTAAGACATAAGTTGAGTCTCGTTACACCAGTAATTACACAAGCCACAACGCCCATCAAACCGGAACACGGAGGACGGAGGCCTATGTCCAGCTATGGACGTCCGTCGGCTGATGATGATGATGATTAACCCCATTTTACTATTTTTTTTTTAATTCTATCAATTGGTATTTTCATTCAATATCAAGATAAAATGTCTCTTGTTCAATCTTTTAACCTTATGACATGTTTGGTTTATAATCTGCTGTCCATGGTCTGGGGAGTGAGGGTTACCGCACGGTGTGAGTACTTGAAAGGGACCTAGACCGTTTCGCTGCATCGCCTAGACAAATTTTGCAGTGAGATAAGAAAGAAAGAGGGAATCAAGACTGGAGCGACATTATTGCGGGCTCGTGACTCTTGCTGCGGATTACACGGGAGACGGATGCTGCGGTCCACCCCAAAAACTACGGACGATATATAACCGTGAAGATAACGTTGATTAAATGAATTTAAGACGCAGCCGAAACAGTTCCCTATGTCGGAATTGGTAATGGACGAGCTGAAGGATTAACTGCTTTTAGACCGGTGGATACAAGATACATAATGTAGAGGAAATGTACAACCTTTACTACTTAACTAGTGCTTTTGGAACAAAGCTAGGGAGTCTAGAGGGAACGCAATCCTATGGACGGCAACGTAAGGGTTACCATTGAGATGGTTTTAGTGAGCATAAATTCCATATAACTTAGTCTTGCCTCCAGAAGGGTATTTACTTAAAATATTACTCCACCGATAATAAAAAAAAAATGCTAATTTAATGAAACCTACAACCCTCAAAGCGCCATCACTAACAACCCCGTGTTCGCACCGGAAACGAAGCATGTAACTATTGATCTGGCTACTGCTTATGTATACTTCATTAAAATGCGAATTCAAATCGGATTCAATGAAAGCCTTCCACAGCTTCACAAAGCATTAACAGCGCTGTGAAATCAGGAAAGATGAGCAGCAGCAGCGCACATCGTTAGCGCTGCTATTAATCAACAAGCGAATTGTACTAATTATTTGTGCAGCAAGCGCTAATGGTCACCGTCCTCGTTAAATCAGCGCCCGTTGATTTACCATCGGCAACTTGATCCGTACACGAGTCCTTTGTGCCCGCCTGCGCCGCAGCAGCGTGCGTACGTAACAACTTCATTAAATTAATTGATTTTTTGCTGCTTCAATCAGCAGTTGATGGAGAATATATATCCATGATGATGATTCTAAATCGACTTATAAACAATATAAAACCTGGTGATAATCTCCGTTGCTACGGACCGCCTAAGTAGGCACCACCGCAGCGCCTATTGCAGCCGACACACAGTACTGTGCAGACATTACACTGATCCGGATTGATGAGGGTTGTCGCTAGTAATATTATTGAAGTAATGAGACTGAACGTACTATATCTAATCTAATATATAAGTGTAGTGTACAATCCTAACTAGCACATGTTGTTACAGACAAGCGTATCACTTACTATCAGGTGACCCTCTCACTCGTCTCGATGTTGAATAGAAAAAAAACCTTATTGCGTTTGAATAACGTCGGAGGAGTGCATGAAAATTTCTAATCGAATAGGCAAAACTGATCGGCAGTGGCGACCGGAAGTAAGTAGAGCCGCGGCTTCCGCAGTTCACTCGCCGGCGTGGGGTGTCCCCTGGCGCCCCCCAAGGCATTTCCGCCCCAATAAATCGCAGCGGAGGACTAATCCCCGACCCTCGTGTGCAATCATCAATGGAAGCATTAATATTTATATCGTCTCTCGCTTTTCTCGTCTGAGAGAGCAATGTTACATTTTTTTTTAAACGCATTAAAAGTTCGTACAAATCATCACTCTATTCCGGTTTGAAGGGCGTCGTATCTAACAATATCTTATATATCAAAGCATCACCTGGTACTGTGATATAATTATAGCTAGCCTTGTATTATTCTGGGCAAATTAGTATGGAGATTTTAGGTATTAATGTATTTTTTTTAATGAAATGACTGGTCAGGTGTTACGTTCACTTGATGATGAGTGAGATGGTAAGTGATCCGGCAGCCCATAACAACGCTGGTTAGGATAATAACTGCATCAAATTGCACTCATCGCTTTGAGACCTAAGATCCTAAGTCGCGTTACCCCGGTAATTTCAAAAGCTACAACTTCCCTTCAAACTGAAACAAATCAATGTTACCGGAAGACGTTATACATAATAATATACAACGTTAATACTTCACTTAACATTAGAAAATAACAAGCGTTTCAGAATACGTCTCGTACTTCCGGTTGACCTGTCGCGCCTATTAAGACGGCATCAGTTGTCGATAAACTCACTTCCAATGCTCAGGACACCCCTACCAACGGTCCACGATCGAAAGTATCCGTAAAGAAAATCTTATTCAAGATATACATAGAAGTCTCTATTCCCACTGTTGGGACTCTCATAGAGATCATAACTTGAAAAAAAACCATTTTATTTACGATTACCCAAGTGAAGCCTTCACGTGGTTAATGATAAACCTGTCCCTAACATGGCAATAGGATGATATATACAACATCACATCGTGGACGTCGCCTTGAAACATCATCATCATCAGCCTATGGACGTCCACTGCTGGACATGGGCCTCTCTCAAAGATTTCCACATCGATCGGGTAGGGATTTATATGGGCCATTTCCCACCACGCCCCAATGCGGGTTGGTTGGAGCTGGAGCCTGTTAGGTGATCAGGGTGAACAAGCCAGTGAGGTTGCCTTGGATCTAGTGGACGATAGGTCTCATTACCCTAGTAATATTTGTACACCACTGGAGGACCTGTGATACCTACGAAGCCCTTCTCCCACTTAATACTGAATATCCTAATTTCTTCACGAATCCTTTTCCTCGTCCTTTACACAAAATAAATATTAAAATATCCTTTTCTTATATAGAAATTTTGGATATAGACATGTTATGTTAATTGTAGAAGCTTAATAATTATATTGTAATCAAAAGGAGTATATGTATTATGTTGTTACATATTTCTTCTTCTTTTTCTCTTCTTTATAACATAGGATATATTCATTCTCTTCTTTCCAACTACTTCCTTATTAACCCTACGCCTAATGCTAACTAAGGTAACCCATGCATGTCGTAGGGGATCGATGCAACAGGAAACACTGAGGTCATTTGCAACGCACTGAATATGACCTATAATTTTTAGTACTAATCCTAGGTAATGCTTTCTTTATTCTAAAACGAATGTTTCATGTGAAGATTCTTCTTCATTTAAATAAGTGCTGAAAACATCTGAAAGTGACGCATAGATACAATTATATTATATTCTCGATACGAAAATAAAAATGTTGAACATGTACAGGGTGGGGTGCGCTGGTAGGGGCGCGTCAACCCTGTGAAACTCTCACATGAGTAAACCCGCTAACTACTGCCGCTCCTCGCGCTCCCGGGCCAGGACTTCGCGTCGTTATAAATTCTTAGCCAACGGCCCGTTATCATTATCCTGCGCGTACTATTAATTGTCTAACCGCGTTTCACTGACGAACGGGCAGAGATAATGACGTATGCGTATATAATCCTTCGTCCTTATATCCTTTATCACATAAACCAATACATATATCACTGGTGGTAGTGTCTCTGTTGCCGGAGACCGCCTACGTACCATCGACAGCTCCTATCGCGGCTGTAAAACAGCAGTTTGCAAACATTATTATGTTCCGGTTTAAAAGGTGCTGTAGCTAGTGAAATTTCTGAGGAAAGGGACCTAACATCCTATGTAAATCTCAAAACGACAAACACAAAATCGTGACATCTTAATGCATAGGAGGATCATTTATCGTCACATTATTCATTTTTTATTTCATTAAGCAACGAGAGGACTTTCATCTGATGGTAAGTGATACGCCCGCCCATAACATAGTGGGGCTAGATAGGATGATATATACTGCACCACATTACGTTCGTCACCTGTGTTGTTACAGCGCCCTTCAAACCGGAGCACAGTACTGTTTGTCGGCTGCAATAGGCGCTGGTACCTACCTAGACGGTCTCCGGCACAACAGAGATCTACCGCCAGTAGATTCAATCCTCCATTATTTTTGGGTCATGGCTAAACTCATCAACATCGGTTCTGAAGAGTGTGGCTCAGAAATTCATCATCATCATCACTCGGTTGCTTATCCCCGCGTTATACTCCTTTTTATATTATCACGCCTTTATCCCAGTAGGGGTAGGCAGAAGCGAATAAACACCCACTACCCTAGTAATATTTACTATCGTACCCCAGCAGCTCTTACTGGAGAGTATATTACAATATCAATGAGTTCACCTGATGGTAAACAATTGGCTTAGCCAGTAATATCTCTCTTTCTCTCTTTCTTCTTACCCTTTATCCCATATGGTGGTTTGATCAGTTTTCTCTATTATTCTTCTCCCCTTCGCTCCGTCCTCGACATCATCGTTACTCGACAATCACGCATGTTCACGCACTCTTGGCACTCCGTTTAGTCACCACCTCTTGGTCTGTCTATGGGTCTTCGACCTGGGAGGGGTAACCGTACTCTTAGCCAGTTACTCCGAATTATTTGATATTTATACATACGTGATAAATTTCTCCTGGCGGTGTCTTTGGAGACCCTCAGCTGATTTATTTTATCCTATCCACGATGACCCTAACCTTCACAGGATCAGTTGAAGATGGTCAAGAACAATCTGGCGCTGATGGTTATCACTGGCTATGACGTTTAACTGAGGACCTTCGCTATATTACTGCGGAGGCAGTTGTCTCGTGCAAGTTATTTACACCGGTATCAACTTTATAAAAGACTGACTTGATAGTAATAATGTTTTGTTAACCTAGTAATATCATTAGGTACAGAATACTTCAAGCCGGAACACAGAAATGTCTAATTGTAGAATTTAGCGCTGCGGTGTTCCTTTAGACAGAGTTGTAATAAGGAGACAAATCATCATCAGCCGATAAACGTCCACGGCTGGACTTAAGCCTCTTTCAGAGATACCCTCAACGACGGGTCCTCTACTGCCTACATCCAGTAGTTTCTCGCGACTATCACCAGATCATTGACCCAAGAAGTCTTTTCGCGACTTTTATTTGATGATCAGTGATACGTCTGCTCATCACAACGTGATGTTACTATGATATAATACATACTGCATCACATTGCGTTCGTCGCCTGTGACGTAAGATGTTGAGTCTCATTACCCTAATAGCTACAGCACCCTTCAAACCGGAACACAGAGATGTTCGTATGCTACCGTTTGTCGGCTGTAATAAGAGTTGAAGTGATATGTACCTATACGGTCTCCGGCAACAGAGACCCATCACCAGTAAATGGAGACTGCCTATAATATGGAGACGAACAGATAATATTTTTTGCGTAATATATATTTGCATATCTTTGCAATAATCACTGTGTAGTGTGTGGATGTGTCTGTGCAGAGGCGGAGGTGTAGCGCGAAAGCCTCCTCCGACCCTCTCGGCCCGACTGTAAATCGCACGGAGAGGAGCGGAGCGAGGCGCCGTGTGTCCGCGCGCCAGGTGAGCAGCGGTGTCGCGTTACGTTTTTAAAGCCGCCGACCCAGTTTCTGACGTCACGGCTGACCTCATGCACGCACCAGCCAATGGCACACCAGCGGCTGTCAATTGGTTAACGTTATCATCCAATGGTCGGCCTAGGCGTGGCGTGGCACCGTGCCAGGCCAGATGCGGCGCGCCGTGGCCCACGCCTGGCACTTGTTGATTTTCATCTAAAATTTTCAACATTTCAGCCAAGGCGGGGCGATGCCGCACAGCCTACGCAGCGGCTCCCAGGCCGGCACATAAGCAACCCTCTATCCCATCCGTGCATACTTTACATTACCTCCACTTTCATTTTTAAACCCGTACTTTAAACTTAACATTATCACTGACCCTAAAACTTAATTACGAAAAAAAAATCATACTTTATATAATATTTGTGCAGTTCTAGCTGTAACACTATCATTAATTCATATATAAGGTAGCTCGCTGGCCTAATGGTTAGAGCGTGCGGCTTTCATTCCGAAGGTCGCGGGTTCGAACCTCGGCATGTACCGATGACTTAATATTTAAGTTATGTACATTTGTGAACTTTAGTTACAGCAGCGAGATACAAACGGTGAAGGAGAACATCTCGAGAAAACCCGCACACTGAAATCATCTTTGTGTGTGCGTGTGGTGGCCCCATTAAAGTGACAACAGGCTCGCCACCTGTTACATGGGATCAAATCTGACCACAACTGGCGAAATGTGGGTGTTTATTCACCTCTTCCTACCCCTACTTGGAAAAAGGCGTGACTATATAAAAAAAAAAACATTCACATATATTAATCGGAACAAGTCATAAAAGTAAGCTGTTATTGCTATCACTTGAAGCTCTAATAATATAATAATAACAACTTTATTTTAAGCTCAAGTTATGCTCATAAATTTGTTACTAGACTTAGACAGTGTAGACCTTAGAGAGTGATTGACATACAATCTAGTGTACAGGCAATCATCCCCAAAATGGTGTTGGGGCTGATTCGCACCCTGCGCACCAGGGATGTGCATCCTTTCCACATCGTGCCATAAAAGCAATCGACGCACGCTTCAACAAAAATCCTCGATGAACTAATATATTGTTACTATAACTTTATCTGGTGGTAATTCTCTGTTGCAGGAGTTAGGTGGGTACCACAGCCGCGCATATTTCTGCCGTCAAACTAGTATGCTAACATTACTGTGTCCCAGTGAGAAGGGTATTGTAGCTAGTGTAATTACTAGGGGTGACGAAACTCGACAACTTATATCTGAGGCGACGATCGCAATGTTGTGCATTGTGTATTATTTTAACTAGTACCACGTTGTTATATACAGCCGTATCACTTACCATCAAGTGAACGTTTCGTTCGTATCGTCACTTAATTAAATATAATAAAGGTATATACTCGCTTAACTTAATTCTGATGTTTTTCTATTAAAATGGTAAAGTTAAGTTGGTAACAGATTCACAAATTTAATTTCCTTCCTTTTGACAAGTATGTACACGTATATATTCTTTTCTAATGTAGCATATAAATCTATAAGTATATATTATTAATTAAAGTAATGTAGTAGATACGTTTTTTATTAAATATAGTAAATAAAAAATCATACTTATTATTAGTGACAAAAGATCGATTTAAGGAAAAGTGGAGTAGCTGGAGTGATATCAAATATGCATCATATAATGGGAGTGTAAGAGCAGGGGAAGAAATTCTCTTTAAAACGCGGAATATTTTTTAAGTGTACTTACAATTTATTCATGCATGAAGAGACTACGCTCTAATTCAATAAACTACAGACTCCTTCAAGGTATAAGAAATTGGCGGAATAGTTTAATAAGTGTTTTTAAAAATGCCTGAAAATCATGAAAAACTATGATCGAATCAAACAGACACAATACGTCGTCAAAGCGCCTATATGTAATTGTCAGACCTTCTATCGGGGATGCCCCCAGGCTGGCGGGTAGGGGTTCGCTACCCAGATATGAGTAGTATTGGGAAAGCGATGTGGACTAAAACTAGCAGGGTTCGGGTTGTACAACCGGTTCATTAGAACTGAAAAACAGCCAAGAACACATTGTCTGCGAGGTGAATATTCAATCGTGCTAGGCTACTTCTAGTATCCCTCTATTAAACTGACGGGATAAAGGATGTGACGTGTACGGTTATGTTTATTTTATGTAACGGACAACTTCTAATTCTAGTAGGGACAGGAGACTTTTCTAGAGGGTTGGGGATATTTTGTCTAGAAGCAGCTTATTCACTCTTCTTTTAAAGAGTCCCAGGTCATAGTTGGACGGGAACACTGACAATGTTATACTGTTCCAATTTTTGGCTGTTCACAAGTTAAGAAGATTGAAGCGACGTGAAATGTCATGTCTGAAGCAGAAAACAGGTAGTAAGTCGTTGTTGGCAGAGATTGTCTAGATAAATATCTCCGAAGCGTCTATTTCTGCCGCTAAATAGTAGTGGGCAAACATTACTGTATTCCGCTTTGAAGGTCGTTGTAGCTAGCAAAATAACTGGAGTAAAGAGACTTTACAGCTTATGTCTCAAGGCGACGGACGCAATGTAGTGCTGTGTATACAATCTTAACTAACGCCGTGTTGTTATGGGCGGGCGTATCACTTAACATCAGGTGAACGTCCCTCTCGTCTAATCGCTTGATTGAATAATAAAATAAAGTTAAAATTCATGAAATAATACGATTTCACGTAAAGTATCACAGGGAAAACGGAACACGTATAAAAGCAAACGGGAACCACCCTTTGCTTTATTATTCAATATAACGTTATTAATATGGCGGCGTAGTCGCGAGTGGAGCTCAAATAATAAACCGTAGCTCATTCGTAGTACCACAAAGGGACGTTAAAAACAAAATCATAAGGAATCTCGTGGCGGAGACGCGTTATTACATATAATGCGGCGGGCCTTGGCTCCGTGCCTGCGGAGCGGCGGCGTAGCGGCGGTGTAGCGGCGGCGGAGCGGCGGCGTAGACGCGGCGTAGAGACGCCGTAGCGGCATGCTTGCACTTAAACGGCTCTAACTACATTCACATGTATACTACTGCCTTCAGCGATGATGTTTACTGAAACTGTATGACTGATAATCAAGATCACGGCTGTAATTCATTCCCCCTACCGAATTAGCGTAGCGTTGTACCCCCACAAACTACGGCCCCTGGCGCCCGGTGAGACCTTTGAGGAAGACTTACTTGAAACTCGACGCCTTTCGCGGTAGAAATGTGATGGAATAAAAAAAGAATGACCGTACTACAATACATAACTGTGCGAGTATGCTGACGACATTGGAAATGTCCGAATCATCATCAGCCGATAAACGTCCACTACTGAACACAGGCCTCCTCCAAAGATTCCCAATTCAGGTAGGTATTCACATAAGTGATTTGGGCCATTTCCCACCACGCTGGCTCAATGCAAGTTGGTAGGAGCCAAAGCCTTGTTTATTGATTATCAAGGTGCACCACGAGCAGGTGAGGTTGGCTCGGATTCTGTGAGCTATTGTGCGGGAAGCGTTACACCCCTTTAGTTTAATAATAATTCCTACCCAATTACTCTGAAGATGTTATCTACTATAAAGTTCCAAAGTTTGCTTGTGATTGTTAAATATAAAGGAAACGTTTCAACCGCTAACACTTGTGCCTTGTACCGAGCACGGAGATCACATGCAAGCAATTTGTCGGAAGAAGCTATGAGGGTTGCAGTTTTTATTATGAAACCAGAATATCGCAAGCGGTGCCTTCGAGGAATAATTTTTATTTCTCCCGCGGCGCTCCGGATCGCGATATCAACTGCCTTTCGCTCCTTGTTCAACTTGTTTTGTATACTCTGTGTTATTTCCGCTTCGGTTTTGAAAGCGCACTGCTTAACATACTTAGTTGTGGTACTTTGAAGATACAGCATCAGACGCGCTGCGCCATGCGAATATTTTACATAGTGTCTTAATGCATTTGAACTCACCGTTGCTTAACGACTCAAGAAATCATATTATAATAAATTGTATATATACCAATATACAAGACAATTGTTAATCATTTGCTTGAAATATCTATACATATAATATATAATAGGTTGGGGAAAAAGAAATCCATTATTTTTATATGAACTTCAGGACTTTATTTAACATGCTTCGGATTGTCCAATTTGGGTCAAATATGCACCGTTTTGGTCTATGATTTGTTACCATTTTAAAGGTAACTTCATAATGCCTCTCTCGTAGAACTCCTGGTCTCTATTTGCAAAAAACTCTAGTAGCCGATTTTCACAATCTTCCCTAGATGCCAATTTTTTATCACTAAACAAATTTTGTAATGCAAGAAAAAGATGGTAATCGCTTGGTGCCAAGTCCGGACTGTATGGCGGATGCATTAAAACTTCCCAACCAAGCTCCCGAAGTTTCTGGCGAGTCACTGTAGACGTGTGTGGCCTAGCGTTGACTTGGTAAAACACGACACCTCTCCTGTTGGCCAATTCTGGCCGTTTCTGGTCAATTGCTATCTTCAAACGGTCCAGTTGTTGACAGTAGAGATCAGAATTTAGCGCTTGGCCATATGGAAACAACTCATAATAAATAATCCCCTTCCAGTCCCACCAAATGCACAGCAGAACCTTCCTGGCCGTTAGTCCTGGTTTGGCCACCGTTTGAGGTGCTTCACCGCTCTTTGACCATGATCGTTTTCGCACAGGGTTATCGTATGTGATCCATTTCTCATCTCCAGTAACCATCCGTTTAAGAAATGGGTCTATCTCATTCCGTTTGGCCAAGGCTTCGCAGATGGAAATTCGATCCATCATGTTTTTTTCTGTTAACTGGTGTGGCACCCAAACATCGAGCTTCTTTTTGAATCCAGCTTTGTGTAAATGGTTTAAAACTGTTTCGTGGTCTATTTTTAGCTCCTGGGCGATGTTACGACTGCTAACATGCCGGTCAACTTCGATCATTTCTCCAATTTTATCGACATTTTCGGTGACCGGCCTACCTATGCGAGGTGCAGCTTTGACATCAAAAATTCCTGAACGGAATCTACGAAACCAAAATTGCACATAATTGGTTGTTACAGTATCGGGTCCATAAACACCATTCACAATTTTAGCCGCCTGACTTGCATTTTCGCCTTTGTCAAAGAAAAACTGTAAAATGTACCAAAATTTCTCTTTGTTCACTTTCATTTTTAACACCCTGTAACTCACAATTGAATGCACCAAACAAAAAACAGCAAAATAATTTTTTTACTGCGAAATGTTACCTAAACCTTTCCAACGAGCATAAATCTGAAACTGTTTGATCGATACTTTACGAGAAATTTATCACTACAGCCATCTACCGAAAAAATAATGGATTTCTTTTTCCCCAACCTAATATATATATATTGAAAATGGGTTTTGTTTGTTCGCCAATCACGTGAAAACTAGTGAACGTATCGACACGGGAACATGAGCATTCGACGAGGAATAATTTCTAGATGCTTATAGGATATTCATTTTTTAAAATAGATCCTTCATCATTTCATATCCAATTAACTTTTATAAACATTTTCATTTGGTATTGTTTATGCGGTTGCTTTAGTTACGGTTGGTATAGAAAGTCATTGTCGGTTGCCGTTGTCCCCAAGGAATATATCAAACAAATTTCAAGTCTAATTTTATATTACTACTACCACAAGAAGTGGGTAGCAGAAAGTATTTTAATTAATAACAAAAAAAAACTATTTCGTAATTCATTAATAATATTGTTTATAACTATTCCTTATTGTTTATTAATTTATTTGAAGTATATAACATTTAGCTAATAAAGCTTGCGGAATGGAAAGTCGTATTTACGAGAACGAGCCGACGAATGGGGAACTCCAACACTGAATACCATTTCCCGTTGTATACGACTACGCAATAATGTCGCAAGGCATGTCTGAAGATATTCCAATTCTAAGGCCACAGTCTACTCATTGAAAGTCCTTTGACTGTCGTATCTACTTTGAATCATGTCAATAGGGAAGGGGACAGGGGTGGGAGCGGCACGGGGGTGGACCTATCTTCATAACGCTAGTCCCAAAGCGACCTGTGTTGCGAACTCGCGATACCTACAAAACAATATTCGTTTTAATTAACATCAGATTTGAATGTACGGACAAAAGAGAGTGGCGACAATCCTCTCGCAGCGACAATCCTTCATTCCGTTTGGTAACGTAACGGCTCCGATACGGTCTTATTTACCCGATCATCAAAGGCGAGAGGTGCGTATTAAGTTTAACGCGAACGGACCTGTGAATACTGGTCCGATTTGCTTACACATTTATTAAAGGTGAAGTAAAAAAAAACAGACTAGATTAGATAAAAGCGCCACTAACTAGCTCATCAACTTGAGCACTATTTGGTTGCAAGAGGAAGTCGGCCATCAGAGAAGAGTGGCGACGTGAAGAGTAATACCTAAGAAGAAGAAGAATGGCAACGTAACGTATACATAAGAGATTTTCACTGGTGGTAGGTCTCTGTTGTCTGGTCTGGACACAGTCTAGATAGTAGGTAGTAGTGTGCTAACATTACTGTTTTCCGGTTTGAGAGGCGCTGTAGCTAGTGAAATCTTTTGCTTTAAGACGACGAGCATAATCCGGTACAGTGTATGTCATTCTAACTACCACACAGTGCACGTCACATTGTTATTGACAAGCAAGGGTCGCGCACAACAACTCACAGAACCCAAACGAACCTAACTTCCTCGTGGTGGATCCTGCTAATCAACAAATGAGGTTCTGGTTACCACCAACCCGCATTGGGCAAGCGTGGAAAGAAATGGATGTCCATATGAACCATTACAAACCTGAAAGATCTTTGGGAGGTCTCTGTCCAGCGGTGGACGTCCATCGGCTGAAGATGATGATGACGGTGAAACATCCAGCTCGTCGCTTCGATTCGTGAAATAAAAAAAAAATTAGTATATTTCTGCAACCATAAGGCCTGAAGACTTGAAATTTGGTAGGAATTTTTTTTTTTTTTTTTACATTATTCCCCTGCGTATGGCGAGTCAGGGCCTTTTATTTCCAATCACTTGACATCTTTTTAATTTGTTACAGTTTTCTTTTTCCCTTCTTTCATTCTTTCATCTTTCACTCTAAACTTATCTTTCTTCCTGTTTTGTTCTCCACCTCGTTTCTTTCGCTCTCCATTCTATTTCCTTCTTTAGGAATATTCCTTTAGCAGAGGTCAGCTAAGAGGGTTACAAAATTTCTCCCCCAAAAGGATTGCGAGAGTGTTATTATTTTCAATTGTCTCGTAAGGGAAGACCTAAAGTAAGGGTTGGTTCGGTATCGCATCGTATAAATTAGAATAGGGTTGAACAATTCAGGCGCTCCAGGAGCGAGGCGTCAGTGCTATTGACAAAGGTCATTCATATTGTGCCTCACGCCCGGCCGGCAGCACTAATTCGGATTATGTCTAGTCCACAGCCGCGCCCGTACCTAGGTCTAAGCAAATATCCTAAGTAGAAGCTATGTTTGACGTTCTGAACGGATCGGGTGGGGTTAATTGTTAAATCTAGATTTTCTTTTTATTCTACGACGATACGAGCGGAACGTTCACTTGATGGTAAGTGATTCGCTTGTTCAGCAACCTGGCGCTAGTTAGAATTACACTGCACCATATTGCGCTCGTCGCCTTGAGATATATAGTGTTAAGTCACTTTAGAGAGTCACTCCAGAGTTAATCAAGAAATTTTTGAGTTCCAGTTTGAAAGGCTCTATAGCGCCTTTCAAACTGGAACTCCTTAACGTTTGCACAGTACTGTTTATCGGCTGCAATAGGAACTATGGTGGTACCTACCTAGACAGTCTCCGGCAACAAAAACCTATCACCAGTTCTAGCTCTTCGTCCTTCATACCAAATCACAACACCTAATCTGTTCGCCGGCTTGAGACATAAGATATTAAGTCTCATTACTCCAGTAATTTCTAGGTATAACTCCCTTCAAAGCGGACCAGAATAATGTTTGCATAATACTGTTTTGTAGCAGAAATAGGAGCTGCGGTAGTACCTATCTAGACGGTCTGCGGCAACAGAGACCTACCACCAGTTCTTCCTATTGATTCTTCAAACCGGATCATAGTAACGTTAGCATAATACTATTTTGTGGCAGAAATAGGAGCTGCGGTGGTACCTACCTAGACGGTGTCCGGTAGCAATGACCTACTTGTTACATTGATATATAATGTAGTGACTGAATTGATATAAACATATTTCTTATCGCTTGTTCAAAGAGATGATAATGTCTTTACAGATAAACCTAAGAACTGGTGTCGCATTGATGCGGAGGCTGCGGTCGCGAGGTAGCGTCTGTACGTCCTATACAGTGTGTCGTTATGTCTGCGCGTACGTTCGTGCGCTGATGACACGGCATTGTGGCGGCTTAATCATATCTCGGCCCCATTAATTATTCCCGTGGGGCGCTCCGCATGTCAATCCGACGCTAATGAATGTCGGATTGTTATTTGTGCACTTGTGTACCAGCCGCTGTAACCCCCCACCCTAATCCTATTTCCGAACACACTGTTAAGTTTTAACGATTGAAAAGGACACTAAGGTCCTTACTCACCACCGACGAGGGCACTAACAAAAATGGTGCACACATATCAAAACTATGTTACGCATGAAACTTTTAATTGCTTTTGTGGCTTGTTGGCTCCACATTCGCTTTTCGATACAAAATTTCCAAGTTCGATTCCGTTGTGTTTTTGAATACGATTGGACAACTTCTTCTTTGTATATAGACCATCATTAAATTTCAGTGCTACGTTCAGGATGTGAACATACGGGATCCAGAGTATCGTGAGTGTATTCGAGACGAGGAGACGAGCAAGACTTTGACCTGAAAGTGAGTAACTTAGACGGCACTATGTTATGCTCGTTTCCTTCAGACACAAGATGTTAAGTCTTGTTACTCCAGTTATACCATCTACAAGGATCTTGAAACTAGAACACATTAATATTCACACTCACAGGAACTCGAAGTAATCCTTGTTATCACAATGTTGCTGTTGTCACCAAAAAAAATCTGTCCCCGATGTATCAGATCCTCGTAAGTGATCACTTGTAATGCTTGTTAGGAACACGAGCCGTATTGACGGCGGAGGGCACTAATGAGCAGCTTGAATACGGACCCCTTTCTGCCCGATTACGTGGCGCGATGGGAATTTTTCTGATGGGAATTCGATTGTATATTCTTGGAGTTAACAAGCTGCTGGATGAATTAATAATAAACAAATAATTTATTAATACACATATGAATACATTTATATGACAACCCACAACAACAACTCACGAGGTTCAAGACAACCTCACCTGCTAATGAACAAACAAGGCTCTGGCTCCCACCAACCCACATTGGACCAGCATGGTGGGTAATAGCCCAAGTCCCCCATACGAATCCCTATCCGATGTGAAGGAATCTTTGTGGAGGCCTATGTTCAGCTGTGGATGTTTACTGCTGATGATGATGATGAAGAATATTGCTTCAAATCTATTTAAAGCTATATAACTGCAATGTAAAGTTTGTAGTTAATGTAGTCGCATTCACATTACACGTATTTGTTTATTTTCCACTCGTTAAGGAGCCTTCAGCGCTTCAACATTATCGTGTCACCTGGCTCCATCTGACCTGGTGACTTATCGCTATATTTGGCAAACAAGTTATAGTTTATCCTTTGGCGAAGGTTCATAATCATCATTATAAGCCATACATCATCATAGGCATCTCCCAAATATATCCACATCGATTAATTCAACGCTGCCTGCATTCAGCTGCTTCCCGCAAACTTCACCAGATGGTCGGACCACCTGGTGGGAAGCCTGCCATCACTACGTCTTCCGGTACGCGGTCGCCATTCGAAGACCTTAGTGCTGCCCCATCGGCTGTCAGTCCTTCGGCCGATGTGTCCTTCTCATTGCCACTTGAGACTAGCAATCTTTTGGACTATGTCGGTGACCTTAATTCTGCGGATCTCCTCATTTCTTCAAATTATTATTGTTATAAACAATATGTTGTAGTTTATTACATCGAACGGTCAACAAGAAATAAAAGTTAATGACACAAATGTTTAATTATTTAATAACTGATTACGTTAATCGCAAATTTCTGTTACAGTTAAGGAGCATTATAAAAAAATTAAATCTTTCATTTTTATGTTGCGGTTAATAATAAATAAAACGCACAATACTTCTAGGAATTCAAAACGGATCCGGATCTGTTTGAAATGAATTCACAATTTCCCTTACAAAAACTCGCCGGCGCCGCTGATAACACGCGAGTGGAGTTAGTTGAAACAAATTGCGAACGCTTTTAAAAATCTGAATAGCTGGATGAAGGTGGAAAAAAAAATTAACAAACGTACCCCGACGGAAGGCGACCGTACCGCGGCGGGGGGACGAGCGGGAGCTGAGCCGGCGAGGGAGAGAGGTAATAGAGTGTCATCTTGACGTAATAAATGATCACTCTCCGTCCCCGGCGGTAGGTGAAATTCTTCCCTCCGGGCCCTGTTTTTACATAACCCATCAAATTACTACCCTTTGTACCCTTGCAACAATACCATAAAACCTGTCAAAGGCTTTGTACTGCTGAAGCTATGAAATATTATACGGCAATGAATTAAAAACTCGAAGCCTTTCGCGGTTGAAAGGTGATAGAATTAAAAAAAATATATATCTATACTACAATACAGAAGTTGTGCGAGTATGCTTACGACATTGGAAATGTCCGAATTATCATCATCAGCCGATAGACGTCTACTGCAGAACATAGGCCTCCTCCAAAGATTTCCAATTCAGGTAGGGACTCACAAGAGGGATTTGGACCATTTCCCACCACGCTAGCCCATTGCGGTTTGGTTGGAGCCAGTGCCTGGTTTGTTGATTAGTAGGGTGCACTATGAGCATGCGAGGTTGACTTGGATCCTTTGAGTTGTATGGGACCACTTACATCTGTTGTCGGAGTATGTCCGAATCATTACTAATTTTCATACAATATTTTTAATAAAAAGACGGTAGAACAAAGCTTTTTGTTTCGTCATTGGTATTACAATAATATTTAGAGCCAAGGCGTTAAACCTAGGACCTATCATCAGAAGAGTTTGTGGAAATGTATTAAAAAATATATAATTTATTATACACAATTCTGAAAAAAAATGCTTTGAAAATTATTCAAGACGAATATAAGGATGTAAAGAATTCTTAGTGACGTTAAAATCTATTGGAAATAACTGTATGGAGGCAACAGGAAGCGCCGTACAAAGTGAAGGAAATTGCCTATCAGAAACTGGTAGTAATCAGTACGGTGCGTAGCAATCTAACTTCCCTGTGAGCGCTATATCCCAGCTTAATGAGATATTTCGCGAGAGTACTTCGTTGGGAAATAGAGGTCCTCGGCGACATAGGTCCGGTGGTCAAGGACATTATCGAGTCGCTTTTGTGGACCAAACTTAATATTTAAAACTTTGGGTCACTGGTGGATTGAATGGACCAATTAATGAGGTATAACTATCAATTTTAAACACCATTACCAGAAAAAAAAACGTATAAATCATCAAAGGAATCAACTTATAGAATTGAAGCTAATACCACTTTCTGGTATGTATAGGTCCGATTTCATAGGCGTTGTAGCTAGTACAATGTACTGGCATAAAGTGACACAGAAGTTTCTAGTAGTATAAACTAAAGAGATTTTTTTTTATTTATCGACACCAAGAGACGAGCGAGACGTTCACCTGATAGGATATGATACGATCACTCATAACAACATGGTGCAAGTTAGGATGGTATACACTGCATCACAATGCTCTCGTCTCAGTACTTTTATTAGTTATAACTCACATCAATGCGGAACACAGTATTGTTTATCGGCTGCAATAGCAGCTGCGGTGGTACCTACCTAGACGGTGTGCGGTAATAGAGATATATTCTTCTTCGTAAATTTCCTCTCCAACTAGTGAAGATTGGCGATCAGCGTGGTACAGTCCTTTCTATTTCCGATCGGGTAACGCCTTGTTTACAGTAATTCCTGTAAACAAGGCGTTACCCAATCATTTCTCCTCCCTTATCCTCTTCATAAAGTCACCGGAAATTGAAGCTGTTTTTTACCATAGACTTCGTTTCAAATCAAATCAAAAACTTCGTTCGAAATTTAAATTTCAAAAGTTTGCAAGTCTCTTTCATTGCATCCCATCATCGTTAGCAATGTTCAAATATTGACAAACTTTCCGTTCGCGCGGATCGCGCCGCTCAAGTTTTAAATGTCTTAGATGAATTAAGGTTCCGGTTAGTGTTTCAAAACAAACATTACCTCGATTTCTGAATCGGTTCGGATTCTTTAAGTGTCTTAAACGATCTAATTTCCTCAGAGATTATACAATATTTTGTAATGTGAATTTAATCGGTGTGCCTTCTCCAACATGACACAATTCAGAACCTTGTCCTCTATGTCCCATTAGTTTAATAACTGCACCAGACCGTGAATCTTTTAAACTGAAATTATTTAAACTTCTACATGATGATATAAATAGGAGGTTATCAAAATCAAAAACAGGAAGTTATTCAATTTATCATTCATAAAAGTAAAATTTCAAATTAGGCACATAAGCAAACGGTTGATAGAGAGCTATAGATGTATCCGTCCCCATAAATCGGGATCGTGAGGGGAAAAATTCAGTGAATAATTCCACTGAATATTACCGAACGAATAATAGTAAAGAATGCTTTTGTGCTCGCTGCGGCACGAGCCCGCAGATGACATATTGGTTTACATGTTAGCTTATACCAGCGGGAGACGTACCACTGTTCTCTTAAGAGAATACGATCCAAAAAATATTACTGTGTGTTGCTTAATTATGTGATTAAGAAAATTTTCTATGATCTCAAACATATCAAAAATTTGTCAGTAGTATGTTAGCCTACTATTAAATCGATCGTATTACTTTTAATAATTAATTGATGCCGAAGATCTGTCGCTTGAGTCTGTCCAGGCAACCGCAATGAAATGTCTACTGCCAATGATCCTTACTAGGTTTTTATTAATTGCAAGAGTATTGTAGCTAATCTATCTTGTTATTTAGAAGCATAAATAAAATCCTCTTAAGTATTTTAAATTACACAGTGACTTTTATAATTTATCAATTTAAGATTGTATCGGAGACGGGACGAGTGCCTTTAGTACCTTTACGGGTGGAATATTCAAATTCTTCGCAATATCCGATAATATTGCTCTCATGCAAAATGCATACAATATCATTCTTTGCTTCATACGCGGATGCTTTCCGGACGTAATTCATGTAAAACTGGCTTTATTTGACTTTTATACGTTGAAAATTTCAGTGTGTCTTAACCAAAGCCCGTTATCCTGCCGCCGCTAAAGTAGTTTATTATCGACGATGCGCTTCCTTATTAATGTCATATCCTCCCAGGTTCCTGGTCCAATTTCCTCTTTACTTTGATCTTTACCTACAGTAATTACATCATTCCTCGTGAACTTCGTTAACTCATGTTAAAGAGAAACAATTTTCTTTTTATATATTTTTTCCTAATTTACATCAACTCTTTGATGCTATCCACGATACTTCCTGTTTGATTTTTTCTTTATTGGAAATTTAAATCAGTGAAGGTATAACCGATTATGATACAATTTTCAAAAGTTTCGTTCTCGCGGAAAAGGGTTGTTCCATTTCAATTGCATTAGCGTACCCTAAACCGTGCGAGATTAGGTAAATGGATCACTAATGGATGTTCACAAATTCTCTTAACTGGAGAGGCCCGCAGTAGCTTCCCCTTTCACAACGAAACGAAACACCGCGTCGGATGACACGTTCATACATTTCTTTGTCATATCAGACAATTGAAGTGACGTGACACGAAGTCTGAAATCGGATAAGAATCAATTTAGCTATCCCAAGGCACTCGATCACTGTATTCCACCAGTAATAACGGACGGTAAAAACATTAATTAAAATTCATACCTTCACTGTAATCCATATAATAATATAATCCTTCCATGTAGTAATCCTAAAAAGTGAATTTTATCATATTTTTAGGAATCTAAACTCTTCTAAAACGAGCAGGACCAAACTTTATCTTCTTATAAAACACACTGAATTTTATTTTTTAAATAACTTGTCATTTTCATAAACTAGCATACGATCCTATCGCAGCCACGATATCAGATCGATACAATCTTAAGCCACAGCCAGCAATTTCCGGGACGGTGTACCGAGAAGTCAATTCAAATGCAACATAACGTAATACTTTAAGCTTTAAGAAACAAACATAAAGGAAAGCAAGAAAATTATAAAAAGTACCGGGTTGTTCAGAATATACCCTAAAAACGCTGTTTTAAAATCGAGATATCTCATTCTCGAATTTATTTAAAAAATATTACTGGAGCATATCAGCTGTTGAATTTGAAAGGTATGATGGCGATGGACACACAAACACGCGTACAAATACGTAGTTCCACAAATAAACTGTAACTGCTCGACAGTACAGGTAACATCTATCTTTTCGAGAGGAGTGTCAACAGGACCGTTATTAAAACGCGACTAATATATTATTTAATCAAACTAATTAACGTTAGTCAAGTAATCCGAAAAGGACCAGTCGAAACGCGCAGAGGACAAAGTCAGTATTTAAACGAGCGCCTGATGGGAACCGGACAAATTTAGACAGTAATCCATCGAATCGTCCCGACTAACAAACTTTCCAATTAAAACGACCCAGTCTTTATTAAAACGGCTCTATAGTTCAATGGGCCCCAATTGCGAATTTACAAAATAGTTGGTTAAAGGTATTCAATTTATATTCATTATAAAATATGGCCGTGCGTTCATAAAGATCTCGAGTAGGGAGGGAGTTACCATAGATACACGAGAGGGGGCGTTGCTATAGGTGACTCCAATTGCCTCGGCATCCGGCGGGCTTCGCCGTTGTATGGTCTAAGTATCGGACAATGGCTGTTTATAAAATGTACACTTTTATTACAAAGAGAAAATCCGAATTTCAGTTACTTTTCAAACTTAATGTTTTTCTTTTACTTTAATGCCGCTATTGTTCGATTCAAGGCTTTATTTCCACCAATGGATCATTATTTACAATATTTTTTGTAATTTTTCCAATTTTCATTAAAGGTGAGGCAAATATCATTATCACAGTTTAAGTTCGCTGTGATCGACTGATTGACTTTTTATTAATCGATTAGGAAAATTACTGTACGAAATTTTCTATTGCAATCAGTATTGGAATATAGTATTGTTTCCACAAATCTACCTCAATAAACTCATTCATTTAAACGATTATAAAGTTATCAATCGAGTGTTAAATTAGATAATTAATCAGTATTATTTTTAACATACTCTCGTACTAAAACAAAATTATCCGTGTAGAGATAGAATCCAACAAGCAATGGACTCTACGACGAACTTCTTCTAAGAAATGGAACAAAATGGTTGCTTCTTTTAAATGTTAAACTTAAAAAAAAGTCTAATTAATTTTTTGTTATTATATTGTAACAGGAAATCACTTTCTTGTTAGTATACACACTGTTAAATAGTTTATTGATTCATTTTGAATTTTGTGGGTTGACAACAAAATTCCTCTTGAATATTAAACCTAGCTAGACAGAGTTAGACTTTCGTGTACACAAAACTCCTCACCTGAAATTTGTTGTTTTAACTTGCTCACGATTTTCAGTCACACATCAATCGAAGAACTGCCAGATTTAATATTCCATTAGAGTATATAGTTTATGAGATTGTTCCACGTCTTCGTCTAATATGTCAAGAAACTTTTCAAATCTCCGAGTCGTAATAAAGTTTGTCCCTTGTCCCACGCACTCCGATGCCCAAGTCCTCATTACTAGTTGAACAACAAATAAACTACAGAGGACTATCGCCGTCTACTTCATTTATTAGACAATATTTACTAAAGCTCCTTCTCTTAGTGAGTCCACATCTGTTAGATATTTCGGACAGCTTACGGACGTAGTCATTGCTTTTTAAAACAAATATTTGTCCTGTTTTTTTAATTACTTAAATAACCCAACAATTCCTTTAGCATGAGCTACAAATTATTATCAAATTGAATATGATACATTATCAAGCTAAGACGCAGTAGATATAAGAATTCATTCATTATAAGACAGAAGTCCACTGCTGGACATAAATCTCCGTCAAAGATTTCTACAGAGTTCATTGAAGGGAATAGGCCTTAGCACACCCATTGCGTGTTGGTGGGTAGTCAGAGCCTCGTCTGTTATTCAACAGGGTGTACCGCGAGCAGGTGAGGTTGACTTGGTCTCCTTATGTTTGGCGGAACCCTTTACGGATCATATCAATAAATAACTAAAATGGTATATAACATTTTTAACAACCCATCATCAATCACCGATCATTGTCACAACATCGTGTAACATTAAAATCAAATGTTAGCTCATAAAAAAAGATACAGATAGAATAATTTCTAAATTTCTAGTTAGAGGTTCTAAATCTTTAGAATTTTCTTTATTCTGTCCATATCATGGTTACTTATAGTATAGTATAATAGTCTAATTTCGTTAGTGGTTATTTCTTGCAAATTGTCCCCATGTAAGATTAAAAAGAGACTTTAACTGTAGTGATTGAAAAATATAGGTGTAAGGGGTTCCACCCAACATCTTACGGAGCCTGTCAACCTCACCTGCATGCGATGCACCCTGCTGAATAACGGACGAGACTTGGACCACACACCAACCCGTACTACGCCAGCGTGATGGGCCCAATTCCCCTCAATGAGTCAAACATACTATGTGGAGATCTTTGGGGGAGAAGTCTGTCGGCTGATGATGATGATGATTGAAAAATAGAAAAGATTCATTAAGAATCAATCTTTATGTCATAGTTTCTATTGATATCCAGTTCGCAAAGATGAACAAAGTGAGGAACAGTGTTGTACAGGGGAGACGCGGCGTGGTTGAAGATTAGGTGACAAATATAGGGAAAGGGATGCTTAGATGGTTCGGCCATGTTGAAAGAATGGATGAAAGAAGACTAACGAAAGAGGTATACAAGGTAAGAATAATTGGTAAAATGGGTGCATTTCGACCTAGGCGGACATATTCCGATCAAATCGAAGATGTCCTAAAGAAAGGCCAGGTCAAGAGTACTCGCAACCGACGAGCATGCATGACGACAATCATGAAGGTAGAGGAAGCGAGAGAGGTGTGCCAGGATCGTAGCAAGTGGAGAGAGTTGGTCTCTGCCTACCCCATTGCGAACGAGGCGTGATATATATGTATGTACGTATGTCCAGTTCGATTTCTTGGAGTTTATATAGTCCTTTGACAAATATTCAGTTATAGCTAATATTTTTTTTTTATAGTTTAGGATAGTGTAGAGTATATACCAACGCCACCTATCTGCGTTGCACTGAATTTCATCGCTTGGGCAGTAACGGTATGCGGCGTTACTTGAACGTTCCACGTGGCTTTGCAAGATGTCGCTACTGTATAGTGTTGAGAAGTAAGCCTGCTTCGCTGCTACATCGTTTTCACAACTCGTACAGAGATGGCGTTCAGAGCTCCGCAAAGTTGATATTTAACGCGAACATATTAAAATTGTTTTTAAACTTTATTCTTACAATCAAAAGGTGAAGATAGAAGAGATGGATTCAATACTAATGGTCTTCAATTATCAGGTCATCTAGACTGTAGTGTAAAGCAGTCGAAGGTAATATAAATTCAATACAATTATGTTGTAATGAACTATCACTTAAAAAAAAATTCTCTATACTAAATTCCTGATATTCCATATAACATAGTATATATATAATTTACGGTGTAGTGTTGGGAGGCCTCCTACAAGGTGTGCCGACGATCTGGTGAGTCACGGGAACCCACTGGATGCGAGCAACGCGGGACCGATCGATGTGGAGATCTTTGGAGCAGGCCTATGTCCAAAAGTGGACGTCTATCGGCTGATGATGATGATGATGATAATGATTCCTTTAAAATAAATATGAAAATATTCTTAAAAATGTACGGAACATGCGAGCTCGAGTGTTCAGTAGTGTAATAGTATTGCAGAACTAGTGAACAGTAAAATAATGTTATTGTTTTACTGTTCACTAGTTATGTTTATTTAAAATGTAGTAAAAAAAATTAACATAAACAATGTATGCCAAACGCTGAGGACTGTATCTGGTGGAAGATATCGAGGAAGATCTATTCAACAGCCGATAAAGAAAGGCTGATGATGATTTAGATGAATTATGAACAGAGAAGAAGCTTTTAGTGCTTTTTAGCAAGGCTTTATAGGGAAGGTACCAACGGGTAAGCAGGTGATATGGACGGTAAGTCATCACCATCGCCAATGGAATACCGACCTATGAGAGAATGTCATCTTTTCTTGAAGATACCCTGAATCACATTGATTCGAAGCGACTAATGTTTCCTAAAAACAGTAGTTCCTACTGCTCAATAAGTCGTATGTCTTAAGCCCTTGGTCATTACTATGTTAAGACATCTTATCCTAACTGTGGCTACTCTGCGAGCATTGTAGCGAGGTAGCAGATCTGATCAGATGAATAAATATAGCGGCGGAATACGCTTCTTCTTGAAGTGCCACCTTCTTTCGACGGTCGACGAATTTTAAAGCAATCTGGGCTTTCGATACCGCGGCTCCTTCCGAACCATTGGCGTAAGTTCTTTCGCCAGGATATTCTTCTTCGCCTCACACTTCACTTTCCATGAATCTTGTATTATAAGATGAACTGCAGTAGTTCCTGTATTTAGTTTTCATTACATGGTATAAATATACCAACTTTCTTTACTTTATCATGTATAACACTTTTAATTTTTATTTATGAGCTTTTTCTATCTTAGTTTCTTTTTAACCCTTATTTCGAAAGCTTGAACTTCGGTTATACTGTCCGTTAATATTAGAAGGTTATAAATAACTTCTACTCTTACTAGGATATCGAATAATAAATTTAGGTATAAGTTTATCGTGTTAAGAAAACCAATATAACATTCACAACGTCCTGCCCAAAAGAAATAGGAAGGCGCGTGGGGTGTGGGACAGGGCGTGGGTAGGACGCCGGTCTCCTGTAATTTGCTCGCTGCAGTGAGTGTCGCCGGTGTCGGTAGACACTATCGGGACGACGCGACACCGCCTAGAGCGCGCCCGGGTGTCCGACACCGGGACACCTTTACGTGTTTGTTTTGCTATTGGATTTAGAATCGCGCACCGGAATGCGAATTTAAAGTTCCTTTCCCGTGTTTACTTTAACTAACAAAATAACATCAGTTGAGTCATGTTTGTGTCTAACGCAAACAACCTTTTTGTTTGCATTATCATTTCACTTAAGGCATTGGATATTGTCGTTTAGATTGCTGTCATTCCCATTTAATATTCTCACAGCATCTTTCAGGAATAGTCATAAAGAAAAAGACTAAACAGGTAATTATCGAAAAGATTTTTAAACTAATAGAATTTAAAAAATCAAAGTTCTCGATTTATATCAGTTCGTGAAGAAAAACGTATAACTGTTGCAAAATATTTATAAGTGTTCATATAGTACAAGCGGTTCTTAAACAGAACTAAAATGCACTGGTCACCCTGAGATATGTAGTCATATTTATTATCTTAAAGTCTATCGTAGGAATTTTTAGAATGATATTTTCATCCATCAATAATAGGACAAAGTGAAAACGTTAAGAGAATACTATTTCTATGAAGCTCAAGACTTTAAATATGTTTTTGAGCAAACGTGATAAAGACCGGAAAATAGTGAAGACTACTATTTTACTTCACCCAATTTATATAATGTGAGGATAAGATGGTAGACCAGATTGGAGATACAGCTTCCAAATTAGACGACATGTACTCCGGCGACCTGACGGCATGTATTTTTTGTGCATACAATATGAAGTTGTTAAGAAAGAAAATATTCGGAATAATCGAGCAAAGGTAAACCAACGATGTCGTGTCGATAAACTTTTATGTATGTAAATGTTATATGTAGGGGGTTAAGGATCTAAATTTCTGATGCATTTTAAGGTAAACCTATTTAAATTACTTCCCCTGTCCCTGGAAGCGGTGTGGCTGAACAAAAGAAAAAAAAAGAGAAGTAATCGCGGCGGAACGACACGACGGCCCTAATGCCTCGGTGGTTCATTCGTACGGGGATTTATGCGGGACGGGCGCAAGTAGAATTCGGGCAAACCGGACGCCAAAAACCCTGGCGATAAACGAACCGTAGAACCGACTAGAGTTTGCATACAGAGATTTACCGCCGGCTTTTTTGGACTGTACCGTGACATAATATTATTTTAGCAGCGGCCCAAGTTGCATGAAATTTAAAATGTCCCCTATCGGACCGAATCGGATTTACTTATGCGCCGGCCGACGAGCACTTTGCACCGGATGTAATAAATTTGACACGAGGATAAACTGACCGCCGAAATTTTAACTTTCGCGAAGAGATAAAGGATTAAATTATGAGAAGGGAATGTTGTCTGGCCGCTTGTACAATAGTTCTGCGTGTATCGCGATGAGTCAGCAAAGAGTTATATCGGATCTTTAGTATAGGATTTAGGAGAGAAATGTTTGCTATGAATCTAAAGGATTGCACGAGGAGGAGTAAGAGTTAATGACGAAAACAATCACATTATAGTAAATATATATTGCTAATAACTTTTATGATCATGAATATCGATCAAATTAGGATTATATATATTAAAAAGCTTTCATCGTCGACTTAAAGGATAAGATCTTCATTCTCGTTAACTCAGTAATTTTACTATAATATATATTATCATCCTACTATATAATGGCACAATTAGGCGCTACAGTCGTCCCTATCTAGACATTCACCGACGAAAGAAACAATCTATATTCAGCACAAACAACAGTGTTTGACAATTAATAAAGATATATATATGTTCCATGTTATATATGTACTGAAATATTCGAAGAATATCAAGCGGGGTTTTTCAGTAGTGAATCACAACCAACTCCTGAACAACAGCGACTCTTGTATACTTTGTTATTACCAAAACTTAAAATTACAATTATACCATACAGAATATAAAAACAGAGAAAAGCCTTTAGTGTAGACAATTATTCATACAAGTTACATTAATAAGTAATAAATGATAACTGTCGTGTTATTTTAAATTACTTACCCCTGTTTGTATTAATTTGTTAAGTAAATGTTTAATTTTAACTTTTCCATCATTCCGCTATTATTTATTGTACCTCGTGTAACGTTGCTTTGTTTAATTAATCAGAGCCGCAAAGTTGCCTAAAGTTGGTAACCTTTACAAATATTACTTCGGTCAGTGTATTTCCGCTTAATTTCTTCTACCTTCCGCTACCTTTCTTCACTAGGCACGTTTTAAAGGAAGTGGAATCATTTTGCTTGTGGATGCAATTATACTTTTAGTAATAAATCTAAGTATATAAACTGAAATAGACCACTGAAGATGTAGACGTTACTTAGAAACAAAATATGGAATCTGATCAGATGATGACAGAGACTGCTGAAAGCTTCTGGAAGCGATTAAAAGCGAATATCTGTAGATCGGCCACAGCATAGATCATTGGCTGAATCGCCTATAACTGGCATTCGACTTCAAAAGGCTGATGATGGTAATGGTAATCGTCATCGTCAGCCGATACAGATGTCCAACAATGGACGTCTTTATCTTCTTCTTAAGGTGCCTTTTCAACTAGTGAAGGTTGGAGATCAGCGTGATACAGTCCTTCCTGTCTCTGGTTCGGCCGAACAATTCAGCCGCTTTAGATATGCCAGTCCATTCCCGGATGTTCCTCAACCATGACGTCTGTCCGTTGATAATGATGACATGGATTTGTAAATGAAAATAATGAATTGCCTTAATTTAGCTTTTAGTTACTCCAAAGCTAAAGAAATTGTGATAAATCAGTTTGATGAACATAATTCTATTTGCAGTTACTACCGACTACATTCTGCCGTCAATTTCTAAAGGCGTTATCGTCACAACCAAGTGCAGTATTCTTCGCATTGTAAGCTAAAAGGCTTGCAGTAGATGATTGAATAAAGGGAATTGCTCAGTCGGGTCCGTACCCACTTCTGCGACCAAAGGGGGGCGACGGAAGTGGTATGAGAGAAATGACAAACGTTTGCCCCCGCATCCAGCGTACCCGAGATTTTCTAGCTTATGGCGTATTTATTCTATTCTTATAGATTTTTTTAGTGCTTTTACATCAGAAGAATAATTTACTTATAGCAGGTGTTTTAATCGAAGACTGTCTTTGCTCCTTCATCAAACGGTACATGTTCTGACTCACTGCTCAATACAGGACAAGATACAATTATTTACAAGCGATTAATGTTGATGATTGAAATCTTTTCGATACGTAAATGATGAAGTAACTAAATAGATTAAAATAAAAAAAAATGGACCTGTATACATAAAAGTAGTGTTCCTGTTTCTTAAGATCTATATAAGCTTTCGGACAAATTGCAATACATTGTTGCCACATTTTTTTGGTTCTGCAAATCAAAATCTAAATAATCTAGGGCCGATTGCTCGTCCAAGAATTTGCTGTATCCAGTGGTCGAGGAGTTTGCTCTCCACACCTAGAGGTGTGTGGTTCAAATAGATTTGAAAAAATTCTACCACAGCTTTATGCAGCCTATACACACACCGACTCTATGCACCTACAAAAGCACAATTGGCTGTAATCTATTACTATTTAATGAAATCTTAACTCGAAATCTCCCAAACGACTTACCTTGCTTAGAAACTTTACTAGAGGAAAGTCCATAGTTATTGGTATAGCGGTTTTATCAATTCCAATGTGTACTCTGTGGCAATGGGCAGGACAAATCGCTTTAAAGACTGACAGCCGATGGGGCACCAAGGTCCTCGAATGGCGACCCCGTAACGAAAGACGTAGTGTTGGCAGACCCCGCACGAGGTGGCCCGACCACCTGGTGACGCGCAAGATGGATCGAAGTGGAGATCGTTGGGGGAAGCTTATGTCCAGCAGTGGACGTCTGTCGGCCGATAATGATGACTCTGCAACAATTTCGCCAATCGACATACACAGCTGACCTTGGCCTTCTCAATTAGAGGTATATCTAAAAAGGTTACACGTACGACCTTCATATCTAATTCCAATTCGGGAAACCGACCAAATAACCGAGTTTATCTGTGAATAATTTGTGTTGTGAAACCGTTGAAACTTAAAAAAAAAACACACTGAAATGTCAAAAGAAAGGTGGATAGGCTGGAGAGCATTTATGGATCAAGTTTGGCGTGCAGTGTCGTTCCGGGAGCACTCGCCGGATATGTTTTAATGGGGCAGCCACCGTGCTGGTGAGCATTTCGATTTTATTCTTTTCAAGTTATAAATCGTCACCGAGGAATTGCAGCTCCACAGACCGCCGCACAGTCAAGTTAAAGTTATAACAAACACAACTATTTCAACCTTGGGTTAAAAATGTAACAAATAGACTTCTTTTGGCTAATACTCGACCTTAATTTCTAATGATAGTATCTAAAAGCGAAGATCTCGTCCGGAATATTCTGGCAGTCATACTTTGAGAGAAAGTCATGCTGTTGTGATGGCAGCTGTATGCTACCATCATCCAAAATCCATTACTTATGAGGCAGTGGAAACAAGTCAAGGCTTCCTCGTTTGTATCAGCCTAGAATAATAATATCTAGGTCAAATTGGTGGTAAGTGTTTCCGGAGACCGTCTAGGTAGATACCACCGCAGCTCCTATTGCAGCCGATAAGAATAATACAGTACTGTGTTCCGGTTTGTAGTGATGTAGCCAATGAAATTACTGAGGTAATGAGACTTAACATCTTAGTGCAGTGTATAACATTCTAACCAGAGTTATATTATTAGAAGTGAAGGTCATGTTTGTTTCGTCGTTTCCTAGAATAAATGATCTAATATCGTTTCACAGGTGAAAGCGTTGGATGCACAACATCTTTTTTTGTTAGGTGGTTAGATCGAAGCGAGAAATATCCGGCAGTTGAAGGCGGACGTTATCCGGATATGCATCGCCCGTTGCTTTGTATTGTTACAGGATCGCGTCGCGTACGGAACCCCGACGGCGGCGCGAATGCGGAGCGGCTTGCGTCGATTTAGAAATTTATTAGAATTGCGGGACGCGAGGAGCTTGCGACTTATTGTTGCATACCTCACTTGCATCCGCAACTTGGCTCCGGGGATTTGTGTATACAAGTAACGATTTTGTCTCTACGTGTTATACATTAAATATTTTATCTGAGGAAATAACAAAACTAGCAGAATGTTCACTTGAAGGTAGCTTACAAGCCAGACCGTAATAGTGAGGTGGTAGTTAAGAAGATAAACACTGCACCACATTGCGCAAGTAGGTACCACCGCAGCCTCTATTGCAGCCGACAAATAATAGAATCCAAACATTACTGTATTCCGGTTAGAATGGTACCGTAGCTAGTGAAATTACTGGGGTAATGAGACTCAACATCTTATGTCACAGGCGATGTGCACAATGTAGTTTCGTACATACCATCCTATCTAGCTCCACGTTGTTATAGCCAAGCGTATTACTTATCATCAGGTCTTACTCGTCTTGTTGCTTCGATGAAGAAAAAATATGTTATAGTACTTACATGGTCTTCGGTAATATAGAAATACTGTCATTAGACCTCGGAACGTTTTCTTTGAGACAAACAACGCCGACGGTCTCTTGTGTCGGAGGCCAAGGCTCACTTTGGCTCGCTGCACCACAGGAGTATGGCAGTAGATCTTTCAGATCGTTTTATGCAATATTTTTCAGAATTCAAATCACATGATGATGATTAGAATGTTATAAGTAACACAAACTTCATTATTCCTTATCCTACATGTGATAACGTAAACGTAGGGTCCTTATTATATTAATTGTTATAAAGTAATAAAGGTTTTATTTGATCCTTAATATAATATAACAATCAAAGCCTCCCTCTAAAAGTTAAAAATTAAATAATAAAATATCAAAACATTATAAGAGACCATAATAAAAACAAAACAGCCCTCTCCCTGCTCTTGATTTTCAGTAATAGTAATGTTCAGAAGGTAACCGATCTAAATTCATATTGAATCGAATATGGTCTAATTTGTTCGTTAGGGGTGGCCAATAGAACTATCTACCCGACCCTTATTATTGTACCCTTATATTTTAAGTTTCTCTAACAGTATTTACAATCCATGTTTTCAAATTTTAGGTGTACGACTGGTATGAACGTTTCGAGGGCAACTTAAGAAAGCGGGCAACTCGGTAACTCTTGATTACTTAATAAGCTAAGGTTTGGCGGAAGGTCATCATGACCTCCAGTGAAACTTTCACTTTATTTCCTTCAAGATATATCAAGAAGTTTTGTACGAGCATATTTCATAAATATTATCTTTTATATAAGATTATCAATATTTCTTTTTCACTAACAATAAACTCATAAGAATAACTTGGGGGGTATAAGAACTCCCGTACAACAACTCACGAGACCCAAGCCAACCTCACCTACTCGTGGTGCAGCCTGCTTATCAACAAACGAGGGTCTGGCTCCTACCAACCCGAATTGGACCAGCGTGGTGGATAATGGCTTAAGACCCCTCATATGAACATCTCCAAACTACTGAAGATCGCTAAAAGGCGCGCGATCAATCGATGTTGAGATCTTTGGCGGAGGCGTATGTCCAACAGTGGTCGTCTATCGGGTGATGATGAAGAATAATTTTAAACATTTTAACTGGATGTTAAATATGATGCTAATGAATCTTATAGAAAATCTTTGTTAATGCTAACTGCTATTTTGCTTGGATTTAGTTTACCGTGTCAAAGCATGTTGAAGATTACGTGGAAGCAGTATGCTTCCAATGTTCGTCCTAGAAAGAACTAACTGCAAACGTAGGCTAATGAAAACTGTCATGCAAAGAAAGATTGCATTTTTCGGATAACTTCAAAGTGGATCCCTTTAAAAGTTCTGAAGGTTGATGCTTGAAGGCAAAACCTGCACCTGGTGAATAGTGGAAGAAATGGTTTAACAACATGAAAGAGTGGATCATCAGCTAAATAGAATAGCTGAGGATGGAATTGATTTTCTCAAACTGATCGTCAAACTTCAGTTTGAAGAGGGCACGTTAATGATGATAATGTTAAAAGAAATCTGTAAAGGATAATCAAACGTTATACTTATAACAGAAAGTAATGAGAATTAACGTGGATGGTTATAAGGATAGAGGAAGACTAAATAAAGTGTAGATGGATTGTTGGAAAGATGACATATGTGAGTTCAGATATGACGGCTGATACAGGGATATGGGACAGACGTACATACTGTGCCGACCCCACATAACTGAGAAAAGGGCAGGTGGAAGAAGAATACTTTATGTAAACAACTATTAATTCATTTGATTAATTGACAATATTGTTAACTGTTATTATTTGTTAACTATTTTATAATAGAAACCGTTGATCCATTAATCCATCAAACAATCTAACTGTCGAACGTCGGGTACAAAATTCCAATCCGTCTCTCGTCACAGCATCGGATGCGATGCGCGTAAATCAAGAAGATATATTGTGCGAGCTCGTATCGCGAATGGGAGGCCGCAGACCCTCGAAAGTCCATTCCGGTGTCCATCGGCCCTCACAGTAACGACAACGGGCCGAAGATTGCATCGCACAGTTGCAAATCCCACGGGCCCCGTGCCGAAATTGATCGTTGCAATTTGCCCGTGTCGAGACTGAGGCCGCGTGGCGATCCATCTTTGACTCCTTCTGCTTGGAGCTGAAGCTCGTTAAACCCGACGCATAAAAATCGTAGACATTCCGTCACGCGTAACTCTTTATTGGACCGTAATTTGTTAACATCTTCCAAATATATACAATAGTAATAATAAGATAGAAGTGAAGACATTATTTAACCCTGAAAGAATAATTTGTGATATGTTCAGTTACAACGAAAGGGGTGTAGGGGGTCCCGCACAACAACTCATGGGACCCAAACCAACCTCACCTGCTCGTGGTGCAGCATGGTAATCAACAAACGAAGCTCTGGCTTCCATTAACCCGCATTAGGTCAGCGTGCCTAATCTCCCTATATAAATTCCTACCCCATCAATGTGTGAATCTTTGGGAGCGGCCTATGTCCAGCAGTGGACGTCTGTCGGCTGATGAAAAGAACTCATAAAACTGAACAGATTTGAACTGTGTCGTATATTAGTCGCCTTATATGTAAATTGACCTCGTCTAGCCTTTGTGTCCGACATTATAAAGAGTTTCCCCTTCTGCTAAATGTTAATTTTTTTAAAAATGATGCTACATGTACACAATTAGGTTACCTCCAATTAAATTTACTCATGGTGTTAGGTGATAATGAAGCTGTAGATGATGAATTGTTTGCAATTAGAAGAATCACTCTTGATACATTGACAGTGGAAGGAAATCTAATGCAGTACCTATCCGTTAGGCCGTATAAAAACTACCATCAATCAAACTGCACAACAAGTGTCCTCAGAACCGAACCAGGATTTGGAAGTTATATACATAATGAGATCATCATCATCTCAACTGATGGATTTCCACATAGATCTTTTGTGGTATATATAAAAATGTTCACTTTATGTGAATTAGGCACAAGGTTGACACTATTGTCTAGTTATTGAATTTAGAAAAATTTCTATCGCCGTGTTCCGATAACAAGTTTTCCTTCGTCCTCACGCTCCCCTCGTTTCCTCGGAACACATTCGCAGAGATCCCGTAAAGGATATTACTCAAACACGATACCGAATTGTCACACGTCCCCTGAATAAGAATTCTCCAATTCCCCGCAGCGTCTGCGTCGGACGATTTGACTCCAACAGTTATTGCGGCATCAATTGAATGATACGTTTGTTTATGCGATCCCTTGCTGGGTGAAATGATTGCCCCGCGAACGGGCGATCCCATCGCGATGCAAATGACGTCATTCCGCCACTCTCCATCCTCTTCGTTACGTTCACAAAGCGGAGAAGAGGAATTTATTCATTGATTGTTGTTCACAACATACAAAAGACGAGAAACAGCTCAAACAAATAGCAATGTGATTAAACTGTGAAATTTTCGTGATATTTTTTAGGGTCATCATCTCGGCTCCTGTTCCTGCAGTCAAATAGTAATAACCAAATATTACTGTCTTGAAGGACCTTGTAGCTAGAGTAACGAGTCCTGAAATCTAATAGAGACGCGATGAGCACAATGTGTTGCTGTGTATATCATCCTAACTAGGGTGACATTGTAATGAGCGAGGGTATCGTATACCATCCCGTCAACGTGTCTAGAATTATTTAAGCAGTTTATCTCAATGTAGGTCTCGTATAAATTCTTCAGTGCTTTGAAGACCTTGATTACCCACAAAGGTGTAGTAAATCTCTAATAAATAGACAACTTTAAATATTCAATCGTACGACTCCGCAGCGTCGATGGAGTGAGGGTGGAGTAGGGCGGAGGACTCGACGTCAATTTCACGGAAGATTTCGCGTACAATTCCGAAAGCTACCCCCGGTGGATTTTCAGATACCTATGCTATATGTGCGCCGCGCTGAGGGATTTATAAACGCGCCCTTCATTTAGACGGAACCGTTTAAGCGAACGTTTCCTCTTCCTCTCCCAACATCAGACGCTCGAAGGAGTAAATAGGGTGATTTCGAAAATTCAGCTCTTCATTTTAGATACTTTTACAAGAAATTCTTTATAGGTACTTATGACCACTTTTAAGTTTAGTGCTTGACCGCGGCTTACGGAATTTTAAGTATAGATGTAACTTCATGATGGTAAAGGTGGTAAAGAATTACCTAGCTGACTTACTATTCATTTAAACAGTTCAAGTCATACCTTATTAATAGATATAGTTTATAATAGAAAGCGAAATTTTAGTAGGTTTCTTCTAAGCGTACAAAGCTAGCTTTACAAGTTAGCTTACATCTCTCATTACTTTATCGAGGATTCTGGATATATGATATTAGATAACGATCCCTATCAATCGACAATCATCAGCATTAAATCTCGTTTCCTATTAACGATCTGAGCTTCTAATGCGCTTCTTATTATATTGCTGCTTAACTAAGGGATACTACCCTGGCCGTGGATCCAATCGAATGCGAACCAGAGGGAGATAAACGGGAAATAATGGGAGATGAGAATAATTAATCGTGCAGCAACTTATTACGGCGTCGGCTTGTTATATCGCCGTTTTATCATAAAGGACATTTTCCAAGGGGCCTCCGCGTCCCTCATCGCCTGTAGATAGTCACAGGAAGAGATCCGTGGACACGCCCCAGACATATTGTTAATTGAAGAGGCAAGTTATTTCCAAGTTGTACTTTATTTTATCTCACCCCCACAAGACGGGCGGAACGCTTACTGAACTATAGTAAGCCATGATAATGTACAGCTTATAATAGTGACGACAGTGACAGGGCGTTAAGGTTATCTATCCCATAAACCTAATCAGTAAGCTCATAGCAGACTTATGATGTGGCGAAGATCAAGGAGTCTACTGGTTTCAAAAAGCCATTGTGGCGAAAGTGGTCTTGTTTACTGGTGGTAGTTCTCCATTACCAGAGACGGCCTAGGTACATGCCATCGCAGTGTCTATTGGAGCAGACAAACAGTACTGTGCATACATTACTGTGTTCCGGTTTGAACGGCGTTTAAGCTAGTGAAATTATTGGTGTAACAAGACTCACCTTCTTATGTCTATTCGTTGTATTATTTACCATCAGGTGAACATCTCATTAGTGTTGAATAAAAGTATTCTCCGGATATAGACAGCGTAAGATCGAACGGTGTGAAGATTTTTGGAAGGTTTTATGTCGAGGTATTGACGACTACGGTATGATGATGGTGATGATGATAACACTTGAAATGTGAAGATAATAAAAATGTATATCAATGCGATAATTTATATAAAGTGTATTTTTGTAAGAGTTGTAATATTCGCGTGCGAGCACGGAGCTGATCCTGCAGGGTTTTACGTCGGCGCGCGTACCTATCAAACGCTCGTTTGCTCAAAGTATGGAGCCGAAGTCTATCCGGCCCGGCTGCGAACACGGAAACGAACCAGCCCCGGGAGCACTATTTCCCTATTTCCGAACGAATAAAAAGAACTCAAAGAGAACTTCATGACTTTTGTTATATCGTATAGCTTTTTACAACACCTCCAACACGTTCGCCGGAGCGAATTCTGTGAAACGTTTCGTTGGCACCAGTTCTTTGTGAACGAGTTGGCGTGTCTACTGCGGGTGGTGGTTTCCACAACGTGAGGATTTACGAGTTTCAAACTTCAGCGTACGGCACTAACATCTATTTTACAATGACACTTTGAAATCACTTCAAATTTAATTACCACTCGATTTATTCACATTCCCTCTTTATGGTTACACTAGTGTTTATCTTTTGGTTTTACCCTATTAATTTTTTAATAAAGTAAAACTAAAAAATAAAAGGGGTGTATGTCCCGCAGAACAATTCACGGGATCCAAGCCATCCTCACCTGCTAGTGGTGCATCCTGCTAACGAGGCTCCGGCCCCCACCGAGCTGCATTGGGCCGATAAATCCTTACACGACCGATATGGGAATTTATGATGGAGGCCTATTTCCAGCAGTGGACATCTATCCACTGATGATGATGATGACTTTTTTTAACAAGATTCAGTAGAAAAATTTCGATTAATTTCACTTATACATTCAAGTAATGAAATTTTTTAGTTTATGTATAAAGTACAGTGACTTAACACAGACTTAAGGACCTACAAATGTTAGTCAGCGGTAGCTCGCTGGCCGAATGGTTAGAGCGTGCGGCCTTCATTCCGAAGGTCGCAGGTTCGAATCTCGGCATGTACCGATGACTAATATTTAAGTTATGTACATTTGTGAACTTTAGTTACAGCAGCGAGATACAAACGGTGAAGGAAAACATCGCGAGGAAACCTGCACATGAATTAGAAATTATTCTAAGCTGTGTGTGAAGTCACCAATCCGCATGGGGTCCGCGTGGTGATTATGGCCCATCGCCCTCATATTGAGGGTAGGCCTGTGTCCCAACAGTGGAGACATAAATTGACTGATGACAAAAAAAGTCAGTAAAAGTGTTGAGAACTATCAGATTCCTAATACCTATCCAATTTGAGATTAAATTAATATTTATTTGGAACTACCCCAGATCTAATATATTGTTATTTATTTAATTTTTGTCATAATTTATAAATAATTGACTTTCAGATATCTAGGGGTGTAGCAAGAAATTGTGAATAGGGATGAATATAACATTACGATTTACTTAAGAAAATATCATTACTGGTGGTTTCCGTTGCTGAAGGACCGTCTAGGTACCTACCTACCACCTAGGTAGTACCTATCACGGCAGCTCCTATTTCTACCGCCAAATAGTAGTGTGCAAATATTTTCCGTTTTCACAATGTTCCAGTTTGAAGGGCGCTGTAGCTAAAATAATTAATGGGGTAATGAGGCTTAACTTCTTATGTCTTGGCGAGCGAAATACATAACCTATGAATCACTTACTATCAGGTGAAGGAACCGCTCGTCTCGTCGCTTCATTAAATAAAAGGAAAAACAATAATAAATCGTATTATTCAACAGTTTTAATATACTAATTTATAGTAATATGAGAGTTAGGGTGTTTCAAGTAAATAAGCTTCATTATCCTTGCTGTTATTACTTAACAACGTGTAAAATTGCGATCGTGTATTACTTTAATATATATAAAAAGCAAGGAAATGAGCAATGAAAATAAATTTCAATAACATAGACATTAACTACAGGGCAGTTTTATAAATACGAGCGTTTGTAGTTTCGTAGCCGACTTACTTATCAAAGGATTATAAATATCTCGGCGGGTGCGCCCTTGGGCCGACATTGGCAAGACGCAATGCAGACTACAAGCCAGGACTTTAGGCGCAGACCTGATGAAACCTGACTATATTATCAAACCGGTTCACCGGCAGGTTGTTATTCAGCGATAAATGCTATGTACAGTAGAAATAACAGAGTTTTAGTTTATTTTTTCAGCGATGTAGATAAGTGTGCCGGAGCGGGCCCCGTGCTCGATGTTTTCTTTAATTCTATATAAGAAACGTTTCCAATGTACGTAGCAGTGCTTTTCGACGCGAATTTATTCGGCAGATAACGTCTCTATAAATATGTAATGATGTCGACATTATTACACAAAAGGATATACGGAAATTTGGTGAAAAAAAAATTGCGCAGAATAGAGTACATTGCATACTAAATTACACAAAAAAATACTAATACATTACTTACAACTTTAACATTAGAACTTAAACATTAAAAGGATCTACATCCTAAATGTTGAATTTGAGACCATTATTTAAATAATATACAGTGATGCAAAAGGCCCTAGTTCCCCCACAGAGACAACACTGGTCTACTTTCACCCTTCGCCCGTTTTTTTTTTAAATCATTCCCATAGTTTTGTTGGGTTAGAGCTCTTTCACTCTTCCTGTCCTTTCATTCCAATTCTCTCATTTATCATCATCATCATTATCAGGCGACAGATGTCCACTGCTGGACATAGGCCTTCCTCAAAGATCTCCACTTCGATCGATCCTGTGCTACCGGAATCAAGCTACAGTATGCATTCTCTATATATCTCCCATAAATGAAGACACAGTCAGTTCCGACTACATAATTACCCCCTTTTGTCTTAAAAGAGTAGTATGCAAACATTACTGTGTTTCAGGTTTTAATTTTACAGCATTAATTGACACTGGGGTAAGAAGAAAGCTTACGCCCTGATTTTCGCTAGGATTACGTTGAGATAAATACCCAGTAAAAGTTGAAATAAGGACATCAGCAAAGCCTTTCCCTGGTATGGATTGTCGTAAAGGTTTAATGGTAATCCACCAAGCTTGCCTTCTACCCTCAAGTTATGGATCTGCTACCATAATAGTGTTGTTGCATTCCGTTTGTCAACAATTGAGTGTCAGATCATTTTAAGCGAGCAAACTTCATCTTCTTCGGACTTATTGTCACTTAACGCCAAGTGAAATTAAGTTTAAGTATTTGCCTGATTAAAATAAGAAATGTTGTATAATATAATACTAAATTGTAAATTTATATCATCATCATCATCATCAGCCGATAGACGTCCACAGCTGGACACAGGCCTCCCTCAAATACCTCCACATCGAAGAGTTCATTGAGTGGGAATTAAATTTATATAGGTGGTTATATAAAGATTAGAACTAAATACTTAAAGAAGATGGAGAACCGGTTTAAAGTGGGGGCTGAGGGAGAGGATGTGGATTTATTGCCGTCAGGTTATACAATTAGTTGCTATACTTAAGCGTGTTGCTTACCATGCAGCTTAAACGGTTTAGCGCTGGCTACCTGACGAGATCATTAAGGTAATATCGATCCCCGTTTCAAGGATTAGCGGAGGACAAATTGTCCAATCAATGGACTGATAATTGATTCCCGTCACCCCAGCGGCCGACGGCTGCTTTGTTTAAGGATTACGAGAGATTTAAATTTTAAACACCTTAAGTGACTTTTAAAAAAAAATTCAAACTAAGCTAATTCCCACGGTCTTTTATGCGCAGAGTTCGCAGCAGGTAGGGAATGTTGAAACAAAGTCTCACCCGCTAAGTCGGAGAAGCTGTGTCGATAGAACCAAGTTTACGTTTAAGTTTAAGCTAAGATTAAATCTTTAGTAATATTGTAGACTAGCTGATGGGATGATTATGGCTTTTATTTATAAAGGAACATAACGAAAAAGGTTTACATAGTCGTAAGTAATAACTTAGTCATACGCGCTGTTTGCTTAGCGTCTCACATGAGATAATAAGTTGCATGAGCTTATCAAGTTATTAGAAGTTGGTAAGTTTTTATCGACTTCATCTGCATAATTACTACTCCATAGTTATAATTCTGCAATCTTAATAACACGAGAGCTAAAGGACCTTTGGAGAGAAGATTTCAGTATCCTTACTCTCATTTATACTTAACATATGCATAAAGGTCAAATAATAACTTAGTCTAGATAAACACAACAATTGTAGTATTAGTTCTTATAGCAAGGTACTATCACAGCGCCTGTTGTAGCTGACGAATACTATTGTGCAAACATTACTGTTCCGGTCTGAAGAGCGCTGTAGCTAGTGTAAAAACTTGAGAAACGAGACTCAATATCTCCTGTCTCAGAAGATTGTAATGTGGTGCAGTGAATAACATCCTAACCAGCGCCATGCTTTTACGGGTGGGCTTATCATCATCATCATCATCCGATAGACGTCCACTGCTGGACATAAGCTTCTATGCGACATAGGCTCTATGGGCTGTCGTATGTAAGGTATTTCCCGTTTCGTCTCGTCGCTTTATTGTAAAAAAAAAACTTAAGTTTTGTCGTTACAAGTGTATTTTATATATATTGTATTAACTTAAAAACATCACACTACTTGCTTCAAGAAAGTATAACATTAAATCTATCCACAAAACGAATATAGAAATTTCGGCAATAAATATGATTCACTTTACAAAAGATCTAATGCATTGCTTACGCGCAAGCAATACCATAAATCAAGTGATAAACGGCTCGATCAATCCAACGAGTACAAATATATTTTTTAGGTTGAGTCTTAACAGTTTTACGTCGACTTTTATCGATGTACGTAAACACGAGAGCATACTTTGAGAATGTGAGCTTTGAAATCGTTCTCTCGTTGTTCAGATTTTATAGAGACCGGTGAACCAGATAACTTCTACGTTAGCATCACCGCACCTTCCATCGTTAAACAATAACATCATCATCATCATCAGGCGATACACGTCGACTGACAAGGTATGACTGAAAGATTGAAAGTATGAATGGAGCTAAAGTAAACGTAGAAATTAGGAAAAAAGGATATATAAATATAAAAGCTCAAAATGAAAGAGGAAAATAGATACTCTCAGGCAACAAGGAACGAGTAAAAAAAAATAGATGTCCACTGCTGGACATAGGCCTCCCCCAAAGATCTCCACATCGATCGATCCTGTGCTGCCCTTGGGTGTAAGGGATTTTACCTTTTCTTTAACCTTGATGATTGTACTCAGTGTTTTAAAAAGTCACCGAACCACTGATGGTAGATCTCTGTTGCAGGAAACCGTCTAGGTAAGTATCACTGCAGCTCCTATTGCATCCGACAAACTACTGTGCAAATATTGATATATGGGATCTCTTATAGAACGCACCGGTGCCCCTTAACACCTTGTGTTATACGTCTCTGAGGAGGAGCCTAACCCTCCTGGGCACCATCGCTGTGCCGTACGCTGTCCCACGCAGGTTCGCCCATCCCCACCCTCAAAACCCACATAACTGCTACACCCTTTAGTCGCCTTCTACGACAGTTAGGGCTTACTTTAGTCCTATTTTTACTAGCCCGAGACTACAGGGCTGATGTTATGGTTCTAGGATAAACATACATATCACGCCTCGTTTCTAGTGGGGTAGGCAGAGACCACCTCTCCCCACTTACCACAATCCTGGCACACCTCTCTTTCCCCCGCGTTCATAAGCGTCTTCATGCATTCTCGTCGGTTGCGAGTGAGAAATGGTTCTAGGAGATATATATTATATAATGTGATACAGTGTATCACCTAACCAGATCCAAATAAAAAATCTAGGTTCTAACACTATGGTTTTATTGCCTGTTATAGTAGCTTTGTTGAAAAGTACATTGAGCCATCGTCCACTTTAAAGTCTTGGGATAAGAAACCATACTATTACTTCCCAAGAGACACCACCAACAGGGATTGACAAGGTTCCACTGGCAACATTTCTAGCAGCAAATTTACAATAAGGTGGTTTCCATCTAGATAGATTTAAATACTTTCGACCTTCAGATTGAACTCCTGATCATGTAGCCTAAAAATTGAACCAAGAATCTCCATATTTCTTTTTTGGACACTAATTTATGAATTTACTTCTGGTTTAATTATTTATTATTTCGGGTAGATCAGCTGTATCTAGTCTTAAGCCTGTCTCCAGCTCGATATCATACCTCAAGCATCCATGTATAAGACACACCGTCAGCGAATGAAGAACCGTTTCCTCCACGAGGAATCTCCATATTACAAGACAAGCGAACTGCGTCAAGGAGTCAGTTAAAAATTATTTATTTCTTTATCTTTTGTAATTCTTTTAATAGTACTATTGTTATTTAAACAAAACCCAAACGAAAGCTCCGGATGAAGCTATTTAAGCGCTTAATCAAATAAGCTGTAAGGGCGAAATTTAAAAGTACCATCAGAATTTGCATAATGGCCGAGACCCAGAAACGACTCAATCTGGGCGGGCCATTTATTGTTGTAATTCTTGCTTGCATAAACTCCCTCTGCGTTGATTTACTATCCGGTCGGAAGTACTCTACTCTTACTCCTCTTTGTTACTTAATAAACTTGAGAAAAACAACTGTTATTTATCGTATACTTAAATTTTTTATAACAGGTTTTACTGCTTGTCTGACGCAGTAAGCAAAGATCATTAAAAGCTATCTCCGCCTGTAGTATTATAATTGGAAGATAAGATGTAAGTTTATATATTAAATAACACTAATTCTGATGGTGTGAACCAAGGACTTTAGTGTTACGAAGCGATCAACCACTGCGCCATACAGACAATAGATCTTGAAAACAGTTTGTAATAGTTTAAAGCGATATTCAATTATCGATACCTGCTGACTTTAGTTATAAAATTCTTGTTACTCGTATTAACTTTTAATTGAATGCATTGTTCATAGGGAATATAATGGATATGCAGTTTATTAAAGGGTTGTAACCGCGCGTGGGGTGCGGGTGGAATAATGAAAATTATAAATCAAACTGACGTTTACCGTTAAACCGTCCTCACTGACGGCGGGCGTTCGTGTAACAGCGCAAATGCTACAAATAGCATGTTTGTAATGTCGTTTGTTATACTGCTCAATTATACTAATTCATTGATGTAAAGGAGCAATGCTTTTATTTCACATTACAAGTTAATATATCATATTGTTTATATCTTGGAGGGTTAACAACCCTCTTCAGTACTTCAAGACAGTCCGAAGTAGGGGATGTTACGTGAGACATTATAGACGTATTTTGTTACTTCGCTCGCCGTAGCTTCAGGTTTTGTTTTCTATTACATAGTAATTATTATCGTTACTAAAAAGCTATGAAAACAAACGATGGACCCTTAAAAATTATATAGGCGCTATAAGTTTAAATATTTTGGAAGTTTTATGACGTAAACCACGGAAGTTACCTCAAATAAATAAATATGCAAATTAAACGCGCGAAACTTTAAGTTAAGCGAAGAGTTTTGTTCGGTGCCCGCGGAGTTATTAGCACTCCAACTTGGCCGAGGTTTTAAGTTTAAATAATTTTGTCAGACCGCCTCCATGTAAATACACTCCGCGGTACGAACTTTCAAAGGGGGAACGAGGAAAAAAAAAACAAATTTTCACTTAACCCCTTTTTGCTTTCTTTAGATTAAAGAACGTTAAATTTTCGTCTACTCCTAAAATCTTATAAAGTTTGTGTAACTTTTTAACAAAGGGCCTCCTCCGTTTTTTTTTTTTTACATCTTTTTTACTACGGACTTGGGAACACTCAGCGCACAGTTCGGAAGTACAACGCCATAGTATGGAGCCGTTATGGAATTACTTCTTATAAAATTTCCCTCAGGGTTCTATACATCGCCGGCGGAATGCCGTAAGCTGATGTCTTTTATTTAAATATTTATGTCATAAACAGTTTTGTAATAACAATTTATATGAAATATGTACTTATTAATAACCTCTCTTTTTTAGTGGATAAAAAAATATATGAAATATTCACTAAATATTTTCTTACGTTACCATTTACTTCTAAGCTTTCAACTTTTTGGACATCGCTAGACTTCATCTTAGAGACTTACCTGGAATAAAATAAAAAAATATTAGTATTACCCCTAACAGACGTACTACTTTAGCACTAATATATTTTCAACCTAGGCGGTCTCCTAAAAATATCATCATCAGCCGATAGGCCTGCCCCAAACATCTCTACATACAGTCAGCGTGGCCTCCGGGGCCGCCGGTCGTTTGTTGGGGTTCATATGAGGAGATTTTGCGAGTTGGTGGGAGCCAGAACCTTGTCTTTTGAATAACAGAATGAACCATGAGCTGGTGAGGTTGGCTGGAGCTCCGTGAGTTGTGCGTGATATTACTCCTACACCCCTTACACCCCCTAAACAGATCAATACTACGTAGACAATTTTGTTTTTTGTTGCTCGTTTGGCTACTGTCGCACATTAAGCTGGTGTAATTTTAAAACGTATAAAAGAAAAATTCTATGCATATTTTTTAACAATAACTCAATGTCGCAGCGAGTCCATTCATTTATATTTTGCATGTTGACAGCGACGAAATAAAAAAAAAAACAACAACAGCAACAGCCAACATGCAAACCATATCAAAAGCGTCGCGACAACGTTTATACCGAGTTTGCTTTATATACCCTCAACAGATTTATAATCTTTTGAGTTATAGGTCTCTTGTAACACGTTTTCGTGTTAATGCACATACACCTTTAAGCTTTCTTTCTTTACCTACAACAGGTTCTCACTTGATTTTAATTTCACACGATTTTAAGTGACAATGTAACCGTAGACGAAAAAACAAACTCTGACTCACTTATCTCGACAGCCGTAACTCATCAATGTCAAAGCGACAGATTTCCGATATGACGATAGATGGAAAAAAATCTATTAAACTCCACCTGTTGCTATGGAAACGAATCTGAAAACACGGTGCTAATATTTGAAGAATGTATACTTAACGACGAACAGAACATTGGCAGCAAGTTGATAATTTCTTATATTACTTATTCCTCAGGCGCAGCGACTCAAAGTGAGTCTTGGCCTCCGACACCAGAGAGCGCCAGGATTGTCTGACTGGTATTGCCTCTTACCAGTCCACTGCCGGAAGCTCGGGCAGGTCATGCTCCATGGCATCCTACGAACGAAGTCTGTGGGCTTTGGCTTCTACCATGATGTTCGGTTCGCCAACCAGCCTCTCGATTTTAATACGTTGGGCTCGCCACCTACTATCCTGTCTCCCAGGTCAGGCCGAATCTATTATACTAATTAAGTACTATTTAAAGTCTCAAGCATTTTCCAATCCTTACTAGCTCTCTTTGTTACTCAAGTTACCTGTCAAGGGATTTACGAACTGCTTCTTGGTGGTGAAGATCCCAGTCTAGTACATATCTATAAGGTCCTTAATACGTTAATCCAATCTTGACCCGTATAGAACTGTTCACTTTCATGTTGAATCAACTAAAAGTTTAAATGCACTTTTTAATAATTTATCTTAGATTCTTATCGTCTGGCAAGATTGATGGTAAGATGCTGCATTGATATAGCCTTATCATTGGACCGACGTAATCAAAGAGACTATAGATAAATCTGAAAACTTGTCCTTGAAGAAATCCAGAAAACATGTATTAAGAGTTGACGTAATTGAAATCAGCAGGTTATCACTAGAGTCATGATCGCGAGGAAACGAAATGGAAGGATCAGAAGAATTATATCGGTGATAGAAATCAATTGGTGATGATCACATATTTCAAATAGGTCAACAATTATTCAATTGTCTAAATGAGAAGATAGATGTTCCGAGATTTTTTTTGGAAGTATAAGTTTATTGACCAGATCTGAAATGCCTACGTGAAGGTCGCAGCAAGGTGAGCCTTCGATGTCTGCCGACGTAGCGTCTAGATTTTTTTTATACCTTTATTGCGAAACCGGGCACCCGATACTTCTATTATACAACCGGAGTCACGATAGTCTGAAAAATTGCTATCGAACCCTCCTATTTATTGTGAAACAGTTCCGTTGGTTTTTTTTTTCAATCAATAACTTTCGAATTGGAGTCGTGGATCGAAAAGTTAACATTAGTTGACTTTGTTACTGGAAAAATAGTACTAAAACTTCACTACGTTCTAGATACTAATTTACTGGGGTGAGACTTAACATATGTCTGAAGGCGATGAGCATAATGTGGTGCTGTGTATATCACCCTAACTAGTACTGATAGTAAGGTCGAAGTATCATTTACCATCAGATGAACATGATCATATCAACGTTTTTTCAAATAAAAATTGGATGCTATTGAATATATGTTTTTGTATGTCTATGTTGGATATATGTCGGACATATTATTCTCTTTCGGAAGCAGTAAGGACTAGCTCTCGGTCTAATTTCTACTCCTCAAAGCTAGGTCGTCGCCGTCTGTGGGACATTAAAAAAGAAACAAATGCAATTTACGTTGAACACACAAAATTGCTTCGCGCTCCGGCGTTATTGCAGCCCTAACCGCAATTACGTGTAATTGAAAACGGAGGGTCGTTACCGCGCTGTGACGTCACCGCGCCCCCTCTCCCCTCACACCAGTCGGAATGTAACACATCCACTTCCGTTTTTGCGTATCCCACACTAGCTATTTTGTAGCGTTGTTTAAGCTCAAGTTTGAATAATGGATATCGTTTCTATTTAACTGCACATCTCACTAAATTATACTGCAGAGTAAATGGATAAGAAATAAAATGCAATAGTAATAGATAAAGGGGTGTAAAAGGTCCATAATAACTCACGGCACCCAAGACAACCTCACTTGCTCGTGGTGCACCCTTTTAATCAATAAACCAGGCTCTGGTCGCCGCCAACTCGCATTAGGCCAGCGTGGTGGGAAATGGCCGAAATCCTCCCATACGAGCTGAGGATTACTGGAGGCCATGGTGACCTTATGTGGAGGTCTTTTGAGGAGGCCTATGTTCAGTTGTGGACGTCTATCGGCTGAAGATAATGATGATGTTGAGTAAAATTCGACGCACTTCCTATATACTATGGACATAGATAAACAGCTTTTTATCCATTATTCGCAAAACATATTTTATCGTATTCGCGACAGTTTCCAGGTCTCTGTTGCCGAAGAACGTTTAGATAGGAACCACCGCAGCTCCTATTGCATCCGACAAACTACTTTGCAATATTGATGTCCCGTTTTGAAGGGCGCTGTAGCTATTGAAATTAATGAAGTAACGAGACTTGACATTGTACTTCTCACTCCATCACAACTAACACCCCTTTATTATGAGCAGGCATATAACTTACTGCCTCTAAGGATGATGATCTGTGAGAGGATGGAGATGGGCCTGTAATAAATGATCAACCATTTTTTATTCAAACTTATATGAAATCTGTAGTTTTAACAGGCCCGCATCAGTTAGTGCTCGCAGCCTCCTCCCGTTTTCTGAATTATTTATATCCCTGACTAAGTTCATTGTTTGCTAATGTTTTGCCTATTAATAATTTAATGTCCCTTATCCTAGCGAAACCATTTCGGGCGACGTTAATTCGCAGTCACTGTTTAACATTCACCACTGTACAGTTCAAAACAAACTTCACATCCAGCAGTAATGAAAATTAAATCAGCAGCCAACTTTGCCGATAGCTAGCTTTGTAAACAAAACAGAGGAGCGTTTACGTCCTGTACCAGTTAGGAAGACCAGGTTGTTTTGTAACTAAACACTAAGTAGAAATTGGAGACAGTTTCAATGCAAATGAGCACACAAACGCCATGTTTTCTATTATAATTTTTTCCATGTTCAGATATCAGAACATCCATTCGAAATGAAGTTACAGGACAAGAGTGAAATTATAGACATTACTTCAGCAATTGTTATGATTTTCATCTATGATTTTTCTCTTACAACTGAAAGTCCGCGGGCATTTTAAAGGTACTATACATATTACAAGTATCGACGTTACCATGGTAATACCCTTTCAAGATACCCATGTCGTATTGACAATTGGAAATCACATCCTTGTCATGATATAGAAACTGTCGGCGTCTGAAAAGGGCAAAGCTTTTGTATAATTGATTTCTGTTTTCTATAAAAGCTTGAAAGTTTCTCAAATCCTAACGTTTGAATCTTATGGATAATATTATAGTCTATTAGCACTGATAAATTTATCAAGATCGTTTGTTTTAGTGAAGGGAAACTGCTACAGAAGAAACCTTGGGTAACTCTAGCAAGTTGAATGTTGAGAATATTTTTGTTTGTTAACGTATATGTAGTAGGAATAAAATTCAGCTACGCCGAAGTACTCTGTTGCTTCTTTACTTTTGGCTTTAATATGTTTGTCACAATTGTATGAATATTATCTACTATGTACACTAAAATTAAATATACATATAAATATATGTATATTTCATTTGTTAACAAAGTGTAATACATAATGACATTAGTCTAAAAAATGTTATATTAATTTTGAAGCTAAGAGAAACACAAGCTTCCCGACGTTATTTAACATTGACGCTTGAAGACAAACTTTAAGTTATTAACTCAGTGTTTACATAAAGTATTATGATATTACAAATTCAGAGCGGTTTCTGGGTAATTCTCGAAGATGTTGTTGAAACGTATTAGGAAAATGTCAAACTTGCCAAGCTTGAGGCGTAACGTAAAATACAAACAAACAATTCCATCTCGTGACTTAAATAGATTTAAAACGAAACCGTGTATATAATATAAAATATATAGTATACTTTTTGTTTTTGATTATAGTATTCATCATCATTATCATCAGCTGATAGACGTCTATTGCTAGACATAGGTCTCCTCCAAATATCTCCACATACATTGGTGGGAGTTAGAGCTTCATTGAGAGCGGATGAGGTTGTCTTGCGTCTTTAAACTTTCTCAACCATATTATACTTAATAGATTCTATTGTAGCTTTGTTACAAAATCGCTTTAAATTGTTACATATTTTGTCTTCTTTTGTTAACTCAAATACAAAATGTTTAGCAGAATCAAGGAATCTTCTTTAACCTGATCGTTTCAAGAAAGGATTGCTTGCTTAAAAATTATATGATTCAATAATTAAACTTCTTCAGAGCATTGGTATCGCTATGGGAATATGCTGAGATTACTAGGTAATAGCTTCAAAGCGAAAAGTTATGGGCGGCGTGTTGCCAAGCTTACGTTACTTCATAATCCAACAAAAGCACACGACGGATTCCCAGGAGAAACGTGCAAGTCTGTCCAAGTTACGAGAGAGCACGGAAGTGCGCTCCTGAAGAGGTGAGACAAGGGTTGTATTTAGCGAGCGCACATCACGGCCTCCCTCCACACTCGAGTGAAATGTGCAAATTTGAGACACACGCAGCTGCAGTCTACGGTTCAGGAGAGCTCCTCGAAATCTTTTCAGATTACACAGATTAGATTAACACTAAATTATCTTAATAATCATTAAAGGAAACCCACCTTCATATCTATCATCATCCCCTCTCAATGTCTAAGAAGGTGCGCATCTATTTCTGCCATCAACATGTTTTCTCATTTCCCTTTTGTTAGATGTTGTAACTAGTAACATACAGAGACAATGAGACTAAAATTTTAATTTAGCGACGAGACGATCAGGACGATCACCTGATAATAAGTGATAAGCCATGTCAACGTGGTGGGTAGTTAGGATGGTATGCATAGTAGTACATTGCTGGTTACCAGAGACCGTCTAAGTAGGTACCGAAGCGGCTATTTCTGCCGCCAAGTAGTACTATGCAAACATTACTGTATTCCGATTTAAAGGGCGTTGTAGCTAGTGTAATTAATGTGGTAATGAGACTCAATATCTTATCTCTCAGGGCGACGAGCGTAATGTCATTATGGGCAGGCGTATCATTTACCCTCAGGTGAACGTCCCGCTCATCTCCTCGTAAAATGGAACAATAAATAAAAATATTGTGCTCGTCGCCTGAGTCATGAGATGCTAGGTCCCGTTACCTCAGTATTTACACTAGCTACAGCGCCCTTTAAACCGGAACATAGTAATGTTTGGACAGTACTGTTTGTCGGCCGCATTAGGCGCTGCAGTGGTACCTAGACGGCCTCCGGCAACAGAGACCTGCCACCAGAAAACTTAATATATGTCTTTAAAGATATAAATGTGCAAGTATTTAATTCATGTACCCGCAGCATCAGATATAAAAGGATGCACGAAAACCGCGCAAAGTTTCCTCTCGACATGCAAAGGATGTAATTGTTTCCCTGCACCGCGTCAGCTCGCAGAGCCGGCGCCGCCGCGCTCCCTTGAGAGAACCTTTTGTTTTGAGAAGTCTAATTTTTAATTGGACGCCGTACTTCCACGTTGAAAGTTTTTAATAAGCCCTCCATCCTATTATCTCCTTCTTCTTCAGCAACTCCATCGGAACTGTTTCATTATAGTATTTTATCACTTCAGCTTAAATTACTTTATTTGTTTGCTGTTTTCCTAAATGTTTAAAATTTATTTGATTCTCTATGACCATCATCATCATTATCAGCCGACAGAATTCTACTGCTGGACACAGGCCTCCCACAAAGATCTCCAAATACACTCTCTATTTGACTCTCTAAATATTAAGAAATTTATTAAATTATTAAGGAAATGAAATATTTCCTAGGTGGTCCGACTATCTGGTGAAGGTTGCGGGAAGCAGCTGAATGCGAGCAGCGCACGATCGATCGTTGTAGAAATCTTTGAGACAGGCCTATGTCCCGCAGCGGACGTCTGTCGGGTGATGATGATGATGATGATTTAATTTTTATAAAGACATTCGATTCTTCGCTATTCAAACAGATTGTGAACAGTGACTGGCAGATGAATCCCAAAACCTGAACCCAAAAAGATGTATATATTAAGAATTAGTATGTTATTAAGAAGGAGTGTAATGGTGCCCGTACTACAACTGACAGAAATCTGGCGAACCACATCTGCTCGTGGTGCAACCTGATAATCAACAAACGAAGCTCTGGCTCTCACCAACTCGCATTGGGCCAGCGTGATAGGGAATGGCTCAAGTCCCCTATATGAACCCCTACATACCGCAGCTCGTAGTGTCCAACGATACCAAAGGCCATGCTTAATGGATGTGTAGATCTTTAGCAGACGCCTTCGTCTAGCAGTGGAAGACCACCGTCTGATGATGATGATGATGAATAAGAACCAAGATCCATATCTAAACATCTAAAGAAACAATCCTCTTTAACGTGATTTTTTACCAAACAAACAAATCCTTATTCTAATAAAGTATCCTGCGAGAAGTCAAGAGTGAATGAATGGATTTCCACTCGCATTAGCTGAAATTGTTTGCTCTCTCGTTCTAGAAGTAAATTAGGTGTGTACACAGTATACGATTTCCATCCGGTTCCGTCTTCAGCGGCTTCTTTGTCATCGTTACAACGCGTTTTTCTTCAACAACCTATTACCATTCGTTTCCTTTGTGAGTGTTGATTTTTTTATACAATAAAACGACCAGAGGAGCGCGACGTTCACCGGAAATTATTAGGTAGTTATACACTGCAACATAAGATGTTAAGCCTCGTTACTCCAGTAATTTCATTAGCTACAACTCTCTTCAATCCGGAACACAGTAATGTTTGTATACTACTGTTTGGCGGATGAAATAGGAATTGCAGTGGTGGCTACCTAACCAGCCTTTGGCATTGGAGACGTACTAGCAGTAGTGCGCAAATATTATCGTGTTCCGGTTTGAAGGACGCTGTAGCTAGTGTAATTACTTGGGTAACGATTCTAATTATTTTAAGTTTCAGGCAACTAGCTCTGTGGTGTATTATATCATCCTGAGGTCGCGTTGTTATGTGTGGCATGCTTCTCACTTACCACCGTGTGAACGTCCCGCTCGTCTCGTCGCTTAAATGAATAAAAAAAAAACACCAAAAATCTTATTCGGACCCTATCGCCATACATCGCTCGAAATGTACTACGGCGGTCATAAAAAAGTCCCTAAAGTGAAAGTGAAAGTTTTCGTGAAACGATAAAACAAAAACGGAGATCGTAAATCTCCCTTTGTCTCGAAATTATTCTTACGAAAGTGACTTCGGCTGCTGGCAATCCGGAGATCAGACGACGACCGCCGTGTTGACAAGCCATAAGCCCCTTTTTGTCCGTGGATTAACGCTTCCGCTGACCTCCCGTGACCTTTGCGCCTTCCCTCCTACCCATCAGATGTTCCCCATTACATTTCCGACGATTTCTGTTTACATTTTAAACCACTGCCATATTTAATTTATTACCAAAATTGCCATATATTTATAATTAGGCATTCTAATAGCTAGTTTAAATTCATTACATATATATGTATAAATATACTAATCATAGGTTTCACGTGAAATCTAGTGACCGTATCTACAAGGGAACATGAGCACTCCAAACGGAAAGATCTGTAGATGGATGAACTACATATTTCTTAAATGTCGAAGATCTTTCATTGTTTTTCTATTTATTTTTATTTGATACTATTTATGCGGTTGCTATAGTAACGGTTGCTATAGAAAGTCATTTACGGTTGCGGTTGCTCTTCAAGAATATTTCAAACAATTTTCAATTGTAATTTAATATTACGAAAGACTAAGCAAGCGCGGAACAGCTAGTATATATCATATGTATATATATATATATACACACAGATTCATTGAATTGTTACGTGATCTCCGAAACTATTAGACACGAACACTCAAAATAAAGTAAATTTATAACATTATACATATAAAGAAAATTTTTAACAAAATCCTTTCCCAGAGACTCGCAGGGTTGTTACGACCAACAAAGCAGGTAGGGAATAGCTAGTATATATATATATATATACACACAGATTCATTGAATTGTTACGTGATCTCCGAAACTATTAGACACGAACACTCAAAATAAAGTAAATTTATAACATTATACATATTAAGAAATTTTTTTACAAAAATCCTTTCCCAGAGACTCACAGGGTTGTTACGACGAGAGCAGGTAGGAATAGCTAGTATATATATATCATATGTATATATATATATATATATATATATACACACAGATTCATTGAATTGTTACGTGATCTCGAAACTATTAGACACGAACACTCAAAATAAAGTAAATTTATAACATTATACATATTAAGAAATTTTTTACAAAAATCCTTTCCCAGAGACTCACAGGGTTGTTACGACGAGAGCAGGTAGGGAATAGCTAGTATATATATATATATATATATATATACATACAGATTCATTGAATTGTTACGTGATCTCGAAACTATTAGACACGAACACTCAAAATTTAATAAAGATATTGCTTTTACTATTTAAAGGTCAGATAAGAAAAGATTTTACAAAAATCCTTTCCCAGAGACTCGCAGGGTTGTTACGACCAACAAAGCAGGTAGGGAATAGCTAGTATATATATATATATATATATATATATATACACACAGATTCATTGAATTGTTACGTGATCTCCGAAACTATTAGACACGAACACTCAAAATAAGTAAATTTATAACATTATACATATTAAGAAATTTTTTACAAAAATCCTTTCCCAGAGACTCACAGGGTTGTTACGACGAGAGCAGGTAGGGAATAGCTAGTATATATATATATACATACAGATTCATTGAATTGTTACGTGATCTCAGAAACTATTAGACACGAACACTCAAAATAAGTAAATTTATAACATTATACATATTAAGAAATTTTTTACAAAAATCCTTTCCCAGAGACTCACAGGGTTGTTACGACGAGAGCAGGTAGGGAATAGCTAGTATATATATATATATATATATATATATATACTCGATTACCAGAGATTCATTGAATTATGACGAGATCTCCGAAACTATTAGACATGAACACTCAAAATTTAATAAAGATATTGCTTTTACTATTTAAAGGTCAGATAAGAAAAGATTTTACAAAAATCCTTTCCCAATGAGAGTCGCGGGATTGTTACGGTCAGCAAAGCAAGCGGGTAACAGCTAGTATTTTACATGTGATATTATCGAATTGTGTAACATAACGTATTTTTTTATCTATACCAATCGAATATTTGACTTTAATTTCATATATTAAGTGATAATGTAACAGTAGATGTTGTAAATATGAATATCTATCATATCAGGTAATTAGGGTTCGAAGTGGTTAACCGCTGTCCTTCAGAAGGTAGTGATTGTCCGACACTTGAAAGAGCGTATTTCTGTGATATAATTTTAACTGTTATTTCATTACTTACAAGGTTTAAATATAATAATTTATAAATGAACTCATGTATATTTTTAAAACATTAACTATATGTACAGTACAAATTCAGAGGCCTATCTGGACTATTGATATCTATCGGCTGATGATGATGATGATACTACAAATCAGTCCCTATCTTCGGCATCGGTTAGGCATCACCGCAGCCCCTATTGCAGTTGACAAAGAACATAGTGTAAACATTACTGTATTCCGGTTAGAAGGGCGTTGTAGCTAGTGTATTTACTGGGGTATCGAGACTCAACATCTTATCTTAAGGCGATGAGCAATGTGGTTAGGTTAGGTTAAGGGTGAACGTGTGTCTCGTTTCGTCGCTTCGTTGAAAAAAAAAATTGTTCGCAGCGTATACGTAGAGCAGGACGTATGGATGAAATAAGCCAATCACCGACAAATGAAGAGAAATTTAGGAAGTGCCGGGGGGCTTTTTATTCGCAGCGAAGCCGACGTTAGGAACTAATTGAGTTACGTACTTTGTTTCAATTAATGAGTCCGACGTGTCGCCGCTGCGGAGCAACGTTCAGGAGCTCCGGCTCCGGCCTCCTACTGACAAGATGAATGTACAATTTCTTGTTCCACTATAAATTTAATCTTGGAAATATATTCCGCGGAATGAACAGTTCACTTTTAATTAAATGCGTTATGTGAAAAGTTTTGTTTAATTAAACGCCGGGATAAATTAGTAAGACAGTGTTTTCAGCTGTAAAATGGTATTCAAGTTTTATAGTGATACTAGGTAATATTAAAACGTAGCTACAGTATGAATGGGTTGGCACGACCAAACCAGGTATGCGGGATAATGAAATAGAAGAATGTCAGATTTTCTGAAACCAGTAAACAGAAATTCTATTGAATTCTTCGTCACCATCATCATAAGATTGTACACCCAAGTCCCCTGATGGACAAAGATCCCCAAATCGATCGAACTTGTGCCGCCCAAATCATCGAGGGCCAGAGGCGATCTTTGGTAGGGGTTGATGTGGGGTATTTAGGTAATTTCCCACTATGCTGCCTTAATGCGGGTTGGTAGTAGCCAGAGCCTCGTTTCAATGATGAGTTTAATCTTCATCGCGTCTGAACTGAACAATAAAGAAAACTGTTGACCACCTCTTCCTGTTGTATTCTGCCAACATGTCAACATTAATGAAGATATAGTAGAGTAGGACATTTGTATAATTCTTAGTCTTGTCATCTCATTACAGTGCTTTCTTTAGTCGTCGAATTGAAGAGTTTGGAGAATGATGGTCACTAGTCAAATAACTGGGATAACAAAACATAACAACCAACATATAATGATAACCGTGACTATCACGGTGCAGCTTAAACATCACTCTTTAACTCGTTTCGATTAGGGAACGTTCTGTTCGTCTAGTCGCTTAGTTGAATAGAAATCTAGATGTTTGTTGCTGCCTTCTCCAAGTGAAATAGTAAGCGACGCTAATATTCCGCTAAATCCGCAGTACTCCAAAGTGAACCAAATTCTGAACCCGAAATTAATTTAACATGTCACAAAGGCAAACAAAGTTAGTAAATGAATAGATTATAATCAACAAACCGTTGCCATAATTCATGCGCGGGTAAACAAAAGCCTTCGTTAGCATCCGAGGGTCGGGAGGCAGCCGCAGCTCTTTCAACGTGAAAATGTTAAAGAAGAGATGCTGAACCTTTAAATCATCACCTTCTTTTTTGAGTGAAGTCAGTCGAGCGCCGTGTGCCCAGTTCTATAGTATACGCTTCCGACAGTGTTCGATGCAAATACAAGATAAAATTCCTCCTTCACCTATACACAACCGAACGACCACACGCACGGAGATTCGCCATACTAATGTTGTGGACATCAGCTCCTCGTTATTCACGAGAAGAACACAAGAGTGAAACAACTTGCTGGTGTTATGCGGTGTGAGTGTCTTCAAGGAAAGAGTGAGTAGGCGGTTCCTAGGTTGCTGCGCCTCACCAGCGCAGACCGTATCACAAGGTAACAGCTTGTGGGATCGTGGTCAAGGTAACCTTGATATAAATCCAGCAATCTGTATAATAGATCGACATGTCTCCTGACTCTCGTGCCTTTTTCTAATATCACAAAACTTTGTATACCGCCGGCGGCGCCAACAAATGAAATTCCCGATAGGAGCCAGTCGACTACCTCGCCCCGCCTTCGGACTTGTGCGGCGAATTCTCCAGTTGAAACATGAACACGGGAGTTTAGTCTCGTCATTTGAATAAAAAGCTGTTAAAAGTTGTTTTTTTTATTATTATTTTAATTTGAAAATCCCGTCGCGGCGGCTGCGATCGTTTTGTAAAATAAACGCTTAGCTTTTAGCGAGATGAAATTTTTGTGTAAATTGGTGTCGCGCTGCCTCGTGTGGGAAATTTCATTCTTACTTTATTAAGTTTAGGTTAGCCTTCCCTCACAACAAGTTTACTACTTTATATACTTTGTGACTCTGCTGAATATATTGGATATAACTGGTGGTAGGTCTCTGTTGCTGGAGATCATCTAGGTATATACCACCGCAGCGCTTATTGCAGCCTAAAACAGTACTGCGCAAACATTACTGTGCTCCGGTTTAAATAGTGATGTAACTAGTGTTGAAGATCTGTCTCAGACGACGACCATGATGTAATGTATATATAATCCTAACTTGCGCCAGATTGTTATGAGCACATGCCATCAGGTGAACACTCCTCTTGACGCTTTCTCTTTTATTGGCTTCCTCTAAAGATCTCGATTCTGTTTAGTTCTACGCTGTCAACATCCAGCGATTTTAAATCAGCTTTATTAGAACTTCAGTCCACATTGTACAGCATCACATTGCTTTCATGAATCGTGAAATTAAACTATTGCTTACAATAGTAGTTTATATCATTTCCTTAATCATTTTGAAGTAACAGTAATATACTCTTTTGTTTAATAATGATATGAAAATGTTGTCTCTTGTACTTGACTGGGAGATTCTAAAGGATTCGGGGTTCTACTGGAACAGATAATTTAAAATACCTTAACTAAAACAAAAAAAAATAAAAAGGAATCATGAAACTATCCTTCAAATTTGTCGAATGTAAATTGTATGTTAATTTTCTTGTGAGTTGGTAAGACGCTCGGTAAGGACAATGTTGGCGAAATACCCTCGTCCCCGCCTGTGGCGACATCTCGGACGGGTAAGTCACAAACTCGATTATAGGGGTAGAAGGGGGTTGGGTGGACGTGAGGCGGCAGCAGTCGAACGTGGCTGGATATAGTCTCTTGAGTGGTATGAAATCTTATTTCAGTCACAAACCTAGTGCAAGGTATTATTTTTATTAAAATAGATAGTATATACTTCAGACTAACGCCATTGTATGAACAAATGACACATTCATAGTAGAGGCTATGTTGTGTATGTTATGTATGTATATGTTAATGCTACTGCAAAGCAGTAAAGCCCTTACATTACTGTTTTAAAGAGCGATTTAAGTAACGAAAATAACATATGTGCAGGACTCATTATGTTACTGTATAACTTACTTCAGATCCATATATTATTTATTAAGGCTTTTCTATTACCGTTAGATAAATACCAGGGATGCTGGATTGGTTTACTTTATGAAGAATACTAAAATTTTTCATCGACTACCTTGCAGGTCTTATGATGAATTTATCATATATATCATACTTATTGTGTTCAATTGTAAATATATGTATGCGAATGAGAGTTTGTGTTAAGTATAAAAAAAAATTAATCCACTTTTCACTCAATCCACTCCTCAATTATTACGAAAGCACTTAAAGAAAAACTCGTTGACGTTCCCCACCACCGCACCGGCCACTCCCCTAATGAATGCAAATTGCATGAATCTACGGACGCAATGCACGACACGAATGATTATATTCATATTAATACAAGTGAAAAAAATATATACTTTGTATTTACTTTTAACATAACTGCTGACTATATTACTTCAATACGATTAACCTCAATACCACGGATAGTTACAATTTCCATATTAAAGCGGACCGTAATATTTTTTCCATACTCAATATAGGGGCTAGGCGACTTAGGTTAGTACTCTAGCTAGTTAATAGCATTTACTCTAAGGTAACTGTGAATCATGCCGGTTAAATTTTTATTTTTTATTTTACAAAGCGCCGACTCGTTGCCTTAAGACTATAACATATTAAGTCTCGTTATCCAAGTAATTTCACTAGCTACGACTCCCTTTAATCTGGAACACAGTAATGTTTGCTGTGGTACCTACACGGTCTCCGGGACCAGTAAACCACCAGTTAATAATAGTTATAAGAAGCCACGTTCCCATCCGATAATCGAACCTGTTACATTACATCAACGTGAGCTCGTTCGCCGCTACGCTTGCGCCGCCATTATAAATGCAATATTATTAAAACGGAAACTAGCGATCGTTAAGCTGTGTATAAAACAGTTTTTTTTATACTTAGCTTAGAAAATGGCAATCTATTTTCCTTTTTTTATGTCAAACACAATAACGATTAGAAAATATAAAAATGGCAGAGAAGAGAGGTGCGGGCGGCGACTATTTTTAGTTTAGATTTCATATAAAAGCTACTTTTGCAAGGGATTTTATTATTAAAAATATTTTACAAGGTGGGAAAAAAGAAATCAAGGAAAAGAAATCAAGATTGAGAAATATCAGGGAACGGAATGGCATAAATGGGGCGTCAGAATTGTTCCCCCGAACCAGAGACAGAAAGGACTGTACCACGCTGATCCCCAATCTTCACCAGTTGGAGAGGAACTTTAAGAAGAACAAAACAGTTTGACATTGCTTCCAAATAGTGTAAATATTGTACCAAAATTATACTTTCTTGAATGTATACTTATATCAATTATTTAAAAAACAATTGTAAAGCGTAGAGAAAGACCGACGAAGGTGTGGATGGATTGTGAGAAAGATGACACGTGTAAGAAGAGTATGAATTCAGATATGACGGCTGATGGAAGAATATGGAAGAGAAGTACATACTGTGCCGACCCCGCATGGCTGGGAAAGGGGCAGGAGGAAGAAGAAGAATTGTAAAGATAAAATTTGATACTGGATTCTGACGTTTAAATTATCCCGCTCGCTCTGCTGGCCGTAAAACCCCCGAAATTCACTTTGAGGAAGGAGTTTTGTGAAATTCATACTTAGCTGACCTATACTCGGTAAAAGGAATAATCCTACCAAATTACGTATCTCCAGGCCTTATGGTTCCAGAGATATCGCGATGAGTATTTACATAGATGGAAATATCTTATATATATAAATAAGTAAAGTTTTTATAAATATTCTACGAGCCTGAAAGGATGTTGCGTAAATATTCTAGATAGCATCTTATTGTTATCTGTGAAGCAGCGACTTATCGCTTAAACTGGTAAATATTATGTAGTATCACCATCATCATCAGCTAATAGACGACTATTGCTAGACATAGGTATTCCTCAAAGGTTCCCAGTTTGGGATTCAGAAGGGGGCGATTGGGGCCTTTTTCCACCACGCTGGCCCAACGCGGATTGGGTATACCACCAGCAGGTGATATTGGCTTGGATCCCGTGAGTTGCTTTGCGGAAACACATCCCTGGGTAGTATATAAATATAAAATGCTTCAATCACTAAAGCTCTGGATGGTGTTACCTAAAATATACGCTTTGCAGACTTTAGGTACTAAAGTCTGCAAAAATCTGACAGCAAGTGTATACTTTGCTCTATGAACAGAGACAATACTTACTCAACTAACTGACCGTATAAGCGACTCAACGCGACACTTTCAGACACCAAGGATTGAGGACCTGATTCGGATTAAACTTTGAATATGCACTAGACTAAAAGCATCTACACTAGATATTTCTGTCTGGACTCTTTCAAATTTGTTTGTCTGACCGCTGTTTGGTGTCAAATTTGTTTTTTATATATTACATTCCAGTGACTAAAAAAACTTCCATTATATAGAGTTAATTAACCTGGTCTCAATGCGACTAGTTCATAAGCTTTACACATTAATGTACTGTTTAGTTTTATGGATCTGTTTCATGAATTTTGGATTTACCTACAATGTGGTAATTTACATCAACTTCAGGTGATATCATCATGTTGACAATGAGCATCCATCAGCAATCATCATGTTGATTATCGTAAACTAGTACACAAAATTTTAAAGTGGAGCTAGCAAGGAGGTTTAAAAGAAATCCCTCACAAACAACACATACATAGGAAGCATATATATATGCTTCCTATCGCTCTACCTAAAGACACTTAGAAGAATGTATTCTAAAACTTCAATGTGTTTTAAATTAGGAAGTTCATACAAATTATGGTTACTATTAGGTTAAGATTTACAGATAAAATAATAAATCTGAAGAAAACAATAACATAACTGAAAAGTCTCATCAAGTTAATAGAGTCACAGAGTTTCATAACGTTGTACAAATGTACTCAGACGCAGAAAATCTTGGACATAATCCAAACATCGTCGCAGTTTCTTTTCATTCATGTAAAATAGCCATTAACTAAATTGTCGACGCAATTAGCTGCCGCGACATTGTTTTAGATTAAAAACGCTTCTCCGTGAGCAAGTTTTGGCTGCTGAATGTTGCTGCTATTTTGGATTTCGCTTAACATATATCTGTGGATATTAGAAGCTGTACACACAATAAAGGTTCTGTTAAACTATCTATTTAAATTTTTGGGTAACAATCATAGATTTACACAATTCCACCAAATTCACTATCATCATCATCATCACTATCAGCCGATGGACGTCCACTGCTGGACATAGGTCTCCCCCAAAAATCTTCACATCGATCGATCCTGCGCTGCGCACATTCAGCTGCTTCCCGCAACCTTCACCAGATCGTTAGAACTCCTGGTGGGTTATTCACTATTTTTTTTATTTAGTCACGCCTTTTTCCGAGTAGGGGGTAGGCAGAGGTGAATGAACACCCACTTTTCGCCAGATGTGGTCAGATTAGGTCCCATGTAACAGGGAGCGAGCCTGTTGCCACTTTATTGGGGCCACCACACCCACACACAAAGATGCTTGCAGTGGGCGGGTTTCCTCACGATGTTGTCCTTCACCGTTTGTATCTCGCTGTTGTAACTAAAGTTCATAAATTTAGATAACTTAAATATTAAGTCATCGGTACATGCCGAGATTAGAAACCCGCGACCTTCGGAATAAAAGCCGCATACTCTAACCATTAGGCCAGCGAGCTATTATTTTTTTGTGTTATTCACTATAAGCCACCTAAATGTAATATATTATAGTATTGTATTTTGTCCAAAGAACTTAATAGCTTATAAATTAATTTAAAAGTTTAATATTTAAATAAAATGATAGCGAGGGCGAAGATCGTACGGACGATGTCGAATTGCGGTAATCCAAAATATTCCATGTGTTGATAATAAGAAAACAGCAATGTTCTGGCAGTAGATTTTCAACACAAGAATCAAAGCTAGCGAAGCAAGTTTATAAAAATCCTACCACTAACCATGTCACGATGCAAGTGACACGGGACAGTAATATCAGAATATTTGCAAATTAGAATGCGACGAAAATAAAAATAATTCATAGGTGAACGGGTAGCGAGAACGCATAGAGAATCGATGAGCAAGAAAATTGAAGTTTCATGGGTATACAGGAGAATACTGAGGATGTCCGGGAGATAAAGTTAAAAATGAAATCCTGTTAAAGAGCAGGAAGAAGAATACGAAGTGAATAAAGAAATGAACGATACAACATTTAAACCAAATCGTACAGGGCAAGATTCAAGGAAAGAAAAGTGTGAACTGAATAAGAATATCCTGACCAAAGAATCATTGTTTTGGAAAGAGCACCCGTTCGCTTTTCGGAGTCACTATATCCAAAATCCAGATTATCTTAATAGCTGCCGACTTTAAAAGAATGGTGGCAGATAAAAGAAAGATAAAATTAAGCGAGGCGCTGATCACCGTAGTCACATGGTATGACCATTACCATATTCCAGGGCCCGCGGAGTTTTGCACTGCACAGTTATTTATTTACAAAGTTTTTCACTTGTGCATAATAGATAAATCCGCTTGTAACTCGAGCGATGCATTACCCAGCAAATAAATAATGTAACGTATTTTTAACGTATCGCGGAGGACCCATTGCAAATTCATGCCACCACGCGGATAGTTTGCTCGTCTTTTGTATTTTTGACTACTGTTTTAATGTATTTAGGTGGTTCGTACGTCACGAGAGGTTGTTTTCAAATTTATGGTCGTGCTTTTAAATATTTACTTTGCTCAGTTGCAGTGGAATAGAGCAATGGAGCATCAGATGATCTCTTAGAAGCATCAGTCTACGAAGACTGATATTGTGTAAAATTTAAATGTTTGACAATTGAGCTCATTTTACAGTAAATTAATTAATTCTTACAAGAAAGTGCTTTTATAGAAACCCTAGCTATGACCACTAAGAAAGCTATGAACAAAACATAGCGAAGTGACGTAAAAGAAATAAACAGTCCCAAGAAATAAGATTATAAATGCTAAAAAGGAGAGTCCCTAAATAATAACAAAATCATGACCTTCACTATTTATAAAAACAAAAAATTAAGTTATATGGATTATACATTGTCTTTTGGAAAAGTAGGCTTGTTAAAGGTTCCGGATAGTCAAGTAGCATCATTCTAGAATGAGATGTTGGCTACAACTGGATCCTATAAACAGTATTGTGTGGGAGGTGTTATGATTGAAATTTGGCATTCTTATAGTACGATAATCGCAGTGTATCATAATCATTGATATATATCACTGAAAATTTCCTTGTGATCTATAAAACGCATTGCTGGCCAAAAAAATTCACGCAATTCAGTTTGGGGAAGGACTTTATAAAATTCATTCTTAGCTGATTTCTAAATGGCTGAAGTAATATTTTCACCAAATGTTAAGTATTCACGTCTAATAGTTTCGGAGAACTCATGATGAGTCAATGAATCTCTGGATATTTAGTATATATATGGGATAATTTCAAATAATAAGGCAATCTGAGCCAAAATTCCTTTGCGTTAAATCACAATTGAAATGTTGCCTGTAAGCTTCGAGCGGGTCCGCGCGGGTCCGGATGGGCCCCTGCTTAATAATACAGCCGTAAACACGAAAGCTATGCACGCCGTCATTGCTATTTAATTTTTCAAAGCGTCGCAGATGAGCAAGAAGACGGGCTCAAATTAAATATGAACAAATAACCCGTGGAGGCTTTAGCGGGACAAGAATTAATTAGCGCAACGGCGGCACCAACTCACAGAATGTTCGCTAACATATCAAACGGAAGGAAGCCAATTTCTATTACAATAAATTACAATCAAACAGACCCAGAATGGAACATAAATGATTCTGAATCTGTAACATTTAATGTCTTGCTTATTCACATTCATTACCAGTCTGCGTTAATTACAGTCTCAGGTTAATTATCATCAGCCTCCGGTAGTCCATTGCTGGCCTCTATCGAGAAACGATGCATCATCTTCATGATCCATTTCGGCTGTCTTGTGTAAACCCTAGTATCTGTATTTTACTATCCGCTATCTTTTCAGCAGCTTCATTTTTACTAAGTGCCTTCGAAGGTTAGTAATGGTACGGAAACATTTAAAAAAGAGTACCATTATCCTCGAAAAATCTATGAGGATGACGTTTACAAATATTTCCTGTTGTGTGAAACAATTTCTCAGTTATAAGATTTTTTTCATTATCATGTGTGTCATTGATTTCCGTTGATCAGGGATCTCCTAAATCGATTTATAGCGCGATAAATCAATATGTCCTACATCCCAGGATTCTTGAGTTCATCTCCAGGTCGCCGATTTTTAGTATTCCTTACTACATGATACAGGAATTAAAGAAATATATGGAGTATGAATGTTTTAATTCATATTGAGATTTGGGTCTACATCAATATGAAGCGATATACTTATACGGACATAATAGTTCAAGAAAATAACTTTTCATATACGAAAGAGTTGAGCATGCGGTGACTTGCAACTTAGACAACTTCCTGCGGGACTATCAGCTGCCTTTAAAATTAATTGAAACGTTTACGGCTTAATCCCATGGATTAATAAATATTTTATGGCGAGCTGCGACGGAGAGGATTTGCGCCGTAAGCTGTTCCATGTAAAATTTACTAGCGAATCCGTTTCATTGATACATTAAGTGTAACGGAGTATTATTTAACTGTTTTAAATTAAATAACGGGTACAGTATTTTAAGGGGTTTTCGCCCAACATCTTGTGGAGCTCGAGTCTACCTCACCTGCACGCGATGCACCCCGCTGAATAATAGAAGACGGTCTGACCACACACCAATTCGCACTGGGCCAGCACGGTGGTATAAGGTCCAATTCCATTCAATGAACTCTATGGAGACCGTTTTAGAAGGCCTATGTCTAGCAGTGACCTTCTATCGGTTGATTATATTCAAAATAATAATAAATATATAATGAAAGAGTAAAATTTTTACTTAAATGCCTGTATTGTCTAGGTATTAAGAATAGGACTAAAGTAAATCGTGCTTGTCCTAAATGGCAACTAAAAAATGTAGCGTAGTCGACTAGGGCATGATTGATCAGCACAAAGATATTCCAGAAAGGTGTATGCAAAACAGTTGATGTTATCCGGCTGATAAGAAGAAGAAAAGACAGTATTATATTGTTAATGTTTGTGGAAACATCTGCCCCAACACAAGAGCTATAATATCATCAGCATAATCAGCATCATTGTTATATCTCTTCATGATTCATATCGTCATTGTTGAGTTATGATATAGGAGTGTAGTGTGAGTAAGAAATTATCTTAAATTTTTATGAGGTTTACTATATACAGTTATTTGCACATAATGATATTTACGAAATACTGACTGACTATTGGAATTGATTCTTTGTTAGAGAAGACTAATCATCAGAATTTGAAGATAAGTGAAATTCACACAACAAAAAATGTTAAACTGATGTTTCTTAAAGTTAAAGTAAAAGAATTTATTTAATAAAGAAATATATATTCACTTATAGAACGGTCAAATCGCGCAGGGGTAACGTAAACGCTTGGACTCGAATCTCTGCGGGTCTACTTTAAATGTTTCTTAAATTGCCTGTAAAGCGAATACATTGGAGTTGACAGAACAAAAAAAAAAGAGTTTGTAACAATGTGTCGGTGTAAATAGCCAATTAGGGGAAACGTTACAAAAAGGCCGATTGTAACGAATGAGAAGCGGCGCGCCGCCGCAATTACACGGCGTTTAGCTGGCGATTCCGTTACAGCGTTTCATATTCGCGCAGTCATGCGGCGGCGCGCTGCGGCCCGGCGCAACATTAAAGCGAGTATTCGATTAGAGTGAGGGTATTTTTTTTTCGGTTCATTTAGCGAGAGCCATACGTTCCCGTCGGCGAGCGATTCAAAGCATAGACAGAAGGCGGAAACAGACTATGGTTCTAGCGATCAGAGGCGGTAGCTAGCGACTAGAGACGCGTGACTTTGATCAGGTAACAAGTAAGATAGCCGCAATAAAACTGTTGATAGTTGTTACATTACTGAACTGCACTCCTCGTGTTAAGTCTCGTTACAATAATAATTTAACTAATTACATCACTTAAACTGGAACATAGTAATGTTTCACTAGCAGTAGACGTTTCTCTATGTATGAAGCGGGAATATACTAAATAATAAACTTATCTTTTTTGTATACAAACTCTCATGTTTTTGTTTTTTTTAGGACAAAACAGTGTCCCAGCCTCCTTCAAGTACGGAAAAGACAGAACCATGTAATATGGACTATGGAGAGTGTTTTAATACTGCTCCCGTCCCAGACACATTCCTGTAGTATGTGATGCAGATCTTCAGTTTTGTTACACACTTCACAATAAGTTACCATTTTGGATCAAATATGAAAAAAACTAATAGATTTAAAATTGCTATACAGTAGTAATCATAAAACATCTCATCATAAGCAAATCGTTTTTAATAGTTAATCAATAGTATTTTTTTTATACAAATGATAGAGAGAGATAAAGTTTAATTAGATCGTAATGGGATATATGTGTGGCTGCAGACAGCACGGATACGTAAACTCGCGTGAATTGGGCCAAGCCTCTAATGTTCGGTTTATGTAAATATTATGAGAGTTTAACTATTCAGTTATTCACTTAGCGTCAGCGCTCTGCAAGCCCGTCTTTTTGTATCGCTGGGTGTACTTCCGGTCCCGCCGCGCGGTGGGAACGTTTCAGTCGCGCGACCAACTTTTTCAAAGTCAATTTAAAATGTACTTAGAACGATTAATTTGAATCCAGTTAAGGAGTTGAGTGCGGTGCGAATTGAATTTTAATACGATTACTTTACTTACAAAGTCACCACAAAAAATGTTTTTATTTCATCATCATCATCAGCCGATAGATATCCGCAGCTGGATATAATTCCTACGCTGCCCGCATCCAATGGCTTCCCGCGACCTTCACTAGATCCTCGATCCAACTTGTTGAGGACCTCCCAACTTACTTCTTTATCTTACTGCTCCATCGACCGTCGGTCCTTGGAGAAATGTGTCTTACCCACAGCCACTTGAGTGTAGCAATCTTTCGAGCTATGCCGGTGACCTTGGTTTTATGGATTTCATTTTTCCTGAATCGATCGCGCAGAGTAACTCCGAGCTCAGCCGGTACCATTACCTTTAGGGTGACTTTCAGCCTTTCTATCTTTTAATTTAATATAGCCCTGGATCGATCGATGAGGACATTTTTAGACCTATGTCCAGCTGTGGAAGTCTGACAGCTGATGATGATCATGACGATTTAATACAAGAATATACATTCATTTATAGGACGTCAAAATCTAGCGCCAATCCAAAGAATTGTCTAGGACATGAGAATATACGACGCAAGAAAGTAAGATAGTTATTTATATTATTTTTCTTTAAGCTAAAGAAATCTTTAACCTCATGTTTAGGTAAGTTTAAAATCTAGACTTGGATGTTGGATTTTGTAAATGTGCGCATCAAGCCCTGTAACATTTCATTAAATTTGTACTCATGAAAATAAGGCTTCAAAGGCTTATATAGTTCTAGTATTACAAGTACAAAATATATTAAGCCCCAAAAACACTCTGTTTTTGGTTTCATCGCCCTGTCTTACTGTAAGCTATTATTGCTACGGACTTATTAGTATTTATTTACTTTATAAGATAACAAATAGGGGTTGAATCTATTTTGAATTTTCTACTACTTAACACTGGGGATGGTAGAATAATATGTATGGTAGGTTCATTACGAAACATAAAATAATGTTTTAATACTTCATTCGCTGTTATGTGGTAACTGTTCGGAGTAATAGGATGAATGAAGTCCTTGGAACGGAGCAATAGACGTACGTGGCTGGCTGAAACAAGAAGGCTGCTGTAAAATCTAGTTACAAAATACGCGTTAAGCACATAGGTGACCGGCTGGACCAAATTAAGTTGGACTCGGTGTCGGGCCATTAAACGAGAGGTGGAAGTTAAGTCGATATATCATAATATTTAGAAAGAGCGGATTGCATATATTAGGTATCATTGGATACACCTTGGAGACTGACATCCACCAACCCGCATTGGACCAGCATGGTGGGGTATGAACCCACTATGAACAAAAGACTGAAGGTCGCTAGAAACTGTTAGATACGGGCAACGCAGAACCGATCGATGCGTTCAGATCTTTGAGAAAGGCCTAGGTCCAGCCGTGGACGTCTATCGGATGATGATGGTGTGTAGACCTATGTCATGGATCAATACAGGGTGATAACTATGTCATAGGTATTATATTAATTCATTTTTAATTATTGCATTTTACTATTTTGGAAAATTGCTGAATGGGGTAGCACCAGACTGATCGGTCTGGATATTTTGGGGGAAGTCACCAACAATGATCGCCTATCGGCTAATGATGGTAACACTGTGACCGGATCTGTGTATAGTCTTAATTAACTCATGCTATGTAAAATAGCATGCGGAGTCGATCCTCATCAAGTTTGAGCTTCCAGTGAAGGAAAACATGTTGAAGAATCCGATATGTATCAGCAACAACGGCTTTTGCAGACCTGCTCTTATCCCCCGTGCTGAATGACCTTGACTCATTGTTTGTAAATTAAGGCACCAATTATAACTAGCGGAATTATTAGGTGGTTATGGATTTATGTGAAAATGTTAGAAGCAGAGTATGTCAACCTAACCATCAGAAAATAGCTATGAGAACACTTGTTCATTACATTTTGTTACAATTTTTTGATTCCTTTCTCGTTCTCTCTTTCCATCCTCTTTTTCGTCTATACCGTTCTATTCTTTCATTCTTATTTCTCTCATCTATTCTCCATCCTAATTCCTTTTTTCCATCAGATTATCAATGTGTTTGTTGAATAGAAGTTGTAGTCGTGTTTAACAAAGACGATGGAATCGCCGGTTTAGTGGCCACGCGGTACGTCTGCAGTCAGTACACGCGCCACGCCGCACGTCCACCGAGTCCACCTTGCCGGGGAGTTGCTTTCTTGCTCGGATTAAGTCGAATTAAGTTCTCCGTTACGTATCTTTGTTTCCGTGGATATTATACAACCAACTTGTATGTGTATATATATATATTATTGTTACATAAAGTAATTAAGTTATACACTATGAAAATTTTTATTGTCTAATATTTGTTGTTGTATAGGAATATATTTTTTTTTAAACAAAACACCTAGTCTATAGTTCATGTTTATTGTTTTTTTTAGTCTAATAGATTACTGTTTACTTTTAGCTCTCTTGGTGTTAAGTGGTGATGTGGTCTGCATTGGTAAAGTATAGTATTCACTATTATCTTGACACGTACATATTATGAGAACACTGACAACGGAAAGATAAGGAAAGCAAAGGTCAACCTTGCTTTCCTTATCATAAACGGGGAGCTGTACCTCTTTTATCAGCAAACTCTGAATGTATAGAACTTCATCATCATCATCATCAGCTGTTAGACTTCCACTGCTGGATATGTCCAGCCTTCCCCAAAGATGTCCACATTGATCGGTCCCGCGTTGCTCGCATCCAGTGGGTTCAGGAAATTCTTACCAGATCATCGATTAACCTCGTGAAAGGCTTCCTAAAACTAAGTCTACGTTTATACAACTTAAGTAGCGATTTTCAAAAGAATTCAGATATCAAGTTAAATTCAAATTAACTTGATTTCCCAAATGCAATTGAAAATAAATGATCCCTCGTGTATTGTGAAGCCAGGCATTATGACGTGTAATATGAACAGCGGCCGTATGATGCCATAGGTTCAGGAGTTTGAAACAGTGCCAAGGCATTACACAGGGCGGGGCGAGCTTTTTCAACCGCCCAAAACACGCCCTGAATTTTTATTTTGTAATTCTTCAGCTAAATGTGTTTACCCCTGACTCGTTCGCGTATTTTATGTGTAGAATCAGTTTAATAAGGAAACGACTTCACAGATTAAACATAGACTAGCGAGAGATCTAGGTTACTTACGTTGAAGACTATTCAAGTTATATTGAAGAGCCCTTTCTTATTAAGCGACTAAACAAGCAGGATGTGGCGGAGGTCGTAAAATCTTGATTCTTACTTAAGCTGAACAACGATAAGTTTGTACACACACATGATAGATAAAGTCTGTGGAAGTGTAGCTTTCTTATTAAGTGAATGTAGAGGTTAAATAACACGAGACCTGAAAGGAGGTCCTAAAGTTTGCTTATACAAAATACTAACTTACACATGACAGCCGGAGCACAGTAATATTTTTAAGGTGGCAAATATAGGAAGTGGTATCTTGTCACTGAATCCTTCATGCGTACTCGTTTTGTTGCTGTGGAGGCAGTTCAAATTAAATAACATAGATAATATTCGTTTATATATATATTTATCTAACAGTAAACAATATTTCATAGTTCCGTTCATATTATTGGGAGCTTTCCTTTACATTGATAGCGCGCGACTCGCACTTTGCAGTTCCGCTGAACTTTTTGGCAACGTCCGCGCGGACCCCGCTCAGGACATGGCGCTGAGGTGACGTCCTTACTTAAATTTAATGGACTTTATAGTTGCAGCGGACGTGGACGGACTGGACAATATATCGCTTTAAAAACTAAGGATAGAATACGTTGCATATTCTTCAAACATTGTCTTTGTTAGTAAACTATTTATGTTGGCTTCTTTTTGAGAAATAACCAATTAATGGCTATTTCAGTTCCGTCATCATCATCACCATCATCAGCCGATAAACACTGGTTTAGACCTCTCTCAAAGATCTCTACTTATAAAGGTTCTTTTGGGGGAATTTGGGCCATTTCCCACAACGTTAGCTCAATGCAGATTGGTGGGAACTAGAGCCTCGTTTGTTGATTATCAGGGTGCACCAGGAGCAGGTGAGGTTGGCTTGGGTCCCGTGAGTTGTTCTACGAGGTCCGTTACACCCTACACCCCAGCTCCATCAACTGCTATTAAATTCTAATAAACCTATCTATTATCCTCTACTATCTATATATGTTTTGTAACTTGCAAAAACTCTCAACCAATTTAGATATATATATCTTTATATATTTTAGTCGCCAAAGATATTAGTGAAGTTAGATTTTTATTATATATTTTTGTATGTTAGTTCGTGTCTATCATTGTTGTAACTTAGTCTTGTACTTACCTTATTAAGTTGGCTGTACCATGTATCATAAAGATACTTGTTTTAGTTTTAAATATGTGTTGGAAGTATGTTACAATTCCTTTCCTTTTATAACTTGAAGTATACTGTTTATTATCCTTACATCTAAACTTAGATGTGTACATATAAAGTTACAATACAGCTTTTTTGATATAATTGAACGGATTGAATAGTAACCGTAACGATTGTCTGTAAACAGCGCTCAAACTGCGTCCGACACGAGTTTAAACGTAATTAGAGAGTCGTAACCGTGTATTTAAAACTTCCAATTGTTGTTCGGTGGTTATGCGGCGCCGGGCGTGCTGTGCCCACCCATCATTACCGGGTGACGGATACGCCCGGACGATATATAATTCAGCGGGGCTGCGACGGCGGGCGGCCGGCCCGCGCGGGCTGCGCAAACGGAAGCCGCTTCAATAATTCCGCAGTAAACATTCCCTATGACAGAACGGTCGCGTGTTTACGCGGAAAATTGTCGCTGTGATTACACATCGATCGGTCCGTTTGATCGTGATTTTAAATGGCCACACTCCTCAGTATTCAGCCGACGGTCGCCTTTGAATATGTTCAACTATTGATATCATTTTGTAATAAGCAAACACTTCTCCTTAATTCGACGAAGCGATGATACGGAAAGACGTTCACTAGATAACAATGTAGCACTAGTCAGGTTGACATACACTTCACCATATCTATTCGGGTGGGCAGTGTTCCGGAGGCTATCCAGAACTTTTCGACTCAGAGACCCATGCGTGGTGCCAGTGTTGACATACGGACCCGAGACGTAGCCCTTACTATCGGCCTTATAAAAAGGCTCGCACAAAGGGCAAAGAAGAGGATTGTGCTTGAAGTTTCTCTCCGTGATCGAATCAGAAATGATGATAAGCCAAGAACTAAGGTCACCGACATAGCCCAACAGATTGCTAGACTTAAGTGACAGTGGACAGTGGGGCAGTAAGGTCCTCGAGTGGTGCCTGCGTACCGGTAGACGTAGTGTTGGACGACCTCCCACGAGGTGGACCGACGATCTGGCGAGAATCACAGGAAACCATTGGATGCAACGCGTGACAGATCGATGTGGAAATTTTTTGGAAGAGACATCTGTCCAGCAGTAGACATGTGCCGATGTTATGATGATGATAATGATAATTCAGTCGTCGCCTTAAGACATAAGATATTAAATTTCGTATCCCAGTAATTTCACTAACTACAACTTTCAAAATAAAACAGTACTATTTATCAGCTGCAATAGGAGTCGCGGTGGCACTTAGACGGTTTCCAGCAACAGAGATCTACTGATTGTAGATAATCATGTTGAAATAATGAAGTTTACCACATATTACAGTTAATAATAAGTAATAATAATAACAGCCCATTTACGTCCCCACTGCTGGGGCACAGGCCTACCCTCAATATGAGGGCGATTGGGCCATAGTCACCACGCCCAATGCGGGTTGGTGACTTCACACATACCTTAGAATAAATTCTAAGTCATGTGCGGGTTTCCTCACGATGTTCTCCTTCACCGTTTGCATCTCGCTGTTGTAACTAAAGTCCACAAATGTACATAACTTAAATATTAAAGTCATCGGTACATGCCGAGATTCGAACCCGCGACCTTCGGAATGAAAGCCGCACGCTCTAACCATTAGGCCAGCGAGCTACTACAACATTACAGTTATATAAACAAATTTCAATATGAAATAATGTAGTAAACAAAAATACTCCACCACAATCCAAACTTGAACGATATGGATTCGTCGACATAACGAGTCTTATCGCGTACTGATAAAAAAGAAAATTAGTAAAATTAAGTGATTTAAGTTAGTAAAAAATAAAAGTAGGGAAGGAACTACAATAGTTTCTAACATTCAGCTGTATGCTACAATTTTACAGTTTTCTCTTTGTATCCATGTAAACTGTACGCGAAGGTTATTCAAGTCGAGTGTGTACTTCTTGGGAGACAAGTGTGTTACTTATAAACTTAGGATTAAGTTTTCTTTGTGTTACTTAAACGGAGCCCCTTTTTATTTAAATTTGTAATTGATTGTGTTAGGTTGTGATGTGGTGTATTAAACTAGTAATAACTAATCCACTCTCCTTTTGAAGTCTAGTTCAGTTTATTCCTGGTAAAATAATGGTATTGTTATATCGATACGTCTGTCTGCGTCTCCATCCGTGATATCCTAATTCAGCGAGGTAGATTTCAAATCCGGAACTCAAACTGCAACTGTTTATATGTAAAGGGACTTAGATTGGGAATATACTTACAAAAAATAAATAAACCGTTACAACCGTTAGAAGAATGTCGGCTTTCTGTTTCTGAAATTGCTCTTTTGGAATGTATGCCCAAGGTTATGGTTACAAGACATCTTATATACAAAATGTTGAATATTATTTAATCAGCGCATCATGCGCATATTTTCCCGGCTATGTGGGGTTGGTACAATATATACTTCTCTTCCATATGCCTCTATTAGCCGTTTTATTTGGATTCACACTCGTCATACACATATAATCTTTCACACAATCCATCCACAGTTTCTTCGGTCTTCCTCTACCCTTATAACTATCCATATCATGGAAATATGTTAAATAATAACATCCAATGATAATTCTTTCTCAATAGTATGGGATGTATTATGTGCTGGTGAACTCCAAGTTAAGATACATCAACCCTTAGCACAAGAGGGTTACTAAATTCTCCACGGGTTGATAGTAACTATTAGCCTAGACAATAAACAATGTAACACAGGTAACGTTGTAGACGCTCCAAATTAACTACGCTGTATGTAACTAGATTTGATTAATGATTTATTACAATAGGGGATGAGCAAGGTGCGAGCAGTACCTTTAAGTTATAATATACTCATTCACAACAGTAACTTAACATTGTTTATAACTTAGTAATAACTGAACGACGATCAATTTTTAACAGAAAACTACTTATTTCATAAATAGTAAGAGAGACCTACCGTCAGTGCGTTACCTATTTCTCCATACCAATGATTTAACTTTAATTTTACTTAAAAAAATCAGTAAATTTCGAAGTCTCATATTAAGTTCTAACAAAGGCAAAAGAGAAACAAGAAGATATAATGTCCAGTTTGTTGCTTAAGCTACTTTAAAATTAGCAATGGTTGTAAGAAGCTTCTAAATACGAGTAATGTAGGACAAGAGACCTGATCTAGGATGCAACAGTCGATGATAATGACTTTAGAATGGTAATAGTAAATTAGGTAACCACAACGATGATAAATTCAGAATTTCATCTAAGTAAACACAGTGTACAAAGAAAACAAATAGCACGGCCAAAGCAAACTGTAAAAGCAAATAAATTCGGAATCGAATCCGAAACAAAAATAGGTTCTCGCTCGCTACCAAACCCGTCTCCGGTGTATTTCATGCGATGCGATGCGATGCGATGCGATATAGTATCCCCGAGCGGGTGATAAGTATTCCTCCCACCTTACACTCATCTTTCCTCACTTACAGCCGATCGAGTTAAAACAAAATGCAGGTGGTTTTTGCTCGTTTGGAGGGATGGAGGGAGGGTTGTGGGGAGGGCGGAGGGCACGTGCCGGATTTCCCACGATTTTTCTTGCACGGCTACGCTCCTGGTTCATTGCCAGCTAAGCTATTACATGGTGTCATATATCCCGCTAACTCGAAAATGTATGGACAGAATTTGACTGTGTAAATACTTTAAAAAAAATTAGGTTGTTGAAATTTTATGAAGATTTATGAAACTGGGATTTGTGATGCTGCTTCTGAAGGTTTAAACTGAATTTGACTTGAATCCAAAAAGTTAGTTTAAGTATGGACTTGTAAACTTCGGAGCTTGTTTTAGGTTTTATATTAGGGCCAATTAATGAAGATATACGTTAGACATTCAGGTTTAACATGTCAGTCTTCGATGCTGGAAATGGATTCCTTTTCGGAGAAAGACCTTCTCTAACCTTTTCCATATCTCTCGGTCCTTGCCTAAAGTGTTCAAATCATTTTGTTTGAGTTCTTTTTTATCAATAAATAAAACAAAATTTTTAGTTGATGTCTTACTTCAAGAGAAAAGACAACGAATAAAGCATTGTCTTGACAATATCATATTGTTACGTCAGTAATTAGCCAATAAACTTATTTTAGCTTAAATACACACTCCCGTTTTGCTGTAAATATAGATATAAGCTAAAGAAACTTATCAAGGCTAAGTTAACCAGGAAATGATCAGAACGGAACGGTTAGTATAACGAGTTACATTACAACTATTTACAATAACAATAACTTCAGCTTCTTAAATGCAAGTGGAGGTTATCGGCTTGATTTAATCCTGATACGTTCCAGAAGATACTATCCATTTATCACATGATATTGCAATTTTTCCCCCACTCGCTCAACTACTATAAGAAAGCGGCAGATTTTCGACGTAATGCAAGAATTTAATAATAACATCATTAAAACTTAACAAAGCTTATTTACGTTGATGATGGATGAACAATAAAGCAGTTCAATGTTGTCAATGAACTAGATAAGATTATAAATAGAAATATTGTTAAATTTATCAACATGAGAACAATAGTAAGGAATGTAGATGACAAAGGATCTATAGACTAGTATAATGAGAAATGTGAAGATGGTAATAATACTGGATACTTAAATACTGTTGTCCAACCAGAAGCTGAACTCAAAATATGGAAACCAGGAAATATTAAAGCTGTCACTACATTACTAATTAATGATGGTAAGGTCGCTGTTGCCGGAGACTTCCGGTTTGAAGAGCGTATTCAATAAAACGATTAGAATAATGAGACTCAACATTTTATATTATATTACAAAGCGACGATCACAATGTGGTACAGTGTACAACTTCCCATCAGGTGAATGTCTTGATGGTCTTGGATGTTTCGCTTGGTAATATTCCTGTTCCGGTTCCGTTACTATATTTAAGATGTTAAATTTGGCATTTTATTATAAGTTATAGTAGTAACATAGGATTGCGGTCATATGTTAGTAGGGGTGGGAGATTAACTACACTAGACTCTCAGTGTGCCAACAGAGTGCCTTCTACTTTTTCGGGGACATCATGTGGTCTCCAATGGGCTTTATCGAGAGGCAAGAAACTAGAAGACAGACGTGCTCAAGGAAAAGCCACTGCCACATAGATGGAAACTGTTAGAAAGGCGGTGGGTGGCACTATGCACCGTGCGGTCTACTCTGCGCATATGATCGCACTCAAATGAGACTGTGAGTGGTCACGATCCTCAGCAGTGAAGGACCGACAAAGAAGAAGAAGGTAAATATCCATTAGCTGACTTTACTAGTTTTGTCTATGTACCAAAAGGCACATTCCTGCGGATCGAAGTCCACCCCGATCGACTCCAATATTAAATTCCTCGCGTTCAAAATTACAAAGCGAAGATTTACAAGCCGCCGCCTTAGAGGGGGTTGTGTTCCGGTTTTAATTCCACCAATAAACGTCGCATAAATCCCGGCGTCTCGTATACATCAGACACTGAGACGTGGCTGCCGCGCACCGGCCACAGGGTAGACGGCAATAAATCTCGGCACATTGCGCTCACTGAGCGTTCTGCGTCGCATAACAACCGACCTCATGTCACACCGAAGCGAACGCGAAATACTATATTATTTTTTATATACAAACCTACGAGAAGAGCGAGACGTTAACCTAATAACATCCATGCGTTAGTTTGTATGATTATTCGCTTAGAGACAAAAAATATTAAGTATCGTTACCCTAGTAATTTCATTAGCTACCTTTTACACTGGAAAACAGTAATATTTGCTTACTACTGTTTGTGTAGCTGCAATAGGAGCTGGGGTAGTAACTACCTAGACGGTCTCCACCGATGAATGTTCACTTATCTACTTGATCTGTTTTACTACACAATGTAGGTCGGTTAAGTTTTGATATTCCTTCACGATCCCACAACTCCTCTTATATAAACAAATCACCGCCACCACCATTTGTCGATAGACGTCCACTGCTGGACATAGGCCTCCTTCAAAGATTCTCACATCGATCGGTTCTGTGACGCCCGAATCACCGTGGACTAGGAGCTGTCGTTTCTAGGGTTTCATATAGGGAGCTTTGGGCCACTTCCCGCCACGCTGGCTCAATGCTTGTTGGTCGAAGCTGGAGCCGCGTTTGTTGATTACCAACGTGCACCAAGAGCAGGCGTAATTGGCTTCGGTCCTATAAGTTGTTGTGCGGAACTTCTTACACCCAAAACCCCCCAAAAAACAATAGAAATGTTAAATTATTAAATTTAGACACAATGCTGAGTTGAGGCTCTGATTTGTTAGCTGAGCTGCTGCTTTAAGGGATATTGGGCTGGAAAGTAATTTGTGTTTAAATTTGTAGAAGACAATACAAGAGCTAGTGCTTCCGCCCAAACCCTCTAATATGATGATCACTCTCATCGTCAAACTACGTACGACAGCCCTAGAGCCCAGCGGTATGGCGGCCCTGGAGGCCGTGCTGACTGTATGTGGAGATCTTTGAAGCAGGCCTATGTCCAGCTGTCTATCGGCCGATGACGAATTATGTTGAAGCAATTATGTTTTTTGAATGTTTCTGTACTTTGGACAAGTTAACGATTTTATTTACCTGTTAACTGTATACTAATATTTGAACTTACAACCTTAACAGGTTATAGATTCGAAGAGTCTGTCACTAAAACTGTGTTAAGGTTCCGCCGCGGGCTGTGTGACAGTGGGCCAGCCACGTCTGTACCATCACGCGGGACTATGGCTCCGCTGACGACAACGGCCTACTGCGACATGACAAACGGCTTAGATATACCACTGAATCGCATCTGAAGGGGACCGGATGCGGACCCTCGGGGTACACCCCGACGCAGTACGGCGGCGTTTTCATAACGCACGGGACATATTTCTCTCTCTCTAAGTCCGTTCCTCAATGCCGAGGGTCGTGACTCCTTATCGATAGCCTGTTCTTAATAGTTTATAATTTAAGGCCTTGTAGGTTTTAGACCATATTTATAAGTGTATAAATAGTATCATAAATTATTGTTTAGGCGGTAAGCCTTGATTTCTGAAGACCGTCTGGGTAAGTACCATCGCAGTGCCTATTTCTGCTGCCAAGCAGTAGCATGTGAACATTACTGCGTTCCAGTTGGATAGACGCTGTAGTTTTATATAAACTCTACCTATTGTTGGGGTAAGGAGAGCTTACATATTATATAATGTCTCAAGACGAGGGACAAGGTGTTGCTGTGTATAACATCGTAACTAGCGCCGCGTTGTTATCGGCAGACGTATCACTTATTTTCAGATGGACTGCTTGTCGTTTCGTAAATAAAAAAAAAAATAATTTTCGATATTTGAGCACAAATATTATATATTAGCAAATCAGAAATTAAAAATATAATATATCGCAACAGCAGTAACAGGTTATATTACTTAAACAACATAAAAGCGGTATTTTATTTATAATACCAACAAAGGGTATATTCATTACTATAAAATGAGTGTTATAAAATCTCAGTTCTAAGTTTCCATGTGTTTTTTTTTTATTTTTATAAACAAAACAAAAATTTTATCAAATTGATAATGATATACTAGTTAACAGAGTACGAATACTAAGTTACTATTGTATCCAATAGTTATAGATATATATTACCTATTACGTGTTTTATACTACGTATGTAAGGCCGAGAATAGAGAAGGGTAATATCATAATCAAAGGAGTATGATTAAGAAGTCACTACCTTCAACCCCATCTGCTCGTGGTGAACCTTGATATTTGATAAACGAGGCTTTGGTTTCCATCAACCCGCATTGGGCCAGCGTGGTAGAAAATGGCCTAAATCACCCCATATGAACCCCTACAGACGTAGTGAAGTTCGCTGAAAGCCGCTAGATGTGGGCAGCGCATCGATCATGGTGAAGATATTTGGGGGAGGTTTATGTCCAGCTGTGGGCGTCTATTGGCTGATGATGACTTTCAGCGTTGAGAAAAACATGACTTATGAATATATATACATCGATCGGTCCAGCGCTGCGGCTTCCAGTGAACTTCAGTCGTTTATAGAGGTTCATATAGGGGGTGATTTGAGTCTTTTCCCACCACTATATATACACACACACATAAATATATATGTGTGTGTAATTTTTCTATAAGGATAGTTAACTGGCGGGAAATATCTCTGCAGTGTTGAGCTTGCTCTCTGTAATTAAGGTGTTACGGAAAGGATAATTAAAATCAATAATATTAGCGGTCCATATTGAGAACCTCCTGTTTATCGTCGGATAATTAGTATACAGTATTGCCTGTAATACAGTAGGAACAGTCTAAGCGAGCAGTTCCGTTCTCCCGGCGCATCCTGCTAATTAGCGGGCGGATCCTGTCGCCGGGCGGACGGCTCAGCCAGGCCAATCTAGACGCGGCTTAAATTACAACGGTACAGTGACGGGAAATAGCGTCACCGGTGCGAAATGTCCGCCTCTGTGTACGTCAGGACGTCCGCCGATGCACTAGGCATTAACAATGGCGGACCGGAACAACCGAAACATGTTCGAGAGAAAATCAGTTGACACGAAATCATCGGATCCAGAAATCGATTCTGAGGTATGTAACGTGATGTGTTATACTATTTACATTAAAATGTTAACAGTATATCTAAGATAACGTAACATGTAATATCTTCACCACCCCCGTAACAAAACAGTTAATGCGGGTGGATGCGGGAGGGTGTGCGGTAAACTCGATATTCAAATCGTTGCCCTAAAAAGTTCTCGAGATCGCGCTCCCGGGGGATGTGGGGTCGAGATGCGCCGCAAGCGAAAGGGTAGTTTAATGTTAAATCGGGATTGTTTATAACGGTATAACGTAACTATAACCTTACTGCTGTCAGATCCCTCACTGAAGACCAACAAGGTAGGTCACCCAAGCTTTTATTTGTGTCTGCAAAGATTTGAAAGGGCAAAGAGATTCCACTTTGTGTATCAAGGTGGTGGTAAAGATTTTAATTAAAAAAAGACATAGCCTTCATCTTGAACATGTCATTCGTCATGATATAATAATGTTACAACCTCGTACTCCTGATGATGACGAGCAAAGCAGAAGGGTCATGTGTTTGCGTAATACGAGACTGGACCAGCAGTACATCGGCCATAAAACTTTCTGGCCCTTTAGGCCCTGACTATTTTTCGAGCTAACAGATAACCTTTAGACTTGAAGAAGATAGGAAAAGGATATTGCTTTCTATGCTTGATAACTCAGTCGTTTAATATGCGTCCACAATTGCCCGTCTCCTCATATTGCACCACATCATCAGCTTCTGTTTAATTTCAATCAGACTCGTCCCCGGTAATGTAATTGCCCACCCAGCCCCACTTACACATCTGATGCATAACTAACCGCTGCACTTCGGGCGACTATGTTTATATATGCTAATGGAATGCCCGCACCGTCTTGAATACAGATTGCTGATGCAAGCCCCTGTGTCTCATTAAAAAGCTACGCTACAATTCAAGATTATCATCGAGAAAACTAATGAGATGAGCAGGAATTTATCGTCCATCTCTGCAATGTACTTATAACTATTGATTGAAAAATGGAAATGGGAGGACGGGGTGTAAGGAGTCCCGCACAACAACTCGCAGGAACCAAGCCAATTTCACCTGTTCGTGGTGCATCCTGCTAATCAATAAACGAAGCTCTGGCTTTCGACAACTCACATTGGGCCAGCATGGTGGGAAATGGCCCAAATCCCCCCTGGTGCGTGGCGGTATCGGAGGTCATACCTACTGTGGCGGGCGTTTGCAAGATGCCGGTACTCGAGCAGTTCAAGACCGATCGGTGTGGAGATTTTTGGCAGAGGGCTATGTCCAGCAGTGGACCTCTATCAGCTGATGATGAATAGAAGGTTTCGGTTGCGAGAATCCGTTTAGATAACAGTGGTGTGTAAACTTTACCGTTTTCTAATGTTAACGAGATTTAAAATCTTAAGTCGAATTGCTATGAGCGCAATGTGATGCTATTCTTCTAAGCAGTGCTACATTGACATAGCTGTATAGGTTATATAATAAATATTTAGCTGTTTATAACAATGAGACACTAGGTTAGTAGTTAGGTTATTTACACAGTATACAACAGTCATCTTCGAGTGACCTGATATCTTTAAACCAGTTATTTCTCTATTTGTAGCTTTCATTTTAAAGGAACTGAGTACGATATTTAACAGGAGTAAACCATATTTTTTTCTTAAGTGATCATTGACAATCATGAAGAGGAACAGTTCTTCCTTAATAGGTGTCTGTGATCCAAAAAAACACGTTATATTAACATCTTTTTGTGTCGTCGGTTAATAAAAAAGACAATCGATTTAGCACGGTGTTATAAGAAAAGGTGGTTAATGTGAAATCGATGGAACTGAGTCGAGCACCGGAAATGACGCGGAGGCGGTAGTGTTGGCGAATAAAGCACCGCAAGCGCTTGCGTAAGCTTCAAAACAACCCTTATATTTAACCAAGTTCAGCACCAGATATATATTTTAAATTATAACAATATATACAATTTTATCAAATACTAACTGTTCCTCTAACACCCCCGCGACTGTCTTTAAGGAAAGAGTTTTGTAAAATCCGTTTTGACTTATACACGGCAAAAGAAATCATCATCATCACCATCAGCCGATAGACATCCACTGTTGGACATAGGCCTCCCCCAAAGATTTCTACATCGAACGTTTCTGCGCTGCCTGCAACCTTCACCAAAACGTCGGACCACCTGATGGGAGTGGGACCACCAACATTACGTTTATCGGTATGCGGGCGTTACTCGAGGATCCTACTGCCTCGGCTGTCGGTCAAAAGGAATATTCTCTAAGTCTCCAGTCCAATTGAAGAGATATCGTGATGAGTCTCTGGACAGGTGAACATCTCTTAAACATGTACAGATTACTTCAATTCAAACAATACTTGTCAAGAGATCTTAAAATTTAAGTGGGTAACATTTTATTGTCCGAAGCATATCAACAAAGAAAGTAAACAGTTACAAATAAAAAAAAACAAGTTAACGCATTTACTGATAAGGGCTACCCCTGAAAGTGCAAGGTATATCTATTTTGAAGCTGTTAAAATTAACCTTGTGCTTGTATGAAATATGTTATTAAGCTCAGACAACAATTATTACTGATCGAATTCTTAAGATCACTAGAAATAATATTCGATTCCTTAGAAGAGTAAAATAATTGACTGAGACGATGTTCAGGAGTGAGGGGTGTGAGGGTGCCCGCACAACTACAAGGATCCGAGCCTACCTTACATGCTCATAGCAGCTTCGCGCCTATCAACCCGCATTGGGTCTGCGTAGTGGGAAATGGCGCAAATGGTCCTATATGAATCCCCACCTGTTGAGGGAATCTTTGGAAGAAGCCTATGTCCAGTAGTGGACGTCTATCGACTGAGGTTGATTTTATTTTAAGGTTATTATAATATATAAAAGAGTAACTATATGAAATAAATGTTAATGTATTTATATCTCAATCACCCTCGCTGCTATTAAATATAAATATGAATGTGGATCGGTTAGTTTATCTTGAATCTGTAACAGCGGTGGATTAACAGGAATTATTGGCAATCTGTATAACAAATATGGCTACAGGGGAATTCGGTTATTACTTCCGCATCGCTCAGCGGCCAGCACGCGTTCGTGTATCGGCGCGGTGTTCGTCCGACTCTTCTACGAATTATACAACCGTTATTTTACTGTTTTCGCAACGAACCACATTTTATAATTTTACTGTATTTCAGTAAACTGTAACAACTGATAACGAAGTACAGAAAATACAAATGTAAAGCTACTGTCGATGTAACTAAACATGCTCGCGTTCGAACCTCACCGAGCATGAGTTTCCGGTGAAAGAAATCGACATGTTCAAAGGACAACCGCCTTCTTCGATACGTACTTCTGTAAACTCACATTTGATCAGGAAGGTAGATAAATAGCTTTGACGCTCTTATAAGATAAGGCTGAGATTTCCAGTAAAGAAAACAATAAGATGATTGTTTCATCATCATCATCAACCGATAGAAGGCCACGGCTGGACATAGGCCTCCCCCAAATCGATAGGACCTGCGCTGACCATGTGGTCGACGATGTCGTCCAGTCGACTAGGGGCCGTTGTTTATAGGAGTTCATATGGAGGGATGTGGGTCATTACTCACCACGCTGACCCAATAAAAGTTGGTGGTAGCCAGAGCCTCGTTTGTTGATTAGCAGGGTACACCACGAGCATGTGAAGTTGGCTTGGACCTCGTGAGTTGTTGTGCGGTACCCCTTATACCCTTGCGGAACCCTTACGGCCCGATGGTTTATTACTATGTAATCGGTGTTCTATCCATATATATATTCTCTCTTGTTCTCTCACTCTATTTAAATGCTCTATGTAATACTACCCTTAATTAAAATTTGTAATATACAGGATCAAGAGGTGGTTTTCCTCCGGGTTGTATCACATAAGATCCAGGGGCTCTTTGTAAAGGACTGAGGGAGTGTAAGTGATTTACTAGTAGATTCAATATAACTCTTTCTTCATCCTAATATTTATCTTTGGTATGTTAGCAAATGTTATAGATCTTTGGTAGGGAGTCTCGGTCTAGCAGTGGACGTCTCAGCTGATGATGTTAGCAAATTTGCTTGTGTATATAAATTTTATAGTTGAATATATAACATAGATGCATCTGTAACTTGAATATGTCCAGCCCGGAAGTGTGTCGCAGCTCGTCACGGTGGAACGTCACGTCGTATACGGAACACGTCACGCTTGCCCCTCGAGTCATTTGTCAGGCTGCCGTTGAACCTCTCGTCGTGTAACGGAGGATACAGATTAAAAATTTATAAACTCTGATGTTCTGTTATGTGATTGCAAGTTGCCTCTGGACTGCGAAGATCGAGTCTTGCAAAATACATTACAAAATACTTGTGTCCCGCAGTGGACATTCAGCAGTTGAGATGGTGATGATGAAGGTGCTGTGTTTATTATTAACAAAGTATCATACCGGATTCTCTAAGCTCCAAATAACACAAACATTTACATTTAAATATAAGCTATTTTAAAGTTAGTTATATTATCAGTTTCTTCCTTAACTTTAATTCCTAGTATCCTTTAGTTCCTTTTGTTGTTAACATTATAAATAAAATGTATATACTTCATACCCAGCCATTTTACTTAAGTTAACTTCGAGTTAATTATAATATATTAAGTCGCTTATAAGTTATAGCTAGACGATAACTTCAAGGAGCACCACATTGTGGTAGTCCTTCCTCATTAATTTCACTAGCTATAACGCTCTTCAGGTGGGGAGAAAGAAATAGTCTTGGTTGAGGAGCATTAGGGAATGGATTGGCATATCTGTGGCGCCCGAATTGTACCGCCGAACTAGAGAGAAAAAGGGCTATACCACACTGATCGCCTACCTTCTCTAGTTGGAAAGGCACGGGAGAAGAAGAACGCCCTTCAAACCGATACACAGTATTGTTTGTCGGTAGAAATGGTAGCCGCGGTTGTACCTATCCAGACGGTTTCCAGGAGACCTATCATCTAAACTACATTTAAATGTTTCAACCGTCCGTTAAATAGATTAAACTGTTTTTTTGTTGCGGCACACAAAACACGAGTTTAAACCCCGTTTCCTTCTCAAGTTTGAGCAAATACAAGCTCACTTCCTGTCCCGTTGTTCAGTCGGAGCGGGTGCGGGACACAAAGTTGGCTAACGAGACAATAAAGCATAACCCGTGGCCGGCGGGAAGCGTTTGTGTGTGTATTTCACGCGAGAGCTCCCGCCGACCGGATGGACCAACGGAATTATTGTTGCGCGTCTCACGCCACTGTTGTCCAGCATCCGGCGGGGCGGAGGTCTGCGCTGCAGTGCGGACCTCTTTTTCGTGTTTCAAAACTGTACAGCCTCCGTAGCATTGTTGCGTTTGTTCAGTGTTCCGCTCTTGTTTAGTTTCTACTGCACAAACAATTCTAAGGAAACACTGTACGAAAAAAATGTTGTACAAGTTTGGTTTGAGTGGACTTTATTAGGAGGCTCTTTAGGATGTTAGTGAAAAAATAAACATTCTGTTATTACGTTAGTGCGCTTTACTGTCACATACTACAACACCAAGTGGGATTGTGAACAAGCTGCTAAACCCATTTTCTAACGCATTAAATAATACTATCGAGAAAGTTTTAGTGAGCAAAAATCTTCATAACTTCATTTCCTCCGAAAGCAGATTAAGCTTAAAATATTCGCACTCAACCCCTCTGTTACATTAGAAGGACGTTCATTTGTGCCTAGCGGTACTCCTAATCATGAGGTGCTGATTAAATTTTGACACAATACAACGTTACGAACATCGCTTTCATAGTTTAAGTGATCTTAGGTCGTATAGAAAATACCTTCAGTTGTATACAACAAACATATTAGGGGACCGGAAAGTAATGTCGTTTTCTTACGCTAAATACAAACACATACATTTTTAACGAGTCTTTATTTTTAATCAATGATGTATTCCCCATCATTGTCAATAACCTTGCCATCTAGTGAGTAAATTTTCAATCCTGATCGATAAAAATTAATTGGTTTTCGGCAAAATATCTAGAGATGGCATTTTGGATATCATCCAAATTTGCAAATGTTTTGCCACTTAAAAGTGTTGCAGCGCTCGGAATAAGTGGAAATCCGATGGTGCAACATCGGGCGAATATGGTGGATGAGGCAGCACCTCCCACCCCAATTCATTAATTTTTCTAGAGTTCGCCTTGCGCAGTGCGGTCTTGCATTGTCATGTTGGAGAATGACGCCTTTTCGGTTGACAATCGCTGGCCACTTTTCAATTAAAGATTGATTGACTCGCTGCAATTGTTCGCTGTAGAGGTCTGCAGTAACAGTTTCTCCAGGTTTCAGTAATTCAAAATGAACAATGCCGCGAATACTCCACCAAACACACAAAAGCGCTTTTTGGGGTGTAAACCTGGCTTAGCAGTACTCCGAGGGATTTCATTTGGAGAGCCACTGACTTTTGCGTTTTGGGTTATCATACAGGACCCATTTCTCATCTCCTGTGATCAAGCGATCAAAAACGCTTCTGTGTTGTGTCGTTGAAGCAATAAGTTGCATGTGATTGATCGGTTAGCCTTATTCTGTTCGGACAGATTATGCGGGACCCAAACACCTGCTCTGCTTACTTTTCCAATCTGCTTCAAATGTTCTTGGATGGTCGACCAAGGTTTGTTGAGACTGTTTGACAATTCCTCGATCGTCTGACACGGATTTGCTTCCACTTCCGCCCTTAACACGTCGTTGTCTAACGCTGATGGTCTTCCTGATCGATACGAGTCGGAAAGATCAAAATTACCCGATTTGAACTTGGAAAACCACCTTTGGCATTTACGAATGTCCAGTGCATTTGGATAAACATCGCAAATGTTTTTGGTAGCAACTGTTGCGTTATTTCCCTTGCGAAACTCAAAGAGCATGCAATGCCGGATGTGTACCTCTTCTGGTATTTGGCTGGCCATTTTACCCAAAATTACAAAAAAAAATTGTAATTCAATTGTCTATAAGTAAAGAAATCACTATAACCTCACAATGTCTTTGGTACGCCTCTGAACAAAACAATGAGCTGACAAATGACAATCAAGTATTGGCATGCGCAGAAACGACATTACTTTCCGGTCCCCCTATTAAATACTCTGGTGTTATTAACGAGGGGGTAAGGGGTCCCACACAAGAATTCACGAGATCCAAACCAACCTCACCTGCTCGTGGTGCACCTTGCTAATCAACATACGAGGCTCTGGCTCCCACCAACCCCCATTGGTAATACATGGTGGGAAATGGCTGCTCTTGTGGAGAGTGGAGATCTTTGGGAGAGGCCTGTGTTTAGCAGTGGACGTCTATCGGCTGATGTTGTTGTTGTTGTTGAAGCGTGCCTATAAATGTATGTTATTCATTTAACACTGCACAATGTTTATTTTATACTGTATGTACGTAACAGCGAGTATAAGTATACATGGGGAGTCCATTTGTGTAGCCAGCAGATGGAATGTGAGGGCGGAACGGGCCAGCTTCCGGCGCCAGCGGAGGAAGCGGCACGGCGGTCTCACCGGAACTATTGTCTGTGGATTCGATGCGTTTTGTACTGAACTAGGCATCGAGGGCGAGCTTTGATGTCTCACGAGGCAGACCTCGCCAGCTAGTAATGTTGTGCACGAGAATGTCTCGTCTACGTAAGCTGTATAACAACGATCAGCATTACCTGTTTGAGTGCTAATAATTGCTATATAAAACAAATATAAATACACCAGATTTAGATTATTAATTAGTAACAGTCATGTTGAATTGAAGAGTTAGATCATTGCGAAAGAGATAAGACAGTCATAATATGAGTACATTGTGTCACTTTATACTAGCAAGAAGAAATACATTATTTTCAGCTTCTACAAGTACATAAATTAAATTACTGTTCATTGTTTGATGACAAATTAATTAAGAACAAAATGAAAGCAATATTTCATTACTTTACTTACAAATTAACTTAATTTATCACTTGTCAATTAAGGCATATCAAAGTTACTTCGATACTCGTATACAAACTTTAACCGTATCATATAATATATACCAGCAAGTACAAATTATCTGTTTTCATAAACTGATATAACAGCTTTTGTATTAATTTACTATAATTTTTACATAGTAAGGTGTCAGGGGTTCCGCTCAATATCTTACGTAGCCCAAGTCAACCACACCTGCGACCTGCTGAATAACAGACGATAATTTCACCACCCACCAACCAAAGACTGCCACATACAGTCAGCATGGTTCATATGGGGGGATTTGGGCCATTTTCCACCACGCTGGCCCATTGCGGGTTGGCGGGGCCAGAGCCTCGCTTGTTGATTAGTAGTGTGAACCACGAGCAAGTGAAGTTGATTTGATAACTGTGAGTTGTTGCGGGGGACCCCTTACACCCCTTATATATATAAAAGATAATAATATTTCTTCACAGAACGTTTCCGGTTACGTATGCCTTTACATACATATATAAAGCAGTAAACTATATAAATGATATACTTATACATGGAAGTTAAGAATCCCAACCCCTCTATTACCTTCAAAAGGAGATAGGCAATTTGTGAACTGCGCTAATCCTTTATAAGGATCATGTTGCGGGCGCAACCTGTTTCTTTTGTGACCCTCGTTCCACGGACCTTCGGGGCGATATAGTCGGCAATTATCGTTAAAAGAAACTACGCAACACTAAGCGCGGTAATACAACTCCATTACGGGTAACGACCCAGGAGTTACCTTGCTTAGCGTTCTCACAATAGGTGGACTATCATATTTTCAAGGTCATTAAACGCGAAACCCTGCGGAGGTGCATTGTTACAACATAAAGGTTTCACTTTATCCCTAAGACGGAGGAAAAATATGAAGATAATAGGGCTGTAACGTGGTCCCCATTCCTTCAAGTTAACTTTCAATTAAGCTCAAAGAACCATGCTTTTAAAGCTCCGGACTTTCCTATACAATACGATTCTCACCAGCAATAACGAACCTGGATGTTGCTAATGCTGGATGCGAGCAACGTGGCACCAATCGATGTGGAGATCTTTGTAGGAGGCCTAAGTCCAGCTGTGGATGTCTACCAGCTGATGATTCATTATCATCAGCTGGTAGACGTCCACAGTCAAGTCCTATGTATTTGAAGGTATGTGTGAAAATTCAAAACGTATGTAATCAGTAAATCCTTATATAGAGTCAAAGCTTTCAAACGGTTCAACTGATCAAAGAGATAATTGTTTTAAGGTTATAGCACCTGAGATATTTTTATAAGCTTATTAAAATATATATATTTTTGTTTATTTCATTTTATATGTCAGGAAGTTAAGATATATCACTTGTTCCTCGCCCGCTATGTTGGCTGTAACACTCCCGCAACTCCTTTTAGGGAAGGAATTTTATAAATTCCATTCTTAGCTGACCTCTGAAGCAATATCTCTACCAAATTTTGAGGGTTTGTACCTAACAGTTTCGGAGATCCCTTGATGAGTCAATGAACATGTATGTCAATGAACATGGATATGTCTACTTCATGTAGCGATGATCAAAGATGGAGATGAGTTCTCTGACCGAGAAAGTATACAATTTCATTCTTAAATTTATTCAGGAATGTTTTTATGAAACAGTTTTTATCTAATTCCCTCAACCTGTATACTCCTGCTGTGATTTATTTCAGAAAAGAGGTATATATCCTTAAAATATAATTGAAACCTGTTAAATTGTGAATACATGAGATATACTTAATATATCTTTTAGCATAACAAAACCTACTAACATGAGATATGTTAAGGGAGGGAAACACGATTCAAAAGGTTTCCTTCGGCGCTGCAGCGACTGCCGGAGGCTTTTATCTCTCAATGGATCATTGTGATGAGAATAATAGAGTTTTGCGAAAGGCCGCCATTCAAACTAATTATAATATCTTGTCACTTTTAACGACGGACTTGGTTGCCGGAGACGCTGTCATTTAGTGGACCCTCGACGCCGGAGAGCCAACGAAACTTTTTCGACAGTTACTTAACTCTGAGTGCTTTTAATTAGTCAGTAATTAGAAACGCTTTAATTTCGCCTGCCTTCGCGGTGCGCGCTACTACTGTAACATTCATTTTTTTTCTCCGGTGTCCATTAAGCTATTTTTACAACTGTTGACAGATTTTATTACTTTTGAAAATCAAAAAAGAGTATGTTACTGATGGTCAAGTTATAATACTTCTTATTGACATGAATACGAATATAGTAGTAATAACAATATGTTTGTTACGGGTAACATTTGAAAAGGGTGTATCAAATATAATAGAGCTTCAATTGGTATATAGTAATGTATAACTTAACCTTTGTTTATATAAAAAAGTAATTTTGTATGTAAGCTAAGCTTTTAACGTCGCTACTTAAGTTATTAAATTGATTGTTGCGCTCCGTACATTACAATAAATACTCAACTATGTTAAAAAAAAAACAATACTAACTATAAAAAAGTAATAAGTCTTGACTGTTAAACGATCAAAATGGTTAGTAGTAATTTTTATAACTTTTGCATTACTGCCATGATATTAATCGTTTTAATTCTGATTGAAGAGGTAATACAACAGTCTTCATTCTCATTTCTGCTTCATTCTATCACATAAATACTGTTTTTTTTGTAATCATTAAAGTGTGAATTAGATCTTCGTTTAATGATCTCTGATCTATTACAGAATTCGATTAAAAAAAAGTTCATTACATCGCAGAAGTATCCGGAGGTCCGAACGCAAAAACCGGATCGATGTCAACTGGGCGGAGTAACGAACATCGGCGACGAATTGATCCGTCTTTATTACTTGACTTCTCAATTTACGGACTTCATCCAGATCCTAAATCCCTACTGTCTGATAGTCTGTGAGATAAGGTCCTAATATTTAAATTGGTGGGTCACATTGAATAGTTTCTGATTATATAACATAATATAGATATTTATTAATTGTAAGAAACGTATGAGATATTCACCTTATAGCATAGAATACGTTCGTTTATAACAAAATGTATTACCGATGGTAGGTCTCTTTTTCTGCAGACCATCTAAGTAGGTACGGCAGCATCTATTGCAGCCGACAAACTTTACCGTGTTCAGGATTTAAGGGCGCTGTTGCTAGTGTATTTATTACGGTGATAAGACTCAACATTGTATGTTTCATGGCGACGAACTCAATATGGTGCTGAGAATATTATCATAACTGGTAGCTCTTTGTTATGGGCAGGCGTATAACTTACTACCAAGTGAACATCCCGATGTCTTGTCACTTTGTTAAATAAAAAAAAATATTAGTTTTTGCCTTGTAAATGATAGAATGAATAGAGTTCGTGGTGTCATAGTAAGACAGTCCAGTGGAGAAGGTCACGATTTCGCATACGGTGTTGGCGCAGTATAAAAAAGACAAGTCTGAATTAAGTTTAAGACTGTGGCGCAAAAATTCGGAAGGCGGTGTCTGGAAAAGAGGAAAGCATATAAGGGGATTGGTTGGCAGCAAAAGCCAATCATAGAATGGACAAGGCAACGATAGAGGATGTACAAAATGCGAAGAATGAGTATAAAAGATGTAAAACCGTAACAAAGGAAGTGGTGGAAAGAAAGAAAATGAATGATAGAGATGAATTTGAAAGGTTATCTGAGGACTTCCGGACGAACATTAAGTTTTCTGGAAGGCCATAAGAACAGCCAGAGCTAATAAAACAAGCTCACATGGCGAAATCAGGAACCAGAATGGAAGCTTTGTGGCAGGTGAAGAATGTATCCTAAAGAGGTGGAGGAAATATTTTGAAAGTTTATTCGAGAAAGAGGATATACATGTGCCAAACCCAGGTAGGGGTCAAACTGAGAGTGGGGATGAAAGTAATATTAGTATGAAAGAGATTTTAGATGCAATGAATAGTATGAAGTTGGGTAAGGCTGCAGGATATGATAGGATTACGGTCGAGATGCTGAGAGCTGGACAGGGCGTGGTAGCTAGTCAGCTGTACTACCTTTTCAATCTTTGTTGGAAGAGCGGCAAAGTGCCAGATGACTGGTGCAAAGCCGTAATCGTTCCAGTATATAAAGGAAAAGGGTCACAGCAAGACTGTAAAAACTATCGTGGCATTAGCTTACTGAGCGTCGTCGGCAAACTGTATGCAAAGATACTGATTAAAAGAGTGATGAATGAAACTGAAGAGAAAATTTGGGATGTACAAGCAGGATTTAGAAGTGGAATGGGATGCATGGACCAGGTCTTTTCCTTACGTAGCATTACCGAAAAATGTTTGGCACATAGCCAAAAGGTCTATTGCGCTTTCGTAGATTTGGAAAAAGCCTATGACAGAGTGGTGAGGAATGAATTGTGGTCCATATTGTCTGCTTATGGGGTGAACAGAACGCTGATACGAGCATTGAAATCACTTTATGAGGGTTCTAGTGCTTGTGTCAGGATAAACGGAGCTTACTCAGACTGGTTTAACATCCAGAAGGGTGTTAGACAGGGATGTGTGGCCTCGCCGTGGCTGTTTAACCTATTTTTAGACAATTGCTTGAAAGATTTGAAAGATAGTGAGTATGGACTAAGAATGAATGAGTTGACCGTCAAGTGCTTCCTATACGCGGATGATCAAGTTTTATAGTCATCATCGGAGAGGAGTTGCAAGCGATGGTCGACATGGTGCATGGAGCTTTAACAAGCAAAGGAATGAAAGTGAATGTAAGCAAGACGAAAGTAATGGTTTTGAAAGAGAAGAATGTATGACAAACTGTGACATTATGATTGAGGGACAAAAAGTGGAACAAGTGAAAGAATTTGTATATCTGGGTTCACAGTTTACGAGAGATGGCAAGTGTGATGGTGATATTGAAAGAAGAGTTTTAAAAGGGAATCAAGTCAATGGGGCACTTCATAACTTTATGAATAGCCGGAACGTTTCACAAAGTGCACGACTGGCTGTGCATAGAGGCGTGTTGGTCCCCACACTGATGTATGGTAGTGAATGTTGGGTATGGCAGAAGAAACATGAAAGTAGGATTAATGCTGTGGAGATGAGAAGCCTGAGAAGTATAACTGGAGTGAAACGGATGGACAAAGTAAGGAACAGTGTGATAAGGAAGCGGTGCGGTGTGGTTGAAGATGTAGTGACAAGGATAGAGAAAGGGATGCTTAGATGGTTCGGCCATGTCGAAAGAATGGATGAAAGAAGATTAACGAAAGAAATATACAAGGTAAGAATGATTGGAAAAATCGGTGCAGGCCGACCTAGACGGACATACTCCGATCAAATCGGAGATGTCTAAAGAAAGGCCGGATCAAAAGCACACGCAACCGACGAGCGTGCATGAAGACGCTTATGAAAGTGGAGGAAGCGAGAGAGGTGTGCCAGGATCGTAGCAGGTGGAGAGAGGTGGTCTCTGCCTACCCGCTGGGAACGAAGCGTGATATATATGTATGTATGTATGTAGAGGTAATACAACAGTCTTCATTCTCATTTCTGCTTCATTCTATCACATAAATACTGTTTTTTTGTAATCATTAAAGTGTGAATTAGATCTTCGTTTAATGATCTCTGATCTATTACAGAATTCGATTAAAAAAAAGTTCATTACATCGCAGAAGTATCCGGAGGTTCGAACGCAAAAACCGGATCGATGTCAACTGGGCGGAGTAACGAACATAGGCGACGAATTGATCCGTCTTTATTACTTGACTTCTCAATTTACGGACTTCATCCAGATCCTAAATCCCTACTGTCTGATAGTCTGTGAGATAAGGTCCTAATATTTAAATTGGTGGGTCACATTGAATAGTTTCTGATTATATAACATAATATAGATATTTATTCATTGTAAGAAACGTATGAGATATTCACCTTATAGCATAGAATACGTTCGTTTATAACAAAATGTATTACCGATGGTAGGTCTCTTTTTCTGCAGACCATCTGAGTAGGTACGGCAGCATCTATTGCAGCCGACAAACTTTACCGTGTTCAGGATTTAAGGGCGCTGTTGCCAGTGTATTTATTGCGGTGATAAGACTCAACATTGTATGTTTCAAGGCGACGAACTCAATATGGTGCTGAGAATATTATCATAACTGGTAGCTCTTTGTTATGGGCAGGCGTATAACTTACTACCAAGTGAACATCCCGATGTCTTGTCACTTTGTTAAATAAAAAAAAATATTAGTTTTTGCCTTGTAAATGATAGAATGAATAGAGTTCGTGGTGTCATAGTAAGACAGTCCAGTGGAGAAGGTCACGATTTCGCATACGGTGTTGGCGCAGTATAAAAAAGACAAGTCTGAATTAAGTTTAAGTTTGGTTCACTGTTAAGTTTAATTTGCAATAATTTAGCTTCGAATGTCGTCTAACGATAAAGAGGAAAGGAGACAGTTCAGTTTAAATGTTTTGGTTGAGTTTAAAATAAAACAAATAGAACCTGAAGAAAGAGGCGCTGCTGCGATGTCTACCTAGACGAGAAGTTAAGCTACCGCCAGTAAATTATGTTATATGTTTAAGTGTGATTATATTGTAAGTTGTTTGACTTACGTATCGATTAAGTTAGGAATAGATAAAGCTGATAAAGTTTTTCTTTGTTATAAGTTTTAAAATTTTTGAAAATTTAGTAAACAATTATGGTATCGAAAAATCAAATCAAAACGATCGTTCAGTAAGCGGAGTGTTTAACACATTCGCAGCAGATCCATTTTCAGAAGACTACAGCCAGTCCGTCAGAGATCTGTTAGATCTCATAAACATCCTTAATAAAAATGCCTTTGGGATCTAAACCAGCTCCAAATTTTTTTAAAAAATTGCATTTGAAAGCCTGAAGCATATATGTATATTCGTCTCTTGCAGCCATGGTGATAAAGAAATTACGATTTCCCACACTGAAGGAAAGAAAACGATTTTTGGTGACGTACTAGCGGAAAAACTTGCAGGATGTGCTCTAAATTTCATGACGCAGTGAATGTGTTAATTGGGCACAATTTCTATTCACCATCAACATATGATCACCTCACTGATTAAACTCGCCCAAACCTATAAAGTTTTATGTGTCCAATCGGTTGGTTTTATTGCTTAGAGAATGCGAAGGGGAGGTGGTCTCCTATTCCTCCTATATATAAAACAGAAAAGGCAAAAACTGTTTGAAAATACTAATCTCCGAAACCGTAAAACCGATCATCGTAAAAGTTGCTTTACGGAGATATCCTTGTTAGCCATTTTGTTCCAAATATAACAGTCATTTAAAGAGGTGTAGGAGGCCGGGTTGTAAGGGGTCCCGGACAACAACTCACGGGACTTAAGTCTACCTCACCTGCTAGTGGTGCATCCTGCCAATCAACGAACGAGGCTCTGGCTCCCACCAGCCATAGTACACCTACAATCGACGGCCCTTAGTGCCCGACGGATCCGGAGGCTATGCTGATTGTATAGAGATCTTTGGGAGAGGCCTATGTTCAGCTGTGGACGTATATCAGCTGTTTATGATGATTCTGTGTTTTAAGTTAATATCCGTCAAACTTAAGTCTCTTATTATAATGAAAATTTGCACTGATTAGAGACTGATAAAATGATGATTCGATAATTGATAACAATGCCTTCATTACCTGATCCGACCCAGAATTAGTATTTTGTATATATGCAATATATCTAGTAATCAGTTTATAATGTATTTATATATATTTACGTAAAAAAAAAATGCAATGTGAAGTTGATTTAAAGTTCATTCGTTTTGCATTCGGCAAGATGAAAATAGAACTGCGGAAGCAACATCGCAGTGTGCAAATTTAAGGCTCTTCCCAGCCGAGCTGGTAAATTGAAATCGGCCCGCACCTAGGTAGTAATTCCGACGTACTAGTTACCGATGGCTCCCCGACGAGCCTCGTTGGAAAATGCAGCATTTAGTCGAATAGTCAATCTGCAAGATTGCGTCGGTACTGCAATGGGAAACTCTGTAACTACACCTGACATTAACTGTTTTATATTTATTATGTTAAAAACGACAAAGCTTTTTTTATTAATATTAATATAGGGTTTGTTGTGAAAAAAAATAACTGTCATTCATCGATTATTCATCATGAACCTATAGACGTCCACTGCTGTACATGGGCTTCCCTAAAAGATCTCCGCTTCGATCGGTCCTGCTTTGCACTAAGACTAGTAGGGGTTAATTTGAGGCGATTTGTATTACTCACCACACTGGTCCATTTCGGGTTGATGGGAGCCAGAGCCTCGTTTGTTGATTAGCAACACCACGAACAGGTGAGGTTAGCTTGGATCTCGAGAGTTGTTGGGGACCCCTTACACCCCTGGTGACCTTCGTGTAATTCTAGAAATTTAGGCATTAAAAAATATATGTCATGGTTAGACTGTTCTCGTACCTTCTTCTTAAAGGGCTTCCTCGTCTTTAATAGAGTTATCGAAACACGAATAACCGTCATAAATTAATATTCATCATCAGCCGATAGACGTCCACGGCTGGATATAAGCCTCCTAAGATTTCTATAGAGTTCATTGAGGGGAATTAGGCTTTAGTTCACCCACGCTGGCCTAGTGCAGGTTGTTGGGTGGTCAGAGCCTGTTATTCAGAAAGGTGCACCGCGTGCAGGTGAAGTTGGCATGGGCTCCGTAAGATGTTGGGTAGAACCCCTTACAACCCAAGTTAATACTATTTCCAATAAACAAATAATTTGCGATGCGATCGTCAACAAACTTGATTATTATAGCGAAATGGATAAACCGCAGTGAAAAGGACTCCACTCTATTCATTACCAACTACCGAGTCCGCAACTAAATCCGTTCGGATATCGGGTTTGATTCCCCGTTTAAAGTCGAATAGGCCGGAAATCGATTGCTTTGGAAGCTTTACGTCCGAATTGTAGGCGAAAATACATTGAACTAGTGAATCGGAGAGCAAGATGTGTCTACTGAAACTTTACTGGTATACAGTAATATTTTCCTTTTAAAGAAAGGATAGGATAAATTACCGGTAATTTTCTCAATAAAAATACTTTCAAAGTACATCATTAAATGGATATTTCATAAATCATCAATCGAAGGTTTTCATTTATGAAATTAAGAATACGTTCATCCAGTCCACTGCTGGACGTAGACCTACCTCAAAAATCCCCACATCTATCGGTCCTGAGCTACCCGCAACCGGCGTCTTCCCATGCACATAGGGCCGTCCTTTGTAGGGATTCATATAGGGGGGATTTAGGCTGTTTCCCAACAGGTGGGCCCAATGCGGATTGGTAACTTCTCATACACCTTAGAATAAATTCTAATTCATATGCAGGTTTTCTCGCGATGTTTTCCTTTACCGTTTGCATTTCGCTGTTCTTGCTCAAGTTCACAAATGTACGTAAGTTAAATATAATAGTCATCGGTACATGCCGAGATTGAACCTGCAACCTTCGGAATGAAGGCAGCACGCTCTAGTCTTTAGGCCAGCGAACGTTATCTTTATGGAATAATACATTAAGCATTAGAAGTAATGGTGATCTGGACATCGTCAGCAGCGCGGTGACACAGCGGCCGTATCTGGCGCCTGTATCGCCGCGGAGGTCTGGCCCGGCGGAAATAACGCGCTTAATAGATTCGCCTCGGCTCACAGGCGCACTGACAACTGGGTAATCTATTTATGAGGGAAACATGGCGCCGGCGGAGTTCCGCTCAACGGGCTCGCGTACTCTCATCAACCCGCTACGTGTCTACGGCGTAGGGGCACGCAGCGCTCCCCGGCGTAACGCAGTCCTACGCAATGCTACGTGGAGCTACGCACGTTGTGGTCTTCTACATAATACTTTATATAGAGGTGTGCGCTCTGTGAAACGTATTCTTTACGGACTTCTCAGTTATACTCTTGTGACGAATATTATTTCCTATTGAAAGAAACGATGAAACACGCAAATTCACATACTAAGTGTAGACAATATAGTAATTTTTAGAATGTTTGAATTTGTTAATAGATATAACTTAGTAATGACAATTTTTGTACACGTCTCATAGAAAAATTAAATCTTCAAATAACTAATAGCTGAAGTAAAAATATATTAAAAGAAAGATTCCTTTTGCATGTTTATTACATCACATCCCCTGTTTTCGTAATTAAAATTAATTAAAAATATATTGAAATTAAATCCTTAACACCTTTATTTAGTTATTCATGAGATAGTATAATAAAGGTAGTTTCAGAGTATAAGGGTTGTATTACATTTAAGCACTCAATCTTATACATTGTAGCCGATTTTAACGCCAGCCGATAGACGTCCACCGCTGGACATAGACATCCCCCAAATATCCCCACATCGATCGGTCCTACGTTGCCTTCATAGCCGGGCACTAGATAGTAGCCGTCAATATTAAGGGTTCATATGGAGATATTTGGGCGTTTTTCCGCCACACTGGCCCAATATGGGTTGAGAGAGACAGAGCCTCGTTTTTTGGTTAGCAGAGCGCATGACCCCTTACACCCCTACCCGATTTAACCAAAGATAAAAATTTGTAAACTAGTTTTGAACAAACGAGTCGGTGGCTCCCAAATAAGCCGATTGTCGTCCAGTTTTTTTTTCAACTAATGTTAACTAACATAACTTTAACTAATGTTATCTATGAACAAAAGTATCTATTGCTATCTAATGTTCGAATGGAAACTACACAATGACTACAATTTTCGAGTTTCAGTGTAAATTTAACAGGAAATGAAACGTAGTTATTACGGTTCGCGTGAAGGCGTCGATGGAGCCGAATTACGTAGCGAGGAATGCGATTGCATTAGCCTAATGCACCGGCCACGAAGGCATCCCTTGTTAATGTCTAAAAGTGGTAATCGTACAGTAATTAATTATTATTTATAGATATATTTATATATATTTGTAAAACAAATATCTTTAGTTCTATTGTAGCATCTGTAGAGGAGTCAATAGTAACCTTCTTTAGCTAGAGCTTTAGAGCTAGTAATTTTTTCAGATTAATATATTATGTCCTAAACATTTTAAACGAGAACTTTATTTTCTTTATGTTAGTAGGACGTTGCCTGACCGTAGTAAATAACTAATTCTTTTAAATGTCTTACTTATGTATAGAGTATACTCTCCGATAATGTTTTTGTGTAATACTATGTCTTCCTCTTCGCTTTGTCTATTGATAATTTCCGAAACGATTTGCACTTAACGTATGTTTATTTTGATGAAACTATTTTGTTATGTTACAGCACCGATGTCGGATCTAGGCAGAGCCGCCCTATGGACGTGTAGTACATTACCTTGCAACCAAACAATGTTGGTCGGCGGTGGAAAATGTTGGTGCGGCGTGTAATTGTGATTAACTCGCCGTCGGTCGGTTTTGATACACGATAAACTTATCAGGCCCACCCCCGCCCTGCTCCAGCCGACTGCGCTGAATTTCAGTGTAGGCATTGTGAAACATATATTACAACGGTTCCAAGGCTGCGAGAACTGATCAACCGTTTTATTAGAATCAGTGTTTCACTAATCTATTTAATTACAACCGATTTTTATATACTTGTTTACAAAATTTTTACGCTGTTTTTATTATTAAATATAACAGACATTTTTATTTGATAAAGCAACGACACGAGTAAGAGTTCTACTGTTCCACTTAACTTTAAAACAAAGAGGTTCGTAAGCGAGGGTGAGTTGGTATTTGTATTCACAAGCAATAATGCGATTAAACGTATATTTAATAAATGAAAAAATGTGAAAATTAATCGTTATACGTTCAACTTTAAATAACAAAGGCTATTGATTTAATTAATTGTATAATTTACAACGTATGCACTCACCCCGTTTCGACCAACGATTTTTCTATTATCACAACTCGGCGCATCGTATTCATTGCACCCCAGTATAAGTTAGACGAAGTTAAATGATGCAAGTATAAAAACAAGTAAGCAATAAATTGATACACTACATAATTAGAACATATATTACTCTAATTATATGTATTATAATACGAAAATTTAGATAAAAGTAATTTATATCAAGCTTGAGGCTGTTATTCATTCATCATTATCAGCCGATAAACGTCCACTGCTAGACATAGGCCTAGCCCTAAAAGAGCTCCACATCGATCGGTCCCGCGCTGATCGCATGCAGTGGGTTCTCCTGATTCTCATCAGATCCCGGTTCCACCTTGTGGGAGGTCTCCTAATACTAAGTCTATCAATACGCGGGTGCCACTCGAGGACCTTACTCCCGACTGCCACTTAAGTCGAGTAATCTTTTGGGCTATGTTGGCGATCTTAGTCGTTCTGCTTAGGCTATATAATTAGATGATTAAAATAATAGTAATTTTAGTTTGATATTTCTCAAGAAGACAGATGAATACTAGCCATTACTGTAACATTTAAAAGTCAGATATTTGTTTTTTTATCAAATCCTCTCCGGTTAAATTTTACTGCTAACGTATGAATGATTTCGAACGGTGTCTTTCTTGGACGCTTCCGTTATCATTCGTTAAGAATCTGCTACATATAAGAGCTTGTAGAGAAACTACTTCATGCATTGTTATCTTTTCATTTAATATATGAATTTTTGGACGTGGTGAAAAAATGAAAAAGCTTTAAAATGTAAACTCCACATTCTGTTAAAGTGTTGGTTAATTTAAACGCCTCCCGCTACATGAAATTATTGCCGTAAATGAAGCGGCCGTAATTTCAGTGGAATTGGAAGGACAATTGTACTTTCGGCGGCGCGAAATAATGACCGCAACGCGAATTATCATGGATGTGGACAAATTAGTCGGAGTGTGGACACTTCTACATGTACAGGTATCTCTCTTACAGCAGCCGTGGAATGACCAGCTCCGATTCTGAGAAAGATAAATGAAATTTTGTTAGCTGTATGATTTCTTCGAATCTGGCACGACTAAAGCAAACGTTCAGTATTTAATGATTCTGCGTCTTGATCTCAGAAACCAAGATTCGCTACTAATAAGTCAAAAACAAGGCGTGTTATTAATGATACCTAATCATTAGATCGTTCATTAATCACTCATAATGTGACGATATACGAATCCCACGATTCATTAATATTTTGATAAATGTGTATTGATCTGACCGCGCAGCTTAGTCAGAATGATGTGCTGAAGGTACTGAGCTGAATTGTTTATTTCTTACCTTTTAAACAAAAGCATTTTGCGTGTATTTATATAATAATTAGTACTACTAATTGACACTTAATGAATTAAAGACTAGAAAGTATTAAACGGAACCCAAGTCAACCTCACCTGCTCGCGGTGCACCCTGCTAATCAACAAACGAGGCTCTGCTCTCGCCATCCCGCATTACGCCAGCGTGGTGAGAAATGGCCTAAATCCCCATATGAACCCTTATATACAACAGCCCCTAATGCCCAGCGGTACAGGAGGCCATGCCAACGGTATGGAGATCTTTGGTGGAAGCCTATATCCAACAGTAGACGTCTATCGGCTGAAGACGGTGATGATATATTTAAAGTCTACTCATCAACGTCGGCTTCTGCCTATAGCCATAGATGGCTATAACTATGGCCATCTAGGCTTTCTAACAACTGTTAGAGTTCCGTCTAGGTAGGTACCACCGCAGCGCCTTTTGCAGCCGACAAACAGTAATGTGTTCCGGTTTGAAAGGCGCTGTGGTTATTGTAATGACAGGGGTAATGATAATAAACATTTAAGTCTTAGGTGACGAACGTAATGTGTATATCGTTCTAGCCAGCGTCAAGTTGTTATGTGCAGGTGTCTCACTTACCACCAGGTGAATGGTCCAGCTCATATCATCGCATAATTAAATAATAAAAAAAAATATCTAAATAAGTTCAGGCGTAGCTTTTAAAGTGATTGGGTTTAAACAACCCCATTCGCATCCACTTTAGATCTTTAAACGGGGTTATTATGATGTAAAACAAAATTTACATGTACCGGCAGCAATAAAGCGGGAGATGATTAATTAACTGACCGGAACTGATTACCGAGTTATCGACGCCCAAGTCCGGTATAAAGTGCTCTACGATTGTAAAAACTCAACCGACCAAAATTATTCCGTTCGGTCACAAGCGAAAATTGAATTCCGGAATTAATTATATTAAAATACACCAGCGCACTGTTAATGGCAAACAGTTAAATTTTAATTTGGTAGCAGTGTGCACAGTTAAACCCGGTTACGCAGTTAACGTGGAACAACGCGACGCGACGTCCCGACACCCTGAATCGAGTGAAATGTTTGTCACGTCCTTCAGCACGGGAGTGATCATTCGATATATCAACCTCATATTTTTTGAACACCAATTTATAATAGCTCAACATGACAAAGATTACAGATTACATATGAAATGTATATATATGTGTGTGTGAGAGTGTGCATAGTATATTATACATATATATATACATATTTTGTGGGTTTTTTTTATATGTTCTCCAATATCTACACAGTGGACAACATATAAAAGAAAACGTAAGACACACGAAACAAGCGTAAGTAAGAAATATTGGAACATATCTTAAGGTACTGAGATAGCTAGATTCATTGTCAGCCGATACAAGCCGTCGATTTTAAAGGTTCATATGGAGGGATTTGGGCCATTTGCCACTACGCCGGCCCAATGCGGGTTGGTGGGAGCCTGAGCCTTGTTTGTTGATTACCAAGGTACACCACGAGCAGGTAAGGTCGGCTTGATCCTGTGAGTTGTGCGGGTCCCCTTAGACAGACTGCTAGATTGTACTTCCTGATTACGCATTTCAATGAAATAGTTATTACCTCCGATCACAGGTAAAATCTCAACTATTATAAAACGAAAAAATCTTAAGCGTAAGTAATGATTTAAAACTACCCTCTTCAAAAATAATAGCGAAACCGCAAGTCTCTCACATCAAATCAGCTTCAATGTTGGATATTCTTATAATATGAACTTAAGTAACGTCTTCCGCATATAAATTGAGAAAAAACCTCGAATCTTCGTTATTTTATTATTCAACGTTACTTTCCATCCCCCATTCATACATCGTGCTGTAGAAATAACAATAATTAGAATTTCCCGTTCACATGAAACATTCACCCCCACGCTTGCCGCTTTCGGATCTCAAGAAAAGTATACGGACGGGGCGTTCAGATTCATTAACAATTTATATTCACTCAATACTCCCCACGGAAGCCTTGGAGTAAGTGGAATCAGCCCTTTTACACAATGCCGGAAGCTGTTATCTGTGAACGTTGTTTGCTTCACGTGTATCTCGTCACAGTTCGGCTGATTGATTAAAGATGTGATTAGGCTATGAGAATATTATATGAGCTAGATCTGATGACAATATAATAACCATCAGGGTTAAAATCATAAGATTGATATTTATTGATCGCGAAAGAATTAGACCAGTACTTCACCAATTGATCACTTGATGAGTGATACTCCAACGCATTGTGTCAATACAAAGGAAAAATCAAAAACAACAACAGGTCCTCGATTTGGATGTTGAGTACCTTTACCCTACAGGTGTTAATATTTTTTTTGCTGTGATCATCATCATGAGGTGATTTCTTCAAACTGAAGTCTGCTTACCGGATCATACCATTGCTGTATGACTCTACGTCTCGGGTCTGAACTATGAGAACATCTTCGCACGCTGCAGTTAGCGATCGCATAGATCCTTGATCATCTAATGGATAGGGTGGAGCAGCTGTAAAGCCTCTATCTAATAAGCACATGCGAATCTCGCTACTGTCCACCTCGAAATCTATACCAGCCTCAGTTTAAAAAGATGAAGAACAGAAAACACCAATTACCGATGGCCAGCTTTCTGTCTGCTGATCAGATCGTTTTTGTTACTTTTAACCTTCGCAGTTTTCTTTTGCGACATCAACTCTTGGAAAAAAGGTAACGCAACGCGGTTCAACCTTCTACCAATTATCTATTCCTTAATGACGATTAGGAGCGAGGAGTTGACGATAGTATTTAAATGGTATACGGAAAGAGATTTTTTTTTGTCCACCAAAAATGGCGTGATGAGTGTTCTTGAGGGTAACCAATGCAGGTATCGTTAGGCTACGCTAATTGCTTACCATCAGGGGTGCTGTATTATATAAAAAAGAATACTAGTTTGCTAAAGTGTAATGGAACAAATCTTAATATTCCATCAGACTCCGGACTACACATGCGAGTGTTTCACAAAAAAACAATATTTTTATTTAGGATAACTTTTCACTTCGAACGCCATTAACAGACTGTCGGGAACGAGGCGATCATCGCACGAGCTAGTATTTCTCCCAATATTTTATTTCCCCCTCCTAGAATCAAGCTTGCGTTCTGATTGGTCGAGTGATCGCGTCCATACCGACAGTAACAAGTAAACAAGTCAAAAAGTGACTTGTTTATAAAATTTTTATATACATTGAATAAAAAAAAAAATATTATTCCATTATACCCTCAAATATTATAATGATTTACGTAAATATAATGTACACGCAAAAGTAGGTGCGCGGGCTGGCGGCGCGGCGGGAGGGCCGCATCTGATCCGCGCGGTCCTCCGGGACCGATAAATTATCCCGCTCACTCCGTAATTCATTTTAATATATTGCGTTGTTTCCTCAATAATCGCCCCTAAAAGAAATGTTTCATATTCATCTATTCATAAATATTTCACATCGCCAGTTGCTGGCAAAATTCTTTACTACCCTACAAAAGAAATATTGTTAGAGGGTTGCATACAGACAGTACTAGTTCTACATTTGTACTGAGCTAAATATTTCTTTGTATCTTCTTTTTTCATATAAAAAAGAGATGGGAAGAGCAGGACGCTCCCCTGATGGTAAGTGATACGCCCGTAACATGCTAGTTAGGATGCACACACATCACATAACGCTCGTCGCTTAAGACGTAAGATGATTCTCGTTACGACAGTAATTTCTGTAGCTGCAGCGCCTTTCAAATCGGAACACAATAACTTTAGCACACTTCTGTTTAATAAATGCATGCTGCGGTGGTACCCTCCAGGACGGTCTCGGGAAATAGAGAGCTACCAGCAGTACTTATCCATTCTAAGGCTTCGACGCTCTAGGAAGATTGCATTTGTATCAAGTTAGCAAGTATAATATTTTACATCATACCCTTTCTAACTAACATCCAGTTTAGGATTCCTGCTGCATCTAACAATTTCTCATTATATTCACCAGGTCGCTGTAGCTACACTGTGCTTGCCATTACGTGATCTCCGCTGAAGTAACTTCCTGCTACATTATTACGAATCAGCTACATAATCCAAAACCTTACTCCTTTTACGGATATCCTCATTCCGCAGTGGGAAAGCCAGCGTAGGTCCATTCTTAGCTTCCTTTTTTACGAACCTACCGTTAGTGACAATTGATTTTTTTTTTTGCTTTAGTTTAACATTTCCCTTCAGTTATATTGTTAGTTATCTCTCCTAATATTTCATATCCAATAATTTCATACTGAACTCCAGCGGTTAGAAATATTTTTGGAGTATTTACCTTCAGATACCGGAAGACAACGTTTCTCTTGAAAGCAGTGAAATAATTCGTAGAAGTTTATATCATTTTTATCGCCTTCTCATTAGTTAGCTGGTAAAGAATATTTAAGAGGATTTCACCTGATTTTTGTATAAGTTTGTATTAAGTTTATGCTATAACTTATTTTCATACAAATTAAATACAACAGTTAAGTTACTGATTCAAATAAGATCAATATTCAGTTTTGTTAATGAATATTTGTAATGATCTTTTTTAAAACCATCGCCATCAATGAAACAATAATGTCCGTCTATCGTTAAATGATACACTGTCCGAATTATTGCAATGCCAGTTAAGATGTGTACACAACTATACCTCATCGTATTCACATTACATTTTTTATATTGTCATTAGACTGGGGCACGGTAAAGCTCGCTGTTAGTCGGCGATAAAAATAGACGTGGCGGTGGTAAGGAGGCGGTATCCGGCATGAGAGGCCTACCACTAGTAAAACGATTAAAGCTCGTTAAGTGAAACGACATTTTCCGCCATCTTTCTTCAAACACAATTCCGTTTGAAGCCACCCCCGCCGCCCGACAAAAGAAAGCAAAAATGGCCCGCGAACGCGCTGAATTATTAATGTTATTGCACAGAGTTCCCCCGGAAGCATTTCTGTATCATTTTCATTATCATCGGCTTCGACTTCCGTTCATTTTTTAACGAAATCTTCGCGAAATTTGTAAATTTTTAATTCTTATCAAAAACAGTTACATTTTTTTGGGTTCAATAGCTGATATACATTATCTAGGATTAACTTATCCTTAATAATTTCTTTACTGTTTATACAGCATTTGAACCAAAATTTCTTAGTTTAACTATACACTAGTAAAAATCATAAAAAATAATTTTATTAAGTAATTTCTTATATAAAAATAGTTAAAAATGTCTTTTTATAAAAGGAAGAGAAGAGTATGAAAAAATTAAGAGGTCCAATCCCTCACAAACAGGCGGACCGAGAACAGTTAAGTTAACGTGCTCTTAAGAAGAGGGTGCTTATGTACTGATTTTAATATACTTAACATAAATTATATTAATATTACTTATTATCTATATAATAGGTTGGGGAAAAATAAATCCATTATTTTTACATGAACTTCAGGACTTTATTTAACATGCTTCGGATTGTCCGATTTGGGTCAAATATGCACCGTTTTGTTCTATGATTTGTTGTCATTTTAAAGGTAACTTCATAATGCCTCTCTCGTAGAAGTCCTGCTCTCTATTTGCAAAAAACTCTAGTAGCCGATTTTCACAATCTTCCCTAGATGCCAATTTTTTATCACTAAACAAATTTTGTAATGCAAGAAAAAGATGGTAATCGCTTGGTGCCAAGTCCGGACTGTATGGCGGATGCATTAAAACTTCCCAACCAAGCTCCCGAAGTTTCTGGCGAGTCACTGTAGACGTGTGTGGCCTAGCGTTGTCCTGGTGGAACACGACACCTCTCCTGTTGGCCAATTCTGGCAGTTTCTGGTCAATTGCTATCTTCAAACGGTCCAGTTGTTGACAGTAGAGATCAGAATTTAGTGCTTGGCCATATGGAAACAACTCATAATAAATAATCCCCTTTAGTCCCACCAAATGAACAGCAGAACCTTCCTGGCCATTAGTCCTGATTTGGCCACCGTTTGAGGTGCTTCACCGCTCTTTGACCATGATCGTTTTCGCACAGGGTTATCTTATGTGATCCATTTCTCATCTCCAGTCACCATCCGTTTAAGAAATGGGTCTATCTCATTCCGTTTGGACAAGGCTTCGCAGATGGAAATTCGATCCATAATGTTTTTTTCTTTTAATTGGTGTGACACCCAAACATCGAGCTTCTTTTTAAATCCAGCTTTGTGTAAATGGTTTAAAACAGTTTTGTGGTCCATTTTTAGCTCCTGGGCGATGTTACGACTGCTAACATGCCGGTCAACTTCGATCATTTCTCCGATTTTATCGACATTTTCGGCGACCGTCCTACCTGTGCGAGGTGCATCTTTAACATCAAAAGTTCCTGAACGGAATCTACGAAACCAAAATTGCACATAATTGGCTTTTACAGTATCGGGTCCATAAACACCATTCACAATTTTAGCCGCCTGGTTTGCATTTTCGCTTTTGTCAAGGAAAAACTGTAAAATTTACCGAATTTTCTCTTTATTCACTTCCATTTTTAACACCCTGTAACTCACAATTGAATGCACCAAACAAAAAACAGCAGAAGAATTTTTTTACTGCGAAATGTCACCTTTCCAACGAGCATCAATCTGAAACTGTTTGATCGATACTTTACGAGAAATTTATCACTACAGCCATGTACCGAAAAAATAATGGATTTATTTTTCCCCCAACCTAATTTAATAGATTTATATTAACCTTATATTTACAATGAGTTCAAAAGGTTGATCCTAGAGGGCAAAATTCCTGCAAAATTTGCACCTGGTAGACTGTTGAAGAAATCGTGTGACGGCATAAAGGAGTGTACCGAGGTTACATACCATCAGTTAAAAAGAATAGCTCATAACTGAGAATTGGTTTTCTCAAACTGTTCGGTAGCCTTCAGTTTGAGGAGGGAATCTAATGATGATGATATCATGCTATATACCACGGGAACGTCATGTTCGTATGAAATGTGGAAGACGAGAAACAAACACGAAAGAAAAAAACACGAAAATCTACACTGGTTCTTACTACTCTCATCATCAGTCCATAGACATCTGCTGATGGACAACCGATGTTCAACAGATCTTCGGTGCAGCTTGTGAGAGGTATCCCAACACCACGTCTATCAGTACGCGGGTGCCACTCAAGGACCTTACTGCCCCATCAGCCGTCAATCCTTCGAGCAATATGTTCTGCTCACTGCCACAAGTCTAACAATCTTTTTTTCTACGCTTACTACTGTACCATTATTTTATTTTTTTTGGGAATAAACTAAATAAAGTCTGACTTGGAAGCCACCAGCTATCGCCCCGGCTCGCCCATCTTCCCGTCCGCCTGTCGCAGCGCACCGAGCGCCCTATTTCTAATACTAAATTATTCACAAGCCCCGAAGCACCGCACAGTACCAGCACCGGCCCGACGGCGCACAGCTTCTACTCCAATCTTGTATTTTGTTATTAGTGTCATTAATACACACCCCCCTTTGCGGTAAGGGACCAAAAAAGGCTGCTTAGATACTGAAAATCTAAACAACACAACAAATTCTTTGTCATCATCATCTTTATCATGAAACTTCGGGTAAATGAAAACGTAGCCAGTAAACACACGTGATAAATGATACGCCTGTCTATAATAACGTGTAGTGAATTAGGACGATATACACTGCACCGCAATAAGCTCGTTACCTTCACTTGAAATATTAAGTGTCAGTACCACAGTAATTTTACTCGCTACAGCACCCTTCGGACTAGAACACAGTAATATCTACGCATTACTGTTCATCGGCAGAAATAGGAGACGCGGTGGTGCCTACATAGACGTTGTCCGGAAATACAGTCCTCCTACTTTTAATATAAATATCCTTATCCTTAAATCGTATTCTTCATATCCGAGGGTCGTGATCACCTCCATCCATCATACTTTTCACTATTCTCTAATAATAGTGCTTCATAATCACAATCTTCTTTGCAGCAAGAAATAAACAAGTGATTGTTATAGTTAACTCGTCAGGCGTGGGCTGAAAGGTTTGTCTGCGAGCACAGACCCTCAATCCTCTAAAGCGGTTCAGCCTATTACCTTATTAGTACACTATAAAAAGAATATTTATGTCTTATATTTGATAATAAGCCATTTTCCAAATCTATAGTTCAGTAATTGTTTATTAGTACACTAGCTAATCCTCGCCCGCGTTGCTACCTATAATACCCTCGCCACTTCTTTTGGGGTAGGAATTTTGTAAAATCCATTGTCAGCTGACGTCTATATAGCAGAAACAATATCTCCACCAAATTTTGAGTGTTTACGTTTAATAGCTTCGGAAATCTAGTGACGAGTCAATAAATGTCTATATAGTAAAGCGCGACAGGTTTTCCGAATAGTACATAAATATCGTTTAAAAACGTTATTAGTTAACTTCTCTTATCTCCTTTTTGTGTATAAGTATTATGAGGCCTTTTTTTAAGTGATTAAGTGACGAGACCTGCGGGACGTTCACCTGATCTTAAGTGATACGTCCGTCCATAACAACGTGTAGTTAAGATGCTATGCACTACACCACCTTGCGCTCGTCGCCTGCTATATAAGATGTTGCGTCTCATTACCATAGTAATCACATTAGCTACAGCGCCCTTCAAACCGGAAAACAGTGATGTGTGCCTAGACGATCTCCAGCAACAGAGACCAGTACTACAAATTGAATAAATAAAATACAGTGTTTAAAATAAGTAAAACCTGATATAGGTCAACCAAATGAAATTTCAGTTTTAAAAGTCTAATGAAAATTTTAAATTGACATAAAAGGGATGAAGTTTAGTTATAATTAAACCATCCCCAGTTAATTCAGTTAGCCGCTACATAATATTGTTTAAAAAATTAAACTGATTTAGTTTCTGCAGTTAAGTTATAAACTTAACGTGAATATAGCAGCTTATGAAAATGTAGTCGCGGATGAGGCGCGCTTACCTGAAACAAGACAAAGGGTTAATGATTAAACTGTTCAAGTTATTAAGTAGTATATTTAAATTTAAGTTAAACTGATTTTATATACTTAAACCTAGGACTACAGTATACAAGTACCATCATCGTAAGTTAAATTATACAATTGATCTTTTCCGGGGTCAAAATTTAACCATGTTCGTAGACAGTAAACCGTTACAACTTAAGATATAATTTTTTACTTTCCATGTACCTGTTACCTGATACTTAGTATGTGTAAAACCAATGAACGTTTACACGTCTTTCGGGTGATGATGAAGAAATATAAAATTCAGTTATAAAGGGATGTGAACTTAATTGTAAGCTCAACAAAAACTGAGGGTTAGTAAAAAAAAACCGATCTATTTATTCTTTATTCTAAAATCCAACTAACCGGTTATAAATTGTCTTAACCGGGGGGGTTGCGATTAAGATAAATAACCGTCCAGGGTACTAAACACAGTTTAATTGTGCTTAGTGGGCAGTCGGTCCGTGCAGCAGACCAGCGCCTATCCGTTTTAAATGGACGGTAGAAAAAATATGTGCGGTCGGCGGAACTACAGGGGATGCAACCACCACCACCCGAGCATTCACCTAGGCATCCGATTAAACGGCTACTGTAATTATCTAGATCCTAATATATAAAGGTTGGAGACCAACCGAAAAAGAAAAATTCTAGCAAATTTTTCATTTGCCGTATTTTTTTTAATGTACAACACGACGAGACCTAACAATTACTCTAGCTACAACGCCCTTCAAACCGGAACACAATATACACTAATTATTATCAGCTGCAATAGGCGCTGCGGTGTTACCTACTGCTAGGTAAAAAGGACATAACACCAATGATGATAAATAGGTGAATCCTTTAAAACCTATCATACTTAAAGTCTAGACTACAGTGCTTTTCAAACTTTAAAATAGGTCACACACACCAGTAAGTCAGTAGATGTAGATCCTGTGGAGATATACCGTGATGGTCTTCAAGATAAAACTGCCAGAATATTTGGAAGGTACCATACGATACTTCTATGCAAAATAATATAACAACCGATGGATCATCCAATGGAGCATAGCAGCAGTAATTTCTACTACCAAGCAGTAGTGTACCAGTAACCTTGTTAAAGTTTGAATGATGCTGTACTTAGTGATATTATTGAGGTGCCGAAGTATCATCATCATGGCGACATGCACATGACATCAGATGGATGTCCAGTTCATCTCGTTTCGGTGAGAAACATTTTCATAAATCAACCAGAAGAGCCAGAGATTGATCTGATGGTAATTACGTCTGCCTACAACATAGCGCCAGTTAAGATGGTATATAATACCATATCGTGTTCACCACCTTGAGAAGTAAGATGTTCAGTCTCTTTACTTCAGAAACCTCACTGGCTACAACGTATACAGTACTGTGTGACGATATGAATATGAGCTGCTGTGGTATCCAGATGATTTCCAGCAGCAGAGACCTACCATCAGTTAAAACTGATGTATCACCACAACTCCTGAACGAAGGCCAAATATTCATTGCCTAACCAACAGTTTCACGGTGAACAATTTAAGTTGGCTAAGTTAAATGGGGTTTGTTACTTAGGGCGCCGTCCATACAAACACCCGGCCGGTTAAATTGGACACCCGAGTGCAGGACACGAAGTTGCCTAACGACTTGCGTTGGAAGTCAGGGACAGTTTTAATCGTAAAACACGAGAGGAACATGAGCTCTTTACCCTTCCACTTCCAGGTCTTGATTACATATAGGTAACTTAGAAATGGCTCCGTAAAAATAACTTGCTTTGAATATGATAACTTTCAATGTACAGATACTAAACAAATACACTACCAGACTATTCTAGTCTAGTTATTACTTTTGATATATATAGATATATATTAGTTAAATTCAGCAGTGGTTATATTGTTCATAAACTCAGTTCTTTGCCCAAAACATGATATATATTAAAGTAAGTGTTAAGTGTTTGTTACAGTTAACACCTTCAGTTGTTTGAGACGTCAACAAACAGAAAAATACACATGAAACAAAATAGCTTATTTATTGAACGAGACGTTCACTTAATGGTAAGTGATACGCATGTACGTAACAACGCAGCTCTAGTTATGATGGTACAAGTTCACATTGTGGCCGTTATCGTATACTACCCTAGTAGTTTCACTACATCCTTCCGGCTGTAAAAAGTCTAGCTAAAACTTTAGACCTAAGAAAGTGTGGATGGATTGTGTGAAAGACGACATTTGCAAGAAGTGTGTGAATTCGGATATGACGGCTGATAGAGGAATATGGAAGAGAAGTATATACTGTTTGTGTGTGCCGACCCCACATAGCTGGGAAAAGAGCAGGAGAAAGAAGAAGACATCCTTCCAACCGGAAGGACGGCGGTGGTTCTCACCCAGACGATCACAGTCAACAGACACCTATCAACAATACTCTTTAATTGGAAAGGTTTCCTATTAAAAACCATAATAGTGGATAGACGTCCACAGCTGGACATAAGGGTTCCCTGAAACTCTTCCCATTGATGTCTTCTCTTCCCATCATCAGCAGTGTGCTGCTACTAGAAATAAAAAAAAAACTTCTGTTCGTGTCACAAACGTAAACGTTTGTATCTATTAAAAGGCTTTCATATAGATCGGTTAGTTTAAAATTTGATACACGTGGCGCGAGGGCGTTTTTCCCCTATCGACAATTTTTCGACGTCGCCTCACATGTACACCGATAGTGTCAGTCGTATCGCGATGTCGTGTCAACCAATTTTTTTTTTAATTTTTTCCTATAACAAATTGTTATGAAATTGTATGAAATTGTCGCAGTTTATACACCTAACTGAACATAAGAATAAATCAATCTTTATTCTCTTATATTATATATTATATTACTGTTTCCTGCCTGCTATGCTGGACGTAACATCCAGGGGTGTAAGTTGTCTAGCACAGCAACTCACGAGACCCAATCCAACCTTACCAGCTCGTGGTGCACCCTGCGAATCATCAAATATGGGAATGGAAAATAACTTAAATCCTTCCCTATGAATCCCTACTAGACCGATGAGGGAATCTTTGAGGGAGGTCAATGCCCAGCAACAGACGTCTATCAGCAGATAATAATGATGATGAACACCCTGGTCAATACAGTATAGTACAATACCGAGTTGTTAGTTAGGATGTTCACACAGCATTGAGATCATCCCTTACAATCACAAACTGTTAACTCTGTCACGCGAAGAAATGCTCTTCAAGCATCATAACAGTAAACAGGATATTATTATAATATATCTAGGCGTTAAGGCAGAGATTGAAAACCTTGAATAAGACGCTGTGCGGAGATTTACCACAGAAGGAACGGAAGAAGGAAAAGAAAGGAGCGATAGCATCCTTTAACATTAAGGAACATCGTAATAGTTATAGTCTATGTAATTCTGATACAACCCTTCTCTATACTCAAAAAGCATGTATATGAATGCATTTATCTTAAATGAAACATAAAAAAAAATCAGAATAGATCTAGACATCGTCATTTTAATCCTTGATGAAAATTTTTCAGCCGTTAAAACGTAAATTTGTAACACTTCCTTTTTGAGTCCGGTGATAAAATATATAGAACTGTTCTTAACGACCGATGGAATAGTTCTCAGTTGTCTTCCTAATTAAAGGGTAGCTTGCGATTATGACACGCTGATTATAAAGGTGTAAAAACATAAGAGCAAGCTGTATACAAACGTGGAGTATACACACTAGCCACTATTCACACTCAGCCCGCTGCATGCGCACCGTTGTGTAAACCCTCTATGGCCACGCTCGCTATCTGTTGTACTTTCCGGTGCTGTGGCCACAATTTTTTTTTCTCTACCCCCACCGGCGCAATGGAATGTTTCTAGCACACTTTTGTCTACCCCTTCCATCTCCCCTAACCTGCACGTAGGTGTGACGCACAATTTAACAGCGGCGTAAACCTTTTCATTTATTCACACCAGCTACAGTGAGAACTTTTAAACAAGTTATTATGTACATATAAAAGTTATTATGTATAATATCATCAAAGTGCTCCAAGGCCACTCGTATCTTCAGTCTATGGTATTCCGCCATTGCTTCGTCGCCAGAGCCTCGTTCGTTGTCTATCAAGGAGCACCGCTAGGCTAAGAGAATGCCACCATCGGTTATTCATGACGAACAACCGACATCTGCAGGTGTGGTTGACTGCTGGTCCCGATAAAAATATTATTTCCGGTCTCCCCTTACTCCCCAAATATTGAATCTACTAATTCCAAAACTTGTATTAAGTTTCTTTTATAAACCATAATTCTACAAGCTTTACTGTGTATAATAAGGTTATTGAACTTAAAAGCTTGTCCACTAATTGTCAAAGTAACTAGGCTAATAAATAACATATCTTGTAGTGCAAGCGTATCGCTGACTCTTGAAGCTCCTTAGCTCCAGATTGCTTCGTTTAATAAAAAAAACTTGAAAGCTCTTACCAGAAATTCTCACTTAATAATTCAGGCGACTCAATCACATATTCGATGTACAAAATTACAACAAAGTTATAAGGGTGGAGCGGTACGCCGAAGTTGCGCGGGGAGCCCGTCAGGGAGCGAAACTTTGTTGACACTTAGATCCGTGGCAAAGAAGAGAAGCAAATTGGATTTCGGAGTTCGGATATGAAGAATAAAAAAGCGTTCAGCGGAGAATGGATTTTACTCGACAAACTCCTCGCACGTTTACCGTAAACTTGTTTTAAATTCAATCGAAGTGTAAAATGTACATTATATTTTGCTGCTCCCGTATGAACCCGTATGTATAAATAATTATCAGAACTTAATAATTAAAAAAAAAACTATTAACAATTTATATTTAACTTAACTATAAGTTACTGCTTACGAACATAAATTTTACTTAAACAATATTTCATATTCATATAAGCTCTGTGCTTGATGTTACAAGAGACAACAAATTATATAACATGGATAATATGATTTTTTATAGGTACAGTGGGCAAAGGATCGCCCTGTAATCTCTGGCTAGTTGGAATAGGACTAAGTTAAGCCCTGGCTGTCGTAGAAGGCGACTAAAAGGTTTTTCGGGTTCGTGGTCTTCGAAGGTGAGGGCCTAATTATTCACTAAGCAAGCCCGTGATGAACGACAAGTACGTAGTGGTCTAGTGCTTGTCGTACCATAGCGGAAATTCGAAAGGGGATATAGCTGTTCCAGGTGCTTAGTATCGAAAAGCACGTACATTCCATAACAGATCCTGGGGTCTACCGCAACGCACTGAAGTTGACCATCTTTATTGGGTAAAAATCTTACATAACATTGTCTTCATGCCTAAAGGCAAGTATTTATTAGAAGATTTCCCAACGATAACTAAAAAAAGAGTGGGTAAAGTACTGTTCGTTAGTTCGTTTACGTGATAGAAAGTGATCACTAACGCCCATAGTCGCAACAGCTGAGTGAGCGCGACTACGCGACAGACTATAAAAATAACTTCTTGTAGCTTCTTTAAGTTCCCATGTCCTATTGATTCGGTGAAAAGTTATGGTAATTATGTATAGGAATATCAAATTCAGGACAAATGTAAGGAAACTATATTATAATCACCATCAGCTGATAGATGTCCACTGCTAGACATAGGCCTCCCCCAAACAAAGGAAACAATATACCTATACCTACATATAACATTCAGTAGTTCATTATTCGACGCGTGTACTCTTTATGTTAGATTCTATTGCTTATCTCGTATAACTAATAACTTACTAAGTAATCGTTTAAATACAACAATTGATTACGTACTGCAATTACTAGGGATACAAATATTTCTCTTGATTCAGTTTCAGTCGATTTGGCGGGCGCGCGGGGTCCGCGGCGGCAGCGCAAACATCATTACGGGTCAAATTAATGTGGTCAACAAAACGCTGCACCGCGGACCATTAAGCAAACTGTCAATTCGCCCATTTAAAGCTGCTATTCAGTCACGAAAACATTAAAAGCTTTATACAAAACATATAAATAAAGCGGCGAGATAACACACTCGACAGCTTTGTTGGGGTGTAAGGGGTTCTGCGTAACAACTCAAGGGATCCAAGCCAACCTCACTTGCTCGTGGTGCACCCTGCTAATCAACAGACAAGGCTCTGGCTTACATCAACCCGCATTGGGCCAGCGTGGTGAGATAGGCCCAAAACTTCTTGATATAAACCTCTACAGACGACGACTCCTAGTGCCTGGCGGTTTTGCGGGCAGCACAGGATCAATCAATGTGGGAATCTTTATGGGAAACCTATGTCCAGTAGTGGACGTCTAGTGGCTGATGATGATGACAGCTTTATCACGATCAGTATGGTGGTAACGTTCTTTTGAACTTTCCAAACAAGTTACCACTGTAAAATTGTAAATGTATTTATTTTATTCATAAATGTGAGAAGATGAGCGAGATAATCACGTGATGGTAAGTGATACTCCCGCACATAATAACTTGGCGCTTATTAGAACGGTATACGCAGCACCAAATAGCGCTTGTTGTCTTGAGACAACTGCTCCCTTCAAATTGTAACATAGTAATGTTTGCACACTACTACCGCCAAACAGTAATATGCAATATATATCATCCTAACTAGCGCGACTTTGTTATGGACGTATCACTTACCATCAGGTGAAAGTTCCGCTCCGAACAAAAACAAAGGGTTGATTAGATTATTATATAAATTGTAATTATGTAAATAAGCCGCTTGTCTCTTTCCTTCAATGGTCCAGACTTAGTAGACTATTTAAGTCTCGTTTTCTCATGACGATAATATTTTGGTAGGGTGAGGGGTGTAGTGCAATAAATATTAACAATGTTAAAGTTTATAATGAATGCGGTACATAGGAGTAATCGGCGCGGGGGATGCACGGCGGCGGCGCCACGCAAACTTTGATTGTTCCGGGCTACCGTTATTACCGTCTTATAAACTTCAATTGGTTAACTTCATCCGCTCCCCACTGTACGCGGCATGATCCGCACCCAGTCTACCCTGACCTCGTCCAAACGATCCGACGATGAGGATCGAGGAGCGATACTTTGGCAAAAACTTCCGTATCAATTAAATTTTATATTTCCATAGACAAAAATCTATTAGACATCACAGTCACATTGAACTTTAATACTAAAGTGTTATTACATTCATCAATATGGTTCTAGGTTCGAAGTGGGACCACCCTCTCATCATCATCATCATCAGTCTTTGTTTATCCACTGCTGTATATAGGTCTTCCCCGATGTCTTCCACCAAATACGATCCTCAGCTTCTTGCATCCACCCACATCCGACCGCCCTGATGATGTCGTCGGTCCATCTGGAGTAAGGTCGTTATACAATTCTGGGACCTGTACACGACCTCCACTCCAACACTTTCCTCCCCCATCGGCTGTCACTGACACGACAGACATGGCCGGCCCACTGCCACTTCAGCTTGCAGCTCAGTCGACAGCTTTAGTTCTCCGTCGAGTTCCTTCGTTCCGGATCTTGTCCCTTAGAGAAACGCCAAGCACAGCTCTCTCCATGACTTGCTGTGCTACTTTGAATCGGCGCACCAGCTCGATGGTCAGGTGCCAAGTCAAACAGTATTATGCAAACATAATTGTATTCAAGTATAAAATGTGTTGTAGTGTTACGGTAATGACACCTAATATCCTAGGTCTCAAGGCGATGAGCGCAATGTGGTGCAATGTATCAGCCTAACTAGCATCTCGTTGCTGTGTACAGTTGTGTCACTTACCATCAAGCTCAAATCATAGTTTGAAAAGTTTTCAATTTTTCATTTTAGTATCATCATCATCCGATGAGCCCGAAGATCTTCACGTCGTTTGTTGGAGTTCATTAAGGGAATTAGGCCGTAACCCTCCACACTGGCGCAGTGCGAGTTGGTGGATGGTCAGAGCCTCGTCTGTTATTCAGCAGGGTGCACTGCGTGCAGATGAGATTGACTGAGGCTCTGTGGGATATTGAGCGGAACTCCTCACCCATTTTAGTATCAGTTTATGATTAATATCAATGAACAAAACTTGGCGGAGCAGCTGATAGGTACTTACGCCGGCTCCGCGGCGCACGAATGAAGTGGGGCTTCCTGCCAGCGTTCGTTAAGTTCGAGGCTCATTTCACGAGAAGCACGAGAAGCAATACAGCATCGCAATATCAATAATCAATTGGTGCATTCTTGGCGCCGGCTCAAGTCTATTGCGGCGGCGCGAGCGGCGAACATTCAAATGTATTGCGGATCCTTTTGTGCGGCCTCGCATCTGCTCGCGCCGGATTCATTCCCCCACCCCTGCTCGGCCGGATATGTAAACCTTCCGGTAGACTTTGTTATGCATGTTAAAATGTTTTAATGTTTCCACGCTGCTTCTCTTACCACATCCTCCGCCAACTGCACACTATTGAACGAGCGTTGTTTACCACCTTTCTCCTCCTTTTATATACAAGTTTACTTATATCTACATATGTATTTATATATTTACTTTTTGTGTTTTAAGTTTTATAATATTATTAATTTTCTTTTATTTTCCTTATCATTATTTTAGCACGCGGATACCAGATCCGCAAGTCCTGAGTCTGTTAAGGCTGCAATAGTTGTCAATAAAACTTGCAGCGCCAACTTCATCTTAATAAAACCGTTGTAATTTTTATTACGATTTCTTTTGTATAATCATTTTCTATCATTATGATTTTTTTATTATCGTATACAAGCGATAAACTGCCATCTCACCATATGGTAAAGAGTGATTTAGTATTAAATGATAAAAAGTACTAGTCTTTAAACGGGGGAACCATCTGGTTCGAGCAACGCGGGACCGATGGATGTGTGGGTCTTTGATGGAGGCCTATGTCCAGCAGTGGACGTCTATCGGCCAATGATGAAAACCTTTTCCGCCTCATCGTTTCGTCGAATAATTGAATATGAAGAAACTTATGAAGAATTATTACATTCCCGCTTGGGTCACCAATGCCAATTAATCTTCGCGTGCGCTCCCCGATTAGGGAATCGGTTAACTCCGCAGCAGTTAAAGTTATTAAGCACACATACGTGTAGCGATGTTAATTAGTATAATTGTCCAGTTATTTATAACAAAGAAAATAATAAAGTATAATTAGCATACGGCACCGTCCAATGTGACCCTCCACCGTTCCACCGTCGCTGCATAGCTGACTCACTATTAATACTTAACTGTGTACTTCAACTTAATTATCGTTACGCTTTCATACATGCAACATGTAAGCAGCCCCCACCCCCCTTCACAGGACTTACTAGGATCGTTATCTTAACAAACACCAACAGGCGTTTAGGTAATTAGGATAGCGTCTTGTGTCTGTCGCAGTTCAGACCTCTTTCGTACCTTCGACCTAAAAACCGGGAACCTCTATCATTGCAAGAAACTGTTCTCCTAGCCTTAATATTACTATTTTTCAAATGACTACTAGATTAATTTAATGTCTATTCATCATCATCATCAGCCGTTAGACGCCCACTGCTAGACATACCAAGATTCCTTCTTTCATCGGTTAGGGATTCACATGGAAGGATTTGAGCTTTTTCCTACCACTCTCGCACAGAGTTGATGGGAGCCAGAGCTTCGTTCCTTGTTTAGCAGGATACACCACGAACAGATAGGGATGGCTTGGATCCCGTGAGTTTTCGAGTCCCATACACATAACGAATACCAAGAATTGAGAAGCCATTCAGATCATCGGTCCAGCTTGTGAGGAAACACCCAAAATTACGTGTACCGGTACGCGGCATCACTCGAAGTCCTTACTGCCCCATCAGCTGTCAGTCCGAGCGATGTGTCCTGCCCATTACCACTTATGTCTAGCAATCTTTTGAGCTATATCGGTGTCCTTAGCATAGCCCTCTCCATTGCCTTTTAGGTGACTTTAAGCCTTTCTATAAAGCCTAAATAAAGAGCCACGTCTCGGAACCATAAGTCAACACTGACACCACGCACGTGCACTAAATACACACCAACCTCTGCCACCCCCCACGGCATTAACATTCGCGAAATATTAATAACAGGTAATATTCTTTTTGAAATACGATCCTTCACTACACCGGAAACTCCCCCGTGGCATTCACTAATTAATTAGAAGGAAACGAAACGTCCGTTTCCCTTATTATTTACATTTAATGCGGCGACGCTTCGCTTTTACCCAAATTAAATGACATTTTTCAAAGTATACACTCTTCGTTGAACTAAAGCGAAAGAAAAACAAACCCGAGGAGCGTCTGCAGTCCAGATCCTCGGGGCAATTTCAAATAGCTGGAGCAAGTAACACAGTGTAACTATCCTTTATATTATCCTTTATATAATACTTATCTTTTAACAAAGCTTTTTATCATTATTATTTGATTAATATTAAACTGATGGTAAGTCTTAGGAGACCGTCTAGGTACCAACGCAGCCCCTATAGCAGCCGAAACGTGTCGTGTTAACATTACTGTGTTGCAGTATGAAGAGAGTAGTAGCTAGTGAAATTACTAGGATAACGACACTTAATATCTTATGTCTCAAACAGACGAGTACGTGGTGCTGTGTATATATAAAAAAATGTTTTGTTGACTTGAATGAGGTAACAAGTGTAAGTGGTAGCTCTAGTAGTAGCTCGCTGGCCTAATGGTTAGAGCGTGCGGCTTTCATTCCGAAAGTCGCGGGTTTGAATCTCGGCATGTACTGATGACTTAATATTTAAGTTATGTACATTTGTGAACTTCAGTTACAACAGCGAGATACAAACGGTGAAGGAGCACATCGTGAGGAAACCCGCACATGACTTAGAATTTATTCTAAGGTATGTGTGAAGTCACCAACCCGCATTGGGCCAGCGTGGTGACTATGGCCCAATCGCCCTCATATTGAGGGTAGGCCTGTGCCCCAGCAGTGGGGACGTAAATGGGCTGTTATTACCTATAACAAGTGTAAGGAGTTCTGCCCAACATCGCACAGAGGTCAAGTCAACCTCATCTACGGTGTTTCCTTCTGAATAACAGACAAGGCTATTACCACCCACCAACTCGTACTGGGCCAGTAGTAAGACCAAATTCCTTTCAAAATAGAGATCTTTAGGAGAGGCCTATGTCCAACAGTGGACATCTGTCGGCTCACGATGAACAGAGAATTGTAAGTAAAATCTTTCGTTATAAAGGAACATTTTAATCTATATTTAACGATGGTATTTCTGTGCAGCTCGCTGGCTTAATGGTTAGAGCGTGCGGCTTTCATTCCGAAGGTCGCTGGTTCGAATCTCGGCATGTACCGATGACTTTAACATTTAAGTTATGTACATTTTTGAACTTTAGTTAAAGCAGCGAAATACAAAGGGTGAAGGAAAACATCGCGAAGAAACCTGCTCATCAATTAGCATTTATTGCACCTTACAATCACCTGTGTGTGAAGTCACCAATCCGCATTGGGCCCGCGTGGTGTCTATGGCCCATCTCCCTCATATTGAAGGTAGGCCTGTGCCCCAATAGTGGGGACGTAAATTTGAAGCTATGAGCTAGAATACTGTACCGGCTTCGATATTAACAAATAGATTTTCCCTGACTATAAAACAAGTGTGAACAGTTTCCCCGTTTCCGGTGGAGGCCGGCGGCGCAGGCGGTATCGCAGCACGGGATCGGCGCGCGCCGGCGGCCGCTTGTAAAAGTCAATTCGGCGATGTGTACTCCCGCTCAGGAATCCGGAAGTCGGCCGAACGTTTTTCACGCGGAAGGTGATAATTGGCCCATTTGTCGGGAGCACGGCCGGCGGTTATTCGGCGGGGTCACGCTCGCCGCAGGTTAATATTTAACATAATAATGTAGTACGCAGCGGAGCGGTCGCGATAATAAACCCGTTAATTTAAGCTGAGATCCTCGCAGCCGGACATTTCCACATTCAACACGTTTTCGTATTTTGTTAGGATATTTTTATAAGCGTCCTTTCATTTTATTTTTAGTCAATTTTTGAACCTTTATTATTCATATAAATAACTTACCCTGTTTTAGGTTACCACTACCTTGATAACACGATACTTCTTCTTTCCTCCTGCCCTTTTCCCAGCTATTTGGGATAAGCACAGTCCCTCTTCCATATCCTATCAGACGTTATGTCTGAACTCACACTCTTCTTACACATGTCATCTTTCACACAATCCATCCACACACTCTTCGGTTTTCCTCTACCCTTATAACCATCCACGTTCATCCACCATCCTCGATAATACTTACTCCTAAATATATATATCGTTTACCTTATGATCTATCTATTGTTAATGTTTACACGGTCAATATCCTCTCTACCTGTCCCTCTCTCTCTCTTTCATCTCTAGAACTAAATTACATATAGATATTTACACATGTGAACTGTTTTAACTTCTAAATAACCCTTTACCAATATAATTATCAGTAACCCTCAATAACACCCTTCGTACCTCTAGGGGTGCCGCGGGTTGGAAAACCGCTGCTTTAATGTATTAAGTTTACTGCTTCCTAGTAAATTTTTGATGCCCGAGTTTTATATTACGTTATCAGTTTATGGAACTGATGCTGAAGTGAAAACTAAGGAGCCTCACTCAAGGTTCCTTACGTTGTACAAACGTTCACCTGATGGTAAACGATAAACCCATAATAACGTGGAGCTAGTTAGAATGGTGTACACAGCACCACATTGCGCTTGTCGCCTTCATAAGGTGTTGGCTTTCAAACCGGAACATAGTAATGTTATTCACAGTACAATAATACCCCGCTTTGCGCGAGGGATACGTTCCGAAAAAAATCGCGTTAACTGAAATTCGCGTATATCGAGGTTTATGATTAAACATAGTCAAAATTTAATAGGAAAAAATACAAATCATTTCTATCAATCATATATTCAATCACTGTCTATACTCTGCAATATGTCCAAACCTGAATAAATTTTTGAAAGTGCATTTTGTATTTCCCCTGAAGATAAAACTTTCTCTTCTAGTTGTTCTTCCTCATCGTAGATAGGATTATTCTGTAACTCGATCAGATCTTCATTGCTGATAGGATCGTCGTGCGTTACTACAAGCTCTACGAGATCTTCTACCGTGACATCTTCAAGTTCAGACCCCTCAATCATTGCAGCAATGTCTTCAAGCACTTGTCTCTGCATCTGGACAATTCTTCTAGGTGCTTCCACTACATCTGGCCAAAGATTACGCCACACCCCATTCATACAACTCATTTTAACTTCCTTCCAAGCCTCTTCTATGTTGTGAATAGACTTTATAATGTTGTATGACTTCCACCACTCTCGCATAGACTGCGATAGATCTTCCTTCCCCGAAAGTTTGATGAATTAGTTGGCTATAAGTGCGGCGATGGTAATTAACTTTGAAGTTTGCTATGGCTCCCTGGTTTATAGGTTGTAATATTGACGTAGTGTTTGGTGCAAGTGAAACCGCGCATAACGGGGTCGCGCTAAGCGGGGTATTACTGTACTGTTTTTCGTCTGCAATAGGACCTGCGGTGGTACCGACCTAGACGGTCTCCGGCAACAGAGACACTACTACCAGTAGTAGCTATTGGTCCTTCAAACCGGATCACAGTAATGTTTGCACAGTATTGTTTGTCCGCTGCAATAGGCGCTGCGCTGGTACCTACCTAGACAGTGTGTAGCAACAGAGACCTAAGCTATAATTCTACGAAATGCTCTCGTCTTACTTGTGAGTTCCTCAGACATTAAGAAGATTGTTCATTTTATGTCATGAAATATATTTTACACGTACATATTCCTATTTTCTTTTCAAACCGCATTCGAGTCGGAGTAGAGAATTTCACTTAAAAGTTTAAATGTCACCGGAGGTGCCTGAATTTAGGTTGCCAAGAAATTCTAGGCAAACGCCCGGCACCCGTGTAAAATTAAATAGAACTATTTAAATAACCAGCTCAAAGGAACTCACAGTACTTTACTATAATTATAACTTACTATTTGTTAACGAAAGTTAACTAAATCTTCGCATGGGTTCAAGTTAAATTGATCATGATCATCAGCCGATAGACGGCAGTCAGCATAGCTTCCGGTACCGCTGGGCATCAGGTTGTATGTAGAGGTTCATATGGAGAGATTTGGGTCATTTCCCACCACGCTGGCCCAATGCGGGTTGGCAGGAGCCAGAGCCTCATTTGTTGATTAGCAGGATCCACCACGAGCAGGTGAGGTTGGCTTGGACCTCGTAAGTTGTGCCTTTACACCCTTGGATAAATTACAATACTTATTCTCAATGTCTGTAAGGGTAAGGGGTGAACGGAAATATCTTAACCGACTCAACTAATCAGATAACTGACGACGGTGGTTCTTTAATTGACTTCCGTACCCCCTGATGAACAACAGACGAGGTTCTGGGGACCGATAAATGTGATGAAGCTACAAGCGACCTTGAAGTTTAAATAACATCTTAAAAGTCTGATGCAGAAGGCAAATGGAAACCACTGCTTACTTTTATTGCGTAGTAGTCAGTTTAATATGGAAAAGTCAAAGACGGAAGTGCGACCAAGTTTCCGGTGTCCCTTAAATCAGTGAGAGACCTGGTCGCAAACCTTCGTAAATCGGAGAGTTACCATAAGAAGAAGATAATATTAAATAGTCTTTTAGAGTATATTACCATATAGATAGATCAGTACGCAGAAGTTCCACTCCCAAGACAGAGGGTGCTGCTTACGGGGCCGAAAGGGCCTCTCTGTATTTTATCAGATAAGGCGCACGACATCCGATAGGTACTCAGTTAAAAAGCTTTACAACACTTGAGCGCAAATTATTCTCCCCCACCGCCTCTCCCTTCCACCAAAGCCATCTCCCGACTTTTGTCCGTTACAGGGTCGGGGTCTTTTGTCGATGCTATACAATAAAATTTTATCCCGGAAACCTATTCGCAGTTACCTTTTATTATAATGTTTCTGATGCTATCCGGGATACCTTTCAGAGGGGGGGCCATTGTTGCGCCTCATAATGGGGTCCGACATTTTTATTTCGAATATCAGTGCCTTACCGGAGTCATCATGCTTTACCGTTCATCAGTTAACTATTTTTTTTTAATCGATTGATACATAAAAAAATATATATTTCTGTCAAAAAATAGTATGAGTTTCCATCTGCGATTCCTCAAAAACGCCAACAACATCTGTTGTCAACAAGGGCTTGTATCTAAGAAGTACTTTTAAGTAACTCCAAGTTATTACTCACATAACACATACTACTTATCATCATCAACAACATATACATCAACAAACGAGGCTCTTGCTCCCACCAAATCCACATTGGGCAAGCGTGGTGGGAAATGGCCCAAATCCCCATAAGAACGATAACCTCTAATGCCCAACGGTACTAGAAGCCACATTGACTATATGTGGAGATCTTTGGGGCAAGCCTATGTCCCGCAGTGGACATCTATCGACTGACGATGATGACTAGGCGTCAAAACGTGCTGTACAAACTTTACTGTGTTCCGGTTTGAAAGGCGCTGTAACTAGTGTAATTACCGGGGTGTAATATTCAACAACTTATGTCTCAGGCGACAAGCGCAATGTGGTGCGGTGCGTGACATTATAACTAGCGCCACATTATAGGCAGTTGTATGAGTACCATCAAGTGAACGTCCAGCTCGTCTCCTCTCTTGGTAGAATAGAAAAAAAACAGTACTACAGAGGTATTACTTGATGACGTCACCAACGCGATCCGTCAGCACTGGAACGCGAGTTTATTAATATGAAGCCTCCAGCGGCGCGTCATCGCGTATCTCCGGAATGTGCTCCCATTCTTTGCGGAGGCATCTCCGGAGATATCTGCCGCTGCGGGTATTACTTGTACATACATTACATGTATATATATACATATATATATGTAAATATATACACATATGCATATATATGTAGTTATCTTAATGATCTGAATGAGCGCGGAATAAGTTTCATGACGCATTTTCTTTCTTATACACTAAGGCGACGAGACGAACGAACCGTTCACTAGATGCTAAGCGACACGCCCATGACATCAAAGCGCTAGTTAGAATGTCATACACTGCACTCGTCGCTTAAGACGTAAGATGTCTTGTTATCCCAATTATTAAACTAGCTGCAAGACCTTTCAAACCGGAACACAGTTATGTTTGCGTAACACTGTTTGGCGGCAGGTATAGGCCTTGCGGTGGTATCCACTTAGACGATCTCAGTATCTTATCTTAAAAGACGATCGCAATGTGATGCTGTGTGTACAACCCTAACTAGCGCCACGATATGGACGTGCTTATCATTTACCATCAGGTGAATGTCCCGCTCCCTGCGTCTGTACATTATGTACTCTCTGTATCTGTATAGGTCTATATGGATATATGTATGTACACTCTATATATTATATGGTTCTATATATTAGGTATGTACATAAACGGCCTGAATAAAAAACTCCTGTGCTGTGGGAATATATTTAAAACATATTAACAGTGTAAATTAGACACTTGTTACAGAGGTCTCATGTTCGATCCCAAGGATAAATAAATAATGAATTATTGAAAGAGTCCTTTTCAAACACAACTAGTCAATTCAAGGATTCGTTGTTAATTTACCATAACTGTGTTCCGGAAGTGATATATAGAACCATGCTAAAGGTTTTTGGTCTGGCACTTTTCGTCGTATACAAGCTTATCATTTCTAGCCGTATCTATCTGTATATGATATATATAAGATTTCCACTTTACAGACTCAGCACGATATCTCCGAAACCATAAGTCCTGGAGACTTGAAATTTAATACGAATATTCCTTTTGCTGAGCATAGACAGGCTAGTGACGGATTCTAAAAAATCTATTCCCAAAGAGAGTTGCGGCTAGCAAAGCGGATGTGAACTAGTGTGGTATAAAAAAATCTGAAAATATAAAGTTTCTTGTCTATCAGCACATTTCAGTATGAGATGGGTTTGATTTAGTAGTGGCGTTTATTTAATAAAAACTTCATGTCTGCAAATAACATCCGGATAGGTATGGATTAGCGCCGCGGGCGATAGATCTTCGCGTGGGACAAGTTAGAAGAGTTGGCGGGAAAAAAATGTACTAATTGTTACCTGATATTAGGTTTCTGTTCCAGTAACAATGTAGTTCTGTCCAGACATCGTAAGAAGATAAGTACATCAGTAGTTCGTAACTCTGCTGTCCAACAACAGTGTCCAAAAAATACTCTGTTCCGGTTTGTGATTACTAGACTTAACATTTTATATCTCAAGGCGACGAGCGCCATGTTGTTATGGATAAGCGAGCACGCTTTAACATCTTCCGTTTTAATAGCTACTTAGTACCAGCAATAAACCTAGGTTTAAACGTAAAAAAACACGTTTTCGTATTTAAGGTATAGACCTTAAATACGAAAACGTGTTTTTTTAGAAATTTATAGAAATAACTATTATCTAATATATAGTAAAATAGACACAAAGATACTATTTGCCGGTTCATCATCATCATAAATTTTTCTTTTACCGGATGGTAATTGTTTTTCCCGCCCTTAACAATTAAGCGGTAAAATGAGACAACAGCACAATGGCTCATTGCTTTTAGGAGCTACAGCACACTTTAGTAACTTTTGTACACTGCTGTTTGGAGAGACCTGTGTATAGAGTCTCCAGTAAAGACTTACCGCCAGTGACGTTAGAGAATATTCTAGAATTTGCAACTCCTCGGAGTTTGTACCACAGGGCAGTAGGCACGGCGCCCTATCTGCAGCTTACTCCTACATCGCCCGAGGCGTCAGCCTTTGTAATTGATTGATACATTCACCGCTCGCCACCCGCCACCCGCCACCCGCTGCTCGCCGCCGCTGCGAAACTTAAAATCACCCACAATGCAATCAAACACACCCTTGCTAGTTAAGTGATCTCTCTATTTATTTAGAATATTATTTTTTCATACTTTGTTTAGTTGCAACAAACTTAAATGGTGAAGTATGTTCGTCCAGAACACTTCGGCTCTTAAGAAAGACAACGATGCATTATGATGGTAGATTTACAATATGGAGTAAATGTTGGAGAAAACCATACAACCAACCAAACTCCACAACAAGTCCAGGAATAGACGAGGAGATCCCCGTGTTACTAAATTGTTAGACACTGAGTTAGTTAAAGTAGCAAATGATGATATGTACACCTTTTTAAATATATATACATATCAGGGTATCCGAAGATTACTCATCACGAGATCTTGGAATCTTTTAGACGTAAACACTCAAAATTTGGAAGAGATATTGCTTCTGCAAATTAGAGGTCATCTAAAAATGGATTTCACAAAATTCCTTCCCCGAAGCGAGGGGGTTAAAGCGAGCGCTGAACAGCTATCATATACGTAAATGTATAATCAAATTTTATATTAGTAGAAGAAATTAACTGCCGGTCTTTAGACATGCAGAGGCACAATGAAGAGCTGGGCAAAGAATCCATTTTTAATGATGTAAAAAAACAGAAAAATCGAACCAGCGAAATGGAAATTGGTGAAGTTTAAAGCGACAAAAATCACATGTTTAAAAATGGCGAATGGGAAGTTGGACATTATCCTGTCGAACATAAGTCTTTTAATGTAGTTCGGCATTGGCAGCATCTCGTGCAGCCGGACAATGGAGTTTCCTTGTATCAATGGCCCGTTAACGCATCGCGCAGCTCCAACGAGGGTTGGGATTCGGCCAGAATCTGATCGGTTGATCAACAGGACGCATTATGAGCTTGGCTTCGGTCCGAATTGAATTACGCTGAAGGGGAATCCGTACCGAAGTACCGAATCGCTGTAATTTATAAGGCAAACGGATACTTTTCATAAAACGGCACTGAGGGTGTATAATTTTAGATCTATCTTTTTTCTGTTTATATGTAGATCATATTTAAAATACTCTTAACTATAGTATAAAAAAAATGCTTTAAATATTTACTTCCTGTGCAGTACTTTAATGAGCAAACATTGCTGTATTCCTAATTGTAGACCCCGTCGATGTCAATCCCAGGTAAGAAACATTAATGCTATTTCCATAATATTTTCCTGTAAGATTTTCTGATATAAAAATAGATCAGTACTATTCACAATTGGGAAGTATAGACCATAAGTAACCAGCTGGTTGGCGACTGCAAGGCATTGGTAGGGATAAGTAGATGTGGGAGGAGTGCATACTTTTTGAGAGGAATGTTGGATAAAGGGTAGCGTAGGATGTCACTATCTGGAATATTGTTGAGGGAAGAATAAGAGTAACAGCTGTGGCCTTCGGGATCGACGACCCATATTCATCAGACAGATGAATCCAAAGACATCGGGGAAGACCTATATCCAGCAGTGGATAAACAAAGACTGATAGTGATGATAATGATTGACAATACCCGTGCAGGCGTCCCTGCAGTCATCATCGTCACTCTGCTGATTAACGTCATCCAATTCATGTACGATTGCGATAAGGTTGATCTCATTATTTAATTTGAGTGGAATATTGTGCATGGCAGCATGCTTGAGACATCGGAGCTGAACACAACCTTCGGCAGCGGACAAAGAAATGTGTTTGTTGGAGTAGCGATGTTCACGTGCCGACAGCTACAGGAGTCTAACAAACGCGCGGGTAGATATCGAATGATAAATGATGCCGATGCTCTTGAAACGGGGCGGCGGTGGGGGTTGGTGAGCGGAGGGATGGTAGGGGGTAGAGAGGAGCGCTACCCGCGACGGTTTAATATAGAAACCTTTTAACTGCACTTACAACGTTATAACTACTTAACGGGAACGAAATGTTGATTGATTGTTTCTCTACCCCGTCCGGAGAGAACAAAGCCGTTCGTTCAATGAAAAAAAAAGAAAACGTCAAAATAAATCATTGACAGATCATCTGTTTCCAAACCCCTCGTGTTTCCCAAGCTTAACCCGAATATTTCATATCGAATTTACGAGCTACGTAACGCGATACAAATCCTTTGTCTGAGATAAAAGTGAACCTAGTTTTTCTATCCAAATGTTTTTTTAACGCAAAATATGATATAGCAACATATATTTATATATAGATATATATATAGTGTAAGGTGTTCAGCACAGCAACTGAGGAGACTCATGCCAACCACACCAACTCGTGGTGCACCCTGCTTATCAACAAACGAGGCTCTGGCTCTCAGCCACTCGAAATAGGCCAGTACGGTGGAAAATGGCCGTCCTCTATATGAACCCCCACAGACGTGAAAATCTTTGGGGAAAACGTATGTCCAGTTGTGGACATCTATCGGATGATGATGAGGATGATGATATCAAATCGAGGAGCGCAACGCGGTGCTGTGTTGTTATGGGCAAGCGTATCACTTACTATCAAGTGAACGTCACACTCGCCCCATCATTTTGAATAATATAAGTTTAAGTAACGCCTCGTATTTATTTCCGCCCCCCATTAATCAATATGACATTGGTGCAGTTAATAATTCAAGTAAATCACATTAATGACTTTAATACCAATGATTTATTAAGTTATGGACACGTAATATTTATTGCGGCGAGTTAAATACACGCAAATTTACGTGCAATCAATTATTTTGTGCGACGATAATAATACACGTTAATTAATTAATTATAGAGCAATATTATTTCATCGAAAAATTGCTATTTTTTTTTTTATTTCATTAACGCGGCTAGGGAGAGAACCAGATTATCTAGATAAACTGGTTGTTGTAGAAAATACCAAGGGCAAGAGATCACTGAGTCTATCGCCTGCTCGATGGTCGGTCCAGATATAGGCAATCTTAGGCACCAAAATTCCGAATGCCTTGAGACGTAAGGAGAACACGGTGTGGAGGCAGCTGGTTGGAGCATCAAGCACGACCTTCAGTCATGAAGCACACGAAAGAAAAGTAACAAAGAACGAGACGAGCGAGACGTTCACCTGGTGGTAAGTGATACACCTGCCCATAACAACGTGGTATTGGTTAGGATGGCATCATCACATTGCGCTCGTCGCCTTGAGACATAAGAAGTCTCTAGCTACTACATCATCCTTCAAACCGGAACACAATAATGTTAGTTAGCTGCTATAGGAGCTACGGTGTTCCCTAGACGAGCGCCGTCCCTGTGATGCACCCTGCAAATAAACAAACGACGGTCTGACTCACACCAACACGCATTGGCCCAGCGTGGTGAGAAATGGCCCAAATCTCACTATATTAATCCTTACCCGATCGTGTGGGAATCTTTGGAGGAGGCCTATGTCCAGCAGTGGACGTCTATAGTCTAATGATGGTGATGACCTAAATGTAAGGAATAACTGCCTTAGTACGTCCCGAACTTCACTTACATGTGATCTTTTACATTTTTAAGTTGCACCCTGTGAAGTAAAGTTAATTAACCCCTAGCTAAACATAAAAACGAAAGTTTAGTTTTAGTAGAAAAAAGCCTTGTACTACAAATATACCTGCTGCATACCAGGAGTGGGAAAAGGTTCAGACGGCAGCTTAACTAGAACGTTCGTAACCTTTAAAAAAGCATTCCTGTTAAGTAAGTTGTTAGCAGTTAAATTGTTCAGTTAAGCAGAACGTTCGCGTCGCGGTTACAAGGCAAGTATTATTCGGAATTCACATCAGACGCTGCTCCATCACAGACGATTCTATAGAACTGAACAGAACATAACAGAAGAGAAGAGAAGAGGAGAGGAGAAACACAAACAATATGTTACATGTGGGCTATTACTGAAGAGATGAAGCTGACACGGCTGAGCTTTTAGGACCGATGGACGTTGGGGTCTTGAAGTGTTGGAATAATGACCCCACACCGGAAAGGGTGACCTTGTACAACTACCCCATTCTCCCCCACTATGTAGACACACGACATGAGTTGGATCTCTGGGAGCTATTAGACTCAAACACAAGACCATGTATACTGAAATACATTACAAGAGGGCTTATGTCCAGCAGTGGACATCAATCGGTGGAAATGATGATGATAATGATGAAGATGATGATGATGATGATCACACGAATTCATGTTATTATTATGATGACATTTTGGTTTTCTGGGTTACCATTTGAATGTATTATATGACATACACCCCGTGACACTATATCTATACAAATACTATTACTGCATAATATTCTGATGAGTATATTAATAACAAGTTTAAGGTACTGGTGGTAGGTCTCAGTTGCTGGTGACCATCTATGGACCACTGAAATTACTGAGGTAATGAGATCCGACACCTCATGTTTCAAGGCGAGGAGCAAAACGCGGTGTAGTGTATGTCATCCTAACTATCGCCGTGTTATGAACAGAAGTATCACTTACGTGGAAATGAACGACTTATTCCAGATAGCTTCCGATACGAAAGTAACATATGTATATATATATGTGTATATATATGTATATATACTATCTATACGGTAACTAGACTACGTCTTATATCTCAGGTGACGAGCGCAATGTGGTGCAGTGTATAATGTGTTAACTAGTGGCACGTAGTTATGAGCAGGCGTATTACTCACCATCAGGTGACTGTCCCGTTCGTCGTTTAATACTATTAAAAAAGGTTCGGATGATATACACTGCACCACATTGCAGTCACTGTATTGAGACATAAGATTTTCAGTCTCGGTACCCCAGTAATTTCACTAGCTTGATTTCCCCTAAACTGAAAGACAGTAATGTGTTACATCGTAATATACCTAGTTTTATAATATATCGTATTAATATTTTAGCTCTTAAAGTTTGAGCAATAAAAAATATATCGTGTCGTAGTCGTGTCGTCGGTTTAAAGGGGGCTCGTGTATCTCCAAATGAAGCCGCAAGATTTTCTACATCGGCTTTAATTAAAAAGAAACAGGCGCATACGTAGCCGGATTGAGAGACTCTCTTTAAATTACTCGGATAAAGAGATGAATTTGTGTCTACACTGACTACTGTACAACACTGGTGAGGAGCTGGAAACTGGATCCGCACTCCAGGTTACTGCTGCCAAGTACATACTGTACTATACTGTATATCCAGCTTAAAGTAATGCTAGTGCTGTAATTAACATCCTAACTCTCAAGAGAAGCGCAAAGATGTTGAGTATGTATCCTAACTAGCGGCACATTTACTAGTAGGTGTTCAACATTACTCTGTTCCGGTTTGAAGGGCGCTGCAGCTAATATAATTACTGCCGTAACGAGACATAATATCTTGTCTTAAGACGACGAGCGTAATATGCTGCAGTGTGTACCATCCAAAATAGTGTCACGTTTTAATGAGCGTGCGGATCAGGTGAATGACATATAAATATATTTGTTTTTACTCTTACCCACAATACGAACGGTTATGACGACGAATCTCTCGTACAGGATGTTATGCACAATATAAATTTGATGTTCGCTCCATAAAAATATTGACCTCCACCGTTTGATGGTAATGATGTAATCTGCGAAGATGGAGATCGGGTGATATACTCGTCCTACTCATAACGTAAACATTGTAGTCTTATATAAATTTTACTTCAATCGGATAATTCACGTTTTTTTTTATGTTGTCACGCTTTTTTCCCAGTAGGGGTAGGAAGAGGTGAATAAACCCCCACTTTTCGCCAGATGTGGTCAGATTAGGTCCCATGTAACAGGGGGCGAGCCTGTTGCCATTTTATTGGGGTCACCACACACACACAAAGATGATGTCAGTGTGCGGGTTTCCTCACGATGTTTTCCTCCACCGTTTGTATCTCGCTGTTGTAACTAAAGTTCACAAATGTACATAACTTCAATATTAAGTCATTGGTACATGCCGAGAATCGAATCCGCGACCTTCGGAATGAAAGCCGCACGCTCTAACCATTAGGCCAGCGAGCTACTTAATTTACGATTACTTATACTAATACCAATATATCTCTGGTGGTAGGTCTTTGTTGCTACCGACCGTCTAGCACCCTCCGCAGCCGAAAAACATTACAGGCTTCTTGTTTAAACGGTGTTGTAAGTAGAAAATTTTGTATATAAAAGAGAAAGGAGAAAGGTAAGATAATATTGTAAGGTCAACGGTTGAAGAGATGGATAGTGACATAAAGCTCTTCTCCTTATCTCTATAAGGGGAGTATAAATTAATATATACATAGATAAGTATACATATTTATAGGTAGATGATTATCCCGGAGGCAGTGAAGCAATAATATTAAATTCTATAGGAAAGAATTATCCATTTAAGTACGACCTGAACTTTGTCGTCGTTGTCTTTATCACTCTGTTCGGTTGGAGCATCGGCCGGGGCGGACACGGCGTCTGTGTAAGTGTATGCAATGTTTTCGTTAGGCAGACACACGCTTGCCGCTACTTCAGATCGCCACGTACATTAACCGTCGGCGATAAAACCGTGCGCGTTTATATTTAGAGTTAACACTAACAACAACGAATGCGCGTTCAATTCTACGTTGAACGGATTATTTACGATTTCACTTGTTGGTCCGGGATTAAAATAGTTACCGGCCATCGGCAGCCGGCTATTGTACGAAGCGTTGGTTTGTTCCCTGTCGATACTTGACGCCATTTTGATTCTACTCTCCCGATCGATACAAACTTTCTCAAATTCATATCGATTACTGTAATCATTTCCTTATCAATCACGACGATAATACTTACATGCCAAGTTTCATTTTGTTAATATAGATATTTAGACATAGTGTAATAACATCAATTATTACTATTCAATTATTCATTTAATAAACAATACTTTTAATGTTATTAAAAAAAAATTACTTTCTGTTTTGTGATAGTCTATACTTATTTTTAGATAGTAACGCGACGAACTAGTTGTCCATCGGACGGTGGTATACCGTACCAAGAAGCTCTAGAGGCTCTAGTTAGGATGAAATTCACAGTTCCACATTGAGCTCGTCTCCTTGAGATAAGATGTTGTCTCATTACTTTAGTAATATACCTACTATTAACTACTACACTAACATTTTATATATTAGAATATGTATCTAGTTAAAAATAGAAATATCTATCGAGTAGGAACTAACGAACTTAGGTCTGCGAATTCTGTAGTATTTTTGTGTACCACCTCTAGATACGTAAATATCATATTTCTTTCATCTTATGCAGTTCCACTCTTCTTACCTATTTTGGAAGTAGAACATTGTTACTAGTTACTAGTTAAGAAAACCTAACGAAGTTTATCTATTTCTTGGCGTTTTTCTTCTTTCTTCTCTATCATCCAGATATTCGGCTGGTACGGCAGACACAAGAGTCTCATATTTATCAATTCTTATTGCATTTACTAAAACCAAAACTTGGATTTGATATTTCCTTGAAGCAATCAAAAAATTATAGCATAAACAAAAGTATACCTAGATTTTTATTTCATAGTTCACAGTGCTGTATTCCCCCTTGAGTTGGTGCCAGGAACAAAAACTTGTTAAATGAACAAGTTTAAAAACGTTTTTGCGTAATGTAATATCAAGATTATTAAAACTTCTTTTCCTCTTTTACGCTTAAAAATTATGAAACCAAAAAAAAACAGTATGAATACTAAATGTAAAAAAATGTCTTTAAATGAAAGAAGGGAACGAAAAAATAATTCCTCTCTGGTACATTTCAAACACGACGTCTTACAATTCGCGAAAATACTCGCTCACTTATTAATATGAAAAAAAAAAACACTTGCTTCTCTGATGAGGTATTTATGAAAAAGAAAATGTTGAAATTTTGTTTCATTATCGCAATGGGACTACAAATTCTGAGTCCTTCTTTGAAGAACATTTGTCTGAAGAATATAATACCAAAACTTTAGTAATGTCAATTACTCTCACAAAAACTAAAAAGAATGAAGACGTTCACTAATTAGTTAATGAATCGGAATCAAAGAAAGATTAGAAGGAAATATAGCCGTGAGATTAAATAGAATCTAAGAACATGAGCTCGGTTAAAAATTTTACAGTACAGTTTCTAACAAAACATGATGTAATTTTCTTCTGATGTCTTGATTAATAAATAATTGAGTTCTAAGAGTTTCGATATTTTCGTGATAGAATCCAAATACCAGTCAAAATTAAAGATTTCAAGGTCAGTATTTTTGATGTACTCTACTACAACGAGAAGGCGCAACGAAGCGATGTAATAATACCGTTAGATGTAGGTTGCAATCCAAATGTTGCCTTACAAGGTCTCTCTAATTAGAGTACGCAATTAGACAGAAATGAGGCACTGATCGGACTCAATAACAATTAGCGCCTCGCCTCCAGCGCAGGTTTCGAAACAATGATTCATAAATCCACGCGCAGCGTCCGCGCTCGTTCGTGGCAGGAGCCTGACGCTTTTGTTTTGCCTCCAATATTTCTCTTAGATAATACAATAGGGTCGCTATAAATCGAAGCCAACGCGGATGTTTTTATTCATAAACATTGGAAAACTTTTAAGATTTTCCGCAAACTGTAAACTGCTGCCAAGATAAAAGGATTTTGAACGTTGAATGTTTTTTAATACAGCAGCCAGTCGGTCGGTTTAGTTCTCCTATAATTAGTTTAAAAAACACCAAATTTACTGCATGATTAACATATACAATCTTATAGTTCTAAAAAATCTAATCTTTATTGACTATGAGTCATTTTACTCCAGCTGATAGACGTGCACTGCTGGACATAGGCATCCGGAACCGCTGGGCACTAAGGCTGCTCGAATGTAAGGGTTCATATAGCGGGATTTGGGCCATTTCCCATCGAGCTGGCGAAATGGGGAGCCAGAGCCTCGTTTGTTGATTAGCAGAGTGCACCACGAGCAGGTGAAGTTGGCTTGGATTCCGTTAGTCGTTGTGCAAGGGGTCCCCCTTGCACCTCTTCTTTTAATTTCCTAAATGTATTAGATAATTCAAACTCGAAATATGAAACGATGGATCTAAAAGAACTACTATTGAAATAATGTTAAGGAGATCTTTAATTAGATGAGAATGATGATGATGATAAAAAGAAATATAGTAAACAGAAGCTTATCATTAAACAGCTTAACTAGAAACATCTGTTTGTTGCTCTCACACTAACAGATATAACGCTATCCCACGTTTTACAGTTTAACAAGTTCCCGTTCCGCCCAGCAAGTCGAGGTCGGGTCGGTCCGTTGGATGTCCGACCGGAAGGTGGGGGCCTAGATCTACGTTACTTTACAAAAGGCCGTCAGATCTTCCGGATTTTAACTCGCCAAGTTGCACTTTGAGCGGATCCGTCGGAGGGTTTCGTGAGTGAATGAGTACGTTTCTAAATATTTTTAAATATTCCATTACTCTATCTTTATCACCTTTTAAATGTTAAACTTTTACTTCATTTGATTTTCTAGTGTTGATCTCGTTGATATATTTACTATTTTACTTTGCATGGTTACTAATGTTAAAACTATCTGAATTCCTACAACAATTGTGTTAATCGTTATCGACTTTTAATGTTTGTGAAAGGTCTTGATCGGCCGGAGTATTGTCTGATCTCCGTAAGACTCCTCCAAAATGATAGTAATATTTTTAGAATCTTCGCTTATAGCATGTTTACATGGGCAAATAGGCTGCTTTATTAATTTTCAATAAATTTCAAGTAGCTTTCCAGTATTCAGAATCGGTTGTACAATGATCATGATATTTAGTTCCAGATATACATATAAGTGCGATACATTTAGCACATACATTTTTTTTTTATTTTATTCAAATAATCCAATTCCTAGTGATATTTTTTTTTCATAAAACGGCACAGGACTAAATATAGCATTCAGCAAATTTACACAGTTTTATTTTTTATTAGTTATGTTTTCCAGTTTGGAAACGAGGGGAAACTTGCTCCGTGGCAATGCCCGTTACAGATCTACTAGAATATTTACTCTGGTTCGCGCAGCCTCAAAGTGTTACTGCTCGTTTATCCTCTTGGATTCCAGAGTTGTGGGCTTTGCACTTTAAAGCACCTGGAGCTTAGTTAACACTTCAGTATGCTGGTGCGCTTGTTCAGCTGTTATATTCGTTTCTGTCGAAAAGAAGTAGAATTATAAAGTGCACAAGACTCATATATTCTTTGTGATTTCACGTCTTCATTTTTATCGAATTCTCTTCGAAGGCTCTGCCTTTATTTTTACTACTAAAACTATTTCAACTATATAAATAAAGTAAATAGATTTTTAAGTAATTCATATGATCAGTTACTAAAACCAAATTTAAGTATATTTATTTGACCAAAGTAACCTTCAAAACAACTATACCTTGCAATGGGACATTTACTGACATATAGATAATATGTTATAATATAAACGCTTTTGAGTTTAACGCAAAAAACATAATTTATACAGCTATAAACAAATATTGTTTTAATTAATATAGATAAACAAGAACAGAACAAAGGCCAGCTTCAACAAGTGATATAATAAACCTACAAACGGAATATATTATAGCTGTTACTCTTCTATCGTCTGATCGTTCATCATGTTGATTTATTCAGGTTTCACCCATAATTACAGATATCTTTAAAAGTAGCCGGTTGTTAAAGAAATGATCTCTGACAGTTATTTATAGGCGTGTATATTTTTTTTATTTTAACTGCATCAGTGGCAGTGGTTAAGGCTAGTGTCTCGTTTCGTCTAGTGAAATAGTTAAGTCGTCACACAGCCTTCGTTTCCTGGGTTTGTGTTCAGGATTTCAGGTAATGGTAGGGTTCTTTCGTGCCTGTCTATCTGTGTATACCTCCCTTATATTGTATAGGAGAGATAATATACAGTTCGCTGCTTTTGTGGAAAATAGAAACATTGCAAACTATTGCGGATAATACAGAGCGCGCAAAGTAAACAAATCTACAAATAACCAATAATCGATGCATTGTACGCCGGCTCACTTCACATCGGGTGCAAAGCAGATGTTTTACTAATATTTGGATATAAATAAACATTCCTATGTATAATTATTACTTATCATGCGTATATAACATGTTTATATAAACTAAATTTCACGGGTTTTACAGCGTGTATTTAATTTAACTAGAATTGGCTTGATAGACCACAACTCCTTGCAAAACAATGATTCCTCCCGGCGAAGCTTATGAACATTCAAATTTCAATAAAGAAGATTGGTCGAATGATCCGGCTTTGGATCCTCATTATCAGCCGATAGGCATCCATTTCTGGGCATAGGCCTCCCCCAAAGATTTCCACATACCGCTGGGTACTAGGGGATGTCCCACGTAGGTGTAGGATAGGTATATGTAGGGGTTCATAGACAGAGATTTGGGCCATTTTTCACCAATTCGAGTTGGCGGAAGCCAGAGGCTCGTTTATTGATTGTCAGAATGCACCACGAGTAGGTGAGTTTGGTTTGGATCCCGTGAGTTGTTGTGAGGAATTCCTAACACTACTTTTATATTTCTATGTTTATATAGGCAATAGGCAGTTATTTATTGACTCATCACTAGATCTCCGAAACTATTAGACGTAAACACTCCAAATTTGGTAGAGACATTGCTTCTGCGGTTTAGACGTCATTAAGAGTAGATTGTACAAAATACCCCCACCAAAGAGAGTCGCGAGGTATTAAAGCCAGCAGATATGGAACAATTAATGTATCTTTATTTCATAATTATTGACTTACAGATAGATAAATTGATATTTTCATACGTTTGACGCCTTTACTTTTTACTGCAATAAAATAATATGTTCTTACTAAATATAAGTAACTTGTCGACATTTATTACAAAGGAATTCTATTCAACGTTGCAAAGAACTATGCCGACAGAAATAACCGCAGACGTTCAGCGTTTGAAATAATTTAGCGTTTACAAAGTATCATTTTATTATGGTGAACCGAGAAGTAGTATTTCTATCGTTAATTTCTTACAGTTTCTATAGCGCTTTCCTAGTGAAATTACTAATATAACGACCGCTATCTTATACTGACAATAAAACGAACTAGGAGCCCGCGGGATTGCAACGAATGCGTTTCTCGAATCAATCGCTTTTATGAGTAAGTGAAAAAAACTTATTATTACCATGCAAGTAACCTTTAGTAATTAAAAAAAAAACAGTATCAATACTACACAATACGAATTAATCGTTTAATGATAAAAGAAGCTAAATTTTTCACTACATTTAGGCGATTACAATTCTCACATAAGGTTTTAACACAACATAATGTTACCGAGTACTTATATGTCATGTTTGAAGATCGTCTTTATTTTTTTTATACAACGATGATACGAGCGGGACGTTCATGTGACGGTAAGTGTTACTCCCGTTCATAACAACATGGCGCTATTTAGGATAATATACACAGCAATACATTGCGCTTATTGCTATGAGACATAAATTTCATTACCTCTGTAATATTACATCCTACTACTTCAATCCGGAACACAGTAATGTTTGTATACCACACCATTTTTTTATTCAAAGACGTAACAAGATGAGCAGGATAGTCACCTGATGGTACGCTTGCCCATAACAAAGTGAGGTTAGTTAAAATGATATAAACAACACCACATTGCGCTCATCGCTTTGAGACATAAAATATTAAACCTCTTTACCCCAGAAATTTAATGAAATTACTATACATACTAGCTCGCTGGCCTAATGGTTAGAGCGTGCGGCTTTCATTCCGAAGGTCGCGGGTTCAAACCTCGGCATGTACCGATGACTTAATATTTAAGTTATGTATATTTGTGAGCTTTAGTTACAACAGCGAGATACAAAAACGGTGAAGGAAAACATCGCGAGGAAACCAGCACACTGATGTCATCTTTGTATGTGTTTGTGTGGTGGTCCCAATAAATTGGCAACAGGCTCGCCCTCTGTTGCATGGGACCTAATCTGACCACATCTGGCGAAACGTGGGTGGTTTATTCACCTATGCCTACCCCTACTGGGAAAAAGGCGAGACAATATAAAAAAAAAAAAAAAACTATATATACTATAGCTAGTGAGCTACAGCGCCCTTCAAACCGGAACACAATACTGTCTACATAGTATTGTTTGGCGGTAAAAATAGGCGCTACGGTGGTACCTATCTAGACGGTCTCGGACAGCTGAGACCTGTCATTAGTATTTGGCGGCGAAAGTAGGAGGTACGGTGATATCTACCCAGACGGTTTCCGGCTAGGAGCCTCCCACCACCTTTATGGTGTTGATATAAGTAACATTGGTATGTAATACATAATACCATCACTTGCACATATAGAAAGACAGTTCTTAACATTTCCAAAGTATTTTACACAAACATAGCGTAAATATCCAATTAGATCTTTAGTCTTTCTTCAAGGAATAGTAATAACAGCCCATTTAGGTCCCCACTGCTGGGGCACAGGCCTACCCTCAATATGAGGGCGATTGGGCCATAGTCACCACGCTGGCTCAATGCGGGTTGGTGACTTCACACATACCTTAGAATAAATTCTTGTTCTTAAAGTCATGTTCAGGTTTCCTCACGATGTTTTCCTTCACCGTTCGTATCTCCCTGTTGTAACTAAAGTCCACAAATGTACATAACTCAAATATTAATGTCATTGGTACACGCCGAGATTCTAACCCGCGACATTCGGAATGAAAGCCGCACGCTCTAACCATTAGGCCAGCGAGCTACTTTCTTCAAGGAATACTTTAGATCATCTTATGGAGATTGAATTTCTTATGTTAAATGTATGAACTGATTTATAATATTCACAGAACCAATACTTTTAATTATAATATAATATTAATCAAAGTATTGGTTAATTTAGCAAATATTTATTAATTATGTGCTGGATGGGTGACCGCGGAATGTATTCTGCGGTTCGGTACGATATTTCCAATTTTGGGGTTACGTTAACGGGACAACCGAAACCTGCCTGTTTCAATTAATAAGAACACATGGTATTTTAAAACAGTTCACTGATTGTATATCTTCGAACAGAAGAAGGGTGATCAAGAAGTAGTTTTATGTTTGTCCTTATAGCGATGTTAGATTGTTCTTTTCATCGTAGTTAAAGAAGCAAGGAAACTGCCTCCGCTACAAGCAATCCAGAATAGGAAACGTCTCCAAGTTCTTTGTATTACTTATCAGTAACAAATGATACAGGAGTTATAAATTGGCCGGATATCGAAAATGGAGTCTCATGTTTCAAAATTTACTATTTGTTATACAATTGAATACCTTTCTTTTATTAAAGTAAAGAGAATAATCATTGAACATCGTACTGTGGGTATGCTGAACAGTGACAGAGGAAATTTTTGCTATTAGGGTAGCTGTAAATTTAATTAATAACTATGTTGGTTGTGATAGATTATATGGGCTACACTACATGAATATTTTCAGTGGTGTTATGAGAAAGATTAAAACGAAACGAGACACAGTCCCAGCGGTCTGCAGCGCGTACATACACACAAACTCCCAGCCGACGTAGCACTTGCACGTAATCTAATTAAAACTATATTTAGAATTTATTACACGCTTCTTAAAACATGCAACATTTCTTCATTTTTAGATTTATGAACCGGAACAGAACTTTACACACCCTTCCTTATGGATTCCTGCCATGGACATTGAAGGTACTGTTACGCAATCTCCGATAACGTTAAATAATCAAAAACGCTGTTATAATTCATTTGCAATATTAGAACGATAAAATGGGTTAACACAAAACCGAATTAGTGTCCTCAATCTGATCTTCGCAGAAAATTTTCTGTTTGAAGAAAGCACCTCATGACTATGATGAAAATGGATTTGAAACTGTATCGCAAAGCAAGCGGGCTAACTACTACACTAGATACATAGAATTTGCATTAACCGAACATAATTTTTAACCTTAATAAAATAATTACTCTTAGGCATTATTGAGTATTCTATTATTCAGTGAAAACTTCTCTTAACATTACTTATTTATGATTAAACTTTTAATTAAATCTTTACTTAGAATTTTGCTTTAACTAAGGACTACTAAAAGACTAATTTGAAGTTCTTGGTGTATATTATATTACAGTTATTATGTTACACAAAAGGGTAGTATCTATAACAGCATAAAATATCTGGAGGAGATTTGGTGCTCGGAGAATCAAATGTGATCCTCTCCAAAATACGAGTCTATAAGATTAGACTAGACTCGAAAGAGTTTGTTCAACTGCAGTAGCGATCGGAAATTTGTTTCTTCCTGTTGTTTTTGTTGTATCCTCTCCCCATTTCTAAAAAAGATCTCGTAGCATCATAACCTCTGATTGCATCAATCCAGGCTTGTACCATTCCCCATTTGAGCCTAAACATAGCTTTAGAACAGATCTCGGCAGTTTACTTACGCACTCCGATGGATAAAATTTAGGTCAAAGTAGTAAAGTAGACAGGATTTGAAGCGTTGAAATAGATTAATGGTTTAATAATATATTTATGAGCATGGTGTAATACTAAGTGAAGCGAAGTTCCGCATGTTAGAAGCGTTAATTTTACTTCAGCTCTTTAAGAGATCTACTGAAAATACTCCCAAACTTTGTAAATTTATGAATAACTAGCGACCAAAATGTGAACGAAATAATTTTGATAGTTAAGCTGCTTTGTCATAACCCGTCGCAAGTTTGGCAAATACGAGCCACTTGTGTGATTATTGTCCGCCGCAGCTTCGCTTAGTATGCGAACAGTACGCACCTTTGAGTCTAGTTGTGATGACAGATTATTTGTACTTAAGCGCTATTTTGAAAAGTCACAAACAACAGATCCCGAAATTTTAACGGAAAACTTGTCTTTATGTCGGGACACGTTCAGCTTTGTAATTTTCAGCTACTGTCCATATTCATATCAAAGATCATTTCCTTGTAAAAAGTCTAAGGTTTCTGTTGCTGGAAATTTTCTAGGCGATGTAAATATTTCAATCAAGTTTATAGCAACATTTTGTTATCAAATATCACCAAGTAAACGTTTTAATTCCCTTCTCGTTTCTTTCTATTTAAAATGATACGATTTGATATTTTCGTAGACCGTTTAGACCGTAGTTCAATCGTAAATTATTATCGTGGTGCCTTTTTCAACCTCCAAACAAATGTGTGCAAACATTATTGTTTTGTTAGTTAAGGGTCAGTATAATTAGCGAAATTACTGAGGTAACGAAATTGATCACATTATAGGCTCAAGGCGACGAGCACAATTTGATAAACATTTTAACTAGTGCTCAATAATTATACACAGTTCAAGGTAAACAATTTTGTTCAGAGCCTTATTTATTAAGTGTTGTTGTAATGACTAACCAGAAATGTTTCGTAGAGGAGAGAAATAAATAGAAATACTGTTTCTTAAGTTACAGCAGCAGATGATTGAAGTCTCAAAGCAGCCGATACTATTTTTATGTCCGTATTATACAAACATGTTCTAAATTCTTGACCTGAATACATTTATCATGAAGCAAGTTTAAAAGTAACAAATTAACTAAATGTAAGATGAATGGAGATGAACATTATAATTAAAGAAACTCCCAAAAAATATTTGGTCTAAATAGGCGATGTAGTAGAATTTAGCCTGAAAGAGTTTTATCTATATGGTCCATTTTTGTAATTGTAAATTTTGACGTGACGGGTTCATGTAAAATTTATAAGATAAATATGACCTTAGGGTAAATGATTTAAGAAACTCACCAAATCATCGTAGTAGTTCGCGATTTGCGAATAGATCAGCGAATCGTATTCCATTGTTGGCGGGTAAACACAAAGCACTGTGCACTCGCGACAAGTGGCTGCGGCGACGTCGCTGCGGGACACTGCCACCGGGTCCGTTATCCTGATGCGGCAGCCGTTGGTTGCGGCGGTGAGAGCTGCTCGTTATGAGCTTACGGGTGTGCTGCTCGTCCGGCGTCGATACGAGACGCATTGGTCGTGTAGCGGCTGACGCGCGCGCCGCTTGTAAAGCTAAAATAAGACCGAATTTTAAACAGAACCGCTGGAGCTGCGTTTACCGCGCACGCGCTAATTCCCAACGCCGGGTGCCTAATGTGAAACTAAACATTACGATTTCATTTAACGCTTTTCAAATAACGCTTCCTGGTCAATGACGAATCCGATGATTAATTATTAAAACATGTTTCTACTCGATAAATTTTCTACACGTCTAAAAACAGAACTGTCTCAGTGGTATAAAACTAATGCAGATCAGATAATATTGGATTTTGATTCGTTGTTTCGATTTTCAATAACTCTCTCCTGTACTACTATAGTTATAACAGCATCGCTGTGTTCTGTCCGTCAATATACCGAAGTCAGAGTACTCAAGAGGACAACACTTCATAATCTACCACCTCGTTGTCATTCAGCACCATTTGAAACTGAAAACCAGAGTTAATTCTTTGTAAATAAAAAAAAAATAGACATTACGACTCCGATCATATATACCTGAAACTTGACATTTCAATTCTCGTTACGACGGTAGTTTCATTAGCCACAGCGTCTTTCAAACCGGAAGACAGCAGTGTTTGTATAATACAGCTTCATTGACACAAAAAGCGCTTGGCATCTGCAAAATATTTGGCAACGGGATTTCTGCCTTGTAAAAGAATATTTAGCTGGTGAAAGAGTTTAACTTCCTACTAGTGGATTGGTAAATATAGATAGATTGCTGAAATAAGTTTGAAGGTATATTACTATTAAAATAACTGGAATAATTCAGATACGTATAGAATGACAATGGGCAGGACACATCGCTCGAAGGAATGATAACCGATGGGGCCGCCAATGTCCTAAAATAGCGACCATGGATCGGAAGACGTAGAGTTGGCAAGGACCCTATGTTCAGTAGTGGATATCTCTAAGCTGATAATGATAATGTTGATGGATTGATATTTATAGCTTGAGACTAGACTATTATGAGCAGCTACTTTACTGTGTCAAAACAAAATTGTCACACTAGTTTGTCAGCAGTCACACTAGTTCAAACAACTTGTTGGATTCTCCATCATTTTGTATAAGTTTGGAAAGGAAGCGTGTTATAGTCTACATCTAGCTGACGTACGTTGGCTTTGCTCGAATGTAATACAATAAGCTTTATTACACATCAGAAACATATATTAAGTAGAAATACGCAGCAGTTGATCTCTCTCTCTGTTCATATATCCTGCTAGCTCTTCCCCGCTCACTATGCTGGCTGCAACACCCTCGGAACTCCCTTTAAGGCAAGAATTTAATAAACTCCGTCTTAACTGACCTGTACCAGGCAATAGGAATATTTATACCAAATTTCAAGTCTTCAGGCTTTATGATTCCAGAGATATTGCGATGAGACTATACATAGGGAAGCACCTCTTATATAAATATATAGTGTTGAAGTCAGCTCACCTTATTCTTCCGTTTCCACTTATCTTTATTATCGATCTCTGAAAGCGATCTACTTCGTACAAACTTAAATAGACTTTTTGATGTGTATACAAATGTAGCAGTGATAGGAAGTAGTATAACATTTTTGGAGATTCCATAGACAAATCTATGAAGATTAATCTACAGGTTGTCGACTTAATGTGGAAAGGATCTAGACCAGTTAGCTATAGTTATCCAATCCAATCAGCCGGAAGACGTCCACTGCTGAACAAAGGCCTTCCCAAAGATTTCCACTCAGACCGGTCCTGGGCCACCCGCATCCAATGATTGCCAGCGACCCTGACCAGGTCGTCGGTCCACCTTGTGGGGGGTCTGCCCACGCTACGTCTTCCGGTACGTGGCCGCCACTCGAGAACCTTTCTGCCCCAACGGCCGTCGGTTCTGCGAGCTATGTGCCCTGCCCATTGCCACTTTGCGACGGCGATCCTTCGAGCTATGTCGGTGACCTTGGTTCTCCTGCGGATCTTCTCATTTCTGATTCGATCTCGCAGGGAAACTCCGAGCATAGCTCGCTCCATCGCCCTCTCAGCAATCTTAAGCTTGCGGACAAGGCCCACAGTAAGCGGCCACGTCTCTGCTCCGTATGTCATCACTGGCAACACACACTGGTCAAAGACTTTTGTCTTGAGACACGGCGGTATATTGGACGAGAAGATATTTCTTAGCTTCCCGAATGCTGCCCATCCGAGTTGGATTCGACGAGAGATCTCTTTCTTGAAGTTGGACCTACCTAGTTGGATAGTATGTCCGAGGTAGACATATCTGTCTACAACTTCAAGTGTAGAGCTTCCAACTGTTACTGGAGTGGGTACAATATGGACATTTGCCATGATTTTGGTCTTGTCCATATTCATTTTAAGACCCACTCGTTGTGAAACTCTACAAAGATCATCGAGCATTGTGTTGAGGTCCTCCATGGTCTCAGCCAAAACCACGATATCATCGGCAAATCTAAGGTGCGTGATGTACTCGCCGTTGATATTGATGCCATATCCTCCCAATCCAGAAGCTTGAAGACATCTTCCAATGCAGCGGTGAACAGTTTCGGAGATATGATGTCTCCCTGTCTTACTCCACGCTGCAATCGGATCGGTTTCGAGCTCTGGTCTTCGAAGCGGACTAACATGGTGGCGTTCTCGTACAAGCACCTTAGTCCATCGACGTACCGGTGGTCTATTTGGCACCGTTGGAGGGCCTGCAACACGGCCCATATCTCAATCGAATCGAAGGCTTTCTCATAGTCCACAAACGCTAAGCATAGGGGCTGGTTATACTCATGGGACTTCTGTATAACCTGCCGCAGCGTATGAATGTGGTCTATGGTGCTGTAGCCTTTACGGAATCCAGCTTGTTCGGGAGGTTGGAAGTCGTCGAGCCTGATTGTGAGACGATTCGTGATGACTCTGGAAAACAACTTGTAGACATGACTCAAAAGTGAGATGGGTCTATAATTCTTCAATTGGGTTTTATCTCCCTTCTTGAAGAAAAGCACCACCACACCTCCGTGCCATGCCCGAGGCGATCGGCCTTCTAGTATGACGGAATTGAACAACTTCTGCAGGACTTCGAGGATCGGCTTTCCACCAGCTCTCAGAAGTTCAGCTGTTATTTCGTCATCACCAGGTGCCCTGTTGCCTTTAAGCTGATTCAGAGCCACACTAATCTCGTGTAGGCTGACAACCGGGATATCTTCAGAGTAGTGTCGGGCTAGACTAGCTCTTGGATCTGATGCTAGTCCACCAGGAGAACATGTAGTCGTGTACAGCTGTCCATAGAACCGCTCAATCTCCTCCAGAACCTCGGCCCTTGACGATACGATCCTGCCGTCCTCTGTCTTCAGCCACGTCAACCGGCTTTGCCCGATAGACAGATCTCGTGCGAATACTTTAGAGCCTTTGTTCCGCTCTATTGCCTCTTTAACACTGTCAGTATTAAATCGGCGTATGTCGCGAGTCAGAGACTTAGAGACCTGCCTATTCAGCTGCCGATATTTGGTGGCATCTTCAGGAGACTTCAGGACCAGTTCTCGTCTTTCGGTCATGAGGTTTAATGTGTGGTCAGAGATCGGCTTCTTCTTTCTGGTACGGGGGACTTTAAAATCTTAAGTCCTGCCGTACGGACAGCATCTACGAACCTGGTGTTGTAATCGTCCACATCAATGCACTCGCCTAGGGATGCAAAGCGATTTCGTAGTTCAAGCTGAAAGCTCTCGGGGTTTTGGAGTTGGATGGGCGCTGGCCGGAGCGTGGACTTCACCAGTCGAAATCGTTCGAGCTTTATGTTGATATTCAAGATGCCTCTCACGATTCGGTGATCGCTGCCCATTTTCAGAGCATTGATCACTGAGACATCCTTGAATATCTGCCTCTTCGTCGACATGATGAAGTCTATCTCATTTTTAGTGGCTCCATCAGGACTAATCCACGTCCACTTACGGCTGGCCCGCTTCTTGAAGAAGGAGTTCATTATATAGAGGCCCTCCTTCTCCATGAAGTCGGCGAGCATCTGGCCTCGTGGATTTCTCTGTCCATATCCAAATTGCCCCACTTTCAGTTCTCCACTACTTCGCTGCCCTAGTTTTGCATTAAAGTCTCCCATGACAACGGTGTACTGAGTTTTGGAACTGTGTATGACTTTAGAAATATCCTCATACACAGTTACCACCTCGTCATCAGAGTGTGCCGTAGTCGGTGCGTATACCTGTATGACCTTCAGCGAGTAACGTTTGGTAACTCTGAGTATCAGGTACGCTACCCTTGCTGACACACTAACGATGTCGACAACGCTATTCACAAGAGACTTGCGGACGATAAACCCGACGCCACCCTGGGACTGTTGCAGGTTGCCTGATTTAAGAGTTATCGTGTCCTCCCCTCTCTTCGGACTTCGGATAACCCTACTACATCCCATCTTAACCTGCTCAATTCCTCCTCCAGCTCAATTATCTTCTCGTCGGTCCGCAGTGTACGCGTGTTGAGTGTTGCCAGGGCCAGATGTCGTTGGGTTTGGTAGCCTGGCCGCTTCCGGAGATTCTTCGCACCCCTTGCCCCGCCGTTACCGTGACCGCTACCGCAGCCAGGAATAGCGGGGCCGCCGGGGACTAGGGGCCGGTTTTATTTTGGGATCTCATCTTAGGGGAATTGCCATAATCGCCACGCTTGGCAGGCGGCTTGGCGATCGCAGTTACGGAGGCCCTATCGTGGAACGCTGCTGCCCGTCCCACGTTCGGGATTTCCCTCCGCTTCCTTGGATGGATATACCGCCATCATTCGGTTGACTGATTGCATTTGATGAAGTGTAAATGTACTCAATAGTCTTATACACTTCAGCAAATGGGCGGTGGGGTCGTTACTTCCCGACGCCGATCAGCTATAGTTAATGAGTTGTTTTTTTATAAAGCATTTATCATTTTGTTCTTCTGTGTTATTCGAATTCCAGTTCTCGCTTCTATCCTTCACATTTTCTTTCATCCCTTACCTCTTTTCTCCATCATATTTACTATCGTACCTTTCCGTCTATTTCTATTTCTCCACCATTCATCGCCTTTCATCCTTAGCTTCATTTATTATTCTATTACATTTCATTTCACTCTCCGTAATATTTCTAAGAGGTAGTCTATTACAATACTTTTTCTAATTTATCTAATTTATCTTTACTAATTAATCTAATAACAGTTGAAGGGTTAGTTTCTTACCGATTAAACTAAGCATACAGTTGACACCGATTTGTAAGATACTGTCATAGTTATAATACATTTGCTACAATAGAATTCTATATACGATACTGTGTAAACAAGTAAATATTAACGTCTAAATAATTTATAAAAGAATTTAAATAATATGTCATTGTTTAGGAAAATGTGGACGTTGAAATAATTGTTGTGACACAGTGCTGCTAGTAAAATACGTTACGCTGTTTAATGATGAAGCTATTTCCGACAAGTATACGTTGTGTCTACTAAAACAATGGTACGTCATATCTTCTTTAAGAAAGTATAGACCACGGTCCGTGCTCTAAATCTACCTGATGGTAAGAGAAGCTGCAATATTTGGTAATCAAAGGTTTCTAGGAAAAATTCATTTAATTTCAAAGATTCCCTCAACATGTATAAAAATGTATATATATATGAGGTTCCCACGTATGTTGAGACAGATTTGAAATTTGGTGGAAATATTCTTTTCATTCGAGTATAGGTCAGCTAAGAAAGGATTTTACAAAATGTTACCCTCAAAAAGGGTTTCGGCGATATTAATAATGGGAAGGATCATCAGGAATTGCTGCCGATCGGGAATATATTTCTAACGAATTTCAAATCATAATTTCAAATATAATTCAATGATATGACAAGTGAAACGGACGAGGCACAGCTAGTATTACTTTTGTAACATGGTTCACTAATCTATAATTTTTAATTTATATACAAAAAGAGGATGTAAGGGTTCCTGCACAGCACCTCAGGGGTGTAAACCGTCCTTACCTGCTCGTGGTGCTGGTAATGAACAAACGAGGCTCTGGCTTCCACCAAACTACTATGGCCCAGCGTAAATGGTATGGTAAATGGTCCAAATACCCCTATGAACCTATGGCCATGCGGGCGTTAGACCGATCGATGTGGAGATCTTTGGGAAAGGCCTATCCAGAAGACGTATATCGTCTAATGATACAAAGAAGATGGAACGATGACATAGAATTATGATTTTTATTGGGAAGCGAATAATTGATTGGATATATATATATTGGTTTGACCGGCCGATGTAGAGATCTTTGGGAAAGGCCTATGTCCAGCAGTGGAAGTCTATCAGCTGATGATGACGATGATCTATTTGTTTAGAGAGTAAATTATTATTTCCGGTATTTTTAATTGTATATTTGAATGGATGTTATCATATCTTTATAGAAATCGGTAAATTTCTTTACTGATATGAGCCCGGTAATAGTCGACTAGAGTGTATCTTACAACAATGACAAATGCGCCGCAGAATGTACCATAAACGGTGATAGTGTATTTGTACCGGCTCCGGTCGAGACGTTCCTGCATAAAAGCCGGCTGAGCCAGACCGCAGGACCTCGTGCCGGGAATTTATAGTTCGATATCAGACTGCGGTCCCATGCCGCGTGCATCAAGGATATACAAAAGCGCACCATTGACAATTGTCTTTATTTTTTTTTTAATTATTCACTATTTAAAGGTTTCATCATCATCATCAGCCGATAGACATCCACTGCTGGATATAAGCCTCTTCCAAATATCTCCACATTTGTAGAAGTTCATATGGGGGCATTTGGGCTATTTCCTACCGCTCTGGCCTAATGCAGGTTGGTAGGAGCCAGATCCTCGTTTGTTGATTATCAGGATGCATCACGAGCAGGTGAAGTTGGCTTGTCCCCGTGAGTTGTTATGCGGGACCCCTTACGCCCCCATTCTACTGCTGGATATAGGCCTTACCTAATGTCTACCACCAAATACAATCCTCGGCTTCTCGCATCCACTCACTTCCGACCGCTCTGATGATGTCGTCGGTCCATCTGTAGAGAAGGCGTACTAAATTTCTGCGACATATTTGAAGGTAACGACTGGATAATACTTTTTCTTATCAATCATCACCTGTTGTACACTACTATACCTTCGCTTTCCCCATAGATTACCAACGCGATGGGCTGCCAAATTTTAAACATGAAATGGTTTATTATAACAATTGTAAACAACATTGTAATTTGCTATATACCCACCCCCTTTTATTTTTTTTTTATTTAGTGTAGCTAAATTCATAACATTATTTATCCTACAAAGGAATATTCATCAATATCTGATTGAACTGTAAATAGTAAAGCGTGATCATACATAACACTAAAACGAATGCAAATGTAAATCGTGACTCCTCATTATCATCACTTCAATAAATTGATTTTTTTTTAATATTTATGGTAGTAAATGTATTACCAAAAAAGTTATTTTATGATTATATAAAGAAATAAGTATAAACATATAAAGCTAACAAATTTTCAGTTAACAAGGAAATATATATGTATCTTCTTCTTAAAGTGCCTCTCTAATATACGTATATATCATTAAAAATTTGTCATCGATGAATGTGGTCACCATCAGGCATGTGATATACAACTTAAACATACATCCAGGATATATGGTGTTATGAATGCTTCAAGTTGGAAAGCTTTTATATGACTGCTTAGAAAGTTCATTTGAACAAAAGTATCGTATACATTGTATGCTATTGAGTTATTATATATGTATTTATGCATATATATATATATGTTTTGGTGAATTTTTATATTATTGCTAAAAGTACAGACAGCAAATAAAATGTTCTCAAGAAGATGGACCAATGCAACTCGAGAAACCAGTGACAGCGGAGGACTGTTCGGTATGAAGACTTTTAGGGTTCCTTTCAATGTCTGGCAGTGGATTATTATAAGCTGATGATGATCATGATTTTATGTATGTATATTAAAAATTATGTTTTAAATCAAAATAAAATTTTAACTCTCCATATTTGTTATTAATGTCCTAGCTTGACTTATTAATTAAGAAAATACCTCTAGGCATTATGTAACGTTTTAGGCTAAGCTGTACAGGTTTAAAAGTAAATAAACACTAAGTGATTACATAAAAGATGTAAAGGGGTAACTTATCGGTATTCCAGACTCAGCGGCCAAGTGTTAGTGTTTATTAGATCGGGTGCACCCCGGGCGCATCCTCCGCTTCCCACATCCGCGCCCCACGCACAACCTGTTGCAACTAACCCCTACGTACTGCTGGATCCTATCCAGTGCTTAAGTGATATACAGTCAAATAAGAGTACAGTAGTTATCATTTACATTTTTCAATTCCCCGCCGGCTCGTGCCAAGTGTAAGCCTTTTTAAAACTCCTCTACGGCATTTGTTGCTTAATCTGTTTTCAGCTACGTATATGAAAAATAAGGCGAATAACTGTTTCCGGTTTACTACTAATTTTCCGTACGATGAAGCGACGACACATTCATGATGGTGAGCTACACTCCTTCGGTAGGTAGGATGATATACACAACACCACATTATGCTGGTAGCATTGAGATATATGATATCAAGACTAAGCGTTACGGTAGTAATTTTACTAATAGGGGACCGGAAAGTAATGTCGTTTCTGCGCATGCCAATACTTGATTGTCATTTGTCAGCTCATTGTTTTGTTCAGAGGCGTACCAAAGACATTGTGAGGTTATAGTGATTTCTTTACTTATAGACAATTGAATTACAATTTTTTTGTAATTTTGGGTTAAATGGCCAGCCAAATACCAGAAGAGGTACACATCCGGCATTGCATGCTCTTTGAGTTTCGCAAGGGAAATAACGCAACAGTTGCTACCAAAAACATTTGCGATGTTTATCCAAATGCACTGGACATTCGTAAATGCCAAAGGTGGTTTTCCAAGTTCAAATCGGGTAATTTTGATCTTTCCGACTCGTATCGATCAGGAAGACCATCAGCGTTAGACAACGACGTGTTAAGGGCGGAAGTGGAAGCAAATCCGTGTCAGACGATCGAGGAATTGTCAAACAGTCTCAACAAACCTTGGTCGACCATCCAAGAACATTTGAAGCAGATTGGAAAAGTAAGCAGAGCAGGTGTTTGGGTCCCGCATAATCTGTCCGAACAGAATAAGGCTAACCGATCAATCACATGCAACTTATTGCTTCAACGACACAACACAGAAGCGTTTTTGATCGCTTGATCACAGGAGATGAGAAATGGGTCCTGTATGATAACCCAAAACGCAAAAGGCAGTGGCTCTCTCCAAATGAAATCCCTCGGAGTACTGCTAAGCCAGGTTTACACCCCAAAAAGCGCTTTTGTGTGTTTGGTGGAGTATTCGCGGCATTGTTCATTTTGAATTACTGAAACCTGGAGAAACTGTTACTGCAGACCTCTACAGCGAACAATTGCAGCGAGTCAATCAATCTTTAATTGAAAAGTGGCCAGCGATTGTCAACCGAAAAGGCGTCATTCTCCAACATGACAATGCAAGACCGCACTGCGCAAGGCGAACTCTAGAAAAATTAATGAATTGGGGTGGGAGGTGCTGCCTCATCCACCATATTCGCCCGATGTTGCACCATCAGTTTCCACTTATTCCGAGCGCTGCAACACTTTTAAGTGGCAAAACATTTGCAAATTTGGATGATATCCAAAATGCCATCTCTAGATATTTTGCCGAAAACCAATTAATTTTATCGATCAGGGATTGAAAATTTACTCACTAGATGGCAAAGGTAATTGACAATGATGGGAATACATCATTGATTAAAATAAAGACTCGTTAAAATGTATGTGTTTGTATTTAGCGTAAGAAAACGACATTACTTTCCGGTCCCCTGATAATTGCAACGCCTTTCAAACCGGAACAAAGTAATGTCTGCATACTACTGTTTGTCGGCTGCAATAGGAGCTGTGTGTGATTGTACGCTTGCGTTATATCGCTGAGGTCTCTGGTTACTTAACATCATGGGAAATTAAGATGAAATGTTACTCCGTCGTTAATAAAAAATAGACTTAAATAAGAAAGATTTAAGAGTGGTTTTTGTTTAAAAGAGGACTTGGAAAGAAATATTCTAGAATTAGTTGAACTAAAATTCGGTTTGAACATTTGAAAACTCGTTCAATCTTAAAAACTATTATTGGTTAGAAATTGTATACACTCTCAGGAGCCAACTACACGGCGCCGTGTATACGTAAGCGTATACGAGTCAGGTAGAGTATGCAGATCGTATCCAAAATATCCGTGCTTATAAACAGTTAAAATTAAACTTACTGGTGGTAGGTTTCTGTTGCAGTAAACTGTCTAGGTAGGTACCACCTCAGCTGCTATTGCAGCCGACAGACAGTAGACTGCAAACATTACTGTATTCCAGTTTGAAGGGTGCAGTAGCTGGTGAGTAACGAGATTTAATATATCATATCTCGAGGCGACGAGCGCTATGTGGTGCAGTATGTATCATTCTAACTAGAGCCATGTTGTTATAGACTAGCATATCGCTTATCATCAGATGAACATCCCGCTCATCTCGTGGATTAATTGAATAATAAAAAAAAATTGTAAAGTTACGGACATTTAGAAACAATTTTTAGTTTATTATTTAGATAGGTTTAGGAAGCTTAGTGTATGTACTGCTCACTGCCCTGCATGAAGCTCACGCCCTTGGAATACAGATATAAATAAAACCGATACGATACTACGAGTTCTGTATTATAATTGGTATATTTCAAATCATCGATTTCAAAACATCCGTGAAACAAATGAGCCGATTAATCATCCGGCATCTGGCTGCGCGGCGCGGCGCGCGCCACTTCCGCGCCCAGACAATAAATAGCCGCTGGATAACCTGGCTTTATTAAAACACTACTACTTGCCGATTCATACATACATACATATATATATATATATATATACATATATATATGTACATTAAAATATAATAAATCTTTATTTATTATTATAATAAACGGTAGACGTTGTGTTGGACGGCCTCCCACAAACTGGACCGACGATCTGCTGGATGCGAGCAACGCGGGACCTATAGATGTCAAGATCTTTGGATGACTATGTCCAGCAGTGGACATCTATCGGCTAATATTAATGATGATAATGATTATTACTATGATTTCCATTTTTTATTTAACGGATCAACGAGCGGGACGTTCAGTTGAAGGTAAGTGATACGCCAGCCCATAACAACATGGAGCTAGTTAGAGTTTTACACTACACCACATTACACTCATAAGCTTGAGACATAAAATATTACATCTCGTTACCTCTGTAATTTCACTGTCTATAAACCCCTTTAAACCGGAACACAGTAGTGTGTGCACAGTGCTGTTTGTCGATTGCAACAGCCGTTAATGTCTTGTTATACAACTTTGTCATTGTCATTAAATTAAATGTTATAAGTATATACTAATAACAAATAATAATAAATATACGTAAGTAAACGAAATATCAGAATTGAAAAAGCCTTTTCAATACTCCCAATAAGTATATATATAATATTTTAATGATGACCTCATCTTGGAGATGTTTAACCTGTTTTAATCCATTATAAAGGCACTTAGCGGTAGACGTCTTTCAGCAGATGATGATGATGTTATGATTTTAAAAAGTTCATACATATGTATATGAAAACAAAAAGGTTTTATAGTAAATATGTTTGAAACGTTTTCCTCGCAAGAAATCCGAGAAAGAGGCTTACCTCAAGAGGTCATTTTCTCAAAAATATTAAAATACTACCGAGCCGCGCAAATGTTTCTTCCTTTCCGGAAATGAATGGCTCCCGCGGTTAATGCAAGCGAGCGCTCGGTTGTTACAAGCTTTCTACTTTCCGAAATAACAAACAATTGAACAGATAAATGTCTTTTGGTTCGGTACTCTATCGGTACCGAAGGACTTATTGAAGCGTTAAATATTCACATTTGAGTCAGTATTAAGTTAATTTAAAATTAGGGTACTATAGTTGAAGTTCGTGCTTATTGGTATTCTATACCAGTCAATATATGAATAGTTGTGGTGGGTGAGGAAGAACTGAACAAGGGTTGCTCCAGTTAAAATTGGCAATATAATAAACTGTTACTGATATATTATATATATATATATATATATTTGTCGCTTTATTGAAAATATTACCGAAAGTACAGAGAAGTTTTTAAGTACACAATTTATCAGCGTTGAAACAATACTATTGATTAATGAAAAAAACAGTTTAAATGACAGAATCTCTAAATACAATACAAAAAAAATTGATATAACATATTAGAATGAGAAAAGTGTTCAAATTGAAGTAACGATGGGCGAGGGTCAATAACTTGTTCCGTAAGTAGGCACAATTCCCAATTGTAAAGAGGTGGTGGAAGAGCTTAAATAGAACTGTAAGTATGACGCCTTATAAGGCAATTGAGCTGAAATACTTTCCACTCCTAGACCCTGGGGAGTCGGTTCGTGAGCACGCATGTATCCTACTCCACGTGAAGATACGGAACACGTAGAAACACGCGTCGTGTAATCACTTTATTATTACGTGAACGATGTAAAAAGGTAAAGGAAATGCTCTTGGGTTATTTCAAAAAGTTTTGTAGTAAGAATATCCTAACGTTATACATTTAGTAATACAGTTATTTTAAAGGTGACTAAGCGGGAGACAGTTCATGGAAAAAGGCAACAAAAAATAACTAAAAGTGAGTTACTCATTATACTTTTAACCCTACAAAAGCTCGTACAAGACAAAATATTACAACAATAGTAGAATGTAGTATTCGAAACAGCTTTTATTAAAAACAAGCAATATCTTACTATCATCTAGTAGATTTTGGACTAGAACATTATTTAACTTATTCCTCGTATAATAAACAGCTAACGAGCCGGGTAACCGTACACCCGGCAATAAATCTACGACAAGTAAATAATTACAGTGATAACGGAAACCGATAGCTTTCTTCACCGAGTAGCGCCGAAGACGTTACACTTGGTTGATATTCACCGGGAATTAGCCAAGACATAGGACACACTGCCGTTCCTATATAACCTAATCATTTTTAACTGTAGATATTATACATGGTTATACTAAATAGAACAGACAGTAGGTTTCTGCCACACGATTTGAAATCCAAACACCAAGTGTACCAGAGAAATACTGAGATACAGCAGGCTCATTATACTCATGAAGATCTAAGATAGAATATTACATGAAAGCTCTTTTCTAACTTCCGGTGGGGTTATTACAAAACTCACATTATATATTATTATATAACCTATATAATTTACATTATATCATATTTTCTAGAGATTTTGTGTGTGGGGTGTTTTATAATATTGAAGTAATACTTTACATCCATTCTTCCTTGTGCCTACTGATAACCTAAACTTTGACAGTCACATTTGAAAAAACTCTTCCGGCTCTCAGTTACTGTTTCCAACTGATCCTATCCTTTGTACAGACTTCTGCGATCTAACAGGAGCACGTTTCAAAGAGAAGCTTCCTTAGAGAATTCACTCTTTGAAACTGATAAAGATTATAGAAAGGAGAGGGTGACTATATGAAGATATCCATCAATCAGATCTGTTTAATTTTGTTTTCCTGAAGACCAAGTTAAAAACTAGTCGTCGTCTAAATTTTACACAATCGTAAGAGATACGCTGAACAGGAGCAGGTAGAGGTAGTCCGTTTCAGACGACAATTAGACATGAAGGAATAGCCCTTTCTTTAAGACCTTACAATAAGCGAGCTAAATACCTGGAAGCTTTCTCTACTAGTTAACCCTTGAAAAATGTTAGAAAGTGAAATGGCGTATGCGACTATATATTCATATTTATTTTACTACACATATCTACTTAAAACAATATACTTTCTTCTCTTCTACTTAGGTAAATTTTTTAAAATAAAAATGTAGTTTAGACGCATCGGTGTGCATGTGTGGGGGTGGGAATGGGACCGCACACGGAGCGTCATAACGCAATATAATAAATATGTAGCAAAGTGAAAAATTCTCACAAGTGATGTCGTGTGCACGTTTCGCTTGTTCACGTCGTCGCAACGCCGCAGCCGCTGTACCATTGTGCACGGGGAGATTTCATATTTACGATTTACTTCGCATACAATTTGCACTGAAAACACTCCAACATTGATACGAGGCGGAAATGTACACGACACACCCCCTGTACCGGTTGCACATACGAGCCAAAGCTCGCACACACAGTGCGTGTGGGGCTCGTTATATATGAAAGCCGTTAAGGGTTCAAAATTTCTTACGCCTGAATTATTTAATCTCCTTTTCCATTAGGGGTTTTGCGAAATGACACGATATATATTCAGCGCTCAGCCCGGGGTATACGTAAAGGACTTTATGGAAAGATTAAGGGCGAGATCAAAAATTAAAACAGTTTGCTCTTATTACTTAACGGCCCTTTTTTGCTTGTACCACATTTGAGCGATTCATATTTATTAATGATTTAATAAAACTTTTTTTTTATTCAATGAAGCGACGAGAGGAGCGGGACGTTCACCTAACAGTATATGATAAATTATATTCTTTGTTTCTATGAATTAATATACCTTAGTGATGTAAAGGTTCCCGCAAGAGACCCAAGATAACTTCACCTGCTCCTGGTGCACCCTGCTAATCAACAAACAAGGCTCGCGCTTACATCAACCCGCATTAGGTCAGCGTGGTGGGAAACGTCTCAAATCCACCCATAAACCGTTACAAACAGCTGCTGGATGCGAGCAGTGCTGGATTGATCGATGTGGGGTGTTTTGAGACTCAGCAGTGGATGACTATCGGCTCATGACGAATACATCTGATGACGAATAAAAACTGATTTCACTCAAAAATTTTGGAGTAAATAATAGCTTCTGTCCATACAGCACACATTGTCAATGCATTTCATGAAAAACAGCCCATGGATCCGATTCCACTGGTCCATCAGATATCAGATGAGCCGCAAGAGTCACTAGGACTAGCTCGACATTTTCAGAGAATGGAGATTTCATGAAAATAATAATGTAGGTTTAATGATGACGAACATATTTATATATATATATATATATATATTCATCATCAGTCAACAGGCGTCCACTGCTGGACATAGACCTCCCTCAAAGATCTCCATATCCATCGATCTTGCGCTGCCCACATCCGGCTGCTTCCCAACCATTGTTTTACGTATGATCAATACTTTCGCATACTTATCCCTCACGGACAAGAACAAGTTAGAACCCAGTACTTGTCTAAGTGATAAAACCTGCAACATTTATTATTTTGTTTTTAAGCCTTCAGGTTACAAAGAAATGCCCTAAACTTTAATGAAAGCAGTAACGTCCCCACCCACGCGTGGGTCACGTTAACAGCACCTGATCCCTAGATGGAAGGGTTTTAAGTTATTCAGACGCACATATTTTAAAGTTAAAACCTTCTCGCTGTAGAAATTTAGTTTAAATGCCAAGCTACCTATATACCTAGGATTTTTTTTTTCACTTCTACTGTGTAATAGCCAACTTAGTTTAGAAGTGAAATATTTTTTTAGTCAAATTTACAGTCAGGGTATTAGTAGTTCATTCCTCTTGCGTCCCCATAGGATCCATAGCAGCGGTTATTTATGCTGCTGATTTTCGATCTTGGATTCTCAAGCCTTCTCCGAATGTTTTGTTGTCTCCAATATATTAATTAAAGAACTGAGTGAGTTTTTGAGATCATTAATTATCTGCTTCTCCAAACCAATCTCTCCGTGTTGCAGTTAGTGTTTTCTTCTTCTCTTTCCTGTTCTTTTTTATTTCATTTATTTCTAACTTCTTGTCCTTAATGTATGTATCAACCGTATTCTTCTTTTTTAGATTGTCTCTCTGCTTCAATAATTTTTCTATGATATTTATAAACATCTTAACATTTATCGTGATAAAAAATTTCATGTCTCAATATACACACCCAAAGCATGCCTAACACTTGCTGATGGAGTGTTTAAAATATCAGAGCAAAAGAGAGGTGATGATGCGTAAACACTGCATGAATACTCTAGACTTAGGCGTGTTACACTTGGTTTCGTGTGAACCAAGGTCTGGAGCAGCACGAGATATGTTGTAACCACAGTATTAAGCACCTTAAGTTTATTTTTTATGTTATGTCTTTATTTGAGCCAATGGGGCTGACATGTCTTTAAGAGATAAAAGCTTTACCAAAAAAAAACTACAGACCCTTGATAATTGAGTAAGTTGGTAAGTTTATATACTAAGAGAAGTACTTTTTAAATGAGATTAGGTAGTAGTGAAATAATTTTTTAATGTTTATTCGGTACTAAAATTAAGGTATAAACGTAAAAAATAACAACATTGGCGGTTATCCTTATCTGAGGACATAAAAGCGGTCTATTCCCGTTTTGTCCGTGGTCCTGGCTGAACATTGTGTATCTCGGCACTACATCGTATATGGGCCTAGTTTATTACTCGGTTTGATGCTTCACCCTTCGCGCGATAAGCCGGACAGACATGTTTTGATATGTTTCAAATGTACAGTGCTGTGCTTTTACTGTACTGCAGTATACTCATTTTACTGCTCTGAATAAAATTACTTTAGGTTACTGCTCCGCGACAGGAATATAAAGCAGCGGTTGTTTTAATTTGCACATTAAATTTTGTTACGTGGCTGTATCCGGCGGACGTTTGAAGTTTCGATGAGTTAATCATTTGTACTACTGAAATAACCGGATGAATAACAAGTGGAGGCTTTACTTACCCCCGGTAATGTCCTTTTTTCGTGCAGCGCTGTTTGTGCACTCGACGCACTCTCCGGATTGAAGTATGTGAGGAAAGCACACCCTGGAAATAAAGGGAATAGCTTACAGTAAACAATACGATTGGTGAGTATTTTAACTTAATTATGAGACGGGTTCATCTTTAACTATTACAGATGCAGCTAAGCTATTATAAGCTATTAAAAGATAGTCTCTAAGATACAATATGCCTTTCTCTAATAGGTATTTCTTGAGGATGGTGGTGTTTTTAGGAATCCATTTACACTATTGTGTTGCATAAGAAATATTATGAGTGACTCGAGATATTTTACGATGAGGTTACAACGTTTAACCAAATTTACGATATTGTGATAGATGTAAAATATATGACACGTACACAAAACGAGAGTGTATGAAACGCACTTTCATTGATAGATGAAGGAGTCTGCAAGCCGCCGGGATCACTTTACATCAAGATTAACTTTATCACCGCACTCCGGCGCCATAAAAACGCCGAGGTATTTGCTTACGCCGTTGTACATTCCGTTGAAATGATACCACAGAGCATTTGAATCGTTATCGTTAGCGGGATGCCATTCGATAACATTGGATAGCGAGCGGTAACGCGGGTGAACCCCCAAAACCCTTCACCAACCCTCTCACCCCTCTCCGCCATAACCGGCGGACGTTCGAGTGAACTACGCGCGGATTAGTTTGTTTTGGTTATGTTATACACCAATCCAGCCGTTCGTGTATCGATCGCATTATGAATTGAATCCAGTTATAAAACCGCTGCTGAAGCGGCTCTGTTTACTTTGGATATTATATTGTTCTAATATTATTTTTAAAGCAAACTTTAAAGTAATTAACGACACAAAGCATAGTACAGAGGGTTGAACGAAGTTAATCATATCCATCTAGATTTTCTATTGTGACGTACGATGACGGATGTGTAGGGGTCTGAACAACAACTCGTAGATCCAACCTCACCTGCTTGTGGTGCACCCTGCTAATCAACAAATAAGGCTCTGACTCCCACCAAGTCGCATTAGACCAGCGTGGTGGAAAACGGCCCACATTCCCTCACATGAACCCTTACAAACGTGGAGGATCTTTAGGGGAGGCTTATGTCCAGTATTGGACGTCTACTGTCTAATGATGATAATTTTATTGTCAGTGATGAGACGAAAAGGAGGTTGGGGTTATCTTGGTCTGCTGAGGTTCATTTCCGGTGGTAGATGTTGCCTGAGTCCATTTAGATGAGTACCAACGTAACTTCTATTTCTGTCGCCAAGCATTAGTGTGTTCCGGTTTGAATGATGACGTAGCTATTGTAAGTACTGATGCTTTACCTTAGTAATATCTCTAGATTAGGCTTAACATCTTATAACTCAAGTCGACGAGCACAATGTTGTGCTGGGGACAATGACTAGACTTATATCATTATTGGAAAATTCATTTATATTACATTATATCTATTTTCGTCCTTATCATATTTATTTCTACTATCAGGATGTTTTCTCAAAAATATTTATCCAAAGAGCAATATTATTTAGAGAGGCTATAATGAATATAGTCTATTACATCGGGGATAGGTTAGGAAGATTGGGTACCTAGCAACCTTTTGTTTTACGATCTTAATCATAAAGACGACCGGCTTAAAAAAAAAAAAAAACTAAAACCGACCCTGGGGTTGATGGAAAGTTACAAAGTTTCTAACTTTTATATAATCATTTTTCCTTTTTCATTACGGTTCTTTGTTTCGTCCGGCAAGGTTTCTTCACCGAAGGCGTGTTCAGCACCAAAGATGAAATAGTTAAAAAAAAAAATTGTTACATTGGTTTGAAACGAAACCTGTGTATCAAGTGACTGACGACGATGGTGAAGACAGAGCGAAGTGTAGGAGAGTAAGTGATAACAACGTGGCGCTACTAAGGATGTTATACACTGCACCATATTACACTCGTCGCCTTAGGCATAAGCTTATACTAGCTACATCTTTCAAACCGGAACACAGTAATGTTTGCACGCTACTGTTTGGCGGTAGAAATAGAAGCTGCGGTGATACCTGCCTGTCTAATCGGTTTCCAGCAACAAAGATCTACCACCAGCTTATCATTATGATTATCAGCCAATAGACGTCTATTTCTGGATATTCGTCTCCCCAAAGATTATATAGGGAGATTTAGGCCATTCTGTATCTGGGTTAATTCTGGTTAGTAGTACCCAGAGCCTCGTTTGTTGATTAGCACCATGAGCAGTTAACGTTAACTTGGATCCCGTGAGTTGTGCAGGAATCCCCACACCACCGGATTTTGATATAGACAAAAGTAAATATTGATAATGTTAGTTGTGTATTGTTAATGATCGATCGGGTGGGTATGTTAATATTATGATTGCACAGCAGGGCACGGGTCGGGAGTCCGCCGTTTTAATGTATGTAAAACGCATTACAGCGGGTTCCGCACTAAATATACAAATGAACGAATTGTTTAATAGAACAGTTGTACGCGATCCGCGCGCCGGATTAATACGGCTCTGCGAACAATAAGCGATCGTTTTAATTCAATTCCCAATTACACACACATACTGTGTAGATGTGATCTTCCGAAAGCTTACCCCAAATCTATTTACGTTTCAGGCCAATAGCCCTGTCTTACCCTGCCTTTAACAGTACTCTATTTTTCTTCTAACATATGAATTAATAGCTAACACTTGCTCCATGCAGTATAATTTTCTCTTCAATATAGATCTCTCAAAAGAATAGAGTCCTCCCCACTCTCACTTAAGACGCAGATACGAGACACCTGACTTGGCTGGTCTTCGATTTCAGAGTAGCACAACGAGCGATGGAGAGAGCTATGCTTGGCATTTCTCTAAGGGACAACATCCGGAATAAAGAAATTCGACAAAGAACTGAATCTGTCGACTGTGTTGCAAGCTGAAGTGGCAGTGGGCCGGCCATGTCTGTTGTGTCAGTGACAGCCGATGGGGGGGGAAAGTATTAGAGTTAAGGCCACATAAAGGACGTAAAAGTGCAGGACGCCCTTTCTTTAGATGAACCGACGACATCATCAGGACGGACGGAAGTGGGTTGATGCGATAAGTTGATGATTACATTTGGTGGAAGACTTTGGGGAAGGCCTATATCTAGCAGTAGATAAACAAAGGCTGATAATGATAATGATGATGATAGATGTACTTTGATAATGTCATTACAATATTGACTATTTATCCACCGATAAAAAAGTTTATAAATAAAAAACAGTTGAACTAAAGTTATAATTGAATGCTTAAAAGATTACTTGTAATTTCCTAGATATAATTAGAGATAATCAGTTAACCTGTTTTACTATCGTTTCTACTTTACTTTCTACTGCTAACCCTATTGCTATAGTTCAAGAACCTTTAATTACGGTTTATGTTCTTTATGAATCAACAAATATTAATAGAGCTATCAAGCTCCCTGTAACCGATATTTTCTATATAAACTGGAAGACTAATTAGAGCCTGGGACAGCGGCTCGCTTTCAGCTCCGTTGTGGCGACGTCGCCGCGCCGTTCAATACAAACAGTTGTATAACATCTGTTGTGTTCATCCGAAAGTCCAGTTTGCAAGCGAAATAAATCACTTTTCCCGCCGTCCGGCGGCCATCTTGTATTGCTAACGTGTTCATTTCCTCCGCCTATACATTTCCGGTCCATTCGACGCTGCCAACTCATATTTTTTTAAAGCCTTTGACATAAATACCAGTTGGATTAGAACGATTGTTGTGTGATTTATTTCTCTCATACAAAAGAACTGTAGCGAGATGTCTTCATTTCATGGCTGTAGTAATGTTGGTTATAAATGGAACTACCTTACTGGAGAATAAATAAGTAAATTAAGACACTACCTTTTCACTTAATGGACACAATGACTAGTGAAATTTCAGGATTAGTACAGACTCTATCTCGTTACTTGATTATCCGAAGCAAAAGCTCAAATTATGATTTTGTTTCTAAAATGGATGCGATTTCGATGGTTGATTCAGTACCAAATGAGTATGCATATTTTAAGAGAATAGTCACTAGTCATAATAACTGTTATCTGACTGTTAAGATAAATACAACTGCAATGCTTATTTATTCTGCTAAACAAGTGCCGGTAGACGTAGTGTCAGGAGGCCTCCCACCAGGTGGACCGATGATCTGGTGAGGATCCACTGGACGCGAGCGACGCGGGACCGATCGATGTGGAGATCTTTGGAGAAGGATCCATGTCCAGCAGTGGACGTCTATCGGCTGATGAAGATGACATTATAAAAATACAGTAATTAATACATATACCCTTCCCCCCCATTTATTATTTACTCTTTACTATTGTCATTTCTTCAAACTACTTAATAGCTGTGACTTTTATAAGGAAAAAAAAATTGAATAATTGTAGATAATTACGATACAAGAAAACTAGTGAATACAGTTAGACAGATACGAACAGTAAAGTAGCAGCGACTGCACCGCAAAGCGGAATCGATAACCAATTAAATATGGATTAGGTGCATTAGTATTATATTACACAAATGAACGGCCAAAAGCCCGACTCCGTAATCCAAACTGAACACGGCGCAACAAGGAAAAATCGGGAATGTTTGCTGATGGGATGTGAGTGGAACAAATTTAAAAGGGTAACCTTTTTTCAGGGTTGGAATTTGAACATAATGGATGACGGACTACTAGTACCTCGCTGGCCTAATGGTTAGAGCGTGCGGCCTGCATTGGGAAGGTCGCGGGTTCGAATCTCGGCATGTACCGATGACTAATATTTAAGTTACGTACATTTGTTAACTTTAGTAACAACAGCGAAATACAAACAGTGAAGGAAAACATCGCGAGGAAACCCGCATATGAGTTAGAGTATATTCTAAGGTGTGTGTTAAGTCACCAATCCGCATTGGGCCCGCGTGGTGACTATGGCCCATCGCCTTCATATTGAGGGTAGGCCTGTGCCCCAACATTGGGGACGTAAACTGGCTGTTAAGGATGACGGACAAATATTAATTGACGAATACAAAACTTGAAAGTCTTCAGTTAATTCGTATTCGTATATTTTTTGTTAGTTATGAAGTCGTGATGATGATGACATGTTTCCAATAACAACAGCTTCCACAGACAGCATAGTGCATTCCTTAACCTTCAGTAGTGTTAAGGTAAGGAGGCTGTTTAGTTATTACCTACATCATTATCAGCCTTTGTTTATCCACTGCTGGATGTAGTCCTTCCCTAATGTCGTCCACCAAATGCGATCCTCAGTTTCTCGCATCCACCCACTTCCGACCGCCCTGATGATGTCGTCAGTCCATCTGGAGAGAGAGCGTCCTATACTTCTGCGACCTGTAAGCGACCTCTACTCCAAGACTTTCCTTCACCATCTGCCGTCACCAACATGACAGACATGGCCTGCTCACTGCCACTTCAGCTTCAGTCGACAGCTTTAGTTGTCCGTGGACTTCCTTCGTTCCGGATTTTGTCCCTTAGAGAAACGCCAAGCACAGCTCTCTCCATCGCACGCTGTACTACTTTGATGGACCAACCAAGTCAGGTGCCATGTCTCTATGCAGTAAGGATCAGGTTTAGTTATTTATTAATCATAATTTCTTAAGAGATACGAATTGACATGCCTTATCAAAGACAAGAGTAGAATCTAGAGGGTAAATATTGGTAATGTACGGAACCGTTCTCGTATCGATTGTAGTTCCGCGGCGGGTGCCTGTAATTGCAACGTTCCAAACAAGAACAACAGCGGAGGCAATTGGGCGGGCGCGCCGCTAACTCACGCGGCGCGGTCGCGTTTTCCACCGCCGGCCCCCGCCCCTGCTACCCTACACCGCACCCCCTCACACGCCAGCCGACCACTAATTAGCCGTTAGCCGGCTTTTATTTCCTAGCTGCTGTTATCTAAGCCCCAGTAATCTGCTACTGCGACGCCCACTGCCGGCTGGTGGGCGCACGGAATGAATTCGATATTTATGTCCAGTTCACAACCCTTAAACAATGTTCACTAATTTCGGGTGTGATTTAATTTATAGTAGCGGGCTGATTTTTACTGTCTGCGAGGTGCAGCGGCGATATAGAAATCCCTGGTTCAATTCCTCGGTCACGTTCTGTAACATTTAGTAGTTGCTAAAGTTTTTCAGTAAATCTACTTCCATATCAGCCTTTTTATATTTCGGCTGCCAACATTTATTTCTAAGAACATAATCACTGCATCAGACACCACAACTGTCCAGAGCAAGCACATTTAATCATCCTCGATCTGATATTCGCTTAACACCTCATGAAATTCAGGTAAAAAGTTATTATCTATATATACATAGCATTCCTTAGTCAAGCGCGCTCAAAGATATATAAATGTAACATCCACAAGGCACCGCAAACGAACTGTTGTTCTCCTTGTTTCAATGTTTGCAGTTGGTGTGCTGTGGGAGTCATTCAAAACTTTAAGCTTTTCACTTACGCTAGAATAAATAGATTACAGAAGGCGAATATTAATAAAAAAAAAATTGCTATAAATTTGATGGGTGAATCGCAAACTATTAATTTGCTTCGAGCTAAAACTCGCAACTAGTTTCACTTGATCAAACGGCAGTCTACCTTTTGAAAACTTTTATCAATACTTTCTAAATAAACTTGTGCCTAAATCTATTCGTTTAAAAATCAATGCTTCGTTTTATAATGTCACTTATTTCAGGTGAATAAAGTCGACTATTCAATGTGCAGGTGGATCGTTGAGAGGGGCGAGCCGCGTTTACACAGCCGACTGAAATTAGTTCCAGATGAATGTCAGTAGAGATTTAAACTTTATTTGATTTAAAGTCGACAGAGGCCTACATGAGGAGTTTACAATTTAAACCTGTCCGTTTAATCATGCTTTACTTTAGACTTACATTCACATTAGTTACCGGTAATCACATCTTACTGTAGTACAGTTTCGATAGATGAATACCTAACGTTCGTTATTTCATTTAGACCTGACCTTGTCTTTGTTGCTACTTGACACAGAATAACAACATATCTGGCTACTAATTTATAGCCTTGTCTACGTGGAGGAAACGGTTCCTCATACGCTGACGGAGTATCCTGTACATGGATGCTTGAGGTATGATGTTGAGCTGGAGACAAGCTTAAGCATAGATACAACCAGTCCACCGGAAATAGTTAAAAATAAATCAGTTAGAAGTATGTTCCATAAATGATTACTTAAAAATATGTAAGGTAGTAAACAATGGAAATAAGGGTAAGTAAATGTTACTTTATACATATTTACAATAATATTCTGTGTCTGTTACTACTTACAATAATATTCTGTCTTTCTGTGAATATTAGACAGCACAAGTATAGACAATATGGTAAAAAAATATATATATAAATTAGTAGCGAATATGTTGTAAGTAATATATATGTAAGTAAATAATAGAATAAGGTAAAGCTCTGAATAATAATATTAGCAAAAATTAGAAATATATACAAAAAAGCTTGTCTACATATAAATCATATGTAGCTAGCAAATATTCATTTGTATTGATTCAAGTCAAAACATTTTGTCTATAATCTAGTACAATTTAAGAATTTTGATCTTTTCCACTCAGCAGTTGCCGTTTCGACTTTTTTGACTTCCTAGTACGACACAATGTTTCATTTTAATATTAATATTTAATTAAAGTACACAAAATACCTAAAACCTACATTGATTAATTCTACATTTAGTCTCAGTTGATCTAGTTGTAACTAGTGGGAGTATAATAAAAAAATTAAGCGAGATGTCGCGACACATTCCCTTAAGTTATTTCTTCTTGAATAATGGTGTCTCAGTAAGAAACTAATGCTAGTTTAAATGCTAGAAGTTATTATATATATATTGTTTTTTTTTTAAATTGCGCTTAGGATAGCACAAAGCGGTGGATAGTGTTGACATAAAAGAGCACAGTGCATTCGTCTAAAGCCTAAAGTCTGGCAGGAGGCGGGCGCGCAGTTTTTCCCCGTCGCGCGCTCAGACGTCGCGCTGCTCGGGGCGGCTATAAATTCGCCACTGCTTGTGATTAATTAAGGTTGGTGATAACAAAATAACGAGTTTCAGACGCAGTGCCCGACTTGAAAGCCGTCTGAGGGGAAACTATTTATCTGCACATCCCCGTATTGCCATAATAAATCCTCCCCCGCCAACAAATGACCACTAACGTGCGCGGGTGTTTCGTAGAGAAACTTCAACGGTGCTCGCGTCTCCTCTTCAATCATTCTCCTCTTCCTATTTAAATTCAAAAGATTTGTATTATTTGTCATCATCATCATTATCATCAGCCGATAGTCGTCCACAGTTGGACATAGACCCATATAGTTATTATAACTTACAAATACATTACTTTCAATTAAACAAATCTCTCTTTTGACCTCTGGCATATCATATTTTGACGTTACCCAGATATTTTGTTTGTTTTTCGTTCTGCTAATTGTTGGACGTGTGTATGATTGTAACTATTAATATAACAAGAAAAAAAATATCTATTCGAAAGTCCACGTAAAAATAAGAATTTTTCATATTTTATATAGTAATTTAAAAAAAAATTAACTACTTATATAAGCATGAGAATATTGTGACTAATAGATTTATTTATAGGAACTATCCTCCAAAGATTTCCATGTTACTTCATTATGAACGTCATCAGCCGATAGACGTCCACTGCTGGGCACAGGCCTCCCCTACAGATCTCCACATCGATCGGTCCCGCGTTGCTCGCATCCAGTAGGTTCCCACGATTCTCACCAGATCGTCAGACCACATTGTAGGAAGTCTCACAACACTACGTCTACCGGTACGCGGGCGCCACTAGAAGATCTTACTACCCCATCGGCCGTCGGTCCTACTGCCCTACTACTGGTCCCCTACCCACGAGACAAGTAGGACGTTGACCTGATGTTAAAGGATACGTTATAGACGATGGTGCGTGGGGCTAGCCAGGGTGGTATATACTGCAGTACGTTGCGCTCGTTGCCTGAGACATAAGATGTTGAGTCTCGTCACTCCAGTAATTACACTAGCTACAACGCCACTGAATCCCGAACACAATGATGTTTGCATGTCATTATTCGATGGTAGATATAAGCGCTGCGGTGATCCCTAGACCTAGACGATCTCCGGCAACAGAGACCTACCACCAGTAAACTTTTGCGATACTTATATTTCAAGTTCGAAGGTCGTCTTTACTTTTTTTATACTACGAGATGAGCGGGAATTTCAATTGATGATAAGTATACTGCACCACATTACGCTCCACACCTAAAACATTAAGTCTCCTTGCATTAATTACATTAGCTACGGCGCCCTTCAAACTGGAACATAGTAATGTATGCACAGTCTGTCGGCTGCAATAGGCGCTGCGGTGGTACCTGCTTAGGCGGTATGTAGTAACAGAGACATTACCACCAGTGATAACTATTAGTGCTTCAAACCAGATCAGTATAATGTTTGCATAATACTGTCTGTCGGTTGCAATAAGCGCTACGGTCACCTACCTGGTCTCCAACAGAGACTTACCACCAGTAATGTTGGATCTTTAATATATTATAAAATCTATGAAAAGTTTGTTTTTGGCCTATAATATGAAATAGTTTAAAGTACGTACGGCTTAGCATTTCACCTGAAATATCATTTTAACCTGTACTTTTACCCTCAGCACGTTTCCGCAACGTTACGCAACCAAGTGCCACATTCGGTCCGGTAAAGTGTGTGGAATGCATTACAGGCTGCACAGCCCCTGAAGGTGCTGAAGGGTTACCACTCACAATAATACAGGCTGCAGGAAATACCAGCGCATTGATGGCATCGCAAGCGAATGACTTTCTATAGGAACTGTTAAATGGTTGATAATTGGTTTAGATGAAATCATCATCATCATCAGATGATCAACATCCACTGTTGAACACAGCCCCTTACCGAAAGATCCCCATATAAGGTAGAGATTCATATGGGATGATTTGGACCATTTCTCACCATTCTGACCCAATGCGGATTGGTGGGAGCCAGAGCCTCGTTTGTTGATTGTCAGGGTGCACCATGAGCAGGTCAGGTTGGCTTGGGTCCCGTGAGTTCTTGTGCGGACCCCTTACACCCCACTAGACGTTGTTTGTAAAAACCTTTACTGGTGGTAAATCTTTGGTGCTGGACACAGTCTAGGTACCATCGCAGACTCTATAGCTGCCGAAAATCAGTACAATGCAAACATTACTGTATTACCGTTTGAAGGATGCTGTAGCTAGAGTAATTACTGGGGTAACGGCACTCAACATCTTAAGTCTTACGCTACGAGCGCAATGCGGTGCTGTGTATAACTTATCCTAACATCACGTTGTTATAAGCAGCACTTACAATCAAGTGAACTAACTGCTCGTATCGTTGCTTCGTCAAAAAAATCTAACTGTGTAATGATAAAATATTTTTTTCTTTTTCCTACGAAGCGACGAGACGACCGGAACATCCACCTGATATGAATGATAATCACAGCACCGCATTGTGCCCGACAGGTTTGGACATGTTAGGTCTCGTTGTCCCAGTAATTTCACTAGTTACAGCGCCTTTCAAACCGGAACACAGCAATGTTTGCACAGTATTATTCTTCGGCTGCAATTGGAGTTACAGTGGTATCTATTCAGGTCTCCGGCAACAAAGACCTATCACCAGTACTCTTGTTGTAACTTACGTACAAACTTAACGCTGCTATCATTATCATCAGTCTGCAGCAGTGTTCAGCTAGACATAGGCCTCCTCTAACGAACTCATTTGATTGGAAGCAACTTCGAGGGTGATAGCTAGTCAGACGGAGACAAACCCAAACCAAGCAAAGTCCATAATATGGGTACTTCATCGAACCAGGGACTTTCGTGTCACACGACAGGTGGTTAACCATTGCGCCACTACGAAGGATAAAGTCATCATACAGTGCATTAAGAAATCATAAATTTTGATAAATATAACAAGTGTTTTATTCGGAAACTTGAATAAATCAGTTTAACCGCAGCCGGGCGCCTATTTTTGATTATGTTAGTTCATTCTCTACCCCTTCCCTGTCGGCTCCCCCACTCCCCCACTTCCGTTCACTTCACATTCATGAGCACTATTCACACTATTTTGATTCCTATTCGCGGCAACGCCGAGGGAAATTACTGCGATATTTATTTACTGTAAATCCCACCCCACTGTAATATCTCAAAGAAGATATTTTTCGGTTTTGTAACTAACTGTATTCTTAAACTTTTAACTAGATGTCGTTTACACAAATATTATTTTAACTTAATATATTTTAACCCCTTTTTCAACAGTTCTTTGATAGTAGGGTAGAGTCTTTCTTACTGAGATTCGACGTGGTTACTGCGGTAGCTCCGCTGACGGAGACCGTCCAGGTAGGTACCACCGCAGCTCCTATTTCTCCCGCAAAACAGTAGTGTGCAAACATTACTGTGTTCCAGTTTGAAGGGCGCTGTAGCTAGTAAAATTACCGAGTTAACAAGACCGAAAATTTTATATCTCAAGGCGGTAGTGTTGTGAATACCATTCTAGCTAGAGCCACATTGTAATATGATTATCACTTAATATCCGGTGAACTACACGCTCTTCGTCGCTTCATTAAATAAAAAAAATGTATTTTGTGCGGAAGTTCAATTCCAAAAAGATTCATGGAGTTAAGATGTAATAAGTAAAGTTAAAACAATAAGCACAGCCTAGGGTTCTTACTAGAAATTTTTTTTTTGGAAACCTGATATAAAGCGTACCGGTTTATATATTACATCTACGGAACCGGTTTCCCTTACATGCAGCCTTTTCTTTGTGAGCTACTAATTAAGGTGCAGTGATACCGCCGCACAGCCAATGGCGGAGCCTTAACACGGCTCCGCTCCTTTTGATGGTAACCCCGTGAGGCACGCCTCGCTGCCTCCATTCAATGCGAATTAAATTATATACGTCCTTTGAGCGGCGAGAACTCGCCCCTAATATTATTTTGACCCCTCTCCGACTTTTAAGAGTTACGACGAAATCCAAATTCATTGAAATCATAGTTTCAAAGGTCTCAACATTGATCGATCGTCATAGTACCGGTACCGCCGAACACTAGGGGTTGTCGTTTACAGTAGTCCATTTGGGCGGATTTTGATCATTTCCCACCACGCTGACCCAACTCCCACAAAGTGGACCGACGATCCGGTGAGAATCGTGGGAACCCACTGGATGCGAGCTACGCGGGACCGATCGATGTGGAGATCTTCGGAGAGGACAGGCTATTTCAAACCGTGGACGTCTGGCGGCTGTTGAAGGTAGATTATTCTTGGTTATCACGATCCGCTATCCACAGCGTCATTGTCACATTAAATTGAAGTCTAATTTTAGTAGCCTTGACGATAAAAAAAAATCAATGAATAAATCGTAAAGTTTATTGCAAATCGTATTAAAGGAATAAATTGAAAAGCACACCGAGTATTGTTTACCAGACCGCAGTAAGAGCGGCGGGCGGCGCTCGCGGCATGCTACATAAGCTCTCCGACAAAATAAAATAGTCCACAGTTGGTTTAATAATATCATCCACAATCTGCACCCTGATCGGGCCCCCGCTCGTATATTAAACAGTTTACGGCACTGCAGCGTCTACTGACCACTTGCAATTCTCCGCGCTTAGCTTTTTCCAGCGAAATTTTCTTTTCGGAGCGAGCAATTTGCACATGGACGGGGTTGGCGTTTCCTTTCGTCGGCTGATTTGTTGGCCGCTCGCGCTCCTCTCTCTCCCTCTTCCTCCTTCTGTGTCATTATGTTGTTGCTTTGACTCGCGGCTTAATTTATTAATAGCAACGGGCGCTTTCGCCACAAAAGCTCGCCCACGCACCCGCTAGCGCTAATTTTTCATTAAGAATAAATAAAAAACTAAAACTTCTAATGATGAGCGAAGCAAGAACATGAACCAGACTCGAAATCGCACAAATGAAGATGATTCATATTTATCACGACTCTACCAGGAAGCGAAGAAAATAAGTTTAATGCGGTCTTCACTTGCGAGAGATATGAACGAAGGAAATGGGATGTAGTAGATGATGTAGATGAGAATGTTGGAGATTGAAGATAATGTTATTGATGGTAAATGTCTGGTAAAATAAAGACTCTGTCCCAAAACACACAAGGGGGACTAATTATAAAAAAAGGAGAAAACGAAAAAAAGAAAACTTAGACTTGGTCATCCTTGCTATCAGCGATTCGTTTTATGTTCCCTTTCCACGTACTGTCGGGCCTCGCCAACAGCCTTGCTGTTGTTTTGGTTTAAAATTGTAATAGTTCTCTAGAACAAGTCCTCCACTTCGCTATCTTCGATAATATCGCCGCAAATCGACAGTAGATTATACTTTTTTATTTTGATTATTTCCTACTTTTGAAGAAAACTTAAAAGCTTGTAAGAAAGAGAATGAAATAATCGAAACCCTTGGCCGCTTCTCCGCGAATCAGCTTCCGAATGTTAGTCAAAAATGTTATTATTCAAATACGGCAATAAAGTGTAGTGCACTTCTCAAATTGGTATAAAAGTGCTCCGAGAAATTCCGCGAGCAGATGAAACTGTTACCGGAAGTTTCGGTAAGCGAATTCTGTTTGTAAAGTTTGTGCTTTATTTGAAAGTTTCATATAATAAAATTTGCGTTTTATTAGCACCGCTTTCGGCTGCTACCCACTTCTATATATGATGGAGTGATTCTGCGTCAGCTTTCGATATCAACAATATTTTCATCATCGAATGTACGCGAAACGAGTTCTGTCTGTTCGCCGATAAATATATCGACCTCGTACAAGTTGATACGATTTGTTTCAATGTCACATGTCTCTCTTTATTGTGAACCTTCTGAAAATAGCCTCCGAAAGTAATATTATATAATATGACTATTGAAGAGTGCTTTTCTTCAATATTTTATTCAACAGTCCCACTCATGCTATAAACAATTTATTTACGTTAAATATATACCATTTCAACTGTACGAATAACGTTATCTATAACATTACTATTTACTTCAATATTTGTTTATCTTACAGATACATTTTCTAATTCCTAATAAATGTAAAAGAGATGGATTCCACAGGGCACGGGCAAGGTCCCAAATACTGTAAGCCTTATTCATTAGGATTCTAAGAAAAAGCTTGTCATTAGTATTATACGCTTCAGTTTCTTGATCTTCTCAAATATCATTTTTATGATACATAATTTTTTTTTTATTCAATTAAGAGACTAAACGAGCCGGAAGATTAGCTAACGATAAATTATACGCCCGTTCATAACAACGTGGCGCTAGTTAGGATGATATATACTGCACTACATTGCGCTCGTCGCCTGATATGTACTATGTTAAGTCTCGTTAGTGTAATTACTGGGTAATTACATTAACTACAACACCCCTCAAATCGAAACACAATATTGTTTGTCAACTGCAATAGGATCTGTTATGGTACTAGTTCTAGACGGTTTCCGGCAACAGAGACCACCAGTATATTATACGTCTAATATTTATTACAAGGTCTAAGAGATTTTCGATGATATTTTTAGCTTAAATTTAAACACTTAAGTAAACCTAAATATTTAAAATGAACAAAAAGCAAATGTATCAAATTTAAGCTGCTTTCCTGAGAGGCATTAATTTGTGAGGGTAAATATTCAAAGGGAGACTGAGAAGAACAAAACGAGGAGCAAACTCCGGCCGCGAGGCAGTTCACAGAATGTCAGTTATTAACGAAACTCGATGGTGAAAAGTCAGAACTCGGGGCTGCGATCCCGGGGATGTTTGCCCCGGCGTAATTGCCACTGCGAACTTTGGGAGGCATTCCTCGGACAACAATTACACCGGGATTACGTCCGGAACTCATAACCGTGTCCCGGAATCCCGTTAAATAGGTATAATGTGCAGCGGCCGGGATTAAGTGCGGGCGAATCATATTATACTTAATTGCGCACTTAAGTACAAGTTTATGAATTGGATTAGGCCGGCACGGGCTTTGCTCTTTGATGCAGACCTAATGGTTTTTTTTTAAGTTATAAAACTTGACTAAGATTGCGTCTGATGGTAATTAGCGATGTAGTCTAGAAGTAGTCCAGAGGAGAGAGCCCTGGAAATTGCCTGGAGATACAACGTACATTTCTTGTATCGATTTGTACCTATGATATCCTAGCGCTTGTTGGGATTATACACTAAACTACATCATCCTTGTAGCATTCAGATAAGATATTAGATCTCGTTACTTCCGTAAATTCACAAGCCGCAGTGCCTTTCAAACCGAAAGATGTTTACACTGCATTAGGACATGGGGACAGTGATAGTTGCTGCGGTAGTATTTAAATGACCTCCAACAACAGGCCCTATTAAAAATTGTTTATGTTTAACACGTAATAGTGTGTAGGTGAGGGATGAGGGGTGAGGGTGGGTTAACAGGCTTTCGGAATCCGGACAGCGGCATGCAACTTGATTGCACTTCGCAAAGCGAGGAGATAACAGGCCGAAATCACACTCACTGATGTATAGCGATGTACCAGCATATCGACATTATTTATTTAATATTTATTATATCATAATAAACATACAGAGTTATTGTCCGTATATACAGGGTGTCAGGTGGGAGATTCATGTTTTCAAATTTAAATAAAAAATAATATGTTTGACATATAATTTTACTAAAAGTATTAAAAGATAGAGTACAAATGCGGATTTCATTTTATAAAGATAATGTCATCAAAATGTCTTCCATCCTGTTGCACACACACACACTGTTCGAAACGGAGCCTCGTATTCCGTGCCACACGCTGCAGTAAACTTGGTTCAATTGCGCTGATTTCTCGCCGAATATTTTCTTTTAAGTCCACAACAGTTCGCAGATTGTTGGCGTAAACTCTCTCTTTGAGGTAGCCCCACAAAAAAAAATCCATTGGAGTTAGGTCGGGTGACCTCGGTGGCCACGGGATGTCCCCAAAGCGACTAATCAGTTTTGAGGAGATTTTCTCGCAACAAATCCATCGAATCTCTGGCCGTGTGTGCGGTCGCACCTGTACCGCATCCTGTTGAAACCACGTGTGTGATGAGAATGATGAATGAGCTCGCAGGTTCGGCAAAAAGAAATTCGAAATCATGAGCCGATAATTCTCACCATTGACATTCGTCGCTTGGCCCCGTGCATTTTCAAAAAAAAATGGTCCGATTATCCCATTCGTGGATAAAGCGCACCAAACAGTTACCCTTGGGCAATGTAATGGTTTTTGGTGCTTCAGTCGAGGATTGCGAGTTCTTAGAGCCCAGTAACGGCAATTTTGTGTGTTGTTCTTGTTTACGTGTCCGTTTAAATGAAAATGAGCCTCGTCGCTCCAAAAAATGGAATTCACAGTGCGAAAACGCTCCAACATGGTTTCACAAAAAAATTTGCGTGACGCAAAGTCATTTTTTTCAATTCTTGAATTATTTGAATTTTAAAAGGATGAAACTTCATATCTTTTTTCAAAATTTCATGCACGCATGCTCTTGAAGTCCCAGTGAAGCTGCCCTTTTCCGTATCGAAAGTCGTGCATTTTCACGTAAACTGCGTTCAACCAGTTCAATGTTTTCGGGGGTCCTTGACGATCGAATAGGTCCTGGCCGTGGTGTGTTCATAGCCGAAGCAGTTGCGCGGAACCTCTCCACCCACGAACGAATTAAATTCACACTCGGCCCATCGCCTATCCGTCGAATATTGAAATGTGAACAAAACTGTCGGCGAGCGAGTACGTAAGAATCGTTACTCTTGAAAAATGCTTCAATAGCGAACGCGCGATGCTCACCCGACCACTGCACCACTGCACCACTGCACCACTGCACCACTACACCACTGCATCACTGCACCACTGCACCACTGCACCACTGCACCACTGCACCACTGCACCACTGCGACATCGTGACTAAGAAATCCGCACGATCGGTGATTCTAATGACACCACCTTCCCCACCACCCCGCACTGTTTATAACTTATTGAGATATTCGTTTTTTAAAATATAAATCTGCCGCTAGACACCTTTTATATATATTACTAATATTTATAGTTTGTATATAGTAGGTTGGCAAATATCCCCCTTCCGCCTTTTTGTCTTTTGAATTTCGCGGCTATGTATTAGGGGGACCGGAAAGTAATGTCGTTTTCTTACGCTAAATACAAACACATACATTTTTAACGAGTCTTTATTTTTAATCAATGATGTATTCCCCATCATTGTCAATAACCTTTTGCCATCTAGTGAGTAAATTTTCAATCCCTGATCGATAAAAATTAATTGGTTTTTCGGCAAAATATCTAGAGATGGCATTTTGGATATCATCCAAATTTGCAAATGTTTTGCCACTTAAAAAGTGTTGCAGCGCTCGGAATAAGTGGAAATCCGATGGTGCAACATCGGGCGAATATGGTGGATGAGGCAGCACCTCCCACCCCAATTCATTAATTTTTTCTAGAGTTCGCCTTGCGCAGTGCGGTCTTGCATTGTCATGTTGGAGAAGAGCCTTTTCGGTTGACAATCGCTGGCCACTTTTCAATTAAAGATTGATTGACTCGCTGCAATTGTTCGCTGTAGAGGTCTGCAGTAACAGTTTCTCCAGGTTTCAGTAATTCAAAATGAACAATGCCGCGAATACTCCACCAAACACACAAAAGCGCTTTTTTGGGGTGTAAACCTGGCTTAGCAGTACTCCGAGGGATTTCATTTGGAGAGAGCCACTGCCTTTTGCGTTTTGGGTTATCATACAGGACCCATTTCTCATCTCCTGTGATCAAGCGATCAAAAACGCTTCTGTGTTGTGTCGTTGAAGCAATAAGTTGCATGTGATTGATCGGTTAGCCTTATTCTGTTCGGACAGATTATGCGGGATCAAACACCTGCTCTGCTTACTTTTCCAATCTGCTTCAAATGTTCTTGGATGGTCGACCAAGGTTTGTTGAGACTGTTTGACAATTCCTCGATCGTCTGAGACGGATTTGCTTCCACTTCCGCCCTTAACACGTCGTTGTCTAACGCTGATGGTCTTCCTGATCGATACGAGTCGGAAGATCAAAATTACCCGATTTGAACTTGGAAAACCACCTTTGGCATTTACGAATGTCCAGTGCATTTGGATAAACATCGCAAATGTTTTGGTAGCAACTGTTGCGTTATTTCCCTTGCGAAACTCAAAGAGCATGCAATGCCGGATGTGTACCTCTTCTGGTATTTGGCTGGCCATTTTACCCAAAATTACAAAAAAAATTGTAATTCAATTGTCTATAAGTAAAGAAATCACTATAACCTCACAATGTCTTTGGTACGCCTCTGAACAAAACAATGAGCTGACAAATGACAATCAAGTATTGGCATGCGCAGAAACGACATTACTTTCCGGTCCCCCTATTACAAAGCGCTACAGAGCTCGTATCTGGCAATACTATACATAATTTGAAAGGTCTTGACATAACCTACAAAACGACGCTATGCATAATTAGTTTGGATATTGCGTTCCACACTTATAAACATAGAGTTCACTAACGCCGAAATTCGCGCTATTTTAAAGTTTTCCTTCGTTAAAGGCAAATCCGCTAGAGAAACGTTCCGTGAGATTAATGGTGTTTTGGGGGATGGTACTCTATCACTTCGAACCGCGGAGGAATGGTTTCGACGATTCAGAGCCGGTGAAAACGACACCATGGATAAGCCAGCCGGCGGAAGACCTGTGACGACAAATACCGATCAAATCATGGACTACATCGAGTTAGACCGGTATGTGGCATCTCGTGACATCGCCCAGGAGATGGGAGTTAGTCACCAAACCATTTTAAACCATCTGCAGAAGGCTGGATACAAAAAGCTTGAAGTTTGGGTGCCGCATGATTTGACGCAAAAACCTTCTGGACCGAATCAACGCCTGCGATATGCTGCTGAAACGGAACGAACTCGACCCATTCTTGAAGCGGATGGTGACTGGCGACGAAAAATGGATCACATACGACAATATCAAGCGAAAACGGTCGTGGTCGAAGGCCGGTGAATCGTCCCAAACAGTGGCCAAGCCGAGATTGACGGCCAGGAAGGTTTTGCTGTGTGTTTGGTGGGATTGGAAGGGAATCATCCACTATGAGCTGCTCCCATATGGCCAGACGCTTAATTCTACCATCTACTGCGAACAACTGGACCGCTTGAAGCAGGCGATCGACCAGAAGCGTCCAGAATTGGCCAACAGGAAGGGTGTAGTGTTCTACCAGGACAACGCCAGACCACACACTTCGTTGATGACTCGTCAAAAGCTACGGGAGCTCGGATGGGAGGTTTTATCGCATCCACCATATAGCCGGACATAGCGCCAAGTGATTACTACCTGTTCCTGTCCATGGTGAACGCCCTTGGTGGTGTAAGTTGAACTCAAAGAGGCTTGTGAAAAGTGACTGTCGAGTTCTTCGCAAATAAGGAGGGGCTTCTACGAGGGAGGTATTATGAAGTTGCCGTCTAGATGGAAACAGATTATCGAACAAAACGGCGCATATTTGAACCAAATCCGATCACTGTAACACTTTTTATAAATCATTGAATAAAGAGCAAAAAAGCGTAAGGAAGATATTTGACAACGATTGGAGATTCGCGGCAGAGCTCCAAGAGATTTTCATTGAAGATTCTCTCGGGCCAGTCAATATAGAGAATCGACGAAGACAGCGGTTGACGAGAACCTGGAGCTGGTGCAAGATGATCTTGGTGACCTTCCACGTCTCAGATATATAGCAGTACATACTTAACGTTAATTAGTAGTAGTAAAAATAAATAAATATACTGATATGTTGTGAGAACACAATAATATAGTTAGATAGACACAGGTCTCCTCTAAAGATCCCCAAATCTTACATGATGATCAAACTTATATTAATTATATCTAATAAACTCATTTATAACGATATATATCTTATAATACAACAGAATTAAGAATAGTATTTTTTTGTAAACTTAATCGAAACTTAGTCAATTATAATGCTGATATAAATAGAAATCAGTTTTCTTATGAAAGGTATGAGAAAATCAAATTAATGTTTCTTATCGATATTTAGCTAATGGACCACGTGACGTAACTAGCGGCGGCCTAATGGAACCACGTGAATCAATAACTGCTGACCATCTCATTACAGATACTCTATTCCAATCAAATACAATCGAATTTAACTTCTATGTTTATAACACTAACGGTCAAATTTGTTTGCAGGTAAAGATAACAAACAAACTAGTACCAACGAATCTATACTTCGAGAACTCGGCATCAAGCAGCGTTTATGAACTTTGGTATAGTATCGTATCCTCATCTTTTTTGGTCAAGTGTGCTGCCGAGGGATGTAGCTATTGAGCGACATGTTTTCCAGGGAAAGTTTATGGGTGCCAGGCTACAAGGAAAATCGCCTTTGAGATAGACTGAAGAGATGAAAGCGCCAGTAAACGGCTCTTCATAGTTATCAACATGAATGCACGAAGAAAGCGGCCATTAGAGAGTGGCGGCGATTTGTGAAGCTTGCTATCAACACCTGAAACGATGACCACGATCACTCTGTCAAGAGTGATACCGACGAAGAAGAAGAATATCAAGGTCATAATTTCCTTAACTTATATATTGGTTTTGCTGATGGTAAGTCTTTTATGTCGCAACCCTGTAGTCTCAAGCTAAAGGGTGTCTGGCGGCAGATTTATGTTTTAAAAAACGAATATTTCAATAAGTTATAAACAGTGCGGGGGTGCAGTGAAGGTGGTGTCATTAGAATCACCGATCGTGCGGATTTCTTAGTCACGATGTCGCAGTGGTGCAGTGGTGCAGTGGTGCAGTGGCGCAGTGGTGCAGTGGTGCAGTGGTGCAGTGGTGCAGTGGTGCAGTGGTGCAGTGGTGCAGTGGTGCAGTGGTGCAGTGGTGCAGTGGTGCAGTGGTGCAGTGGTCGGGTGAGCATCGCGCGTTCGCTATTGAAGCATTTTTCAAGAGTAACGATTCTTACGTACTCGCTCGCCGACAGTTTTGTTCACATTTCAATATTCGACGGATAGGCGATGGGCCTGGCGTCGGGAAGTGACGACCCCACCGCCCATTTGCTGAAGTGTATATGACTATTGAGTACATTTACACTTCATCAAATGCAATCAGTCAACCGAATGATGGCGGTATATCCATCAAGGAAGCGGAAATCCCGGACGTGGGACGGGAAGCAGCGTTCTACGATAGGGCCTCCGTAACTGCGATCGCCAAGCCGCCTGCCAAGCGTGGCGATTATGGCAATTCCCCTAAGATGAGATCCCAAAATAAAACCGGCCCCTAGTTCCCGGCGGCCCCGCTATTCCTGGCTACGGTAGCGGTCACGGTAACAGCGGGGTAGGGGTGTCTGAAGAATCTCCGGAAGCGGTCAGGCTACCAAAACCAACGACATTTGGCCCTGGCAACATAAGTGTTGCCAGATGATCGTTGATAGGCTGCGTACACTGCGGACCGACGAGAAGATAATTGAGCTGGAGGAGGAATTGAGCAGGTTAAGATGGGATGTAGTAGGGTTATCCGAAGTCCGGAAGAGAGGGGAGGACACGATAACTCTTAAATCAGGCAACCTGCTCTATTTCCGGAAGGGCGACCAGCAGTCCCAGGGTGGCGTCGAGTTTATCGTCCGCAAGTCTCTTGTGAATAGCGTTGTCGACATTGTTAGTGTGTCAGCAAGGGTAGCGTACCTGATACTCAGAGTTACCAAGCGTTACTCGCTGAAGGTCATACAGGTATACGCACCGACTACGGCACACTCTGATGACGAGGTGGTAACTGTGTATGAGGATATTTCTAAAGCCATACACAGTTCCAAAACTCAGTACACCGTTGTCATGGGAGACTTTAATGCAAAACTAGGGCAGCGAAGTAGTGGAGAACTGAAAGTGGGGCAATTTGGATATGCACAGAGAAATCCACGAGGCCAAATGCTCGCTAAATTCATGGAGAAGGAGGGCCTCTATATAATGAACTCCTTCTTCAAGAAGCGGGCCAGCCGTAAGTGGACGTGGATTAGTCCTGATGGAGCCACTAAAAATGAGATAGACTTCATCATGTCGACGAAGAGGCAGATATTCAAGGATGTCTCAGTGATCAATGCTCTGAAAATGGGCAGCGATCACAGAATCGTGAGAGGCATCTTGAATATCAACATAAAGCTCGAACGATTTCAACTGGTGAAGTCCACGCTCCGGCCAGCGCCCATCCAACTGCAAAACCCCGAGAGCTTTCAGCTTGAACTACGAAATCGCTTTGCATCCTTAGGCGAGTGCATTGATGTGGACGATTACAACACCAGGTTCGTAGATGCTGTCCGTACGGCAGGACTTAAGATTTTTAAAGTCCCCCGTACCAGAAAGAAGAAGCCGATCTCTGACCACACATTAAACCTCATGACCGAAAGACCAGAACTGGTCCTGAAGTCTCCTGAAGATGCCACCAAATATCGGCAGTTGAATAGGCAGGTCTCTAAGTCTCTGACTCGCGACATACGCCGATTTAATACTGACAGTGTTAAAGAGGCAATAGAGCGGAACAAAGGCTCTACAGTATTCGCACGAGATCTGTCTATCGGGCAAAGCCGGTTGACTTGGCTGAAGACAGAGGACGGCAGGATCGTATCGTCGAGGGCCGAGGTTCTGGAGGAGATTGAGCGGTTCTATGGACAGCTGTACACGACTACATGTTCTCCTGGTGGACTAGCATCAGATCCAAGAGCTAGTCTAGCCCGACACTACTCTGAAGATATCCCGGTTGTCAGCCTACACGAGATTAGTGTAGCTCTGAATCAGCTTAAAGGCAACAGGGCACCTGGTGATGACGAAATAACAGCTGAACTTCTGAGAGCTGGTGGAAAGCCGATCCTCGAAGTCCTGCAGAAGTTGTTCAATTCCGTCATACTAGAGGCCGATCGCCTCGGGCATGGCACGGAGGTGTGGTGGTGCTTTTCTTCAAGAAGGAGATAAAACCCAGTTGAAGAATTATAGACCCATCTCACTTTTGAGTCATGTCTACAAGTTGTTTTCCAGAGTCATCACGAATCGTCTCACAATCAGGCTCGACGACTTCCAACCTCCCGAACAAGCTGGATTCCGTAAAGGCTACAGCACCATGGACCACATTCATACGCTGCGGCAGGTTATACAGAAGTCCCATGAGTATAACCAGCCCCTATGCTAGCGTTTGTGGACTATGAAAGCCTTCGATTCGATTGAGATATGGGTCGTGTTGCAGGCCCTCCAACGGTGCTTGTACGAAAACGCCACCATGTCAGTCCGCCTCGAAGACCAGAGCTCGAAACCGATCCGATTGCAGCGTGGAGTAAGACAGGGAGACATCATATCTCCGAAACTGTTCACCGCTGCATTGGAAGATGTCTTCAAGCTTCTGGATTGGGAGGATATGGCATCAATATCAACGGCGAGTACATCACGCACCTTAGATTTGCCGATGATATCGTGGTTTTGGCTAAAACCATGGAGGACCTCAACACAATGCTCGATGATCTTTGTAGAGTTTCACAACGAGTGGGTCTTAAAATGAATATGGACAAGACCAAAATCATGGCAAATGTCCATATTGTACCCACTCCAGTAACAGTTGGAAGCTCTACACTTGAAGTTGTAGACAGATATGTCTACCTCGGACATACTATCCAACTAGGTAGGTCCAACTTCAAGAAAGAGATCTCTCGTCGAATCCAACTCGGATGGGCAGCATTCGGGAAGCTAAGAAATATCTTCTCGTCCAATATACCGCAGTGTCTCAAGACAAAGTCTTTGACCAGTGTGTGTTGCCAGTGATGACATACGGAGCAGAGACGTGGCCGCTTACTGTGGGCCTTGTCTGCAAGCTTAAGATTGCTGAGAGGGCGATGAAGCGAGCTATGCTCGGAATTTCCCTGCGAGATCGAATCAGAAATGAGGAGATCCGCAGGAGAACCAAGGTCACCGACATAGCCGAAGGATCGCCGTCGCAAAGTGGCAATGGGCAGGGCACAGCTCGCAGAACCGACGGCCGTTGGGGCAGAAAGGTTCTCAGTGGCGGCCACGTACCGGAAGACGTAGCGTGGGCAGACCCCCACAAGGTGGACCGACAACCTGGTCAAGGTCGCTGGCAACCATTGGATGCGGGTGGCCCAGGACCGGTCTGAGTGGAAATCTTTGGGGAGGCCTTTGTCCAGCAGTGGATGTCTTCCGGCTGATTGGATTGGAGGCGATGGGCCGAGTGTGAATTTAATTTGTTCGTGGGTGGAGAGGTTCCGCGCAACTGCTTCGGCTATGAAAACACCACGGCCAGGACCTAGTCGATCGTCAAGGACCCCGAAAACATTGAACTGGTAGAACGCAGTTTACGTGAAAATGCACGTCTTTCGATACGGAAAAGCGCAGATTTTGAAATTCCATCTTTTGGAGCGACGAGGCTCATTCTCATTTAAACGGACACGTAAACAAGAACAACACACAAAATTGCCGTTACTGGGCTCTAAGAACTCGCAATCCTCGACTGAAGCACCAAAAACCATTACATTGCCCAAGGGTAACTGTTTGGTGCACTTTATCCACGAATGGGATAATCGGACCATTTTTTTTTGAAAATGCACGGGGCCAAGCGACGAATGTCAATGGTGAGAATTATCGGCTCATGATTTCGAATTTCTTTTTGCCGAACCTGCGAGCTCATTCATCATTCTCATCACACACGTGGTTTCAACAGGATGCGGTACAGGTGCGACCGCACACACGGCCAGAGCTTCGATGGATTTGTTGCGAGAAAATCTCCCTCAAAACTGATTAGTCGCTTTGGGGACATCCGTGGCCACCGAGGTCACCCGACCTAACTCTAATGGATTTTTTTTTGTGGGGCTACCTCAAAGAGAGTTTACGCCAACAATCCGCGAACTGTTGTGGACATAAAAGAAAATATTCGGCGAGAAATCAGCGCAATTGAACCAAGTTTACTGCAGCGTGTGGCACGGAATACGAGGCTCCGTTTCGAACAGTGTGTGTGTGTGCAACAGGATGGAAGACATTTGGATGACATTATCTTTAAAAATGAAATCCGCATTTGTACTCTATCTTTTAATACTTTTAGTAAAATTATATGTCAAACATATTATTTTTTATTTAAATTTGAAAACATAAATCTGCCACCTGACACCCTGTAGTAAGAATAGGACTAAGATAAGCCTTGCCTATTGTAGAAGACGACTAAAAGGGTCTAGAAGTTTCGCAGGCCTTGAGTGGGGCCCTTATCGCTCAACAAGCGAACCTGCGTGGGACAGCGTATGGCTCAGCGATGATGCCTAGGAGGGTTTGGCCCCTCCTCAGAGACGTATCACACAAAGTGCAAAGGGTCACCGGTGCGTTCTATAAGAGATGCAGAAGCCTCTCCGAATGCACTGATGCAGACCACAGAGGTGATTTTAGCGAGTAAGAGTCTCACATTACCCTAACTTACCCCAGACGCAGAATTTTTCCGAAGATTTCTCCCCAAAACCAAAAGGAACTTTGATGTCTACGCCTTATAGGTAAGTATCACAAAAACTCATATTCCTACCGTCTAACAATGGTGAAGACATCTCATGAGAGATGAGTTCAATATGTTGCAGTGTATATCATCCTAATTAGCATTACATACTTACAATCAGGTAAACTTCTTGCTCGTCGCGGCGAATAGTAATTAACATAGTTTGTATCTGGTACTTCTATAATATGAGGTACGGGAATCGAACCAGAGACCTCCACGCTGCTGAAGCATTCGAAATTCGAGCTTTCGCGTTTACTTTCCCAAAGGATTTTCCATTTGAAAGTACTGAGTCATTATTCTCGTTGTAAAAAATTCTCCATTGAACGGCGAGCGCCCGGAAGCTCACGGGGGGCGTTAGAACTTGAAAATAGTTTAAAAAGGATCCGGAGTGGACTCTTAAAGGTCCGATAATGACTTTCCACTATCGTAATCACACGCTGTTCAAACTTTCAGCCCGACACTACTCTGGAAGATATCCCGGCTGTCAGCCTACACGAGATTAGTATGGCCTGAATCAGCTTAAAGGCAACAGGGCACCTGGTGACGAGTCAACAGCTGAACTTGAGAGCTGGTGGAAAGCCGACCTCGAAGTCCCGCAGAAGCTGTTCAATTCCGTCATACCAGAAGGCCGATCGCCCGGGCATGGCACGGGAGGTGCAGTGGTGCTTTTCTTCAAGCATAAGATAAACCCAGTTGAAGAATTATAGACCCATCTCACTTTTGAGTCATGTCTACAAGTTGTTTTCAGAGTCATCACGAATCGTCTCACAATCAGGCTGGACGACTTCCAACCTCCCGAACAAGCTGGATTCCGTAAAGGCTACAGCACCATAGACCACATTCATACGCTGCGGCAGGTTATACAGAAGTCCCATGAGTATAACCAGCCCCTATGCTTGGCGTTTGTGGACTATGAAAGCCTTCGATTCGATTGAGATATGGGTCGTGTTGCAGGCCCTCAACGGTGCCAAATAGACCAACGGTACGTCGATGTACTAAGGTGCTTGTACGAAAACGCCACCATGTCAGTCCGCCTCGAAGACCAGAGCTCGAAACCGATCCGATTGCAGCGTGGGTAAGACAGGAAGACATCATATCTCGAAACTGTTCACCGCTGCATTGGAAGATGTCTTCAAGCTTCTGGATTGGGAGGATATGGCATCAATATCAACGGCGAGTACATCACGCACCTTAGATTTGCCGACGATATCGTGGTTTTGGCTGAGACCATGGAGGACCTCAACACAATGCTCGATGATCTTTGTAGAGTTTCACAACGAGTGGGTCTTAAAATGAATATGGACAAGACCAAAATCATGGCAAATGTCCATATTGTACCCACTCCAGTAACAGTTGGAAGCTCTACACTTGAAGTTGTAGACAGATATGTCTACCTCGGACATACTATCCAACTAGGTAGGTCCAACTTCAAGAAAGAGATCTCTCGTCGAATCCAACTCGGATGGGCAGCATTCGGGAAGCTAAGAAATATCTTCTCTTCCAATATACCGCAGTGTCTCAAGACAAAGTCTTAGACCAGTGTGTGTTGCCAGTGATGACATACGGAGCAGAGACGTGGTCGCTTACTGTGGGCCTTGTCCGCAAGCTTAAGATTGCTGAGAGGGCGATGGAGCGAGCTATGCTCGGAGTTTCCCTGCGAGATCGAATCAGAAATGAGGAGATTCGCAGGAGAACCAAAGTCACCGACATAGCCGAAGGGTCACCGTCGCAAAGTGGCAATGGGCAGGGCACGTAGCTCGCAGAACCGACGGCCGTTGGGGCAGAAAGGTTCTCGAGTGGCGGCAACGTACCGGAAGACGTAGCGTGGGCAGACCCCCACAAGGTGGACCGACGACCTGGTCAAGGTCGCTGGCAACCATTGGATGCGGGTGGCCCAGGACCGGTCTGAGTGGAAATCTTTGGGGAGGCCTTTGTCCAGCAGTGGACGTCTTCCGGCTGATTGGATTGGAGGCGATGGGCCGAGTGTGAATTTAATTTGTTCGTGGGTGGAGAGGTTCCGCGCAACTGCTTCGGCTATGAACACACCACGGCCAGGACCTAGTCGATCGTCAAGGACCCCGAAAACACTGAACTGGTAGAACGCAGTTTACGTGAAAATGCACGACTTTCGATACGGAAAAGCGCAGATTTTGAAATTCCATTTTGGAGCGACGAGGCTCATTCTCATTTAAACGGACACGTAAACAAGAACAACACACAAAATTGCCGTTACTGGGCTCTAAGAACTCGCAATCCTCGACTGAAGCACCAAAACCATTACATTGCCCAAGGGTAACTGTTTGGTGCGCTTTATCCACGAATGGGATAATCGGACCATTTTTTTGAAAATGCACGGAGCCAAGCGACGAATGTCAATGGTGAGAATTATCGACTCATGATTTCGAATTTCTTGTTGCCGAACCTGCGAGCTCATTCATCATTCTCATCACACACGTGGTTTCAACAGGATGCGGTACAGGTGCGACCGCACACACGGCCAGAGCTTCGATGGATTTGTTGCGAGAAAATCTCACTCAAAACTGATTAGTCGCTTTGGGGACTTCCGTGGCCACCGAGGTCACCCGACCTAACTCAATGGATTTTTTTTTGTGGGGCTACCTCAAGGAGAGAGTTCACGCCAACAATCCGCGAACTGTTGTGGACTTAAAAGAAAATATTCGGCGAGAAATCAGCGCAATTGAACCAAGTTTACTGCAGCGTGTGGCACGGAATACGAGGCTCCGTTTCGAACAGTGTGTGTGTGTGTGCAACAGGATGGAAGACGTTTGGATGACATTATCTTAAAAAAATGAAATCCGCATTTGTACTCTATCTTTTAATACTTTTAGTAAAATTATATGTCAAACATATTATTATATTTTTTATTTAAATTTGAAAACATAAATCTGCCAGTAGACACCCTGCAGTAAGAATAGGACTAAGATAAGCCCTGCCTATTGTAGAAGACGACTAAAAGGGTCTAGAAGTTTCGCAGGCCTTGAGAGTGGGGGCCCTTATCGCTCAACAAGCAAACCTGCGTGGGACAGCGTATGGCTCAGCGATGATGCCTAGGAGGGTTTGGCCCCTCCTCAGAGACGTATCACACAAAGTGCAAAAGGGTCACCGGTGCGTTCTATAAGAGATGCAGAAGCCTCTCCGAATGCACTGATGCAGACCACAGAGGTGATTTTAGCGAGTAAGAGTCTCACATTACCCTAACTTACCCCCAGACGCAGAATTTTTTCCGAAGATTTCTCCCCCAAAACCAAAAAAAGGAACTTTGATGTCTACGCCTTATAGGTAAGTATCACAAAAACTCATATTCCTACCGTCTAACAATGGTGAAGACATCCCATGAGAGATGAGTACAATATGTTGCAGTGTATATCATCCTAATTAGCATTACATACTTACAATCAGGTAAACTTCCTGCTCGTCGCGGCGAATAGTAAATAACATAGTTTGTATCTGGTACTTCTATAATATGAGGTACGGGAATCGAACCAGAGACCTCCACGCTGCTGAAGCATTCGAAATTCGAGCTTTCGCGTTTACTTTCCCAAAGGATTTTCCATTTGAAAGTACTGAGTCATTATTCTCGTTGTAAAAAATTCTCCATTGAACGGCGAGCGCCCGGAAGCTCACGGGGGGCGTTAGAACTTGAAAATAGTTTAAAAAGGATCCGGAGTGGACTCTTAAAGGTCCGATAATGACTTTCCACTATCGTAATCACACGCTGTTCAAACTTTCGCCTCTCCTCTACTCCTCTATTTCTTTCTAAATGAAGACGCCATTCAGTCGATGTTAACTGAATACGCGTAGATGTACTAACTTAATGGACTGAAAAAGTTTTTTTAGTTTTTGTTATATTCCCATTTAATTCATTATATTAACTAACTAGTAAGCAGAATTTACTGGCTTTTCTACTGGAAAGCTAACTGGAACAAAAAAAACATTCAATTGACTAAAGAAACTTAGCTGCTATCAAAGGTCGACGAATGTCTCTTGATAGCGGTGTTATTATAACTATAACTGATTCTTACTAGTCAGTAGTAATGTATGGTAATTACTGTGGCTAGTACTATACTGGAAATATTAAGGCACAGTTTAAACCAAACAATTCATGGTTGGCACTTTTATCGAAGAGATTTGTATTGATGGCAAGTATTTGTTGCTGTAAACTAGGTGAGTACAATCGCAGCTCCTATTTCTACTAAGCAGTAGTGTGCAAACATTACTGTATTCAAGTTCAACGGGTGTTGTAGCTAATGAATTTACTGAGGTAACAAAGCTTACTACTACTATTAAGAATAGGAATAATGTAAGCCATGCCTATATTAAAAGACAAAAGGTTTTCGGTTTCGCGAGCTCTGAAGCTGAAAATGCTCATTGCCGATTATGTAAACCTGATATGGATGAGAAGCACGAGGTGGTGTATTTGTCGTAATAAAGCAAGGGTGCTGGGAGGAGAGGATAACAAATTTTCCTGTACCGTACTTAGGCGTGGCGCATTGAAAAGGTACCACCACGTTGGTAGAAGACCACCGAGAGGGTGTTAGTAGCTACAAACCCAATACAACCCTGTCTTCTCCCCAAAAGCAGGCTAGGGTATCTTTAGAAGATTTCCCCTATTTCATTCCTATGAAGCACAATACGATTTAGTTTATTTTCTTGTTGATCTTGTCATTGTGAGTAAAGTACTAATTATGCTGTCGTGATAACTATGGAAAGGTTCATCGGAAACAGTTAACTATTATTTATAACTATACCTATGTAATTAAGTTGTTAGTAATACAAGGAGTATTAAGAGGAGTAAGGGTTCCCCCACAACTCACGGGATCCAAGCCAATCTCAACTGCTCGTGGTGCACCCTGACAATCAACAAATGAGGCTTTGACTCCTACCAACTTGCATTGTGCCAGTCAAGTGGGATATAGCCTAAATCCGCCCAAATGAATCCCTTCCCGATTTATGTTAGAATCTTTGGCGGAGATCTGTCCAGCAATGGACGTCTATTGGCTGATGATGATGATGATGGTATGCAAAGGTCATTGTAACTATATACACGCTCCATCGGACATTGTTCAGTTTCAATATGGTTCACGCATTCAACAACATTCCCGCGGCTCGGCTCACTTCGCCGTTGGGAACGCACGGCCGTGTGTTTTTATTGTATTTTAACAGTTTCCGTTTGTTCGTTAATTTTTTTTTTCATTCCGACATTTTATTTTTTGTCGAACAGAGCAGCAAGTGTCAGTAAAGTTATAATTGTCGGAGCTATGTTGAACTGAAAAATGATTTGAAACACGTGAAATAGAATGACAGATGTTAGAGATTCTCTTTCTGTAAGTCTATGTCTAAGGAGTCCCACACTACAACTCACATCTCATTTCCGGAAACCGTCTACCTAAGTAACACAGCAGCTATCATTACAGACGACTAATAGTAGTCTACAAAGTAGCTGGTTAAGTTACTGGACTAACAGGACTTAACAATTTGTCTCCTAATGCGATGAGCACTATTACCAACAGGCGATCGTCTAGCTCGTCTCCTGGTTTCGGTGAAAATTAAAACACAGTAAAGTATGCACACTGCTCTTTGAAGATCTTTAACTGGAACATGTCATCAGTAAACAAAGGGATTGAAAATTAAGAAGGAAACATTATTTGTAAGACTTCCGGTCACGCGGTGGTGTAGCACTGAAATAAAAGGAGACGCGTGCACGCGGCGGCACTGAACCATTTGGTATGTGAAGTCGCCGCTCCTCAGACGGAGGTTCTATTAAAAGAACTGTGGACAGTTTTAATTACGCAAAATCAGCGATGTACGACCACCTATTGGGGTTGGCCGGGGTGAGCGGGGGTTGCTCGTTTTAAAATTGAAACAATGGTCGGGAAATGAAGAGCGGTCTCCTTTGTACGTATGTCGGGGGTTAATAGTTTTGCAAAGGCGACTCGGATTAAAAGAACAACCCCCGACTTTGGATACTAATTAGCATTAAACTTGGCGTATCTTCGAGGGGGGTTGAGTGAATATTATTGTATAACGCGAACTTTATCGTAGAAACCTTATTTCAAGTCATAATGTTCAAATATCTTACTGTACGATATGTCTAGTAATATTACTGTGGGATCAGTACCACATTGCGCTCGTCGTCTTGAAGCATAAGATGTTGTCTCGTTACCTCAGTAATTACACTAGCTACAGCGCTTTTTTCAAAGCGGAAGCTACTGGAACATACCTAGACGGTCTCCTATCTTATAAAAAAAAACGCTTAATTTACTAGGCTGTTTTTATTATAATAGGTTGGGGAAAAAGAAATCCATTATTTTTATATGAACTTCAGGACTTTATTTAACATGCTTCGGATTGTCCGATTTGGGTCAAATATGCACCGTTTTGGTCTATGATTTGTTGACATTTTAAAGGTAACTTCATAATGCCTCTTTCGTAGAAGTCCTGCTCTCTATTTGCAAAAAACTCTAGTAGCCGATTTTCACAATCTTCCCTAGATGCCAATTTTTTATCACTAAACAAATTTTGTAATGCAAGAAAAGATGGTAATCGCTTGGTGCCAAGTCCGGACTGTATGGCGGATGTATTAACACTTCCCAACCAAGCTCCCGAAGTCTCTGACGAGTCACTGTAGACATGTGTGGCCTAGCGTTGTCCTGGTGGAACACGACACCTCTCCTGTTGGCCAATTCTGGCCGTTTCTGGTCAATTGCTATCCTCAAACGGTCCAGTTGTTGACAGTAGAGATCAGAATTTAGCGCTTGGCCATATGGAAACAACTCATAATAAATAATCCCCTTCCAGTCCCACCAAATGCACAGCAGAACCTTCCTGACCGTTAGTCCTGGTTTGGCCACCGTTTGAGGTGCTTCACAGCTCTTTGACCATGATCGTTTCCGCACAGAGTTATCGTATGTGATCCATTTCTCATCTCCAGTCACCATCTGTTTAAGAAATGGGTCTATCTCATTCCGTTTGGCCAAGACTTCGCAGATGGAAATTCGATCCATCATGTTTTTTCTGTTAATTGGTGTGGCACCCAAACATCGAACTACTTTTGAATCCAGCTTTGTGTAAATGGTTTAAAACTGTTTTGTGGTCCATTTTAGCTCCTGGGCGATGTTACGACTGCTAACATGCCGGTCAACTTCGATCATTTCTCCGATTTTATCGACATTTTCGGCGACCGGCCTACCTGTGCGAGGTGCATCTTGAACATCAAAATTCCTGAACGGAATCTACGAAACCAAAATTGCACATAATTGGCTGTTACAGTATCGGGTCCATAAACACCATTCACAATTTTAGCCGCCTGGCTTGCATTTTCGCCTTTGTCAAAGAAAAACTGTAAAATGTACCGAATTTTCTCTTTGTTCACTTCCATTTTTAACACCCTGTAACTCACAATTGAATGCACCAAACAAAAAACAGCAAAAGAATTTTTTTACTGCGAAATGTCACCTTTCCAACGAGCATAAATCTGAAACTGTTTGATCGATACTTTACGAGAAATTTATCACTACAGCCATCTACCGAAAAAATAATGGATTTCTTTTTCCCCAACCTAATATATACTATATATTTTGTACTACATAAATGAAGGTTTTGTGAATTCATTTAAAAAAAGAGGTTTCTTGTCTATTCATCTCAGTAAACGGAAGTTTATGAACTGACGGATATAACTTGTTATAGCCATCAAAAGTAATTGTACAGAACGATTGTCTTTAACAACTTATTTTTTCTTCGAAAACGAGATCGTTTTGAGGCTTTAATGAAATGTATTCTTCAGGCAGATGGTCCGACAACGTCGTCAGGGCGGTCCGAAGTGGGTGGATGCGAGAAACTGAGAATTGCACTCGGTGGAACGCATTGCGGGAGGCCTGTATCCAGCAGTGGATAAACAAAGGCTGATAATGATGATGAATGAATGATTCCTCAGGCGATAAAACTGGATGTGCTTTCCTAAATAGATACATCGCTGTTATTCAGCGGCGTTGCCTCACCAATACCGTGCTTCCGACCACATGGTTTATAGGCCTTATTTAAAATATAAAGGTTAACTAAAAAGTTAAACTATAAGCGACGACGACGATACAGGCGACTCTAAAAGTTTACGTATGGACTTTCTTTGTCCAAATGTTAGAGCTTTGCAAAAATTATCGTTAACTTCACCTCGCACGCAGCCAGCGTATGAATGTTATATTTAATATACATACAAAAGGAACTACCCCCTACCCCCACACGGAAATGGCCAAAATAACGCAGTGAACTTGAAATGTTTCCACGAGCAAAATTCTCAACAGAAATTGGAATAAGCTGCAGGAATATAAAGGCGGTAACGCCTCCCACATCTGTGCTTATACTTTGTTGGTAGAACTTTATTCTAGTTCACCTAAACACGTCGTATAAGCTCGTGTTGGGGGTAAAAGCAACCCCGAATTTCGGATAAGAAAGAATATGTTTTAATATTATTTACTTTATATTATGCAACTGCAGGAAACTTCAGTATTCTCCTAATCGTACCCAATTCTCTTACAATGTACAAGTTGTGAGCGGCACAAATGTTGGCTTATTACAACTAACTTAACAGTGACTTAAATTATAGAATAAGAAAATTTCTATTAGCTTTAAAGAAACAGCCTTAACATGATATTGGTATTAAAATACATTTACAAAATGAATTATTCTATTTCCATTATGGGAATGCACGTACGGACATAACGAGCGGAACTCCACCTAAGTTATTCAAGTTAACGAATGTAGCCTAATGTATTTACCTACGCCCCAATGTTTACCCCCACCTGCCGCTTAGGTTCTACTTAGCAGGCTAAACGATTTTGATATATTTTACTGTTAAAAAAAATGTGAGCCGTTGTGGATTTTATTAGATTTAGTTTTTGCTTAATAGTTCTTGCTGAACTGTTTTTTTTTTCAACTTTCAGCATAATTTTGACCTAATTAGTGTTACTTGACTCTAATTTTCCTCATTATTAAGATTCAATAAAAATACAATAATTATATAACTTAAAATGTAATAGTGAAGGAGTGGATGTTTCCAAGAGCGAATAGGCTGTTAGTTAGTGCGACTTCTTCTTCTTTTTAGACCTTTACCCATCTTCACTTAGGGCCGGCCCTCCTGATCATTCTTCTAAATCCATCTCTATTTTGTGTCATAGCTTCTGTCAATTTGTTAATCTTTAGATCTTTATTCATCATCGTCAACCAAGTGGTCGGAGGTCACTCAGGGCCTCTATTTTTAGTATCGAAATCCCGCGCTAACCTAACCATATGCGTCGTAGGTCTTCGCGTAATATGGTACCAGCTGTTTTCCTTTAAGGACAATTGCTATTTACTGGCGTCAGGTCTATGTTGCCGGAGACTATCTAGGTGGGTACCAACGCAGCGCTTATTACCGTGTATCAGTTTGAAGAGCGCTGTAGCTAGTGAAATTACTGGGGTAACGAGACATCGACAGAAGCCTTAAATTTTTTAATAAAGTTGTTTCTGACTCATTTAGGAGATTATTCTAAAAAAAAAATAGTTAAGTGTAAGAGAGCTACTTTAGTGTGTATACTACGATATGTTTAATTAATTAACTGAATAATTATAGAAGCGTTATAATTTAAAAGTATATTGTTGCCCGTCTGTGAGGACATCCGCTGAATGTAGAAGCCCCTACATATCTCCGCTTTATCCCGCGATAAAGTCGGAAGTGGCGCGAGCCGCGACACTTCCTTTTGTACCACACCGCCGTCTCTACCGAAATGGCTGTTTTTTCTCATCAAGTTTAATTAAGTTGTAGTTTCAACGCGAGCTGTGAAGCAAACGATAACGAATTTCACTTAAGTTCCCGAATGAATCCTCACTCCGGCCGCTGAGCCCGACGCGTGTTTCATCGGAATTTGATTAATTCATTTCTTAGCGGACAATTGTTTGGTGTACTACTTGTGAGCGTAGTTCCTCGTAGCAAATCTCTACGACTACTGCGTTATAACAAAAAATTATTAACTTTAACTACTAACACTCATGTTAGTAACACAGTGAAATTCTTCAGACGATGCTCATTAAGTTAGTTAACTGGTGGAACGTCTCAGGTGCTGAAGACCATCCAAGTAGATACCACTGCAGCTACTATTGCAGTCGACAAACAGATATGATTTATTTTTCCAATCATTAATCATCTTTTCTTTTCTTTCTTATCTTTCCTTCTCTGCTCTACTTGCACACTTTTTTCCATCTAGCATCCTTCTTCCATTGCTCTCCTGAGCTAAGACTGTGCAGACATTGCTGTGTTCGGGTTTAAAAGAGGCATTTTGTGATGCAATATACATCGTCCTAATCATGATGAACGTCTCGCACGTTTCGTTGCTTCGTGGAAAAAAATATGTGTTTATGGGTAATATAGAAATATGAATGTATAGCGTCAGTTATCCACTTGTGCGTCAGCTTCCATCGATTGCTGTCAGTGCTTCAGAAGATAAACTGATAAAGTTAATCCGCATGTTGGAAATCAACTTTAATGAAAATTCGTAGCGATACCGCTATCGTACTAATTCAGCAATGTAAAAAGTTTTATCAGGCAACAGTGTAAACAGTTCAGTAGACGTCCACTGCTGGACATAGGCCATCACATTGATCAGTCCTGGACTTCTTCACCAGATCGTTGGTTACAGTTAGCATAGCCTCCGGTATCTCTAGGCACTAGGGGCCATCGTTTATAGGGATTAATATAGGGACACCACGCTGACTCAATGTGGGTTAATAGGAGCAAGAGCCACGTTTATTGAATAGCAGAGTACATCACTATCAGGTGAAGTTGGCTTGGGTTCCGTGACTTATCATGCGGGAACCCTTACACCCCCGTACTATACCTGTAATCGTAATAATGATAGTAAGTCCCTTTTATTCGACAAAGACGAGTGAGCTGTTCACCTGGTGGTAACAACGCAGCGCTAGTTAGGATGATATACACAACATTACATTATGCTCATCACAGACACAAGTTATTAAGCCTCATTACCCCAGTAATTTTACTACCTGCATCACCATTAGAACAGGAACACAGTAATGTTTGCACACTACTGTTTGTCGCGGGTAGTAGGCGCTGCAGTGATACCTACTTGGACGGTCTTCATCAATAGTGACCTACCAGCAATAACTCCTTTAAGGATCCTCAAATATATCAGTCTTAAGTTGTCTGAATCCAGCGTCTTTAATCATCACCAGTTCATCAATCCATCAGCACTGAGTTCACTACCCAGACGTGTCTACAACCTGCATTATATACGTAATGTTAATATGAGCGTGGTTGAACACAACTTAATTTGCAATCTCATTATTTGATTAACCTTTCACCAGTTGGCAGCTGACCCCAGGCCTTGGCGTCAAATTGCCAGCCGACACGATCACAAGCAATCTACATACGCAGATCGATTTTCCGCTAACTTGCCTGTTCCTATTACCGATACCTCATCTAACTATATACCAGTTATGGATTCAGAAACCGTATTACCACTGCTGACAGATATTTGTTACGGGAGGAAAATGAAACAGTTACAATGATAGCTACTCTCTCTCTTTCTCACTTTATATTTCCGGTGTTAGTTTAACATTAGAAATCTCATTAAAATCATCACAGTTTCCGCTTTTATGTCTTGTTTTCATGTTATTTAATGTACTACCTTAACTTATAATTATTATATATATATATATATATATATATATATACACATAAGTCATTGAGGGAGGCCTGTGCCTCAACAGTAGATACGCAAATTGGTGGAGGTAGATAAAGAGAGAGTGAGAGCAATTGAGCGACAATTATTTTATTGTTTAAGGAATCCTACTTCAAGCAATTAAAACACGAAATAAAGAAGAGTAAAATAACGTACTGTACATTCTAACTTCTCTCTCTCTCTTTCTCTCTTTCTCTCTCTCTCTCTCTAACTTCTTAGTATAATTCTTAGCATATTCAATGTTTACTGCATTAAGATTAAGATATATTTAACATGACTGCAGAGTATTGAACGTACTGCACTGCCGTAGACTATCTAAATAGGTACCACTGCAGCTCCTATTGCAGCAGACAAACAGCACTGTAAACGTTGTTTTCTGGTTTGAAAGGCGCTGTAGCTAGTGAAGTTACTTTTGCAGGATGTTCAACTCAATACCGTGATGTGGATATAATCTCAACTAGCGCCACGTTAATATAATATATATATACAGAGATTATTCTCCCACAGACTAAATACATACATTTATAGTTGTCTCTTTTTCGTTACACATTTACGTTTCACGTCAAAAACTTTGAAATTTCTTCTGAAAATGTATCCAGGCTTCTTATCCAACGAGAGGCGTGTGTAGCCTCCGTCCTGATAAGAACCCGGGGACTTCGAGTTCATCATGAACCTCAGGGCTCATTTACATAATGTTTCGCTTTATCCTCCCTTGTTTAAAGGATCGGAAAGTTCCACCCCGCCGCGCCCGTTACTCATCCGTCTCATATTATCGCAAATTTTGTTAACTTTAAGATTAAAAGTTAATTAACTTAAAAAATGTATTTTCTGATACCTTTAACAAATATATTTATGATGTAATTTTCCAAGAATTTACTATAAATCGTCTTTATTCATCATCAGCCGATAGGCGTCCACTGCTGGGCATAGGCATCCCCCAAAGGTTTCCATGTTTGTAGTGGTTCATATGGGAAGATTTGGGCCATTACCCGCCACCCTAGCCCAATACGGGTTGGCTGGCGCCAGAGCCTCGTTTGTTGATTAGCAGAGTGCACCACGAGTAGATGAGGTTGGCGTGGGTCCCGTGAGTTGTAGTGCGAGACCCCTTGCACCCCTTTATTAAAGACTATAATATTTTGACTTAATATTTAATTATATGGAAGTAGTAATCTTTATTAAGGGGTGTAAGGGGTTTCGCTTAACATCTTAAACAGTTCAAGTCAACCTCACCTGCACGCGGTGTTCCCTACTGAATAACAGACAAAGCTCTGACCAACCTGCACTGGATCAGTGTGGTGGGCTAAGGCCCGATTCTCCTCAATGAACTTTGTGGAGATCTTTATGGGAGCCCAAAGTCTAGCAGTGGTTGACTATCGGCTGATGATGATGATTAAATAATTAAAAAGTAAAGTAACTCATACAACAATCAATCCGGCTCTCCCCTTAACGTTTCATAAAAGGCGACTCTTGAGGCCAGGAATAAGAAACACAAAAAGTCTACTATATATATATTTCATAGTTTTAATCAAGTTATATTAAGTTATCGAATTAATAATTAGGGCAGCAAATTAAAGGTTAAATATGATGAGATATTCGTCTCTGAATAATTTGGAATCCATTTTATTTAAAAAAACCACAGACAAGTTAAAATCAAGTGACAATAGTACTGAATAACACCGTCCGGTGCTCGCATTCAATCGGACAGTTTATCTGACTTTTTTTATATCATTGAACTCTCTATTGAAAGTGTGCGGAGGTTATTAAAGCTCCAATAAGCGCTTCAATTAATCAAAAGCTCGTTGACATTGCCGGATGCTGCAGCGATCTAACAATCGGCGTAAACAAGTAACAAATTAAGCGGCGAATTAATCCGATCCGAGATGAAAACATTAGTGATTGGTTGTGTTAGCAGCGCCGGCGTGTACAGCGGTAGTGTAGTATGCTATGGTGTATATACACTGCACACTATACAGCGGTACAGAAACATATATATGTTGTTGTACATATATCGCGGCCGGTCGGGGTCGCGGATGCGAATTTAATATCTGTCAGGGGCAGAGAGATGCGCGGGTAGAAGGCGGACTCGCGGTGCGGTCACTGCATTAAACACTGATGGAAAAAGCATAATTTTTTTTTATTTAATAAGGAAATATTTTAAACACGTTACCCTAATAATTTCGTTAGCTACCACCCCCCACAAACCGCAAAAAGTATTATTGCACACCACTGTTTAACGGTAGAAATAGAAACAGCGGTTCTATCGATCTAGACCGCCTCTTGTAAGATATACTATAAAAATAACTTTTATTGACCTTTGGTGGATTGTTAAAGAAATTCGCATCTCTTCTCATACATCATCATCATCATCAGCTTTTTTTATCCATTGCTGGATATAGGCCTTCCTCAATCCGTCTACAGTTTTTAAATAGTATTCTAAATATGTGAACAATAGTGTTTTTTTAGGGAATTATATCTCTTAAAAAATCTGGAATACATAAAATCATGCAATGCAATATATGAAAATAAAAAAAATTGTTTCAGTAATTACCAAAACAAAATGCTACTTAATCTATTTGATAATTATGAGAGATCTTTCTACATCTCAATCATTCAGTTTACAAAACGCGAGACGCCTTACTTACCTAATTTAATTTTAGTAGTAATAAAAAACTAAAAAATTTTACACAGTTCTATGTTAAACTTTTTAATATATTTTTTTAAAAAAAGCATTGTTAGAAATATTAAAAAAAAAATAGTATCTAAAGTAACACCAGTAACGAGTGTCACGCTATGCCTCTATGGCGCTATTATGAGACATCTCATTTCACGTGCTCACCGCCATCGCGCGCGATTCGGGGATCCTTGTTTACACGTGAATTTCGCAGGAAGTGTCTAGAAATTTTTCGCTGCCATCCGGATAAAATATTTTTTTAAATATACATCATCACCTATTAAAAGTCCACTGCTGGACACGGGCTTCCGCAAATGATCTCAACATCTATTAGATTTATAGAAAGTTTTCCATCACAGCGTCTTCATCTGTCTACTTTGACTTATTTAAAATAATCATCATCCCTCCATCTCCCCCAAAGATCTCCACATACAGTCAGCATGGCCTTCGGTACCCATTTGGACCATTTCCCACCACGCTGGCCCAATGCGGGTCTGTGGGAGCCAAAGCCTCGTTTGTTGATTAGCAGGCAGCACCGCGAGCAGGAGAGGTTGGCTTGGGGTCCAGTTAATTGTTATGCGGGACCCCTTACACTAATATAATGGTTGTCTTGTGAATAAACACAGAGAAAACTTGTATTATAACGAACTAGTTCAGCGACGGATGGTTCAGTACCAGAACAGGAACCGTTGAAATGAAGGTTTAATGTGGGTCCACGGATTGGTCCTTTTATCTACTATACACGGCCTTCCCCGCAATGAACTACTTTACTGCGGGGATCGATGGTTGCTGTAAACAACTTAACAGGCCCTTAGACGCACAGGTGGCTACTGAAAGGATACCGTAAAAGTTTAAAGTCTTTGGGAAACTACCAACCCTTTGCTGTGGGATTAAAAAAAAAATTGTTGTGTAGAACTCTTACCGGTCAAATCTCAAAGCGCTTCTCTCTATCAAACTTTCTTACTGCTTAAAAGTAAAAAATACACAACATACTGTTTACACCTGAAGCTGTTACATTAAATCAAGAAATTAACTAACTAAAATTTCCAAAAAAAAAAAACTTTTATCGATAATACAATAACATGTTTAACAGAAACATAGTAATTTGATAGTTAGTAGTCCTAGAAATAGTAATATCCCTGTCTATTACCTAGCACCGCATAATCTATATCTCCTACCGAGCAGTAATGTGCAAACATTACTATCTCTATTAATACCTAGTTATTATAAGAGACGCTGACTTACTATGAAGAGAAAAAAAAAACTTAAGAGGGACATTAACTAATACTTTTAAAATAAACTATCTAGATAAGTTAAAAGCTAACACTAGAATGACGTTCACCTGATGGTAATACGCAAACCTATAACAACTGGCGATAGTTTAGACGGTATGCACTGCACCACATTGCGCTCATCGCACATATAAGATGTTGAGTCCCGTTACCCCAGTAATTTCATTAGCTAAAGCACCCTTCAAACCGGAAAATAGTAGTTTGCACACTACTGTTTGACGGTAGAAATGGACGATCTCCGGCAACAGAAATCAACCACCAGTACATTTTGTGCTTTAATATTTGTACTGTTTCACCCTCAACTTCGAAGTAAGTTGGATGGAATGTTATTTCAAGTTAAGCGCAACTTACAATAAATTTTTAAATAAGAAGTTTAATGGTGATAGATCTCGAGGGTAAAAGGGATCCCGCACTACAAATCACGGGACCCAATTCACCCTCACCAGCCCGTGGTGCAGCCTGCTAATCAACAGACGAGGCTCTGCTCTGCTGCCACTAACCCTCATTGAACTAGCGTGGTGAGAAATGGCGCAAATCCTCCCATATGAATCTCTATATACGACAGCCCCTAGTGCCCAGTGTTACCTGAGGCCATGCTGACTGTATATGAAGATCTTTGGGGGAGGCCTATGTCCTGCAGTGGACGTTTATCAGCTGATGATGATGATAATGATGAATTATAGATCTTCTGTAAATTTTTATATACTTTATCCTTATTGCATTGTGCGGCTACATTCCTTATAATAATTGTCTGTCCTCTGCCAGGATTTGCTGGAGGAGAACTCTTTTAAAGGTTAAGCTTGTTTACAAGTACATGTGTAAATAAAGTAAACAGCCACTTTTAAGATGCGAATTAATTATTCAATTGTTATGGAAGTTAGATGATAAGATAAAGCGGAAGTTCAGCGAGAGCGCCGCGGAGTTCGCGAGGAGCTGGAGGTGCCGGCGGAGCTAATTGGTTTACTCGGAAATCCATTAAAATGATTTACATTTTGGAAACGCTTCGTTTATATAATGGCCAAATTAAAAAGTTGTCTACCACCCCTCCACCCCCAGCTCTCACGTCCAGTCTAATTCACCCTGGGTAACGCCTCGCAGGCGAAGAGGGGAGATTACCCCTTTATTGCTCCCCCGCGCCACTCCTAATGCATGACACTATTACTGTAGATGTGAACTAATGCCTCCGTAGTTTCTTCTTGAGAAAAATATTTGTTAGCGGTATCAAAAAATAACATAATGTATTATATTTTAATTTGGTAACACTGACTTCGTTAATTATAAATTCGATTTCGCAAATATGGCAACATTGAACAAACGTCAGAATATTTACCCGGCGGTCAGTCTTCAGTCATTCGGGCATTAGCTCTGGAAAAGCGAAGTAATCCGGCACGAGTTCCGGCACGGCATATATCACCTGCTTCAACTTTATATGATGGGCTAAGTTACAGGCAAAAGTCTTGGCTGCGAAATGTAAAGGAGTGGACCGGTATCACCACTGTTGGGCAACTGTTCAATATGGCTCAAAAGATTTAAAAGTTGTCAGTAAAATCATAACCATCTATTATTTGTCCAACTGGAGGATATACCAACACATTGTTATACTCTTATCTTCGGTAGATAAACAGTAAAGTATTTGAATGACTACTGATTGTTATAACCAAAGGATCTGCAGCTCATTGGAATCCTGTTTAAACTAAGTAACAATAAGTTGGACATAAGTAACAACAATTTAAGTGACAGGATATTCGAGAATCACATTCAAGTGCTAGCTTTATCTATAATGATATAGAGGATTTGTTTTGGCGTTACTGAACATAGTGAACGATTTTCGAATCAAAACAACAGTTAAGTTAACTGCTATAAAGCACATTTCTAAGCTCGTTAAGTTTATCGTCGATTGAGACGTTACATCGGGGCAAGGTTAAAAGGTTTTGAACTTTGCGACGCCCTTTGCATTGCGCACTCCACAATGTCACCGCGAACAATGAACCAGTTCGTGAACATTACACCAGTTGTAAACAAGCACCGGGCTTTCGCCTCATTAAAAACTGACATAATTAAAATTAAAGCTTCTAATTATTCATAAGAATTTCAATTTTTAATCTGACCTCATCTTGATGTCGAATATTGTCTTGATCCTGTTCATCCCTCGCTCTCAAACATCTGTTTATTCTGTCTAACATTACCTGTATCTAATATCTGAATACTTGTATGACCTAATAAGATCATTTATTTTTTAAATTCGTGATACACAATATATAACTTTAAAATATTTAGTATATATACTAGTAAATAACATTAAAGTATCTCTCTATAAAACTTGTCTTTTACTTAATGTATTCAAGTTATTGATAGAAATTTGTAGTTTCTACATACAATTCTTACGTACAAACATTTTTAACAAATATTACATTACAGTAAATATTCAGTATTTTCATAATAATTATAACAAAGTTAACTTAATTTTCTAACACACAAAGCTTTTCTGTTTTATTAACATGATTGTATAGAGCTCTATTCTGATGTAAGCTTCCTCCAGCTCATTCTATTTATGTCTAGATTTTCCTTTTTCTATCTAATAATTTGCAGCTACATCTTCTATGTCGCTTACCGACCTCCTTGGGCGAGGTCGACCCTTACCTTTGAATGTCTACCACGTTACTTATTTTGTCCATCCCTTAATGGCCCATCGCCACTTTAGTTTAAGATCAAATATAATGTTTGTCATTACATTTAAGTGCTCATTTATCGTAATTTAATTCATATGAACTTTACATCCTGTACAGTTATGTAAAGATAACAGTCTAGCAGGATAACCTACGCCAGGATACGACTAGTCATTTAAATATAATCTTTGCGATTAACTGAAAAGTGTGCCGTTATTATATAAGGAGCCGATAAACAGTACTAACGTTACTGTGTTCCGGTTAGAAAGGCGCTGTAGCTAGTGTAGTTACCGCCATAAATAGATCGAAAATTATGTCTCAAAGCTACGAACTCAATGTGGTGCAGTGTGTGGCATCCTAACTAACTCAGCGTTGTTATGAGCACTTACAATCAGATGAATGTCCCGCTCGTCGCGACGCATCGTATGACAAAAAAAAATATACGTCATTCAACAAATTCACTTAGACAATAATTGCCACTTCCGGTGCCTCCGTCCGGGATGTTCACCGGCGAAGGTTTATCATGGCGCGCTACATTCATCGTGAAAATCAAGTGTCATCGCGAACCGTAATTGTGCCCGCGAGCTACGCGAACACTCGGCCCACTCGACACATCGATAAGTGGGCCCCTGCTCCTGAAGCGGCTGCGAAAGCACGGGTTCAAAATTAAACCTACAAAAAAATTTCATTAGGAACTATACCCGGAAGTGATTTAATATAATATTTTTTTTTATATTATATAAAGTAAATTTTCAAATTTTATAAAAGTACCTATTATAAATCCCAAAGTCAACTGCCGCAAGTTCTAAAGCTACTTAACTCTGCCTTACGAGTACTACCCTTAAGTAAACCCTTAAAACTATTTGATAAAACTTAATTAAAACACTTTAAAACATAATGTATTCACTATTAACTTAATAATAAAACTCTCTCGTCACACAGTAGTAAAATAAAGGCCGCATTAAAACGGTTCAGTCGGCCGGAAGTACTTAACTGTAAATCGCAACGCGACGTCCGAATTTTATGCGAAAATTGCTGTTTTTATTTATACTTCAACAATGGCACATCAGAATTTCAGCCTGTTATAAATTAATTTATTGCATCAGCTGATGTAAAGGAAATTATATGAACCCTAAGTGTCTACAGAGTATTAATTCATTGAAGCTTAATAGCTATGTTGTAACGTGTTTACTGCTGATAGGTCTCTGATGCCGGAGACCCACAAGACTCACAACACCCACTGTGTTTCTACCTCCAAACAGTAGTGTGCAAACATTACTTTTTTCCGGTTTGGAGGGCGCTGTAACCAGGGTAATTACCGGGATAACGAGACTAACCATCTTATGCCTCAGGCGAGGAGCGCTATCTGGTGAAATATATGTCATACTAACTATCGCCAGGATGTTATGGCGGGCGTATCGCTTAACGTCAGACGAAAGTCCCGCTCTCCTCATTTAATTGTACAAAAAAAAGTTAGTTACGTCCTGTACATCTCGAAGAAGCACAGATTCGATCCCCATTCAGCTTCAGCTTCCGGTGAAGGAAAACATCGTGATGAAACCGACATGTTCCAAGAACTATAGTTTTCATGTAAATTCGTTATGTACTAACGCTTATTTGGCTAGTACAGATAGCTTTCAGTCTTTCTTTGTCAAAAAAAAACCGAGTGCCAGTAGTGGGAATATTGAACTATTATATTAATTAATTTGATAGCATATTCTCAATATCAAGCTTTATAATAATAGCGAAAAAGATGTAATGACTAGTAGAAATAAAGAATATCCAGTTAATTTACTCTGTTGACACAGTCCCCCTCCCCCGCACAGTAGTTCGCAAACAATGTAAACAAAATGTAGCCATTACAAGTTAAGCTATCAAAGCGAATGCGAGGGGGTTCAATTTGGTGTGACGCCAAACGTCAAATCCGAGGAGACGCTTCCCAACTTTTCCTATTTAGATCCCGTCATCGATTGTTTAACGTGTTCAGACAGGATCGGGGCCCATTAGCTTTGAATTGAACAACCAATCAATCAATATTTCACGGCGCTATATTATATTTCACTTAATTAACTTAAAAAACGAATTCAAGTTTCAGGCCGTTAAAACTTTATCAGGACACGGGGCGGTCATGTGATGGACAGGTTCACGCTTGACCATTACAATAGAGCTAGTTAGGAAATTAACAGTACACGAAATTGAGATCTTCTTAACAAGGCTTGGTATGTTAAATACCTTAATTTCATTAACTACTGCGCCCTTCAATCCGGAACACTGGCACACTGGCGGTAGAGTTAACAGAGACCTACTACCACTTCAATGAAGCTGTAGTTATGTTTAGACAGTCGAATATTAAAACACATACTAACTAGAGCTATACACCCTCTACGGAGACTTTTTCCAGAAAACTAGCCAGTATCCTGTAGAAGAACACAAAAGGGTGTCTTTTTTGAAAAAAAGAAAATCTAATCAATACTTGATACATGAAGCTTGGTATCAGTTAGCCACATTTTGAATTTAGGCTTAGGGTCGAAGGTGTATTCGAATATACGAGGATATGCTGACGTTAAAAGATAGGGTGGGTTTCGTGTCGCTTGTCTCCCTTTAAGTTAAGATCAAAGTGTAGTTAAAAAGGATGTAAAAGTATTTTGTATCGATGAATATTGTTCAAGTAAAACAGATAATTGCGGATAATCAAAAGCTTTTTGGAGCCGACCGGATACGTCCGCGTTTAAAAGATAATAAGAATCCGCCAGATAATGGCCCCCGCCGCTTTACGTGTCTCAAAGTAGATTTTATGTTTGTTAGAGAGCTCTGTTTCTTTATGCCCGCCCCATCCGTCCCGATCAGAAAACCTTTTAACTCGCGTAAAGAAAAAAAAATCGAGTGTCCTTTACTAGCTTCTACTTCTTACGAGTTGGCAGTTTTTAAGGCAACTTCGCGTTGTTACGTTCACGGCGCAAGATACGGAGTTCGTAAGCCTTCGAAGCCTTTTAAGGTTGTTCGGAGTTGTAATACCTAAAGACCGTGTTAACTTTGTCTGTAACACGCTCAGGGATACATCGAAATTTCGTGATAACAATATTTAAAGGTAAAGGCTCTTTACTTACAGCGGTGAGACATGGCACCTGACCATCGGGCTGGTGCACCGATTTAAAGTAGCGCAGCGAGCGATGGAGAGAGCTGTGCTTGGCATTTCTCTAAGGGATGAAATCTGGAACGAAGAAAGTCGACGGAAAACTAAAGCTGTCGACTGTGTTGCAAGCTGAAGTGACAGTGGGCCGACCATGTCTGTTGTGTCAGTGACGGCTGATAGGAAGGAAAGTCTTGGAATGGAGGCCGCGTACAGGTCGCAGAAGTGTATGAGGGCCTCCATCCAGATGGACCGACGACGTCATCAGGGCGGTCGGAAGTAGTTGGATGCGGGAAGTTGAGGATCGCATTTGGTAAGGCCTATATCCGGCGATGGATAAACTAGGGCTGATAACCATGATAATATTCAAAACTCAAAGATACTTCTTCGAAGATATTAACTATGGGAAATATGATATATTTAATACCAGCTGTTCCTGGTAGGACTTTAGCAGTCCCGCTACTCCCTTCATCGTTATTATCATCAGCCGATAGACGTCCACTGCTGGACATAGGCCTCCTCCAAAGATGTCCACACCGATCGGTCCCGCGTCGCTCGCATCTAGTGGGTTCCCGCGATTCTCACCAGATCGTCGGTCCACCTTGTGGGAGGCTTCCCAACTCGAAGTCCAGGCACACTCAAGTCAATTACTGCCCCATCGGCCGATCTAGACAATGAAACCCAAAATCAATCTATCGGCTGAGGACGATGTCTGGATCAAATTATGATTCCCATAGTCGATATTACTACATATGAATATGAATAGGTTTCTTATAAACTAGTAGTTTCTGTAATTGTAGACTACAAAACCCAAGTTGAAACCAAATGTAAAGGTTTCGACTGAGGCCGTAGATGGTGAAGCACTCGCCGAGGACACTCAGATCCATAGGATTGATCCAAACACAGTGATATTTCAATAGCATCAGACAGACAAGTTTGTCCTACTGTGGTCATAGATTCGAACGTGTAGCTATAGTGTAACACATGAAGCGTTTACCCACAGCGCCGCGGGGGTCGTTAAATAAATAACCTATTGCCTGTATTTGAATAAATTTAACCGTGTAAATTAAACTTAACACCGCACCTGAACAAACAAACAAACGGAAGTGAAAGCGAACCGCCACGTTAAGAAGTGGTTTTTATTTCGCGGATGGAAAATACCATTGGAAAGCGGAACGGGGCCGCCGCCAGACAATTGTGGACCTCTACACGTAAAAGCTTTAAACTGGCGGCGTTATTTTTTTAAGGTACTACAATTTGTTATTAAATTTTTTTTTTTCTATGACAAACCTGAACTGGAGCCTCGTAGATATACTCACGATCTCCCCGTGCTCTGTCTTACTGACAGTAAGACAGAACATGGGAAGATACGAGTATGTATTTAACCCCAGAATACTTTATAAACCGGATACTCTACGTCTTAGCGAAGACAAGGTATTTGTATCCATTAAAAACATACCGGAAGTCTTTCTCAGTGCATTAGTAGAAGCTCCAGGGACTGCTACGATATATACCAGTGCCACTCTGCTCTCTTGGCTTAACTAATCTCAAAGAATTAAAGCTCTCCTTAATACCCTCACTATACAAAGCAAATATGAGACTCCTCCATATTTGCCTCCTCATCGGGTTTATTGACCCATAAAGTCTCCTAAATTAAAGAATCGTAAATCCGCAGATTTTTTAGTCGTCATTTAGGGCTTACTATCTAGACAATACAGGTATTTAGTAAAAGGTCTTCACTCTTACGTTATAAAATTAGTAATTTTTGATATCATCATCAGTCGATAAACGTCCACTGCTGGACTAAGGCCTCCCCCAAAGATCTCCACAGGGTCCATTGAAGGGAATTGGGCCTTATCCCACTACGGTGTCCAGTTCGAGTTGGTGGTCGGTCAGAGCCTCGTTTTCCTATTCAATAGGGCACGTGAGGTTGACTTGGACTCCGTAAGATATTATGCGGAACCCATTACATTTTTGATATATGAATACACAATCCTCATATTCGTCAACACTTATCACAAGGTATACGTCCAGCTCACCTTGTTTAACAGCAGTAATAAAACTTAACCTCAAACAAAAACTAACGAACGTAACATAAACCTTATAAAAGAAACAGGAAATAATTAAACAAAAGTCTTTAAAACGAAAGCTTTTATATAAAAAAAAAAGACCAGAAGAAAGTTGGATAATAATTGTCTTGTTACTACGAATATATATTCGGCCCCGGAAAGTTTCACAGCGGACGAAAGAAAAGAACGCGCCGTCTTTGAAAGTATCCAAACTGAATTTTGCTATTTTAATGATCCACCTGGAGCACCCTCGCGATGCGGACTTCAGCCAGGACTCGTCCTCCCCATAGGCGGTTTGATCCATTGACTCGTTATCTGCGTTTCCTTTCCACGTCCACTTCCGTTCGAACATGTTTATTTAATATCAGATAACAATAGAATATATCTGGTATATAAATAATGAACCTGTCACGCTGACGCTGCTGTTACTCAAGGTCAAGTGTATTGGCAAATATATATCCTTGAAGGATATTGTTCTCAGAATATGCTGATTTCTACCAATTATAGTATAGTATAGATAATACAACTAACGATATGTCTTAGTTTAAGTTTGAGTTGTTGTTAAGTTAAAAGTACGTCAACTTCAATTGTGATAGCTATAAAGAAAATAGGAGGCTGTTCGGTTTAAATGTTCTGATTAAGTTCCTTCACGATGCTTTCCATCACCAGAAGAGATAGCTCAGTAGAGATGAATCCTAGTTCAGGTCGTTCAAAGCCTAATTCGAGCAAGGGTACCAAAGCTTTAATACTCTTAAGTTTACGCCATTAAAACCGGTTCAGCCACTTAAGGTTATAAAGACACGAAGTGTTAACACAAAGCGACGCGACGATCGGGACATTTACCTGATGGTAAGTGATACACCTGTCTATAAGAACGTGGCGCAAGTTAGGATGATAATAGGGGGACCGGAAAGTAATGTCGTTTCTGCGCATGCCAATACTTGATTGTCATTTGTCAGCTCATTGTTTTGTTCAGAGGCGTACCAAAGACATTGTGAGGTTATAGTGATTTCTTTACTTATAGACAATTGAATTACAATGTTTTTTTGTAATTTTGGGTAAAATGGCCAGCCAAATACCAGAAGAGGTACACATCCGGCATTGCATGCTCTTTGAGTTTCGCAAGGGAAATAACGCAACAGTTGCTACCAAAAACATTTGCGATGTTTATCCAAATGCACTGGACATTCGTAAATGCCAAAGGTGGTTTTCCAAGTTCAAATCGGGTAATTTTGATCTTTCCGACTCGTATCGATCAGGAAGACCATCAGCGTTAGACAACGACGTGTTAAGGGCGGAAGTGGAAGCAAATCCGTGTCAGACGATCGAGGAATTGTCAAACAGTCTCAACAAACCTTGGTCGACCATCCAAGAACATTTGAAGCAGATTGGAAAAGTAAGCAGAGCAGGTGTTTGGGTCCCGCATAATCTGTCCGAACAGAATAAGGCTAACCGATCAATCACATGCAACTTATTGCTTCAACGACACAACACAGAAGCGTTTTTGATCGCTTGATCACAGGAGATGAGAAATGGGTCCTGTATGATAACCCAAAACGCAAAAGGCAGTGGCTCTCTCCAAATGAAATCCCTCGGAGTACTGCTAAGCCAGGTTTACACCCCAAAAAGCGCTTTTGTGTGTTTGGTGGAGTATTCGCGGCATTGTTCATTTTGAATTACTGAAACCTGGAGAAACTGTTACTGCAGACCTCTACAGCGAACAATTGCAGCGAGTCAATCAATCTTTAATTGAAAAGTGGCCAGCGATTGTCAACCGAAAAGGCGTCATTCTCCAACATGACAATGCAAGACCGCACTGCGCAAGGCGAACTCTAGAAAAATTAATGAATTGGGGTGGGAGGTGCTGCCTCATCCACCATATTCGCCCGATGTTGCACCATCGGATTTCCACTTATTCCGAGCGCTGCAACACTTTTTAGTGGCAAAACATTTGCAAATTTGGATGATATCCAAAATGCCATCTCTAGATATTTTGCCGAAAAACCAATTAATTTTTATCGATCAGGGATTGAAAATTTACTCACTAGATGGCAAAAGGTTATTGACAATGATGGGGAATACATCATTGATTAAAAATAAAGACTCGTTAAAAATGTATGTGTTTGTATTTAGCGTAAGAAAACGACATTACTTTCCGGTCCCCCTAATATATACTACACCGCAGTACGCTCATCACCTGAGACAAAAGATGTTGACTCCCGTTACCCCAGTAATTACACTAGTTACAACGCTCTTCAATCCGGAACACAACAATATTTTTGCACAGAACTATTTTTCGGCTGCAATAGGTGCTGCGGTGGTGCCTACTTAGACGATTAATAGCAACAGAGAGCTGCCACTAGTAATAGCTACTGGTCTTTAACACCGGATCACTATAAAGGCATCCCAGTACTGTTTGTCGGCTGCAATAGGCGCTGCAGTGGTACCTAGACCGCCTCCGGCATGGTAGAGCTGCAAACAGTGAGTCGCTTCGGTGGGCGGTGAGAAAAAATAATGTCATTAAAAAATATTGCCTCCGCTCCGATCCGTTTACACGAGAAAGGCCTTTGTGATTAATTACACGCTCATTTTCAGTGTAATTACGTCCTTTGTTACTTGACCCGGCGAATGCTGCACTTTGTGTACAGAAGTGAACCGGTTAATGCCTCAAATGCCGCCTCGCGCTGATGCATTCCGCGCACAAGGAAAAATATAGAAGCGAATATATTTTCAGCTTCTCAGATATAAATACATGAACTTGGACGCCGGTTAAAGTATTTGTCGTGAAATTATAACTAAAATCAACATCAGTATCATGATGCACTTTTCTAGTAAAATTTTATATCGTCTCTCAAACTCTTCAAGCTTTCGTCCAAACTTAAATATCATAACAGATGGAAGTAAAATACGTACAACGCGCTCCCAAAGGATACGCCGGATGCATGGATAGCATCCGCATCTCAATAAATCCTTTAAACAAATGTGCGGCGACAGATCAATAAACAGCATCCCGCGAATGGCTCTCTGTTGGAAAATAAATAAGACGAGAGGACCCGTTGTCAGAGATGAGTGAGAGATTCCGGAGCGTCGCGCTCGTGCCGTAGCGGCTCCGTGCTGCTTTGTTTCAAACCTTTTCGCGTTTACTTCATCATATTTATTTAAACAATAGTAAAAGCACATTATTTTTAATCGACAAGGGGATGATACATTTGTGATGTTATGCGGAGGGATGAAGGACATATAAGATAGAAAGTAATCAGAATTAACGTAGATGGTTACAAGAGTAGAGGAGGACCGATGAAAGTGTGGATGGATTGTGTGAAAGACATGTGTGAGAGGAGTGTGAATTCAGATATGACGGCTGATAGAGGGATGTGGAAGAGTATTACACACTGTCCTGACACCACATAGCTGGTAAAAGGGCAGGAGGAAAGGAGACAAAAGGGTGATTACCAACTTAATCCAATATGTTCTTTTCCTGTATATATTATATATGAGCACACAGCTGTTTCTACTGAATTTGATTTTGATAGTCGATGATCTTGCAATCGTTGAATAATTTCTATCGAAACTGCACAGTTTTAATTAACTGGTTAATTAAAAATTATTTCAAGTATTAACTAATGGATATATATTCCCAAATTGGACTAAGTGACGACTGTGCTTAGTGACTATACTAGGATAACCATTGGTTGATCAATACCTACCCAAGGTGATATAAAATTGTAAGTATGATCAATGCCCGCCAGCACGCTATAGCCGTTAAATGAAACTGACTAATAAAATGAATATAATCATAAAAACGCACCCTCAGCCCATTAACCGCTCACCCTCCGCGTTCCCACTTCACGCCCCTCGTTCAAAGACAAAGGAAAGGTAATAGAGTTCGTCCGCTAATGTTCCGCGAGGAGTAACCCGAGTTAATCAACATCAACTTGGCTCGGAATCGATAATGACTCGAATCGATTCGTCGTTATCTAATCGATATACGACAACGTTAGCCTGTTTCCGAAAGGCTCCAATCCAACTTTTATCACTTCAGCGGAATCCTCGCAAAAAGCAGTTACACCCCTAGCAGTCGCAACTCGCTCGTGTAATAAAACGGGCTTTAGCTTCTATCAGCCGATCGGGGAGAATTATAAAATGAAACTCCATTTGAGCTTTAATTCAGATGGAAGTAAAATCCTGACACCGTGCCTTCCCGACCTACGAATAATAGGAGGAGGGACGTATGTGCGATAATTGAAAATATCTTATTAACCCCTTCTACAAGTCTCTGAAAAGTCGCGAAGCTGCCGCTCGACTCATTCATTACATCGTCAATTTAATAAATTAGTCCACAAGCGGAAACGATTATATTTGTGATAAAGACATTTAATAGCGCATCATTATCATCATCAGACGATGACGATGCGATAGACGTCCACTGCTGGACATAGACCTACCCTAAAGATCTCTACATCGATCGGTCCCACGTTGTTCGCATCCAGTGGGTTCCCACAACTTTCACCATAATCTCGGTCCATTTTGTGGGAGGCCTCCCAACACCACGTCTTCCGGTACGTGGGCGTCACTCGAGGACCTTACTGCCCCATCAGCCGTCAGTTCTTCTGGCAATATGCCCTGCCCTCTTCACTACGCATTATACTCTCATGAATTTAAAAGACAATCTGCAATATTACAAAAGAAATAAGAAACTTCTTTAGAGAAAATATTTGTATGAATTTTCTTAACGTTTACAAGCTTGTGGAGATCTTTGGGAGATGCCAATGTCCAGCAGTGGACGTCTATCGTCAGTTGATGATTATGATGATTACAAATAAATAATACCTTACCCAAGTCAAATTCCTTTTTCTTTCCTAGTATTTGTTAATTTTAACATTAGATATTAATATGGTGTTAATTTTTTAATATTCTTCAATAGGAATAATTGCGTTCCCACACAAGTCACGGGATCGAAGCCAAACTCACCTGCTCGTGGTGCACCCTGCTAATTAACAGATGAGGCTCTGACTCTCACCAACCCGTATTGGGCCAACGCAGTGAAAAATGGCCCAAATCCCTTCAAATGAACCCTCTGAACATGGAGATCTTTGAAGGAGGCCTATGTCCAGCAGTGGACGTCTATCGGCTGATGATGATGATGAAGTATTTAATTTATATATGGGTTTCGCTGATGAATAAGGTTTGTAATGAAGTAAGCCAGGGAATCAAGGTTACCGGCACAGCCTTCCCGGTGTATAAACTGACGGGCTGCTCAGGTCTGCTGCAGGAGTGAGCATTGTTGGAGTAGACTATGTATTAGAGTGGAGACTGCGTTTATATAAACGTAGCACGAGACACATCTTGAACAGATGGAAGGTCGATCTGCACAAGGCGGCTGGTAGCAACTTGATGCATGAGATAAACCTATGTCCTGCAGAGGACAGCTGCAAGCTGTTAATGATGATGATGAAGCATTTAATATTAAGTTAGTACTTGTAATGTTAGAGTAGAGATGTAAATTAAGTGTTAAATCAGAGCGGTGACTGCGGAAAGCTATTAAGTTAACTGCGAGCTTTTATTTGGGGGGGAAGGGGTGCTGAGAAATGCACGTTCAAAAGAACCTCCTCCGCCGACAGTTGAGCTGGTAACGCGAAGTTTCCCGGTCACGGTCCACGTAAATACATTAAAACGATTCGACAGTTTTGATGTACGAGTGTTTCAGTGCGAGCGGGGAGCGTTTATCGCGCCGGCGGGGTAGCGCGCCCCTAGCCCGCTTAATGGCCTAACTTTTGTATGTCTAGCCTGTTCAAATTTGCCGATTTTCGCTGGCGGATAACCCGTTATATTTATCGCAGTCCGCTATTGTTTGGTCCGTCTTCGTTTCAATATTTGAACACCTTCGTTGTTAACATTTTGGATACTTTATTTACGGGGCCACCCGATGTTGTCAAACGCGAACGATGAAGCTCTCTCTGTACATACATATTAATATATGCCGGTCAAATAGAAATAACTTATTAAGATAACAAGTAAAAAATAAATAGACACTTAAAACATGATCTTATTAATGCTACTAACCATTAAGAGTCCAGCAAAACTTAAAAAACCTTCAGCAAAAGAATATAACACGATGCTTCACGATATAGAATACGTAAAAACCTAATATTTAAGTTATCCAATAAATAAACAGCCCTCTTAATGTTGCCAAAGGGATCCCAATGGTATCATCATCATCAGCCAATAGACGTCCTGCTGGACATAGGCCTCCCCCAAAGATCCCCACGTCGATAAAGTGTTCAACTCCGAGTTGATAGATGTCATATGTTTATGACAGCAGTTGCTATTGGAACACGTCAGCCTCCTCTTAATATTCATTGGAAGATGAAGGTCAGTGGAGGTAGAACCTGATGCTCTTGGAGACGTGTACAACCTCCTCACAAACTGATTTACTACTATTCCATTCGTTCGCTTAAGTTGATTATAACATAGTAAATACTAGTAATATTTTGAAGAATTCATTTCTTTTTAAAAGAAGCCACGAGAAGAGCAGTACTTTCACCTGATGGTAGACGATACGCCTGCACCACATTGCGCTTTGAGGCATAAGACAAAAAGTGTCATTACTCCAGTAATTTCACTAACTACAACTTCCTTCAAATCGGAATACGGTAATATGTGTACAGTACTGCTTGACGGCAGAAATAATGGCTGCAGTGGTACGTACCTGGACGGTCTCCAGCAACAGAGACCTGCCAGAGTCACCATTAAGATCATTACAAATGTGTAGCAGTGTGTGCGAAGGTCATTCACCAACCAGATGGACCGATCAGGTTCGAGAGTTGTACTCCTTTAAATTTTAGACAGTCGTAAGAGATTCGCTAGACAGGAACCGGTAGAAGCTGTACATCGGCTCCAGGCAGCAACTCTGGCACTGACCACGATCCTCAGTCATTAGGGAACGACCCTAGAGAGAGGGGAAGAGTGTCGCATCATCACACGTTATGAATGTTATGATGCGGTCGAAAATAAATTCTAGCAAATTTGAAACGCGCTTGAAGTATAAAAAGAGTAGCGCGGGCGAAACGCAGCGCCGGCATATTAACCGCAGCGGCGATTTCCAACCGGAAGCCGAGCATTAAACAGGCTTTTCACATACATTAAATCAACGCTTTTCAAAGCCGCCTTTTAAATTGCATCCGGTTGTACCGGTCCGATATCTATACAGCCATTCCATGTGTCTGCTAACATCTAACTTGACACCAGCAATTATTGTCTATTATCGAATCATTTAGATTAAAACAGATTATGAATCAATGAACGTAGCTGTTCTTGGTACATGTACCATCATCATCAACCGATAGACGTAGACCTCCCCCAAAGACCGCATCGATCAGTCCCGCGTTGTTCGCATCCAGTGTGTTCCCGCGACTCTCACCAGATCGTCAGTCCACCTTATGAGGAACATCCTAACACCACGTCTACCGGTACGCGGGCGCGACTTCGATTACGCCGATGATGATGATTATTCTAGATATCTGTCAGGTCTTTGTCTTCAGGTAGATTTGCTAAATCAGAACTATAGGCAAATAAAAAAAACACGGATTATTTTAATACCATATTGTCTAATCTTTTGTCATAAGCATACCAATGAAGATCTTTACTAATGATAGGTCGACTCGGAGACCGTCTAGATAGGGACCAAAGGAGCGCCTATAGTAGCCGACAAACAGTATCGTGTTCCGGTTCGAAGGGAGTTAGCACTAGTTAAATTACTAACGTAACGAGACTTAACATAGGTAACATTCTGTCTCAAGGCCACGAGCGTCGCTTTAATTAAAAAAAAGTTCATCTAAGTAGAAACGGTTTCGTATCGCAAAGGGTGTTGTATGACGGGTGTATCCAGTAAGATTCTTCTTATTAGAAGTAGTCCCGTCCATACAATATGCATTCCTTCTCTCCTCACATTTCATTCTATTCTGGACATCCTTCTCTTCCTTAAGGTCGCATCTTTAAATCCAATAGTTTAAGAAGATGAGGACTATAATCCTGTTCAAAGCCTCATCGACTATCTGGTACTGTTCCATTTCGTGGCTATACCATATAGTATCATCTATCTTTCAGATCCGGAGCACAGTGTCCCAGTTTGAATGAAAAAAGTTGAAACTTTTTTTTTTCGGCAAATTTCAATTTCGCCCAGCTTTTACCCCAATCGGGGTAAATAGTTAATGATGCTCTCACTTTGCGAAGGGAGCTTGTTTTGGACGTGACGAGGGTTAGCGCTAAGTAGTATACCTATCATTATCATAACAGTTTTAAACTTATATATGTATATACATAGCTGAACCTGAGGGATGTAAGGGATCCCGCACAACAACTCACGGGGCCCAAACCAACCCCACCTGCTCATGGTGCACCCTGCTAACTAACAGACAAGACTCTGTCTCCTACCAACGCGCTGCGGCGGTATCCACCTAAACGATCTCCAGCAACAGAGACCTACTAATTAGTACTGCTGACCTTATGCCTCTCTTAAAAATCTCCTCAACAATCTGTCCCAAGCATCCCCCATCCATGAGTTTTCCATGAGCTTTACCAGATCATCAGTCCACCTTGTGAAAGTACTGATAACGTTATACAATCGAGCACCTTACCATTCATCATCCACTAACAGTATCCATCTATCAACACTCTAGGCTTCGTCGACGACTATATATCCGACGATACCCATTTCTGATTTGATCCAGCAAGGAAACTTCAAGCGCAGTTATTTCCGTTGTACTCTTTTCTATTATGAGCTTCTTCATGAGGTCCATTGTAAACAGCCTCGAGCTTATACGTCAGCTCTGAACACAAGCACTCAAGACCTTCGTCTTCGCTTTGGGATCTTAACACTCTCTTCTTTTTTATTCTATTTACTCAGGTTAAAGAAGAGACGCGTTCACAGCGCTGGATAACCGCTTGCGTCATAAAGCATCGCTGTCGTTTTTAATTAGCCACGTAGAAAGTCGACTTCATCGACGATGGCCCGGTTCATTATAGTTGGGCGCTGTTTGCTTTGCTAATTAGTTAATCGATTCGTTCGCCCGCTGCCGGCAACACCGGGAGCGTTACTTGGTAGCTTTCAGACGCGAATTAATGTCTCAACTTTTCGTATTAAGACAGTTTTATTATAAGCATAGTCTTCCCATTGAAGCATCCATTCAATTCAAACTCGATTCGATGCAGCGGACCAGCACCAACGCGGTCCAAACGGTAAACGGTACAAATACAAATGAAGCTGTAACCTGAAGCTGTAGTTATTGCATTACTATCTGTTCCCCGCCCGCTCTGCTGACTCTATCATCCCCGCAACTCCCTTTGGGGTAGGTTTGTGAAATCCACTCTTAGCTGTCCTCTAAACAGCAGAATCAATATCTCTAACAAATTTCGAGTGTTTACGTCTAACAGTTTCAGAGATCTCGTGATGAGTCAATGAATCTCTAGAGATCTACTAACTTCTTTGTCTATTAACATTTCCACGAGGACCTTATATTAGTCTGATCTCTGCAGTACTATACTAATATTTGTATATTGTGACTAGTTAAACATATATGTTGGTATATATTCACGAGTACATTTATTTCATTATACATGTTGCTATCACGCGGTATTGGATTGTTCTCACAGATTCAAAGCAGTTCCATTAAAACTGGCCCAATTGAATAGGAGTTTCTTAAGAAAATTATGAGTTTATTGTTGATTAATAGTAAGCTTATATTCATCAGCCGATAGGCGCCCACTGCTGACCATGGGCCTTCCACAAAGATCACATCGATCGGTCCTGCACTGCCTGCATCCAGTGGCTTCCTGCGACTTTATCCTAGTCCAATTTCCACCACGCTGGTCCAATGCGGGTTGGTGGGAGCCAGAGCCTCGTTTGTTGATCAGCAGGGTTCATCACGAGCAGCTGAGGTTCGCTTGCGTCCTGTGAGTTGATGTGCGGAACCTCTTACAAGTCTATATTATGCTTTATATTTTTATATTATATATCCGTCTATATACCGGATATCTCTGGAGCCATAAGGTCTAGGTACTTGAAGCTTTGTAGCAATATTCCTTTTAGGTCATAGTATAGGCAGCTAAGAACAGACTACATAATTTTTATGAAGTGAATTCATACAAGTTAAGTACTACTTCAATTACATTTCTTGTAGTAAATTTCTTAAATACTTCAGGTATGTTTTTCTCTTCGCCAGAGAAACCTGAAGCTAAGCAGATAAGAGCAAGAGGATAATTCAGGCTTTAATCTATATTGGTTATATAACCATTTCGCTCTGAAAGGTTTAATGAAAATCTCATATTAATTTTTCAACAAACGCAACCGACGCTCGGACCTTTAATTTAATTAATAGCGGATCACCTGTACTCCGATGGGCATACGTCAAAACTGCAGCACGGGAAATAAAGTGCCGTTGTCACATAAAAAAAAAGTGGGGGGTGATATTTGAATTTTTCAGCGCGCTTAGGCGTTTAGTAATAAATTGAAAGAATTGTGATTGATGGCGCGCGGCGGACCTCGCGCTATGAATAGGGAAAAAAACCCTTGTTCAGCATATCGGCGGTTATTGTATTACTCTGTGGATTCTCTACACTGTACACGTTTACACTGTTTCATGGTAACAGCTGATCATCCTAATATCAGACGTGAATTACTCCATACGCATACATATACGTCGATTCCCCCATATAATAATAACTCCCGCTCATAACAAGGTGGGACTACTTTCCTAACTACTACTAACAAGTAATCGCCTTAAGACATTTTATATAGTCATCTTATTACAGTAATTTCACTAGCTACAACGGAGTTCAAACCGGAACACAATAACATCATCATCATCAGCCGATAGATATCCACAGCTGGATCATTATCTTTGTCTTACCCCAAAGATTCCCACATCGATCGGATAGGGATTCATATGGGAAAATTTGGGCCATTTCCCACCACACTGGCCCAATCCCCTTTGGTTGGAGGAGGAATAACGTGCAAACATTACTGTGTTACAGTTTGAAATGCACTGTAGCTAGTGATATTACTAAGGTAACAAGACTTGACGTATCAAGGCGACGAGCACAATGTGGTATTGTGTTTACAATCCTAACTAGCGCTGCGTTGTGACAGACAGACGTATTAATTACTATTAGGTTAGGTAACTAGACTCTAAGCAATATCTAACCGTAACATAGTAAGTTGAAAAGTAAAAAAAAAAACCTATCTGAAATTGTCGTGTCGGAGGCGGAACGCCTTTTGTGAGAACATTTGAAAGGAAGAAGGGTTTATCCATATAATTAAAAAGCCGGGAATTGAAAGGCGCGAGCGACCGCAGCGCGACGCCCGCTGTGTGTTTGTGTGCATGTGTGTGTGTGTATATAAATATGTGTGCGTGTGTGTGTGTACATAAAACATTTCCTTAACTACATCTTAGTAATGTTACATCACGCGGTAGTTTATAGGTCCGCATTCAAAAAGCAACCCCGTTGCGGGAAAGTCTGTTCGCGGTTTTATTTCATCACCATCTCAACTAACTAACGCTTTTTTTTATATTCGACAAAGCGATGAGTGCGAGACCAGCACCACATCGTGCTCATCATCATCATTATTAATAATCATCCTTGATAATTTCGTCTACATCATAACTCGTTTATAGAACTAGTCTACGGTATTCAGAAAAGGTAGCTACAATGAGTAGTTCACAGAGAATATTAGAGACTTTTTATTAAGACATGGTTGACATATTAATAGTTTTGAATACGGAACCACCAAACCGCGAACCCGACACACACTTGGCCAGTTATATTACGCGAGCGGCGGAACGGAATTCCGTTAGACGTGTGCTTTATTACGACTATATGCGAACGCCATTACGGTATTAGTTGTTGTTTGCATGTTTGCCATATCAACTGGATTCTGCGATGTCTTCGTTGACTCCTATTGTTTTAACCCCTACTGAAATACAGGGGTGAATTAAGCGTTAAACTTGTCAACTAATAAGTTATTTACAATTATATACATAAACATTTGAAGACATCCTTCGTTTAATATGAAAGAAATGCTGTCGATTATAGTTCCTAACATTAGTTATCTAGATCAAGTTTTAGATATAAATAAAAGAATTGAACCAATTTAATTATATGATATATAATATATAAAAAAAATCATCATAAACAACAACACAAGTGTACAAACTTAAACTGTATGATATAACTTAAGGTATATCTAAGTTAACTGCTTGAGTAAACTAAAGCGCAGTCCGATTGTTTTGATATGTTTACGCGTTCGCGACGGGTTTATTTTGTCCAATGTATATTACTGTTACCATTTGTTTTGATTATATCAAAAAGGATAGACATCCTTTAAGATAAAATTCCTGTAATAAAGTTAATAACGTAGTAGTAAAAATATGAAGATCCTGCTTAGAAATAATACCAAAGCACATGTACAGATATACACAATTTACACAGTATTACATATTTACACTTTTCATTTATTTATATATTTTTTTTTATAAAAAAAAATATTTTCTTTGTAGTGTATTTATGGAAGGACTTGTAGGGGTGGATTTATTTAATGCCGTCTTTTCAAGCTTCCATCCATATATTATCTGCCGGATATATTCCAGTTAATATAAAAGAGGCTGTGTTCTAAGCATTCATCTCCCTTATTCTCACTAAAGATTACGTGCAATTGAGGTTATAAAGCTTATAAATAAAATATAATATTACTGTTATATGATTATTAATATTTGTATATGTTGCATACCTGACAGGGGTGATTTGTATAAACTTAAAATCGGCTCTGATAGTAGCGGCCCGCTGGCCTCTGCAAACAAAAAACACGCCTCCTCTTAGTAAGGGCTCGATTGTTGGTGCAGTAAATGTACCTCGCCATGAAAGTCGCTCGACGGTCGCGATCACCATTTGCAATTACTTATTTCAGATATTCTCTTCACTCGTTTAACCCTAACCGTCTAGAACTATCATATTTTATATTAGAAATGTTTATATAAGTCTATACAATAACCCTAATTAGACAAGGATAACTGTTTCGGAATAACATTGTATTGATCCGTTAACTTTAACGTATATAATAGTTTGTTATCCAATCGTTTTTCAATAAGTCAAGTTAGTTATACGCTAAACTATTTCCAGTTTACATAACTAATAAACTACTAATAACTGTGTTATATCATAATATTCAAAAATATTAATATATCGTACTTAGTTTCATGATTAGATTCTAGCTTTATAATTGAGACTGCTACTGAACATGGATAGGTAAATTTAAGGATATCATGGAATTAACTATGTCCAGCTGTGGACCTCTGCCGGCTGATGATGATGATTATGGAGCTTATTATTTAAACAGTAATTAACTAAAACAATAACTTTTACTCTTACAGCACTATAATCTGGAGGCTGATATAATATGTCAGAGTGTCGTAAGTAATTTAGGTTGTTTCAAATAACTAAACATATATTTCTAATATCTATCACAAGTTTCCTTTTTTTCATTTAAACTTAAGTATTTTATTAAATTTTACAGTACACTTTCCCCATTTGAAATTGTTTCCTGAACTTTCAACGTAATTTCACATTAAAGCTCCCTAACTCTATTGCAAACGAACTCCAGACGTTTCTAGAAGAATAATGCGAATCGCGCAAATGTATGAAAACGCATTAAATTCCTGATAGTTTAACTTTTCGTTTTCAGTTAGTAAATTTAGTCATTTCGAAAGAAAAAAAACCAGTTGAATTTTACAATGTGCTTTAACATTAAATATCGGGGAACAGTTCAAGAAAATTCTCGAACAGACTTCTCATAACCATTTCTTAAATAACTACTAGTAAACAAATCTATAAGAAACTTTATAAATGTTAATCAGTAACTATTACATGTACTAGCTCTTATACTCCTTACAACTTCTTTAGGGGATGATATTTCGTAAAATCCGTTCTTAGCCAACCTGTCACACATTTTATTGTTTTAGGGGTGTATAAAAATAGTCAAAGGGTTTATATCTTTACAACAATGTAGAGCTATATAATAAGACAAGTATCAGCTGATACTAATCAGTATTGGTTCCACCCCATCAGAAATAAAAGCTTTGAAAATATGAGAACTACTTCCTGGTGGGACGAGAAACTTTCGTTCAATGTATTATTTATATGCTATTTATTTCGTATAATATACAATAGTAGCTGTTCCTCGCTCGCTTTGCTAACATCCCTGCAACCCCTTGGGGGTGCAAAGTTTTGTAGAATCCGTTTTTAATTGACCTATACTCGGCAAAACGAATATTCCTACCGAATTTCAAGTCTCCAGGTCTTATGGTTGCAGAGATATCGTGATGAGTCTGTACGTGGGTGGAAGTCGCTGTTCAAAAATAACACCTAGTAATTATCGGATACTCCTGAGCAGTGTCAACGTCTGAATCTAGATTAATCAGCGGAGTCGTAATTCTTTTTGAAGTGCGGTTCCGACCTTCGCCAGTGATTTATTATCTCGCTTTCATGACACCGACTAACATCGTTTTTAAATACTTTTTACACAGCGACTTCAGCCGTCTTATTTCCGCTTTTCAGGGACATTGTCACATTAATACTTTTCAGTGCTACGCTGAAGATCTAAATAGCATATGCATTGAAATAACTGTTACTACGTAATATATAAATTTAACTGTCTTGCGTTTTTTTTTCTATATTTCATATGTCGTATGAAAACTTAATGTTTAGCCATAGATTTAAGTTTAGTATTATTATTTTATATATATAATGTAAGTTAACCTATTCGTATTAACCGTTTACATACAATTTGTTAAGTTAGGGTAATTTTCAATAGATCATCTTTCACCTAGTATTATTAACAAAAGCCAATTATATATCTACAGCCATTATTTTCGTATGTTATATGTCTGATTAATTAAAACTAATTAAATATACGAATGTATTATTTGTATTAATTAATAACAGAGTACATTCATGGATAACAGAGTACTGTCCAGTCGCGCCCAAATGATATGTCCGCACTTGTCCATTAGTTAAATGCGAAGACACCTCATCGTTTTAATATATTAAACAATGTATTTACCGCTTCATGAGCAGCAGCTTTTTGATATTAATATTCTCTAATGACATATATAACGTATGACATAGTGAAAGGCTGCCTTTAAATGTATAATTATGTAAGAAATAACCAAGGTTGTATGCAAACAGAGTGCGGCGAGAACTTTCTTTCATAACCTTTTTTTCTTCGCTCAGAGCTATTATAACGTGCAATGTTTATACCGTTTATTTAGTAATAGGGATGTTATTAAAAGGGGTAGTTGAATTACATAAAAAAAAGCTACTAACACGCCGGTAGTTTCACAACATAACGCATTCATCAAAAGTGCGGAATGGAGACGTTATCACCACGCACAGGCTGCGTTTGTATGTACTCGTACCCTTTAAGAGGATTAGTATGTGAATGTGTGTGTGTTAGTGTGTTTGGCTGCTGTGTTTACGATCCCCAGCTTCGGGGTGTTTTCATTACCATTACCTATGCCTTACATATTTGTAAAAGTATCTATATTATTAAAAGCTCCATATGTTTTTCGTAAATATATCTGTTTTCCTTAAATTTTAATACTTTCATATATTTATTAATAAACTATTGTTCTAATGTAGCGATGAGTTTCAATACGATGTCCTAGTTAGACTCTTGTAACGCTAATATACTTTGTTGCTCGTTTATTTATATGATTATGAGTTAACTTTTGCGAGAGACGACTTTCATGGCTCGGCAAGCGACAATAACACTCACCTCCACAAATTAAAGACATTGGTGATGTTTTATAAAAACCCGGTTATCAAATATCTTTAGTTAAATTTAACAATTATCCCTAACTCTCTATCTAGCGCGTCTAATATTTATTACACTTAAAAGCCTACCCTACGGTACATATTAAACTCTAATTTAAAGGCGCGAAGGCGTTTGAATTTTAAACTTTGTACTTGCGATACGATAACTTTTCTCTATAACTATTTATCTATGATTTTTTAACTCTACTATAAAAGGAATGGCACTGGAAAGACACGCTTTTACGAACGATTAAATATATAAATGAATTCGACTTCAGTGACACGAATACACTTTGTTAAATGAATACATCAAAATTCGAACTAAATACACCGTACGGGCGGAGCGCGCGTGTTATCATAAGCGTGCGCTCATAGTGGCGGGTTGTTTACGCGAAGTGCGGCCGCGGCGGCGGGCTCCTCGGTCGGTGGCGCGGCCGTCGGAGGCGCGACTGGCACTCCGCTGGCCGTGCCGCGTGACGTCACCGCCGGCGCGGCGCACGCGCGCTCCGTGCGCGGCCGGCGCGAGTCCGGCGCGCGTGCGGAGCGCGTGCGGCGCGCGTGCGGAGCGCCGTCACCGACTGCCGGCCGCGCGCGCGCTCGCCGCCGGAGTGTTCTCTATTTGACTACGACCTTATGAAATACTTTATTTAGTTAATGCAGCAACTAGAGGAACGGAGTGTTCATCGTCATCATCAGCTGATAGACGTCAACTTCTGGACACAGGCCTTCGTCAAGGATTCCCAAATTAAGGATGTTGGCTATTTCCCACCTCTCTGCCCCAATGCGGTTTGGTGGTAGCCAGAGTCTCGTTTGATGATTAGCGTGGTGCACCCCGAGCAGGTGATGTTTGCTTGGGTCCCGTGAGTTTTTGTGCGGGACCACTTACACCCCTTCACGGGACGTTCACCTGATAGTAAGTGATGATGAATTTTATAAACTTCACACTATATTGCGCTCGTCGCCTTGAAGCATTAAAAAATGTCTCTTTACTCCAGTAATTACCTTAGTTACAGCGCCGTTTAAACCGGAACACAGGAATATTTGCACACTTCTATTTGACGACAAAAATAGGCGCAGTGGTGGTACTTACCTAGAATCACCATTAGATGTAATCTAGGTTGTAAAGTGCACTAATCTAAAAATAGTCTATTCACTCTTCTCTAGAACACTCTCACGTCGTAGCTGGACGAAAACACCGACGCCGGAAGACCGTTCCAATCCTTCGCTGTTCACATCATGAAGCAGCAAACGCTTTGTCCTGCAGCGCTGAATATCGACAACGAAGGGATGAATGTCTGCCGTGTATATACGCCCCATGGTAAAAGGGCGAGGGTGATATTAGATCACATAACTCATGAGCACACAATCCAGATTACATTCAGCAGAACACCAAGAGACAAGCTACTTAGCAACGGTGCCCCGGGCTATCCAGATTTAGGCTTAACTCCTGGTCACCAGTTCAGATTTAACTTCGTGTGACTATCACACAAACTGTCTATCACTGCTCCAGATTTCTTTTAACTTCTATCATCATCATTCATGAGTGTAGATGAGGGCTCTGCAGTGTAACCTTGTTTATCACCAGGAGCTAAAACTAGGACCGTGATAGGTTATCATTGGTTAACCTTGAAGCTGACAATCAGGGTTACAGTATCGCGACCGTCATCACATCTACCATCCATCTAGAGAGGTGCTGTTAACCCAGGGTCGTCCGGTTCGCGGTCGCCATTTAAGGACCCTGCGACCCATTCGGCCGTCAGACCTTCAAGCGATGCTTCCTGTCCATTGCCGCTTGATGTTAGCAATCTTCAAGGTCGTGTCGGTGACCTTAGTTCTTCGATGCAACTTCTTTGGTTTTGTGGTTATAGTTTTATATTCTATAAATCATTTCTTGAACTAATTAACACAATATCAACTCACTAACCTTAGGTCCTTTCATCTTCTTAGGTCTTCTATTTCTTCGATCAGCGTCAGGATATATTCGCTACAGCATCTAAAAATTCTCGACAACAGAAACTAACCAACGAGTTTAAACGTTACCACGGATTGAATGTAACGATCAGAAGGTTTTGTTTACTTTTTTATTTACCAAGTAGAACGTTCACCTGGTGTTATCACTCCTGTAAAAGTCTAAGTACTAGTTAGGATGTTTACCGTGCACCATTGAATTGGCAACTGCACTTCCTTACAAAGTGACCCTGGAGAAGAGCATCACGTACACCGTAAATAACGTCATCTTTTAACGATGCGATGCTAGTATGTTTACACTGCACACGTTTTGACCTTATAAAGGGTTGATGAAGGTAATCCTGAAAACCCCTCCTCTCTATAAGTTGGACGATCTGGTGAAATTCGCGAGAAAACGCTGGATGCCGACACTGGAACACGGATAGATGTGTAGATATGTCGGAGAGGTTTATGTCAAACAGTGGAAGTCTACCGGTTGAGGATGACGTCAGTGATGATGATGGAAAGATGATCCGATAGATATGGTGATCAGTAATTTAAAAACATAAGTAGTAGAGATGGGGTGGCGACATTAACGTTTCGCAATGCATCAGCCCCGCGCCGTGGCGCCGCGTGCGGGACGCGCCCGAGCTTAATCACGATGTATAAGCTCACGGGACGGAAGTACGCTGGGATTATGTGATAATCTAATTTCGGGATGGAGTCCGTGCGTTTGTAAAACACGATGTTTGAGAAGGAACTATATATTGCGACATACAAAGGTGAGGTTGCATCAGGCGGATATCATGACTGTGGGTATTATCAACGAATCAACCTGTTGTGAGAAGAAGTAGTAGGCAACAAAGATGATAAAGAAAAAAAAAATTATTATGTATGTATATACAATGTTAACGATTTTTTTTTGTTTCGGTAGGAAATCTTCGAAAAGATACTCTGTCTTCTGGGGGAAAGTTAGTTAGGTGGAGATTTTGACCGACTAAAACCCTCTCACTAGTCACCTTCGGCGTTTGGAGAGGTCACGGGTTCTCCGTTCGGAACTCAACCGCGGCCTCTACTTTTTTTATTTTTATTACTTCAATGATCGTCTTTCTTCAGGGTCGTTAAAAAAGCGATGAGAAGCCTCCATCCTGACCGTCAACGACCCCAAAACGAAGTACAAGCATTTAATATCTAGGCAGTGCTTTCTCTTCTAGTATCCGTTTGGATTTAGACTAAAAATGTCACTTAGACTTAAACATACTTATTAATGGTGACCTCTAACCAGTTAACTTAATATTGTTAATCTTCATTGACAGTACAGTATCCTCTGTGCTGGAGACAGTCCTCCAAGGTTATCAGCGCTTATTTCTACCAGTGAGCTGTAGTGTGCAATCATCACTGATTTCCTATTTCAAGGGCACCGTTGCTATTGTAAGTACTGAGTTAACACTGTTTAGCTTTCTAGATCTTAAGGTACCAAGCACTAGAAGTAAATACTTGATTGTTAGTTTTATAATAAGTTCATAAAATATTACTTTTACTTCTATTAACAACAAGTCAGAATAGATCACCTTGTGTTGACTCTACACGAAGTTGAAACAGGTCCGGAAAATGATGATGATGAAAAAAAACATATACCTATCCTTTATTAATTACTAGATGTTTCTTGCCCGTTTTGCTGCTGTAACAATCCTGCAACTTCCTTTGAGGAAATAATTGTGTAAAATGTGTTCTTAGATGACTTGTACTAGGCAAAAGAATTCATCATCTTCAGCCGATAGACGCTCACCACAACGATGACGATTCTTCCTACCACATATCAAGTCTGCGGTCCTTATGGGTCCAGAGATATCGTAATAAGACTACATAGAAAGAAATATCTTATATTATATATAAATATATATATATATAGACTAGATGGATATATCTTCCGTAGAAAACTTTGAAATATATATTCAATATGTATAACCTAGGTATAGTTTAGTACTTCTAACGAAGATCGTTTCTGGTTAACAAGGAATACTTTAATGAACATAAACTTTAATTAAATTCCAAAAGTAGGTTTTAATGAAAGTTTCATTTGAAAGCTCTATGCGATTAATATTTTCTATTTTTTTTTTAATTCCAATCATCATCATCGGCCGATGGATGTCCACAGCTGGACACAGGCCTCCCCAAATCTCAACATCGATCAGACTCTCGTTGTTCGCATCCAGGGGGTTCCCGCGATTCTCACCAGATCATCGGTCCACCTATATTATTATAATACTAATATTAATTATATTACTATAATATTTCAAGAAAAAAAAATATCAGTAAAAATGTAGTGTCTCTGCTTCCGGATACCGTCTAGGTGGTCATCGCAACTTTTATCGCAGCCGACAAACTACTGCGCAAACATTACTGTGTTCCGGTTTGAAGAGAGGAGTAGCTGGTGAAATTACTGGGGTAACGAGACTTAACATGTTATGTCTCAAAGCGACTAGCGCAATATGATGCTGTGGTACATCATCCTAACTAACGCCGTATAAGCGGACATATTGATTAAGATCACAAGAACGTCTCTCTCATCTGTTCACTCTGTTGATAATATACGTAAGTTGACTAGTTTGAAGAAAGCCTCTGATCAATCAAACTCCACTACGGACGGCTCCAGATTCGAACTGAGGACCTGTTACGTGGCAACATTGCACCACAAATATATAGGCATATATCATATATATCATACCTACTCACTGAGTTCAATGAGCGCGCAACACACACACACGGACAAACACACATATATGTATATTTATTTATATTATCACGCCTTTTTTCCCAGTAGGAATAGGCAGAGGGAGAACACCCACCTTTCGTCCAGATGTGGTCAGATTAGGTCCCATATAACAGGGGGCGAGCCTGTTGCCACTTTATTGAGGCCACCACACACACACAAAGATGATTTCAGTGTGCGGGTTTCCTCACGATGTTCTCTTTCACCGTTTGCATTTCGCTGTTGTAACTAAAGTTCACAAATGTACATAACTTAAATATTAAAGTAATCGGTACATGCCGAGATTCGAACCCGCGACCTTCAGAATGAAAGCCGCACGCTCTAACCATTAGGCCAGCGGGCTACTACTCACATACATATATCTGTGTGTGCGTGTAAATACGATGTCAATATTAAAAATGATAATATAAAACATTCTTCCCCGGCGTCGTCCTCGCGGCGTATCCTTGGATGGATTTAATTTGGAGATAAAAAGTGTGCGCTTTGCATATGAAAGGGTCTCATCCACTTCAATTCACGTGACGCTCGCAGCATCAATTCATCTCGTTAGTGAGATATGACGAGTTTTTCACTTGTCCCGAGACGGCGAATTGTGATTATAGCGTTGGACGTAGGCCAGGAGCGCGGTGGAGCTCATAAACTCTCACTGTCAATATTTTAATGGAATATGCGCGGAGTATTATAACGTCGCTCCGGAAGCTGCGGGTGGAAAGGAAACGGTATGGAAGGTACGGAAGCTTATTCTGAATACAATCATCATCATTCATCATCAGCAGCCGACAGATATCCACTGTTCGACATAAGTCTTCCCCAAAGATCTCTACATCAAACGATTCTGCGCTGCCCGCAACCTTCACCAGATCGTCGGACCAGCTGGTGGTTGGCCTGCGAAGACTACGTCTTCCGGCACGAGGTCGACATTCGAGAACCTTAATGCCCAATCAGCTGTCAGCCCTTGGAGCGACGTGTCCTGCCCATTGCCACTTGAGGCTAGCAATCTTTTGGACTATGTCGGTGACCTAAGTTCTCCTGCCGATCTCCTCGTTTCTGATTTTCTCTTTTCACCACCAGAGGAGACCTTTAAGGGAATACGCTCTTTTCTTGAGTCCCCATATCGTATTGGCCTGGAAACATCGCTGGTGACAGCTTACTCCACAAAGTGGTAGTGCGTGGTAAAAACTTGTGCTGGGAACGCACATTGGAGAATCGCTAGTTATACAGCTGTTGAGTATGGAACTTCGAGTTGCGTGGTGTACAGCGCTGGTGGAATAATTCCGAACAACTCCTCAGAACACTCCCGTGGTAAATTTTGAAAGAACTTGGTCATCAACATTTCGAGCTGCTCTCCGTTGTATGCAGTGAAATGGGAGAAGCTGGTACTGAGGTGCACTTATCCACAGGTGTGAACAGTATTGCATGTGAGGCCTGATGAAACATTGTGCCCGTCGCCTCATTACCTCAGTAATTTCACTAATCACAATGCCCTTCAAATCGGAGCACAGTAACGTTTGCACCTGAAGTAAAAGCTGTAGTGGTACCTAGACGGTCTCCAGCAGCAGTGACCAGCTAATTCATTTGATTAGTAGTTATAACATTCTTCACTGTACAGCTACCTGAGCCTGCATGCTCCATGCCTGCCTCCTTATGTAACCCGGGCCGCTCTCACGGCATCAGGAATTCAAGCGAGAACATCGAAGGAGTCGGAAAACGGATATCGATTCCTGATGAAATTTTCATTTCAGTAATGCTCCACTTCTGTTGTTGGGCCTGTGACGTCATTTGCCTGCTTACATGGAATCCACGCCCGTGTGAATAATCGCTCTCGTTCAGTAGAGCAGAAGACCTGGTGAGATTTTAACTTTTTTTTAAGACTTTTTTTTTGTGTTAAAAACTTGCTCCCTTTGAAGCGGCCTATTGAGTCGTGAACATGTTGCCAAGCGGACATTAATATGGCGCTGGTTTAAGGCTCAAATCGGAGCGCGCGGTGTATTTACAGGCGGAGCGACACGATTGGAGAGCCGAAGGATCCTCTTTACGCAACTTTTAAAGTTCGGAACTGCCTCCCACTTATCCGTGCAAAATGTTTCACGGAACTGAATGAATAAGCTTAGCGATAAGTGACTAGGTAGCATCATCACATCTCTTATACTTTTTAACACTGATATTAGATCATATAAGATATTAACTTAATACTGATCACTAATTTCTACCTATGTATTATATATATATATGTAGTATTCAAGAGTACTATGGACATTGTCATGTACTTAGTAATGTACCGAGTTATATTTTACAATAGTATTCATAATATATAATTATTGCGGTTTGGTGGAAGTCAGAGCATCGTTTGTTGATTAGCAGGGTGCCACGAACAGGTGAGGTTACCTTGGTACATGTGAGCTGTTTTCCAAGAACCTTTACACCCCACATTAAGCCAGAGTGGTTAGAAGTGGCCCAAATCTCTTATATGAATCCCAACTCGATCTATGTAGAAATCTTTCGAGTACAAGTAAGTAGTACGAGCAATACATCAATAGCGATTCCAATGGTTTTTGTTTTTTATCTCTAAGCTAACAAATTCAAATAAGTACTCAATTATTACAACTTATACCTAATACACATATTTACTTCCTGTTGATGATTGAATAAAGAAAACTACGTAAGTGATGGAATTTATCGTTATATTTTACTGCTACTTCCTTGTCCGTACTCCTGAGATGAACACTGAGAGCAACTCAGCGACTTAATAACTTATTCTGATAATTAAAAAATGTGCAGTATTGTCACACTCATCATCATCATCATTAGGTGCTCTCTTCAAACAAGTTTTGCGATCAGATTTAACTCTCATATGTGGACAACACACTCGGCCAGCACTTCGATAACACAATCACTACAAGGGTCTTGCTGCCATCACCATCTAAACTCTACCACTGTTAAACCAGGAAAGAAACGAGTTAAGCGATATACCATTATAGCTACGTTACTAATAATTAAAATCAGTATATTACATAAAGTAATTTTTTTTCCTTACTCATACATAGTAAGAGTAAACATTTCATCCGAGTGGAATGGTATCCGTATCGCGGAGCAACATAACAAAGCGGGGGTAGTGGCTCCCGTAGAATATTACCGCGGTAACTCGAAACGGGCGAAAAATAACTCCGTGAGGGCGATAAAGAAAAACATTCGACGGCGACAAATGTATCACTTGCCCCGTCACCCCGTTTTGCGTGCGGCGGTACGAGTAAATAGAGAGTTGCGGCGCTCCGGCAACCAAAGGGCGGCCGCGATTTTTCTCCGCTACGTCAATGCGTGGAGTTAGTTGTGAGGTAAGGGTTGTGCCGCGTTAACTTTAACTTGTTTTTTTACTGATGTTTTTTTATTAGATTTGAATGTATAATAACTAGAGCTTGCAGTTTGATTGAATAGGCAAATATTCAAAAATATTCCTGCTTTTTTGTTTTTAGATTTTTCTACTGTATTAGGCTAACAGTCGATCTCAGTTATAAATTATGATAAATGACAAAGAATATGAAGATGGTTGAGAATACTCTAGATCTTATACGTTATCCTTGAACACAGCCGTAGCTAGCTTGACGGGTTTGTAGAAACTCTAACAACAAACTGTCCAACCACTACGTAGGGCTCCGGAATCGAACCAAGAATCTTCATGATGGAGGCGAATTTTTTTTTTTTCATTTATTTATAAATCTCCTACAAACAATACACTATCTATAATATGGCGTGCACTTCAACAACAAGAGACCACAGAAAATTTACACATATATCATCGATAAATGTCCATTGCTGGACATAGGCCTCTAGCAAAGATCTCCACATCGATCGATCACGGGTAGCTCGCATCCAGTGGGTTCCCGCGATTCTCACCACATCATCGGTCCACCTTGTGGGATGCCTCCCAACACTAGGTCTACCGGTACACGGGCTCCACTCGAGGACCTTACTGCTCCATCAGCCGTTAATCCTTAGAGCAATGTCTACACAAATACATATGTATGAGGCAGCACAAACTCAGCACTGGACCTCTATAGGCTAATGATGACGATGATGATGATGATGGTGATAGTGAAAGTAACTACAATTTATTAGTAGATAAAATAATTCTTTAATTGATGGCAGGTCTCTGTTGCCGGAAACCGTCTAGATAGGTACCACTCCAGCTACTACTTACAACACCAAACAGTAATATGCGAACGTTACTGTGTATATTGAAGGGTGTTGCAGCTAGAAAAAGTACGGAGGTAACAACTTTTAATATTTAACTCACAGATACTTGATCCACTAGCTTCGATGATGAAGACATCCATGAAGCTACAATAGCTAAAAAAAAACTACCAGCGAAAACTTCAGCCCAAAGCGAATATCTTGTCTGTAGATGAAGAGCACAATCTATTGCAGTGTATGTTATTCCAATTAGCACAACACTGTTATGGTACGGCGTATCACTTACCATCACGTGAACGTCTTCCTAGTCTGGTCGAATAAAAACAAATACCAGGACTTGTTTCCTATATCTAGGTCATGCGTGTATGCGAGAGCGTGAGCCCACAAAGCTTTTGTACGGCAGCAAAGAAGCTCGCGTAGGTTTTTCATGAGGGAATGCGCGTTAACTTGTTTTACTTCCGGTATTTTTTTTTTCAATATCGAACACATTTATTTCTCCATCGGACGGATGGCTGCGGATGGGTGCCCGCGTTTTCAACGGGCGGCACGCTGCGCGTAAATCTGCGGGCGCGTCATTTCGACTGCCGATAGTAATTCACATCGCACAGATTCAATTAAAAACGTTCGATTGGTTTTTCCGATTACCGCGGGCCGACTCGCGCTTGGCCGCTGCCGCGAATTAAAGTAATTGACCGCGGTTAAAAACTAAATAGAGTGGACGGAAGCGCAGAGCCGCTCTGATTGCTGCGTATCCATGTCCATGTGAAACACAGATTAAAAATGGATACCAAAATTAAACCCAACCGATGGTGACGGTATTTACTGCTGGTAGATATGTCAACTTATTGCTCTGTAATCTCAAGCTATTAAGCATAGGAGTAAGGTAAGCCTTCTGTCGTAGGAGGCGACTAAAAGAGTTTTCAGGTTCGTGAGCTTTGAAGGTGGAACCCTCATTCAATCCCTAACGCTAGGCCGATATGAATGACAAGTACGTAGTCTAGTGCTTGTCTTACCCAAGCGAGAGTGCCGGAGAGGGGTACAATCAGCCCCAGGACGTGCTTAAGACATAGTGCCGGGTGACCCTGGTGATTTGCATAGGAGATCCTTGTGCTTCCAGCAACGCACTGAAGATAACCACCGATGAGGTTTTAATGGGTCAAAGTTATTTTACCCTATAAAAGATATCTTCCCGATAATCAAAAGGAAAATCTATTGTCGAAGACTAGTTATTTAACTACCACCGCAGTTCCTATTTATACCGCCAAACAGTAGTGTGCAAACATTACTGTTCTCCAGTTTGAAGGGTGTTGTAGGTAGTGAAATTACAGGGGTAACGAGACTCACGATCTTATGCTTCAGGCGAGGAGCGCTATCTGGTGAACATATGTCATACTAACTATCACGATAACATATAACTATAACAAGCCGATCTCGTACCATCACGTTAATCTCGTCCGTCTCGTTGCTTTACAGAATAAAAAAAAAATTTACTGTTATTATAAATTAAATTTGAATTTGTATGAGAATACTAAAAATCTGTTTTATTTAATTCGCAATGACCTCTGAAGATATCTCCCTTGACGGGGATCTGTTCAAGTCGTACAGTGCGAATCTCGACCTCACTTACAAACTAAGTTATCACCACTTATATTTAAAATACTTTTGCTTAATAAAATTGCGATTTTTTTTCTTCTTTTACTATATTTATTTAACGAAGCGGCGGATTGCTCTGACGTTCACCTGATTGTAAGTGATACGCCTACCTGTAACGTAACACTAGTTAAATAATATACACTGCACCACTTCATATGAGTCGCCTCGAGATATTATGTTGTCTCATTACTGTAGTAATTTCATTAGCTACGACACACTTCAAACCGGAACACAGTAATCCTTGCACAGTACTATTTAGTTGCTTTGGTTTCTACCTAGACCGTTTCCAGCAAGACAGCAGACACCAGTAAAGTATGTAATTACTTCTTTTGTATACAGCCTCTGTCACTTATATTACTGTTATATAATTCCAATACAGATAAATAATACAGAACATAACAATATACGAATAGTCAAACAAATACAGTAGAAAAAATTTATTAAGTTATTCAATAAGTTGTTGTATAACTATAACTTATATAACATGTTCGCGAACATTAAACTTTAGCTGTTCTCCGCCCGCTGTACTGACCGTAATATAAAATTACACTTGAAATTTGTATGAAATATTTCTTGATATCAACCGCAGCCGCTAATGTCTCTCTGTACCAACCGTTACTATAGCAACCGCATAAAAAATATGACATGTAAAGGTTATAAATGTTAATAAGAAATTAAATAATGATACATAAAATTTAAAAACTAAATACCCTATAACTACAAATCATTCCGCTTCGTAAGCTCATGTTCCTGTGTCTATCTATACATTCACTAATTTTCAAGTGATTGGCAAAGAGAAACCCATATTCATTATTAGCATATACATATATAATATATGTTTGTGTGCGGTGGTGGGTAATGATCATGGAAAAATTCAACTGATTTCGTCGTAGTTGTGTCGAAGTAATTACAGCTTCATTGGTTGTTATTTACAGTCAGATCGAATAGAGTTATGTGAGCTTATCATCTTGAAAATCCTGCAATAGAGTATTGTGAAGGTTATTTCAGTTAATTGCCATCAGCGAGCCGCCAAGCGCGAGCCGGCGGTACGTCGAGCAGACGTTACGGCTTCTACCCGCGAGAGGTTGATTTAGTGCCCGCGTTATGGCCGATGGAAGGCTGTACTTCATATTCTTACGTATTTACATATAAATATAGGAAATAATTATGCTCGGTTACAACGGATGCTTCAACCTGCGCTATACTAAGAGTACATTACATAAGTTTATAATACGTTAAAGCTCGATTTAAAGCTGTAGTCATACATATAACACAAGAGATTCAAATCAGTTGTAATTACTACTAAGTCATTTTATATACAAAGGTTTTTACGTATTAAACAAAACTAAATCAAACTATTACGACGAATTTCTTTTGGTTTATTAATTTTTGTTAAACTCGTCCACTGCTGAACATAGGCCTCCCCAAAGATCCTCACATCGATCGGTCCTGTGCCGATCTCAACACCGGACACCAGGGTCGGTCATTCGTAGGGTTTCATATGAGGGGATTTACGCCACTTCCCGCCACTCCGGTTCAATGTAGGATGGTGGGAACCAGAGCCCTTTTTGTTGATTATCAGGGTGCATCACGAGCAGGTGAAGTTGGCTTTGTTCCCGTGAGTTGTTGTACAGGACCCTTTACACGTCAAAAAAACCTTATCTTAAATTTCTTTAAATATAAATATGGTACAGCCGTATATATTATTACGCTCGCACTAGAATATGTCATTGGTAAAATTACTCGAATATCCAGAAATCGAAATATGTTTTACGATTATGTATTGATTTTAAACATCCCGGACGACAGCCTATTAATAATGGATATCAAACACAACCTGTGACAACCTTTGACCTGATCAAAGTCGTGATTTTCTTTTCGTTTCATATCAGAAGAACAGCTGACCATTTTAAAATAAACTAAACAAGTACACTAGCTGGTCCCCACCAGCTTTCCTTTGCGAAAATAAATTTCAAGTCTCCAGGTCGTATGGTTCGAGAGATAAATAATGAGTAATGAATCTTTAAATAGGTGGAAATCTCTTGTATATATATTTTAAACTTAATACACGTTTTCACAAGTAACAAATAATTGTTATACTTCGCTTACTATAATAGACGGCGCGCTACGAAATGATTTATAGCTTTTATTGCGCGCGTAGCACTAGCTACGACATGCAGTCGTAACTAGTGCTGCAACGAGTGCTACGCTGATTTACAACGTCTCGCAGACTCGTTCATCAGATCACTCTTAATAGAGTGGTTGTAGTCATTACTTCAGGTGTTGGCAAGCTTGACAACACATCGCCATTCTTCGCTGATAGCGGCCTTCACATTCATATAGAGGTAACGGTACTGATCCAGGTACCTTCCCGGTGCCTTTATCCAGTCAATCCATCTCAGGCGTTTCTGCTCGTGGCCTAGTACCCTCAACCTTTCCCTGGACCACAAGTCGCTCAATAGCTATCTCTTCTCAGCGACATACGTGACCAAAACAGATGAGGACACGAGACTGTACCAAAGATGATAAACGCTACTTGATACAAATAATAATAGTGACTATGAATATTATTATTGATTGAAACATTCTTCATATATGTTTTTATTTCCGGTTACTATTTTTTTTTTTAAATTGATTATTCGTACTATTTTAATAGTGTAAGATTTCTGTATTCCAAGAAAATCGTCCGTAGGCTTACATCGAGGCCTCTATTGCTTTAATACTACCTTTATTTAATTATTGTTAAATAAAAAATCATTATTAATAATTAGTAATAGCTTAAAATTTATAATTTTTTTTTAATAAAATTTCACACTTTTCTGTTTAATTAGGTATTATTATTCGTTAATAATAAATTTATTTAGAAAGCATCTTAGATGAGTAAATGATTAAGAAACCTGATACTATTCTATTCATTATTACTTTATATACATTAAAGCAATGATACGAGTTTAAAGCTCACCTTAAGTAAGTACTTGTAAGTAAAACGGCTGCTAATAACAATGTGGCTCTAGTTAGTGTGTTTACACGGTGCCACATCGTGCCGTCGCTTAGAGATATCAGATGGCATCAGCATCTTGCAGCCTCTGCGACGTCAACACCTACAACCTTATTTAAAGCAGAAAATATTTTTATCTTCTTCTCTTTCTTGTGCTTCATGATTAAAGGTCGTGCTTGTCCTGAAATGTTCTTAAAAATATGGCAACCAGCTCTGTTCTCGGAATGTTGGTGCTTAAGATTGCCTGTATCTCGTTAGGCCATTGGGCAGGCCATCGACCCAGTGATCTCTTGCCCTCGATCTTTTCTACTACAACCAGCTTATCCAGATTATCTGGCTGTCTCCGGCCATTAAGTACATAGGATTTTTTTAATTATAGACAATTATTTTACATATGTACATGTTTAACTGGCTATATGATGTAAAGGTTAACAGTTTGACTTGCAACACGGAAGTCTCCGGTTCGTATACACATCCAAATAAATAGTACAGTTTGGGTCTGGATAGTGTTTGATGGGGTATCAAGTATTACCAGGCTTCTACCCCTACTAGTAAATTTACCACTACGATCGGATTTTGTGTTTTGAAAGCTAACATGTAAGAGCTGGAATAATGTTAGCGAGCACAGTTTAGCTTAAACGATTTCGTTACCCCTTAACCTCTTATAAAATTAACCCTTAATTGTAGATAAAATAATAATTATTTTCCTCAATCAAATATGTTTACCCCAAGGTCATCCATCTCGAAGTCTAGTCTAGTCACTACTAATGCAATATTAAATAAAGTTCAACCTAAAAGCTCCATGAAAATTGACGGAGGCACACCTTATTCCACCCCAATTAATACATTGCGACGATGTTTGCTGCGGGCCCGGGGTAAACAATTAAATGACATTTTAACGATTTTGGGTGGAGTAATAATACTTACCCCTTTATAGCGGTCCTCGAATATGAATGTCTTAATATGAGGCATGATTTCAACAGGGGTCGCTTAGGATATATCTCATAATTTTATTCTGTGAATATTTTGTAAGGTTAATGGATATACATAAGGAAATTTAAATTTCTAATGTTATGTATATATACAGCTTTATTCCAATATTATAGTTCATATTGAATCAATCATCCAATCCTTCATCGTCATCATCATCATCAGCCGATAGACATCTTCTACATGATATGAGCCTCCCTCAAAGATCTACACGTTTGTAGAGATTCATTTGGAGGGTTTTGAGCCATTCCCCACCACACTGGCCCAATGCGGGTTGGTGGGAGCCAGAGCCTCGTTTGTTGATTATCAGGGTGCACCACGAGCAGGGGAGGTACGCTTGGATCCGGTGAATTGTTGTGCTGGACCTTTTACATCCAGACCTTAAGAATTGGTTATTTACCGTAATTCATGATTTTTATTTCTTATCATATATATCTTTTAGTAATAGTATATGATTGTTTGCATAAATTTTGTTTTAATAAATTTGTAATATTCGTATAAATATAAATAACTGCCCCATCATCATTATCATCACCATACCTCAAAGATCTCCACACTAGGAACTCAGTAGTACCTCTCAACTGCCTAGTTATCAATAAATATTATATGACGAGATAAATTGGTAAGTTTGTTCAAACACCAACCATCATCACCATCGTCATCATCAGCCGATAAAAAAAAACGTGTACATAAAAATATCCAATTATTATCCATGTATATATAACTAAGTTAACAATGTAGTCGTCTGTATTCTTCTCTACGTAATAAAATCTAAATGTCAGAGCAACAATAACCTATATCAAGTTTCACGATAACCCCTTTGGAATTCAGCAATATCCTGAATGTCAAGAGCCAGGCCAATTAACGAACAATACATCGATCCTTTGAAGAATCAGCCCTTGACTGAATTACCGGTTATGATACTAATCACATGGTCACGTTGTGATTTTTAGGACTCTTTTAAAAGTCAACAATGAATTATAAAGTTCATTCGTATTGTACACTCCGTTGGGGTGTACGAGGTCAGACACAACAACTCATGAAACCTAAGCCAACCTCACCTGCTCGTGGTGCACCCTGATAATCAACAAACGAGGCTCTGGTCCCCACTAACCCGTATTGGGCCGGCGTAATGGATGATGGCCCAAATCCGCCCATATGAACCCCTACATACGACGGCTTCTAGTACCCGGCTGTACCGATCTTTGAGGGAGACCTATGTACAGTAGACATTTATAGGCTGATGATGATGATGGAAAATAGCTCAAATCCTCCTCTCTATATAAACTCCTATAAACGCCGACCCCTACGGTACCGCAATCCATGCTGACTGTTGTAGATTGCAGGAAGCCGCTGGATACGAGGAGCGCAAAAGTGATCGATGTGGGAATCTTTGAAGGCCCATGTCTAGCAGTGGACGTTTATCGGCTGATGATGATGTAAAAGGCTTTAACCTTTAGAATGGTACCAAAGGTCACCCACCAACTACTCAGAGCGACACAATTTTCTACCTTAACATACTAACATCAGAAATCCTATTCT